>CM060363.1:174049904-175382199 GCA_030545235.1 Helianthus tuberosus
AATCGCTACTTTTCGAAGCAAAAAAAAATTTTTTTTTTTTGGCTTCTAAAAGTTGCGATTTTAACATAAAAAATATTAAAAATTCAAAAAAAAAATTTTAGATTTTTTTTTTATTTTTTTAGGTTTTTTTGGGGATTTAGTTTTTAGCATTTTATCTTGGGGGGGGGGGGGGGTGGGGTTAGGTTTTTTTTAGCATTTAGCTTGGGGGGGGGGGGTTAGGTTTTTTTTTTGGGGGGGGGGGGGGTTAGGTTTTTTTTGGGGGGGGGGGTGGTGGTTAGGTTTTTTTAGCTATTTAAGTTGTGTTCACATTGGTTCTCGCGGTTCTCACAATAAAGGTGGTTCTCGCATGAGCTCCTCCCTATATATATATATATATATATATATATATAGGTAAAGAGTACTGTACAATATTGCTTATCGTACATTACGTACGCTTCAATCTCAGCCGTCAGATCATCTTCCCGCCTTTTAAAATCGCATGTTGTTTTTTTTATAACAATTTCGCATGTGATAATTTTTGATGAATTCGCATGTTGTTTTTTTGTACCAATTTCGAATGTGATAATTTTGATGAAATAGCATGTTTTTTTTTTATAACAATTTCGCTTGTGATAATTTTTTATGAATTCGCATGTTGTTTTTTTGTACCAATTTCGCATGTGATAATTTTGATGAAATAGCATGTTGTTTTTTGTAACAATTTCGCATGTGGTACAAAAAACAACATGCGAATTCAATGCGGGAAGATGATCGGACGGCTGAGATTGTAGCGCACGTAATGTACGATAAGGGCATTTGTATGATAACCGGCCTCTATATATATATATATATATATTACTGAACCTGTCAAACGGGAAAAAAATATACGCGGGGTCCTAGATCAACTTAGTTATTTTATTCTATGTTTTACGTTTCGGTTTAATTTCTTCGCATTAACACGCCCTAACTTTAGTGTCGGTGGTCGCTGACAATAGTGTGGCATTAGTGCTCGCCCCCGCCGCAACGCGGGGTACGTAATACTAGTTACTACTCAAATAACATGGTATTTGTAATTACATATGACTTGCTAGTAAACCATAAAAGAAACCTAGGTGAATATTGTTTTTAACCTACCTAATTTAAATTATTAAAAACATTTACTCATCATAACCATGACCACACAACCCCAGCAACACATCCATTTAATGCTTTACAATTACAACTACTATTAAACAAACAAAAAGGAAATATGGTTTGTTAACTATCTTCCTTAATAGAAGAACGTTTATATTAAAAGAAATAAAAAGTGTATAATCACAAATTTACAATAGTAGCAATTCATGAAGGCAGAGTGATATTTTTGGGATGACTCTCGGCCCATATGACCTTGTTCAGTCCATTTGACCCGTTAGATATAAGAAAATAAACCATAATCTACACACTTTCATGATGACCAATTCAGTACATAAAGACTCATTCATAAAGAGCAAATTGTGGGGGCGTCCCACGAGCAAGAAGCGGCTCTTAGGGGGCGTAGTACAGCCGACAAAGTTCACATATCAGAAAAGTAATTATTTTAGCACACATCTAATGACTTGATCATAAAAAGTGTTTTAACATTCCGAGGCTAGATAATTAACATCCGCATATTAAAAACGCAAACCCATAAAATACAAACTTTTATAAACACCAAAACATGTTGACAAAAATAGTACAAAATGATGGGTTTTGATACACCAAAAGTAATAATTCGGTACACTCATTCATCCTTCTGTCGTGTCTTCTTTGTAAGAGCAAATCAGTAGCATGCAATGGTTCTTGAAGTTGGGAAGTTGATGAAAACATCCTGTAGCCTAAAGTCATACATAAAGACTACATTACTAGCCATAAGAGGGGAAAACCGTGTGGTCTTAACCCACAAAACTTGTTCATAAAACTTTGGAGATTTTTACAAACATTAATAAAGCTTTGACCATTTTATTTTATGAAATTTTAACCAGGAGTTATATTCAAATAAGATTACCTTGTTAGTTGTATATTTTGTAGAATAGTGCTTCTTGCTTCTGCTCAAGTCTTCTAATAATGAAGATAAAAGATGAAGATTAGCTTCAATATGACTAATAGTTCTAAAACATAATAATATAGATACAATAGTGCTAAGTTATTGTCTATTATAAAGACTATGAACATAAATATGTTGATACCTGAGTTGTGGCAGAATCATCTTGGCCAGTAACAAGAGTCGGTTTCAGCAATCTGCCTAAAACATTTGGCTCAATTGGATTCAAGATACTTGAATCAACCATTTGATCTAATTTTGTTCTTGAGTAACCCAAAATTTTATCTTAGCCATCCAATTCTCATCATCATAATAATGTAGGATTTACGATAAAGTTTGTAACTTTATAACAATATTTGACCAACACCAATAAATCACACGACTTAGAAAACAACACCAACACCAATAAATAACACATCTTAGAAAACATCTCAATTCCGTTAAAAATGATAAAATCCAAATACGATGACAATTAATACCAGATACGATGACAATTAATAGATAAGAAAATAAGGATCGAATCGTTAACAGGATAAGGTTCTATGAGGCAAAGCATCTGTGAACTTGTTTATACCTAATCTTTTATAAACTTTCCCAAAACCTCCCGTTTAAATCTTAGCTGATAGAAACACCATTATGAAGATAGTCTAAACCACATAGATCACAAATCAATCGAAGCTATACTAAGTGGTTGGGCCGAATTTACAGAAGGTATCTGTACCTTTGCAAATCCCCTCTTTTCAATTATCAGTTTTGTAGTTGCAGATTGCTGTGGACAACTGTGTGCTGAGATCGATGATGATAAGTTGCCCCCATCACCTGATGTAGAATACATACTATTATTGACATCTGTGATGAAACTTTTAGAGATAGTGGTTGAGAGGTTGGAGGAGATGCAAAGAGACTAACGATTCAATTAGGGTTAACAAAACCTCTACTGCTATTGATATCAATTTATAGGGCTACAAAACCTCGACTGTTATTGATATCAATTTATTGGGCTTTCAATACAAATGACTTCCGGTAAAAATTGAGCAAAGCCCAACTAAACAACCTATTGTTTCAAATTTCAATTAGATTTTACTAAACTGAATGAATTTCAATAAAGGTTAAAAGGATAAAATATTATGTGCTTAGCTCCTTTTTGTACTTTAGACGATGTGTAGTGTAAGACACAAATAATGCCTTCATCTTTGCGTGTTTTGTGTTATATGGCAGTCCAGTCAACAATATGGTATTATGAGGCGTTTTTCTAAAATGGGTATAGTGGGGATGTGAGCATTGTGGGACATTATGTTAAAATGGGTGTAATAGAATTAAATAAAAAAAACCCATCAAAAAATGATATTGGCCAAACAAAAAGAAGAATACCGGTCATTGGCCAAACATTTCGAACAAAGGCGTTAAAAAAAGCACGCTCAAGACCATTTTTTTTTTGAAAAAAAAAACGACTAGGGAGCGGTTTCAAGGCGTTGGGGGACGATTTTTCAGGAAAAAATGCCCAAAAACCCACACTACAGATGATCGTACTAATATAAATAATATTTATGTGAGTATTCTAGTCATGAACACAATACTACAACACATAGAAAATTGTTCTTTTTATCTTTGATTTTTTTTTTTGAACGACCAACAGAATCAATCCCGAGCACTCTCGGGGCACCCACTGGACCAAACGGAGTACTCCGAGAGTAACTCGAGTCCACCACAAATTCCGGGGAAAACCCGGTAACCCACCCGCCCGTAGGCACGACAGTGAAATTACCGGTAAAACCCGTTTGGCTCAAGAATCGAACCCAGTTTTCCCTGGGTCTCCTATCATTGTCTATCAATGCCTCACTCTGCACCAAGTGGGAGTTGAACTTGTATCTTTCAAGAGAAATGCAAGTCTTCCACCACTTGATCTAGAGATCATTGGCTTTATCTTTGATTTTTGACTTGAATGATTAATGCAATCCAAAAAGTTAGTTACAACAATCACCTAGGTGTAATTTTTTACTTTAGACTTAATTTGTGGCTTCAATTAGTGTAATAGTTCAGTTCTTTAATTTTTTATTTAGCCAATTGGATTTTAAAACCTTTAACTTTGAAGAATTGGCAGATAACACCCGCAACTAACACTTTGATCTGTGACACCCCAAACTTTTAATTTCGTTTGTCATTTCACCACTCAGTTAAAAAATCAGTAACTGAGTTAGTGTTCAATCCTAGGTGGCATCCTACCTGGCTTCATTAATCCTACATGGCACGAGTGACTTGGCTAACACATGTTATAAGAAGCAAAACCCTGAAACCTGGCATTGTTGTTCTGTTCGTTTTGGAGGGAAAGATCAAGGGTGACGTGACCTAGCTTCTCAATCCATCAAGTTTAAACTCCGATCAAGGTACGATTTCACATGATTATGCAATGGGGGAAACGATTGATGTCATGCTTTGGTATGGTGGTTACATTGAGTTAGGTTTTGGTGTTCCACAGTATGTTGGGGGTGCATCTAGGTTAATTAAAGTTGATATAGACCACATTTCATACTTTGAGCTATCAGATTATGCATTGGAAACGAAATGCTATAAATCAAGGAACTTTCATATGTATGGGTTGGATGCGGATGATGGTGAAATTAGGCATTTTCGTAATGATAGAGATGTGTTGGAGTTGGTTAAGAAGGTTTTTAGTTGGAGTGAAACATTTATGGAAGTATTTGTTCAAGATTGTCAATTGAGTGCACCTGAAGCCCACTCCAGTTCTAGGCCTAGTAAACCTGTTACCCAGCCCAGTAAACCTGAAGCCCAATCCAGTAAACTAAAAGCCCAATCTTCTAGGGTTTCCCCTGGATGCAGCTCTAACTCAATAGGTAAGCAAGCAGACGAGGACAGTGAAGATAGTGAGTTCAGTGTGGAAGATGAAGAGTCAAATTCTGATGATGAAGATTATGATGAACTAGTTGAGGCCAATGATGAAGAGGAAGCTGCGGATGATGTACTTGGATTAGAGTCAGACAGAGAGGATGTTGAGTGGATACAGTCACAACATGCACTTAGAGAGTCAAGCAAGATAGATTTGGAAGCCAAAAAAAAAGTGCTTGATGAGGTAGTAAATGAAAGACAAACAGAGGGTAATTTGCATGAAACAGAGGGTAATTTGCATGAAACTGAAGATGCAAGGGTAGATGGAAACAGTAGTTACGAGGAATCTGATGGGGACATTTTAACACCTGGTGATAGTGAGGATGATGATATCAGGGGCAAGAAGTACAAGGAAGCAGCCCCATCTGTAGGTGAACATACAAATTGGAAGAAATTTATTTGGAAGGTAGGAATAAGGTTTGCATCAGGGGAGGCCTTTAAAGAGGCAGTGAGGTAGTACTCAGTAGCTAATGGTAGGAACTTGTACCTTGCAAAGAGCGAAAAGACTGCATGTAGCCGTATTGTTGTCAATTGTGTTAAAGGTTGTTCATTCTTTATACATTGTTCACTTCATAAAGGGAAAGAGTGTTACTTGGTTAAGAGAGTGAAGAATATACATACCTGCCAAAGAAACATGGTAAAGAATAGACAGCTAACTGCAATGTTCATAGCTAATGAGTTCCTGCAAGTGTTTAAATCCAAGCCCAACTGGTCGGCTAAGGAAATCATATTGGCTGTGAAACATAAGTATAAAGTCATAATCACCAAGTGGCTGGCCTAGAAGGCTAAAGCATGTGCCCATAAGAAACTTCATGGATCAATGAGGGATCATTATAGCAAAATTGGTGCATACATGGAGATTTTGAAAAAAGTAAACCCAACATCAACTTTTGTGCTTGTTACTGCACCACCAGGTTTCATTAACTTAGATCCCACAGCAACATGTGAAACTTTTTTCAGACTCTTTGTGTGTTTTGATGGTGTGAAAAGGGGATTTCTAGCTGGATGTAGGAAGGTCTTGTGTCTAGATGGTTGTTTTCTAAAGACCTTCTTAGGAGGGATGTTGTTAACTGCAGTTGGCAGAGATGCTAATGATCAGATGTATCCATTGGCATGGGCAGTTGTAGATGGTGAAAATAACGATAGCTGGGAATGGTTTATGGAAGAGCTCAGGAAGTGTTTGGGTGTAAGTGATGGTGGTGAGGCATGGACATTCATCTCAGATCAACAAAAGGTAGTAGCCATTGACAAATTTTACAATGAACAATTATCTTCTGCTGTAATGTCTAAGGTTAATAATCATTTATGTGCAGGGTCTATTAAATGCTGTGGCACTTATTTGGCCAAGGGCAGAGCATAGAAACTGTGCAAGGCACATCTATGCGAATTGGCACAAGAATTTTAAGGATGAGGAGCTCAAGGAGTTGTATTGGAAAGCTGCAAGAGCATACTGTGAACCTGATTACCTCCAAGCCATTGATGAAATGAGGGCCATAAACCCTGATGCAGTAGAGGCAATCTTAAAGCAGGATCCCAAAAGTTTTAACAGGTGCTACTTGAAAACTCACACTAAATGTGATGTCATAGTAAACAACATGGCAGAAACATTTAATGGTTATATCATAACTCCAAGGTCAAAGCATATTATATACATGCTAGAGGACATTAGGGTTCAAATCATGAGTAGGTTAGTCATCAAAAGAACTGAAATGGAAGCCAAAGATGTGCTCATTTGCCCCAATATCCAGGAGAAACTTGATTTCTCAAAAGATGCAGCCTTTAGGTGTGAGGTATACCCCTCATCTTATCAGGTTTTTCAAGTTAGAGATGTTGATGATGTTACGGTTGACTTGGAAAATAAGACCTGCACATGTAGAAAGTGGCAATTAAGGGGGTATCCTTGTAAGCATGTGTGTGCTGTGGCTGGATTTTTGCATAAGAATGCTGAGGATTATGTTGACCCATGTTACCACAAAGAAACATACATGAGAACTTATGAGTACTCAATCCCACCATTGCCTAGTGAAAAGTTTTGGCCCAAGGTTGATTATCCATTGGATCCACCTCCAATCAAAAAGGCACCTGGTAGGCCTAAGAAAAACAGAAAGAGGGACCCTCATGAGGATCCCAAGAAACCAGGCAAACTGACTAAGCATGGGGTGGTAATGACATGTGGGATTTGTGGAGAAAGAGGTCACAACAAGAGAAAATGCACAGTTAAAGGTGAACTCAATAGATTCAGTTGGTTTATTGATTATATTATTGTTTCCTAAATTTGTTTACTGTTAACAGATTCTCAAAATGCGACAGAAATTGGAAGGAAAAAAGCAAGTAAAAGGGGAAGGCCAACTAAAAGGGGAAGGCCAACAGAGAAGGCTGCAGTTAGTTAGTCTGTTATGAATGGTTAATCTTTTGTTGGTTGTGTAATGACTGTGTAAACTTAAGACTATGTAAACTTATGACTGCTGTGCTGAATCTTTTGAATGGTTGTGTAATGACTATGTAAACTTATGACTATGTATGGTCACAGGGGTAGAATGGTCATTCTGCATATCTATGTTAAACAGGTCTGCACATGTATGGTCACAGGGGTAAAATGGTCATTCTGCACACTTGTATGTTAAACAGGTCTGCATATATGGTCACAGGGGTAAAATGGTCATTCTGCACACTTGTATGTTAAACAGGTCTGCATATATGGTCACAGGGGTAGAATGGTCATTCTGCACACTTGTTTTGGTCTGCCTATATGGTAGTTGTTTGAAAGGGCAGTTTCAAATGGTCTGCACACTTGTTTTGGTCTGCATATATAGTAGTTGTGGTTTCAAAGTCAAAGTCTCTTGTGGTCACAGGGGTTTGGGGTTTTGGTCTGCACATGTGGTTTCAATGGTCTGCACAATGGTAGTTATTTACTTGTTTTCAAAGTCAAAGTCCCTTGTGGTCACATGGGTTTTGGTCTGCAAATGGTCTAATGGTCTGCACATATGGTACTCAATCCATTCATGTGTTTGAAATAAAGACTACATTCATTCATTCATGTGTTCAAAGAACGTACAATCAAAAACAAGTTATATTCGATACACTACGTAAAACAACATGCCAATGATTACAAACAAACTAAAGACAAACTGCTGCTTCAACATGAATTCTTTCGCACAAATTTGCCGTTTCAACATATTGTTCTCTTGAGATAGCAAGTTGTTCCGCAATTGCAAATTATATTCATTGCCGGTCATAGCATCACTTCTTGTAACTGCACTTGAGCTGCAAGTTGAATGAACTTCGAATAATTTGTCGAAATCTTTTTTCCACATAAAGAACTTGCAGTCGTCTCGCTACAAACCAACATCATGTCGTCAGTTCAAAAACATGTTAAATTCGATACACAGGACTTACCGGCCATTGTGAGCAACCGTAAAATTCAGCACCACATCGAACACTTCTCCTTCCCGCTACGCGAATAACAGCTCTGATTTCGTGATGACAATACAACTTCCCATCCATGTCCACCTTGAATATTTTAGGGATTCGGTTCGTATTACATGAAGAGTTGGAAGAAGTAGACATGTCGATCAGCCAATAAGTTGAAGAACAGCTCTGAACTCGTGATGAGCAAATTAGGGTTTGAATTTGGGTCGATTCATGCGTTAGAGCCAATTAGGGTTTCCCAATTGTTTGTGCAGGGGTATCGAAGAAGAAGATGAGTTTTATAACCATGAATGTGCCACATCTGCAAAAATAGTCCACGTAGGATGCCACCTAAGATTGAACACTAACTAAGTTACTGATTTTTTAACTGAGTGGTGAAATGACAAACGAAATTAAAAGTTTGGGGTGTCACAGATCAAAGTGTTAGTTGCGGGTGTTATCGGCCAATTCTTCAAAGTTAAAGGTGTTAAAATCCAATTGGCCTTTTTATTTTGAGTAAATTACAGTTTTATACCCTGTGGTTAACCCCTAATGACATATTTGCACCATATTTTAAAATTTCATCAATTTTACACCCTGTCGTTTCATAAAGGCATTAATATACCCTCTCTTAAAGGTCAACAGTTGTTTTGACTGTTATATTTGTGTGAATTGTCTTTTATACCCCTCCTTTATTATTATTATTATTATTATTATTTACCCTACTTAGTAACAATCATATTTCATTCATTCCCTCCTCCAAATCAAGTTACCCTACTTATCACTCTGATTTTGCAACTAGGGTTCTTCAAGTTACTCAAATTCATTCATTCACTACTTAAAATCAAGCTTCTTCAAACTCCAATCTTCATCCCCATTTATGTTTCTCTTAATTTCGGATCTAGGGTTATAATTTCATCCCAAAATGACGAAAGACGCGTTATTATCGGTGGGTAATTTGGGGGCCGTAGATTCTCTCTTGGAAGCTTCAATATCTGAAATCTTCCATTTGATTACAGAAACAATAGGGTGTACCGTGTAAACATGTTAGTAGCGGTCAACCACAAGGTGTAAAACTACAGTTTACTCTTTTTTTTTTCTGTTAGATTCATTGACTTTATTATCTCATGTCAAATTGAAATCGAAATTATGAATCAAGTAGTTCAAAAAAGAAAAAGAAATTAAACTAGATGCTTTGGTTGGAAAAAAAAAGTATCATTTTTAAAATATATAACAATCACTATAAGGGTGGAGATACAATAGGAAGTTAATTTGGCTAGGAAGGCTAGGAAGTGATCTTGACCATCCATTTAGTTAATCAAGGGCTAAGATTAAATCAGGGAAATTGAAAAGAAGAAAAGAGGCGCGTGAGTTTGTTCAAGGGCATTCTAGTCAATCCAAGCCAATAGTTTCTCTCTCCTCAAATTCCCCCCCATTTTTTAAACGTTAATAACTCTTTCATACGACATTATTTTTTTATAAAAATTGCACCAAAAAAACGAGCGTTTTTTTATCTTTAAAACGAGTATACTATTGCTATATTTAAAAAAAAAAAATTTAAACCTAGTTGTGTAAAACGCAATAGAAAAACCACCAGTTACGTAAAACGCAATGAAAAAAAAAACCTAAAAAATGACATTTTTCTAAAACGCAATGCACCAAAAACACAAAGAAATGACTTATTTGTAAAATGCAATGGCCAGAAAACACAAAGAAATGTCTTATTTCTAAAACGCAATAGACTGAAAACACATAAAAAAGTGTTTTACCTAAAACGCAATGCACAAAAAACACAAAGAAATGTCTTATTTGTAAAACGCAATGGCCAGGAAACACAAAGAAATGTTTTATTTGTAAAACGCAATGGCCAGAAAACACTTAAAAATGTCTCATTTCTAAAACGCAATGACCTAAAAAAACAAAAGAAAGTGTTCTCTGTAAAACGCAATGGACTGAAAACACCTAAAAATGTGTTTTACCTAAAACGCAATGACTAAAAACACTTCAAAAATGTGTTTTACCTAAAACGCAATGACTAAAGATACTTAAAAATGTGTTTTTTCTAAAACGCAATAGCCAGAAAACACATAAAACTCTCATATTTCTAAAACGCAATGGACACTTAAAACTGTTTCTGAACTGTTTGTGAATTGTATGTGAACTGTCTGAATTGTCTACGAATTACTGTCTTCGAAATGAGCCAATTTCTGAAAAATTAATTTTTCTGATGCGTTTTTAGTACAGCAATTTAATCGAAAAAAAAATTTTCCGAGCTGACCTGGCACCTCAACCCCAGCCAGGGGCTCTGCCCCTTGGACCCCGCCAGGGGCTGCCGCCCCTGGGACCCCGCTACCGGGGGCTGCCGCCCCCGGACCTCCGCCAAGATCGTAAAACGCAATGACTAAATAAAAACCCAGATCGTGAAAATGAAATTAAAGAATTTCTTACATGGATCGAAGCCGGTTTCTTCATCAATTGACGAAATTTGAAATGATAGAAACACTTATCAGCGATTGAATCGAACAAATCGAGTGATTATCTTCAAAATCACCGGAAAAAACGAGATTTTGTATGAAATTAAACTGGGTTTTCTTCAAAAAAAAACTGAAGAACACGTTGATCGGGGGTTTGAATCATTGATTGGTGATGAAAATCGCACTATAATGTATTGATTATTGAGATAGAAAGTGAAGAAATGGTTGAAGATGGTGGGTTTTGAAGTTACTGGGTTTTGAAAAAGGAAGAAGAAAGGGTTGGATTGACTAAAATACCCTTTTTCTTTATTTTAAATGTTGCCACATGTCATCCTCTTATTGCTTCCTATCCTTCCTAGCGAAATTAATCTTCCTATTTGATCTTTTCCCATCACTATAAATAATGCTAAAAATGTGAGCAAATAAATGCCAATTACCAACATCCAATTGAACAACAAAACGTCGAAAATGGTGAACAAATACATGTGGAATACGAAGAAACGGCCTTTAGACCACCTGTAGTGGCTTACTTGTGGGGCGTTTTCTTTGCCCAATATCGCCCAATCACGTCGCGTAACCACTACGCATGGGCGTGTTTGGTGTTTTTTTGGTTTAGGCGTGTTTATAATCACGCTCTTGGGGCAAAATTTTGACCAATCACATTGAAGCTTCATTTTTTATGGCCAATAGCTTTTTTGGTTGGTTTTTTTATTTATATTTAATTCTCTACACCCTTTTAACATAATGCCCACATCCCCACTACACCCATTTTAGAAAAACGCCCAATAATGTCCCTTGCTGACTGGGCTGCCACATGACCCAAAACACCCAAAAGTGAATCTTGCCAACTACGCATATGGCCTTATTTTTACTTCGTTTTGGCCCCCAAACGGTTGAGCCAGTGATTGCATGCAACTTGGACGAGAATTCACAGATATTACTTCTAAACCAAATATCCCACAAGTTCAATATTACTATATTAGACAGCCTAATGTTGTATTCTGAATATGAGTAATAAATAGTGATTTAGTAACAATTTAATCAACTAATTGCTTCGAATCATATATAACACACCTGGCGTCCTTTAAAATTGTATTATTTATCTCCCTCAATCACAATTAACAAAGTTTATTTGATTTATTTATGTATAATTTTAAGATTAGAATAGTCGAACGAGAAAAATAAAGAATGGGTAGTTATAACCAAGTCGCTAGCGGGTCGGTGAGGTAGGGACTAGCGACTACTCGGGATTAATCGGATCGGACTTTTTATGTATAATTTTAAGTTTTTATACATATATACTTATATTTTTATACGTAATTTTTTTAAGTGGACAAGTTTTGACCGGAATCTGGGAGGTTTTGGCCGGAATATGTGTTTTTTTCCGATTTTTTCTGATTTTTTCCGATTTTTTCTGATTTTTTTTGTTTTTTCCCGATTTTTTCCGATTTTTCCCGACCGACTAGTCGCGATTAGGGCCGATTAGGGCCGACTAGGCCGACTAGCGATTTTTTTACTGATTAGCTGAAAATTACTCAGTTGATGGGCGACTAGCGACTAGTCAGCGATTAATCGCCGGCTAGTCGCGATTTTTGCAACCATGGTTATAACAAGTAAATAATGGTTGTGGAAATTAAGAGGTTATAAAAATTTCAATACAGAAAAGAAATTTCACTCATGGAAATTTCAATACGGAAAAGAAATTTCACTCATGAAAATCTATCTATATTTTCTATAAAAGGAAAAATCCCAATGACATAAGAAAAGCTGATGTGTCAGCCATAGAGGCTGTCCAACAAAGCTTTTCTTATGTCATTTTTACATCATAAACCTGAATATATAAATCACTTTAAAATACATTTAATTTAATTTCAAAGTACTGCCTTGTGTATTCAAATGTTAAAGGTCTGACCCACATTCCAAAGGGCAAAGCACTGCCCATCTACAAGAAAGTAGCAGATGGTTCCTTTGGCAAGCGTATACGTCTGCAGATGTTTTAAAATTGCGGGTAATTTGAAATTCAAAATGCATGGGGATATGTAATTTTCAATTAATGCATGTCACTCACTCACTTCTGTCAATCATCTTCTTATATAAACTGATTTATATTCTCATTTCACTCTTCATATTTACATTCTCGTGTTCTCCTTTTTTGTATTTTCAAACCACATTTCTAATGTATCTCTCCCTCAAATCCCTTCTTCTCAATACTCGACATTTGTTCATAAAGGATAAGAGAAAACGGAAGCTCTCTCTGACCCACTTTCAGAACAAATTTTGGGGATATGTGGTTTGTCTTGATGATGGTAATGTGATATATATGATTATGTTTGTTTTTGTTTTTTATTTTTACTTAAGTTTTTTTATCTGAGTTATGACAAAATGATGATTATGAATGATCTGAGCAGATGATGATGATGATTGTTCTACGGTTGTTTCCAACATCATTGTTCCAACATCGTTTAAGGTATGTTTTTTTTTTTTGCTACTCTAATTTTGAAATTTTTATTTTGAAGTGATATACTCTAATTCTCGCTTTATATTTCAGTCTAATCACAGTTGTTTGAAATTCATACAATCATCTGCGGGTTATTATAGGTTTGTATTAAAAGAAACATAAAGTTAAATTAAACACAAAGAAAGATTATTAAATGTACATTTAAAATAATTTTTACTTATGACTAAATGATGATTATATATGACTTGGGCAGATGATGATGATGTAGAACCTACAGTAGTTCCTATTAAATGCAAGAAATGATCTGCTACTGTTGTAAGATAAGATTTTATTTTACTAGAGATTTGTTCTTTCCTGCCTTTTTTGTATTAAAAGAAGCATAAAGTTTGGTTTAAAGCATCTCTTTATGAAGCAAGTTAAGGATTAAATATATGAGGATAGGGCTACTCTTCAACAGCTGAAGAAGTGTTTTCATGTACTGCATCTTGGTCTGTTCACGAGAGACCAGGTTTCCAGAAACCTGATGGTGATGCATTCAGTACTTCCGTGGAGTTCATGGCGATTATCGAAGATATACATTGAGAAGTTCGGTACTCGATGGAGTTTAAGCTAAAAAAACTAAATTTTTGCTGTTAGATTCGTAAATTTCTTGGTGTTGTTAGATTTTAAAGTTTCGCTGTTCAGTACTCGATGTAATTGTTGATCTTTTAATCCTCATAATGTTTGTGGAGCATTTTATTTTTACTAATTTTAAGGTGAATAAGTATTATTATGTAATTTTTAATATCATCTGGTTATTGCAGATCGGTACTTTGGATGTAGAAGTGAAATTGTCTCTGAGTTTAATTAGATTATGTTGATGTTGTATCAATTTCTGTTAGTTTATAGATCTGTCAAAGTTAAAGTTTGCCAAAAGAGAACATCTGCTCTAAATCATCATCTGCTGTTCTAACGGATGTTTGACTTGCTACTGTTGCCAACATCTGTTGTTGCCTAATCGAGCTTTTCGAAGAATTTCCTCCTCTCAATTGTAAATACTGATGCATCTGTTACTTTAACTCTCTGTCAAAGGTAAAGTCTACCCAAAGAGAACATTTGTTTAGTGGTGATCTTCTGCTAATCTAACGGCTGTTTGACTTGCTACTGTTGGCAATATATGTTGTTGGCTAACAGATGTTCGCAATATCTTTGTCTGCTGGAGTTGCAGAAGCATTTGTTTAATATGTATGTATAGTATTGCTGGTCTTTAAATGAATAGATTTTTTATCTGAATTATGACTAAATGATGATTGCAAATGAAGCGATTTTTTATCTGAGATTTTTTATCTGAGTTAAAATACATTTAGTTTCAAACCACTGCTCTAAATTCAAATGTCAAAGGTCTGGCCCACATTCAAGAGGGCAAACCACTGCCCATCGCCAATAAAGTATAATTTAGCAGATGTTTCCTTTGGTAAACATATACCTTAGCAGTGGTTTTGAAATTGCCGGTAATTTCAAATTCAAAATGCCTGGGGATATGTACTTTGCAATTAATGCACGTCACTCACTGTTGGTGTATATGTCTGTCGACTTCGTCTTGTATCGAGTCGTGTATTAAAATAGGATAGACTGGAGCTCGATTTACGAGAAAATAGGATTTTAGGTGAAACAGGCCAGTTCACACGAACTGGGATGTCAAGTTCGTGCGAAGTGGTGTGTCCAGTTCATAGGAAGTGGCGTGCCTATAAATAGTGAGCTTGAGTCTTTCATTTGTAACTTTGGATTCCGGTAGCGAAGCTCTGCCGAAGTCTCTCCAGCATTGTAAAACGTTCTGAAATCAATACAAGGGACAATTAAAGTGATTTCTAGTGTGAATCAAGCTGCAATCAAGTCCCAATCATTGAATTCCGCCTTTGGTTTGGATTAGAACTCTTTTGAACGTCTCGTTTGATCAATTCAACTATACTACAAGTGGTATCAGAGCTCAGGAGGAAGAGTTCTTACCATTTTCAGCTTGATTTCATCAAAAATTTTTATTTCTACTCACTTTCTTCACGATTTTTCAAAATTAACCGAGATTTTAAGGATAAAATGGACTGATTTTGAGATATAACACGCGAAATACAATTTTAATCAATCCTTGAAAGAATCAGACCTAAAATCGAACTAAAACTTGATCAATTTTGACAAAAACTCATCAGATCATTCGTAGATATGTCAGTTCGTTTGAATTAGAGTTCCATTTCGCACGAATTGAATATAATTGAC
The DNA here is from genome assembly GCA_030545235.1 of Helianthus tuberosus. Lineage (NCBI taxonomy): Eukaryota > Viridiplantae > Streptophyta > Magnoliopsida > Asterales > Asteraceae > Helianthus > Helianthus tuberosus. Next base: position 174,065,437 of record CM060363.1, read on the forward strand.
TCAGTTCGCTTGAAATTGACTTCCAGTTCGCATGAAAAGGTCCAGTTCGTGTGAAATTTACTTCCAGTTCGCATGAAAAGGTCCAGTTCGTGTGAAATTTACTTCCAGTTCGCTTGAAAGTGTCCAATTCATTTGAAACTTCTTCAGTTCGCATGAGATATCATCAGTTCGCATGAAGTGAACTCCCAGTTCGCACGAGAAGGGTTAAAATCATCCAGTTCGTTTGAAAGTGTCTAGTTTGTGAACTTTTGATACCGAATCATGGAGAACGAATTTTACAACGCATTTGCAACTCCAATCACTATTGCTCAGAACACATCCTTAGAAAATGAAATGGGAACTATGCAAAAACCGCCTAAACTCATGAATATTGAGGAGTATAGTGGATGGGATGAGCGTTTTGAAAATTGGGTTCAAGCAAATTACTTAGATGCATGGGAATGTGTTGAACAACGATATATTAGACCGACTGATGATGACGGAGAGAATGTTGCTATTAAAGATCTAAGTGATGAACAGAAAAAGAAATACAAAAGTGAAAAGATGATGATGAGCATACTGCAATAAGCCATTAAAGAAGAAATCTTGATTTTATTACAACATAACGGAAGTGCACACTCAATATGGAAAGCACTAAGAGCAAAGTTTGTTGGAAGTAAAGACATGATCAAGAAAAAAAATCGCTTTTGAAGAAAGAATTTGATCTATTTCGTGGATTAAAAACTGAAAACACCAAGCAGTTTATTGAAAGATATTGCAATTTGGTAATGAACATGAAGAGATTAGACATCAAGAAAGATAAAGAAGAATGGATTGAAAAATTGGCCGAATGCGTTGCCACAAGAGGTTTGGGGCACGTATCTTATGATGTTGAAAAATGATGAAGAATTTGGAAATCTAACGTTGAGCCAGTTTATTGAAAAACTCGAAGTTCAAGAGATGGAACAACGAAAGATGGCGAGAATGAAGGACTTTAATGGTGAACATGACATTGGTCTATATTACAAAGGAGGTACTAGTGATAGGACCAACATTGCACCAAAGATAGAAACTGCATTTAATGCAAAAAGTTCTTCTGGAGGATCATCTCAAGGATCAAACAGCAAAACTGGATTCTCTTCATATCCATCATTCGATCAAAATTTTTCAACAACCAAGAATGGCAAAGTACTACAATGCAACATTGCATTAAATCTTGAAGATGGTCAGAATTTCTCGGAAGAGGTTGCTAAGGGTCATATATCTTTATTGGTGACAGTTTTAGAGTCTTATGAGAGTTTAGTTGCAGGAAGGATCGGAAATTCAATGTTGACAAAAGAGGATTACGATCAGATTGATGCAGAAGAAATGGAGCTTATGGATATTAAGTGGTGTTTAGCGAGCGTGTTGAGAAGAGCTGAGAAGTTTAAACAAATCACTGGAAGAGATGACTTTCGTGATGCTAATGTTTCTACTTTAGGGTTTGATAAATCTAAAGTTACTTGTTTTCGTTGCAGGGAAAAAGGGCATTTCAAGCGAGAATGTACAAATCGCGAAGCAAGTGGAGCTCAAAATCCATTCGGCAACAATGATTATTATCGAAAAGCGATTTATCATCAAGTTGCTCAACAACCGCATCAACAACAATCGTCACAAACTGCACATGCTAGGAAGGAACTGATCAAAGAGCAATCAAAGAAAGCTTATCTAGTGAATCAAGAAGATGAAAGATTGCAAAAAGGATTTAGCTGGGATAAATATAGTTCGCCTAAAAGTAACTCAAAGAGAGCTTGTTATGGCCTGATAGATCAAGATGATGAAAGGCTTCCAGAAGGCTTTAGTTGGGATAAGTGGGATCCTAACAGAACTACAGAAAAAGTAGCATTTGTTGCTCAAATTTATGAAGATTTAACTACTGAAGAAGAATTGGCGTATGCTTACTATCAATCTCAGCAGTACAGTCCTAAAAAGATCGAAGAAGAACCAGTTGCAAAAGAAAAGGTTTCAGAAAGAGCACCAGTCTTTGATCACTCATTGAATGAAAAGAGTGATGATGACAGTGAAGAGATTCGAAAACTTGAATTTTATGCAAGAAAATTTTCATCTGATAATGATAATTTGTGTTTTGCAGGTAAAACAGAAAAGATCAAAGAAAAACAAGCTGCGAAAAAGAAAAATTATAAAGCAGCAACTGTTAAAGAAATAGATGATAGTGATGATGATAATTCGTATTATGCAGGTAAAATGAAAGAAATACTAGCTGCGAAAGATGACAGTGATGACGAAAATGTTCGAGTGATAAAGAAGAAGGTTAAAAAACAAGATGACGGTGATGACGAAGATGTTCGAGTGATAAAGAAGCAAGTTAAAGAAATTCCAGCTTTCAAGGTTGAAAAGGAAGCTGATGCAGAAAAGATACCTGAAAAATGTGAAAATTGTGATATTGTGAAAAGACACAACAACAAATTGATTCATAACATGAACAGACTGAAAGAATCTTATGATGTTTTAAACAAAGCTATGAATCAATACAACAAGACAAGCAGTGAACAAACGTTAGCTATGAAGACACTCAATGGAGCGTTCATGACAAAGCAGAAAATCATCAATAATTACATTGAGAGATGTGCTGAACTTGAACGAAAATTGGAAACTCAGAGGATAGAAACTGAAAGGGTAAACAGGTTATTGAGAAGTTACTCATGTGCTTCTTATGTGATTGACATGATTTATCCTACAGTGGAAGGCATGAAAGCGTTCGAAGAAGAGAAGTCTAAAGAAAAGAATTCTGGTAAGAAACAAAGTGTCAATTATACAAAGTGTCCACCCCCGCTTGAAAATGGATATTCTCCAAGAAATCCTAATTCAGAAAGAGTCAAAACGGCAACCAATTTAAAGTGGGAAAATGAACCTTCAGATGGATTGCCAGATAATATTGACATTACATTCACTGCATCTGACACTGATCAACAATCTCAATTGATGAAGAAAGTGGTGGATCATGTGTTAGATAAGGATGAAACCGAGGAGTCAGAGTCAAAGTCAAAGTCTGACACTTCAAGTCCAACAGTCGAAAAGGGCAAACGGGTTTACAATAAAGATTTTCTGATGTCACAAAATAATTTGAATGATGAAACATTCAAAGTAGCATATACTTTGAACGATTCTGACAAATTATATTCTGATGAAGAATTTCCAATAAGAGGTGTTAAAACTGAAATGATTAACAAGGTTTTCAAACTAACAGAAATTAATATTTCTGAAATAAAAGATGTAAATCTGTCTGAAAAACCTAAAAAGTACACCTCAAGAGTTCAACAAAGGATGAACAAGAAAAAAGGTTACAGTTCTGGTTCGGGTTATCGAAAGAAACCAAACCATAACAGTAATTTCAAAAAGAAAGGTCTAGGTTTTATTCCACCAGAAAATCATGAAAATGAGAAAACTTATAAACCAAAAACTATATTTGTTTCAGGAGCAAGTTCGGAAGAAGAAGAAAAGAGCTCATTCTGGAAGCAGACAAACAACGAATTCCTTGCTAAGAAGCAAGAAGGAATGAAGAATGATGTTGTTCAGAAAAAGGAGACGAGAACCTGTTATAAATGCAAAGTAGTTGGTCACATTGCCTTGAACTGTCCAAAGGCAACCAACATAAAACAGGGAGTCTCTGAAAAATTGAAAGAAAAGATGGTTGATAATGAACCACCAAACCAAACAATTTAAAGTTTTCAAAAATTCAAAATTTGAGGTTGGTGAGTGTTCAAAAAGTTTTTACAAAAGAAAAGTGAAGCTTAACAACCAAAAGTGGGTTGTTAAGAACTCAGATGTTAGTTCTAGCGATGAATCTGATTTGTCAAAGTCAGAGGAGCCACAAGTTGAGCTAAAAAGTGAAAATTCTATTCCGCCAATGGATGACGCAAACTTTCCACCATTGCGGACTGAAAATTATAAACAAAAAGTTGGCAAAGTTGAGATTTCAAATCAATTCTTTTCTGAAAAGAAAGAATTTGATGTTGAAAAAGCCTTTAACCCTACAGTTCAAAATATTTTTGGAAAAATGATTGACGGGAAGGTCAAAGGGGTAAATGAATTTTATGAAAAGAAAAAGAAAGGTAAGAAACCGAGTGACGATGACTCGGAATCTTCCAAGAACCGTCAGGCTTGGGAGAATCTCTATGAATAAAAATCCTGACTTGCTGGAGCTCCCAAGTTGGTAATCGTGGAGCATGAATCGGCATCTTTCTTGAGAAACTGAAAATTGTCATATTTCGTTTTACAAGTGGTATGGTTGATAAGAACCTTCAAGTGGTTATTCAAGGTCATTAAGTTGAACTTGATTTATCTGTCATACAAGTGGTTTGAGAGAACAAAATGATGAATTAAACCCCGATTCTACAAGTGATGTCAAACAAATTAATTTTCCGGAAAAACCATTTGATTAAAACAAACTTAAGTGTTTTGAAATCATAATAGGAAAATAGTTTGTTGACAGTGGGAGTTCAGATTGTTTATGCCAAGTGGATGGCGATTTGAAGCAATTCACATCAGTTTGTCATTTTTTTCTTTAAATGGTTTTGAATTTTAGGGGGAGTAAGAAATTTCAGAAAATCCAAAAACATTAGAAAATTTGAAAAAGCCAAAAACATGATAAAAATCAAAAATGAGTTTTGTTGTGAAAAAGAGGAAATGATAGTACATCAGTAGACAATCACAGTACGCTAAAGAATTGGAAAGTTAAAATGTGATAAATGGTCTCACTGATGATATGCCAGTAGGTTTTTACACGCTTAGTATATTGTTGTCGAGATATAAACCTAAATATCACACGCTTACTTATCTCGTGGGGAACATCTCTCGGATATATGGGTAACCACCAAAATCTTGTTTGAAGGGCTTTCTATTTCTGACATACTAGGTCTTTGTGCGTGATGATATCTGGGGTATTATACCAGGACTTCTGATTTTGCGGGAGCAATAGCCTAGTCCTCGTATAATACTTTACACTGCTTTAATCATAAAGCTCGCCCTCAGCATAAAAAATGATGAAACATTGAAAAATGCTAATAATGTGTTGTTGAAGAAAAGATTCTCTAAAGGGAACACACCTAAAAAATGAAGCAATAGCCTGAGCTCTCATAGTCTCGCATTAACCCCTTACAGATATCATTAGTGTACATTCACCTGTAAGACTGAATATAGGAGTCTGGATACGGGAGTATATTCTGAGGTGGGACACGCGAATAAGTTAAGTTCTTAAAACACTAAATTCGTATCTCGAAACAATTGAACTTTGTGTGAAAATTTAAGTGGATCAGTATACTGACAATCTAAGTGAATCATTTAGAACTTAAAGTGTTTAAAGCTCAACGGTACTAGTGGTTTGTCATAATCTGATATGATCCTCTTACACAAACTCACAAAAATATTGTCTGTATATAGTTTATTTCCCAAAATCCAAAAAGAGTTTAAGTGTGTTTTAGCATAAATTTTTGAAAATCCAATAAGATTTTATTTCATTTTATTTTCGACAACTGATGTTGGAAAGCTGATTTTCAAAATTCCAAGTTCTAGACATGATGAACAAACAGGGTTGGGAGAGTTTGTTTGAAATGAAAAAGTTTTTGAAATGATTCAAATTTGAACGATATCTACAAGTGGTGAAACAGAGATTAAAATTGTTATACAATCTTATCAAGTGGTGTATAAAATTGTTAAATTTTAAAACTGTCAAATCTTACTTTTGGATAGAGTCTGTGCAGGCAGAAGCAGCTAGGTTCGAGCCAGGTTCCAAATCCTGTGGCTACGGAGAGCCAGGAAACGGTCCTGAATCTGTGAAAGCTGCAAAGCGTGAGCAGAGTTTGAGCCAGGTTTCCGATCCAAAGCCTGTAGATTGTGAATTCCAGACTGCGATCCCAGCTTATCGAAAGGGGGAGTCTGAAGACATTAAAGCCAGTTTCTGATCATGGAACTGTGTTCAAAATAGAAACTGCTGATGCTGATGAGCGAGAGAAAGAAAGAGAATGAAGGATGGTTACAGCGAAAGACATTTTGGAAGAGACCGAGAAGACTGATCAAGACTGAAGACTTGTCATTCTGAAGACTCGACACCGAAGACTTCGTCAACATCCAAGGGGGAGTCTGTTGGTGCATATGTCTGTCGACTTCGTCTTGTATTGAGTCGTGTATTAAAATAGGATAGACTGGAGCTCGATTTACGAGAAAATAGGATTTTAGGTGAAACAGGCCAGTTCACACGAACCGGGATGTCCAGTTCGTGCGAAGTGGGTGTGTCCAGTTCATAGGAAGTGTCGTGCCTATAAATAGTGAGCTTGAGTCTTTCATTTGTAACTTTGGATTCCGGTAGCGAAGCTCTGCCGAAGTGTCTCCAGCATTGTAAAATGTTCTGAAATCAATACAAGAGACAATTAAAGTGATTTCTAGTGTGAATCAAGCTGCAATCAAGTCCGAATCATTGAATTCCGCCTTTGGTTTGGATTAGAACTCTTCTGAACGTCTCGTTTGATCGATTCAACGATCCTACACTCACTCAGTTCTGTCTTATGGTAAAGGCGTCTTAATTTTATACTTTTCCCATGGAAATGTATTAAAAGCCTAACGAGTGTCGCATCATATTCTTTCGTCTGACGATGTATTTAGTCATAACCGCCTTCATTGGGTATATAAAATACATTGGGTAGAGGTTTTCATCATTACCGTTTTCATCCATCTACTCAATCATCTTCAAAAGTTTTTTGTTTATCAATATCATTACAATTTCTTTTACTTTCAAAGACGCATTGGTTCACTGCAAAATGGAAAACATTGGGTTTCAAGTGATTGTTGATGAAATTTTCACAAGACTCTCTGCAGAAGATATTGGTCGTTTGAAATGTCTTTCTGATGTGCGTAAAATGCAACATATGAATTACATCAAAATAGGCATAAAACTAACCCTTTTTAAGTACTAATGTTGGAAAAAGCGTGCTTTGGTCTTCCTTTTGTATTTTCAAGGTTAAATGAGTTTAAATGAACAAAAGAAGCAAAAATGCAGCCAAATCTAACAATAATACAAGAAAAGGAATAAACGTGGCATGCCCGGCCCCTCGACAGCATCTTCCCAAGCAAAAACAAGATATCAGAAGGCTGAACACGCCCCGTGCCCATCGGACATGGGGGCGTGCCCAAGTGTCTGCAGAAAAGACAAAAGTGTAGAAGCTTCTATTTCCCAACACGGGGGCGTGCCCAACGGACACGGGGCCGTGATCAACGCTAAGATTCGCAGAATCTAAGCAAATCTTGACAGTACAGATACGCTTCTGCACACGGGGCCGTGCCCAGCGGACACAGGGGCGTGGTCAACTAATGCAGACAAACTGCAATTAATGAAGAAAGAGAAAGTGGATGGACACGGGGCCGTGCCCAATGGACACGGGGCCGTGTCTGGGCTTCTGTGCAGGCTATAAATAGAGGTGTTTGGTTCACTTCAAAAGCATCCATTGGCAAACCACCTCTCTCACACTTCACCCACCCTCCACCACCATCACAACCCACATCCACCACCATCATCCATCATAGAGTGTGTGTAGTAGTCTCGGGATCCAATATTGATAGTAAGAGTTCTTGACAATCAAATGCCATGTTTGCCTAAGTCTCTTACATCACTTGGTGAAGACAAGCATTTAGTGTAATACTTTTTATTTTTAATCTTTTTGCACTTTTTATTTGGTTGTGTTTTAATGACTTTAATAACTAGTTTCTTATGTTGAAGGTGAAACTTTCTTATCATTTGTCTGTGGTGTCTTGGCGTTATTTTACTGTCTATATAAAATAAAAGATTTACACCATTCATATCTCTACGGTCTATATAGAAATATGTTGGGTAACTGGTCAGGGGTTAAGGGAATGGTTTGGTAAGGTTCTTGCCTTGTTCAGTGTATAGATCTTGCAAGGACCTAGGTCAAGCTTACTAGGACCTCCTTCAATACCCTCTGATATTGGATGGCTGGGGTGCGAATGGCTTGATCCCCTCATATGTAAACTACTATTAATACATTAACCCGGCTACTTAGGATTGTATCCATGCTGACTCAAACTACTTAGCCGAGGGTAATGTCACCTTCAAAAGAGGGGCCTACCACATTACGGATTAAAAACTTAATTAATTATCTTTCAATAATCCAACCCTTTAGGATTGTATCCTTGCTGACTCAAACTACTGGGTTGAGGGTAACGTCACCTTTAAAAGTGGGGCCTACTACTATAACTAAGATAATATCTTAAAAAGTGCAAAAGTGCGGAAATAATCAAAGGTTACACTAAAGGCGAGTCGGATCCAAGTGATTCATCTTGTCAATCTGTTTTTTTATTTTTATTTATTTATATTTTCAGCATTTTTAGTTTTTATTTTCAAGTTTGAACCTTTTTTCTAAAATTTTGATTTGATTAGACGTTGAGGATAAACCGGTACAAAAAGCTCTTATGTCCTTGGACGACCTCGGTATCTTACCAACGCTATACTACGCTCACAATGGGTGCACTTGCCCATATGTGTGTTTAGTGTTAGTAAAATATCGTGTTTTATAAATTTAAAACTTGACTAAAGTGTTAAAAAGGGCTAAAAATATACATAAAAACCTATCACACTCAACACGCATCAAGTTTTTGGCGCCGTTGCCGGGGACACAAGGATTTTAAGAAAGCTTAAAATCGACGGCCTAATCAGTTTTTCAAAACCTTTTAAAAAAAACGCGCGCACATTTTCTGCATTTTAGTTAGTTTTTTCATTTACAGTAGACTGAACACGGGACCGTGCTGCACATTTTTTGTCAAAACACCCAAATACAGAGTCTGAACACGGCGTCGTGCTCACTGAACATGCCCCCGTGCTGCACAAAACCAGTTACTTTTATTAAAACGCCCAGATACAGAACCTGAACACGGGCCGTGTCCACTGAACACGGCCCGTGTCCAGCCTCTGTTTCCGTTTTTATTTTTGTTTTCTGGTCTCGAGACTCTGTTGTGGTCTGCTGAGTGATTCTTATGGATCAATACTCAGGAGGCTACAACTACACCTATGAGGAGGATGATTATAGGGAAGACTATTGCACCATTTGTGGTAACCCTCACTCGGTACAATATTGTGACCTCTTTGAACCATCCACTCCATACACCTACTATGAGGAGCCCAGGTACGAGCCGTCAGCTTCATACACATCCTATGAAGACCCAAGGTATGAACCTTCTCCCTCATACTCATATTTTAATGAACCAAGGTATGAGCCTTCATACTCATACTTTGAGGAACCAAGATATGAGCCTCCACCTTCATATGCTTATTATGAGGAACCATGGCGTGAACAACCCACCTCATATGAGTATTATGACGAACAAAATTACGACCCTTATCCATCATATACTTATAATGAAGAACAATGGTGTGAACCATCTACTTCATATGAGTATTATGAGGAACCAAGGATCGAACATCCGAATTCAAGCTTTGAGGATCCTGGTCCTTACTCTATCACCCACATAGCCGATAAGATAATAGAACACATTAAAACTATTGAGCGCTGCATAAAAGAATCCCGCGCAAGGGAAGAGGAGTCCCGCGCAAGGGAAGAATTAACTTGTAATAAAGAAGAGATAGTTGAAAATGTAAAAATGGAAGAACAAGTAAGTGAAAAACCGACACATGAGTTAAACAACGAAAAAGGTGAGTCCGACAATGTTAAATTTCAAGAAGAGTCTAATTTTGAAGAAATTAATCTCTTGTCACCTTCTTTCGAAAATCATTGTTTAGTACCCACTCATGCTAGGTTTTTAAAAGAGTTAAACTCTAACACTAAAATTGATGAAATGGTAAGCATTAAGTTAACAAATGATCAAACCACGCTAATAGAAGAAGACCCATTTGAAATTAACATTACACCGGTTCCATGTTTTTTTCAAAATTCCTTTATTAGTAATATCACAATTGATAAAGATCTTTGTGTTAATATAATGCCAAACTACATTTTCGAAAAATTAAGTATTAGTGATTTTTCTCCACTTCAAATACCCATTTTTCTATCTAATCGGAAAGTAATAAAATCAATAGGGATAGTTGAGGATGTCTTGGTCCAAACCAATCAAATGGTAATCTCAACCGACTTTGTCATCCTTGATGACGCTCCTCTAGTGTTGGGACGACCTTTTGTAAAAACCCACGAAGCTTTGAAAAATCGGAAGTACAACAATCTATCTATTCAATTAGGGGCATTTAAAAAGAGTGTCATTCTTGAGCATTCAATAAAATATCCATTCGACAATAATGACCCCCTAATTGAGGATGAAGATGAACCACCCGATACAAGAAAAGAAATTGACCACTTTGTTGAAGAAGGGGTCGCCATAGAACAAGCCTTTGTGGTTCTTGATCAAAATGAGCAACCAAATAAGGAGTCTCCTAAAGACCCACCTCTTGAGCTCAAAGAACTCCCAAAAGGTTTAGAATGTGCTTTTCTAGACAAAAATGGTAAATCACCTGTAATTATTTCGTCAAAATTAACTAGTTTAGAAAAAGAAAAATTAATTACGCTTTTGAAAAAACACAAAAATGAGATCGCTTGGAAGCTTGTAGATATTAAAGGAATAAGTCCTTCCATGTGTACGCACAAAATTTTGACGAATGATGACTATAAATCGGTAATACAACCACAACGTAGAGTAAATGAGTGTAAATCCAAATGTTCAAGAAGTGGTTAAAAACGAAGTCATCAAATTACTTGACACCGGACTTATTTACCCAATCTCCGATAGTCCTTGGGTAAGTCCCGTCCAAGTAATTCCAAAGAAAGGAGGTATGACGGTAATAACTAATGAGAAAAATGAATTAATACCAACGAGAACCGTCACAGGATGGAGGGTATGTATAGATTATCGTCGATTAAATGAGGCAACAAGGAAAGATCACTTTCCCTTACCTTTTATTGATCAAATGTCAGAAAGGTTATCCGGTCACAAATTTTATTGTTTCTTAGATGGTTTTTCAGGTTACTTTCATATACCGATAGCACCCGAAGACAAAGAAAAGACAACATTTACATGTCCCTATGGAACTTTTGCTTATCGACACACGCCTTTCGGTCTATGTAATTCCCCCGCAACCTTTCAACGTTGCATGGTGGCCATCTTCCATGACATGATAGAAAAGACAATGGAAGTCTTCATGGACGACTTTTCTATCTTTGGAGATTCATACGACCAATGCCTCGATAACCTTGTACGAATGCTATCCTAATGTAAGGAAACTAACCTCGCCCTTAACTGGGAAAATGTCATTTCATGGTAACAGAGGGAATAGTACTCGGTCACAAAATCTCAAGCGAAGGAATGGAGGTTGATCGAGCAAAAATAGACACTATTTCTCGGTTACCACCTCCATCCTCCGTTAGAGCTATCAGAAGTTTCCTAGGCCATGCCGGATTTTATAGACGATTTATCAAGGACTTTTCTAAAATCTCAAGGCCTCTAACAAAATTACTTGAAAAAGATGCCCCTTTCATCTTTGACAAGGATTGCAATCAGACATTTCTAGCACTAAAGGAAATGCTAGTCAATGCACCTATCATGATAGCGCCTGATTGGAAATTACCCTTCGAAATCATGTGTGATGCAAGTGACTTTGCAGTTGGAGCCGTCTTGGGACAAAGAAAAGATAAGCATTTTCACCCAATTTATTATGCTAGTAAGACACTTAACGATGCACAAGAAAATTACATAATAACAGAAAAGGAATTACTAGCCGTGGTATTTGCTTTTGATAAATTTCGTTCTTATCTTGTTCATTCTAAAACGATAGTCTATACAGATCATGCATCCATTCGATATCTCTTCAAGAAACAAGATGCTAAACCACATTTGATTCGGTGGATTCTACTCCTCCAAGAATTTGACATTGAAATAAAAGATAAAAGAGGAGCAGAAAACACCGCAGCAGATCATCTTTCGCGCTTGGAAGACCCAGCTTTGGAGGCAACCAGGGACGAGCAAATCAATGAAAAGTTCCCAACGGAGTCCCTGGAAATGGTGGAATACCGAGAAGAGCCATGGTACGCCGACTATGCTAACTACCTAGCTAGTGGTATAGTCGCCAAAGGATGGCCACATCATCAAAGAAAGAAATTCTTTGCTGATGTAAAGTATTATTTTTGGGAAGATTCTTATCTTTTCAAAATGTGTGCCGATCAACTCACCCGCCAATGCGTACATGGTAGTGAAGCAAGAAGAATTCTCCGCTATTGTCATGAAGGTCCATACGGAGGACATCATGGTGCCGCTAGTACCGCACAAAAGGTATTTGATTCAGGAATTTATTGGCCAACCATTTACAAAGACGCCCAAAGTCTTGTCAAGACATGTGACGCTTGCCAACGATCAGGTAATATTTCTTCCAAAAAACGAAATGCCACAAAATGGCATTCTTGTTTGTGAAATATTTGATGTGTGGGGACTCGACTTTATAGGACATTTCCCACCGTCAAAAGGAAACAAATATATACTTGTGGCGGTGGATTACTTCTCTAAATGGGCCGAGGCCGAGGCACTTCCAACAAACGATGGAAGAGTCGTGGTAAGATTTCTGAAAAGATTTTTCTCTCGTTTTGGAACACCAAAAGCATTAATATGTGATAGAGGCACCCATTTTTGTAACCATCAACTTGGAAATTTTTTAACAAGGTATGAGGTCTATCACCGGGTCTCAACAGCATATCACCCTCAGACAAACGGACAAGCCGAAGTGACTAATAGAGGTTTAAAAAGAATACTTGAAAAAACCGTAGGGTTAAATAAAAAAGAATGGGCCGATAAATTAGACGATGCTTTATGGGCTTTTCGAACAGCGTACAAAACAACAATAGGTACAACCCCATATAAGCTCGTCTATGGAAAAAGTTGTCATTTGCCAGTAGAAATAGCACACAAGGCCTACTAGGCAATTAAAAACGTAAATTTAGACTTAGAAATTGCCGGTAAAAATCGATTTTGCCAATTAAATGAATTGGACGAATTAAGGAATTATGCAAACTCTAACTCCGAAATTTATAAGGAAAGAATGAAAAATTTGCATGATAGATACATTAAACCTAATGAATTTCGGGTAGGAGATCAATTGTTTAATTCACGACTTCGATTATTTCCTGGTAAATTAAAGTCTAGGTGGTCAGGACCTTTTTCCATCACCCATATTTTCCCACACGGTGCAGTCGAAATTAAACCTTGGAATGGAATTCCATTCAAAGTCAATGGCCAACGGCTGAAGCTCTATCAAGGATTTATTGAGGATGAGGAAGAAGAAATCTCGCTTCAAACGGTCGAAGAATGAAACAAAGGTTCAAGCATCAATATCATACCTTGTAAGTTACGAACATAGGGAAAACATTTAAATCGGTAAGATCTCTAAAACCAAGTTTCTGGAAACAGGGCACTCACACGAGCACTTTAATAAAAAAAATAATATTTTAATTTTTGCCTGCCCACGGGGCCGTGTCCGCGCAACTGTCGGGATAAAAACCCCCTTTTCCTTCACTTTCTTCATTCCACATGCCCTGTTTCCCCAAAAACTCTCTGGTTCCGGGGAATTTTTCCATAGATTTCAACGTTCCCCTTTCTTCTAACAACGTCAAGGTATGATTCTATCCTTATAATTAGTTAGATTAAGTACTTGCATGTAGTTTAACATCAAAATTTGGGGAAAAATCTAGGGTTCTTCAACTTGAACCGGATCGAACCTCAAATTTTTGCATAAATCTGTTAGCATTAGTATAGATACATGTTATAGGAAGTAAATCAACTTGTACTGTTTGTAGATTTGCCCGATTTCTCACAAAAACCCCAAACCATTGTTTTTGAACCGAAAAATATAAAATTGAAGTGGTAAATGGTTTGTTTTGAGAAAAACGGCACTTGGGGTTTCATTTTCGGGGAAAACCGCCCCTACTGGACCAAAAATTTTCAAGTTTTCGGGACCGGGTCGAAAAATGGGAATTTTGGGAAACAGACGTCTGGACACGGGGTCGTGCTCAGCGAGCACGGGGGCGTGTCCAGCTAATCTCAGGCAAACATGGGGCGTGTCCGCTGAACACGGGGCCGTGTTCAGCCGACTGTTTTCAGTTTTCTTCAAAAATTTCACTGTTTCGCGCTAATTGTTTGGTGTTTTCTTTTAGATGGCCAAGAAATTTACCAGATTCAACGCAAGTGAGTTGGCTGCTCAGGCGCGGTATGATGTGTTAAGAACTAGGCCTGAGGAGTATCCATGACAAGTATGCTTGGATCTTCTTGAAACAGTGAACCAGATAGACCGCTTCAACAACATTGTCACCGGCCCACTACGAGCTGCCCTTTGCACTCGGCTTCACTCCGTGCATGAATACAACATGGAATTTTACAGCACGTTCATCTTCAAGACAAGAGCTGATCCGTTTGACAATGATGGGGTAGAGTTCCGTTGTGGAGGGACCGTGTACTCGATCTCAATCGCACAATTTGGGGCAATAGTTGGATTGTAAGCGGATAAGGATGCTGGAGATGAAAAGAACACCGACGGTCTCCTCAAGATTCCATAAAATCAACGCCAAGCTGCTTGGGCTCAAATCGGGGAAGGCAACTATAACCCGAGCCGAACTAAGAGCACACAGTTGAGAGACCCTCTTTACCGCTACATCCACAGGGTCCTCACCTACTCTCTTAGCCAGAGACACGACAGCAGCGGTGTTGTAAGGTTACGGGATCTTCTAGTCCTCCATTGCATCCACAACCGTGTCAACCTTGATGTTCCATACCTGTTACTCCGTAACATGCACTTGAACCAACTTGCTACTCCCCCGATTCCTATCTTCTTTGGAGGGTGGATTTACCGCATTTTCAAACACTTTGTTGCTAGGATGCCAAGATCTTTTCAAAAGAGCCCATGGTCGGGGAAAGTGGACATGGTCATTTGTCGCTCCATGAACTTGATTTATAAAGCGGATGACGGGACGATAAGATTTCAAACGATTCAAGGGCATGCATGGAACCCTCAAGAAGCTCTAGTCCTACACGCTCCACACATCCGTCCTCCTCCCCAGTACCACTACCAGCCCCATGGTGATCCGGGTCAATCCTCCTCTCAAGGAGGTGGTTTTCCTAACTTTCAAAGCTTACATGATTTATTGCAGGAAAACCTTATGTGCACCAGGAACCCCAACAACATGGCCAGCAACACATACGCCCAGGTCGGAGTGATAGAGAGATATATCTCCGACATGCCGGATGACATTGGAAACATCCGGGAGTATATGGCGGGCCACGGAGAAGGTGATGATGATGAAGACGAAGACATGGATTGAGCGGGAGGAGTTGGAGGTAGCATCACACGGTTGGAGGTCTCACAGGTTAACCCATTTTATCTCATGAATAATTGCATGGCCTGCGTGCCATTTGTTGAACAATTTACTTCCCTTAATACTTTTTAATTTTTTGCATTTCTTTTCTTTTTAACTTGTGTTGTGGATGGTTAAACTTTGGTAATTTAGGATGTTTGTTATTGTTTGGTGTGGTATTTATTAGTAAAACAGGTACCTACGAGGCTTAAGGCACTAAACATTAGTGCTACTAAAGCCGGTACAGCAAAACCGAAGGAAGAAACCTGTTTTACATTTTTGCAGTTTGTCCACACGGGGTCGTGCCCAACGGACACGCCCCCGTGCCCATCGCCAAGACCTGCTGTTTGTCAAAATTATGCAGACTTTTGTCCAACACGGGGTCGTGTTCACCAGACACGCCCCCGTGTCCAACTTCTGTAAGTCCTCGTTACTGGCAGTCTGACCACGGGGTCGTGTTCATCCGACACGGGGACGTGTCCAGATGCCCAGTAACATAAAATTTTGTTTTTAACACACCTTTTACACATTCAATCAACCTAAAAACTTATTTTTGGGACACATTGAGGACAATGTGTAATTAAGTGTGGGGGATGCTAAAACCTTGAATCTTGCAAGTCCTAATTACAAGCCTTACACAAAACTATATTGAAACCGCTAAACACCCTAAATTTTTTTCAAAAACTTTTCATTTTTTTTTACTTGTCTTGGTTTAATTTGGGAATAACAAGTTCTAAAAAGGTTATATTTTTACGAATTTACAACCGATAGCGTCGAGATAAAAAGAACCAACATAAGAAAATTATGAAACGGCATGACAAATCTAGTTAAAATTTGATTATATATACTTGATCACATTAAAAACCCATTCCCACAAAAAGTGAGTTTTGAGCCTTTATTGAGCATACAAATACACATCTTTAAACTAAATGCTCATTTTTCGTTTCTTGTATGAATAGCCGCTTGGTTTCTTACGACTCTAGAACTTGCCATGACGATACATTCCTGGTCCTTACCAACTTAAACCCAAGTAAGTAAATGATGGAGGCATTAGGACTAACCCCTTTTTTTTCTTTCAACACCATTATTTTTTTTTACGACCTACCCAAAATCCCCTTAGTTAACCCCTTTGAGCCTAAACTTTTTCATTTCTAAACCCACAAAACAAACACCCTTTACCCATCAAAACCCTTTTTCATTTTAAACCCTTTATTTAGTAAAAAGCTCAGTTTTTCATGGGATATTCCTTATCAAAAAAAATGATGAAGTCAAACAATAAACAAACAAGTTCATCAAAAGAAACTTTGTTTGAAAAAAATGCTTCATTAGAATAAAAAGTCACAAAAATAAAAAGTTTTAAGAAAACCGACGCTTTTTACACCTTTCGCCCTTTTCTACTAACCACTAACCCAAAACCACCTACCTTTAAACCCAAGCCTAACCCTTCCCCAAAGTCCTCTTGATATTTACAAAGGTGTATAGTTAAAAGGAGGAGGATTGATTGCTTGGCAAGCATATGGTAGAAGTAAGTTCCATGCCGGTCCCGAGTGTTTCACAAAAATACATCTTCGGCCGAGTGTTGAGTGATCTCCCGTGAGGTATGTGAACTTGTATATAATTGGAATTTTAAAAAGGCATGTTATGCCCAAATAAGTAATTTCTCTTATATAATATTCTAAATAAATCATAACGAATAGAATTGTAAATAAAATAAAAATAAAAACTAATAAAGATCTTGGAATCCCGACACTCAAGACAAGCCCAAAACTTCTCTTCTACCCATTCCATTTGGGTGTGTAAGCCACAATATAAAGAGTTTTGCTTGAGGACAAGCAAAGATTCAAGTGTGGGGGTATTTGATGTGAGTAAAATGCAACATATAAATTACATCAAAAGAGGCATAAAACCAACCCTTTTTAAGTACTAATGTTGGAAAAAGCGTGCTTTTGTCTTCCTTTTGTATTTTCAGGGTTAAATGAGCTTAAATGAACAAAAGAAGCAAAAATGCAGCCAAATCTAACAATAATACAAGAAAAGGAATAAACGTGGCATGCCCGGCCCCTCGACAGCATCTTCCCAAGCAAAAACAAGACATCAGAAGGCTGAACACGCCCCGTGCCCATCGGACACGGGGGCGTGCCCAAGTGTCTGCAGAAAAGACAAAAGTGTAGAAGCTTCTATTTCCCAACACGGGGGCGTGCCCAGCGGACACGGGGCCGTGGTCAACGCTAAGATTCGCAGAATCCAAGGAAATCTTGATAGTACAGATACGCTTCTGCACACGGGGTCGTGCCCAGCGGACATGGGGGCGTGGTCAACTAATGCAGACAAACTGCAATTAATGAAGAAAGAGAAAGTGGATGGACACGGGGCCGTGCCCAATGGACACGGGGCCGTGTCCGGGCTTTTGTGCAGGCTATAAATAGAGGTGCTTGGTTCACTTCAAAAGCATCCCTTGGCAAACCACCTCTCTCACACTTCACCCACCCTCCACCACCATCACAACCCACATCCACCACCATCATCCATCATCCATCATAGAGTGTGTGTAGTAGTCTCGGGATCCAAGATTGATAGTAAGAGTTCTTGATAATCAAAGGCCATGTTTGCCTAAGTCTCTTACATCACTTGGTGAAGACAAACATTTAGTGTAATACTTTTTTATTTTTAATCTTTTTGCACTTTTTATTTGGTTATGTATTAATGACTTTAATAACTAGTTTCTTATGTTGAAGGTGAAACTTCCTTATCATTTGTCCGTGGTGTCTTGGCGTTATTTTACTGTCTATATAAAATAAAAGATTTACACCATTCATATCTCTACGGTCTATATAGAGATATGTTGGCTACCTGGTCGGGGGTTAAGGGAATGGTTTGGTAAGGTTCTTGCCTTGTTCAGTGTATAGATCCTGCAAGGACCTGGGTCAAGCTTACTAGGACCTCCTTTAATACCCACTGGTATTGGATGGCGAGGGTTCGAATGGCTTGATCTCCTCATATGTAAACTACTATTAATACATTAACCCGGCTACTTAGGATTGTATCCCTGCTGACTCAAACTACTTAGCCGAGGGTAACGTCACCTTCAAAAGAGGGGCCTACCACATTACGCATTAATAACTTAATTAATTATCTTTCAATAATCCAACCCTTTAGGATTGTATCCTTGCTGACTCAAACTACTGGGTTGAGGGTAACGTCACCTTCAAAAGAGGGGCCTACTACTATAACTAAGATAATCTCTTAAAAAGTGCAAAAGTGCGGAAATAATCAAAGGTTACACTAAAGGCGAGTCGGATCCAAGTGATTCATCTTGTCTATCTGTTTTTTTTTTATTTTTTTATTTTAAGCATTTTTAGTTTTTATTTTCATGTTTAAACCTTTTTTCTAAAATTTTGATTTGATTAGACGTTGAGGATAAACCGGTACTAAAAGCTCTTGTGTCCTTGGACTACCTCGGTATCTTACCAACGCTATACTACGCTCACGATGGGTGCACTTGCCCATATGTGTGTTTAGTGTTGGTAAAATATCGTGTTTTATAAATTTAAAACTTGACTAAAGTGTTAAAAAAGCCTAAAAATATACATAAAAACCTATCACACTCAACACGTATCACTTTCCAAGAATTTTTATAGGGAACTGTCAAGTCATTGATTTCAGATGATGCATGCTCTCCGAAGTGGAGATTCACTACAAAAGAAACTACTCTCCTTTAAAGACACGTCGATTGTCGTTGACGACGTAGCTGCTGGTAATTTGGATGTTGTTAGAAGCAAAACCTTAAGTTTTCCTAACAATGTCCACCCTAGCGTCTTACGTATTCAATCGTCATTTAATGGATTGTTGTTAGTTTGCAATGAAGGCATTTACTGTGAGCTGATTCTTTGGAATCCAACTACCTGGCGCTATAAGGTTTTGTCTGATGACTACTTAAACTACAATCATGATCGAAACTCTGATACTGGTGGAATTTATTTTGATCAATTCAATGATCTGAAAGTGCTGAACATCAGATATTACCGTAATGTAGCTACTGCTCGTGTTTACTCACGACGTCGTGAGTTATGGAGAACAATAAATTTCGGTAGCGTAAATAATTATGGTTCAAGTGGTTATTCATGGTCTACAGGAGTTTATGCTGATAAAACCATATATTTTATGGTTTCAAATTATTGGTATCCACTAGGTGAGAGGAACATCGTTGCTTTTGATGTTCTGAGTGAGACTTTCAGAATGCTTCGTTTTCCAGAGAGTATTGTAGTCAATCCTTGCCAAGGGCATTTTTTGACCATCGCAAAGAGGCTGCATTTGATTGTTATTAGAACGTCTGCTGAGCTAACTGCTGATTTGCTCAGATATGAAAAAAGGGTTGATGAAGGTGTTTGCTTTCAATAATCCTCGTGTAGTTGATTATGTAGATAGGCGCCGAAGGACTAATATAATTGAAAACAACAAGTGGCTGATAAAAAGCATCTGGGGGATATGGTTGAAGTTGATATGAGCAACGAACTTCTGAAATACCTCCAACATGTTGACAACTACAATGGTCCGAAAGGAGCTTTACTTATCGAGACTACTGTTTCGCCCATTGATTAGGAATTAGTATACTGTATTTTATTGAATGCTGTTTGTTGTTTTAAACTTTGTTTATTATATAGTTACCTCTGTTTGACACTTGTAGTTTTTATATAATTAGTTGTGTTAAAATTATTAACCATGTTTGTTATTTAAATTAACTAAATGAATATTTATGTTTGAGAGTGTAAAAGCTTGTAATATTGGCAAAGATCTGTTTAAATGATCAAAGCTCTGTTATTGTGAACAGATGTTTGAAAATAAAACAGTGGTTGATATATCTGTTGACTTTGGTCAACAGATGGATGAACTTTGTATGCTGTTTCGCCCATTGATTAGTAATTAGTATGATGTATTCTATTGAATGTTGTTTGTTGTTTTGAACTTTGTTTATTATATAGTTACCTCTGTTTGACACTTGTAGTTTTTATATAATTAGTTGTGTTAAAATTATTTACCATGTTTGTTATTTAAATTAACTAAATGAATATTTGGGTTTAAGAGTGTAAAAGCTTGTAATATTGGCAAATGTCTGTTTAAATGATCAAAGCTCTATTATTGTGAAAAGATGTTTGAAAATAAAACAGTGGTTGATACATCTGTTGACTTTGGTCAACAGATGGATGAACTTTGTATGTTGTTTCGCCCATTGATTAGGAATTAGTATGCTGTATTTTATTGAATGTTGTTTGTTGTTTTGAACTTTGTTTATTATATAGTTACCTCTGTTTGACACTTGTAGTTTTCATATAATTAGTTGTGTTAAAATTATTAACCATGTTTGTTATTTAAATTAACTAAATGAATATTTAGGTTTGAGAGTGTAAAAGCTTGTAATATTGGCAAATGTCTGTTTAAATGATCAAAGCTCTGTTGTTGTGAACAGGTGTTTGAAAATAAAACAGTGGTTGATACATCTGTTGACTTTGGTCAACAGATGGATGAACTTTGTATGCTGTTTCGCCCATTGATTAGGAATTAGTATGCTGTATTTTATTAAATGTTGTTTGCTGTTTTGAACTTTGTTTATTATATAGTTACCTCTGTTTGACACTTGTAGTTTTTATATAACTAGGTCTATACTTCCGTGCGTGTTGCGCACGGGACCGCTGAGAAGAACAAATAAAGAAAATGTAGAAAAAAAAAACACTAAATGATAACCGAAAGAAAATCAACCAAAAAAATTTTATGGTAATGATATTGTTCGTATGAAACCCATTGTCAGAGATGAGCAAATGGTACTGGGTGCTGGTACCGAATTTCCCGAACCGAAAGATCATCAGTACCAATTCGGTACCGACTTTTGGCGTTCTTGGTAACAGTTCGCTACCGGTTTTTACCTTCATATACCAGTACTGTAACCGGTATTTTCAGTACCAGTACTGATTTGGTATCGGTTGGCACCGAGCCCATCCATACCCCTAAAACTAAAAAAAAGAAATCATTAAAAGTTGAAGAAAATCAACAAAAAAAACGTTGTATGATACCATTGTCTGTACAGCACAAGTGATCAGGGATGAACAAATGGTACTGGGTAGCAACATTGAATTTCCCGAACTAAAAGATTTTCAATATCAACTCGGTACCGACTTTTGGCGTTTTCTGTACAGGCTGGTGCTGGATTTTACCTTCATATACCGATACCGAACAGGATCGTACCGTATTTTCGATACCGGTTAACACCAAGCTTATCCTAACCTGTGATACTAAATAAATCACTAAATTAGTATCTTAATATAATATATTAAAATCATTATTCATTTTAGTTGATTTATTAATATATAGTAATTAGTTGTGTTAAAATTATTAACGATGTTTGTTATTTAAATTAATTAAATGAATATTTAGGTTTGAGAGTTTAAATGATGAAAGCTCTGTTGTTGTGAGCAGATGTTTGAAAATAAAACAGTAGTTGATACATCTGTTGACTTTGGTCAACAAATGGATGAAAACAGATGTTTGAAAATAAAATAGTAGTTGATACATCTGTTGACTTTGGTCAACAGATGGATGAACGTTGTTTGGTGTTTCGCCCATTGATTAGGAATTAGTATGCTGTATTTTATTGAATGTTGTTTGCTGTTTTGAACTTTGTTTATTATATAGTTACCTCTGTTTGAAACTTGTAGTTTTTATATAATTAGTTGTGTTAAAATTATTAACGATGTTTGTTATTTAAATTAATTAAATGAATATTTAGGTTTGAGAGTTTAAATGATGAAAGCTCTGTTGTTGTGAACAGATGTTTGAAAATAAAACAGTAGTTGATACATCTGTTGACTTTGGTCAACAGATGGATGAAAACAGATGTTTGAAAATAAAACAGTAGTTGATACATCTGTTGACTTTGTTTATTATATGGTTAATTTGATTTGAACAATGAAGTTTTGAAATACCTCCAACATGTTGACAACTACAGTGATCCGAAAGGAGCTTTATTTATCGAGACTACTGTTTCGCTCATTGATTAGAAATTATTATGCTGTATTTTATTGAATGTTGTGTGCTGTTTTGAAGTTTGTTTATTATATAGTTACCTCTGTTTGACACTTTCATATTTTATATAATTAGTTGTGTTAAAATTATTAACGATGTTTGTTATTTAAATTAATTAAATGAATATTTAAGTTTGAGAGTTTAAATGATGAAAGCTCTGTTGTTGTGAAAAGATGTTTGAAATAAAACAGTTGTTGATACATCAGTTGACTTTTGTCAACAGATGGATGAAAACAGATGTTTGAAACCACAGTTAGGTTAAATGTATTTGTTGTGGAGAAAACTATGGTTGAAACTGTTGTTGGGTTAAAACGGTGGTTTAAAACTACTGTTGGGTTAAAATAGTGTTTTGTGGAGGTTGAAGGAACATGTTTGAATGCAAATGTTATTTCGTTTACGAAAGATTAATAAATTGTATATTTTTGTATTTTTTATACTCTAAACTTTAAGTATTTACCGACTGACTTATTTATTTATAAGTCTATATAAATATAACCATATTCATCATTTATATTTGTTATGCATGGTTTTCTAAGAAACGACCCGTGTTTGCACACGGGTCTTACCGCTAATACTATATAATAAAAGAAACCAATGAGAGGACACATGTCATTCATTGAAGCCATCTATTTTTTATAGATAATTAATATCAATTAAAAGATAATAATAAAACTAAATTTAATATAAATTTAAACAATTCGTATAGGAGATAATCTAATATTTTAAAATATTTATCAGATTTCAAAATTATTTATCCTGAAATTAACAAAAGATGTACGCTAAATATAAATTAATATAATGTAAATGATTTATGTATTTTATTAAACTAAAGTCGTTAAGGGTAGAACCTATTTCAAAAGAGTAAATTACAAAAATCGTCCTTTATGTATGCTACTTATTGCAAACTGTGTCCTTTGTCTTTAATAAGTACAAAAACCATACTCGATGTTTGCAAACCCTTGCACATTATGTCCTTTAGCCCTAACCCAGTTAGTTTTTAGGGTTAAATATGACCAAATGGACCCCACATAGTGGTACTTTAGTCATTTTACCCTTAATACTAAAATAAATAATCATCTCTAACACCACATGCCACCACACCCCACCTGCAATCACACCCCACCTGCAATTGCGTACTGGCTTGAACCGGTTCTTTCCTTCAAAGCAGTTATGGTGCTCCGTAATCATCTACATAATCAACATAACAACAGTTTCAGATCTGTAACTTAATCAATTTCAAAATTAATAGACGAAATTTAACCTAAATATTGCGTAATCAACAGAAACAATTATAGATCCGTAATCGTTCAGTTTCAAATTTAACCGGCAAAATGTGACCTAAATACTGTGTATGCAACAAGATATACAAAAACAAATAATATTTCAAGTTTAACTAAGAATATAGAGTCAAACTACTACCTAATTAACAAAACCAGATCAATAAGCAAATGAATCTCATATTTATCTAACGAAATGCTGTCAAAATGCTTCGCAATCAACAACTATAACAAAATTAGATTTATAATCAACTCGATTTCAAGTTTAACTAACAATATACAAGTCAGGTCCGTACTCTCTTCCGGCACCGTCCGTACTCTCTTCCGGCACCGTCCGTACTCTCTTCTGATGAGTCCTCACCACCTCCGGCAACCGATGATTCCGTGGTGGTGCGATGGCGGAGATGAAATGGCGGTGGTCATGCGATGAGGGAGGTGCAATGGCAGTGGTCATGCGATGGTGGAGGTGGGGGTGTGGAGGAGGTGGTGGTCCGGTGGGTGTGTGCAGGTGGTGGCAGTGGTCCGGTGAGGTGTATGGCGGTGGTGGTCGGACTAGTGAGGTGTATGGCGGTGGTGGTCCAACAATTAGAGAGAGAACGGGTGCTGGTGTGTGTGTTGAGAGAGAGAGAGAGAGAGAGCTGGTGTGTGTGTTGTGAGAGTATGTATAAATATATCTATATATCTATAATATTTTTCATTATTTATTTTAGTATTTAGGGTAAAATGACCAAAGTACCCTTATGTGTGGTTCATTTAGTCATATTTAACCATAAAAACTAACTAGGTTATGGCTAAAGGACATAATGTGCAAGGATTTGCAAACATCGAGTACGGTTTTTGTACTTATTAAACACAAAGGACACAGTTTGCAATAAGTAGCATACATAAAGGACGGTTTTTGTAATTTACTCATTTCAAAAATGTTTGTAAGGGGTAAACAAAAATATTAATCAATGTTTATTGGTTCTATACTTTTATTTTCGTGTTCAATTCTCAACTCAAATACGGTAATCACTATGTTTACGTGACATTTATAAGAACCATCACCGCAATCACCTTATTCATCGTATATCGAGTATCTCCGTTAGTTTTTTTAAAGATATAAATTTTTATTAGATTCATTCAACCCATGTAATAAACGAGGTTTTTTAAAGATATAACATTTTTTATTTTTTACTATACAAAATTACATTTATGCAACTCATGTAATACACAGAGTTTTAAAAATATAACTTTTTTTATTATGTAGTATATAAAATTAGATTTATTCAATCTATATAATACATACGGTTTATAAAGATATAACTTTTTATTTTTGGTATATAAAATTATATGTGCTCAACCCGTATAACACATGAGGTTTTTAAAAATGTAACGTTTTTCATTATTTAATATATAAAATTAAATTTACTCAACCCGTACAATACACTGGGTTCTTAAAAATACAACATTTTTTTTATTATTTAATATATAAAATTACATTTATTCAACTCATGTAATAAACGAGATTTTTAAATATATATTGTTTTATTATTTGATATATATAATTACATTTATTCAACCTGTGTAATAAACGAGATTTTTATAGATATATATATATATTATTTGGTATATAAAATTACATTTATTCAACCCGTGTAATACACGGGGTTCTAACCTAGTTAATATTTATAAAGAAAATTAAAAACCATAAGTCTATTTGTAATTAGAGTAGTTATAAATAGATTCTTTTTAGACTCAAACTAGTATTAAGCATCCCTCGCGTTGCGGCGGGAGCGTGCACTAATGTCACACTACTGTCAGCGACCACCGACACTGAAGTTGTGGTGTTAATGCGAAGAAACTAAACCAAAACGTAAAACATAGAATGAAATAACTAAGTTGATCTAGGACTCGAGCGTTACGATGAACCCTCGTCAATTTTTTCTCATTTGACAGGTTCATCGTAATCTATATATAATATAGAGTAAATTACAAGTTTTGTCCTTTATGTATGTCCAAAATTGCAGGCGCTGTCCTTTGTCTTTAAAATTGATGAGTTTTGTCCTTAATGTTTGCAAATCTTGCACGTTATGTCCTTTAGGCCAAACTCAGTTAGATTTTTTTGGTTAAAACTGATCATGTGCAAGGCACATGAGGGCATTTTAGTCATTTTACATACCCAAGGACTATAGAGCAAATCACTTAATATAAAGGACTAATGTGCAAAAATCATTTATATAAACTGATGAAGACCAAATATTCAGAAACAATATGGAGACCAAATCTTCACCGGTCACCACCATGTGCCACCACCACCACCATATGCCGCCACCACCACCACCGCCTTCATGTACACCACCATATTCTGCCACCACCGCCATCTTCACCACCGCCTTCATGTACACCGCGTCTTCACCGCCATCTTCACCACCGCCTTCATGTACACCGCGTCTTCACCGCCGCCGTCTTCACCACCGCCGTCTTCACCACCGCCTTCGTGACGGGGATTCGAAAGTGAGGAGGAGGTACAGGTCTAGGGTTTTGAGATTGGGGAAGACTGATTGTATAATTTTCACCACCGCCGTCACCACCGTCTTCACCACCGTCTTCACCACATCCCAGATCAAAGATTCAACGCAACAACGAGTGTTTCTGGCGAAAGAGAAAGGGGTTGTTGGCCTACTTCCGGCAAACTCCGATCAACGATTTCAATCCCATATCGAAGATTCCGGCGAATTCTTCATTTCTGCTTGCTCTCGATCTACTGCGGCTTCCTGTGACGCCATTAAATTCTGGTATATTCATGGAATTGAAATTTAATTTGTTCTTTTTGTCTCACATAATACAAAATTCAAATCATGCAATTGATGGGTGTGATTCATTTGTTTTTATGTGGTTTGTTCTGTAAATTATAAAAGTCTGATTCAAGTTGAAAATCCATGTACATAAACGAATCTGGGATTGCAAATATCATCATTATCACTATGCAGGTCGGTGGCGTGTTTGTGCCGTTAGAGGCGGTGGTGGGGGTGGATTTATGGGAGGTTGCAGGTCGGTGGCGTGTTTGTGGTGTTAGGGGCAGATGGGGGTGGGAGGTGGCGGTAGGTGTGAGAGAGAGATAAGAGAGAGAGAGTACTGAGTTTTTTTTTAAATATTTTTTTTTTAATTTTTTACACAATAGTCCCTTGATATAAGTTGTGTTAAACAATAGTCCCTGGGGAGGTGAAAAGACAAGAAAGCCCTCATGTGCCTTGCACATGACCAGATTTAACCAAAAAAATTAACTGGGTTTGGCCTAAAGGACATAACGTGCAAGATTTGCAAACATTAAGGACAAAACTCGTCAATTTTAAAGACAAAGGACAGTGCCTGCAATTTGGGACATACATAAAGGACAAAACTTGTAATTTACTCTATAATATATATCATTACCACTATACAAACCATAATGCATACATTACAACAACCATTGCATTAATATGTTGCAAATTATATTTATACAAGATTTTGGCTAAATTAATTAGATTATTATAAATAATAATAATTTACAAATAAAACAACACAACTTTAAATGGATCAAAGCGATTGAATACGATAAGATAATGAAACAATTATTTGATTAAGGTATGCATACAAAACAGATTGAATTTGGTAAGGTAATGAAACCATTATTATTTGATTAAGGTACAACCACTTAAGCACAACTTACAACCTATAGTTGATTAAGGTACAACCATTAAAACACAACTTACAACCAAATATGCACACAAATGTTTCAAAT
Organism: Helianthus tuberosus; assembly: GCA_030545235.1. Classification (NCBI taxonomy): domain Eukaryota; kingdom Viridiplantae; phylum Streptophyta; class Magnoliopsida; order Asterales; family Asteraceae; genus Helianthus; species Helianthus tuberosus. The sequence continues at coordinate 174,092,931 of CM060363.1, forward strand.
TAATAGTATATAAATGTTTTTGAAGCTCTTGCAAATTGGTCAACTCTTGAAAACATAACTTAAAAGGTCCAAACTACAATGAAAAAAATAAGTAGATAAGTATTTATTGTGAACCCCACATACATATACAACTTTTTTTTAAATAAAACTTCATTAAAAACACACCTCTGACCCAAACGGTCAAAAGGCCAAACAAGAACAACACCCCCGACCCAAACGAGCAAAGGACAAAATTACAACATATACAACGGGTATTTACACCACTCCTTCCAACTAATATATTTACATGAACTTCTATTTTTAACCCACCTAAAACCATTTGCCTTAATCTCTAACATAATATCCTGAGGGCTTTTCCTAACCTGATTGAAGACCAGAACGTTCCTGCTATTCCAAATACACCAACACGAGATAATAACCATGATTGTAAAACAAGGTTTCCAAGGTCGAGTACTCCCCGAGTAGTCGCTACAAGGTAGGTTGCCGAGACGACTTTCTCAAACTCCGCCTAATTACTCGTAATAGATCAAACGCGGTCAAACTCGGCCAAAATCGGTTCTAGTATGTCAATTCGGGCCGAGTTTGACTTAAAAAATAATAAAACATAATTTATATGACTATCATATTAAATAATGAATATCATTTTCACGTATTTTGTTATAAATATTAGTAAATTTATGTTATTAGACATATATTTAATTTCTAAAAACTAATTTCTTTATAATTTAACATGTCCAAGTACTCCCCGAGTACTCTCCGCCTATGCCGAGTACTCTCAACTCCCCGGTCAACCGACTAGGAAGCTCCTAGCGACTTTTGCAACCATGATAATAACCAAACCATGTATAATCTTCTTCGCTTTCTTCCCGACCTGGAGAGCACTATGAATATCCATCAGATCTTTGAATTTGAAAGCGAAAATCGGGGGTAAGTTGCACCAAGCACTGATCGCCGCCCACACCCGAATAGCCACCGTACAAGCCGAAAATAATGATCCACCGATTCCTCATAATCGTCGCAGAAAGGACACATAACCGAGGGAATTTCCACGTTCATTCTTCTCAAATTAACTCTAGTTGCCAGCATATCCATGTTGCCTCTCCAAGCCATTATGTTGCACTTGATGGACACCCATTTGCACCAATCGAATATGGGAAGCTGGCTATTACCCCTGTCTAAAATAATCGTATCTTTCACTGATTTCACCGAGAAACTTTCCTGTTTGTCCACATTCCATCTCCACGCATCTTTCTCATTGGATAGTCTCACCGTGTTAATAGCTTCTTGACATTCCTGCCATTCTTTCAGCTCTGTTTTAGACTCGGGGTGCCTAGCCCAGTTCCAAGAGTATCCGCCATTACCATTTCCCGAAACTATTCTTTCTGAAACCCTGCAATTTTTACACGCATCCAGAACAAACAAATGTGGCCATCTTTCCATGAAGGGAAGATCGCCCACCCAAGTGTCTATCCAAAAACGAATATCATCCCCGTTCCCTACCTTACCCAAAATCATCTGATTCAGCCCCTTCCCATTTAGTTTCGTTTTAGAAATAACTTTCACACATACATATACATATGGTATAAACAATAACTGAAAAAAAAAAGTATTCCTAGTTTTAACATCACCATGTATGATTTCTTGTGCACAAAGGTAGTCTAATCCACTTGCAACATTTATTGCCATATTTAATCATCATATCTAATACAAAGCATAGAATATGTATACGATTAAAGAAAACCAGTGAAAACATAACTCCGAAATGAATCCAATTTCATCGTTAAACTCGGACGCACGTATTCGAATGACATGAAAAATGCTTTAATTCTCTCATGTGTTCATTCATTTGTAAGCCGTGAAAAATCCTTCGTCTCCAATTTTAATGTATGTGTCAAGTCCAAATTATGCTTGTGATCTTAAACATCATGTATGATTATTCTTCTTATAGCCTCTAGCAATTATGTGTTTTAATATGGTTATGAAGGTAGTCTAGTCCACTTGTAAGAATTTAAAGGATATTTCCTTCGTACACCTTTGTCTTTTCGATCATCATTTGGTTATCAAAGTATTGAATCTCCTCCATAAGAGAAAAAGGGCTAGAAGATAACAAATTGTTACCATTACCTGTTATACTTTTTGTTGGATTAAAAGAAGTTTGTTTGTGAAATCAAAGCCTCCATAAGAGAAAAAGGGCTAGAAGATAACATATTGTTACCATTACCACCAACATCGTATCCACCACACGAGTTTCAATCTAAAAAAAAAATACAATATTCTTCAACCAACAAAACCCTATATCCTTTTTTCACCTATAAATATAAAGAACCATATAAAAAAACAAAATCATCATAAGATCACCTTAGAAAGATTAAGGGTATATTTGGTATGGAGCTTTTAGGAGCTTCTAGCTTTAAGCTTTTAAGAAAAAGTTCATACTCAATAAAAAACCTTGTTTGGTTGAAGGAGCTTGAAGCTTTTAGTTTTAGGTTAGGAGTTTGAAGCTTTTGGTTGAACGCTCCTACTAGTAGCGTTTAGGAGCTACAAGCTTTTAAGGAAAAATGACTATTTTAACCTCTAAAGATAATGAACTTTTTAATGCACAAACTTTTTAAATTTTCAGTTATGTCCATTTTGGTCATTTTATACATTTTATTAAAAGTTCCAGCTACTCTGCCAAACACCAAATATATCTAAAAAGCTACAGCTATCAACTACTAACTTACATCTTCCAGCTTCTAGCCACCAGCAACTTTTGCCAAACATACCCTAAATATTTTTATAACCACACGACTCCTGAGTCGTGAAGATGCCAGATCGTTAGACTAGGTTGGTTGTGAGTACATCAAAGAGTAGAGTTAAGAATTGGGAGACAGTCGTTTTGAGAGAGAGATTTTGATGGGTGGGCTAGGATAACATATATGTATTTATTTACATTTTTAAATTTAATAATTTATAGGGTACTATAGAGGCGTAAAAGGGCTTGATAACGCCTCAACACCGTCCCCTGAGAGTTATATGTGCATAAAAAGGGTGATGCATTTCTAGTATAATGGTCAATGAAGAGAAAACAAAGCGGAAAGTAATGATTAAAATGGCCTTAAGGGGCATTAACTATTACACATATTTTAAATGGTCGTTATGATGCTGATGTGGCGAAAAATACCCCTTAGAGGGCATTAACCATTATGGATAGTCTTAGGCCATGTGTAATGGGCATTATAGATGCGTGAAATAGTTTGATAATACCCCCACACCTTCCTCCATGGACATTATAGGGACACGAAGGAGGAGAGACATTTCTAAAATAATGCTCAATGAGGAGGAAAAACATAAAAAGTAATTAATAAAAGGGCATTAAGGGGTATTAATCATTACGAATGGTTTTGCCGTAAATATTTTAGAATTTATTATCAAAGTTTTCTAGTGAAATACCCGTCAAAAAATGGTTCATATCTGTCCATCTTCAATCTAGAATGTGAACTCACAACTTCAAGAAATAATATATTCCTAATGCTAAACGATAACTCGAAACTAGGACAGGTAATAAAAACTCATTTGTGTTTTTTGGGTTATTTTAGATCATTTTAAAAATGAGGATGGGTCAGGATAGGATGAGTAGGAAAGTAATTAAGGATGGTTTGTAATATATTTATGTAAAATAATTCGTAGGTTAGAATGTGTATTACGCTGAGTAAATGAGTAACTTTAAAAGGAGCATCACAATCAGATTCTTTATCCTATTCGAGTGTTCGTACACGTTGACTTCACAAAAAATCAAAAAAACTTAAAAAACCTAAAAAATCAGAAAAATCCAAAAAAAATAAAAAAAATTAAAAATCCCAAAAAAATTCAGAAAAATAAAAAAATTCAGAAAATTAAAAATTTTATAAAATATGTAAAAAATAAAAAAAAATATTAAAAAATAAGAAAAAATAAAAAAAGCTAAAAAATTAAAAATCCAAAAAAAAAAGTCAGAAAAATAAAAAAAACAACTAAAAAATTTAAAAAAAAATTGTAAAAAACGTTAAAAAAACTAAAGAAAAATGTAAAAAAATTAAAAAAATCCAAAAAATAAAAAAATTAAATAAAATAAAATCCCAAAAAATATAAAAAATCAGAAAAATAAAAAAAATCAGAAAAATAAAAAAATGAAAAATAAATAAAAAAATGTTAAAAATTTAGAAACATAAAAATTGTTTGAAAAATCAAAATATCCAAAAAAAAATATTTTTTTTTATTTTTTAATTGTTTTTATTTTTTAAGTTTTTTTCTGATTTTTTTGGGGATTTTTACTTTTTTTAATATTTTTGAATATTTTTTAATTTTTTACTTTTTATTATTTGTTTCTTTTTTTTGTATTTTATTAACTTTTTTGAATTTTTTACATTTTTTAATTTTATTTATTTTCTGATTTTTCTAAATTTTTTATTTTTTGATTTTTTTTCTTTTCTTAAATTTTCCATTTTTTTTATTTTATTAATTTTTTATGTTTTGTTTTTTGTCTGTCATCATCGAAAGTAAAACCAATATTTACCCAAACTCATCTTAACCTTTAGTAAACCTGTCTTTACCCAAACTTATCTTAACTCATATTTATCCTAACTTTTGTCTTGAAAACTCATTCTAACCCAAACTCATCCTAACCTATATCCATCTTAACCCATGACCTAAACCTGTCCAACCCATCACTTTTCCCACCCCTACTCAAAACAAACATATCAAAGTTTATATTTGTTAAGTCACCAACAATTATATAATCCACTTTGCTTCTGAGCATAATGCATTAATACTCTTGTTATTTGACTTGAATTTTCAACATATTATATAGATCAATATCATCTAATACATTAGTTCAAAAACTTTGTTTTTCCATATTACACTAGGTTGTTGCCAAAAGCCGCGCGTTGCGACGACGACGCTTTAGTTATTTAGAGCTGGTGGCACGTTAACTATATTAAATGAAAACGTGTGTTTCAACGTATCCGATCTCCTAACCACTACACCACTCTTACCTTTACGTCAAGACTTAACGGAGTCAAAACATACAATAACTCGAATTTATATCGTCGAATGAAAACATAATATATTTGACCTGACTTGTTTCCGAACAAATTTCACATCAAAACATAGACCAACCGAAACTGTACGCAAACATAAGCATGAAACCGTAGTATATTTGACCATACTCGTTGTTGAAAAAAAATGCCGAAACATGAATTTATGCCGACAGGTACCATAAAATGTCAAAACGTAGATCAACTGAAAACGTAGATGAAAATAAGTATGAAAACACATTGTGTTTGACCTGACTTGTTTCTGAAAAAATTACGTAGAAACATAAATTTATACCGACACGTACATAAAAATAATTACGTAAGAAAATAATAATTTTCTTTTAAGCTAAAGAATGAAAATACGCTGGGAAAATTTAAAAAGTTAGAACTCAGTAGGGGTGAAAATGACATCTTATAAAGTTTATAGAAAGTGTAGGGAGTGTAAATGTCAAATTCGAAATATTAGAGGCTTTTTTTGTCTCCCCCTTTGCGACGGTGATTTCGAAGCATGAAAAAGTTAACATTCGAGTTTTCAAACCCGCACATTACAGCGAAAACGTGGAAAAAAAGCAATATTGAAACAAAAACAACATAAGAAAAGGAAAACGTTGTCTTTAACCTGCATTTCCCTTATCAAAGTCAACAACTTTAACAAACTTCACCACACCACAACTTGGATTACTAAGGTGGAAGGACACGTATTGAAAACAATAAAGAAAAGAATAAAAAATAGTAAATTCCCACCGACCATATATTTTAAGGTTATACTAGGTTTATACCCCGCGCGCGTTGCGGCGCGCTACGTAGTGTTGGTTCAAGATCGCATTCTTGGCTTTCTTCATCTAAAGTGGATCGAGCGAAACCAAAATAAAAATTTGCAGCCTGTTCCGGTGAAGATTCACAGTTCACCTCTTCATCACCGAACTCTTCTTTTGCGACCAAATACTTTTGCCAAACATACCCTATATCCTGTACATGTCAAATACACAAAAGCATTTCAAGTTTGTGCCAATTTGACTTTTGAGGTCAAATGTATAAATTTTGACCAATTGGTTCTTTTGACTTTATTATTTAAGGTTACCTTCCTTTGACACTTGCTGAATTCCAGCTTGCACTTGGAATATTTTGCCATCTATCATGAAGACCAAAGTCACTAAGAATCAAATTTTGAAAAATCAAAAGGTATAAATGGATAAAATTGTAACATTAGGGTGGCTCAACTAAAGGTAATATTATATTAACTTCTTTTTTTTTTTTTTTAATTTTAGACTGTAATGTAATACCTCATCGTATAGAATAAGAGTAGGTGGTTTTGGTAAGAAGAAAAGGCTCTTTTCAAGCGGATAAAGAACGCCATCTTCGGCTTTTAACGATGACTTCACAGCGTAACCGTCTTGACAACTACGGAATTTTCCGGGACTTGTGAGTTTTGTGCCTGATAAGCCTCTCAATACCATTGTAAACACTTCATAAATCAGTCCCTGTTCATTTTAAATATTAAAACCATCTAAGAATAAACGAAAGTTGGTGTGAAAGCTCATATAAGATGGCAAGATGGGCGAGACAAACGGATTGGTATAAGTCAAAAGGGGTTCGGAAAGAAGTCGAAACGGGTTTGGGTCGTTGCTCAAACCAGGTCAACTTGGACCGGCCCGCAAACAACTTGTTATCCATTTCTTGTTCAGTTGTATATGTAATGTGCTAAACATGTTTACAAATAGACTTTAACTTTAGGAGATTTTCATGCAGAATACACTGCGGATGACTTTCAATCTGTATGACCCGTTTGAGCCAATCTATTTAGTTAAATGGGTTAAATCCTTTCGCATGGCCCGTTAGGGATAAAAAAAAATATCCTAAACCGACCCTTTTTATAGGTAAACGGGTCAAAAGTATCACTTCTTATCATAGTTGTTAATAGCGTTCATAGCGAGCGCTACAGCGAATAGAATAGCGTAGCGAAGCGCTCATAACACCTCCATAGCGAGTAAATAGCGGAATTTCAGGGCTTTTTTTTTGTTCTAATATAAATAGCGATAAAATATACGTATACAATAGCTGGATTTTAGGTTTTTTGTTAAATATACGTATAGAAACACCGTGTTTGGATATAATATACATATAAAATATTTCTGAAATCTTCTTCTAGTGTATCGCTAAACATAAAATAGCGCCCACTATTTCATCTCTATCGCTACGTAGCGTATAGGTTGCTTGTCGCTATCATCCGCTATTCGCTATAACAACTATGCTTCTTATGTCCTATATAAATGAAAGAAAGGGAGACTGGCAATTCATTTTAATCACAACAAGAATTTATAACTTACATAAAGAAATTACCTTATAAGTTGGTTCTAGCTTGTCCTTGTATTTGCTAGCGAAAAGATCTTCATTCATTGTCAACGTGCTTTCCACCACATAATCTGTTTCAAACTATGGCACACCAAAACAGATAATAAATACAATTTTTTTTTTCTCACAATAAAGCAAACCCAATCATCAGGAGCAATTGCAACATACCTGCAACACTATATGTGGATACATAGTTTGACCCTTACGGATAGGTGGATCGAGGGTAACAACAACAAATGTATGTGGTTGATTTGACTGCATTACAACACGGAAAAACGTAAATAGAATATTTAGTAAACGTTTATCACTCACGATACCCAGATACCCTTTCCAAAACCTCTTTGTCTACTATATATTAGTCAAAAAATCATATGGTCGAATGATTTATTTATTTCACAAATGCAAACCCCCTCTTACACCCTTGACTAAAACGACTTGAAATCAAAGTCGACAATTAACAGACGAAACCAACAATAGCAAACCTTAATAACCTAATTACATAAAAAGGTTGATTCAAACAACAATCAACCAAAAAAAAAGATCGAAACTTACCTCAATCGTTGGGAAAACTCTGACTAAACCCTAGCCGCCGAACTGGGGCACCGAACTTTTAAAAAAATAAAAACACTGCAAATGAATCTAAAAGTCACGTATTAACCACAAAATCAAAATCAAAGCTTATTATCAGATGTAAACATGAAAAAATCAAACAAACCTTTCGGTAACGAAGCATCCTCTTTGGTCTTACCAACAATATCCATAGGCCCCATCTTTGACTCTTCAAATTCAACAAAAAACACACACATAATCATCAGATCTGAACCAAATTTCAACAAAAACACACAGATCCAAACAATAATTGAAAATATAAGCATCTGAAAACTCACCGAGAAGATCTAAAACAATGAACAGAACAACCACAATTTCCAGATCGAATTAGAACAGAAATACAGGGATCGGAGGCGTGAACGATGGAGCATGATGGTGCACGATATAGGGTTAGGGGAAACGTGAGCGATCGATTGAAGGACTGGCAAGTGTGTGGAGATGATGGCACAGCAATTGTGCTAGGGTTTTGGATCTGCTTGATATGTTTCAGTCGAGTGGAAACGAAGGGCGAAATAGAAATGAGGAGAAAGAATGGCGAAATAGAAGTGAGGAAAGGGCATTATTGTCAAAAGAGTGGTGCACCGACATTTCCTTTTAAGATTATATAAATACAATTATAGCTTACAATCTCCATACTACATTATCTCCATACTACGGATGATGATTCATCACTTGTCAAAACAGATTTTAAACAAATATCAATTTAATTCCAATCAAAATAGGTTAATTTGGACTTTAATCATTTAATCATCATGTGAACCCTTCTCAACTTTGTATTTGAAACAATTATTTTTAATTTCAATCGTGGTATAGAAAAAAATTATTATAATATTAATTCAAAACCTATATTAACTATCAGTTTACTTTACAAACCAAACCCATAACATATGAAACTAAAAGTCAAAGTTATTAAACATCACATGATCTATCATGGAAAAATGTAAACATCCCATGATTTTGTATTATTTTCGAAACTTTACCTTTTTTTCATTTTATTTTATATTTACATAGGTTTTCTCCTTTTCTTACACTAGGAAAAGATTACATAAAAATATTAATAATCTTACAAGCGATTCTAAGAGATGAAACTTACATGATGTTTGAGTGCTCAAAAGATTTACCTTATTAACAAACGTATTATTTATGCAACCTTATGGTGACTCTAGTTTAATAGGATTAACCTTAGTCAGTATTTGTCCATTTTAGCACTTCCGATATTAATGTTCAGTTTTGAAATAGTTTAATAAGTAGTATATGCAGTGGCGAACCCATGATTTTTTTCCTGTGGGTGCGGAAATTTTTTAAAGATTATATAAAAAAATTCGGTTCATAGCGGGTCAGATCGGGTCGGGTCATGTAAAACAAGTAAACACAAACAAACAAAGTTTCATAGCGGGTCGGATCAGGTCGGGTCGGGTAAATTTCAATTTTCAAACAATCAAACCATAGTTCCTACCTTCCTATCACATTAACAAACATCAAAGTTTAAACCCTCCCTACTTCTATTTCTCTTAATCATTAAATAAAATAACAAAAAAACTTATCTAAAACATACCTTGGTCTATAATTAGAAAAATTCGGCAAAAAAAGTGGTACAACCACTTTCCTCTTGAGAAATTGCGCCATAACATCCCTACTCATGGTTCCTATCACAAACAAAGTGATCCATGACCATTAGTTTATCGTTCCATAACATAATGTTTCAATTTTAATCAAGCCCTAGAATTGTGTAATCACCCCTAAAAATCATCTAAATAACATAATCATCCCAAAAATCATCTAAACAACCATACGCAACGTCAAAACACACGATTTTTCATACCTATTTAAGTTTTTTATTACCCCTTTTCTCATATAATATCAAGAAAAATCATATAAAAAACATAAAAACTTACCGTTTGTCGGTGCCCGGTTGGTTTGGAACGGATTCCGGTCACGTTGATGTCGGATTCCGGCTGATATCGGTTGCTGCAGTGTTGTTGCTGTGTTGGCTGATGAAGATCGCTGGCAGGACAGGAGGCAGAGAGCACGCACAGTCGCACAGAGGGAGGGCGGGAGAGGAATTGAAGGGTTATTGGGCTTATTTTAACTGTTTTAGTTTTAACTTAGGTGAGTTAATGGGCTAGATTATTAGTGGGCTATTGATAAGTTTATATAATGGGTTTGGTTTGGGTTTAGCTAGTATAAGTTTATATAATATAGGTAGTTTTTTTTTTTAATCAGACTTTACTAATTTTTTTTAATATAATCCATAATATTTTTTACCTAAGGTGTGCGGACGAAAAATTTCAAGGGGTGCGGACAGGATTTTGGTCGGATAATAACACTAAATTTTTTTTTCGGGGATGCGCCCGCCACCTTGGCATTGGGGTGGGTCCGCCCCTGAGTATACGTCATCAATCTAGTTAGTCTTCTTTGATTCGAGTCTTGGATAGTTATATTTTTTCTTAACCCTTGATTATCTTTTCTTAGTTAATTGAAGTATAAGCTATAATTAAGTTTTAGTATTCGTAGATTGCATATTAGGTGATAAACCTGGTATTAAAAGCGTTTGTGTCTTAGGATTGATACTCGGTAACTTACCTGAACTATGCTATACTATGATAGGTACGCTTGCCTGTTACGTGGGTATTAATATTATTAGATCTTTTACCTTAAAACCGGTCTATGCATTGTTTCATATTTGTTTGTTACTATCTAAGCATGTCATATATTTACTTTACTATCTAAGCATGCCATGAGAATAAGTGACTTCAAATTGTAGATTGCAAAATGATTTTATTGAGCTATAAAAGTTGGTATTAACTTTAGAAAGTCAAAGTATCATTTGAGGTGGCAATTTTTTGTGTTTACAACAATCTTCATTTTTGTTCTAGACAGATTTTATTCAACTGTGAATGTTGGATTTTGACTTCGGAAAGCCAAACCTTTATTTAAGGCCATATGTGTCTGCAAAATCTTGATTTTCTAAAAAACTCTAAAATAATATAATTCATAATGATACATTATTTCGTGTATTATTGAGACAACCAATTTTACATATGGTCATGTTGTTGACAAAAACACTACAAAAGTAATAATTCAGTTATGTATCTACTATATATACACGCATTCCTCCTGTTGTTGCATCTTCATTGTAGACCAAATTATTGACATGTGACACAGAAGCCATCCTGTAGCACAAAGTCATTAAAGAAAGAACACATTATTATACATATTAATATGAAGAGCTGATGAACAGTGATTTTAACTTCAAACTAAAAAAAATTAATAATAATTGGTGCCTTGGTAAAAGTCTTTTAATTTAATACATTATTCTATTACATTATTATAATTATAATTATTATTTTTATCCGATATGATATACGTTTTTAATCGTTTAACTATTTTACTAATTTAATTCTTTTCTGATAACTTGCGTTCGTTGACTTAAAAAACTAAATACGTAATTGTATTTGATTTAATTTCTCGACGTTCGTATATAAATTTTATTGAAAACAAAGTTGTATTAGAAATAGAGTATTCTTTTGTGTATTAGGCTAGATCAAGTGCCGACGTCATATCGGTAACGTGACAAACAAAATGTATACCGACCAAACAAGTCGATACCGATATCGGTATATGCTTAAAAAATTATACACTTTTAACCCATTTAGTTTGTATATAATTTGGATTTCTTTCGATAACTCACGTTCATTAACTTTTTTATATAAAGTTGAATACGCGACTTTATTTCATACTTTTTCTCATCCTTCCTTTATTAACTTTGTTGAAAAATAATTCTTTTTCTTATTAGTACCGTGAGTTCGTGACAGGCGACCTGTTGCCGATATCGGTACCAGTGTAGTTATTATTGGTATTTTGTTTTCACATCGTCCCTTTATTAACTTTTTGAAAAATAATTTTTTTTCTTCTTCTTATTTTCAATGTAAAACACGTTCTTTTAGACAAATCATGACTTTAAATCAAATGTCGGTACCATATCAATACCGTAATGAATCAAACAGGTATCAACCGAATTCCTTTGTGTAACGAACCGAAGCGATGCCGACCGAGTTCCCGCCGCATCGCGCGGGCAAATCCACCTAGTTACTATTATATAAGATTTTAGTGTTTTGACGTTAAAATTGGAATAATACTACTAGGTGGTGCCTCCCCCACAACTTGTTTATAAAACTTTTATGATTTTATAAACTCTAATAAAGCTTTGACCATATTTTTTAAGAGATTTTATCCTGTCTCATTTGGTAGACTTACTTACTAGTGCACATTCGTAGGGGTGTGTATGGGGCGGTTAGGGCCCAAAACCATGACCATAACCAAACTGTCAAAATCTTTATACAAATCCTTCATCCAATGAGCTGAAAATTCTAAATGGAAAAGGTTTTATGTTTCTGAACCTAGCCTCTCCTTTTAAAAGCTCATTTTCATAGAACTTTTCCTATTGAGTATTGATGTGAGACTTCGACTTTCACTTATTGAAGTAATATTCGCTTTGACTGACTGAACAAGAGTGCGGTGAGTGTGTGAAATTGTGAATCAACAAGCCTTACGGCTAGCTTCGAATAGATGTTTCTTCTGTTTTCGAATAGATATACATTAACGATTAATAATGAACCGTAGCCTCTGTAGTTAATATCCTGATATATCAGTGATATATCAGTTATCGGTCCCCTGCCGTCAGAATATCTGTACCAATGATATCGGCGATATTGGACGAGATCTGACCGATATATCACCGATTTTCCTGATATGAGTGCCTTTCTTCTTAGTTCTAGTGATTGTTAGTTGTTAGTATTAAATGTTAGTGTTTTAAGTCTTAGTCAGTTCCTACTCGCTACAATTGTTAGTATTTTGCAAGTTGCAAAACGTTAATTTCTTAATGGTAGGAGAGTATACTGAATTGTTATTGTTAAATTTCTATATATAAATTTGGAATGATATTAAAATTACCGATATCCCACCGCGATAACAGATATCTCAAATATCGGTCCTTGACCGATATCCGATTTTTTACCCTATTAACTATTTAGACCGTGTTGGAAATTTATTAATGATATTAATGGAAATTTATTAATGTTATTAATGGAAATTTAATTTAGAGAGAACATTGGATTATTTGGAAAAACTTGAATTTTAGTATTCAAGTTGTCCCACATCGGTGGGATGGAGAATAAGAGAGTGGTTTATAATAAGGAGTGTAAGGAAGATGATATCTTCTATACAAGTGGACACACCCAGTGGCAAGCCTGAGGGCCCGTAAGGGCCTGAACGTACCCGCGCCCGGGCACGGGACCGGGCTCGGGCTCATGGGCGTAATGTGGCGTTTTGATGACGCACTTTGCACTTCGCATCACCGTGAGCCGCTTGAGAGCCGCCTTATGATTTTTGACGGTTTTAGCTGGTGCCTGATGACAGCAGCAGTGACGAATTCTGCAGGTCTGCAGATGTGTGCTAACTGCTCCAGGTCTGTAGGTGTGCTAACTACTGCATTATCTGATAGTGTGTGCTAACTGCTCCATTATGGATAGTGACTGCCTCAGTTATGGTGCCTATAAAAACGAGTTCAGCTCATCAGTTTTAAAAACACACCAAAACATACCAATTCACTACACAGCTCCTTCTTCTCTGTTCTCTGATACAAGTTGCATGAGTTGCAGCACCAACGATCAATCATTCCCATCACTGAAGGAACTCTACGTCCTTGTTTCAGGTACATCTTCAGGTGCTAGGCTAGTCCCGGCAGTACTAACTGCTTCGGCTGTTGTACCCTGGGAGACAGACGGTTCACTGGGTGACCCGAAATCTGTTTTAAGGGAAGCGTATTCTTTGCGTGCCTCAGTCACCTATATTTCAGTTTCCTTTATTTCAGTTTCATTTAATTCAGTTTAATTTTTGTTATCATATTTTTGTGAACGGTATTCCTACAAACTTAAAACAGATCTTATTAAAATTAAAACCGTTCACTGTTTTGGTTTTATGTAAACCAATCTGTTCTACATTAAACTGATTATTCCTTGTTTCAGAAATGGCTACTATTCAATCAACCGAATCAACCACTGTTGGTTCCACATCAACTACCATGGGACCATTAGTTGGTACCCAAGCGGCTCAAGCAGTTGCTAATCATGCTGAGAAACCAGAAAAGTTCAATGGTTTGAACTTTAGGAGATGGCAACAAAAGATGTTGTTTTATCTTACCACCTTGAACATTGCGAGGTTCTTGACTGAGACCCTTCCTGTTCCTGCGGAAGGGACATCTACTGTGCAATCTGCAAGTGATGTTGAAGCTTGGAAACTTTCTGAGTACATGTGCCGTAACTATGTGTTGAACGGCTTGTCGAATGCCTTGTATAACGTATATTTGAAGGTTCCAACTGCCAAAGAATTATGGGAGTCATTGGAACGAAAATACAAGACTGAGGATGCGGGTACCAAAAAGTTTGTTGTGTCTAAGTTTTTGGACTATAAAATGATTGATTCAAAAACTGTCATAAGTCAAGTTCAAGAACTACAAATTATTCTTAGTGACATTCATGCTGAAGGAATGATTCTTAGTGAAACATTCCAAGTTGCAGCAATTGTTGAAAAGTTGCCTCCCAGTTGGGTGGACTTCAAAAATTACCTTAAGCATAAGCGAAAGGAAATGACAATTGAACAACTTGTAGTTCGTCTTCATATTGAGGAAGGCAACAGACTGTCACATAAAGAAAGTAAAGTTGAAGCATCTGTGAAAGCGAACCTTGTGGAACAAGCTCAAACCTCTAGAGGTCACAAGGGGAACAAAGGCCATAGGTTCAATGGAAAAGGGAAAAACAAAGGTGGTGATCACCTTGGGCCAAAGAAAGGTGGTGTACAAAAGAAGGCTGGTTCCTTTAAAGGGAAGTGTTACAACTGTCAAAAAACTGGTCACCGTGCTGACTAATGCAAAGAGCCTAAACGTGACATGGCTCATATGGTTAATGATGATCATATGGACTTAGTGGCCATGATTACAGATCTCACTGCCATGGGGGAGGAGATAAATGTGGTGGCTAATCAGCCAAAAGGTTGGTGGGTTGATACTGGGGCAACCCGACATGTGTGCCCAGACAAGACCCTCTTTAATACATTTAAAGAGGTGGTGGGAGAAGAGAAGCTGTACATGGGAAACTCTGCTACAGCTGACATTAAGGGAGAAGGTGATGTGATCCTAAAGTGGACTTCTGGCAAAGAGATCACTTTGAAGAATGTGCTTTATGTTCCAGACCTATGCAAGAATCTTGTGTCGGGATGGATGCTCAACAAGTTTGACTTTCGTTTGGTTTTTGAAAGTGACAAATTTGTTTTAAGTAAGCGTGGCATGTTTGTTGGAAAGGGCTATGCCGAAAATGGTATGTTTAAGCTTAATGTAATGCCTATTAAGAAAAACATCAATAAAAATGCTACCACTTCTGCTTACTTGGTTGAGTCTCCTAATGTTTGGCATGGACGTCTTGGTCATGTAAATTTTAATTCGATACGTCGTTTAATTAAATTAGATTACATACCAAAATTTTCCATGGACTCTAAAACAAAATGTAAAACGTGTATTGAAGCCAAACAAACAAGATCATCCTTCAAGTCAGTTGAAAGAATAACTGAACCCTCGATTTGATTCACACTGATGTGTGTGACTTAAAATCAATTCCCACCAGAGGTGGTAATAAATATTTTATTACCTTTATTGATGACAATACAAGATATTGTTATGTTTACTTACTTAAGAGTAAGGATGAAGCAATTGACAAGTTCATATTGTATAAAGCTGAAGTTGAGAATCAACTTCAAAAGAAAATAAAACGTGTAAGAAGTGATAGAGGAGGTGAATATGTTTCACCATTTGGGGAAGTATGTGCAAAGAGTGGCATCATACACGAATGTACCCCTCCTTATACACCCCAATCAAATGGTATCGCGGAGCGTAAGAATCGTACGCTAAAAGAAATGATGAATGCCATGTTGATAAGTTCTGGGATGAGCCAGGACATGTGGGGTGAGGCAGTTTTGTCGGCCAATTTCTTATTAAACAAAATACCTTTCAAGAAAAAGGATGTCACACCTCATGAGTTGTGATGGGGACAAAAATCATCCTATAAATACTTGAAAGTGTGGGGGTGCCTGGCCAAGGTGATTGTTACACCCCCTAAAGCACTTACAATAGGGCCCAAAACTGTTGATTGCATCTTTATTGGGTATGCAAAGAATGGTAGTTCACATCGTTTTCTTGTATATCAATCAAAGAATCCTGAAGTGCACAAAAACTCTATCATAGAGACAAGGCCAGGAAACGTGACCTATTTTGAAGAAGAGTTTCCTATGTTAGTGCAAACTCATGCGAGTTCTTCAAATCAAGCAAGTTCATCAACAAGGGTTGATGAGATTGTTCGAGAGGAAACTCAAGAACAATCAGAGGATGAAGTAGGTGAGCCAAGAAGAAGTAAAAGGCAAAGGACTGAGAAATCCTTTGGGCCTGACTTTCTTACATATATGATTGAGAGTGAGCCTCAAACTTATAGAGAAGCAGTCACCTCTTCAGATGGACCTCAATGGAAAGAAGCCATCAAGAGTGAAATTGATTCTATCTTGCAGAATCATACTTGGGAGCTAGTAGATCTTCCACCAGGGTGCAAGCCACTTGGATATCGATGGATATTTAAGAAAAAGATGAAAGCTGATGGCTCTATCGAAAAGTACAAGGCAAGGCTTGTGATCAAAGGGTTTAGACAAAAGGAAGGTCTTGACTATTTTGACACATACTCGCCTGTGACTAGAATAACCTCTATTAGATTGGTGCTTGCAATTGCAGCTTTGAGAAACTTGGAAATACATCAAATGGATGTAAAAACCGCATTTCTCAATGGAGAATTAGAGGAAGAGATTTACATGGAGCAACCAGAGAGTTTTTCTGCTCCTGGCCAAGAAGGCAAAGTGTGTAAACTCGTCAAGTCATTGTATGGCTTGAAGCAAGCTCCAAAACAATGGCATCAAAAGTTTGACCAAGTTATGCTTAATAATGGTTTCAAAATAAATGAATGCGATAAATGTGTCTATGTGAAAGACACTTCTAAAGGTTATGTGATATTATGCCTTTATGTAGATGATATGCTTATCATTGGGAGTGATGATAAGATGATCAGATCTACTAAAGACATGTTGAAAGCGAGATTTGACATGAAAGATATGGGTCTAGCTGATGTGATTCTTGGGGTAAAGATCATTAGAACCCAAACTGGTCTGGTGTTAAGTCAATCTCATTATGTTGATAAGATCCTTCAGAAGTTCAATCCAGAGGACACAAGTTTTGCTCAAACACCAATTGATACCTCTCAACATTTGTCAAAAAATAGAGGCGAGAGTGTTGCTCAATTGGAATACTCAAGGATCATTGGCAGTCTTATGTATCTCATGTCATGTACTCGGCCAGACTTAGCATTTGTTGTGAGTAGGCTAAGTAGATATACTAGTAATCCTAGTACAGAGCACTGGAAGAGTATGACAAGATTATTAAGGTATGTGAGATACACGAGAAACTATGGATTGCATTATGGCCAAAATCCAGCTGTTGTGGAAGGATTCAGTGATGCCAACTGGATATCCGATACGAAAGCTTCTAGATCTACAAGTGGTTATGTGTTTACCCTTGGAGGAGCAGCTATATCTTGGAAGTCGTCCAAACAAACTCTTATAGCTAGATCCACGATGGAATCTGAGTTTATCGCGTTAGATAAAGCTGGAGAAGAGGCAGAATGGTTACGTCAATTCTTGGAATATGTTCCAAGATGGCCTAAACCTGTGACGGCCATTTGCATACATTGTGATTGCCAATCAGCTATTGGTAGAGCTCAAAATGCAATGTATAATGGCAGATCAAGGCACATACGACGTCGACATAACACGATACGACAACTACTCTTAACTGGAGTTATCACGATTGACTATGTAAAGTCAGAAGATAACATTGCGGATCCGCTTACAAAAGGCTTAAGCAGAGAAGTAGTACATAAGTCGTCAATGGGAATGGGACTAAAGCCCTGTGAGTAAGTTTGTACAACGGAAAACCTATCCTAGAAGATTGGAGATCCCATGATCTAGGCTCAATAGGACCACCTAACTGTACGAACTGAGGTCACTGTGGGGGAGTACCTCAACATACAAGGGGAGTTACAAACTTCCTAGTCCATTCCTGTTTAAAATAAGTGATATCAAGAGAGGTTAAGCATATGGCTTTTAATGATTTGTAAATCACCTATGTTAGAGAGAAGTGGGGTCGCTTCGAATGGAATTGGGGGCACAATTCCTAGAGCTCTCGCAGAACCAGGATAGTGTTCCATCACCATAACGGACACATCTATGAGGGGTTAGCCAGACTAAGAAGAGTAATGTGTGATGTGTAATAACGTCTACGTAAAAAGGGGTTGGTTCAAGGACATCGCGTCTACTATCGCTAGGAGACTAAGTACACATCACAACGGAAAGTTCAAAGGAAACTACTTATCCGGCAATACTCAACTGGTGAAGTTGTATCGAGAAATCTGGAAGTGGATTAATTTCCATTCATGTGGGGGATTGTTGGAAATTTATTAATGATATTAATGGAAATTTATTAATGTTATTAATGGAAATTTAATTTAGAGAGAACATTGGATTATTTGGAAAAACTTGAATTTTAGTATTCAAGTTGTCCCACATCGGTGGGATGGAGAATAAGAGAGTGGTTTATAATAAGGAGTGTAAGGAAGATGATATCTTCTATACAAGTGGACACACCCAGTGGCAAGCCTGAGGGCCCGTAAGGGCCCGAACGCACCCGCGCCCGGGCACGGGACCGGGCTCATGGGCGTAATGTGGCGTTTTGATGGCGCACTTTGCACTTCGCATCACCGCGAGCCGCTTGAGAGCCGCCTTATGATTTTTGACGGTTTTAGCTGGTGCCTAATGACAGCAGCAGTGACGAATTCTGCAGGTCTGCAGATGTGTGCTAACTGCTCCAGGTCTGCAGGTGTGCTAACTACTAGTGTGTGCTAACTACTGCATTATCTGATAGTGTGTGCTAACTGCTCCATTATGGATAGTGACTGCCTCAGTTATGGTGCCTATAAAAACGAGTTCAGCTCATCAGTTTTAAAAACACACCAAAACATACCAATTCACTACACAGCTCCTTCTTCTCTGTTCTCTGATACAAGTTGCATGAGTTGCAGCACCAACGATCAATCATTCCCATCACTGAAGGAACTCTACGTCCTTGTTTCAGGTACATCTTCAGGTGCTAGGCTAGTCCCGGCAGTACTAACTGCTTCGGCTGTTGTACCCTGGGAGACAGACGGTTCACTGGGTGACCCGAAATCTGTTTTAAGGGAAGCGTATTCTTTGCGTGCCTCAGTCACCTGTATTTCAGTTTCCTTTATTTCAGTTTCATTTAATTCAGTTTAATTTTTGTTATCATATTTTTGTGAACGGTATTCCTACAGACCGTAGCTACAAAATTTCATTTTTTAGCAGGTGGTGAGCTAACTATCAAAGCCACTATCATAAAAAAGCTAATATTTTCAAACATTCAACGAGTAGAAAGGTTGGATTATAATCTCAGTTTTGCTTTTTGCTATTCCTCGAGCTTTTATTATATATCCACTATATATCTAATGCATGCTATACAACTTAATGGCTAAACTATATTATGAAATAGCTAAGCATGATATATAAACACATATATTTAGTTGTAAATCTAACATTGCATATTACAGAAAACACAAAACCTTGTTACATACATGTTGGTTTGGTTCGATTATGTCGGTTATGAGAGACACCACAACCAAGACTGACACAATTTTAGTTAATCGGTTATTCCTTAACTGATTGTCGATAAATTGTTCCGTTTAGTTGAGTCGGTTACAGCTCAGTTAATTCGGCTATTTACTCACCCCTACATATTAATCCCATAATTCAAATTTGAAAAAAATAGTGTAACCAATGGGTCAGATTCAAAATACAAAAATTAGGTTCAACCTGGCAAGTAGTTTAATTATAAGAGTGCTTAATAGTTTTTTTACTGGTATGAAGACTATAAACACATATAAAATGATAAAAAAGTTTGTGCATACCCGAGTTTGTAGCGCTATCGTCTCCCTTGCAAACTTCACTCTACAATTTCAGCGGGTTGTTTTAGAACATTTGGCTCAATTAGATTCAAGATACCCGAATCAACCACTTGATCTAATTTCGGAGATTCACATGTTGTCGAACCTATTTTGGATGACCCAAAATTTAATCTTATCCACCCAATTCTCATCAGAATTCATGATTTTTATATCACAATTGATGATTCATGATATCAACTTCCAATAGATATCATATTGGATTTCACTTAGCATGTGCTTATAAACAATTGTCTATGCTTTTGTAAGTTTGTAACAATATTAGACCAACACCAACCTAGAAAGCATCTCAATTTCGCTTCTTCCTCGTATTTTCAAGATTCTTATGGAACTCAAGGTATCTTCTGGCTATTCAGAACACATTTTGAAAATAGGATAAGGTTAGCAAAGCATTGTTGACATGCTTATACCTAATCCTTTATTAACTTCCCCAAATCTTTTATAAGCGGATCCAAATCCTCATTCTTTAGTCTTAAAAGATATATACTCCATTATGAAGGTAGTCTACACCAAACGAATCACTTCTTACTATACTTAGAAGTTGCGCTGAATATGTGTACCTTTGCAAATACCCCCTTTCCGATTATGAATTCATCATCAACATCTGTGGCTGCAGATTGCTGGCGACAAGCTGAGATCGATGAAGATAAATTGTTCCCGTCACCTGATGCAAGAATGGGATCGAGTTCGGTAAATTTTTAGAGGTTATGGACGAGAGGGCTGAGGGGTGGGTGGAGATGCAAGGAGACCAACCGGGTTAACAAAACTTCTATTGATATTAACCAATTGGGTTTTCAATACAAACTGAGTTCCCCAAGAAAACGAGCAAGCCCAATTAAACACTCTATGTTGGCTTTTCACTTAAATACAACAATCTTTTTTTAATATGTGTTTACATGTGTTTTGAAATCACTATGAACGTGTTGCGTATGGAATCGCTGACAAGAATAAAAAGAAAGTAGAAAGAAACACTAAAAGATAACCAAAAGAAAATCAACCAAAAAGTTGTATGATAATGATTTTGTTCGTATGAAACATGTGGTCAAAGATGAGCAAATGATACTGGGTACCGGTACCGAATTTCTCGAACCGAAAGATCTTAAGTACCAATTCGGTACGACTTTTGGCGTTCCTGGTACCGGTTCGCTACCGGTTTTTACCTTCATATACCTGTACCGTAACTGGTATTTTTGGTACCAGTACCGATTCGGTATTGGTTGGCACCGAGCTCATCCCTACCCCTGAAACTAAAAAAATAAATTATTAAAAGTTGAAGAAAATCAACAAAAAAAGTTGCACGACACCGTTGTTCGTACGGTACCCGTGATCAAGGATGAGCAAATGGTACCGGGTAGCCAGGGGCGCAGCTTAAGAGGGGCCGGGGGAGGGGGTGGCCCCCCGAACTTTTCGCTTAGTAGTGTGAAATATATGTAGTTCTCGTATAGAAATTTTTGGGTATATACGTTTTCGACCCCCCGTCTTCATTGTCAAGCTTCGCCACTGCGGGTAGCAATACCGAATTTCCCGAACTAAAAGATTTTTAAAATCAATTTGATACTGACTTTTGGCGTTTTCTGTACCAGGATTGTGTCGGTTTTTACCTTCATGTACCGATAACCGTACCGGTATTTTCGATACCAGTACTGGTTGACACAAGGTTATCCAACTTAAAAAGTAAAAAAATAATAAAAGTATTAAAAAACTATGTATATTATTATAATATTTAAAACACTATTCATTGGCTTCTATTTTTAATATAAAATAAATAAATAATAAAAAGTAAATAATATATATATATATATAATGTTGTAAAAATCGGTATTATTCGGCGCCTAGGCGCTAGTCGGGCATTGGCTGATTAATTTTGAGCTAGTCGGACCATTAGTCGGTAGTTGTTCCAAGTCGATCATAGTCGGTGCAAGGCCAAAAAAAAAAACATTTTTGTAACCCATTAAAACATATTTTATGAGACCATGATTGATATGTTAGTGTTTGAATGTTTAAATACTTAAATTGCTATGTTTTAAACTTTGTTGTTTGAATTACTTTTAAGTATTATATTGATATTAATGTGTGTATTGAAAGTTTAAATACTTGATTTGCTATGTTTTAAACTTAGTTGTTTGAATTTTAAACTATTTTTAAGTATTATATTGATATTAATGTACGTGTATATATATAAATTTAAAAATTATATACAAAAATTCCGATCTGATTAATCCCGATTAATCCCTAGTCAGTACTCCACCGCCCGACTAGCGCCTAATAATCTCTACAACACTACTTAAATATTATTAGTTTTTCCTTTTTTTAACGATAAATTTGAATCACTGACGGACCACTGAAGTATCATCGTGCCACCAGCGGAACCACCCGATCAAATCCATCTCCATTAGGCTATAATGTATATACACCAATTCAGGAGAAACCCAATAAATTTAGTAAAAACCTCCTCTTATAGAAATCGAACCCATAACCTGATGGTCCATAAGCGTTACTTAAAATTTTAGTAATAATAAATCTGAATAAGGGTTAAGGCATACAAAAAAGAAAATATCGTGTGTTTAGAGACACTAGAGTGTGCTAGACATACTTCACTATATGCGTTGATACTTGTCGAATTTTATGAAAATGTGAGATTGTTAGATTAATATGTTTAAGGCACGGTCACGAGTGCGGAATCCCCGTGACTATGCCAAACCAAACATAGATAGTAACAACACTATATAACCAATGAAACACGATCAATTGATTAACAGGATGAGAACAAGGTTCAAACAGATACACACAAAGTTTGAAGTAAATCTCTCAGTAAGGTTATGCTCTCATAGTTCCAAACTGAAACTATGTGTGGTTTATATAGGCAGCATGTCAGTAGTCTTGACGAAACTCTAAAAGGCCTATGACGAAACTTCAAAGTTGGTGAAACTCCTTGAGTTTCGTCATGTGGCATGGTGAAACTCCTAGAGTTTCGTCATGTAGCATGGTGAAACTCCTTAGAGTTTCATCACAAAGGAAGTTTCGTCACTCATGGAGATTCACAGGGAGTTTCATCATGAGGGAGTTTCATCATGGTGAAACTTAGATGACCAAGGCCAGGGAGTTTCGCCATATGAGTGCTCGACGAAACTTGGGAGTTTCGTCGAGGGCTGCCAAACATGTGAGCTGCAGACTGATATAAACACACAAACAGACATACAAGCCAAGTATGCAATATGCATTGTTCATTTAAACATTACAAAACAAACAAGACAAACTTGACGGACCCAAGTAGGATAGGAGGATATACGACTTGGTCTTCATTCCGTAATAGTGTCGAACCGAACGTGCCGCGTCCACACAAAATGTATCAACAAACTCCCCCTTGGACGCTGCTGTGATGGTTCGTCTTCCATGTCTTTCATGTCGGAGGATCTTCAAAGTCTTCACGCATCGTAAGCAGAAAGTGTATCAACAAACTCCCCATTTCATTTAGGAAGTGCGTTAATAAACTCCCCCTTAAAATAAGCTCTCCATTGAGTTATGCTCGTGAATCTTTCGATTGTCAATTCTTCAGATCCTTGTGGTGTTGATGAAGGGTCATCGGCAACTCGATCATCTTTATCCTTTAAGTGTCTTCACGTCGTGTCTTCATTCCAGAGCTCGTCTTCTATCACGTTCTCTTCGCCTTTAGCTGATTCTGATGTTATATCTGCACATACAAGAAAGCTAAACACGTAATGAGAACAACCGTTTGGAACATAGACAAATTAAACAAACAACACATATGAGATCAAATCTCAATCAAACACCGACCGAAAACAGTTTGAAAGTTTAAAAATTGTTCAATTTTAGTCCTTTAACTTTCAAAATCTGTCAACTTTGACTGTTTATGAAGATGCAATTGTTTTCCGGCTTACAATCAGGATTTTGGGTAGGATAGACTCGAGTTCCAACATCGGTCAATCAAAAATAAACTAGAAGCAAAATCTTTTTGGCTTTTATAAAGTTTATATTAAAACACACCTAAAATCTTTTTGATATTTTTCATTTTTCAAATGTAAAGACGGAAAGCAATAAATAAATATATACAAAGATGCAGAAACTGAAACCAGTAAATAAATATTTACAGACATTCTTTTTGCGAGTTTCGAGGGTAAGAGAATCATATCAGTGTACGGTCACGCCAAAACGCTCTTATTGTTCAATTAGTTAGTATTTAGATAAGCATCCTATAACAATTATTGGTATTGTTGTCCACATAAGCTCAACTTATCAGATGTAATCATGGCGAGGGGATACGATTAGTGTATGATTTATACTTACCGACCGGTGTTCATCCACACACGACACATTCCCGTATCAAGGTATGCACGAAAGAGTTCATCTTACCGGTGAGTATACCGCTTATCATCTGTTTGACCGTATCAAAGAATGTGAGATACTCACTTATTTTTTATTGAAAACAAGCCCTATGTGATAGAAACACTTATTGATGAGGAACTTGCTTTTCGATGCATGAGGGCACAGGAGCAAGTCCGTGAACAGGTCAGTACAACGTACAGCAAAGAGACGAACTTGACTCCCGCAGAGAATCTGTGATATATTATCACTTATTTTGTTGGACATGTGATTGTTGATCACTTATTGAGGTCGTATGCAATATGTATACGTATGTATAGTATCATGGAAGATCTAGACTTCGTCTCCGTTATTTTTTGGTAAAAGATACAACCATGATACCCAGATGATAAGACAACATAAAAACCGAATATCTCGGAACCTCGGCAATCTCTCAAACGAAATTTCGGTACCAAGACCATATGCCAATGAAAGGTTCCCACCTGACTTGAAGTCTGTTAAGTTTGTATCATCCTGCACATTTTAGTCTGATTGTGAGCCTACCGATACATCGTTAGTACGAGATACTTATCATTTCTCAATTTTTTTTGTTTTACATTTTGAACACGTTGACCGACCACACCAGTGAATATCATCATCTTCCTTTTTTCAAGAAACTCATTTTTTGATTTCTAATTTTTTTGAATTTTTGAATTTTTCAAAAGAAAAGACAGAAAGTAAAGACATATTTTTGGATTTTTGAAATTTTCAGATGTTTCGAAAACCGAATCCTTGTTTATTACAAACACTGTCACGAGTGCGGAATCCCCGTGACTATGCCAAACCAAACATAGATAATAACAACACGATATAACCAATGAAACACGATCAATTGATTAACAGAATGAGAACAACGTTCAAACATATACACACAAAGTTTGAAGTAAATCTCTCAGTAAGGTTATGCTCTCATAGTTCCAAACTGAAACTATGTGTGGTTTATATAGGCAGCATGTCAGTAGTCTTGACGAAACTCTAAAAGGCCTATGACGAAACTTCAAAGTTGTGAAACTCCTAGAGTTTCGTCATGTAGCATGGTGAAACTCCTAGAGTTTCGTCATGTAGCATGGTGAAACTCCTTAGAATTTCATCACAAAGGAAGTTTCGTCACTCATGGAGATTCACAGGGAGTTTCATCATGAGGGAGTTTCATCATGGTGAAACTTAGAGTTATTATTATTATTATTATTATATTATTATTATTATTATTATTATTATTATTATTATTATTATTATTATTATTATTATTATTATTAGAGTGAATTTCAAGGATTGTCCTTTATCTTTATACTCATTTTCAGGCGTTGTCCTTTATGTTTAAAATTGATGAGTTTTGTACTTTATCGTTTAAAATCGATCATGTTTTGTCCTTTTGGCATAACCCAGTTTGATTTTCCAGCTAAATGTGGTCATGTGAGGGTAGATCTGTTATTTAATGCCTCTTTTAATACCCAAAGTTATCATCTTCCCCAATTTCATTCTTCATGAACCCTAGTTACATACAGACTCCCTCCAAATTGAGATCTGACTTCCCACCCAAAACCCTAGTTCTTCTTCCCTAATTTCAATCTTCATCAATACGGGTACATTTAGCATACAAGGCCCATACTGCATCAGAGCAAATAAATAATGATTATATGTATTATATTTTTCACATAGATTGTTACATATTTTAATAAGATTACAATAAAACTGCTTACCAAAACTTCAATCCAAAACAAATGTTGAAAACTGAATAGCATACAACGATATACAAACCAAATTCAAGACTCCAAATCGAACATATTGAATGACGCGAACCGACGAGATATGTCTGGCATTTGATACCTTTGATCATTTCATCAATTGAAGGATTTCAAGTTCGGGTTTTCTCGTAGAGGTTTTGGTAGAAGGTTTTAGTTCGGCGCACAAGTATGAAACTTAGGATGAGAGCTATGATACAGAGTCCCGACATTAGCATGTAAGTCAGAAAGAAACATATGGAACCTGTGCATTTTAGGGCGTCATCCGTTTCAAATTGTTTGGTCAGCATAGAAGAAGTTGACTTTATGATGATTTCACCGCGTTCTTTAGCTTGTTTCTCCGCTTCAGAGTCGTATATATCACTTGAGAAGAACTAGGGTTTTGGGTGGGAAGTCAGATCTCAATTTGGGGGGAGTTTGTATGTAACTAGGGTTCATGAAGAATGAAATTGGGGAAGACGATAACTTTGGGTATTAAAAGAGGCATTAAATGGCAGATCTACCCTCACATGACCTGCACATGACCACATTTAACTGAAAAATCAAATTGGGTTATGCCAAAAGGACAAAACGTGATAGATTTTAAAAGATAAAGTACAAAACTCATCAGTTTTAAACATAAAGGACAACGCCTGAAAATGGGTATAAAGATAAAGGGCAATCTTTGAAATTCACTCTTATTATTATTATTACTATTATTATTATTATTGAGGCAATTATATTTTTATCGTTTTTAATAATATTTTGTTTCGTTACTTCGTCTTTTTTTGTCTATCATATTATACAAAGTAATGATTCATTCTATTCATATATGAGTAACTAAACATCACAATGGAATTGAATGATCCATTTCATTCCATTGTCCATTCCATTACCTTGTACATTCAATTCCCCCATCCATTCATTACCACATACCAAACAAACACTTAAGGAAACAAACTGTAGAAACGTATGCAGGAATGAGAGGTGGAATGGAATGGACCATTGTGGGGGAATGAAAAAAAGAGTGTTTGGTTGGTCAATGGAATAGAATTGCCCATTCCAAAATACATTCCTTTCCCGCAAGATCATTCAATTTGCCCCCCTGTTTTTTTTCCATTCCATTCCTTCTTCACCCTTCATTAACAACAACACAACCCACCACTGTTGCCACCACCCAACATCACCACCGTCATCCACCACCGTCGTTTGTCGTCGTCACCCACCTCCGCCGCCACCCACCGCCGTCACAGCTACCACTACCGCCGCCGCCAGCTCCATCCACCACCACCACCGCCGCCACCTGCCACCCACCGACAACACAACCACTGCCACCGCAACCATCGCCATCACCACCTCCGCCGCCACCACTTCCGCCGCCACCACCACCCCCACCCGCCACCACCACCCACCGTCACCGCTACCACCTCCGATCACCGTCGTCACCCACCTCCGCCATCGTCGTCGCTGCCACTACCGATCACTGCTGCTACCCAGGTTCACTAGCGCCACCCACCATCGTCATTGCCACCTCCGATCACCGGCACCACCCACCTACGCCATCGGCCTCAACCGCCACCGTTGCCACCCACCCTCACCGCCGCCGCCACCACCCGCTGCTACCGTCGCTGCCGCCACCACCACCATAGTCATTGTCGCCACCCAGCTCCGCCGTCACTTACCTCCGCCGCTGTTACCACCCGCTACTATCACCACTGACCACCGCCGGTACAATTGCCACCTATCACCACCCACCACTGACCACCACCATCCGATTTTATTCCTTCGTCTTTTCTTGCAAAACAAACAACAAAAAGTAACGATTTATTTCATTCTCACATAATAACCAAACAAGACATGGCAAGGTAATTATCAATTTTATTACCTCATCCATTCCATTACCCCGTCTATTTCATTCCACCGTTCATTCTCCACATACCAAGCATAGGCTTCTATTACCCCATACCAAACATAGGCTTCAATAAGAGGAATCGTGAAAAAAAGTTAGTCTAGACTCTTGATTGTATTATTATAAACATATAAAGCCTCTTAGATCTTTAATTAAAAAAATCATATTTACATATGGGGTGTTGTACATGAGGCTTAGGGGTATTTAAAAAAAAAAAAAAAAAGTTAATATTCAACTTTTCGTTCAAAACTTATTTGATTTTTCATTTTTAACCTAAAAGTTTTGATCTTTTTCAATTTAATCTCACATTTTTTTGCTTTCAACTTTGGTCCCTATACTTATCATATTTCGTAATTTTTTTGTTTAACGTTTCTTTCTAAATTTTGCGAGTTAACACGGTGCAACGTGCGTGTGTGGTTCAACGTTATTATGTTTCATTTAACACTTCTTTCTAATTTGCGAGTTAATACGACGCAACGTACGTGTATGGTTCAACATTTTTACGTTGTTTTTTCCCGTTTAACATAACAGGTTGGTCGCAACGAGCGGGTACTAACTCAACTTAGTTATTATTTTCTGTGTTTTACGTTACGATCTAATTTCTTCACATTCACGTTAATACGTGTTGGTTGTTGGCGATGGTGTGACATTGATACTATTTGAAAAAGTTTTACACCCCCACCGCAACGCGGTGGGGCTTAATACTAGTTACTACTCAAATAATATGTTATTTGTAATTTTATTAGGTGAATATTGTTTTTAACCTACCTAATTTTATTATTAAAAATTTTACTCATCATAAGTCATAACCATGACCACACAACCCATTTACAACTACTATTTAACAAACAAAAAGGAAATATGGTTTGTTAACTATCTTCCTTAATAGAAGAACATTTAAATTAAAAGTAATAAGTGTATAATCACAAATTTACAATAGTAGCAATTCATGAATGGCAGAGTGATATATTTTTGGGATGACTCTCAATATGACAGTCCATTTGACCCGTTAGATATAAGAAAATAAACCATATTAAAAACCCGCTAGATAATTAACATTCACATATTAAAAACGCAAACCCATAAAATACAAAGTTTTATAAACACCAAAATACAAAATGATAAGTTCTGATACACCAAAGTAATAATTCGGTACACTCATTCATCCTTCCGTCGTGTCTTCTTTGTAGACCAAATCAGTAGCATGCAATGGTTCTTGAAGTTGGGAAGATGATGAAGCCATCCTGTAGCCTAAACTCATACATAAAGACTACATTACTAGCCATAGGAGGGGAAAACCGTGTGGCCTTAACCCACAAAACTTGTTCTCAAAACGTTGGAGATTTTTACAAACGTTAATAAAGCTCTGACCATATTATTTCATGAAATTTTATCCAGTCTCATTTGGCAGATTTACTAGTGCATATTGGTCCCGTAATTCGAATTTGGAGAAATGGTGTAACCAGGAGTTATATTCAAATAAGATTACCTTTGTAGTTGCATATTTTGTAGAATAGTGCTTCTTGCTTCTGCTCAAATCTTCTATAAAATAATGAACACAATGAAGATAAAAGATGAAGATTAGCTTCAACATGACTAATAGTTCTAAAACATAAAAATATAGATACAAGAGTCCTAAGTTATTGTCTACTATAAAGACTATGAACATAAATATGTTGATAAAAAGTTTGTGCATACCTGAGTTGTGGCAGATTCATCATGGACGGAAACAAGAGTCGGTTTCAGCAAGCTGCCTAAGACATTTGGCTCAATTGGATTCAAGATGACCATTTGATCTAATTTTGTTGTTGAGTAACCCAAAATTTTATCTTAGCCATCCAATTCTCATCATCATAATTTATGACAATATTTGACCAACACCAATAAATCACACGACTTAGAAAACAACACCAACACCAATAAATAACACATCTTAGAAAACATCTCAATTCCGTTAAAAATGATAAAATCCAAATACTATGACAACTTAATAGATAAGAAAATAAGGATCGAATCATTAACAGGATAAGGTTCTATGAGGTAAAGCATCTGTGAAATTGTTTATACCTAATCTTTTATAAACTTTCCCAAAACCTCCCGTTTTAATCTTAGCTGATAGAAACACCATTATGAAGATAGTCTAAACCACATAGATCACAAATCACTAGAAGCTATACTAAGTGGTTGCGCCGAATTTAAAGAAGGTATTTGTACCTTTGCAAATTCCCCCCCCCCCCCCCCCTTTCAATTATCAGTTCTGTGGTTGCAGATTGCTGTGGACAACTGTGTGCTGAGATCGATGATGATAAGTTGCCCCCGTCACCTGATGGAGAATACATACTATTATTTAGATCTGTGATGAAATTTTTAGATAGTGTGGTAGAGAGGTTGGAGGAGATGCAAAGAGACCAACGATTCAATTAGGGTTAACAAAACCTCTACTGCTATTGATATCAATTTATTGGGCTTTCAATACAAACTAGTTATAAAAATTGTCGCCGCGTTGTGGCGAACTTCTTTTGTTATTTAGTCTATGTTTATATGTGTTTGAAATCACTAAGAACGCGTTGCACATGGAACTGCTGACAAGAATAAAAAGAAAATGTAGAAAAAAGACACTTAAAAATAATCGAAAGAAAATCAACTAAAAAGTTGTATGGTAATGATGTTGTTCGGTAGAAACTCGTAGTCAGAGATGAGCAAATAGTAATGGGTATCGGTACCGAATTTCCTGAACCGAAAGATCCTAAGTACCAGTTCGGTACTGACGTTTGGCGTTCCTGGTACCGGTTCGCTACAGGTTTTTACCTTCATATACCGAAACCATAACCGGGGTATCAGTTGGCACCGAGCTCATCCCTACCCCTAAAACTAAAAAAAAAATTGTACGATACCGTTGTTGTTCGTACGGTACCCGTGATCAGGGATGAGCAAATGGTACTGGGTAGCAGTACCAAATTTCTCGAACTAAAAGACTATAAAACTCAATCGGGTACCAACTTTTTGCGTTTTATGTACCGGGCTGGTGCTGGTTTTTACATTCATGTACCGATAACGAACCCGTATTTTTGATACAAGTACTGGTTGAAACCAAACTTATCAAACTTGAAAAGTAAAGAAAATAACAATTATTATAATATTAAAATAATAAAAAAATGATTATAATATTTTATTATATTATAATATGTTAAAAGTAGTGTTCAAATGCATTGGGTTTTTAATATATAGATAATGACTTCCGTTAAAAATTGAGCAAGCCCAACTAAACAATCTATTGCTTCAAATTTCAATTAGATTTTATTAATACAGAATGAATTTCAATAAAGGTTAAAAAGATAAAATATTATGTGCTTAGCTCCTTTAGGTCTACGGGGAAGGTTCAAATGAAAACCACTAGTTATTGTAAAAACTCGAAAACTAATTAAAAAAGCCAAAAAAACATACCAATTTTTTTTTTGCATACCAATTTTCATCATTTTTTATTTATAAAAAAAAAATTAAATTTTTTTTTTTTGTAGTGCCACATGTGTATTATTACACATGTGTACTACAAAAAAAAAATTTTGAAATTTTTTTATATAGAAAAACCTGCGATTTTTATAAAAAAAAATTGAAAAAAAAAAATTGGTGTGTTTTTTAGGTTTTTTTAGTTAGTTTTCGAGTTTTCACAATAAAAGTGGTTTTCATTTTAACCTTCCCCTTATTTCTATTACTAGTATAAATAATATTTATGTGAGTATTCTGGTCATGGACACAATATTACAACACATATAACATTGTTTTTTATCTTTGAGTTTTGACTTGAATGATTAATGCAATTCAAAAGGTTTTGTTATGTTTTTTTTTTCTTTTTTTTTTGAAAGGAGAATTTCATAAACACAACCTCGCAAGGCCTCAAAGCAAGGACCTAACAGCTAAAACACCGAAATTACATCAATCCAAAGGAAAATTACACCAAGTTTTCCAATCAATAGTTTTCCATCTAGACCTATTACGAATCCAAAAGTAGGCCGTTGCTTTGATGTTCTCCACGATTTGAATAGGCCGCCGCTTCTTGTTGTTGAAAACACGTTCATTGCGTTCATTCCAAAGCATCCAAATGGTAGTATAAACAATGCCTCTTAAGATGTACTTCGACTCCTTAGAAAGCGATTGAGACTCCGACATTTGAAGAAGATCCGGAATATCAAACACGAAATTGTGGCTTAGCCTGCACCAATCTTCAATACGAAACCACACTTCATGCGAAAAAATACACCCGGTAAACAAGTGTAAAGTTGTCTCCATATCGTTTTGACAAAGGCTGCAACCGGTGTGTTGAATACTTACTCCCCGTTTGATGAGTTCAGCGATGGTGGGGATACGGTTCCGAGCGACCCTCCAAACCAGAATTTTACACTTCAGCGGCATCCAACCTTTCCATCTAATCCCATAACTACCGTCCCCCGAGGAGTTGCTTGACATAAGTCTTTTGGCCGACGCAACAGTGAATTGCCCGTCCTTTTCCTCGGTCCATTTCCAGCAATCTTCTCCTCCTCGCCACTCAAGATTATGAATATTGTTTAGTAGATCAAACAGCTCCGCAACTTGTTCGTGAGTAGAAGGAACAGACTTCCATTCCCATGATAAATGTTTGATACTATCCACACATTGAAGCCGATCCGATATCTTAGCCCATTTGTTCTTCTCGAGCTTGAAAAGGTTAGGATACAAGATACGAAGGGGAGCATCTAGTAACCAAATATCACCCCAAAAATTGATAGACCTCCCGTTGCCAAGATCTCCGAGGAAAGACGAATTAAGCGACCTACCATTAGAGAGTTTAGTATCACCGACTTTAACAATGTATTTCCAACACCCACTCGAAGAAGCGTTACAAGGCAACAAGGCCCAAGGTCTACTCGAACCATGACACCCCATAATAATCTTCTTCCATAGACTACTACCTTCTCTTTTGAATCTCCACGTCCACTTTAACAGTAAAGCGTTATTCACCTCTTGAAGCTTGGAGATACCTAAACCACCTTTGTTCTTTGGAGACGTAACAACATCCCAAGCGACCCACGATATTTCATTCTCAACGCTAGGACCGGCCCAAAGAAACCGCCTCATAATCGTCTCAATAGAATCCAAAACGGCTTTAGGGGCTTTATATAAGGAAAGATAATAAACCGGTAGACTTTCTAGGACCGACTTTATCAAGATCAACCGCCCGCCTATAGACAAGTGCCGGACTTTCCACGAAGCCAGACGGTTCCGGATAGTGTCAATAACCGGATCCCAACTCTTAATACGTGTCATCTTTGCCCCAACTTGGATACCAAGGTAAGTAAAAGGAAAACTTCCTCGTTTACAACCTAAGAAATCCAACATGTTATCCAACTCGCCATCCTCCGTGCAAACACCATAAATATTAGACTTATGTAGATTGATCCGGAGACCCGAACATAAGTAAAAAATGCGTAGGATCCTAGCAATGCTCTTGATATTATCATACGACCATTCCCCCAAAATTAGAGCGTCATC
Source organism: Helianthus tuberosus (assembly GCA_030545235.1). Classification (NCBI taxonomy): domain Eukaryota; kingdom Viridiplantae; phylum Streptophyta; class Magnoliopsida; order Asterales; family Asteraceae; genus Helianthus; species Helianthus tuberosus. The sequence continues at coordinate 174,126,658 of CM060363.1, forward strand.
CGCATAAAAAAGATGAGTCAAGTCCGCCTCGTTATTAGAAAAGCTAATACCTTTAAATACCTCAAGGTCCTTAGCTTTATCAAGAATCCATGACAACGCTTCCATCACAATCAGAAAAAGAAACGGCGATAGAGGATCACCTTGACGGAGACCCTTTTCACACTGAAAGTCAAAAGTAGGCGACCCGTTAACCAACACCGCCGCTCTAGAGGAAATACAAATGCCTTTGATCCAGTCGCACCACCTCGGGGGGAATCCCATTTGAGACATCATGGAAATCAAAAAGTTCCAATTGACATTATCGTAGGCCTTTTCGAAATCTATTTTTAATAAAAACGCTTTCTTGTTTCTCTTCTTCAACCATGCCAAGACTTCATTGACCATAAGAGGCCCATCAAGAATAAAACGATCTGATAAAAATGCCGATTGAGCTTCTGAGATAACCTGCCCCATCACCCTTTTGATACGGTTAGCTAGTATTTTGGAAATAACTTTACTAATCATACCTATAAGGGTGATAGGCCTATAATCTTTAAGCCCCATTGGAGTTTTAACCTTAGGAATAAGGGTGATAAAAGAAGACCCGCAACCTTGATTGATAGTACCAGAGGCATGAAACTCCATCATGATCTTAAAAAAATCCTCCTCGAAGAGATTCCAAAAGCGTTTAACAAAACGGAAATTAAAACCATCGGGACCCGGAGCCTTATTAGAACCACATTCGAATACCGCATCTTTGATCTCTTGTCTAGAAAAATCAGCAACCAAGGACTCACGACCCAGATCATCAATCGTCTTCATACCCGAACAAACAAGGATCGGCCTAATCGGGTATTGTTCTTTAAAATGAGAACGAAAGAACCGCAAAACCTCTCTCTTAACAAGAGCCGGTTTAGTAACCCATTCACCATCAATCATCACTCCCGGGATAGAGTTTCGCGCCTTTCTACCATTCACAACACAATGGAAAAAACTAGAGTTCTCGTCACCCAAAGAAGCCGCCCATTTGATTCAAAAGGTTAGTTTACAACAATCACCTAGGTGTAATTTTTGACTTTAGACTTAATTTTTGGCTTTAATAAGTTTAATAGTTCAGTTCGTTAATTGATTTCTTCTTATACAAAGGTTGAGTCTTAATTTTTTATTTTGAGTAAACTACAGTTTTATATGTTGAAACTGGAACGATCAAGAACAAACAAACTAACACACATTGATCACAATGATCGACACTTTTTATTATTAAAAAAAACTGGATTACAAGTGTATAAAACAAAGAAACAAAATCAGCTATTTATAACCTAAATAACTTGACTAACAAGGAACTAATCCTTACCCAATACTAATACGTTTAAACAATAAACCGATTATCTAAATTACTTAGACTAATCTCCTCCAACCACCCCTATAGAGATTACCGTACCACCATCATACTTTCGTATTTTATCCGTTTTGATCCTTCACATTGGTATTGTTACGTTTTTCACACTCCCTCTCAATACCAATGTTCTTCATTCTTAAGCTTGATCGAAACTCCATTAACTTGATCTTCGAAAGACTCTTTGTTAAAACATCAGCTTTCTGTAAGTTGGTATCTATGTACACAAGATCAATATCACCATTTAACACCTTTTCTCGAACAAAATGGTAATGTACTTCTATGTGTTTAGTTCGCGCATGAAACGTCGGATTTTTCGCAAGCTGAATTGCAGATTTGTTGTCACAGTATACCTTTACTTTGTAATCAACTTTCTGACCCAATTCTTCTACCAACCGAACCAACCAAGTCACCTCTTGGGCTGCCATCGCGGATGCCCGATATTCTGCTTCAGTGGTCGATATGGACACCGTGGGTTGACGTTTACTACACCATGATACCATACTACTTCCAATGAAGAATACGTAACCAGTTGTCGATCTTCGGCTATTCGGATCTCCTGCATAGTCTGCATCGCAAAATCCATTTAACTCGATACTCGACTCCCTCTTGAACTCTATTCCTAAACTGATCGAATTCTTCACATATCTCAAAACTCTTTGAACAGCAAACAAGTGAGGTCGGCGTGGTTTTTGCATGAACCGACTCAAGACTCCAACCGTGAATGCGATGTCGGGTCGTGTCAACGTCAAATATATGAGACTTCCAATGATTTGCCAATACTCTGTTGGATTTTCAAGTTCTTGCCCTTCCTTTTCGTACATCTTTGCATTCGTATCCATTGGCGTTGTTGCCGACTTCGAGTCTAACATATTGAACCGTTGTAATAATTCAACTGTATACTTTCTCTGATGTAAAACCAAATTGGACTTTCCATATTCTATCTCCAAACCTAGAAAGTGGCTTAACCTTCCAAGATCTGTAATTCTGAACCGAACAGAGAGATTTTTTCAAAGTTGAGCGATTTCTTCATTCCAATTTCCGGATATTATCAAGTCCTCTACATATATTAATATGTCACACCCCGATATTTCCACGTATTACCGGTGGGCCCGGTGGGGAGTATCGTGACGTAGTTGATATTATCATAGACAAATAATCACAGTTCAATGCACAGCGAAAGTCTAAAGTAAAATATTACAAACCGAATGAAAGTAACATAAATTATTACAAAACGGTTGTAAAGTGGATCCATAGGCAGATCAAAACAAAAGAGATATTGTTCATCAGATTTAAAGTGATAAAAGCTTGCAAGACTTTTTATTTATTCACTCAGGAGTTCCAGCCCATTACGCTTAGCACATGCACTTAACCTTTTTGGAAAATACGTCAGTTTACACTGGTAAATACAATTAACCGGCTCTTTTTGAAAAGTATTTATAAAATTGATTTAAATGCACAAGGCACAAATATTCTTTTATAACTTGGGATAATTATTTAAAAATAATATTGTAAAAGAATTATATGTTTGTTATACGTTCAGTAGCCCGGGTTAAATACCGGGTTAAAGATTAATAGACACACCACACAATATAACCCACGTCGAGTTATTCTCGAACAAGCAGGTATATTATTTTACATACGCACCGGTAGGTGTATGCCTACACCCCGTGCTTAAGTCGTGGCCATTTCAATGAATGAGCCGAGGATGTCCAGGACATGGTCATTAACCCCCCAAAGGCTTAAAACAAACAAAACAGATTAAACGGGTTATCTCAATGATTTAACCTTCATATGATTAAACATTCAATACCCGACCAAGCGGTATTTTATATACCGTACCCCAAGCCCATATAAGGGAAAATAAGTTAAAAGTATTTACCTGAGCAAAATATAGATTTATTCCCAGCCGTAAATCAATCAAGCAAGTACAGATAGCTTTTACCGGGATCCTAATCTGGAACAAAGGTTTTTAATAACCTATTAGAATCCTAACGGGTCTTATTCAAGTCTTAACTTAGACCGGTTAGTTTTTATGAAAGGTATACGGTTCGAAACGCAAGATTAAGCGAAGACCGGATTAGAATGTGGTTTAGATCCGAAAAGTATGAAGACTTGTATAATATGGGTAAACTAAACACATTCTGGATTTTGAGGTAAAAATGATAAGGTTTGACCCGTTTTGGTCAATTTATGCAAACCAGTCACATAAACCGCACCGAACGCGTAAAATGCATAACGGGTAACCAATTGAGTCATGAACAGGTTCCCTAAGTTAATATGCTTAAAATGTCTTATGATATCAGTAGGATACCTTCCATTATGCCCAAAACGAATTTAAAATCAACTTAAGCCCCGTAGGGGTATTTTGGTCATTTTGAAGATTATAAAAGAGGTTAAATATTAATCTGAGGTTCTGGTCTAAAATGATCAGTAAAAATATTTATTTTTTTGCAAGTCATAACAGTAAGATATTGTATATAAGTGAAATTTATCATTTATGACCAAACTATGCACCGTAGGGGCATTTTGGTCATTTCACATAAGCTTTAAGGGTCAATTCTGGAAATCTGAGTTTAAAACTTTTACTTACTATTAAAGTATCAAAATTTACTTGTAATATCAGTAGGTAATGGGTCTTAAATGTTAAACATAGTTTTAACCCATACTATGTGTTTAAAACGCGTAAAAAGTCGATTTTAGGCGGTTTTCGGGTTATATAAGAAAAGCTGAGATTTTTATTAGTCCAGAAGGCTTAAAATATTTTATTTAACATATGAAGTTAGTAGAGAAAGATTTGGTATCAAAAGGTTATGTAAAACTCATTTTATTCGTAAAAATGGTATAACCGTCAATTACCGAATCAAAGCAAGAACCCCGCGTTATGATCAGTTTAAAAATAGATAAAAATATCCAAAAATCCCAAAATATTATATTACATCAGTGGGTAGAAAGTTTGGTGTCAAAATTTGGGTTTAAATAGGTTTTATGCAAAAATGCCGTTTAATTAATAAAAAGGCTTCAATTTACGATATTGAGCATAACTCCTAATTTAGACCACAAACTGATGTAAAATTTTGAAGACAAGTTTATAAATCAGTAATAAAGGTTTTTGTCCTCTCACATTTTCAAAAGTCTCGTTTTAATATAAAAAGGGCATAATGGTCAATAATTAAGCATATAACGGAAACATGTAAATGATTCGGATTACAAAGGAACCATATTGTATGATCTCAGAGGGTTATACTAACATGTAATATGGTCCTAATGGAACCCTAAGGCATATCTAAACTAAGCTAAATCGGGTCAGAACTGAAAGTCAAAGCAAAAGTCTACTTTTGCGACTTTCGGTTGCGAACCGAGCCCAAACTCAGAATTGTCGGGTTGAACATGCCTAGACATGTTCTTACATTATTTACCAAGTTATTTTAGTGTTAAAACATGTTCCATAACTTCTACATTATCAGTTATTAGACCTGGCAAACGGGTCGGTTTGGGTCATGGGTCAAAACGGGTCAATTATAAAAAAAGGTTGATTTGGTTCGGGTCGAAACGGGTCCGGGTCAGAACGGGTTTTGGGTCGGGTCGGGTTCGGGTCAGAACGGGTTTCGGTTCGGATCGGGTCAGTTTTTTTTTTCCTGAAGCTTATTGTTGCATCACAACTCTATAAGTAGTGTTGATATGCTGTCTTAAACACCTCATGTTTATATAGCTGGTAGTCTAGTACTTAGATTCAATGTTACTCATGTTTGACAAATTATACTCCTTTAAGCTTGGGTTATAATTGCATGAAAGAATGATGTGATAGATATGCTTGAGAGAGTTTTTGTCACTGATATAACAAATTCTATTCTCAAGATTCAAAAATACAAGTCTACATTCAAGAAACTTTGATCAAATATAACAAAAAAAATATGCTAAAGATTGTTGATCACCTAGAAATCATATCCTCTAAGGGTATCTGAACTTACCTTGAGACCAAGATAAGATTAGCAGATTGTTAGTTATTTCATCAGGTTCAAGTGAGACACATCTTTTAGGATCTCCCAACAAACAATGCTTTATGTAAATGGATCATATACCCTTATAGACGACATCACTGCAGACCATATGAACTGATGAATATGATTTGTCTTCTAGAACCACAAAAATGTTTAGGTTCAAACTTTTCAAAATAAAATAATACCCAGAACTTTAAACTCTTGAAAAATGAACAGAATCATCATGTCAATTTAACGACGATGAATTTGAATTTAGGGAAATTATTAGTATAGAGGATATAGAGTGATTACCCGTTAACTTGATTCTTGAAACTGGAGAAACTAGAAGCGATCGACGAAAAATGCATTCTCACTTGCTCAATGGGACGAGCACCGCACCAACAGCTAATAGATCCGAACTTGCCAACTTGAACCAGTGTGATAATAATCAAACCAGAACCATAAAACTAAAGATAATAATTATAGAAGTCAGGTTACAAATTACTAAAGTTGCAAACCGTTAAGTAAACTGAAAATTACAAAAGATCTAGTTAGGTTCCTTGCATTTACAAAAGATCTGATTCAATAACATACAAAACGTCTTGACGAATTGCGCTTCTTCACGGATGCTTCCTTTGAAATCCCTGTGTTATAACGGGTCAAATTTATCGTAAATATATATAATAAATTGTTTTAACATAGTCTAAATTAATTACCTAAAAGTTGCCAAAAGTGGAATCAATGCTTCAATGTCTTCAACAAGATCTTCATCCATTTCGTTCTCGTTTTCATCTGAACACGTAAAAAAATGAAAGTTGAATTATTAAATAATTTATAATTATACAAATTAAGTTGCAAAGAGAATGAACTTTAATACCTTTTAAATCAAATAACCAATCACGTGTGCATAGCAATGCTTCAACATTTGATGATAACAATGAAGTTCGATACTTACTTAACACCCGACCTCCGATACTGAAAGATGATTCGGAAGCAACAGTAGTAATCGGGATGCTCAATATATCGCGAGCCATTATAGCCAGTTTTGGATACCTTACTTGATTCTCCTTCCAATATTGTAAAACATCAAGTTCTACTTTTCTATCAACGCTCTGTTCCTCCAAATACAATGTCAACTGTGACTTTTCATTATCAACAACTTTGAATTGGCTTTGAAATGTATCGAACCCATCCATCTCATCGAGCGTATTGCCACCAACATTTGAACTCTCGGGTATTAAAGAATCATGCATTGTCTTCGATTGAATATTATACTCCGTATCATATAGCTTATGCATACCATCCACAATACACTTCAATTTCATTTCACGCTCTTCAAATGTCATGTTAAGCTTTGAAAAACAATATTCAACAAGCTTAACCTTGTACCGAGGATCTAGAATAGCCGCAAAAGACAAAATCATGGAATAATTTTTCCATTCGTAACATACACCTGTCCGCAAGCACTGCATTTTGCTTTTTTGTCCCCATTGGGTGCAACCGGTAATGGGTCAAAATAGTCCCAAACATAAGAACGATGTTTACCCGAACTATATGAATTGCCTTCATCTTCATGTTCCCCTTCTACACTATGTTGTCCAAATTCCGAGTTGTTTGACATACCTTTCAAAATAATAATCAAATAAGTCTTAAAATCTGATCAACCGAGATAAACATAAGCGTTTATAAACCATCTCTATAGCATCTTAAAGCATATTATTCAAATCATACTGTTTTAAAAAACATTCAAAATCAAAACAATCAATTTTTGCAAATCGGAATGTCATCAACTTTCTCAAAAACAATCAATTAATGTCATCAGTTATAAATCAGAATTTATCTTCCTTTATTACCCACATTCACACATGAGAACCTCCTAGTTGTAACCTAAGCGTAAACAGTTGTACCTCCATGAAAGCACAACATCAAACACCTAAATGTCTTCACGTACACAATTAACAAAGCTGAATCGTTATACAGTCATTAAACATTAAAAACGAGCAAATATTACATCGTATAAATTGGAAGTCAAAGATTACCTGCAACTTTCACCAGAAGTGAAATTTCTTCTTAATCGGACTGTTTTGAAGTGATTGCGGATGAAAATCAAAGATCTGATGGGTGGGTTTGGAACAGGATCTTGGAAAGATGATAAAGAGTTATGTCAGAGGAAAGATGGTTTGATTGGTGTGACGGCGGAAATCAGATGGTGTGGGTTTGTGGCGGAGGAGACGGCGGAGTAGATGGCGGAGGAGACGGCGGAGGACTGGAGGAACGTCTCTGTCGTAGTCGTTTGAAGAAAACCCTAGAAACTTTAACCCGCCTCTTTTTTATTAGACAAAATTGCAGAAAACAACCTTTATGTATACCCCAAACTGCACTTTATACCTTTCACTATGAAATCCGCCAAAACCAACCTTTACGTTCATGTTTTGCTACAAGTTCAACCTTTAACACAAACTCTGTTAGTATTCTTGGTTAAATCACCTCACATGCTTTGCATGTGAGGGTATTATTGTCATTTCAACCTTCTTTTTTTTTGTTTATTAAAAGAAAATTACTGACCACCATCACCACCACCCTTCATCACCATCACCATCACCACCACCCTCCACCGCCTCCACCGCCGCCACCGCCGCCACCACCACCACCACCACCACTACCGCCACCATCAAACACACCTTAAACCGCCCAACATGAATATTTTTGTTGTTTAGCTGGTGATAATTAATGGCCACGAACACCAGACCAATGAACCATGGCTTCTTAACTCCTTCCTATCTACTTCCACTGATCATCTTTTATTTCATGTCGGCCTTTTCAAATTTTCAAATTAATGGTGGTGCAGGCGGTTACGTATGGTGGCCGGCGACAACAGATCATGGTGGCTGTTGCTGGGTCCGGTAACGCTTATTTCGGAATCTCACAATAAATATTGGTTAGAATGATATATGATAAATTGATTTGTACCATGTGTTTCAGTGCTTCAAAGTAAGAGTAAATTGCAAAAGTTATATGTAACAGTGTTACAGTGGAACGAGTACGTACTGTCTGTTGTTATAGCCTTAGCCAGCCATCTATGTTGTTTGTACAATGTATTACTTAATTGCTTATGCATACATACATACAAATATGTTATATGTATATTTATAATGTGTATTTACTATGCAGTGCAACTTGTCTGATCACATCATATCTGCATATGAAATGAATATGAATGTAAAGAAGCTTCAATGCACAGACGGACCTAACAATCATGACACCCAAAAGATGAAGAACCATTTGTCATGTAGGGACCATCTAACAATTACCATACACAGAGCAAGCATAACTGGATCGATTTTAAGTATACTAATATCACCACCACCAACTCACACCCCACACAACCACCTGCTACCCCACAACCCTCACCACCACCACCACCCACGAACCCCATACCATCTGTAACTGCCACCACCCACCTACTCGTACCATCTACCACCTGCCACCGCCACTCCACATCACCTACCGCCGCCGCCATCACCACCACAATTGCCTTTCATCATTAGGTGTGTGTATGTGCAGAGATTAAAAGAAAATCAAAGAATATTTGAGTTTTATGTTGTTTTGACTGATGAAACAAAAAATAGAAAAGAAAATAAGGAGTTAAAAAGACTAAAATACCCTCACATGCAAAGCATGTGAGGTAAGTTAACTGACTTTTTTGACTAGGTTTGGTGTAAAGGTTGTGATGTGTAACAAAACATGAACGTAAAGGTTGGTTTTGGCGGATTTCATAGTGAAAGGTATGAAGTGCAGTTTGGGGTATACATAAAGGTTGTTTTCTGCAATTTTGTCTTTTTATTATAACCCGTCCAACCCATTTCTCTTTACAACCCAAACCCAGCTGACCCGTAAAAACATTTCAAAGTTTATGGGATGACCCAACTGGACCCGCGAATCACTAAAAGGAAGCCCAAACTGACCCAATGGAATTTAGAAAAGACCCAAATATATTAATTTGGGTCAGAATTGCCAGGTCTATCAGTTATGAATTTATTTGCAAAATTAGCTTCTGTTGACTTTTTAATATTAAGTTTGACCCGACAATTGACCAAGTTAGAGTGATAATCAGTGGGTGCCCTTTTAAGGGTTTATTACCCACATGATTACCAACTCATAGCCACTTTCAATTCGAATAATGGCTAGACCATTAGTGATTAATCACTAAGTCAAAGCTTAATTACGATAACTTTGACTTTTGGTCATTAAACTAATAAAACTTGAACTTAAGAGGCTAAGAATGCTTACAAGAACTCTTAGCACGAATTAGGAGCTGAGAAAAACTTACTTGAACTCCAGATAGCTCCAGAGAGAGTGTTGTCAATAAATTTTGTGAAGGTGCAAATGAACTAGCAAACAAAGGCCCTTATATAGGATTTTAAACTTCACAAGATCATTCCACACAAGCCTACAACTGATTTCTGATGATCCCATGTGTCCCCTATGCATGTAATACTATTGGCTCAGTCCCTGGAATCGAAAACAAGCTTTCTAAGGTGGTGGAACAAGCTTTACATGCAGCTATCCTTATTATCTGCATCTGGTAGTCTCTCGCGGCCCGCGTAAGCATTGGCCCTGGGCTTATGCGGCCCATGTCAATGGGGAATTCCGGTAACAAGTTTCCAAACTTTGCATTTTTGGTCCCCTGGTCCATTTAAACTTTATTTTACTTTCATTTATTGCACTTTGGACCCCCATAGTTAACTTTTAAGGACCTTGGGTCATAAACTGACTCCGTTAAGTTCCCGGTTAGTCGTACGATCACCCGAAAAGTCTTGATTTCTTCGTAACTCCTCAAAATTAATATCTAATATTCTTGTGAGCGAAATATTAATTTATTTACAATGTTTTTGGGTTCGTTAAAGGTCACTCAGAGGTAATTTTAACATGTTGACACTTTTAACCCTTATGTTTCATAAGATCCTTATTTTAAGTACAAACGACTTCCAATGTTCGAGAAATTATTCATTAAAGGATACGAACTTCGTATGAGGTCAATCAGAGGCACAAGTTAGGCATGTTGACACTTTGGATCCCTTTATTCACATATTTACATTGTTTGAAAATTTTAGTCCCTCCAGATCAATCCATTACACGTTTAAAGTTCATGACACGTGTCTTTACAATGTCGGTCGTGATTTTACGAGGTGTTACATCTTCACCCCCTTAAAAGAAATCTTGACCTCGAGATTTACTGAAATAAATAAGGGTACTTATGTTTCATTATGGACTCAACCTCCCACGTGTATTCGGGACCTCTACGGGCATCCCATTTAACTTTTACAGTCGGCACATGCTTCTTTCGAAGCTTCTTAACCAGTCGATCCTCAATCGACAAAGGCTTTTCAACAAACTTTAAGCTTTCATCTATCTGCACGTCCTTGTACGACATTGCTAGCGACTCATCGGCTAAACATTTCTTTAAGTTGCAGATGTGGAATACATTATGAATTCCACTGAGTTCTTCTGGCAGATCTAGCTTGTTTGCTTCAGTCCCGACACATTCGATGATCTCGAATGGTCCTATGTATCTTGGGCTCAACTTTCCTTTCTTTCCAAAACGCATTACCCCTTTCCAGGGTGATACCTTGAGTAACACTTTGTCGCCTACCTCGAATTTCAGAGGTTTACGCCTTTTATCTGCATAGCTTTTCTGCCTATCCCTGGCAGCTTTTAGACGATCACGTATCTGCACAATCTTATCTGTCATCTCCAGGACTATATCAGGTCCTGTTAGTTGGACATCTCCAACTTCCGCCCAACAAACTGGCGTCCTGCACTTTCTTCCATATAACGCTTCGAAAGGTGCAGCTTGGATACTCGAATGATAGCTATTATTATATGAAAACTCAATCAATGGAATATGATCATCCCAACTTCCACCTAAATCAATAACACAAGCTCGTAGCATATCCTCGAGCGTTTGTATAGTACGTTCACTTTGACCATCTGTCTGAGGATGATATGCAGTGCTGAAATTTAATCGAGTGCCTAGGGATTGTTGAAAGCTTTTCCAAAATGCGATGTATATCTCGTATCCCTATCAGAGATGATAGACACTAGCACTCTGTGAAGAGATACAATCTCGTCCACGTATAGCTGAGCTAACTTATCTGAGCTGTGTGTTTCCTTAATAGGTAAGAAGTGGGCTGACTTGGTCAGTCTATCAACTATAACCCAAATAGTATCATTTCCTCGCTTTGTTTTCGGTAACTTAGTGATAAAATCCATAGTTACCATTTCCTACTTCCAGGTGGGAAGTTCAGGCTGTTGTAGCAAACCTGACGGCTTCTGGTGTTCTGCTTTAACTTGCGCGCACGTCAAACATTTGGCCACATAAGTGGCTATAGATTTCTTCAAACCTATCCACCAGTAATTTGCCTTTAAATCCTGATACATCTTATCACTGCCAGGATGAACAGAATACTTGGAACTATGGGCTTCTTGAAGGATCACGTCCCGAAGTCCTCCATAGATTGGAACCCATATTCGTCCATTCAATCTTAGGATTCCATCCTTGCCATATGATAACTGTTCAGCAGTTACTCCCAACTTTTCTTTCGGATAGTTAGCTTCTAACACAGCTTCCTTCTGAGTGGCTAACAACCTTTCATTCAAGTTGTTCTTCAATTCAATGCCCTTGGCATTGATTCTAATGGGCTTAACTCTTTCTTTCCTGCTCAAGGCATCGACGACTACATTCGCCTTGCCTGGATGATATCGGATTTCACAATCATAATCGTTCAGCGTCTCCATCCATCGACGCTGTCTCATGTTCAGATCCTTCTGGTTAAACAGATTCTGAAAGCTCTTATGATCAGAATAGATCACACACTTGGTACCATATAAATAATGCCTCCAAAGTTTTAGTGCAAACATAACGGCACCCAATTCCAAATTGTGGGTGGTGTAATTCTTTTCGTGCACCTTTAATTATCGCGAGGCATAGGCAATGACCTTGCCTCTTTGCATGAGTACACAACCCATTCCAGAATGTGATGCGTCGCAATATACCACAAATTCTTCAATTCCTTCAGGCAATGTCAAAACCGGAGCATTGCTCAACTTTTGCTTAAGAATCTCAAAGGATTCTTGTTGCTTAGGACCCCAATCAAACTTTATATTCGTTCGAGTTAAAGAAGTCAGGGGTGCAGCAATCCTTGAGAAATTTTTAATAAAACGTCGATAATAACCTGCTAGACCCAAGAAGCTGCGAATCTCTGTGGGCGTCTTCGGTTCTTGCCAATTCATGATGGCTTCAATCTTAGCGGGATCCACCTGGATACCACGCTCGCTAACCATATGTCCAAGAAATTGGATTTCACGAAGCCAAAACTCACATTTCGAGAACTTGGCGTAGAGTTTCTCTTGCTGAAGAAGTTTAAGGATACATCGAAGGTGCTTTTCATGATCAGCCTGATTCTTTGAGTAGATGAGTATGTCATCAATAAAAACAATGACAAATTTGTCCAAATAGGGTTTACAAACGCGGTTCATGAGGTCCATGAACGCTGCTGGTGCATTAGTGAGCCCGAAAGGCATCACCAAGAACTCGTAATGACTATAACGAGTTCTGAATGCAGTCTTATGCACATCTTCATCTCTAACCTTCAGCTGATGGTAACCTGACCTTAAATCAATCTTGGAGAAGTAACTTGCTCCTTGAAGCTGATCGAACAGATCATCGATCCTGGGCAATGGGTATTTGTTCTTGATAGTAACCTTGTTTAGCTTGCGATAATCGATGCATAGACGCATCGAGCCATCTTTCTTCTTCACAAACAGAATCGGTGCTCCCCAAGGAGACGAGCTAGGTCTAATAAAACCCTTTGCTAACAAATCATCCAACCGAGTCCTTAACTCTTTCATCTCAGTTGGAGCCAAACGATAAGGTGCTCTTGCAACTGGTGCTGCTCCAGGAATAATGTCGATTCTGAACTCCACTTGCCTATCTGGGGGTAAACCAAGTAATTCTTCAGGGAATACTTCTGGATATTCAGAAATAACGAAGATGTCTTCAGTTCTGGGCTTTGGTTCATCAATGGTTACGTGCGCCATGTAAATGACACAACCTTTCTTCATACACCTTGATGCCTTAAGCATAGACACTTGCTTAGGCAATCCATACTGAGTATCTCCTTGAATTGTCAAAGGTTCACCATAAGGAGTTTTGATGACCACTTGCTTCTTATCACATACGATCTGGGCTTGGTTATGAGATAACCAAGCCATGCCTATCACTATGTCGAATCCGACTAGTTTCAAAGGAAGCAAAGACAATGGAAAAGAGTGGTTCCTAATGGATATAAAACATCTATCTAACACGGTTAAAGCAATTTCTATGGTACCATCGGCCATTTCTAATTCATACTTTATGCTTAGAGTCTTAACAGGCAGATTTAATGACTTACAAAATTTATTATCCACAAACGACTTATCTGCACCCGAATCAAACAATACCCTTGCATAAACATCATTGATAAGAAAGGTACATGTTATCAAGTTGTCATCCTGAATCGCTTCTTGTGCATTCATTTGAAAGACTCAAGCATTGGTCTTTTTACCTTCTTCAACCTTCTTTGCGTACTTTGGGCAGTTGGACTTGATATGCCCCTTCTCGTTACAGTTGTAACAAGTCGCATCCTTTATCTTCTTGCAATCTAACATTTTATGCTCACTTGATTTGCAGATCCCACAAGCTCTGGGCTGCGATTGGGATTTCGATTCGAACCTGTATTTCCCTAGATGACGCTTCTTGCAGGTTTTACACCTGGGTTTTTCACCCATCTGTTGGTTATCCTTCTTGAACCCTGAACTCTTCTTGTTCTCAGAGTTCCCCTTATGTTTCTTCTCAGAACGGTGTGAGCTCTCATCCTCACGTTTCCTTTTCCCTTCATCAGAGTTCCTAAGCGATCTCTGCCTGACCGCATCAAGAGTAAGAGATAACGACAGATCAGCCACTGACCTAAATGTAGTAGATCTTGAGAAGACACGCTATACAAGTGGATCTTTCCTGTAGCTTGGATTAGGGATCTCCACCAAGCTAACGCTTCACCTTTAAATGACTGCGACACAAACTTTACAATGTCTTGTTCAGCACAACCACTAATATCAACAACAGTGTCCATTTCATCGAGCCAGGTCATATAATCTATGGCTCCCTTCTCCCCTGAGAAGTCTCTTGGCTTGCAGGAGACAAAATATTTGTAAGAACAGGTCTTACCACGGGGTTCTTGATTGAACACAATCTTCTTAGACGGGACACTCTGCTGATTTGATGAGTGACGAGCATCGTCCTTCTTTGACTCGTTCACTTTAGAAGGGGGCTTACTATGAGCCTCAGAATGAGTCTTAGAGCGTGGTTTTGTATGTGGTACGGACTGAGTTCTGGAGCGAGTACCACTTGATTCATTAAACTGTCTGTCGAGAGCTCGAGTAACAACATTATCTATTAATGCCTGCAGTTCCGCACCAGCTACATTAACCCTGGCGGTATCATTATTCTCTCTTGGATGACTGTTAACTTCCTCCGATTCAGCCATGTAGCTTGATTGCTACAAAACAGTTGACATTATTTTATTCAGAGGTAATTATGGAATCATTATTTCTGATGATTCATTAACCATGGTAAACATAGACCATATTTGGTTAATTTGTTAATCATATTTATTTGGGATTTTTATTATAATTTATCCTAATTATAAAATATCAAGGGTATTACTAATGGCACATAAGGCCTAGTTACAAGGACAATTTTAAGCCATGATTTCAGAGAATCAAGGCATTAAGGTTTGAACGTAGTTCATTACCTTTTATCGACAGGGAGTTGTAGACTACAACTGTCTTTTGTCTTATTTGATAATTACTACGGCCCGTAGGCACTGCATCACTAATGGATGTCTCATATATAATCATCTTAATTGACGATTTGAACCCATGATTTACAGATCATTAGGTTAAATAAGGAATCTGGAAGAATCCAATATAAGGATGACGTATGTGATTTTACCAAATCACATCTGCCAGGAGTGCTAACATGTTTTCAGATGT
Organism: Helianthus tuberosus; assembly: GCA_030545235.1. Lineage (NCBI taxonomy): Eukaryota > Viridiplantae > Streptophyta > Magnoliopsida > Asterales > Asteraceae > Helianthus > Helianthus tuberosus. Next base: position 174,142,105 of record CM060363.1, read on the forward strand.
TAACAAGGATTTGAATCTTTTTAAACAGGTTTTACCATCATGGCCAGGTCTATAATGACATACAACCTAGGTTATACCCTTTTAAGATTCTTATTTAATATTTAAAGGCAGATCATTTAAATAGGAATGATATTTTTGATTTATTTCATATTTTATATTCATACGTAAGATGACAATGAAATTTAAATAAAACATTCCACTAATTTTAAAAGAAGTACATAGGTTTGCCCTAAACGGGACTTTTACATAAATAAGTTGCCCACGCAGGGGCTAAAATGAAAATACAAGTCCTCGCAGGGACTAAGTACATAAATAAATGTCCACGCAGGGACTTAATTGAAAATAAAGATTACATAACAAATAAAATTAAGGAATTTCAATAATCCCTCTTCTTCTTCCCTTTGATCAGGTCTGCTAAACCCTTAATTAGACCGGCGACTTCTACGCTCTTCTTGAACCTCTCGCTCCACCTGGTTCAACCTCTGAAGAATCTCCTGCTGCTGGGGTGGTTGGATCAGTGGCGGCTGCGGCGGCTGCTGCTGCTGCGGAGGTTGAGCAGGTGGCGGGTATTGGTACCCAGATTGGTACGAAGCTGCATTAGGCCCTTCAGGATGAAGAGCATTGTAGTTTGCCGCTACAAGATACGGGTCAATATCAGGGGCATTGTAGTAGTTGTAGCCAGGATAAGCCGGCTGCTCAAAAGGGTTATCATAACCCATGTGTGGTGGTGGTGGTGCGACTGGAGCTGAGTCGACCTCTGAAACTGGGTTTGACACCCATCTGCGGGTCTTCATACAGTGGCAGGTAATGGCTGCCACTAGAGTGTTGAAGGGTGCTAAAATGGAAATCCCCCCCTCACACGGACATCCGTGCACCTGTTCTTCTTCGCCTCGGTGGCTCCGGAGGCAGTTGCTGCACTGGTGGTGGTAGTGGCGGCGGCGTGATCGCCTGAAAATGCGAATCCTCAGAGGGATCCTGCTGCTGCTGTTGAGGTGGGTTGTAAGAGGGAGTAAACTCCCAGTTGTATGTAGCAAACCTTGCCTCATAGCTGTCTGGACCCCGATAAGGTGATCCATGAAAAGATGACCCATCTGAAATCTCTATGGGATACGTGGGCATCCCAGATGGTGGCTCGACATGATCGGGGTCATCATCCATATCCATACCCTGAGCTTTAGGGAAATGGCCTTCAGGGCCCAATGGGTTTTGACCCATTGGTTCTTTAATCTGATTTGCCGGGTTGAACCGGCTCTGGAAATACGGGGTCGGGTCCTGGAAGGCCCGATGTGAGCTTGACCGCTACAACAGCAAGAAAGAGTGGCGTGAATCTTCGGGCTCGTTCTCTGAATGTGGCCAAAAGGAGTGATGATATAAGGGCGACGAGCTGAGCGAGACAGAACGCCTCGCAGGTTCCAAGTATGTCCTCCAATCTTCTTGAGCACTAGTGCTCATGGCTGAGGGTGTTCGCCGGTGGGAAGGTCCGGCCTCATGATCGTTAGGAGCAGTGAATGGCACCTTGCCCCGTCCTCCTCGTCTGAATCGTGGCGGCATATTTGTTTGTACCTGTCAAAACAAACAAAGGAAACAACAAAGAAAAACAATAAAGGACAAAATAAAAGATTAGGATTAGTCCTAAGTCCTTTGCCTAGACTCGGAAGTCAAGGAATGTGCAAACTGTGTCATTGAGATTAAACACAAAAGGCTAGTGTTTAATTCACTCAATGTTGGCTCTGATACCAACCTGTCACACCCCGATATTTCCACGTATTACCGGTGGGGAGTATCGTGACGTAGTTGATATCATCATAGGCAAATAATCACAGTTCAATGCACAGCGGAAGTCTAAAGTAAAATATTACAAACCGAATGAAAGTAACATAAATTATTACATAACGGTTGTAAAGTGGATCCACAGGCGGATCAAAACAAAAGAGATATTGTTCATCAGATTTAAAGTGATAAAAGCTTGCAAGACTTTTTATTTATTCACTCAGGAGTTCCAGCCCATTACGCTTAGCACATGTACTTAACCTTTTTGGAAAATACGTCAGTTTACACTGGTAAATACAATTAACCGACTCTTTTTGAAAAGTATTTATAAAATTGATTTAAATGCACAAGGCAAAAATATTCTTTTATAACTTGGGATAATTATTTAAAAATAATCTTGTAAAAGAATTATATGTTTGTTATACGTTCAGTAGCCCGGGTTAAATACCGAGTTAAAGATTAATAGACACACCACACAATATAACCCACGGCGAGTTATTCTCGAACAAGCAGGTATATTATTTTACATACGCACCGGCAGGTGTATACCTACACCCCATGCTTAAGTCGTGGCCATTTCAATGAATGAGCCGAGGATATCCAGGACATGGTCATTAACCCCCCAAAGGCTTAAAATAAACAAAACAGATTAAACGGGTTATCTCAATGATTTAACCTTCATATGATTAAAGATTCAATACCCGACCAAGCGGTATTTTATATACCGTATCCCAAGCCAATATAAGGGAAAATAAGTTAAAAGTATTTACCTGAGCAAAATATAGATTTATTCCCAGCCGTAAATCAATCAGCAAGTACAGATAGCTTTTACCGGGCTCCTAATCTGGAACGAAGGTTTTTAATAACCTATTAGAATCCTAACGGGTCTTATTCAAGTCTTCACTTAGACCGGTTAGTTTTTATGAAAGGTATACGGTTCGAAACGCAAGATTAAGCGAAGACCGGATTAGAATGTGGTTTAGACCCGAAAAGTATGAAGACTTGTGTAATATGGGTAAACTAAACACATTCTGGATTTTGAGGTAAAAATGATAAGGTTTGACCCGTTTCGGTCAATTTATGCAAACTAGTCACATAAACCGCACCGAACACGTAAAATGCATAACGGGTAACCAATTGAGTCGTGAACAGGTTCCCTAAGTTAATATGCTTAAAATGTGTTATGATATCAGTAGGATACCTTCCATTATGCCCAAAACGAATTTAAAATCAACTTAAGCCTCGTATGGGTATTTTGGTCATTTTGAAGATTATAAAAGAGGTTAAATATTAATCTGAGGTTCTGGTCTAAAATGATCAGTAAAAATATTTATTTTTTAGCAAGTCATAACAGTAAGATATTGTATATAAGTGAAATTTATCATTTATGACCAAACTATGCACCGTAGGGGCATTTTGGTCATTTCACATAAGCTTTAAGGGTCAATTCTGGAAATATCAGTTTAAAACTTTTACTTACTGTTAATGTATCAAAATTTACTTGTAATATCAGTAGGTAATGGGTCTTAAATGTTAAACATAGTTTTAACCCATACTATGTGTTTAAAACGCGTATAAAGTCGGTTCTAGGCGGTTTTCGGGTTATATAAGAAAAGCTGAGATTTTTATTAGTCCAGAAGGCTTAAAATATTTTATTTAACATATGAATTCAGTTGAGAAAGATTTGGTATCAAAAGGTTATGTAAAACTCATTTTATTCGTAAAAAGGGTATAACCGTCAATTACCGAATCAAAGCAAGAACCTCGTGTTATGATCAGTTTAAAAATAGATAAAAATATCCAAAAATCCCAAAATATTATATTACATCAGTGGGTAGAAAGTTTGGTGTCAAAATTTGGGTTTAAATATGTTTTATGCCAAAAATGCTGTTTAATTAATAAAAAGGCTTCAATTTACGATATTGAGCATACCTCCTAATTTAGACCACAAACTGATGTCTAATTTTGAAGACAAGTTTATAAATCAGTAATAAAGGTTTTTGTCCTCTCACATTTTCAAAAGTCTCGTTTTAATATAAAAAGGGCATAATGGTAAATAATTAAGCATATAACGGAAACATGTAAATGATTCGGATTACAAAGGAACCATATTGTATAATCTCAGAAGGTTATACTAACATGTAATATGGTCCTAATGGAACCCTAAGGCATATCTAAACTAAGCTAAATCGAGTCAGAACTGAAAGTTAAAGCAAAAGTCTACTTTTGCGACTTTCGGTTGCGAACCGAGCCTAAACTCAGAATTGTCGGGTTGAACATGCCTAGACATGTTCTTACATTATTTACCAAGTTATTTTAGTGTTAAAACATGTTCCATAATTTCTACATTATCAGTTATGAATTTATTTGCAAAATTAGCTTCTGTTGACTTTTTAATATTAAGTTTGACCCGACAATTGACCAAGTTAGAGTGATAATCAGTGGGTGCCCTTTTAAGGGTTTATTACCCACATGATTACCAACTCATAGCCACTTTCAATTCAAATAATGGATGGACCATTAGTGATTAATCACTAAGTCAAAGCTTAATTACGATAACTTTGACTTTTGGTCATTAAACTAATAAAACTTGAACTTAAGAAGCTAAGAATGCTTACAAGGACTCGCTGAGAAAAACTTGCTTGAACTCCAGATAGCTCCAGAGAGAGTGTTGTGAATAAATTTTGTGAAGGTGCAAATGAACTAGCAAACAAAGGCCCTTATATAGGATTTCAAACTTCACAAGATCATTCCACACAAGCCTACAACTTATTTCTGATGATCCCAGGTGTCCCCTATGCATCTAATACTGTTGGCTCAGTCCCTGGAATCGAAAACAAGCTTTCTAAGGCAGTGGAACATGCTTTACATGCAGCTGTTCTTATTATCTGCATCTGGCAGTCTATCGCGGCCCGCGTAAGCATTGGCCCTGGGCTTATGCGGCCCGCGTCATTGGGGAATTCCGGTAACAAGTTTCTAAACTTTGCATTTTTGGTCCCCTGGTCCATTTAAACTTTATTTTACCTTCATTTATTGCACTTTGGACCCCCATAGTTAACTTTTAAGGACCTTGGGTCATAAACTAACTCCGTTAAGCTCCCGGTTAGTCGTACGATCACCCGAAAAGTCTTGATTTCTTCGTAACTCCTCAAAATTAATATCTAATATTCTTGTGAGCAAAATATTAATTTATTTACAATGTTTTTGGGTTCGTTAAAGGTCACTCGGAGGTAATTTTAACATGTTGACACTTTTAACCCTTATGTTTCATAAGATCCTTATTTTAAGTACAAACGACTTCCAATGTTCGAGAAATTATTCATTAAAGGATACGAACGTCGTATGAGGTCAATCAGAGGCACAAGTTAGGCATGTTGACACTTTGGATCCCTTTATTCACATATTTACGTTGTTTGACAATTTTAGTCCCTCCAGATCAATCCATTACACGTTTAAAGTTCATGACACATGTCTTTACAATGTCGGTCGTGATTTTACGAGGTGTTACATAATACCACTGCTATACTTGTTCCAGCCCATTTTACAAACAAACTCGCATCAGCTACTGTACTCGTATACCCACAATGTTCAAGGAATTCGCCAATTTTTCCATACTATGCGCGTGGGGATTGTTTTAAGCCATATAATGCTTTCTTGAGCTTGCACATATAACCGAATTACGCCTTTTCTTCGAATCCAATTGGCTGTTCCATAAAAATAGTGTGATTTAGATCTCCGTAAAGGAAAGCGTTGTTTACATCCATTTGATTAAGGCTCAACCCCAAGCTTGTCGCTAAAGCTATCAAGACTCTTACCATTGTCATTTTTGCTACAGGACTGAACGTCTCATCATAATCAAGTCCATATTCTTGCGAAAAACCTCTTGCCACTAAACGAGCTTTATAACGATCAATTGTGCCATCCACTTTTCGTTTGAGCTTGTAAACCCATTTACAACTTACCAGTTTAACTCCCTCTGGTTTCAGAACCAACTCCCATGTTTCATTACTTTTTAATGCTTCGATTTCTTGTTCCATAGCTGTTGCAACCCCCGCCCCCTATCTGTCCCGGGAACGGGCGGCCGCGAGAATCAGTTTTGGTGGTATCGGTGTTTATCAATTTGGCAGCGGCAATTACATCAGGACCGTAGTTAGGAAATATTTTATTAGAGCAAAATACCACACTTTTATAATATTAAACACATGGGAAAATCCCAAGTTTCAAGTACACACGTTTTTATAGGGTAAAACCCTATTTTATTTAAATAAAACATCTTCTTTATTTAGGTAACTTTTATAGCCACTTTTCCAAGCCTTCAGTGCTGTCCAGCTGGCTTCTAGTTGGCTTTCACATTTTGTTACCTGAAACGCGTTTTAAAAACATTTTGTCAGTGGGAAATACTGGTGAGTGAATCCCAGTTTATTCAAGAAGAGTTTTATCTTTTCACAGTATTGAGAGCGATTACAATGTTTACATCTACAAAATTACTCATTCAGTACTGTCAATCCTGACTGGTGGGTCATATTACCCATTGGCTAACTCTTTGTCCAATGGTAACGTGTTCCACATTTTGTATACAAACCCCCAACATACCGGCAGTAATTGAAGAATTACAAAGACTCAATCACTGCTTAATTACATTGTAAAATATTTAAGATTTTGTAAAAACAGTTTACAAAAAGGAGATTACTCACATTGCTGTCTTAGGTTTTCTTTAAGGATATCCTGGTGATTATCTATAATTTACACAAATGCACACGCGTTAGTATAATAACCCAGCATTTACATTAGTAATACCATCCCCGAGACGGCATTCCAACAACTACGTCGGGCAGAACCTCGACAGCCGTTACGGAACCCTGGATCAATCGGACAGCGTATCTAATACGTAACTGGGGTTATGATACTTACAACGGGGCAGAACTTCGTTATTTAGAGGGGTATTATACCCGAAAATTATGTCAACTCTTCAGAATTTCGAGAAAGAAAAGAAAGATGAGCGAATTCGACTGAAGGCCGATGCCCTCAATTTATAGGGCCTGATTTGGGTTTCGTCGCGCCCCGCGTAGGTGGTGGCCAAGGGCTACGCGGCCCGCGAAGGTAGCTAGGGTAGGCCCTAGTCTGGCCCACTCACTGGTGTAGACTCGACGTGTGGTTGACACGTGGCAGCACCGGGTTGCGCCTCATGTCCACTCGGTCGCGGCCCGCGTAAGACCAGGGTAAGGTCTTCACGGCCCGCCTCAGCCCTAAAAATCTGATTTTTAATTAGTTTTAATAAAAAATAAAGGTATTCGGGGCCCGTTTGCGTATACGGGGTGTATTTTAGGACGTATTGAGGCATTCTAAATATTTTTAGGGTGTCGGAATTATCTAGGAGGGTTGTTATAATAGCTGCTACCCATTCACATTTTTCACAGGATTCATGGTAATTTTCTGGTTCTTGAATTACTTCTTCGATAGTTACAACATTCGCATATCGTGGGTTTGGTCGGCGTTCACGAGCTGATCGTCTGGGTTGCGTCTCTGCCACATTCTCTTGGCCACCTTCTTGAGTCACTTCGACTTCTGATTCGGGATGAACAACTTGTTCGTCATTCTCTTCCTCGTTATCCTCGGACCATTCGAACTTTATTCTAGCCGTTTCTAAGTCGATTTTTAGCTGTTCACTATCCGGTAGGATCTCTTTGTTTACAGACCACCAAGATGAATTTTCATGAAAGACAACACTCCGGGACACATAACTTCTTCCAGAGTTCGGGTCACAACACTTCCAACCCTTTCTTTCATGATCGTACCCGACAAAGATGCACCTAACAGCTTTCTTTTCTAACTTGTGACGTAAGTGGCTAGGTACAAACACGTAGCAAACACAACCAAAAACCTTAAAGTAACTTATACTTGGTTTAATTTTATATAATAATTCAAATGGAGTTACAATCCCAAGGCCTTGTTGAGGCAGACGATTAATTACATATGCTGCTGTAGACATCGCTTCTGCCCAAAATCGACCCGGTACGTTTTTATCATGAAGCATACTACCACATACCTCGGCGAGATGATGGTTTTTACGTTCTGATACACCGTTCTGTTGTGGTGTATTCGGACACGTTAACTGTCGTTTGATATTGCACGCCTTTAGATACTCATTAAACTCCCGTGTTGTATATTCTCCACCATTGTATGATCGTTGCATTCATATTTTTAACCCAACATCTTGTTTTGCCTCTTGTTTGAATTCCTTAAACTTGAGTATGGCTTCAGATTTTTCTTTCATAAATGCTACCCAAACGAACCGAGTATAATCATCTATAAACGTAATCATATACTCCATACCTCCCATAGATTTTTGGTTAACTAGACCGAACACATTGGTGTGAATCAACTCGAGCGGTTGAGACGTCTTCTGTTTAGACTTATCAAAGGGTAGCTGATGAGCTTTACCAAATTGACATCCTCCACATACCGTTTTCTTGGAGACTTCTAACTTTGGCAGACCATTCACAACTTCTTTCTTGGCCATTAACTCTAGTTTATCATACGCAACATGACCAAGTCTCGGGTGCCACAAATCAGTGCTATTATGGTTCCTTGTTTTCTCAATATATGTTGATTCTGCAGAGAGCACATACACCGTGTCTTTACGCTGCCCTTGCAGGATTGGTTTTGATTTTGTTTCGAAATTGTCGAAGACCTTCACGTCATGAGGCCCGAATAGAGCATACTTTCCCGTTTAAGTTATTTGTGGAACTGAAATTAAATTCTTTTTCATTCCAGGTACATGGTATACACTTTCGAGGGTTAGATCTGATCCAGCTTTTTGATTCGGGAACCTTACATCTCCAATACTCGATATCCGATGTCTCGAGTTATCTGCTATGACAACTACACGATTACCTTCATATTTTTTAGGGTTAGATAACTTACTTTTATCTCCGGTTAGGTGGTTGGAGCATCCAGAGTCCATAATCCAGTCATTAAGTTTGTTTGCTTGATCCTCCACCGTAACAGTTAATGCCGTTACCACCTATCCTTGAGCGAGAAAAGCCTCAGCATCCCAGCCTTTTTCATCTCGACCCCGGCGCTATTCCCTTCTTCTTGTTTCTTGTCTCGACAATCTTTGGCCATGTGGCCTTTACGAACATAGTTGTAACATTTATACGGAAACCGCTTGTTACTACTGCTTGGTTTCTTTTCGTCTGACTTATCTGTAGGTCCCGAAATCTGAGGATCGATAACGAAAACCAAACCCTTATTTATAACAAACAATGTCACGGGTGCGGAATCCCCATAACGATGCCAAATCAAACACAGTTAATAACACACGCGGTATAACCAATGAAACGCAATCTATTGATTAAATGGGATGAGAACCAAGAACAACTGATACGTACACAGTTTTACAGAATAACTCTCAGGGTATGCTCTCATCTAGTTTCAGAATGAAACTAGAAAGTGTTTATATAGCAGCCTGGGCCTTAACTACGACGAAACCATATGTGGGCTCGATGAAACAACATTAGGCCAGACATTAGGCCTGAAGAAACCCAATAGACGATGAAACCAGGGGGTTTCGTCACTGATCAGAACGAAACCTTCTGAATTGGACACATGGGAGTTTCGTCATGTTGTGTGCGACGAAACAGGGAGTTTCGTCGCAGGCTGCAAAAGATGTAATGTTTGCTGCAAACAGACAGTTGCAGCAAACCACTTCTAAACACATAATAAAGACATTTATACCCTTACAAGCAACATGCATTGTTCGTATATCATTACATATCAATAAGAGACAAAATAGTCGGACACAAGTGGATAGGAGGATATCCGACTTGGTCAACGGAAAATACAGACTCGATAAACGTTAAAAGACCGTACAAATTACAACGATAAACAAGACTAGTTACAGACTCAAAAAGGTGCACCAACAAACTCCCCCTTGTCTGTTACTCGTCTTCGGTCTTCAAATCTTCAATCTTCAGTGTTGTTCGGACCACGAACTGCCCGCATGAATTCCTCGGTAGTAGCAGAAGCAAGCGACACGCTGGAATCGCAAAGCTTGATGCGCGTCCTTGTCTTCGTAGAAAATGTCGTGCCTATATAATTTTTCAATGTCAGCCGCGGACATGTTAACGATCTACATCGGATCCAACATTCTGAAATTCTCACGGTCGCCCTTAAAGACAATCACCGCCTCGTGCGTATCTGAGTCGTAGCCATAACGCCATTTCATCGAGAAAGTTCTGAGGCATCGGCATTAATGGGCTTTTATCTACAACTCTCGCAGGCTGATACACAAGCCTGTAGTGACCCGTGTTTGTTGTTGGATCAAGAGTAAACTTGATTTGCTGATAAATAGGGAACTGAGGCTTGTATGACTCGTCTTTCCAGCCAGACTTCTTGTTCATCTTTATCAGCCGTTCGAATAAGGTTGCGCCTTCAAAGTTTGAGCGATTAATGAGCTCAATCTTCGTCAATGCTGCCACATCGTAAAAAGGCAAAGATAGTATGCTCAGCAACGATCGGAAGTATTGAATTCCAAATTCCCATTTGATGGCAACGCAGTGTATTTCCTTGACGAACATCCAACAGAGGATTCTTCCCCTCGGCTTCGCTTTCTCGAACTGTAAGTAATCAACTTGTGCAACATCTGGCACAGGCTTGGAAACCTTCGATAAGAACTGTTGTCGCCACTCGAAGAACGCATCTGTGGCATTTTCAGAAGTATCACGGTTCTTTAAATGCTCATCTATGACGTCCACATTCTCTTGTAACCATTCTTCATCAAAAGGAGCGAATTCAGTCCCGTCTTTATGCACATATGCGGACTTCTTCTCATTTCCCTCAAAAACAATCTCTTCAATGTTTTCAACATCAGTAGTCTCAGGCTCACCCGGCATATTATCAATTTCAGCATCATCAACATCCTTCATTGCATTTAATGCAAGCAATTGTTCTTGTGAAAGATCCTCTATAATTTCTCCTTCTTCAAGTAATTCCCCAGTGATTGGATGAACAACCTGTAATGCAAGATCAGCACTTCTTGGAACAGAAGATGTACCTTCAATCTGTTGAACTGTTCCAGAGGAGGTTCCTTGAGTAGATTCAATCGCTGACGACTGAACAACAACGATTTCAGAAGATGTAGCGGCTGGCGGCTGCTATGATATAGTAGAAGGATCAAGATTCCCTTGATCTTCAGGATCATCATCCCTTTTCTTCATTACTTCTTGTTGCTTACATCGATCATCCCACAGCGTAGCAACCCGATTTCGAAGAAACTCATAGCCAGCAGTTATCTTCTTAACTCCATCAACTATCGTTGTATTTCGTGACTTGTACCACTCTTTCATGTAGTCACACCTTCCTTTAAGATCTTCAGCCAACTTTTGAAGTATAGAGCTACTTCTCTCTCTCTCTTCGTCTGCAGCTTTCAAACGTGCATTTTCAACTTTAAGATGATCAATCTCAGCTTGTTGACGTCTTATAATCGTTTGTTGTTGTTCAACAGTGGACTTCAACTTATTTATTTCCACCAGTTGACTGAGCTGATCATTCTTCGTGATCCTGATGAAATCAGTCTGCCTTTGAATACGATCTGCAGCCGCTTCAAATTGAGAGAATAGGAAGTCGTTCTTCTCGTCTTGAGACATTTCTGAGAATATCCTTTGACGTTCAGAACTAGGATGAGAAGTAGTTGCTCTAATTGCAGCAGCCATAGATCTTTGTGGAACAGCCTGAGGAGTTACTATTGGAGTTTCAGGAGATGAAGATACCACAGGAGTTTCTTGAACAGGCTCTTGAGGAACAGATTGCCGAGCAGAGGTACTCAAGTATCTTCTTAATTTCTTCTTTTGACGTTCAGTAGCTTTCTCAGCTTTCCTTTTCTTTAAACGTTCCGCTTCAGTATCTGGAGGAACGTATTCTGGGTCATCCTCCTGTCTAATCCTCCTGTATCTTTTAACACCACGTTCATCGAGATACATTTCATATCCAGGCTCGATTAGATGATCATTCGAATCAGAATCAGATTCGTCATCGCCACCTGCTGATGTACCACCAGTCGCACCAGCACTAGATGCACCAACGGCACCTGTATCACCACCATCATTGCCATCACCTTCACTATCACTTTCAGACATATCAGAATCCACTGGATCTGGACCAAACTTTTCAACCATTTTTCTTTTCAACTCTGGCTCTTCGTTATCAGATTGGCTGTCATCATGACGCCATTTATCATCTGCTGGAGCTATGTAGTCTGGTTTCCCAAGCGCACCGATCAACTTCCTTGGAGGATCGCTTTCTTTATATCTTTTGGATGCAAGGCTCTTGATTATCCTTAATGAATTCAAGTTCATTGGTTCTATCTTCAGAATGTCGTTGTCGGCTTTAGGAAGATTAGGATGTTGAACATTCATGATCATTTGAAGAAACCGCGGATACATCCAGAACTTGTTCCCGGTTATTCTACTTCCAGTCCTCGTCATATTTTCCTTCATATTGGCAAAGATGTACTTTGAGATGCTAAACAGTTTGTTTAGCACCAACGCCACCATAAAACCAACTAGATCATTGCCTGCCATATCGTATCTGGCACGTCTATTGCTAAGACACTGAATGAGAACGTGTAATAGAAACTTATAGCGCAAAGGCAAATCACCCTTGTTGATTTGATTGCTGAAGATGTCTCTTGTACACTTAATTCGTAACAAGCAGCCTCGCGTACACATGATAGGTACAGAATATGGAGCATCCGGATGGTCTTGTAGTTGTAAAACATCGTTCAAGATATCCGGAGAGACTATAATATCCAAATCATTCACACGACCTTGAATAACTTCCTTTCCGTCCACTTGCACAACACTTGCGGAATCCCAAAAGGCTTTGATAAGAGATTTGTAGACAGGCATTGAGAAAGTAACAGCATGATTGATCTGCGACTCCCTGATCCATTTAGTGATATCTTTCAGTTCAGCGATCTTTTCCTCGGGATCCAGAAAAGCAATTTGATTATGACGCTTTTCAGACATTGTCTCCTCTTCCGACTTGATTTCCTTCTTAGTCGGTTTCTTACGTTTTCCTTCTTTCGGTGCCATCTGAAACTGAAAGTGTGCACAATAAGTTATAATGTCACAATAAGTGTATTAAACATATTTACAAACATGTTTAAACATCAAATGGACATTAAACACATAATTACACATGTTCTGTGAACAAGCACCAAACTGAAAAATTTGCTAAGGCATGGACGATGAAACTCTGAATATTCGACGAAACTCCCTTATGGACGACGAAACTCTCTTGGTCAACTAAAGTCAGAGTTGACCGTTAACCAGCAGAGTTTTGTCGACAGTACCTCTGTCACACCCCAACCGATGGCGGAAACATCGGGATGAGACGAAGTGTGTATAGATTGCAAGAGACTTCATAACACTATGTGGCAATATTTAATTAAATTCAAATTTCATTGCAATTGCTAAATCGTCATACAACATTTAAAATAGAAATAACAACATTAAAAGAGTTTACTTAATATTTAAATATTATTACCATAATATTAAATATATATTTCTGGTATTTTTGTTTTGTTTTGTTAATACAAAGAGTTTTCAAATGTGGTTAAGAAACTAAAAATAATCTATTTCTTTCACTATATTTTCTTTGTAGCACGTTACCTTAACTTTTGTAAAAATTATTTTATATAAATATATTACTACACATAGTTAAAATTCCTGGAAGAGTTAATTGGAGTAATTTTATGATGTCTCCAACCAAATTCATAAATTATAACTTTCTAAATTAAGAAATGGGTAATAACTCTACAAATTAAAAGTCAAAGTTTGCTTTTAATAACTTTTGACATTAAGAAAAGACTTTAATCTTCTTTTGAAGGGCTATAGTATACTAGGTTTTAAAAGATCTACCAGGTTTGGAAGTTTATAAAACCATAAAATTTGTAACTAAGGATTTTTATTTCAAAATTCATTTCCCGTTGAAATGTAAACCATTAAATATTTTAATAACATATATAGTTAACAATTTAGTTTGATTCTTTTTACAACATTAAATATTAAAGAGGAAATAAAGTATAGAATCAATTTGTAAACAATAAAATATTAGGAATTCTATATAACGTATAGTTATTAATTAGATCGTTATGTGCCATTTTAAATCTCTAGGATAACTATCCGTTCGTTCTCTTGGATTCCCAATCTTATCATACGTTACTTTCAAGAAATCGCGAACGCAACCAATGTGAGTATACTCGATCCCTTTTTCCCTTTTTACACTTTGGGATGCAACATGTATAACTATTGAACGACTTTTAAACTAAATTAAACATACTCAATCCTTGATCAAGCATGAAACTAATGTGAAATTACTTGTTATTCTTGTATGCTCTATGAACGATTTGGAACGTTATATGCTCATTAACTTTGCTCGCCCACCTTGACAATTATAGTGCTATAGGATTAACGCCCCGCCCGCTATTCTAATTGGGTATTGTTAAGTTACCACCCCGCTAAACTATTGGGATTAGGCTATTTTATGCGTTGTATTCTTGGGTTTGATCATATTGTACGCCAAAATTGCATACTAGTAATCACATATTATGAATCATGTTGGATTTGAGTTTTTATTCTACTATGCTATGTAAACAAACTTGTATACTCGCCATTGCTTTTGCATTGAAACTCTATTTTAATATATGTTGCAGGTTGATAGTTGAAGTATTGGATGAATGATGAAACAAGTTTAGGGTGGACTAGATACACGCCTTTAATCTATTTATCTTTTGATGTTATGCTGAGATTTGAACAATGTTGTTATTTCTATTTTAAATGTTGTATGACGATTTAGCAATTGCAATGAAATTTGAATTTAATTAAATATTGTCACATAGTGTTATGAAGTCTCTTGCAATCTATACACACTTCGTCTCATCCCGATGTTTCCGCCATCGGTTGGGGTGTGACAGATTGGTATCAGAGCCATAACTATAGGGAATTAGGAAAAAATAGGAATGTTTTTACCTAGTCTATAGTTTTATAGCCTTTCTTATGTTTTGTTTGAAACTACATGCATGCCACTTTATGTGTTTCTTATTTATTCTCCTTGAGCCTTTTAAACATATATGTCATTTATCCTTATGTATCATACTTGACATGCTATTCTTATGTGTTAATACATGTTTTATTATGTGTTAATATTTGTTTTAATATGTCATTCTTTATGTGCCATTCTTGACATGTTTATACTTGTTTGTTTAATCTTCAACATACGCTTTTCCTCATACATTTTACTCGATTATTCTAAATCCACAAACACTCGTATTATACAAAAGAGACGAGTTTACCAAAATAGGCGTGAACCCCATAATTTGGTGAACAACTCTCAATCCATCTACTTTTCCTTTTTACATGAAATTCACCATCAAGTTAGGAATGAGATCCTCACCTCGATGGAGAAATTCAAATTTCAAATTCTAGTGGACCCTCGTCAAAGTGTTGAAATTAAATTTTGACCCGACGAGTACCAACCACACTTAGGATACTAAATCGCCAAGTTAGGGGTGAAACCCGCACCTTGTCGACTAGTTCCACTCCTTGAATTTTTTATATAAATCCCGCCAAGTCTCGAAGTTTCGATCGATTTGTGACATGTAGTAACCGGAAGGGTAAATACCGTTGACCGACTTGTCGGCGAGAGTATTTTACCTATTAGGCCAAAGCATGCTCCTCAAATTCGAAAGGCTTTTCGACCACTTTGGTTAGTCAAAGTTCCGTTTTGGAACCATCCCAAATTTTAGTCAAACATGTGTTCTACTATTTATTTTATATGATACAATCTTTCAAATTCGAATTTACTTTCGATATTTACTTCTCACACACGCACACAACATATTAAATCTTTTTCATACATTTATACATGTGCATGATTTCGAAACGTCACTCAATTTTGTTTACATTCTTTGTAACACCAAAATGGAGGCATATCATCGAGATAGGAGTGATTTCCTTACCTTGACGATTAGCTCCACTCCTTCTTTTCTTAAAACGACCTCACCGACGAGTTAGGGGTGATTCCCTTACCTAGGTGATCGTTACCAAAATGTCTCTTCAAAATATCTTATTATGCAAACTCGATCATATTTTATACCTAAAGTGTTTATCATTATTCAAAATACCTACTTATACCGATTTCAAAATACATTGTTTTATCAAGCGTACTTTCTATCCTACTATCTATTTTCACTCAACTCATATACACGAGATTCTTAATCATGTCTTAAAACGTTTTATTACCCAAATTTCAAAACCTTACGAAATGCTACATATCAATTTAATCGGTCCAATTAATCTTTTGCCCAAGAACTTCATATTCGACTTAACCACTAAAACACACACTCACGTTATATCACCACACTAAGGACTTTCATTCTCAAATGGAATTCAAACCAACCTTCTCACATACTTGTAGGATACTATAGATATTATACGACCGTTTTACCAAAGACGCTTTCCAACATCAATAAATCATTTGTTAAAATTATTTTTTTTTAAAAACAATCACTTAGTCCATTTACTAAATTTCTTTTCTAAGGGTCAACGTTTTCACGAGAACCTTCAAAGTTCAAAATTTCTTGTTTTGATGCAAATGAAACAAACCCGTTACTTTCAAAAACCTTCTCTACACCGCCTAATTCGCCAATTAAATTCAAAACACGTGGACAAAGGAAACTTCATAAGGACCGACAAAATTTCAACTTATGTAAACTCTTTTTAAAACCGTAGTAGCATTTCCATTCTTTTTACAAAGTACGTTTCACGTAACCAATAGCTGTTTTATACTCCCTTACATTCACAAACTAGATTCTACATTCTACGAAAACTCAATCTATTTTAACTTCACGTTTTGCGCAAACAACTATATATGCATATCATTTTACACATTTTAGTCAATATCTCACAGCAATCTCACGCATGTCACTAGTTCCCCTTCTTCTATACTCGAAACTTTTAATCTTTTACGCGCATAAACTCGTGTATTTCGATTTATACTATAAGCAAAATCATTATTTCCTACATCCATACTTATACATTTTATGCAATCACTTATGTTCACGTTTTAAGTTTATACATACACTCACAATTATACATCTACGTTGTACTTACATTCAAGTTTATACTACGTTCATATTCATGTTCATACATTTTATGTTTTCATTTACACTTGTACAAATTTGTTTATACTTATATTCATACACATGTATTTTATTCATACTTAAACCTTCATGTTTTACACCTATATTCACATTCATATCTATGCTCACACATCTTATGTTCACACTTATACTCGTATTCATACTCACACGCTTTGTGTTTATGCTTATACTCATGTTTGTACTCACATTTATACTCATTTTTCATACACGTTATGCTTATACTTTTACTCATACTCCTGACATGCGTTTTGTGTTTATGCTCACGTGCGTGTTCATATTTAAACTTATGCTATGCTCATGCTTCTTACTCAAAAATTTATACATTCGCACCTGTACGCGAGCGAAACCCAATGGATTCGCTTTCGTCGGTCTTATACTATTTGGAATGCGAACACGCTTATATGTTACACTTTTGTACGCACGCAATCTTATTTTCTGAATTTATGTATACCTTGATTCATACGCAACTAGTACAAGCTATGCGGATCATGCGACGATTGGTATAATCACGGGTGCACACGGGATTATAGTAATGGACATATGAGAATCATAGAGTGTACTATCGCGTATGGAAAGACACGAGACGAGACGTAACATGACACCGAATACGAGACAGACGTAATATGGTCAAAACATGGTGGATACACCGCTGGTACTTCCTATATATAAGTGTTTTCACCATGTTACCAAACTTTCGTAAAACGTGCCATGGGAAATTCAGTATTTTGTAGACTTTTGGACCTAATTCGAACTTTAAACAACTCACAAACGCATTATATCCGATTATCCATGACGAGAATTCATTCTTAACACGTTACATTTGTCTATCCGATACTTATGCTATTCTTATACTCATGATCGTTATTAGATCAATCGTTCACCATATACCCCCAATTATTCTCTGTTGTCTCAAACTTCAAAGCGTCAATTTTAAACAAACCTTTTCTGTTTGCCAAAACCCTTTCGAGTCTTCCTTTTGAATAAATTTCGGGACGAAATTTCCTAAAGGAGGGGAGACTGTAACGCTCCGCTTTTTCGTAACTTCCTTAATTAGAAAGCTCGTCTTGAATTTCTTTTTTGGAAACTTGCTTCCCTAAAAAAGAAATTCAAGACGAGCTTTCTAATTAAGGAAGTTACGAAAAAGCGGAGCGTTACAACCTCGATGAAACGGATCCATTTCAAGAGGGGTGTTGGTGCACGGAATGTCTGTTTACTGCGTCTTTAGTGAGTCTTAGGTCTAGATAGATTAGTTTGGAGCTCGGAAATGAAATAGTAATTTTAGATTGTAATTCCGCCCCAAATGACACTTGTGTCATTTGGAGTGGAATCAGGTTTATATGTTAATTCCGCTCCTAGGTGATTCCACTCGTAATGAGCATGTCAGTTGGGGTGGAATCAGATTCCGCTCCTGTGATTCCGCTCCTGATGAACATGTCGTTTGGAGTGGAATCAGACCTACTATATATAGAGGTCCGGTTGTTGTCATTTGTAACAGTTGGAGCGGAATTAGTTCATGTGTACGGTGACGAAACTCTGTCAAAATCACATCAGAAACACGTGTAAAAGCTTGTAATTGATAATAGAAAGAAGTTAAAAGGATCCGAAAGCTGTTGTGACTTTGTATACGTTGATTCCGCCTTCGCATTCAAAGATGAACTACTTTACTGACGTTTAGGGTCATGCAAACGGTCCAACAAGTGGTATCAGAGCTCAGGACGAGGAGTTCATACCATAGCAGCTTGATTCTATCAGAATTTCTTACTTCTACTCACTTCTTTTTATACTTTTCTGAATTGGACTAGTTTCAACGGTCGGAATGGACTGATTTTCGAGTATCTTGTGTAAAACTTAGTTTTAACAAACCCTAGAAAGATTCAGGTTAAAATTCGGAGTAAAAATGGTAAAAACAACTTAAAAACCTGATTCCGCTCTTGACGTTTTTCGCTGATTTCGCCCTAAAAGTTAATTCCGCTCTCAATATACTTTCTGATTCCGCTCTTAAAGACATAGTTCTGATTCCGCTCTTAAAGACATACTTCTGATTCCGCTCCTAATCAGAACATATCTGATTCCACCCGAAATTGCTAATTGTTGATTCCACTCTTAAAGACATAAATCTGATTCCATTCCTAATTGCAAATTTGTGATTCCACTCCTAATTGCAAATTTGTGATTCCACTCCTAATTGCAAATTTGTGATTCCACTCCAAAAGCTGATTTTGCTCGAACTTGCTGTGTTTCAAAACTTTGAAAAATTTTCTAAGTGTTTTGCTGATTTTGCAGGTACATTCAAGATGGATGATATATTCTTGAACCCGTTTAGCGACATGTACGCATTTGCTGGAAATTCGGGAGACGATACATCTTCAAGCAACAACAATGAGAACCAATCAAACGCCAAGAAGAAATTATCGGATGCTTTAGAAGTTGAAAGTGCTTTCGGAACTTATAATAAACCACCGAAATTGATGGCTATCGAGGAGTATAGTCGGTGGGCAAAGAAATTCGAAGATTGGTTGAGGGCTTTTGCATTTCTAAGCTGGAAGAGTCTCAAAAATGGATACGATAATGGAGGCAAAGAGGGTGAAACTTTATCAACATCTGATGAAATAGAGTCGTTTGTTGCTGAGCAGAAATGTGTGGCATTATTGTTTCAATCTGTGCGTGAAGATATAATCTCTTTGATTGATTACTCTAGTGCTAAAGATCTTTGGGCAAAATTAGAAAAGAAATGTATAGGTAGTGAAGAAATCAAGAAAAACAAAAAGAAACTACTTAGGAAAGAGTTTGATTTGTTTGGGTGTTTAAAGAATGAGTCAGTTTGTAAAATGATAGAAAGGTTTGGTCATCTGAAGCTGGAATTAGTAAGTCATGATATCAGAATTCCTGAAGAAGATCTTATCGACAAATTATTTGATTCGTTGCCTGACGAGATGGATTGGAGATATTATGCACTGATGCTGAAGAATACCATCAAAGCACCAGAAAAGTTGACATTAGATTTGCTGATTGAGAAACTCGAGAGTCACGAGTTGGAGTTGAAGAAGACATACAAAGTCAATCACTCATCTTACCAGCAGAATTTGGATTTGTACTATCCAAAGAGCATGATGCCAAAAGCAACTTCTCCAAAGACTGCGTTTTCTGTTGAAAATGTGTCCACAGCAAGCAAAGAAAGTCAAAGTGGTCAAAACAGTGGAAATCACAGTGGTTATCACAGTGGATCTTCATCATCTGCAAGTCATTTTGATGCAAAGAATCGTTTTCAATGCAACATCGCAATAGATTTAAAGAATGCTCAGAATTTTGATGAGGAGTCGGCCAAACAGCAGATGATCTTCTTAGCATCGGTGTTGGAATCATATGAAGGGTTAGTAGCTGGGAAGATAGGCAACACCAATCTGACAAAAGAAGATTATGATCAAATTAATCCTGAGGAAATGGAGCTGATCGATATTCGTTGGGCTATGACCAGTGCTGTTCGTAGAGCACAGCGTTTCATGGAAATTACTGGCAGGAAGACAATTGGTGGTCCATCTACCAAGCTGGGGTTCGATAAATCCAAAGTGACATGCTTCAAGTGTAAGCAAAAAGGTCACTTCAAGAGAGAATGCAGAAACGCATATGCTGATGAGTCGGAGAATCCTTTCAGGGACGATTACTACAAGAAGGCAATTTATCACCAGAATAAATCTGAGCCACCTAGATTGAAGCAGGTTGAAGACAACAAAGAGAAATCTAGAGCTCTTGCAGTGATTCACGACGATGAAGGTTTCGACTGGAGCGAGCTGCTACCGGAGGAAGATGCGGTTGGTTACGCTTTCATGGCAAAGAATGAACCTGTTCCGTGGAAAGACAACAGAACTGAAGAACAGAAGTATAACTACAGAAGGTTGTTGGCCACAAACAGAATGATCAGAATATCTGGTATCTTTTCGGAAGCAAAGAGAGCAAATAGAGAATGTTATCTTGATCCATATGGAAACATTGCTATTGATCACAACACTCTTGATTTAGAGGCCATAATCAAAGAGTTAAAAGATGATGATGATTATTGGCAGAATAAATGGTGGGGAACTGGAGACGAGAAAGAAAACGAAGAGAAAGAGAAGAAGGAAAGAGAAGAGAAAGAAAAAGAAGAGAAAGAGAAGAAGGAAAGAGAAGAGAAAGAGAAAGAGAAGTCAAAGAAGGTTGATACCGGGATCATTGATACGACGCAGGAGTTGAATGCTGAAAATTTTGGAATAATGGCTGACAAAGTGCTAGCTGCTAAAGCACTTGAGGTAGACTCTAACTCCAAGTCTGAGTCAAAAAGCCAGGTCAGTTCAAATTTGTCAACGAATGTGTCAGGTAAGAAAGTTGATGGGGATGTTGATTGCAAAAATTGCATTAAAGAATGCAAATTTTGTAACACAGTCACGTATCTCAACGGTAAGAAGGTTGATGATCTGACAGCAAAAGTCAGAAATGTTGAGAATCAAATTCTTGATCGTGACAAGATGGTTAAAGCTTCAACTGAACGGATAAAAGAATTAACTAATAAAATTGAAAATGATAAAACTGATCATGAGAGGATTAGACAAGAAAATGAAAAGTTAGTTCTTGAAAACCGTCAAATCACTCAAAATTTTGAGAAGCTTAAAACCACAATGAAAGATAATGATGATCGAAATGGTAAAACTTATAAAGAAAACATTCAACTAAAAGCAGTGCTTAGAGTAAAAGAAGAATTAATCAACCAACAACTGGATGAAATCGCTAAATTGAAACTTAAAGTTCAAGAGGCTGAAATTGAAAATGAGCGAATCCAGTTGAAGCTTAAGAGTTACAACTCCGCAAGCTTTGTTTTGCAACACATTATTCCCAAACCCATCGGGAAAGACAAAGCGGGCGAAGATGTGTACTGTGATGGAACTGGGGTGGGTTTTCATTAAGTTCCACCACCTGTTCTTGATAATTACACGAAAAAGCAATCTGGGTTGGTTGAAATTGAGGAAGAAAGTGAAGTTAAACTTCCGGAGAACATTGATGTCACTTTCATATCTTCCAATGACGATAATGTCCAAAATGATATTGTAAAAGGTGTTGTTGAAAATGTGCTAAAAATGGATAGTGACACTACTGAGGAAGATGGGTGTTTCTTGGACAAGTACATTCAGAAACCAAAATCCAAAAACAACTTAAGTGATGAACCGGGTCTTGTGATGTACAAGATGACTGGATCTGATAAGTTGTATTCGGATTTTGAGTTTCCCATTGAGAATGTTAATGTGAAAAAGTTGACAAATGTTTTCAAATTGGTTGAAGTTGAGTTGTCAGAAGTGAACAGTTTGAAACAAACAAAAAGGCAAATGAATTTCGAGAAAGATAAAGCTTACTACAAAAAGCCGGTTGTGCCACCACGTTTTTATAATAACAATCGAAACAATTGGTCGGGTGGTTATAGGGGTGGTAAGAGTTATCAGAAAAAGAGTTTTCAAAACAAAAGGTTTGCTGAAAAGAAGGTGTTTGTGAACGGTTCAAGTTCACTTTCTGATGAGGAAAATGAGATTTTTTCAAAATCGAATGAAGAGTTCTTTGAGAAAAGAGCTTCACAGTATCAGTCTGAAGGCACAAGTCGAGTTGTTGATACTCGAACATGTTTTAGATGTAATCAAGTTGGTCACATTGCACGAAAGTGTACCAATGTGAAGCCTAAGACTGAAACTGTGAAGATTCAACAAAAGAAAGTTGAGGTGAAAGGTAAAGCACCAATGGTTGTTGAGAAAAAGAGTGTGAAAAATGACAACACTAAAGTGAAAAATGAACCTGTAAAGAAAGTGGAAACTAAAAACGACAAATTTTATAAACGGGTTGCATTATCTCAACAAGTTTGGAAACCAAAGAGTGAGAAAAAGATTTCATCTTCTGAGGAGTCAATTCAAATTGATTATGATGCAAATTTTCCACCTTTGAAGGCTGAAAATTTCAAAATTCAAATTGCGAGAGTCAAGGTTACACCTAAGGCTGATGAGGCCTGGGTGGACACCATGTTTGACTAAGCAGTTTGAATTGCCGGAGCTTCCTGGATCGCGAAGCATGAATCGGCATCTTTATTGAAGTTGGTTAAGTCAAAGTTTGTTTTATGCAGGATCTTCCACAACTTGTATCCAGATGGATCATGGATAGTGGAGCTTCAAGACATATGACAGGGAAGACTGCGTTGCTGTATGATGTGAGAAATATCAATGGTGGTTATGTGGGATTTGCTGGTCATGAAGGTGGTAGAATTATTGGTGAAGGAACGTTATCCAACGGGATTGTGACGTTTGAAAGAGTTAACTACATTACTGAGCTGGAGAACAATCTGCTTAGTATCTCGCAGATTTGTGACAATATGTATACTACTCACTTCACTGATAAAGAATGTTTGATCTTGAAACCAGGATTTGTTATCCCTGAAGAATGGATTATCATGCGGGCACCTAGAGTGAATGATTTATATGTGTTAGATATGAGTGTAGCAACTACATCTACTGGTCAAGCACATTGTTTTGTTTCTAGAGCAACTGAGAAAGAATCAAAGTTGTGGCACCGCAAGATGGGGCATATTCACCTAAGGAAAATGAATCACTTGGTGCACAACGATTTGGTTATGGGAGTTCATGTCAAAGGTTTTCATCTGGAAGGGGAGTGCATTAGCTGTGTCAAAGGCAAGCAGAAGAAAAAGTCACACCCTACAAAACAAGTCAATTCAGTTTTGTGTTCTCTGGAAAGACTTCACATGGATTTGTTTGGTCCTGTGAATGTCAAAAGTATTACAGGAGACAAATACTGTTTGGTTGTTACTGATGATTATTCCAGATTTTCGTGGGTTTCTTTCTTGAAGACAAAAGATGAAACGTATGACAGTTTGATGGCGTTGTTCAGAAAAATTGAGAATCTGTACCAAAGGCGTATCAAAAGAATTCGAAGTGATAATGGTACTGAATTCAAGAATTGCAAGATGGAAGAATTTTGTGATGAAAGTGGTATATTGCATGAGTTTAATGCTCCGTACACTCCGCAGCAGAATGGAGTCGCAGAACGCAAAAACCGGACACTAATCAAGACGGCTAGAACTATGCTTGCAGATTCAAAGTTACCGATAAATTTTTGGGCTGAAGCTGTTTCCGCCGCATGCTATACGCTCAACAGGGTTCTCACTATCAAGAAGTTCAACAAAACATGTTTTGAGCTGATCAATAACCGCAAACCGAATCTGAAGTATCTTGAACCGTTTGGGTCTCCCTGTACAGTTCTAGATTTTCAAGGCAAATTCGGTGAAAAAGGCTTAGAAGGAATATTTGTGGGTTATGCAAGTCCGTTGAAACGAGTATTCATTCCAAGTTTGAAGACGATTATTGAGGCATATAATGTTGAATGTCAAGGTTATACTATGCCGCCGCAGAATCCTGGAGATTCATGGCGTTGTCATTATGACAAACTGTGGGATTCGTTTGACATGAGAGAAGAATCAGAGGAAGAAGAGGATTTCTTTGATGAGTTGGATATTTTGCGTGAGTACGAGTCACAGCAACGGTTTCCAGCTGAGTATTCTAGAAGACCACGGGAAACTTCAAATGATAATGAAGCAGGTCCGAGTAATGCTGGTGAACATGATGATGTCCAACAGAATGAAGTTGCTCAGGATAATCAGTCGGTTCAGAATGATAATCTAGAAGCTGAAAACATGCCAGTCTTTGATCATGGTGATTCAGATTCTGAGGGGGAGCAAATTCAGATTTCAAGTCACACAAACCAAGTTGGTGAACAAGATGCAGATCAAAATGTTACTAATCTGGAGGGAAATGTAGATGTTCCAAGTGAAGTGATGCCGCGAACTTTTTCATATCATCCAGAGGAGTTGATCATAGGAGAATTGCAGACAGGCGTTCGCACTCGTAGACAGATTGATAAAGGGCTTACATGTTTTTATACAAAAGTTGCTCCTTTGCAAACTGAATTCTCATTGAGTTGTTTTATCTCGCAGGTTGAGCCAAGAACTTACAAAGAGGCGCTTACTGAAGACTCTTGGGTCAATGCAATGCAGGAGGAACTTAGTCAATTCGAGAAATTGGGAGTGTGGAAGTTAGTGGATTTGCCAGATGGTCAGAGGAAGATAAATACCAAGTGGGTGTTTAAGTGCAAGAGAGACGATAGAGGAGTTGTTATAAGGAATAAAGCTCGACTCGTTGTTCAGGGTTTTAGTCAACAGGAGGGGATTGATTTTACCGAAGTCTATGCTCCTGTGGCACGACTAGAAGCGATCAGAATTTTTCTTGCATTTGTGTCTTGGAAGAACTTCAAAGTATATCAGTTAGATGTTAAATCGGCGTTTCTTTATGGGAAGGTTAAAGAGGAGGTTTATGTCGGTCAGCCACCGGGCTTCACCGATCCAATCCACAAAAACAAGGTCTACTTATTGGACAAAGCGCTGTATGGTTTACACCAGGCCCCGAGAGCCTGGTACGAGACTTTGTCTCAACACCTATTAGCCAACAAGTTCATTCGTGGAAAAGTGGATGCCACTCTCTTCACTAAAGAGGTCGAAGGTCATCTTCTGATAGTTCAGATTTATGTGGACGATATAATCTTTGGGTCGACGAATGAAAATCTATGCAAAGATTTTGAATCAGTGATGAAGCAAAAATTCGAAATGTCATCAATGGGGGAGATGAAATTCTTTCTGGGATTACAAGTTGAACAACTTCCTGAGGGAATTTTCATTCATCAGGCAAAGTACGTTCATGATATTCTAGAGAAATTTGGGATGTCAAGTTCTACTCCAGCTGCTACCCCACTTGCAACAAATCATGGGATTCACCCAGATCTCACCGGAAACAGGGCTGATGAAACGTTTTATCGATCCATGATAGGTTCTTTGATGTACTTAACTGCTTCACGTCCTGATATCATGTACCCAACTTGCCTCGCAGCAAGATTTCAATCTAACCCGAGAGCTTCGCATATGATCATTGTGAAGAGGATATTGCGCTACCTGAAAGGAACTCCTTCATTGGGGTTGTGGTATCCTAGGAAAGGCGATTTTACGCTCGAAGGGTATTCCGATTCGGATTTCGGATGCTGCAAAGTCAATTCAAAATCAACAACTGCAGGATGCCAGTTCTTTGGTCCTAGATTGGTTACCTGGCAGTGTAAGAAACAAACGTCTGTGGCGTTATCTACATGTGAAGCGGAGTATGTGTCTGCTAGCAGTTGCTGCTCTCAGATCTTGTGGATACAGCAACAGATGCGCGACTATGGTTTGCAGTTTCTTAACACACCTCTTTTTGTTGATAATGAGGCCGCAATAAATATAACAAAGAATCCAGTACATCATGCTAAAACTAAACACATTGAAATTCGTCATCACTTTATTCGTGATTGCTTTGAGAAAAAGTTGATACGAATTGAGAAAATCCACACTGACGAACAGAAAGCTGATTTACATACCAAAGCTTTTGATAAAAATCGGTTTAAATATTTGTTAAAACTGAACGGTATGAAGCTTCTTTCGGTGTCGGATGGCATTATTGGCGTTGATGAGAGTACTGTTGCGGATGAAGACGAGAAACAATCTGCAATGGTTTGTCGATTTTTTACTTGTTTTGGTATTTAGGGGGAGTAGATAGATGTATATAGTTTATTTTCTGAAAATACAAAAACAGTAAAAAATGCAAAAATAAAAAAACATGATAAAATTTGAAAAAGAGCTTGTGTAAAAGGGAAAATGATAGTACATCGGCTTGACAGTCACGGTATGCTAAAGATATGGAATGTTTAAATGAGTTAAACAGTCTCGCTGATGATGTGTCGATAGGTTTTTGCACATTTAGTAAGTTTGTTCGGGATATAAACTTAAATCTTACTTGCTTATTTCGTGGGGAACATTACTTGGATATATAGGTAACCCCTGAAATCTCGTTTGAAAGGTCTCATTTTCTGATATACTAGGCTTTATACTCAGTTGATATCTGGGGTATTATTCCGGGACTTCTGCTGAATGGAAGTTCTGACCTAGTCCTCGAATAATACTTTCTGCAAATGCTTGAAACATAGCATAAACCCTCAGCATATATGATAAGACAATAAAATTGCTTAGCAATGCTGTTGTAAAAAAGATCCTCTAAAGGGGACACACCCACAAGTTGAGTCATGATCTCTCTGCTGAACGGTAGTTCTGACCTGAGCTCTCATGATTCTTCATAATTTATTAACCCCTTACAGATATCATTTGTGTTATAATTACCTGTAAGACTGAATATCGGGATCTGGATACGGGAGTATATTCAAGAGGTGGGACACACAGATAAGTTTAAGTCTCTAAAACACTAATTCGTATCCTGAACAGATTGAAGTTTGTGTGAGAATTTAAGATGGATCAGTATACCGACAATCGAGGTGAATTGTTTAATTCTGAGTATGTAATTACAGCTTAACGGTACTTGTGATTTGTCTGATAGCTGATATGATTCCCTGACACGCTCGCCAAAAATATGTTTGTAAATAGTTTACTTTGTTTACTTTCTGCAATTTAAGTTTTCTGTATTTCATTTCTTAGTTTAGAACATTTTGTAAAATCCAAAAAGATTTTATTTCTGCTTTATTTTCCGACAAACCAAAGTGGAGAGTTGATTGTTGGATTCTCAGATGTTTGAAGCAGATGCAGGAGATTCTGGACTGAAGAATGAGGAGAGCTTATCTTGATGAAGTTTGTTTTATTGGAAAGTCTAAAACAAGTTCATTAATTTGATACTTGTTATTTTCAGAAATTGTGAATTTGTTGTTTTAAAACAGTTTGATTCGTCAAATGATCAACCAAGGTCATTAAATTGGACTTGGTAGATTAATTGAGTAATCAGGGTCATTAACTTGGACCTGAATACTTGAGTGGATTTCTAAAACTGATTGAGTTTTGTGTTTTATTGTTAAAAAATATAGTTTGTAATGTTTGATGTATGAGACACAGGTTTTGGACTTCATAATTCCCACGGAAGCTAAATGTCAAAGCTTGAACCAGATCAAGACCTCAGATTCTAGCATATTGAGAGGGGGAGTCTGTGAAAGGGGGAGTCTGGATCAACAGTCAAAGGGGAGTTTGAAGATGGAGCTAGGACAAGATCCTGAACCTGTGAAGATAGAATGTTTATGATGAGAAGACAGAGAGTTGGAGAGAAGACCAAGACTGAAGACTCAAGGCCAAAGACTTCGTCAACATCCAAGGGGGAGTCTGTTGGTGCACGGAATGTCTGTTTACTACGTCTTTAGTGAGTCTTAGGTCTAGATAGATTAGTTTGGAGCTCGGAAATGAAATAGTAATTTTAGATTGTAATTCCGCCCCAAATGACACTTGTGTCATTTGGAGTAGAATCAGGTTTATATGTTAATTCCGCTCCTAGGTGATTCCACTCGTAATGAGCATGTCAGTTGGGGTGGAATCAGATTCCGCTCCTGTGATTCCGCTCCTGATGAACATGTCGTTTGGAGTGGAATCAGACCTACTATATATAGAGGTCCGGTTGTTGTCATTTGTAACAGTTGGAGCGGAATTAGTTCATGTGTACGGTGACGAAACTCTGTCAAAATCACATCAGAAACACGTGTAAAATCTTGTAATTGATAATAGAAAGAAGTTAAAAGGATCCGAAAGCTGTTGTGACTTTGTATACGTTGATTCCGCCTTCGCATTCAAAGATGAACTACTTTACTGACGTTTAGGGTCATGCAAACGGTCCAACAAGGGGTTACGTCGTAAAGGAGTTACGTCGTGAAGGGGGATACGTCGAAGGAGTTACGTCGTAAAGGGGGTTACGTCGATTTGGGGTTTTTGAACAGTTAAGGTTTTGAAAATTTGGGGGTTTTGCCGTATGGAGTTTTAACAATGATTAGATCCAAAATCAACCAACATTCAACACTTTGTTTATATCCAAACCAACCAAAAACAACCCTGATGTAAAACCGACATGTGTTTTTGACCGAAACCCATCGAAACAACTCCATCAACAAACAAACCCACATCCCCTGTTTTTGTTACATGGACCCAAACCCAAATCAAAGCACATATACACACATAAACCCTAAATCTATCTGATTTCATAAGAAACTAAACAAGATACAAGCTTAAATTGTGAAATTATTAAGTAAACATGGGTCACCGAGGGTTTCGAACAAAAACAGACGGTTCAAAATGTTCGAAACATGAACAAGATCCTTTTTGTACCTTTGATTTTTGTTAGATTTCAAGGAAAAAAGAGGGTATTTTGAGAGTTTGAGTCGGTAACAGAAGGTATGGGGTTTGGAGTGAAAGAGAAGGCAAACAGTGTGGGGTTTTGAAAAAGTGATCAAATAATTGACCCGGGACCCCTTTTAAACACCGCCTTACTTCGGCGAAACTCTCCCTTCGACGAAACGCTATGTAGGCTCGACGAAACTCTCTGTTGGGCTTGGACTTGGGCCTTAAAATTTAGCCCACGACGAAACGTAACTGGGCCATTGGGGTTTCGTCGTAACCTCGATGAAACGCGGGGTTTCGTCGATTACCAAAACAGTTTTGACCAAAAGTTGACCAATTTTGAAAATTTTGACTTTGACCAGGGGTTTCATCGATACTAAGGGGTTACGTCGACCATAGAGGGTTTCGTCGACACCATTTTTCAAAAACACTAAGGCATGAAAATTTTTCACACTGAACAGATTTTGTTTAATTGAACACATTTCCAGTTTGATTGAGTTTTCAAATGCAAGGACGTTTTATGAAGTAGGTTTCTGGCTTCCGGCAGAAAACTTCGAGATACCAACCATCGGCTAATCAAAACAAGTTTTACGACTTACACTACACTACAAATTACAGTGCGGTAAAATAACGAAAGACAAAAACATAAAGAATTTGTACAGTGAACAATCTTTTTGCGAGTTTCAAGGTAAGAGAATCATTACCAGCTTACGGTCTTTGTCAAAACGGTTTCTGATTTCTGTTTAAAGCTTTAGATAAGTATTCTACTACAATTATCGGTATTGTTTTCCACCTAAGCTCAACTTATCAGATGTAATCATAATTAGGAGATATGATTTACGGTAAGAGTTATACTTACTTGTCGATGTACATCCACTCACGACACATTCCCGTATCAAGGTATGCACGAGAGTTCATCTTACCAGTGAGTATACTTCTTATCATCCGTTTGACCGTATAAAAGATGTGAGAAACTCACTTATTTTGATTGAAAACAAGCCCTATGTGATAGAATCACTTATTGATGAGGAACTTGATTTTCGAGGCATGAGGGCGGGCACATGAGCAAGTCCGTGAACAGGTCAGTACTTTCGTACAGCAGAGAGACGAACTTGACTCCCGGATAAATGTGATATATTATCACTTATTTTGTTTGGACATGTGATTGTTGATCACTTATTGAGGTCGTATGCAATATGTACACGTATGTATAGTATCATGGAAGATCTTAGACTTCGTCTCCGTTATTTTTTCGGTTTGATACAACCATGATACCCAGATGATAAGACAGCATAAATACCGAATATCTCAGAACCTCGGCAATCAATCAAACGAAATTTCGGTACCAAGACCATATGCCAATGAATGGTTCCCACCTGACTTGAAGTCTGTTAGGTTTATATCATCCTGCACATTTTAGTCTGATTGTGAGCCTACCGATACATTGTTAGTAAAGCTACTTAGCATTTTTCAATTTTTTCTTTTTCTTTTGACCATATTGACAGACCACACTAGTGTATATCATCACTTTCCCTTCTTTTCTCCAAGAAACTCATTTTTGGTTTTCTATTGTTTTTGAATTTTTGATTTTTCAAAATTAAAGACAGAAAGTAAACGACATATTTTTGGATTTTTGAATTTTCACATGTTTTTGTATTTTCTGAAATTTCTCCCCCTAAAATGCGAAAAGATAAGTAAACTGAAAACCTTTTTGGATTTTTGACGCTTAAGAAAATATTTACAAAAACGATCAGCCGACCGAAGTTTACTCTTGTTTCACCTTAATACCATTGACCAATAAAAGATAGTCAAAACGAGATTTGTCAAAAGCTTTTGTAAACAGATCAGCACGCTGTTCATCAGTGTGGATTTTAACAACATCGATTAATCTTTTGTCAAAACAATCACGTATGAAGTGATACTTAATTTCGATGTGCTTGGTTTTGGATTGTTGGACAGGATTTCTAGTGATAGATAAAGCATCATTATTATCAACAAAAATAGAGGTAGATAGGAATTCAAAACCGTAGTCGCGCATTTGTTGTTGAATCCACAGAACTTGAGAGCAACAACTTGAGGCATCAATGTATTCAGCTTCACAAGTTGATGTAGCAACACAAGTTTGCTTCTTGCACTGCCACGTGACTAAGCGACTTCCTAAGAATTGACATCCAGCCGTTGTGGATTTCCCATCTATTTTGCATCCGCCGAAATCAGAATCACTAAAAGCAACCAAGTCAAAACTATCATCCTTAGGGTACCAGAGACCGGTGTCCGGGCAACCCTTCAGATAGCGAAAAATCCTTTTAACAGCTCCAAGATGAGATGCTTTTGGGTTGGCTTGATATCTTGCAAGCAGGCACGTTGGATACATGATGTCAGGCCTTGATGCTGTGAGATACATGAGAGATCCGATCATAGCGCGATAATAAGAAGAGTTAACACTTTCACCCTTCAAGTCCGGAGTAATCCCGTGATTAGTCGGAAGTGGGGTACCAATGGGCGTTGCGTCAGACATCTGGAATCGGCTCAAGATGTCACCAACATATTTAGTCTGATGGATGAATATCCCAGACTCAGTTTATTGAACTTGTAGGCCCAAAAAGAAATTCATCTCCCCCATTGCGCTCATTTCGAACTTCTCCTGCATAACACGTTCAAATTGCCTGCACAAAGTATCGTTAGTAGAACCAAAAATGATATCATCAACGTATACCTGTACCAACAAAAGATCTCCATCCTGTTCCTTGATGAAAAGAGTACAGTCGATAAGACCCCGGCGAAAACCGTTCTCCAGCAGATAAGTAGATAAACTTGCATACCAAGCCCTCGGTGCTTGATGTAACCCGTAGAGAGCTTTGTTGAGCAACCAAACCCGATCAGGGTGGATAGGATCTTCGAAACCTGGAGGTTGTTCGACATACACCTCTTCTTCAACAATACCATGTAAGAATGTGCTTTTGACGTCCATCTGATAGACTTTGAATCCTTTAAAAGAAGCATAAGCTAGAAAGATCCGAATAGCCTCCAGACGAGCAACTGGTGCATAAACCTCATTGTAATCAATGCCTTCAATTTGACGAAAGCCCTGAACAACCAATCTCGCCTTGTTGCGAATGACCACTCCACGATCATCCTTTTTGCACTTGTAAACCCAACGGGTGCCAATTTTCTTGTAGTTGTCGGGTTTTTCAACAAGTCTCCAAACACCCAGTTTCTGGAACAGTTGTAGTTCCTCTTGCATTGCTTCAACCCAAGAATTATCCTTTAAGGCTTCTTTCCAAGATTTCGGTTCTTCTTGTGAAACGTAACAAGCGAAGGACCAATCATTTTGAAGACCAGATTCTCTAATGGCTGAATACAAACCAGCACTCTGGTTGTTTCTCAGTTGATTACGCGTCTGCACCCCGTGTTGGACATCTCCTATGATATTCTGCTGTGGATGGGTATCGTGAATCCTCATTTCAGGATTTTCAGGAACACGAGCATTAACACCCAAATTGTTAATATTAAGATCAACAACCAACTTCACACCGGGAATATGCGTGGAAGTGGATACATTCCCTTCAGCAGTATCAACATCCTGCACATGAGGAGTTTCAACAGAAGTACCCTGAACAGGAGCAACTGGAGCTGAAGTGACTTCAGTCGCATCAAGATATTCATCATCTTCCGATGACTCATTGTACTCAGTAGCATCTTCAAATACCTCATTTTGAACTGTGTTGTTAACCGAATTAGAACCTTGTGGGTTAACAATAACAGGTCTAACCAATGGCGAGCCAGCAGCGTTGTCACTATCAAATAACATTCTAGCAGCTGCAGAATCTTCGTCAAAGGTTGGCAGATTAAAGGAGTCGAATAGCCCATCGTAGTCGAACATCCAAGGATCACCCGGAGCCCTAACAGGACTTGTATATCTTTGAACCCTTACTTCACTCCATAGCTCAATCTTTTTGGTAGCCTGATTCCATACGCGAAAATTCGGAGTAGCATATCCAAGGAAGAAACCCTCGATAGCTTTCGCGCCAAACTTTCCATCCGTCTCAATCATAGTGCATGGACCGCCAAAAGGTTCTAGAAAAGAGAGATCCGGTTTCCTTTTCTGTAGAAGTTCGAAACAAGTTTTGCCATGTCTCTTAACTGTAAGAACTCGGTTTAATGTGTAGCAAGCAGTCGACACAGCCTCCCCCCAGAACTGAACAGGAAGCTCCGACTCTACCAACATCGTTCTAGCAGTTTCAATTATCGTCCGATTCTTCCTCTCCGCGACACTGTTTTGTTGTGGAGTGTAACGAGAACTGTATTCATGAAGAATGCCCTTAGAAGTACAGAACTCATCCATCACACGGTTCTTGAATTCAGTTCCATTGTCGCTTCTGATCCTCTTAACTTTCAACGTATAGAGATTTTCCAACATTGTAAGAAGATCCTTGAGGATGCCAGGAGTATCACTCTTGTGTGCCATAAAAGCTACCCAAGAAAACCTAGAATAATCATCAGTAACCACTAAACAATAAGCATCCCCGAATGTTGTCTTGTGTCTCATAGGTCCAAAGAGGTCCATATGAAGACGTTCGAGAGGCATGCGAACAATGTTGATTTTCTTCAGAGGGTGAGACTTCTTCGTTTGTTTCCCTTTCTGGCACGAAACATAGATATCTTGTAGATGAAAACTTCTCACAGGCACACCATTCACAAGATTGTTTTTCACCAAATGGTTCATTTTTCTTAAGTGAATGTGCCCCATTCTTCTGTGCCAAGATATAGACTCCTTCTCCGTGGCTTTTGAGACAAAATAAGTTACTTGCGCAGATGTCGTAATCGCTTGGCTCATATCAAGAATATAAAGATCATTAACTCTTGGAACCGATAAGAGAATCCATTCCTCAGGAATTTTGAAACCAGGTTTCAGCACATAACAACCGGCATCATCAAAATGCACGGTGAACTTCTTATCGCAGATCTGCGAAACACTGAGAAGATTATGATCAATTTGTCGAACATAATTGATCTTATCGAAACATACAACACCATTGGAGATCATTCCCTCTCCAATGATGTACCCGCCTTTGTCTCCAGCAAACGCGACATAGCCTCCTCTTATATTTCTCACATCATATAGAAGCCGTAAGTCGTCTGTCATGTGCCTAGATGCTCCACTATCAACAATCCAATGACTATTAATAGTTCCTCCTGGAACACCCTGCACATATCATAAATGATTAGTTGAGGATGGGGACCCAAGCCTTAGTGGTCTTGGGTCGTCTCTGAGCATCACGAAAGATGATCTCGATTTCTTGATGATTTTGTAACACAACGCCTCCCCCTGAATTTTCACCCGTCTTAGGTTTCCAAGTTTGATTTGCTCTACCAGATATAGTTTTATGAAAAGATTCTGAAACTTCTGGTTTTAAAAAATGCGGAGAACTTGGTTCCCTGTTGACCATTTTGACTTCAGATTTTAAAGCCTTTTCAACAGCTTTGACGTTTTGACGTCGTTGCATCGTTTCTTGTTCCTTAACAGTTCTTTTATCATGTTTTGGTGAAACGGGATGACGTTGAGGGTGAACCTTTTCAGGTGGTGCTTTCTCAACAAATTTATCCTTGGGAGTGTTTGGAAAATTTTT
Source organism: Helianthus tuberosus (assembly GCA_030545235.1). NCBI lineage: Eukaryota > Viridiplantae > Streptophyta > Magnoliopsida > Asterales > Asteraceae > Helianthus > Helianthus tuberosus. The sequence goes on from CM060363.1 coordinate 174,176,981, forward strand.
AATGATGTGTCCAAACTCCCCACACTTAAAACATGTTCTCCTTTCCACAAACTTAAGAGAATCTGATCGACAAACAGATGTCGAACCCGTAGAACCCGAGGTACTTGCTTTTTCAGCACACCCGTTTGTATGTTGAGTGTAATTGTTTTGGCTATTACGTTTTAAAATTTTGACTTGTTGTACAAAATCGGTGTTTGGTTTGTTTTCAAAAGTCTTAATTTTATCCGTACCCTTCGATTCTACAAATCTGACATTACTGTTTTTCTTTTGATAACGAGCTCCTTTTGTTTCAAATTTAGATTGAGAAACGTTAGGCTTTTGAGCTCGCTTTTCTGGTTGTTTACCCTTAGCAGCAATAGGTTGTTGCTTTGTTGGTGATTTTTGATTTCCAAATTGTTTCCTGATTTCAGCTTTTGGAATTGGGTCACATTGAGTTACAATGACTCCTGGAATTGTCTTTCCCAAAAATTTGTTTGTATTATCTTCAAAAACTTTATCAATCGAAGATGGATTGACATTTTTAATTGGAAAATCGTGATCTGAATAGATTTTAGAATCACCAACCAAAGTGTACAACACGTTATTACTCTTAACGGCAGACACATATTTCTTGTCAATCTTGACATGATCTATCACTTGTTTGACAACTGGGTGAACAGCAGGAGTAGGAGGATCACAAAGAATATGATTCTCAATTGGAACTTCTACTCCCTTCATCTTGTCAAGTGATTTATCCTGATCACTCATATCTGATTCTGATTCATCATCAGACGACTCATAGTCCTCAATGATTGGAGGACTTTGTTTCATAGATGTTGAAGTTTCTGTTTGCTCAGATGATGTACTTGAAGAACTGTCCGATTTGACCCCTAGGCCAGTAGTAACTTCCTCATAATCAAGAGGCACACTGGGTTCAAAACAAGGCATATCCTCTTCATCGGGCATTCGAGTATAGTTGTGTCTCAAAGGGGGCGGACACTTCCTATACCCAACACCTTTCTTGTTTCCCTTCAATTGTTGAATGTCAATAATGTGATCGAACACAAATCGGGAGTTAGAATAACTCTCCAATTTGAGCTTGATTGCATCATGCTCGCATTTGGCAATGGCTAGTTTCTTTTTGGTTTCCTCAACGATGTTAATGTAATCGTTAATACTAACTTGTTTATGATAAACAGTTTTGGTCACTTCGAAAACACTTTTCTTTAAGGTTTCAATTACAGATTTAAAATCCTTTTCCTTTCTAACCAGAGCCATATTTGCCTCTTTGGACTTAGACATTTCAATAACCAAACTTTGATTATGACTATGAAGCTTTTCAGATTCAAGCTTCAAATCTGCACAAGAATTACAAACACTAGGAGCAGGAGTTTCAGAATTTACCTGACTCGTAGAGGCTGAGACATTTGCCATAAAGGCAGTTTGAAAAGAAAAAGATCCGTCTTCAGAGAAGAACTTCTCCATTTCTTTAGATGCTACAGCAGCCTTCTTGATCAGAACTGATTTCTGACATTTCAACTCCTCTGCTTCATTTAACAAGTCATCAGTATCAGAACTTGCTTCTTCCTTCACATCAGATTCAGAATGATAATCGCCCGAAGTAGAACTTTCTTCATCAGAACTCCCGGTATAACCCGAACTGTCGTCACTTTCAGAAAATTCTTCCTTGTGAACGTGCTTGATGTGATTGATGATCTTTGCATAACACGTTATTCCTCCTCTTTCTTGATCACCTTCCCCAAGTTGTACAGACCAATTACACCCTTCATCAGCTTGAACGGTCAATGCTCGATTGGTGTTTGATGGTCCAGACTGGTTTTGGTTCTGATTGTTGTTCACAGCTACCATCCTTCTTTCATGATTGTCTTGATTGACATTGACATTTGAAGTACTCGTCTGATTTCTGAATGGGTTCTGATTGCCTTGTTTGCTTGGTCGGGTGCACTCACGTTTGAAGTGCCCCTTTTCGCCACAATTAAAACATGTAACCGCTTCTTTATCAAATCTGTACTTCGTATCCTGCTTACTTTCCAAAGAACTTCTCCCTGTTCGAACCATAAAGTCCTTCGCCCTTCTAACAGCACTTGCAAACGCCCACTTTATATCCATCAACTCCATTTCATCACGGTTGATTTGTTGATAATCTTCGTTGGTCAAATTAATGTTTCCAATTTGACCTGCGACCAAACCGCAGTAAGCACTGACCATTGTATTAATGAGTTCCATATGCTCCTTCGCTACTTCAATGCTAACATTTGAGAGGTTTGATGTATCAACTCTGACTGTGTTAGGGTTTAGGGGTGGAGGATTGTTGGTATAATGAGCTTGTTGTTGTTGTTGTTGTTGTGGCTGGGCTTGTGGTTGTGATAGGACAGGAATATAAGCACTCGGATACCACTGAGGTTGAGTAGTGGTAACTTGAGGTGGAGGTTGGGGTGTTGGAATAGGAATATAAGCACTACCAAATTGAGGTTTAGAAAAAGCATGAGCTTGAGCAATGATATGCGCTGGCGAATGATAGGCACTCGGATCGAAAACCGGAGGTGGAGCTGATTGTGGAAACGGAGAAGAGTTTGTATTTGACATAAACGTCGTATGTAACTTCGGTTGCTGAACTGAACTGGAACTAGCTAACTGGTTAAAACCTGCAAGATACATTTCGGTATTTTGAGGAGCAGGAATTCGTTTAGCTTTCCGAATTTCTTCATCATTCTTGTGTTCCAGCTTCTGAATGAATTCATAGATATTGACATTGGCAGCATCTAGAACGCCCGTATGCTTTAAAAGCTCAATGAATGGGCTCCACTTTGGAGGTAGAGCATCAGTAAACCGTGCAACCATTTCCGGTTGAGTTGCAGTAACACCATAAGCAAACATTTCACTAATCAAATGATAAAAACGTGTAGTCATATCATTTAGGGTTTCATTCTCCAAGAACTGAAATGATTCAAACTCTTTCTTCAATAGATCATGGCGTGTCTTTCTAGTAGCTGCATTTCCTTCTCCTCTTGCTACAAAGGCATCCCATAATGTTTTCGTGTCTGTACAGTAAGAGAATTGATGATAGATTTCTTTGTGAAGCGCTTGTGTAAGAATAGCAAACGCCTTTTTCTCTAAGTCATAGGCTTTCTTGTCATTTTCAAGCATATTAGTAAAACCCGCTGCAGTTGATGCTGCTACTTCGAGGGCAAGGTTGCGTGGAGTAATGAAACACGTCCAAAGTTCGGTGCTTTGCCCTTGAACGTATGTGTGGAAACGACCTTTCCATGATGGAAAGTCGTTCATGTGGTTCAACTTTGGTGGGCGATTGTTGCTGCCCGTTTCACTCTCGCTAAGCAAAAGATTCTGAATGCTTTGATTTTGATTCGATACCAAAGCCCATTGAGTTGCACTTATAGATTGCTGACCAAAAACATTATTTACCCATGCTGCTGCAGAAGTTTGATCTTGACCTGGTCGTGGTTCCGTACTCCAATCCCACGGACTTGTACTACTCATATTTGATATTAGAACAACTGTACCTGATAAAACACTTGAAAACACAAAGTTAGAACACTTTTGCAAGTCCTCTGTTTAAAATTGACAGCAGATTTCGACGAAACTCCTTCTACGAAACTCTGAGGTTTCGTCGAAGTGATTTTGACGAAAACAAGGGGTTTTCGTCGAGGTGATTATGATGAAACTATAAGAGTTTCGTCGAAAGTCCTTGTGACAAAACTCCAAAGGGTTTCGTCGGTTAATGATTTCGTCGAGATAAGGTTCAGACAAGTGGGTCAAGTGGGTGAGAGTTGGTAATATTTTTCAACTTAAATCTTATCTCTTTACTGACACAGTACAAAATTTTCAACACACAACATGTCTAAGTTATCAACCCAAGCATGGTCACAATATTTAATTGATTTTAATTCTTTTTCAATTTCTCTTTTAAATGTAAATACCGAAAATACTCAAGAACTTTTTGAAGGTTCTTTGAAGATGTGAAGAACAAACCCAGAAAATATGAGTTTTCCGGTCACTTAACAACTTTTCGAAACACGAAATTTGCACAAACTTTCAAATAAAACCCGGTTTTATCATGTGAACATGCAATACAACAAAGGTTTTTGATAAAACTTTTGCAAACAACAATATCCAAGCAGATTTTAAACACTTTTCCAGAAGATATGATTTTTTCAAAAACAAGATTTCCAGAAAATCATAAATAACAGTTTCCAATACTTGATAAAAATCCAACTATGTTTGATTTTAAACAAGGATAAGAGCCAATGCTCTGATACCACTTGTAGGTCCCGAAATCTGAGGATCGATAACGAAAACCAAACCCTTGTTTATAACAAACAATGTCACGAGTGCGGAATCCCCGTAACGATGCCAAATCAAACACAGTTAATAACACACGCGGTATAACCAATGAAACACAATCTATTGATTAAATGGGATGAGAACCAAGAACAACTTATACACACACAGTTTTACAGAATAACACTCAGGGTATGCTCTCATTTAGTTTCAGAATGAAACTAGAAAGTGTTTATATAGTAGCCTGGGCCTTAACTACGACGAAACCATATGTGGGCTCGACGAAACAACATTAGGCCAGACATTGGGCCTGAAGAAACCCAATAGACGACGAAACCAGGGGGTTCCGTCACTGATCACGACGAAACCTTCTGAATTGGACACATGGGAGTTTCGTCATGTTGTGTGCGACGAAACAGGGAGTTTCGTCGCAGGCTACAAAAGATGTAATGTTTGCTGCAAACAGACAGTTGCAGCAAACCACTTCTAAACACATAATAAAGACATTTGTACCCTTACATGCAACATGCATTGTTCGTATATCATTACATATCAATAAGAGACAAAATAGTCGGACACAAGTGGATAGGAGGATATCCGACTTGGTCGACGGCAAATACAGACTCGATAAACGTTAAAAGACCGTACAAATTACAACGATAAACAAGACTAGTTACAGACACAAAAAGGTGCACCAACATTATCATCCTTGTCATGGTTCTTCTTTTTCTCCTAGCCACCTTTCTTCGCTTTATCATTGTATCGACTTTGATTCTTCCTAGCCCGAGTCTTTTCCTTCCCTTTCTCCACATATAGTGCTTGGGCTTCAGTCTTTACGGTCACCCCGGCGAGTTGCTTTGCTAAGGCTTCTTGACTAGCTAGAAGGTTTTCAAACTCGGTTAGCGTAGGTTGATTTGGCCAGCCTTGAATGGCTGTGACAAAGGATCTATATTCAGCTTACAAACCATGGATAATAATTCTCTTCATCCCTGGTTTACCGATTTTTGATTGCGGGTCTAACTCCCCTGTTTCCCGGCAGGGAGTCTTTACTTTCCTAAAGTATTGTGGAATCAACAACTCACCTTGAGATAATGACATGAGCTCGCTTTCGAGTAGTTGGAGTCTCGTATCATTCTTCTTTGAGAAGAGGTTTGCTAGAGTATCCCAAGCCAACTTAGGAAACTCGGTTTCTTGAAAATACTCAAGCATCTCTTCATCAACTGTCGTCTTCAAGATGAACATTGCTCGTCCTGCCTTCACATGCCATTTATGAATCGCACCATTCGTATCGATCCTGGGAACCTGCGTTTCTGAGCCACCTGCAACTTCCCATAGATCTTGTCCCTGAAGATACGACTTTATACATGTTGCCCAAGTCGTGTAGTTTGACTGATTCAGTTTCTTAATCCCACCGACTACTTGAAATTCTGCCATGGAGAATTCTTGAGAGTATTCTTCGTGTTCTTCTTGGTTTCGTTGAATGATCACAGCCTCTGACCGGTTTCTTTACTTCCCTCGATCGTGGCTTCTTGAAGACTGATTCAATCAGATTTCTTTCCCTGCGATGAACCTTCTTCTTTTGTTTCCAAGATTCGTTTGTTGCTCTGATACCAGTTGTTGAAACTGGGACGATCAAGAACAAACAAACTAACACACTTTGATCACAATGATCGACACTTTTTATTATTAAAAAAAACTGGATTACAAGTGTATAAAATAAAGAAACAAAATCAGCTATTTATAACCTAAATAACTTGACTAAGAAGGAAACTTGACTAACAAGAAAACTTGACTAACAAGGAACTAATCCTGACCGAATACTAATACGTTTAAACAATAAACCTATTATCTAAATTACTTAGACTAATCTCCTCCAACCACCCCTATAGAGATTACCGTACCACCCTCATACTTTCGTATTTTATCCGTTTTGATCCTTCACATTGGTATTGTTACGTTTTTCACATTATACATATACTCATCCTAATCCATGACCCAAACAATTATATGATCCACTTTGCTTCTGAGCATAATGCATTAATACTCTTGTTATTTGACTTGAATTTTCAACATATTATAGATCAATATCATCTAATACATTAGTTCAAAAACTTTGTTTTTTCCATATTACATTATAGCTTACATTCTCCATACTACATTATAGCTTACAATCTGCATACTACGGATGATGATTCATCACTTGTCAAAACAGATTTTAAACAAATATCAATTTAATTCAAATCAAAATAGGTTAATTTGGACTTTAATCATCATGTGAACCCTTCTCAACTTTGTATTTGAAACGATTATTTTTAATTTCAATCGTGGTATAGAAAAAAATTCTTATAATATTAATTCAAAACCTATGTTAACTATCAGTTTACTTTACAAACCAAACCCATAACATATGAAACTAAAAGTCAAAGTTATTAAACATCACATGATCTATCATGGAAAAATGTAAACATCCCATGATTTTGTATTATTTTCGAAACTTTACGTTTTTTTCATTTTATTTTATATTTACATAGGTTTTCTCCTTTTCTTACACTAGGAAAAGATTACATAAAAATATTAATAATCTTACAAGCGATTCTAAGAGATGAAACTTACATGATGTTTGAGTGCTCACAAAATTTACCTTATTAACAAACGTATTATTTATGCAACCTTGTAGTGACTCTAGTTTAATAGGATTAACCTTAGTCAGTATTTGTCCATTTTAGCACTTCCGATATTAATGTTCAGTTTTGAAATAGTTTAATAAGTAGTATATGCAGTGGCGGACCCAAGATTTTTTTCCTGTGGGTGCGGAAATTTTTTAAAGATTTTAGACCCCTAGCTATATAAAAAAATTATTATAATATTAATTCAAAACCTATATTAACTATCAGTTTACTTTACAAACCAAACCCATAACATATGAAACTAAAAGTCAAAGTTATTAAACATCACATGATCTATCATGGAAAAATGTAAACATCCCATGATTTTGTATTATTTCGAAACTTTACCTTTTTTTCATTTTATTTTATCATGGAAAAATGTAAACATCCCATGATTTTGTATTATTTCGAAACTTTACCTTTTTTTCATTTTATTTTATATTTACATAGGTTTTCTCCTTTTCTTACACTAGGAAAAGATTACATAAAAATATTAATAATCTTACAAGCGATTCTAAGAGATGAAACTTACATGATGTTTGAGTGCTCACAAGATTTACCTTATTAACAAACGTATTATTTATGCAACCTTATGGTGACCCTAGTTTAATAGGATTAACCTTAGTCGGTATTAGTCCATTTTACCACTTCCGACGCTACTATTAATGTTCAGTTTTAAAATAGTTTAATTTAATAAGTAGTATATGTCATCAATCTAGTTAGTCTTCCTTGATTCGAGTCTTGGATAGTTATATTTTCTTAACCCTTGATTATCTTTTCTTAGTTAATTGAAGTATAAGCTATAATTAAGTTTTAGTATTCGTGGATTGCATATTAGGTGATAAACCTGGTATTAAAAGCGTTTGTGTCCTAGAATTGATACTCGTTAACTTACCTGAACTATGCTAGATAGGTACGCTTGCTTGTTACGTGGGTATTAATATTATTAGGTCTTTTACCTTAAAACCGGTCTATGCATTGTTTCATATTTGTTTTGTAGGAATTAGGTTCACCTTTTGTAAAATATAATTACAAAATATATAATAACGAGACTCTCGTTATTCGTAGGAAATATCATAGTACAATATCGGTTGCAATAACTAAATAAAAAGAATATATAATATAATTATATATACCAATCTTGATTCAAGCCGCATCTCTGGTGGGTCCTTCACGCGCACTTGATAGCATCCTAGACTCGAGTATTCATCATCTTGAGTCTTGAAAAATACTCCTTGACTGCAACAAAATGAACACTAAAATGTTGACGATTTTGGTTGAGGCACGTGTTCAACACGCTTCCCTTAAAACAGATTTCGCGCCTCTACTAAAGACGACGCGTCTGTCTCCCAGGGTACAACAGCCGAAGCAGTCTGTACTGCCGGAAATGGCCACACGCCCGAGGTTACACCGAATAGAATTATAGTGTTTGAACTTGTGGAAAATAATGATATGAAGGTGATGGAATCGAGTAGAGAAAACTTATCTCCCTATAATTCCCAACATATGGATGTTCAAGTCTTCACCACTTCTCCAAGAATTCTTCATACATATTATCTTTCTCTTGTAGTTTTCTCATAATTCCAATGAGTCACATGGCCTCCCATTTTTTTACAAGAGTTGTGTGTTATCTAGAGTTTCTCTTAAGTGGTGATTTTATTAGAGACATAAAACTCTAATAAAAGTTTCACTTAATTAGTGATTTAATTAGAGCCATAAAAACTCTAATAAAAGCTAATCAAGTGATATAAAACTCTACTCAAGAGTTTCACCATATGAAGGAGTTTTAATTAGTAATTATAATTTCACTAAATTATAAATTAACTAAATATTCATTCACTAATTTCCCCAACAATCCCCCACATGAATGGAGATTGTTCAAAACACATAAAATTTCCAATGGAACCTCGACAGTTGAGTTTTGCATACGATAGGTAGGTGTTACCCTTTGAACCTTCGCTCATGAAATGCACTTAGCCCACTAGCTCTGAGTAGATCTCGATGTCTTTGAACTCGTCTGCCGTTTGTGTAGACGACAATACACTTCACACAAGACTCTCCCTAGCCGGGTCATCTCCTCATAGTCGTGTCCAATAATGGTCGTGGAACACTTTCCTGGTTCTGCGATAGCTCTAGGAATTGTGCCCTCAATTCCATTCGAAGCGACCCCACTTCTCTCTAACATAGGTGATTCTCCTTAGATCATTAAAAGCATTGTGGTTATCGTGATCTATCCAAATCATTTACCACATATTATGCTTAGCCTCACACTTGTCACTTTTAGGAATGGACTAGGAAGTTTATTAATCTTTATAATAAACTACCTTATTAAATGCGTAGGGTTATTCCCCCACAGTGACCTCGCTTATTCATACAATTAGGTTTTCCTATTGAACTCAATTCTTGGGATCTCCAGTCTACTGAGTTAGGTTTCCATCATATGAACTTCATTTTTCAAGGGCTTCAGTCCCATTCCACAACTTGATCTCTAATAAACCCTCAGGTTATTGGATCCATAACATTAGCAAATAACTTTGCGTATTTGAGATCAGTTGTCATGATGTGTTCTTAACTCGTAAGTTAATTTTGCCTATTGTCAACTTCTAAGACTATAACCTCAGTGGCCATCTGAATCTGGTTATAACATATGTCTTCGTAAAATACGTGTATCATTTAAGGCAAACACATCTCTATTATGCACTACGACCTTTGTGTCCTCCACTTAGTCGTCTATTTGCAATGTTAGATTGGATTACAAAATCCTTATTGCTAAAAACAAATGCAAGACACCCCCACATTTAAGTGTTATTGGATAACATTTAGATGTGTTAATGAGAACCATTTCTACATACCCTTATAGGGTTGTTTCTTAAATGGTTCCTCCCCCACATTTCTTGCCATTTGATCAACATTTCCGTAACACCACTTATGGCGACATTTATACACATATGATTGAACAAGACCAACCTTATTATATCAGTGAATTCAACTCATATTGCATTAGCTTACAAAAGCTTCCGAGCTGACCAAAGCAACACATGCCATTGTCATAAGTTTGTCACCAACTTAGAATAATTCTAATTTAACATCTAGAATAAGCTTAGACAATGAGTTCTCCTCATTAACTTTTCGAACAAACTTTTAAAAGTTACATGTCATTTCCTTATAATGAATGAAAATTCTCTCTCAACTTTGTCCATACACAAATTCTTTTTGTGTTCATACACATTTGAATGTTTAGAGTTAATTAGTCTCCGTCAAGACCCATAATTAACCAAGTACTAGTCTAGCATGCTTTAGACTACAATACTTTAGCTTGTGAACAGAATATGCATCATTCTGATTCTTCACAGCCCTAAGGATATCATAATATCACTTTGCAACATTCATCCCTTGTTAAGACAAAATAATGAGACTTATTCATAATCCTAAAACATCAATATTTAGGAAGGTCTCACAAATTATTATATATAGCACAAAGCTAAATTTCATCATTCATTTAAGGAACATAACTTGTTTACCTTTGATCTCCAACGATCTACCATTGACTCATAAGTACTTAAACATAAGCCTTAATCCAAGTCACTTGGTGAACACATTCATCACCAACAAGATGAATGTTTCTCATCTACAATCACTATTATGTGTGAGATAGAGTCAACTAGATTGACACTCAACAACATGGCATTCACAATTTTTCCATAAGTGATTTGCACACATCTATTGTTATTCATTAGGAGACATGTATATTTAGGATGCTCTCCCAAATGAAGGTAAAATCTCCATATAGATCTAACAATAATCAAGTGGTAGACGCATCTACTTATAAATCTCGCAAGATTTATTAAAGGTATACAATAACATATAGTACTTTTACTTTCATATGTTAGAATTCACACTTGTGAATTTTTCAATGACTTCTAATGAAGTATGCAACATGAATGTCGTTAGTGTATTTCATCTCAATACACTCACTACGTTCTTTCATTACTCATTCATGATGTGGTTATACATTTGATGTTTCGTCTTTGACTTTTAGTCAATGTAACAACTCTCAAGTTGTTTATGTCCAAGTATTTTCATGTACTATCCGTTTAAAACATATTCTTTTAAACAATGTATAACCGACGTTATAATTATTTTTCACAAAAATAATTTATACGTCACAACCATTAGTGATTTATTTCTTTGTAAAAAATTGCATGTGTTATCCGAAGATGTTGAACACAAAACAATAAAATACATTGGAAACTAAATCATAAGTGTCAATCACTTTTGAAATTTAAACGGAAGCATAGACAATATGTAGACATCAAATAGCAAAGTGCTTTTATCTTCAACACTTTATAATCTGACCGAAATCTTCTCAACAATATTGTCCCATGGCGTGTCTTGAGGTACTCCCTCAATAAGACTCCATGCACTTGTAAGTACAAGTTTCCCATTTCATCTTGAAACTTTAAACTTGGACAATTATGCTCAAAACAACACCAAGTTGTTACAAATACTACATTTAAGTAGTAAACTTGAACAATTAAATTTGTTCACAACAACACCAAGTTGTTTTCACCAAATAACATTTTTTTTAACACACATGTTGGAAAAAAAAATGTTATAACAAGCACATTACAGAATCGAACGTTTACATAAAACGTTTTCTAAAGATATAGTTTATAAAATAAACTGTTTCTCATCAGTTTTAATGCACACATAGGCAATTAAATGTTTACATAAAACATTTCTGTTCATTATGAACAATCTCTAACCTCGTATTCGTGATACACATTTTCTAACACACATGTTAGAAAACTTTAAGTCATTTTATATATATATATATATATATATATATATATATATATAACATGACCAAATTAAAGCATCAAATGTCATCACTAAAACTCATCAAATGTCATCATTAAAACTCTACTCAAGAGTTTCACATATGAAGAGTTAAGAGTCTTACTAATTATATATTTAAACTCTAATAAAACTCATCAAATGTCACCATTAAAACTCTACTTAAGAGTTTCACATATGAAGAGTTAAGAGTCTCAATAATTATATATTTAAACTCTAATAAAACTCATCAAATGTCACCATTAAAACTCTACTCAAGAGTTTCACATATGAAGAGTTAAGAGTCTCAATAACTATATATTTAAACTCTAATAAAACTCATCAAATGTCACCATTAAAACTCTACTCAAGAGTTTCACCTATGAAGAGTTTAATTAGTAATTAAAATTTCACTCAAATTGATTTAGAAATCACAAATTAAAGTTGGTGATGAATCCCACACAACTACACTATCACTTTGTTGTGATTTAATTTTTGAAGCCAATCAAACATCAACTTCAATGTATGACCTTTTATTTCTAAATCATACAAAGCATTAAAATCAATGCTACAACAAATTACTTATATAAAATGTTTACATAAAACATTTCAAAGCATTTGTATTTTAACCATTTTTTAACAATCATGTTAAAATGAAAGAAATTCTAACGCGCACGTTAGACATATTAACATTTTCACAAAATGTTAATTTGACTTGCTAAAAGCACATATATGGTTCAAATAAATAAGTCATTTCTAATACACACGTTAGAAACTAAACAATTAAAAAATTGCTTCCAAACTAACGCGTTTCATGAACGTTTCTAACACACATGTTAGAAGACAAATGATTACAAAAATCATTATAAGACTTATTTGTTCATATCAATCCATGGGTGGATGAAAAGTCTACTTTAAATAGAGACTTAATTAGATACATAAAACTCTAAGCAAGTAACATAAAACTCTTATTTAAAGACATAAAAACTCTACTTAAGAGAATTTAACGTTTACAAAAAACGTATGGTTTACACCAATAATTCCGGTCTAACACACATGTTAGAGAATTTAACGTTTACAAAAAACGTATGGTTTACACTAATAAACCCGATCTAACACAAAAGTTAGAAAAATTAACGATTCTCAAAATCGTTTCAAAAACCAAACGGTTGAACCAAAACTATTCGTTTTGTACCACGGTATAGGATTTAAGATTGTATCTCAATCTCAAGAAATCCAAACACAACAAGTTGTACCACATACATATTTCCCAAAAGAAAATATTTACAAGATCATAATCTTTAAAATATTTTTTTTTATTATAAATCCTTTTGTGAACCCAAAATCCTTATAAATAAGTTTTAAGATTGTAGCAACAATCTCATGAAAATCTGTTTTAAGTTTGTAGGAATTAGGTTCACCTTTTGTAAAATATAATTACAAAATATATAATAACGAGACTCTCGTTATTCGTAGGAAATATCATAGTACAATATCGGTTGCAATAACTAAATAAAAAGAATATATAATATAATTATATATACCAATCTTGATTCAAGCCGCATCTCTGGTGGGTCCTTCACGCGCACTTGATAGCATCCTAGACTCGAGTATTCATCATCTTGAGTCTTGAAAAATACTCCTTGACTGCAACAAAAAGAACACTAAAATGTTGACGATTTTGGTTGAGGCACGTGTTCAACACGCTTCCCTTAAAACAGATTTCGCGCCTCTACTAAAGACGACGCGTCTGTCTCCCAGGGTACAACAGCCGAAGCAGTCTGTACTGCCGGAAATGGCCACACGCCCGAGGTTACACCGAATAGAATTATAGTGTTTGAACTTGTGGAAAATAATGATATGAAGGTGATGGAATCGAGTAGAGAAAACTTATCTCTCAATAATTCCCAACATATGGATGTTCAAGTCTTCACCACTTCTCCAAGAATTCTTCATACATATTATCTTTCTCTTGTAGTTTTCTCATAATTCCAATGAGTCACATGGCCTCCCATTTTTTTACAAGAGTTGTGTGTTATCTAGAGTTTCTCTTAAGTGGTGATTTTATTAGAGACATAAAACTCTAATAAAAGTTTCACTTAATTAGTGATTTAATTAGAGCCATAAAAACTCTAATAAAAGCTAATCAAGTGATATAAAACTCTACTCAAGAGTTTCACCATATGAAGGAGTTTTAATTAGTAATTATAATTTCACTAAATTATAAATTAACTAAATATCCATTCACTAATTTCCCCAACATGTTTGTTACTATCTAAGCATGTCATATATTTACTCTACTATCTAAGCATGCCATAAGAATAAGTGACTTCAAATTGTAGATTGCAAAATGATTTTATTGGAGCTATAAAAGTTGGTATTAACTTTAGAAAGTCAAAGTATCATTTGAGGTGGCAATTTTTTGTGTTTACAACAATCTTCATTTTTGTTCTAGACAGATTTTATTCAACTGTGAATGTTGGATTTTGACTTCGGAAAGTCAAACTTTTATTTAAGGCCATATGTGTCTGCAAAAATCTTGATTTTCTAAAAAACTCTAAAATAATATAATTAATAATGAAACATTATTTCGTGTATTATTGAGACAACCAATTTTACATATGATGTGTCACTATCTAGAGTTTAATGTGGAGACAAACTAAAACTACCTTCTTAGATAAGTTGGTAAACTTACCAAGTTGGTATCCCCCGTTAAGAGGATTTAAGAGTTAAGACAAAATACATATAAAGTGCTTTACATATATTTCCCTACTTAAAAGAGTTTGTGGCAGTTGGGGGTCGTAGTGTTCACATATCAGAAATGTAATTATAGCACAGATATACAAATGTTTACGAACATCAAAGCGACCGGTTGACAAAAACACTACAGATAGATTGGTTCTGATACACCAAAAGTATTAATTTAGTTATGTATCTACTCATTCCTCCTGTTGTTGCATCTTCATTGTAGACCAAATTATTAACATGTGACACAGAAGCCATCCTGTAACACAAAGTCATTAAAGAAAGAACACATTACTGTTATATAAGATTTTAGTGTTTTGAAGTTAATAAAATGTCCAAATTGCATTGGAATAATACTATTGGGTGGGCCCTACCCCACAACTTGTTTATAAAACTTTTATGATTTTATAAACTTTAATAAAGCTTTGACCATATTTTTAAGAGATTTTATCCTGTCTCATTTGGTAGACTTACTAGTGCACATTCGTAGCGGTAGGGCTGTAAACGAACCGAACGAACACGAACGAGGCCTTGTTCGTGTTCGTTCGTTAAGGAAATAAATGTGTTCACGAACGGTTCATGAACACTTACCGAACGAGATTTTATGTTCGTGTTCGTTCATTAAGGAAATGAGTGTGTTCACGAACACAAGCGAACACAAATAAATTTGGCGAACGTGATAAAGGATAAAGGTGGATGGCCCAGAGAGTAGCACTAGAACTTGAATCCCTTATTGTGGAACGGAGGTAGATCATATTCGTCGATGTAAATAATGAGAAAAGAAAGGTAAATGGTGCATAAACAAGGTGAAAGAAGGTTTCCTAGTTTAATTGTTAGGGTAATAATATAAATAAAAGTTTAATAGTATAAAAAGTATAGATAATATATATGAAAGTATAAAAATAATTAATTAACACATGAATATACGAACATAAACGAACGCAAATGAACGAATGTTCACGAACACCTTACCGAACGTTCACGAACACAATTGAACGAACGAGACCTTTGTTCATGTTCGTTCATTTAACTAATCGAACGGAATTTCTTGTTCATGTTCGTTCGTTTATTAAACGAACGAACATAAACGAACTTCCCGCCGAACGGTTCACGAACTGTTCGCTGAACGTTCGGTTCGTTTACAGCCCTACGTAGCGGTGTGTATGGGTCGGTTTGGGCCCAAAACCATGACCATAACCAAACTGTCGGAATCTTTATACAAATCATTAATCCAATGAGCTGAAAATTCTAAATGGAAAAGGTTTTATGTTTCTAAACCTATTCTCTCCTTTTAAAAGCTCATTTTCATAGAACTTTTCCTATCGAGTATTGATGTGAGATTTCAACTTTCACTTATTGAAGTAATATTCGCTTTGACTTTTGTTCTACTAACCGATGTGGGACTGACTGAACAAGAGTTAATATCCCGATATATCAGTGCTATACAGTGATATATCGGTTATTGGTCCCCTGCCGAGATATCAATGCAAAATATCGGCCAGAATATTGACCGACATTGGACCGAGATCTGCCTGATATATCACAGATTTTCCTGATATGAGTGCCTTTCTTCTTAGTTCTAGTGTTTTAAGTCTTAATTGTTAATTGTTAGTATTAAATGTTAGTGTTTTAAGTCTTAGTCAGTTCCTAATTGCTACAATTGTTAGTGTTTTGTAAGTTGCAAAACATTAATTTCTTAATGGTAGGAGAGTATACTTAATTGTTATTGTTAAATTGCTATATATATAAATTTGACATGATATTAAAATTACCGATATCCCACTGCGATAACAGATATCTCAAATATCGGTCCTTGACCGATATCCGATTTTTTTTACCGCATTAACTATTTAGACCGTAGCCACAAACTTTCATTTTTTAGCAGGTGGTGAGCTAACTATCAAAGCCACTATCATAGAAAAAAAGCTAATATTTTCAAACATTCAACTAGTAGAAAGGTTGGATTATAATCTCAGTTTTGCTTTTGCTATTCCTCGAGCTTTTATGAAATATCTAATGCATACTATACAACTTAATGGCTAAACTATATTATGAAATAGCTAAGCATGATTTGTAAATACATATCTTTAGTTGTAAATCTAACATTGCATATTACAGAAAACACAAAACCATGTTACATGTTGGTTCGGTTCGATTAAGTCGGTTATGACAGACACCATAGACACCAAAACCACCAACACACAATTTCAGTTAATCGGTTATTCCTTAACTGAATCGTCGATAAATTGTTTGGTTTGGTTGAGTCGGTTACAGTTCAGTTAATTCGGTTATTCACTCACCCCTAGTGTAATAATCCCATAATTTGAATTTGAATAAAATAGTGTAACCAATGGGTAAGATTCAAAATACAAAAATTAGGTTCAACCTGGCAAGTAGTTTAATTATAAGGGGAGGCGGGGTGGTCCGTTATGGACCATCCATCACGAGTGATGGCATACAACAATCCACCGCCACCAACCTTTTCCACGCGTGATAACATGCACAAATTCAAAGTCCGTGATTTTCTTCACGCCGTGATGGTTTTATTTTGTGAGGGTAATCGTTGGTTGGGGGGAAATTGTTGGGTGTGGTGGTGAGTGATGACCATTGCCATTAAAAAAGGATGTGAGAGCATTCTCATCCAATCCATCAAATTATACATACATTCCACTAAAAACAACTCCTATATCAATATATTTCCACTAAAAACAAATACTTTTTCTCTCTCATTTTCAATTAAATAATATTATCATCACATTTTTCTCTCTCCTTCACTCACAACCACTTTCAATATATATTAAAAAAATTATACTGGGTGAACAGTGTCCCCCCAAATATACAGATGAACAGTAACATTTTCTCTCTCCTCCACTCACAATCACTTTTTTTACCCTTTACAATATAAAAACTCACCCTCACAAGTTTTGATGGATTGGATGAGAATGCTCTGAGTGATGGAAAAATGGTTGATGACATGGCGGAACTTGATTGGATGTTTGTGAGTGATAGAATTTTTGCAAGTGATACCACCCCCACTCCCCTAAGAGTGCTAAATACTTTTTATTGGTATGAAGACTATGAACACATATATGATGATAAAAAAGTTTGTGCATACCCGAGTTTGTAGCGGTATCGTCTCCCTTGCAAACTTCAGTCTACAATTTCAGCGAGTTGTTTTAGAACAGTTGGGTCAATTGGATTCAAGAAACCCAAATCAACCACTTGATCTAATTTCGGAGATTCACATGTTGACGAACCTATTTTGGATGACCCAAAATTTAACCTTATCCACCTAATTCTCATCCAAATTCATGCTTTTTATATCACAATTGATGATTCATGATATCAACTTCCTATAGATATCATATTGGATTTCACTTAACATGTGCTTATAAACAATTGTCTATGCTGTTGTAAGTTTGTAACAATATTAGACCAACACTAAGGTGCTGTTTGTTTTTGCAGACATAAACTGTCTGCAAGCTGATTTCATCTGTTTTCATGTCTGCAACTGAAGATGTGGTCTGAAGATCTGCAAGCTGAAAATATAAGACTGTTTGTTTTTATAAGTTGATACTGTCTGCATAAACTGAAAATATGTAAACTGTCAAACTTATTTCACTAGATAGAAGTCATTTAACATACAAATTACATAAAAAAAAAATAGAATAATAAAACCAAGTTTAAAAACACAAATAGTGAAATAAACTCAAAGTACATTGTTTTGCATTAATTCTTGTGCTATCTGATCTCGAAGTTGACTCATGAATTCACGGTCCGCTGCACTTCCATGGTAAGCTACTTCTTCTTCACCACCATCTTGTGCATGTTCATCTCCATCTTGAAGGCGTACATTTGGGTAATCATATTCATCAAAAAAGTCATCACTTAAGCCCTCTTTCCGTATAAAATTGTGAAGCGCAAAACATGCAATCGTAACATTTCGTTGTGTAAGCAACGAGAAGGGGGCCATTTTTTTTAATATTGGAAAACGTGCCTTTAATACCCCATAAGAACGTTCAGTAACATTTCTAAGTTTTGCATGTGCGTAGTTGAATTTTTCTTTGTCGGTCAATGCACGATTTCGGCGAAGATCTCCAAGCCAATACCTCACATTTCGATATGGTGCCATAAATCCACGAGTGTGTGCATACGCAGCATCACATAGATAATATTTATCTAAAATAGACAATACACACATCATCTTAAAACTATATATGTAATATAAATAATAAAGTTGAGATCGTAAATATATACCCGGAGGAGGAAGTGGAAATGGTGCATTAGCATTTGTTAAAGATTCAGACAATATTCTAGAATCATGTGCTACTCCTTCCCATCCGGCCACGAGAAAAGTAAATACCATGTTGAAGTCACATATGGCCAAAACATTTTGATAACACTCGCCTTTTCCTTTTCCTCTTCCTCTATACAAATGTTGTTTCTGAATAGGGACAATAGCGTGTATCAAAGTTCCATCAAGTGCACCAATCGCTCCCTATATAGAATTTAATTGTTAATAATATACATGGAAAGAAGTCACAATAGAACTTGTATAATGTACCTTAAAAACTCGTCGTAATCTTTTATTACGCCCTGGAATATCTGGATTAGGATTAAAAGATGTTGGTACTATAACCTCTTTAGCAAACTCCATCATTGTTGCCAATACTTCATGAAAATACTTATGAATTGTTTGTTTCGAGTGTTGAAATCTACGCTTAACAACCGAAAAACGTTGATTGTGACCAAGCATCATCAAAAACATAGCCATTTTTTCTTCAAGGGAGATATGTTTGCTATCTTTTAACCAACCTTTTACTCTAAAATGTGTGCAAAGTCGAACAAATGAATCACGTGACATACGTAGGAGTTCAATGCATTGTCTATCATTCCCTTGCAACAACTCTAAAGTAAAATGGTGTCCGGACATAACCGAAGTGTTATCTCTTTTTCTTTTGGGATTTCTCGGCCAAAAGTATCGAAGATATAAGAACATCACAATGAGGAGCAATAACTTTTGATTATAATCCATGATAAACCTGCACAAAAAGCTGCTCAAACACTGCTCAAAAACTGTACAAAAAACTGCAGCAATTTGCTGTAAAAAACTACACCAGAACTGCAACAATTTGCTGTCAAAAACAGCTCAAAAATAGGACAAATACTGCATAAAAATAGCAGCAAAACAACTCCAAAAACCTGCAAAAAACAGCACAAAAACTGCACAAAAAATGCAAAAAAACTGCAGCAAAACAGCACTAAAAACCTGCAAAAAAACAGCACAAAAACTGCACAAAAAAAAGCAAAAAACTACAGCAAAACAGCACTAAAAACCTGCACAAAAACAGCACAAAAACTGCACAAAAAATGCAGCAAAACAACCCAAAAACTGCACAAAAACAGATAAAAAACAGCTTCAATTTGCCAAACTACCAATACAATACACATAACGATGTCAACTTACATAATTGTTCAAAATACAAAGCAAATAACGGTTCACATAATACGAGTCACATAACATGAATCACACCAAAAAAACAAATACCGATATCCCTCCCTACTTGAACATCCCCAATGTCGTCCCGGTCATCTTAATCCACCCTTTCAACACCTCAGGGTCCGATGGCAATGTCATCCATGCCTGTCTCATTTGTATAGACTGACCAAAAATGTTAAATGCTGCCAAAAACAAGGGATCTATAGGCTCTAACCCAACTAATTTCAACTTCTTATAGCATTCGTTACTTGATGGTCCTTCCATGCTTTTCACCATAAGCTTGAGTGCTTGTTGCATATCTTTAGCCAAATCATCTAGGGTAATGGTGGTCTTAGAGGTTTTAGCCTTTTTGTTGGGCCTAGTTTCATTATCATTAGATGTTTGAGCCTTGTTATTGGTAGGAACTTCATCACCATTTTGAAAGCTTTGTTCATGAGAGTCTCCATCATCATTTTCTAGATTATGAAAGCTACCATCTTGTATCTGAAGTGTTTGGACATGTGGGGATGATGAAACTCCAGATGTTTGAGTAGATGTCCATTGATTACCACCTGTAGCACTAAGCCCTTCAAACACAGCTATGTGAAGGTCAAGATGAGGCAACGGGCGTGTTTTTAATGACATTGCCCTCGGGTGACCCTGCGCCAAATTAATAGGGACTATAATAAATACTTTTCACTTTAACATGTGACATAATACTGGAAACCTAAACAAATACACACCTTCTTAAAATCTTCCCATTCTTGAGGCGTTAAACTGAACATATTTGTTTCTGGGTTGTATAGATTTCCAGTCTTGTTTCTCAAATAGCACCATCCTACACATTTTGATTTCATAGTATCAAAAGCATTTCTAATTTGTTTTTGAGTCAAATCCATGTGAAATTGTTCCGTGAGTTTCTTCCCTACTATAACCCAAGACTCCCTGCACAAGCTTTGTCCATTTCTACCTATCCTCCCTATTTCTTCAAGACATGTTTCTAATAAGCATTTAACAGCCTCATCCGTCCATTGTTGTCGACCATCATTAGTTTCCATCTATAATTGAATCACACATAACATACAAGACAATGAAGAATCACAATATGTATATAACATGCTGTCAAAAACTGCATAAAAATTGCAGCAATTTGCTGTCAAAATCAGCTCAAAAACTGCACAAAAACAGCAGCAAAACAACTCTAAAAAACTGCAAAAAAACTGCACAATAACTACAGCAAAACAACAGCAAAACAGCTCTAAAAAACTGCACAATAACTACAGCAAAACAGCTCTAAAATCAGCACAAAAACAACTCAAAAAACTGCACAAAAACTGCATAAAAAAAGCACAAAAAACTGCACAAAAACTGCACACAAAAAAGCACAAAAACTGCACAATAACATCTACTTTGTGTTCAACATTCAAGAACTTTATGTTCAACAAGTCCAACATTAATGTAATTATCTTCTATGAAATATAAACACCAATGAAATATAAACAATCAAGAACTTTAACACCATTTTTTTGTATGTATCAAGAAGCAAAATTAGGTCTAAGAAATTAGGGCTAACAAACTAGAAGCAAAAAAGAAGATTCAAGAAGCAAAACTTAGGTCTAAGAAATCAAGAAGCAAAAAGAAGTACCTGGTCGAAGGAGAAGAGGGAGGTCACCGGAAAACTGGTCGGAGGAGGAGGAGGAGCGGCGTCTGAGATGGGAGATGTGGGAGGGGCTGATGTCTGTGTGCGTATATGATATGAGGGAGGAGTAGGGTTTTTGTGAAGATGTTATAAGAATGAGATCCATGTCTTATTTTTTAAGATGAAAGAAGCTGACTTCGGATCTTTAAAAAAAAAAAAAACAAACAGTCTTCAAGGGTAACGTCTGCGTGCCTGCAGACATTAGCTCCCTTGAAGATGTTTGAAGAAAAAACAAACACCCCCTAACTTAGAAAGCATCTCAATTTCACTTCTTCATCCCCGATTATCCCTAAACTTGATATCGTAATCAAACTCTCCAATCATTGATATACTAATCTCACCATCTAGGATCCCGAATTGCGCTAACACACGATCTGGTCGATGATGCACCACATAGTTGTTGAAAATGGGGCCAAGCCTAAGGAATCTCTTTCAAGATTCTTATGGAACTCAAGGTATCTTCTGGCTATTCAAAACACATTTTGAGAATAGGATAAGATTAGCAAAGCATTGTTGACATGCTTATACCTAATCCTTTATAAACTTTCCCAAATCCTTTGTATACATATCCAAATCCCCATTCTTTAATCTTAAAAGACATATACTCCATTATGAAGGTAGTCTAGACCACATGAATCACTTCTTGCTATACTTAGTAGTTACGCCGAATATGTGTACCTTTGCAAATACCCCCTTTCCGATTATCAGTTGATCATCAACATCTGTGGCTGCAGATTGCTGGCGACATGCTGAGATCGATGAAGATAAATTGTTCCCGTCACCTGATGCAAGAGTACCTCATACTGGTTACAATTATTAGGATCGAGATCTGTAAATTTTTAGAGATTATAGACGAGGACTGAGGGGTGGGTGGAGATGCAAGGAGACCAACCGGGTTAACAAAACTTCTATTGATATTAACCAATTGGGTTTTCAATACAAATAAGAGTTCCCGAAGAAAATGAGCAAGCCCAATTAAACACTCTATGTTGGCTTTTCACTTAAATACAATGTTGTAAAAATCGGTATTAATTGGTGCCTAGGCGCTAGTCGAGCGTTGGCTGATTAATTTTGAGCTAGTCGGACCATTAGTCGGTAGTCGGTCCAAGTCGGTGTAAGACGGCCCAAGTCAGCCAAATCGTTTCTAGTCGGCCCACTTTTTTTTAGTTTAAATCTGGCCCATATAAATGTTTTTAACCACTAAATACATGGCCCAAGTTGTCTAGTTCTAATCTGGCCCAAAAAAAACATGTTTCTAACCCATTAAAACATATTCCATGAGGCCATGATTGATATGTTAATGTTTGAATGTTTAAATACTTAAATTGCTATGTTTAAAACTTTGTTGTTTGAATTTTGAACTATTTTTAAGTATTATATTGATATTAATGTAGTGAAGAAATGTGATGAGAAAAGATGAAGAAAAGCTAGAGACAAGTTCCTTTGAAATCCCCTCAAGTTGCAACCTCCATTGATGGACTTCAAGCTTTGTATGGAATATGTAAATGAAGAAGATGATTGTGTAAAGGTGATGGTGGTGGATTCGGTTGTAGTGAACCGAATAGAGAGAGAGAGGGGTGAAGTGAAATGTGTAATCTTGAGGGAATGATGGCAATCCTAAGAACCATACCCTTTATAATTACCTTGCATCCTTTAGATACTTACACAAGCAAGAAATCACATAAACAATTAGATATAATCTTATGAAAGATGTGGAGCATGGGACTAGTGATATGGTGGGTCCATCAAGAACCAAGAATTCGGTTTGGGGGGGGGTATGATTGCAAAAATGTAACTAAAGTGTAAGTAATAGTTAGAATGCAAGTACTTGGTATTTTTATGTTAGATATAGAGTTTTTAGCGGGTGCTATGGCATACGGGGATCATGACTAGCCAAAAGTAATAAAACAAAATGCCTGACAAAAATTTAGTGTCCCGGGTAATGTCCGGTTATACGATTAAATACCGTTCCGTTAAAAAGTTTAATTATGTCGTAAAAGTCCTTTATGTATTTTTTTTTTTGTGACATAAATTATTCCCGGCACTTAGGAAAATATACGGGACCGTTCTGCCATGTTTTTGCACTTTATTATTAATTTAAAATGCTGAGTTTTATATTAAAGTGCAGAATGTTGTACTTAAAGTACGTTTTAGGCCCACCCGGTCACTATAAACTTCACTTAGTGACGCAGTTCTACAATCCTCACCTCCCTACACTCACTACTAGCGTAGTAAACTATTCTCGGCTCATACTGGCCTTAGAGGCAATGTCTGCCTGATGCTGGTTATGTCAGCATGTTTAATGGGTATCCCGTATAGTGTACTCACTGTGCTTTTTATGCATCAAGGTTGTCACTGATGTTTGTGTATAAATAATAGAGTGACAGTATAAAATGTGATGCATGAGCATGTATGTATCAGAAATCAGTAAGCAGTTTAATCACAGTTGTAAGCAAGCACAGTAATTAAGCAGTAATTAAATATTAATTAGTTCGTATGGATACCTGGTTTGGTGAGGGTTGTCACATTCTCCCCCCGTTAAAGAAATTTCGTCCCGAAATTTAAGTTCTGCTACTAGATGCAGGGTTCTTAGGAAATAAATGGGGGTATTTTTCTTTCATTCGATCCTCACGTTCCCACGTGAATTCAGGTCCATGCCTAGCATTCCAACGAACTTTGACGAGTTTGACACTGCTCCTGCGAGTTTTATTAACTTTCCAATCCGTGACCTCAACAGGTTCTTCAGAAAAGTGGAGCGTGTCGTCGATATGAACTTCGTCAGCAGGAATGATCACTGTATCTTGTGTTGGACTTTTTCTCAAATTTGATACATGGAATATATCGTGAACACCATGCAGTTCAGCAGGTAGGTCCAACTTGTAGGCTACAAGCCCAATCCTTTGCAGAATTCTGAAAGGGCCAATGTAACGCGGATTCAACTTCCCACGCTTTCCGAAGCGTGCCACCCCCTTCCAGGGTGAAACTTTCAATAAAACCATATCTCCAACTTGGAATTCCAAATGTTTCCGGTTTGGATCTGCATAGGCTTTCTGTCTTTCGCGAGCCGCTTCGATGCGTTTTCGAATCTGCGCAATCTTATATGTCGTCTCTTGGACGATTTCGGGACCAACAAGCTGTCTATCACCTGCGTCAGCCCAGCATAGTGGTGATCGACCCTTGCGTCCGTAAAGAGCTTCAAATGGCGCGGCTCCAATACTAGTGTGGTAGCTGTTGTTGTATGAGAATTCGGCCAGTGGTAAATGCTTATCCCAGCTACCACCAAGATCCATTACACATGCTCTCAGCATATCCTCCAATGTCTGAATAGTTCTTTCACTTTGGCCATCAGTTTGCGGATGGAATGCAGTGCTCAAATTCAATTGTGAGCCAAAAGCTTCTTGGAAGGATTGCCAAATCCTTGATATGAAACGTCCATCTCTATCAGAGATGATCGAGAGTGGCACTCCATGACGTGCAACGATTTCCCTCATGTATATTTCCGCAAGTTTACTCGTATTATCTTTCTCTTTGTTTGGCAAGAAATGTGCGGACTTTGTTAGGTGGTCAACTATCACCCAAATAGTATCATGGCCCCTGGGTGTCTTGGGCAGTTTCGTTATAAAATCCATTGAAATCTGTTCCCATTTCCACTTGGGAATTTCAGGTTGTTGCAGAAGTCCTGAAGGCTTCTGGTATTCAGCTTTCACCTTGGCGCACGTTAAACACTTGCCAACATAAACAGCAACATCGCCTTTCATCCTAGGCCACCAATAATAATTCTTAAGATCCTGGTACATCTTATCCGCACCGGGATGAATAGAGTACCGTGCTTTGTGTGCCTCATCAAAAATAACTTTTCTCAAACCGCCAAACAGAGGAACCCAAATCCTTTTCATAAAACATAACGTTCCTTCCTTGTTTGGCACTAATTGCTTCTCCATCCCATGGAGATACTCATCTTCAATATTTCTTTCCTTAAGAGCCTCTTTCTGTGCGGCACGAATTTGCAGAGAAAGATTTGTTTGGATAATCATTTCTAAAGCCCTAACCCTTATGGGCTTGATCCTTTCTTTTCGACTTAGGGCATCGGCGACCACATTCGCCTTCCCTGGATGGTACTTTATCTCGCAGTCGTAATCGTTCAACAATTCGACCCAACGCCTTTGCCTCATATTCAGCTCTTTCTGGTTGAATATGTGTTGTAGGCTCTTATGATCTGTGAAGATTGTACATTTCGTACCGTATAGGTAGTGTCTCCAGATCTTTAATGCAAACATCACTGCGCCTAGTTCCAAATCATGCGTGGTATAGCTCTTTTCATGAACTTTCAACTGGCGTGACGCGTAAGCTATAACTTTCTGGCGTTGCATCAACACGCAACCCAATCCTTGACGTGAGGCGTCACGGTATACCATGAAATCATCAGTTCCTTCTGGTAGCGCTAAGATTGGCGCATTGCAAAGCTTGTCTTTCAGTAACTGGAATGCTTCTTCCTGTTTGATTTCCCAATTAAACTTCTTATCTTTCTGTGTGAGCGCGGTAAGAGGTTGAGCGATTTTAGAAAATTCCTCAATGAACCTTCGATAATAGCCAACCAAACTCAAGAACTATCGAATCTCGGTTGGCGTCTTTGAAGTCTCCCAACTCTTGATCGCCTCGAACTTGGGGGGATCAACATGGATTCCATTTCCATTCACCACATGTCCAAGAAACTGGACTTCACGTAGCCAGAACTCGCACTTCGAGAATTTGGCATACAACTGTTCCTTTTTCAGCAACTCCAAAATAGCTCTTAAGTGCTGTTCGTGTTCAGCCTTTGTCTTTGAATAAATCAAAATATCGTCGATGAATACAATCACGAACTTATCGAGATACGGCTTGCAGACTCGGTTCATTAGGTCCATAAAAACAGCAGGCGCGTTTGTCAATCCAAATGGCATAACTAGGAACTCGTAGTGTCCATAACGAGTTCTGAAGGCTGTCTTCGGGATACTCTCCTCTTGTATCCTTAGCTGATGGTACCCAGATCAAAGATCGATCTTTAAATAAAAGCTTGAACCTTGGAGTTGATCGAATAAATCATCGATTCTTGGCAGAGGGTATCTATTCTTGATAGTCAGCTTATTCAACTCCCGGTAGTCAATACACATACGAAAACTACCGTCTTTCTTTTTAACAAACAGGATCGGAGCTCCCCAAGGCGAGAAGCTTGGTCGGATGAATCCTTTGTCAAGTAACTCCTGGAGTTGTGTCGACAACTCCTGCATCTCTGACGGTGCAAGTCTATAAGGTGCCCTAGCTACAGGCGCGGCGCCTGGAACTAAGTCAATGTGAAATTCCACTTGCCTTTGGGGTGGCAATCCTGGCAAGTCCTCTGGAAAGACTTCAGGATATTCCCTCACGACAGGGATGTCTTCGATTTTCGGCTCAGCAGCTTTCTTATCCACGATGTGTGCCAAGAAGGCAGCACATCCATTCCGTAAACACTTACGGGCTTTCAGGCAGCTGATGATTCTTAAGGGCGTATCTCGCTTCTCCCCGTGAACTACAATCATTTCACCATCCTCGGTTGGGATGCGTACGACCTTTTCGTGACAGACAATCTCGGCCTTGTTACTCGATAGCCAATCCGTTCCCACTACCACATCAAAGCTTCCCAACTCGACAGGTAGTAAGTCTAGCGTAAACTCATGCCCTCCTAATTCAATCACACATCCTTGGACAACTTCACTGGTCTCAACTAGTTTCCCATTTGTTAATTCGATCGAATATGGGACGTCTAACTTACTAGGCGTCAAACCAAGAATATTCTTAAATTCTCACGATACAAAGCTATAATCGGCACCAGTATCAAACAAAATAGATGCAAAAGTTTTGGTTGATAGAGAACGTACCAGCAGTCACGCCTGGATCCTGGCATGCTTCACAAGCTCCGATGTTGGATGTCCTTTCACGGTCTTGTTTCAACTTCGGGCATTCCCTCTTAAGATGTCCGACATCCCCACAATGGAAGCATCCTGACACTCGGCCATTTCCTTTCCCATTTCCACCTTGAACGTTGTTACTGTTTTCTCCTTGTCTGGGACTCTTCATCCCACAATCATCCTTGTTGTGTCCTTTCCTCCCGTACCTAGGCTTCCGACATCCACAATCGTGGTGATACTTGCACCCAGCACGTCTTGGTTTAGTTTCTAAGTAAATCTTATCATCGGCTTGTTTGTTGTTAGAGCAGTCTTTCTTGAAATGCCCTTTGTCCCCGCAGTCGAAACAACCTCGAATAGATCTTTGTTCATCATTATTCGTTCGGGTATCTTCGATGAGCTTCCTTTTGTTCTTTCCGGACGACTCTACCTGAGTCTCCTCCTTCCTGTCGGGGTTCGCAAGTTTTTCTAGTCTAATTGCTTCCGTAACGAGTGCCAAGCCCATCTTACTTGCAGCCATAGTTGTTGGTGGCGTAGATGCTGTCATTAAGCTCAGGACTTGAGGTGCCAGTTCCCAAATGAAATGTCCTAATTTCTTCAATTCTGGTTCCACCAAGTACGGAACGACTCGTGCCAAATCATGAAGTCTTTGCATGTATTCCAACATTTTTGGACCTTCCATCATCAGGCTCTGGAATTCACCTTCCAACCTCTGGGTTTCTGTTTGGGTGCAATACTTCTTACGCATTATTCCTTTCAACTCATCCCAAGTTAACGCGTATGCTGTAGTTAGGCCCATTATTCGAACCTGAAGATTCCACCATAATCGAGCTCCATCTTGAAACAACTCAGAAACGTATGGGACTTGTTATTCTGGCGTACAACCACACATTCGAAAGATGGAATCCATACTTTCAATCCATTTCACAAAAGCTATGGCACCTCCAGTGCCGTCGAACTTCGGAGGCTTGTAGTTGAGGAAGTGCCCGTAGGAACAACCGTTATTTTCTGAGGTACCTCTGCTAGGTTCGGAGCGTAGGGCCTCGTGCTGTGCTATAGCTGTAGCAATTATCTCTTGAAGTTCCGCCTCTGAGGTGGGCATGCGCATTTCGCGTCTTGGTGGCATCTTCTAAAAGATGTTTCACGTAGGTTAGGTCATAGCAAGTAAAATGTACGTATGTATTCAACAATATCAACACATAACATCTCATGCTATAAATAAATCAACCACATAACATCTCATGTCATAGAACATAAAAAATAGATCAAACATCACAAGTGATGAGAATACTGCGATTGCATTGCCACAAATTGAGACCACAATGTAAAGCTTACAAGTACACAACTGTATCATACAACATCAATGACTTAGTAGGGGACGACCTTAGACAAGTCGTGCGATCGCTGGACACGTTCAGGAATCTCTGGTTCGTCCATTTTCAAATTCCAGAACTCCACCTCAAGCTTCTGAATTCCAGTCCTAGAACAACATTTCTTCTCAATCATTTCCTTGAGCTCGTCCCAGCTCAGTGCGTAAGCAGCGTCTGTGCCCAGGGTCTGAAACTGAAGGTTCCACCATGAGAGTGTGTTATCTAGAAATAACCCCGGGATATAGGTAACACTCTGTTGGGGCGAACAGTTACTCATTCTTAGAATGGAGTCAATCTTTTCGGACCAACGAACAAATGCCACGGCGCCTCCTGCTCCGTCAAAGTTCAAAGGCTTGCAGTTTAGGAACTGCTTATAGGTGCAGCCAGTTGGAGGGTTATTTCCAGTAATGCCATCATTGTGCTTAGAGCCGAGGGCTTCATGTCGTGCATTTGCCTGTGAGATGCGTTCCTGCAACTCGGCTTCTGTCCTTAGCAGTGTACTGGTGTCTGTGTCACGCCTGGGTGGCATTCTCTTCTGTCGCAGTGGTATGAAGTGGGTTAGACAACATTTCAATTGTCTATGAGATACATAGCACCATAAGCCATCAGGTAATCATCCAATTTCACACGTAAATATACTCAATGTATGAGTGAGGAAAATAAATTTCTGAGCCTTCACATAGGCTTGCCAAAATGGCTTGTTGCTTGTAATAGAATGAACTCGAGGCTACATCGCCTTGGTCATTCGTGTTTTAGTTATTTCCTGCTACATGGGTTTTCATTAGCTTGACTCGCAGAGTCCACCAGGATTTCTGTGCACTACAAGCTGTTATTACGTGGGCCCCCATAATAATAGATTGTCTTGCACAGTTACCCCAATTTTCTCTCGTCCAAGCAGATGATCAATCAAGGAGCAACAGCAGGTGCATCGGCATGAACAGGGTCATGCTCTAATGCGGGGTCAGGAGCAACGCCTGGCTCAGGGGCCACGGCTGGCTCCGGATCAACAAACTCCATCTCAAAATCAGCTGGATCAACAAACACAGGGGTTACAGGATCCTCCAAGGGCTGGTCTAAGTGTATGAACTCAATGTCATGGTCTGGATCAAAACCAGGTGGAAAAACAGGATCATCCTCAATATCGTGATCAACTCAAAGCTGTGTGCGGAAACCGGTGCAGCTGATGACGCCATATCAGGGTCGGCGTCGTGTGAGTGGTGCTGCACTCCCTGTATATGCGAAGATGCGGACGCCACGGACTCAAATGAGTTTGGGACAGGTGAATGAGCATGAGCCTCCTCTGCAGGAGCGTCAGCAAGCAGTAGGCTACCACCAGCAGCAATAGGGCCTCGCCCTCAAGTGGGTCCTCCTCTAATAGTTCGACATCGTCGTCAGAGACAACGTCGGGGGCCTATGAACAATGGGATAAGCGGCAAGGGGCACAGGTGCAGGGATCACCGCGAGTGGCAAATCCCCAATAAGATGGCCATCAGCAGGCTCTGCTACGACATCAGGCAGCGCAAAGGGCTGAAAGTCGTCATCGTCTGTGCTGGTAGTATCGGAAATGTACACCTCGTGCTCTGATGAAACTATGTCGCCTGATACTATGGCCATGGGATCTGTAGTGTCCGACTCTCCAGTATCTGATGAAGGCATGACGTTTTGTAATACAACACACATATGCACAAATACTCAATCATATAGCCAAATAAACATATTAGTCATCAATAAGCAATCAAATAGTTCTCCTAGTCCCACTAGCCTCCCAGCCTCCCAGACTGAATCTCCTAGTCTCTTAAACTACCTTCCCAGCCTTTCGGACTGTTCTTCCTAGTCCCACTAGCCTACTTCCTCAGCCTCCCAGACCGAGCCTCAGCCTCCTAGACTGAGCCTCAGCCTCCAAGACTGAGCCTATAACAAATAAAATGTGTTCAACTTTGTTTGTATAAACGTTTTGGATCTGGACTTAAGTGGTATGCAATGCAAAAATGTTTTCGTGAGAGCCCTAGTGATCATAGTCTAGACTCGAGAAAGAATCCTAGTTCGCTATGATCGAGGCTCTGATACCAAGCTGTCACACCCTGGCTTTGCGGAAGCGTGGGTTTATTTGGTGTGACTTCTTAATACCATAGCTTAATCACAACAAAGCTATATGGAAATAAAACCATGCAGATCATCCATTGATTTAAGTTTGAAAAGTAAAATACCACAACATTGTCTTAAGGCGTTGACGCATGCAACGGAAATTACAACCTGATAACATAAAAACTTTGTTCTTAAGACGCAACCACAAATATAACATAAACATTGTTTAAGACTTGTGACTCGTCCCGGTAAAAGTCGCGATCCCTAAACGTGGATGATCCCGTAACTCTAACACAGCGGGAAAACGTAGCATACCGTGCCAGATCCTTAGTTCCCTGAAATACATGTAAGTTGGAAAAATCAACATAATGTTGAGCGAGTTCATGTGTAAGTGAGTATGTAAAACCCTTGTAAGTATAAAAATTCTGGTATGTAGCAAATAAGGAAATAAAGAGATCACCAATGGTTTGCAAGGCCATTGATATGTGTGAAGTGCAAGTAGGAAGACTCAAACCTAGCGGATTTTGCGTTGGGCACAAAGTCACCCCAAGGTCCGTTCTGCTGGGCCTGGGGTTGGGCTCGCTACACCCAGATAGATCTACCGCTTACGTCCCTCGGTCCTACAATGAGGATTAATGGCCTCCAGTTCCCGCCTACCCACTCACATGATCTAAGTAGTAACCCTCCTTACGCTAACCATACCATGTATAAAGTACTCGTACCATAGTAACATGTATTTCACCCCCGCAGTTTAGAAAACTGAAAACAGTTAAGAGAAAAGGGGGACATGAACTCACAGTAATGCGTCCTCGATAACAGCAACTCAAACTCGGTCTGCAACACGACAACCTACAACGTGCTAATATCTATTAGACGAACGGCCGTGCCTTAGCTTAGAGTTTTAACGTTCTTGGAGAAATAGTTAGACAACTATTTCGTGTTTATACTTCTTAATTATCGTATAAATAGATTCCTTCCCAAGGATGGGGTATTCGTACATGTATTATGTATTTGGTGACTTAAAGTATTGACAAAATACATTTTCAAATCTCATTTCCAACACTTTAAAGTTTTATGTCAAAACTCATGGCGAGGTTTAATTCCGAGAAATAAAGTTACACATACTTGTTAGAAAAATAATTTTTCTAAGTCTTGGTATTTTTAGAAAAATTCGCCAGAATTTCCCCTAAAAATGGGAGTGTCCGTGCTAATACGCACATCTTTTTCTTTTTGAAATCAATCCATGATCATCAACAATCAACCCTTACGTTTTAACACGCAAAACACCACCCTTGTCGTTTCAGTTTCAATAGGTGAAAACTGGACTGTTTTCGGACGATTAAATAAAATACTTAACTTATTCCAAAAATTTCCAAATTTTTGCGGAACGTCCTAATCGACCCACAAATTATTATGTAAAAATATCGGGGTCTAGTTCATTATCAATAATTTATAGAAAGTCGTTTTCCTAACTGTGATCAGATTTGTTACATTCTGATCACAGTCTACCGAATAATTCGTTTAAAATTCCTCGTAAGTCCGTTTGTCGAAATTCCAGTTCGAGAGTCACAAATACATCAGTGACCATCTTTGATAAAAATTTCAGGGGCTGGTTCGGTTTAGATTTCAAGTTGTGACTGAAAACGTGTGACCCATTTTACTGCAGTTAAAATCAGCCTTAGCTTCTGTCACGAAAACAGACTTTTAAAATAGTAACCGACCTCAGAAAAATACGATTCCAGCGCCATTTTCTTCGTTTTTCGAAAATAGACAATTTAGGCTTCAGAAATTCCGTTTTTCGATTTATTAAAGTCCGTTTACAGCCTGTTGAAGGCGGCTGAAAAAGTACATCAGAATGTTATTTCGCGGTTTAAACACTACTAAATCGCATCAACGAGTGTCCGAACAATGGATTTAACAAGAAACCAACAATCAAACATCAAGTATGATTTAACCAACCCTCAAACCGACAAGATTTCCGCTTCATGTTTCAGACATAAATAACTTTATGTAACTTTTATAATCTTTACTTTTGTTTAACATCTTCTAATCTTTTTGATCTTTAGTGATTTAAACAACAACACATCATACTACAAATCATAAATTTGAACAAGATGAACCAAGGTAAAATGAGACTTACTACTAGCCTCTAGCTAGGGATGAAATCTAGTGAAGAAATATGATGAGAAAAGATGAAGAAAAGCTAGAGACAAGTTCCTTTGAAATCCCCTCAAGTTGCAACCTCCATTGATGGACTTCAAGCTTTGTATGGAATATGTAAATGAAGAAGATGATTGTGTAAAGGTGATGGTGGTGGATTCAGTTGTAGTGAACCGAATAGAGAGAGAGAGGGGTGAAGTGAAATGTGTAATCTTGAGGGAATGATGGCAATCCTAAGAACCATACCCTTTATAATTACCTTGCATCCTTTAGATACTTACACAAGCAAGAAATCACATAAACAATTAGATATAATCTTATGAAAGATGTGGAGCATGGGACTAGTGATATGGTGGGTCCATCAAGAACCAAGAATTCGGTTTGGGGGGGGGGGGGGGGGTATGATTGCAAAAATGTAACTAAAGTGTAAGTAATAGTTAGAATGCAAGTACTTGGTATTTTTATGTTAGATATAGAGTTTTTAGCGGGTGCTATGGCATACGGGGATCATGACTAGCCAAAAGTAATAAAACAAAATGCCTGACAAAAATTTAGTGTCCCGGGTAATGTCCGGTTATACGATTAAATACCGTTCCGTTAAAAAGTTTAATTATGTCGTAAAAGTCCTTTATGTATTTTTTTTTGTGACATAAATTATTCCCGGCACTTAGGAAAATATACGGGACCGTTCTGCCATGTTTTTGCACTTTATTATTAATTTAAAATGCTGAGTTTTATATTAAAGTGCAGAATGTTGTACTTAAAGTACGTTTTAGGCACACCCGGTCACTATAAACTTCACTTAGTGACGCAGTTCTACAATCCTCACCTCCCTACACTCACTACTAGCGTAGTAAACTATTCCCGGCTCATACTGGCCTTAGAGGCAATGTCTGCCTGATGCTGGTTATGTCAGCATGTTTAATGGGTATCCCGTATAGTGTGCTCACTGTGCTTTTTGTGCATCAAGGTTGTCACTGATGTTTGTGTATAAATAATAGAGTGACAGTATAAAATGTGATGCATGAGCATGTATGTATCAGAAATCAGTAAGCAGTTTAATCACAGTTGTAAGCAAGCACAGTAATTAAGCAGTAATTAAATATTAATTAGTTCGTACGGATGCCTGGTTTGGTGAGGGTTGTCACAATTTGCTATGTTTTAAACTTAGTTGGTTGAATTTTAAACTATTTTTAAGTATTATATTTATATTAATGTACGTGTATATATATAAATTTAAAATTTATATATAAAAATTACGATCTGATTAATCCCTAGTCAGTACTCCACCGCCCGACTAGCGCCTAGCGATCTCTACAACACTACTTAAATATTATTAGTTTTTCTTTTTTAACGATAAATTTGGATCACTGACGGACTACTAAAGTATCATCGTGCCACCAGCGGAACCACCCGATCATATCCATCTCCACTAGGCTATAGTGTCTATACACCAATTCAGGATGACACCCAATAAATTTGGTAAAAACTCCCTCTTGTGGAAATTGAACCCAGAACCTAATGGTCCATAAGCGTTACTTAAAATTTTAGTAATACTAAATCTAAATAAGGGTCAAAACATACAAAAAAGAAAGAGTAAACTGCTAAAATGGTCCCTGAGATTTGGTCACTTTAGTCCAAAACTCAAACCTTTTGAATCTGGGTCCCCGTGGTTTCAATTGTGTTGACATTTTCATCCAAAAGCAAAATCTGATCAGATTTTTCAGTTAACATCCAGATTTTTCAGTGACCAAAACATGTTGAAAATGATCAAAACCTTTGCCAGTGACCAGCACTGTATTGAGAATGATAAAAACCTATTCAAAAAAAGTTGGATGTTAACTGGAAAATCTAACCAGGTTTTGCTTTTGGATGAAAATGACAACAAAATTGAAACCATAGGGATCCAGATTCAAAAGGTTTAAGTTTTGGATTAAAGTGTCAAAAGTGATCAAAACTCAAGGACCATTTTGACAGTTTACTCAAAAAAGGAAATATCGTGTGTTTAGGGACACTAGAGTGTGCTAGACATACTTCACTATATGCGTTGATAGTTGTAATTTTATGAAAATGTGAGATTGTTAGATTAATATGTTTAAGGCACCACATAGGACAGTGTTATTGTTGACATATGATCCTATATGATCACACATTGAGTAGAATTGTTACGACACGTTTAAATATGTTTAAACATAACCAACTTAGTCAAGATATATATAATATTATTTAGGTTAAATAATAATATAAATTATATATGTGTATATAATGTTTACTAGGTTAGAACCTCGTGTATTACACGAGTTGAGTAAATAAATTTATATACTAAATAATAAAACATTATATCTTTAAAAACTTCCTTTATTTCACGAGTTGAATAAAAATAATTTTATATATTAAATAATAAAAAGTTATATATATAAGAACCATATTGTACGGGTTGAATTAATGTAATTTTATATACCAAATAAAAAAATTATATCTTTAAAACCACATGTATTGCACCAGTTGAATAAATGTAATATTGTTTACCAAATAATAAAATAATACATCTTTAAAAAACCCCATTTATTACACGAGTTAAATAAATGTAATTTTATATACCAAATAATAAAAAGGTTAGTAAATGTAATTTTGTATAGTGAAAATAAAAATATTTAATATATTAATACAAAGTTCGGTTTTCGTGATAAATAATCATGTGTATTACACAGATAAATAAATGTAATTTTGTATATTAGATACTAAAAACGTCGTATCTTTAAAAACCCCATGTATAGTCGGGTTGAAAAATCTACCAAATAATAAAAAAAAAACATATCCTTAAAACCCCGAGTATTACACGTGTTGATTAAATCTAATTTTATGTTAATTAAATCTAATTTTACATAGCAAATGATAAAAAGTTATATCTTTAAAAACTTCATTTATTACACGGGTTATATAAATGTAACTCAGTATAGTAAATAAGCACGTGTTGAATAAAATATAATGTCATATGTTAACACTTACAGTCGTCAGGATTTATCTTTTAAAAATAAACTTTGTGTACTATTCACTTATTATAACATTTCAGTTTCAAATGGGAACCTTTGATTCCTAGTTTACCATAATTTCAAATCACCGAACTCCAAAGTATATTGTGGACTCGGGTTACTCTCGGAGTACTCCATTTGGTCCAGTGGGTGCCCCGAGAGTATTCATGATTGATTCTGTTGGTCGTTCAAAAAAAAAAACTCGGGATGTAACTTTATAATTATATAAAAAACAAACGTTTATTCTCACCTAAATATTTGTTTAAAATTATTTATAGAAAAACAAATATTTATTTTTATGTAATTTTGTTTAAAAATATTATTATTATTATCTATACTATATAATAAAAGAAACCTGTTTTGTGACACTTGTCATTCTCTCATTTAATTGATTAAAATTATTAATAATACTAATAATAATATATTTAATCTAAATTAATACAAATTTTTATTATTAATAATATTTAATCAAATCTAAAATCTAATCTAATACAAATTTTTATTATCAATAATATTTAATCAAATCTAATAAGAATTCATACGAATTCCAAAGTTGATATTAACTTTCAAATAATTAAAAAAAAATCCACCTAATATCACAAATGTTTCTGTTAAATTCGATTAATTAATGCGATTTTATTAAATAAATATCCCATAGTAATCACCATGTGTTTCGTCTTTAAAACTTCATGTGATATGATTGTTATTAATTTTCATGTGATATGATTATTATTAATTTTTCTTTAAATATTCTGGAGGAAGAAGTATTTGTGTGAATTTGTTTATGTCGGATTTGTGTTAGTATTCAGGGACCGCCCTGATTTCATTTAGGGGTGAGCAAAAGACAAAACCCGACCCTACCCGACTATTACCTGACCCGACCCGAGAACCGATCAAACATAAAATAAATTACCGACTCACTACCCTAAATATTAGGTCGGTTCCGGGTTTTTATGTAATCGGGTACTAAGTATAAGAACCGACCCGACATATTTTATTTTTCACCATGTTTTGTTATGAACTTGGGAAGGCTACTGAGAACAACAAATTTAGTATCAGTGCATATGCCAAATTTACCTTTTCCAATATCATCAAAATTGATTATTCTTATGATACTTATCGCTAATCAAGTGTATTAAAATAAATATTATATGCTTTATTGTTTTCGCTTTGACTCCCGAAAGTCAAACTTATTAATAAAATTCTATGCTTTCTTATTGCTTAATCGATTATTCGTCTTATACCTTATTGTATATGCGTTGACTCTGAAAAGTCATCTTTATCATTCAGTACGGTTAACCGATTTATCATCATACAACCTCCCACCTATTCAATCATATGATTTTTCAATCTTATATTAACTAAATAAATAAAAATTAATATTCAATCTTATCCTACTTTAAATATAAAAAAATCCGTTAGTTCAGATTAATATTCAATCTTATCCTACTTTAAATATAAAAAAATCCGTTGGTTTTTTTTAAATATTTTTTTTATTTGGTATATAAAATCATATTTATTCAACCCATGTATACACGGGGTTTTTTAAAAATATAACTTTTTTATTATTTGGTAAATAATATTACATTTATTCAACCCGTGTAATACAATGGTTTTAAAGATATAATTTTTTTTATTATTTGGTATATAATATTACATTTATTCAACCCGTACAATACATATGGTTCTTATAGATATAACTTATTTTATTATTTAATATATAAAATTATATTTCTTCAACCCATGCAATAAAAGAGGCTTTTAAAAAGATAATGTTTTATTATTTGGTATATAAAATTTATTTATTCAACCCGTGTAATACACGGGTTTTTAACCTAGTTTAATATAAGAGATAAATAGAAAAATAAGATGAAAATACCGGAAAGTAACTCATAAAATTTTTTCATTGTACGGGAAGCATATTTCATTCGATCACTTGAGATTTTTTTATTTATTACTTTTTATATGTTAATGTTAAGTTAATTAATCATTTGTCTACATAATTATTTCAATTTGAATTTCTATATGATCCTATATGATCACACATTGAGTAGAATTGTTACGACACGTTTAAATATGTTTAAACATAACCAACTTAGTCAAGATATATATAATATTATTTAGGTTAAATAATAATATAAATTATATATGTGTATATAATGTTTATTATCTAGTCTAAATATTAATAAAAGATTTTATTTCATGCCATATGATATTCTCTCCTTCAACCTCACACTTTTTATTTATGTTTTTATATACAAAATCTTTATCTTTTTTTTTTTAAATTGTAACTCCTAAAAAATCTCAACAAATTTAAATAGATAAATACAAACCTAAAACAAAACAGATGTACATAAAAAATAGATAGAGATTATAGTAAGTATATGATAATTTTACTCTTTCAATATCAATATCATTTGATATAGATGGTTTGATTTTTTTCCTTTTTTAATAAATAAATAAATTATAATCATATATAAGAACTCTGTAATAACTTAAGATTCTAAAATTAGGAGTAGATTATATAAATAAAGTATCAAATTATATTTGTAATATCATTTAATGCTCATGTTGGTGTAATAAACATGTGCATTCAACTCCAACAATACACGAGTTTTTAAAAAACGTAACATTTTTTGTTATTAAGTACTGGACATTACATTTACTTAAGTTGTGTAGTGTAATACACGAGATTCTAACATTGTGTGTATATATATAACTCATTCAATTTAAAAAAAAAAAAAAACATACAAACAATGGTTGTTGTGACTGCTGAAACTTATAAGAAAGTTGATGATGTAAGTTTCTTTAATCGATGAATTAAATGCTTTCATATATTTATAAACTTGGTAAATATCACACATATTGATCATACACGATACAAAATTTATTTGGACATTTGAAAAACGTCTAAAATTATCGTTTTATAATTTAAATAGGGTAAATTACACTTTTCGTCATTTATGTTTGTATCAGATTGCAATAGATAGCCTTTAACTTCAATAATTACAGCCACAGTCCTTTTTTTTGTTAAAAGCGTTACACCTTTCGTCCTTTAGCACTAACTAGGTTAAAATTTTTAGTTAAGTATAGCATGTGTCTTGCACATGAGGGTAGGTTAGTCATTTGTCCCTTTTATTTAAAATATATTTATAATAAAGTTTAATTTAAAAACCCTTATCCACAACTCTCCCCTCTATCTGTACCAAACACCATCACCACCATCTATGGCTGTCAATGCTGGCCACCAAGAAAACCCACCGACCAGCAAAGAAACCCCACCACCTGTGACTACCATCGTCGCTTGTCACCGTCATACCCACCACCAATCCGGCACAATCTCCGAAATTTGATGTAGCTTGATAACAACAAAAATATCATAAATATATTATCAACACCATAACTAATACAACAAAATCAACGAAACAATCATAGCACAAACATTGAGTTCACTTAAACCAAATGTTTTATAAAATTCTAGCTTGGTATCAACAAAAAGATCATAAACAAGTTATCAACTCCACAACTAAAAAAACAAAACCAACAAAACAATCAGAGACCACAAATGCAAATCCAACAATAACTCACCTGATTAAACTCCAAAACATCAGATTTAAACCTATCATGTTCTTTATCACAATGAATATCAATAGAAACTCTAGAAACAGTCACACCACATCCAGGCAAAACAATATCCCTTTTTCTTGATTCATCAAACTCCACCAATCTCCCACTCAAGATTTTGCAAACTTTAATCTAAAATCATTAGCAAAATCAAACCCTAATCCCAATGAATCAAAAGCCCTTTGTTCGATCGGTTTCTCATAGTAATCCATCGAATTCGTTGCCAAGATTTCAAGAAACAGAGTAGAAGATATTTTTACAGATCTGCAATTTCTTATATCTGGGTTCTCATCACCCCCTCTAGCATCTCTCCACTGCTGCAATTGAGCAAGAAAAAAGGGATAAAGACGAAGAGATGAATAATGTTAGACGGTGGAGGTGCTTACGGCGGTGGCGGTGCTAGGTCGGTGGCGGTGCTAGGGCGGTGGCGGTGCTTACGACGGTGGTGGTGGCGGTGGTGAATGGTGATGCTAGAGCAGTGGTTCAACAGATAAAGAAGATGAAGTGAGTTTGGGTTTATATTCATGTTTTTTTTTTTTTTTTTTTTTTGTTTTATCTATAAATAAATATAAATATACTTTTAAATAAAATGATAGGGTAAAATGACAGGAACACCCTTATGTGCTTTGCACATGACTAGACTTAACTGATAATTTTAACAAAGTTAGTGTTAAAGGACCTATGGTATAATGCTTTTAACAAAAAAAGGACTGTGTCTGTAATTATTGAAGTTAAAGGCTATCCATTGCAATCTGATACAAACATAAAGGACGAAAAGTGTAATTTATCCATTTAAATATTCATTACTAACTATTTGATTCTTTTATGGAACCGTGTAAAACACGAGGTTATAACCAAGTTTAGAGATATACTAATCGAAATAATATGTATTGAATTATGATAATAATTCAAATGCAAGTGTGACTATGTTTTTATTCGTGATTGTTGTTTTCATCTTGTAATATTCGTTATTTTTAAACTTATAAATGTCATAAGATTATTTTACAAGATGTAAATACCTATATACACATTAACAATAGCATA
This sequence comes from Helianthus tuberosus, assembly GCA_030545235.1. NCBI lineage: Eukaryota > Viridiplantae > Streptophyta > Magnoliopsida > Asterales > Asteraceae > Helianthus > Helianthus tuberosus. Next base: position 174,217,941 of record CM060363.1, read on the forward strand.
CTCATGGATATTAATGTTTTAATCATATCATGGGTTTTACTTAGAAATAACCGTATTACCTAAGAAATTCATCTTTGTGGCTCATCAAAATGAAACGAAAAGGTGGAATAAATCGAAACAATATAATAGCAGACAAGTCGGCCATATCACAATTAAAATTACAAGAAAACGCATTACCCCCGATACTATATAATTAAGAACCCTATACGACAACAAAAGAGTTACATATCTAGAGTACTAGGTTAGAACCCCGTGTAATACACGGGTTGAATAAATGTAATTTTATATACCAAATAATAAAATAATATCTTTAAAAATCTCATTTATTACATGAGTTGAATAAATGTAATTTTATATATTAAATAATAAAAAATTATATATTTAAGAAACCCGTGTATTGTACGGGTTGAGTAAATTTAATTTTATGTATTATATAATGAAAAAAGTTACATTTTTAAGAGCCTCATGTATTGTATGGGTTAAGCACATGTAATTTTGTATACCAATCAATAAAAGGTTATATCCTGTTATATCTTTTTATACCCTGTGTATTATACGGATTGAATAAATCTAATTTTGTATACCACATAATAAAAAAAGTTATATTTTTAGAAACCCGGTGTATTACACGAGTTGCATAAATGTAATTTTGTATAGTAAATTATAAAAATATTATATCTTTAAAAAACCTCATTTATTACACGGGTTGAATGAATCTAATAAAAATTATATCTTTAAAAAAACTAACGGATATATTCGATATATGATGCATGGGGTGATTGCGGTGATGGTTCTTATAAATGTCACGTAAACATAGTGAATACCGTATTTGAGTTGAGAGTTGAACACGAAAATAAAAATATAGAACCAATAAACATTGATTAATATTTTTGTTTACCCCTTATATACATTTGTGAAATAGATTATACCCTTAACTACTTTAGTTTAATAAAATAAATAAATCATTTACATTATATTAATTTATATTTAGCGTACGTCTTTTTTTTTTAATTTTAGGATAAATAATTTTGAAATCGAGTAAATTGCCAAAATCGTCCCTGAGGTTTGGACATGTTTGTTATTTTCATCCAAAACGATTTTTTTGTATCACTTTTGACATTTTTTTCCATTTCATCCAAACATCTAATTTGCTTTATTTTTTCTATCAAATATTTGGATGAAAATGAAAAAAAATCCAAAATCTCAGGGACGATTTTGGCAAAAAAAATAGTCAGACGTTTGGATGAAAATGACAAAAAATCCCAAAATTGAAGGACTATATGGTACAAAAAAATTGTTTTGAATGAAAATGACAAAAATACCCAAACACCAGGGACAATTTTGACAATTTACTCATTGTTTTGGATGAAAATTACAAAAATACCCAAACACCAGGGACAATTTTGACAATTTACTCTTTGAAATCTAATAAATATTTTAAAATATTATATTATCTCCTATACAAATTGTTTAAATTTATATTAAATTTAATTTTATATTTATCTTTTAATTAATATTGATTATTTATAATTAAGTTGGATAGAGAGGAAAAAACTAAAAAAATAGATGGCTCTAATGAATAACATGTGTCACTTTATTGGTTTCTTTTATTATATAGTATAGATTATATAATCCTTTTGCCCTTATCAGTTATCACCTACTCACCAGACCTCTTGTTTTCCGTCTTTTTGGCAGCCAAGTATGACGTTTATAACAACCCTCTTAGCTAGTCAATAAGATGGAGAAATAAGGGTACGAGTGAGATGTGACTGTGTATGGTGATTGATTTATGTTGGAAATCAGCCACTTAATCAAACACGATTTGAACAAACTATTCGACTCTTTTATTATTTATCATTTAAAAGCACACTACTTACAATAACCTAACCATCTATTTATACTAAACTCATTATAGTCTTAACCCGACTCAAACTCTATTTAATTAAATAAATTAACCAACTAGATAAACATATCTAATTCAAATTACAATTATCCATAATTAAATATAAGGATAAATTACATTTTTCGTCCTTTATGTTTGTATCGAATTGCAATAGATGACCTTTAACTTCAATAATTACAGTCACAATCGTTTATTTGGAAAACTCGTTACATCTTTCATCCTTTAGCACTAACAAGGTTACAATTTTAAGTTAATTCAAAACATGTGCCCTTACAAATGAGGGTAGACTGGTAATTTCACTTTTTTTTTTATAAAACCCTGTCTCTTCTCTCACCCATCCCTTTCCCTCTTTCTCTTCAACCAACCTTCACCACCACCATCATATCCAGCCGCCGCCGCCACCACCACCACTACCGCCACCAAGTGAAGAAAATTCAAAGCTATGATTCAAAGCAACATTTGGTAAGAAAAAAATGTAAAATTTATGAAAAGCCTAACTTCGGTTTGTCAAAAGGAGAGACCCCAGATGGATTAAACATTAAACCACTTTTTATTAAGTGAAAAATTAGGTGTAAAGGTTTGGCAGCCATTAGAGACTATAGAACGTGAGATACATAGGCGGTGGTTGCAATGAAGAAGAGGAAATCGACACATACGTTTTGCTTTGATGTTGTGGGGCCATCAATTCATCATACACACAACAAGAATCCTTAAAAGATTGAAGCTTTTAAAGATCTTGATGAAGAACACACACAATCAGACCTAAATTCCATCTGGGCTTCTCAAATTTCTCAAAATTAAGACCACCCAGATCGATCTTTATGCAAATAATGTATCCGAACAGAGTTTTCTCCCTCGAACTATGGCGGCTAGGGTTCCGTCATGAACCCCCAAAGCGATGGTGTTGCATATTCCAGATCCGCCGAACGAATGTAAGATTCGCATGTTCTAGATCCGTCATCGTTCAGATCTGATTCCAACAAGATCTATTTATGTTCCGGAGAAAGGAATAAGTGATAGGTGGTGGTGGTTAGGGGTGGTGGGTGTTGGTGCAGAAGAAGAAGATGGATGAGTTTCTAGATAGAGAGCTGAAGAAGAAGGACGGGATGGTTTCTAGAGAGAGAGAGAGCTGGAGAAAAGGGATGAGTTTTAGAGAGAGATGATATTCAGATTATTGTATATACTTTACTAGGTTATTACCCGTGTGTCACACGGATTGAACGCTAAAAAAAGAAAACACATATAACTTTATATTCAAAACAGTTTAAATAAAATAAAGGCAAAAGTTTCCTTAACAAATGATAAATGAACAAAAAAGACTACAAATTTCCAAAAAATTCTTTGTACACAACATTTGTGGTCTTATTTGTAGCATGGCCATCTTTATCTGTTATCAGCATCTTCAAACCGGCTCTACTTTTAACCCTTGATAGTGCCACATAAAGTTGACCATGTGAGAAAACAGGATCCTTGAGATACAATCCAACCTTGGATAATGATTGTCCCTGACTTTTGTTAATAGTCATTGCAAAACAAACAGCAACCGGAAACTGTCTTCTTTTGAACTTGAAAGGGATTTTCTTATCAGATGGTGACAGACTGAGGCGGGGGATGAAAGTTCTTGTACCAATATTAGCACCAGATATAATCTCAGCTTCAATCACCCTATTATTACCGGATAAAGTACTCGTAGTCGTGTACCATTACACAAACCATTCTTCTGGTCAATATTTCGAAGTAGCATTATTGGAACACCCACCTTCAAAACTAATTGATGATTAGGTACACCTCAAAGTTTAAGTCCATTCAAAACGTCCGGTGAGTAGAGCTTTTCATCAAAAGTTTCGTTTACATAATCTGACTGACAAATTGAATCTGAACTTAAGTACTCCTTTTCATCGCCAGGAAACAAAGACATCAAGCGATCATTGATAGATTGAACAACCTCATTTGTAGGTGCTAAAATGGCTCTATCGTCAAAATAGTTAGGCTCATGGAATCTATCAAGAATGGAACGATAGACAAAGTTAATTAAATCAATAATAGGATCAGAAGAATCACCAATTAAAAGATCTTCGGGTATATCAATAGTTGATTCACCATCATTTGTTATATATTGATTTAGGAATTATTAATTTTATTCTTGGATGTCAAGTATTTATAATAAGAACATTAACATGTTTTATTTATTATTGAATACATTGCCTACAAGAAATAATAAAATTTAACATAAAAATAAAATTTAACAATTCTATTTTTGAGCAGCCTGTTTTTGAGCATATGAGTTTGAATTCCTGTGTTGAAAAGTACTATAGTTTTTTGTGCAAAGTGTATTCAGTTTTTGAGAAGCCTTTTTTTTTAGCATATGAGTATGGATTATGTGTTTGGAGAGTACTAAACTTTTTGGTGCAAGGGTTTTCATAAGACATATTGTCCCTTATAGTTGATATTTTCCTGGTGTGTCACTGTTCATTTCAGCTTTTTGACCTGTCTTTTGTTGTCATATGTGTTGACAATATTCCCCTATATCAAAAATAGGTTGTTGCATTAGGATAAGTATGTTGAGGACTACTAAATGAATGCCAATGGAGGTTTTTTTTAGCATATGAGTATGGATTATGTGTTTGGAGAGTACTAAACTTTTTGGTGCAAGGGTTTTCATAAGACATATTGTCCCTTATAGTTGATATTTTCCTGGTGTGTCACTGTTCATTTCAGCTTTTTGACCTGTCTTTTGTTGTCATATGTGTTGACAATATTCCCCTATATCAAAAATAGGTTGTTGCATTAGGATAAGTATGTTGAGGACTACTAAATGAATGCCAATGGAGGTGTTATAAGAGACTCTTCGGGTTGTGTTCATGAAAGTGAATGTGCCGATGGAGGTTTGTATGTTGATGGTGGCGCAATGCATGGAAAGTTTATAAGAGACTCTTCGGAAGCTTCTGTTTCATCATCCTGAATTTTAAAGTGTATACAAGTTAAGGACAGAAAATGGTGTTAAAACTTAGAAGAGCCCCAACCCACCCATTATATTACCAAGTAGAAAACCGAAAAAACTGAACAGAAAAAACCCATTTAACCGAACTGAAAAAAACCCAACCGAACCGAAATTTGAGGTTCGGTTACGGTTTTGCAATTTATCAAAACCAAAAAAATCCGAACCGAATAACCTAAAAAATCTTTTTTGTTATATTTGTTATATATTGATTTAGGAATTATTAATTTTATTCTTGGATGTTAAGTATTTATAATAAGAACATTAACATGTTTTATTTATTATTGAATACATTGCCTACAAGAAATAATAAAATTTAACATAAAAATGAAATGATTTTTAAAGTATTAAAGTTTTAGTAAAAGCTTTGAAAAAACACTAAAACGGATTTGAAGGTTACGTTTATGTGAACAATATTAATTAAAAAGATTAAATATATTAACTTAAATGTAAACATCTAAGAAAGATTCTTAAACTTCGGATTATACTTTTTATTTTTGAATCTTACGTAATTTGTTCCAAAAACCGAACCAAACCGTTGCTAAAACGAAAACCGGGCGGTTTTCAAGAACTGAAAACCAAACTTTCAGTTAGTCAGTTATGGTTTCGGTTTTACCCAAAAACCAAACTGAACAATGCACACCCCTATTACCAATCTGGCAAGTAAAAGTGTTGAAACAATGAAAAAGCATATACCAACCTCGGCATCAAGTGTTTCGATAAGCGAGTTGGGAATCGGGTTTGGAGAAAACTCATCTGGCACGAAACTGTAAACGACCCACCTGATCAATGAAGTAGAAAACGTTGGGCAAACCTGTGATGAAACAAAACGAAAAAAGTCGAAAATGTTTAATCAAATACTGAATATGAATAATATGAACATGAAATCCATAAAAATGGGGACGAATTATTTAATTACCTCCTTTCTGGTGGACTTATCTGCAAGCATTTCAAAAGGAAGCATCATGAGGTCACTTAAAGCATGGAGTAATCTAAAAGCCTTGAAAGTTTCATGTTCTTTCTTGTTGTCGATGACATCATCGGCATCTTCGTGAATGTCATTATCCTCAATACCAAACAGATCTGTAAGCCATCTAGACCATGTCCCAATCTGGTAAGAGAGATATAGAATTTGTAGTTGAGTTTATAACTGGAAACTCATTACGAGGTAAAGGTTGACCTTTTAGGTCAAAAGGACTACTAACTTTCGATTTGATATAGACAGTCTTGTATAGATCAGATATATTTGACACGTATGTTGAAAATTATATAGAAAAATAAGCATAAGTAATGGTCTGTGACATTTTCGTAATAAAATCTTACAAAATTTTCATTTCTAATGTAATCGGTTGACTTCAAAAGTTAACGTGAGCTCTTTTCCTAAATCACTGAGGTATTCTGGATACAGAAAGCTAAATGCTAAAAAAGCTTAGCGCTTCATATAAAAGGAATTGTATTACAGGTGGCAAGTAAAAGTGTTGAAACAATGAAAAAGCATATACCAACCTCGGCATCAAGTTTTTCGATAAGCGAGTTGGGAATCGGGTTTGGAGAAAACTCATCTGGCACGAAACTGTAAACGACCCACCTGATCAATGAAGTAGAAAACGTTGGGCAAACCTGTGATGAAACAAAACGAAAAAAGTCGAAAATGTTTAATCAAATAGTGAATATGAATAATATGAACATGAAATCCATAAAATTGGTAAGAGACCATGTCCCAATCTGGTAAGAGAGATATAGAATTTGTAGTTGAGTTTATAACTGGAAACTCATTAGGAGGTAAAGGTTGACCTTTTAGGTCAAATGGACTACTAACTTCCGATTTGATATAGACAGTCTTGTATAGATCAGATATATTTGACACGTATGTTGAAAATTATATAGAAAAATAAGCATAAGTAATGGTCTCGACACACATTTTTTTAACAAAAAAATAGACTCGACAAATCACAAAAGAACCTAGCCTTAGCTAATGGAACAACATCCACATGACACCAACAACCATCAATTGTTTGACCAAAATATGGTCAAAAGAATGCATAATAAAGTTTGACTCATGTATATTGCCTCCAGAGAGAAAGCTTGAAACCATAAAAAGCAACCAACTTCACATAGACAAATCTGACAAATTTTGGAAGTGCCTTCATGTCAATGGTGGGTGGACATTAAAGTAAAAGTAAAATGTGTTTTAACTGTGTAAAGACACAAAAAAGTACAAAATGAAGAGAAACTGCAGCGATGACGATATTACTCTGCCTAAAAATCAATTACCAAAATATTATAGATTTCCACACAAATGGGTCGTTCTAGATAATGTTTTATCTCTAATAGGTTGAGCTAAAATATTTAACTGGAAAAGGAAACTATGCATCAAACGGGTCACAACCTTGGTTTTAAAAAGCGCGCAAGTGCAAGGCGCACACCCTGGGGCTTTTCGCTCAACGCCTAGAGTAATTACAAGAAGCGCTAAAATGGCGCGCTTTTTTGGGATTTTTCTGAGCTTTTTTGGCCTGAGGGGTGCACCACTCGTACCCGAGACGTTTTTATGCATCTAAATGTTGTACCTTGGGTTTTTTGGCTTGTACATGCAGCTAAAATCATACGAAAACCTTACTTATAGCTGTATCTTAGGTAGGGAAAGCTAAAAACCTATGGGATTAGCTTGCGCCTCAGCTACGAAAAGCCCGGCGCTTTTGCGCCTCGGTTTTAGACCTCGTCGCTTTTGTGCGCCTCTCAGAAGTCATCCACAATGTGAACTCAAATGCATTAAACCTCGTAAGGACTCAAAAACGAAACCAGCAAACTATTTCAAATTCGGCACTTTAATATTTCAAATTCTGCACATTCTTCACATGATACCAAATCAAACCAGCAAACTATTTAAAACTCTGCACTTTAGTATCTCCAACTCAACCCAAACCCAAATTGACTATAAGGACTGAAAAATGAGTTAAGAAGGTAAATGAAATGACTGATTAAAACCTAAATACAACTCAGAAACGTATAATACTACTTCTCAAGTAACAATTGAGCACATGATCATATAAGCAAGTAACAAATCAAACTATACAAGACACAATCATCACCAAATTGAGGGAAAATAAGCATACACGGTTTCAATTGATGAGTTTCTATTTCAAATCCTAACCAGATTGAGAACTACGAGATAGCCGTTTACTTTATAGTCACGAAATTAGGTCAAATTAATTTCAATTTGCACAATCATGTCTTCCTTATGTAACCCATTGATTTCACGACAAATTAACCCTAAAATCGACATTTACCTCAAATCACGCAGCACAGGTTTTCAGAAATAGGCAATGTGATCAGCCAGATGAGATTATTTGAAATCGAACCGATTCAGATTTCGTTCTTCTTCAAACGACCCCTCTTATCTTGAATCAGAATAAAAAGCATACCACTAATAAATATGTGCATACGACCCCTCTTATCTTGAATTTTGAAAGCAAATGAACTGCAAGAAGAAAAATCAAACCATAATCGTTATCAAGGCACTCTATTCCATTAGGGTATCATCACAGTTGCAACTGAAAAACAAAAAACAGAATCAAAATCAAACAAACAAATAGCCATACGAGTAATGAATTGAGTTGAAATTATTGTTGAAAAACCCTAATTTCTTTTAACCACAACCATACAAATAGGAAAAAATCGAAAACCTAGAAATTGACAATGAAAACATACTGTATTACGGATCAAATCGCTAGTATCTTCCGGCGATGGTGAGGGTTAGGGTTATAGAACGCTGAATCACATCTGCGAGGAGATAGGGTTTGTGAGAGCGATGGTTGGTAGAGAAAGAGAGAGAGAGTGGTATGATGCAAGGGCTGTATTACGGATCAGATCGCTGGTATCTTCCGACGATGGTGAGGGTTAGGGTTAGAGAACACTGAATCACATCTGCGAGGAGATAGGGTTTGTGAGAGCGATTGTTGGTAGAGAGAGAGAGAGAGAGTGGTATGATGCAAGGCAGAATAAAAATTTCAAATTAATTTGGGCAGTGGATCCGGGTCAGATACTAAGGACCCGAGCTTTAACCCGATTAAAAGAAAGGTGAAATGGGCTGTAAGATTGACACATAGGATTGTGATGATGTGGATAGTCTAAATCTTTGCCAAGTGTCTATGTGGGTTAGTTATTTATTAGAGGAGATAGATAAGTTTTTATTTTTCTTTTTTTTATATATAAAATATTTTAATTAGATTGGTAAAAAGACCAAAGTGCCCCTATATATATAAACTTAACTGAAAATTTTAACCTTGTTAGTGCTAAAGGATGAAAGATGTAACGAGCTTTCCAAATAAAGGATTGTGATTGTAATTATTGAAGTTAAAGGTCATCCATTGCAATTCGATACAAACATAAAGGACGAAAAGTGTAATTTATCCTAAATATAAAAAACTCGATAAACATTTCACCAGAATTATCCATAACCCGTCTTTCTCTCTTTAAATCAAATATTAACCCTCTTCATATTATACATCACTATGTTCAACACCATTTGTGGTGGTCTCACGGCTGAAGTAATGTGTAGATAATTTAAATGATTCATTCCAATTACAACTGAGTTTAGTCTAATTTTATTTAAAAAAAATGTTACGGTGATAATTGTAGGTGGGTCATATGATGTACCAACAATATTTAAAAAACATTATTAAACAATTTGTAGCTTATAGTATTTTATGACTCCCTAGTGCTTACATTTCATGACTCGAATCATTAATTTCAAAACTGCATATTGTAAAATGACCCACCCATAGAATACAAACGTTAACAAACATCAAAAGTAATAATTCAGTTTAGCATCTACTATATGTACACTCATTCAGCAACAAGAGTAATAATTCAGTTTTGTAGCGGCTATAGATACACTCATTCCTACTGCTGCATCTTCTTTGTAAACCAAATCAATAGGCATGCAACGGTTCTTGAAGTTGAAAAGATGGACGAAGCCATCCTGAAACATAAACACTACATTACTATCATTTTAGATTTTAAACTCATTTGGTAGATTCGCTCATGCATATTGGTGCGATAAGTCAAATTTGGAGAAATAGAGTAACCAAAGGTCAGTTTCAAATGAGATTACCTTTGTGGTTGCATATGTGTTGAGAAGTGCTTCTTGCTTCTGGTCAAGTCTTCTATAAAATAATGACAACAATGAAGATAAAAGACAAAAATTAGATTCAACATAGCTAATAATTTCAATATATAAATAATAGCTCAATTACAAGAGTGCTAAATAGTTATGGTCTAGTAATAGACTATGAACACAGTTATGTTGATAAAAAGTTTGCATACCTGATTTTGTGGCAGAATTGTTTTATTTGCAAATAGTGGTCCGCAATTTCAACGAGCTGTCTTCAACATTTGGCTCAACTGGATTCAAGCTACTTGAACTAACCATTTGATCTAATCTCATGCTTTCACATCTTGATGAACTTATTTTTGGTAATCCAGAATCTAATCTTAGATTCATGATATCAAGTTCCACTAGATTTTCATAATGGATCCCACTAAACATTGATTCGAGTTTCCGCTAAACATGTACTTACAAACAACTATTCTTGCTTTTATAAGTTTGTAACAATACTGGGCAAACACTAATCAATATAGTGTAGCAACTTAGAAAGCATCTGAATTTCATCCTTAATTTAAAATTTCAAGGTTGTGATCATACAATTTAATAAATTATACAGGGTAACTTAAAAATAAAATTTACGAAATTTAAAACTGGAGGAGACCTTGGTTGAAGAATACGCCAATAATGAAAGGGTCTATTCTACTGCTAAAGAGGCATTGGTGGGAAAAAAGGCAGACAAGTAGGTGTTTCAAATTACTATGTCTTTGGTAAAGGTTTATGAACCCATCTGGTTGGGATGGGTCATTTTCTAACAACTATGACTACATCTATCATCCATCGTACCTTACTTTTACGCTTATTGGTAACCGAAGGGGTTCAGTAACACTTATTCCAACAACTAACACTCTTACGGATATCACCGGAAGACTTTAGAAATTAAAGACAGCGGAAGTTGTAACATTATATTATGATAGGCAAAGCATTTGTGCTTGAACCATCAACTCAATTTTGCTGGTTTGAATCTAGTCTTCTTCTATAGACTCTCTCAAATCCTCAATAAACTTTTCAATAACCTTATGCTTAAATCTTACCCATGGCGTTCACATCTCTAGCAATAACTAATGATCCGATTATCGATATAAACACCCTTATGAAGGTAGTCTAAACCACATGAATCACTTATTACTACACTTAGTGGTTGCACCCAATTTAAAGAACTAATAGGTACCTTTGCAAATGCTCCCTTTCCCATCTTCAGATCGTCATCAACGTCTGTGGCTGCATATTGCTGGCGACATGTGTGTGCTGAGAGCGATGATGATATACTGCCTCCATCACCTGAGGCAGAGTACCTCATACCGGTAACAATTATTGAGATCTGTAATGAATATTTTGAGGAGATACAAAGAGACCAACGATTCAAGTAGGGTTTACAAAACTCACACTTCAAGTGGACTATTGATACAAATTAATTGGGCTTTGATACAAATCAGAGTTTGGTAAATAAAATTAGCAAGCCCAACTAAACAACCGATGTTTGGGATTTTCATAAAATTTTTTTGAAGTTTTCGTTATATCTTTTTAAATTCTAGTAAATACTAAATATAGGGGTATCAATGAGTTTTTATAAAGTTTTCATTATAACATTTTAAACTTTAGTATAGGGGTATTATTATTTTAGTTTAATCTCTTCTAATTAATTATTATGTGAAAAGTCGCCGGCTCGAGCGCCGGAGTCAGAGATTCCGATAGCCGGAGATGGAATGATGAAGACAATTAATGCTAAGGAAACTTTTTTGGTAACTCCCGAAAATCCTAGGGAATCTTCCATGATTGACGCAACTCTTAATGAAGATAATAATTGTCCTACGAACGTTTCGGTCGATGTTGTTGGTGAATTTGAAAAGTCTTCGGCAGATAGAGTTAATTATGGAACAGGGACTGCATGTGATAATAGAGTAAAGAATAAGGGGTTTTCTTGTATTTTGTCCAGAAAAAGGAAGAAGATTCGGTTTAAAAAACAAGGTAGTGGGTCCAAGTCTAATTCAGGCCCAACTAAGAAGAAGAACAAAAATAAGCCCAGCAGTGGGGATCCATTCGAGTTGGACAACTTAATTGGACCTATGGAGCCTACTCAAGTTTTAGCCCAACTTAGAAAGTCTGGGGGTTCGTTTGATCAGACGCTAGTTAACAATGGTCAGGATCCTGTTTTAGTGGGTGTTAACCTTGATAGAGAAACTTCTACTCTGTTGAAGCCGTTCGATCAATTAATGGGAGACATGGAGGAGGAAGGAAGTCCACCGGCTGTTTGTGTAGACTTGTCAGCGGAGTATATTCAAGATCATACGAATTTAGTTGACATCCAGGTCCCTCAGAAGCTGACAACGAATGCCACAGAACTTGAGAAAACTATAGAGCTTGGAGTTACTTTGGGAGCCCAATTACAAGACAAAGCTGAGTTGGTTACCGGTTTATTATTCGAAGAAGGATTACAAAAAGTTAAGGTATGAATTTTCTTTCATTGAATATTAGGGGATTGGGGGTGAAAGGTAAAGACTCGTGGGTTAGAAGGTTGAAAAAGGAAAACGGTGTTTCTTTTGTAGCCCTACAGGAAACCCAATTCAGCGATATGTCAGGGTTTGATTGTTTTAAGTTTTGGGGTAACTCGTTGGTTGAGATGGAGTTTGTGGAAGCGAGGGGTAGGTCGGGTGGCTTGGTTTCTTTCTGGGATCCTAGTAAGTTTACGAAGATCTCATCTATCAAGCATCAGAATTTTATTATAGTTAAAGGTTACTTAAAGGAAGATGGATCCGTAGTTAATATTCTTAATATGTACGCTCCTCAGAAGTTGTTGGAGAAGCGGCCGATTTGGGATTTGATTTCGGATTATATTAGTAGTAGTTCAGGGTTGTGGTGCTTACTTGGGGATTTTAATTCAGTCCGTTTCAGTGAGGATCGAAAAAATTCTTTTTTTGATCAGACCGATGCGGATGCTTTTAATTCTTTCATAGATTCTTCAGGTCTCTTTGAATACAGTATGAAGGGGAGCTTGTTCACATGCTTAACTAAAAAAGGCTCTATCTTCAGGTTCAGTAAAATCAATAGAGCTTTGGTTTGTTTTGATTTTTTGAATAGATGGCCGGAGGCTTGTTTACGGGCGTTACCGAGGCATTTGTCTGATCATAGACCACTGCTTCTAACTTTGGTGAATGAAAACTTTGGCTCTCGCCCTTTTAGATGGTTCAATTCATGGTTGGATAGAGAGAGTTGTGAGTCTGTGGTGACCAATACGTTGTTGAATTTTAATGGGAAAGGGCCGGCGGATGTAGTTTTGTCGTCAAAATTGCGATACCTTAAGCTGGTTTTAAAAGATTGGAAGAAACGACTGGATTTAAAAGAAGGTGAGGAGCTCAACGCTATGAAGACCGATTTAGAACAGCTTGAGTCCGAAATGGAACAAAGGGAGTTATTAGAGGAGGAAGAGTGGGCTTGGATGGAGTGTAAGAAGGGTATAGCGGAGAATGAATTTCTTCATGCTAAGGATTTACTTCAAAAGTCTCGGGTTAATTGGGCTAAACATGGGGATGACAATACAGCTTACTTCCATAGTGTTATTAATGGAAGGAAGGCTTCTAACACTATCCAAGGTTTAATGGTCAATGGAGAGTGGGTGGCTAAGCCGAATTTGGTTAAAAGGGAGGTTTTGAGGTTTTTTAGCAGTCAATTCAAAGAAAAGGTTGCTAATAGACCACGGCTTATTTGTGATGAGATAAAGCGTATTCCAGCCAACTTGGTGGAAGGCCTGACCGTCCCTTTTACCAAAGAGGAAGTCAAACATGCGGTTTTCGAATGTGGTAAGGATAAAGCCCCGGGTCCGGACGGATTTAATTTTAACTTTGTTCGCCACTTTTGGAACGTTCTGGAAGAGGATTTTATGAAGATTATGTCTGAATTTTTTGAGACGGGTTCTATCAACAAAGGTTGTGGTTCTTCGTTTATAACGCTTGTTCCAAAGGTTAAGAATCCCCTCGGTTTAAAAGACTTTAGACCAATTACCTTGGTGGGTATAATTAGTAAAACTATTTCTAAAGTTTTGTCTGTTCGACTCAAGAAGGTAATCGGTTTTATTATTTCTGACAATCGGGTTTTCTTAGTGAGAGGAATATTCTTGACGGACCTCTCATGGTAAACGAAATATTATCTTGGTGTAAAAGGAGGTTTAAAAAGGTTTTCTTTATGAAGATTGATTTTGAAAAGGCGTATGATAACGTCAATTGGGCTTTCCTATTATCCATCATGGAGCAAATGGGCTTCCCGGTTAAGTGGCGGTTGTGGATTAAAGGAATTTTGATTTCAGCGAGATCGGCGGTTCTTGTTAACGGGTCGCCTACTTTTGAGTTTCAATGTTTTAAAGGGCTTCGCCAAGGTGACCCGATTTCGCCGTTCCTTTTCTTGATTGTTATGGAGGCGTTGACTTGTTTGTTTAACAAAGCTAGCAAGTTAGGCGTTTTTGAAGGGGTGTCTTTATCAAATAATGACCCGGCAATTTCTCACTTATTTTTCGCGGATGATGCGCTTCTAATGGGGAATTGGTCTAGTAACAATATATTGACAGCCGCAAGGATTCTAAGGATTTTTCATCTTTGTTCGGGCCTCAAAATAAACATCAACAAGTCTTTTCTTTATGGTGTAGGGGTGTCGAATGAAGAGGTGGTTTCGCTGTCCGCTGATGTGGGTTGTCGAGTGGGGTCCTTTCCATTTGATTACTTGGGTGTGTTGGTAGGGGCAAACATGAATAGAATCAATAATTGGCGAAAAATAGTCGAAGTCTTCGAGTCTAGACTTTCCTCATGGAAGGCTAGATTTCTTTCGATTGGGGGGCGGCTTACGTTACTCAAATCGGTTCTACAAAGTCTCCCCGTCTATTTTTTCTCTCTTTATAAGGCCCCGGTAGGAGTGTTAAATAAGCTAGAAAGTCTTATGAGACGCTTCCTTTGGTCCTCTACGAGCGAAAATGTAACACCCCAAAAATATGTAATCTATTTATTTCTTTTAAGATAGTTATAAGAAGGAAAGTTTGGAACTCGAATAAATTAAATATTAGAAACCGAGGGACTAAAGTTGAAAATTTGAAAGTAAATCCTATTAATTGAAAGACACACACTCCACACACACTTATGTGCGTGCGTGGAGGTGTCCAGGAGAAGAACCTAGAAGCAAAAACCCTAGTCATCATAATCCATCATATTGGAAGGTGATTTCAAGGCAAAACGGTTGTTTGAACCCGTATTCTCGATTCCCAAGGTGTGACTAACAAAGTGGTAAGTCGAATTTCTTGAAATCATGAACATTAGGAAGTGGGTTTTCTACCAAATCATGGGTAATGTTGTGATATGTACATCTAGAAGTTAAGACTATGAACTAGGACTCGATTAATGTTCGGTTTGCGTTGATTTAGCCTATTGTGATAGATGGAACATAGATGAATGATGTATGATTAGAGAATCTCATGAACTTGCTTGATTTGTTATGAATTTGTAGATTAGTATGTAAAGTTACTTGTAATTAAATGTGCTATAAATGTGAAACCCGCCAAGTGTTCGATGAAATGCCTAAAAGAACAAATGGGTGAATTTTGGTAAATTATGATAAAGATGTCGTTTGATAAAGGAGTGTAAAAGAGGGAATGATATTTAGTCGGACTAAATGAACGAATGTGTTGATGTAGGCGTAAAAGAAGAAGGTTCAAGCACTAGGAGGTCGGACAACTCACAGGATCGAGGTATGTTGATTTATGCATACAAGCTTTACTTTCTAACTACCATGGCTATAATAGAACTGTAATTATGATCATTCGTAGGCGATGTGTAATTGATACCTTAACCCGCCCTAAACGGACCGTAAGAGATGATGAATTATGAAGAAAGTTATATTATGGTCGGTTAGCCTTGAACTAACCGTAGCATGGAAAGTTATGAAGGAAATAAAGGAGATAGATAGATCTGTTATGAACGGATTTGGGATGTTGTTTATGGTGCTTTATGTCGAATCCGAAGGCAACGGATTGTCGAATGCTATGCATTATCTCGTTTAGAGATAGTATTTAAGTACCCGTTAAATGGGTAAAGGAAAGTGAAATGGTGATATGGTCAAGCGATGACGTAAATGAATGTTAGCTTTATTTTAAATTATAGATGCTAAAACTGACTAGTTGAACTTGATTGTGGTGTAGGTAAATCGGCTACTTAGGTGGCGTGGCGAGCTTGGGGGCGAACACCATCATGTACTCTACGCGCTTCCAAACTAGACGCCCTTTTTGAAACTATAGTTTTGTTAAATTTTAATGGACGAAGCACGCCTTTTGTTGTGTAAACTATGGTTTTAGAAACTTAGACGTTTGTAATTAGTAACTTTAAACTTGCGTCCTGACAGGGTAGTTCAGACTGACACCTGTGACCAGTCTAGGGTAGGTGTTGATCTCGAACTAGCCTCAAGGGCATTTTGGTAAAATGTAAATATTATGTCCTAATTGCAAACGTTGAAGTTCCATGTGTTTTGGTCGTTTCTTTTTAATAAGGGCGTAACAAGTTGGTATCAGAGCCTAGGTTTGAGAGAATCAAGCACGAGTTGAGGTGCTTGGGCTCAAACTGATAGCTCGCGCAATGGGTGTGTTCGCTTCAAGGTCGCAAACGAGGTAAAAGTTTAAGATGCTTTAAATTCTATAACGGGTCAAAATAATAATATGTGTCGAAATGGTTTACGAGTGCATAGAACCCAGGAATTTAATCTTGTGTAATTGAAAATATATATGGCATGGTATTGGCGAGAATTGGTATGCAAACGGACAAGTTTGGTTGATAAACCATGAATGGGTTGAAAGTTTATAAGCAAGAAAATGGCCGAAAGCTTAAAAAATTCGAAAATAGTTAATCCGGGTGCCGGATTTTAACTCTATGTGAATGGGGATGGAATTACGATCGTGTAGCAAGAAACGGATCGTAAATCGGATGAAAATTGAGTGAGTTGTGATCGTTTAGGTGAAAATGGGATTTGGGGAAAAATGCAGCAACCAGCATCGAAACTTCTGTTAAAAATGGACCCTCGCGTCGCGCTAAGGACCGTCGCGTCGCGCGAGCCCCCCTTAGCGTCGCGCGACCCCCTTAAAACGTGCAGAATCGTTTTTTTTTATGTTTGACCAATGAACTTGTTGATGAAGGTTATAAATCATGTAAATAGGGTCATGAAAGTAATTATGACATTATGGAATAACTTATAACGAACCGCAAGGGTAGGTGATGTTAAATTTATTGAAAACCATCGAAAAACTTTATTGTGTAGATGGCGGATCACTTGGATTCGAATGATGACGATGTGGCACGGGAAGATGCATTAAATGAAAAGATGGCGCAAATGATGGATAATACTTTTGAAGCCAAACTTCCACAAATGGTTCAAGAGGTGGAGAGTCGCGTGTTGGAAACGATTGATGCAATAATGACAAGCAAAATGGATGAAATAAAGGAGATGATTGGAGAGTCTAAAAGCAAGAGTAAGATACGAAGATGCACGTATAAAGATTTTATGGCGTGTAATCCTTCTCCGTATGATGGAAAGATAGATCCAATTGTATGCCAAAGATGGATTTCTAATATAGAAGCCGTGTTTATCCGGAGTCGGTGTGATAAGGAAGATCAAGTAATGTTTGCTACGGGTCAACTGCAATCGCAAGCTAAAGATTGGTGGGATGCTCGTTGTAAAGAGATAGGTGAAGATAAACTTCAACTGATGACGTGGCAGGAATTTAAAGAGCCTTTCCTAAAATACCATTGCCCT
The DNA here is from genome assembly GCA_030545235.1 of Helianthus tuberosus. Classification (NCBI taxonomy): domain Eukaryota; kingdom Viridiplantae; phylum Streptophyta; class Magnoliopsida; order Asterales; family Asteraceae; genus Helianthus; species Helianthus tuberosus. The sequence continues at coordinate 174,235,782 of CM060363.1, forward strand.
CAATCCGCCATCGATAGGATTTAGGAGGAATTCTTGCGCCTCCGACAGCACGATGAAACAATCAATGAGATAACAAATATTTTCTTGGATAAGCTGAAGTTCTGCAAGGAGTTCGTGAATTCAGAAAGAATGAAAATCAATCGATACCATGATATGTTGAAGGCGGAGTTTAGGGAGTTTATTACGCCCTCGAAGTGTGAAACTCTTGACGAACTCATAAACTGGGCGCGAGACAGGGAGATTGAACTCAAGAGACAGGTGGAGCGAGGTGAAAAGAGACCACCAGAGAAGGTGTCTAACCTAATTCCTTTCAAGAAAGGCAAGTTTCAAGAACAAGCCAATAAAGAGAAAGCAAAGAGTGGAATTCCCCGTTGCAAGAACTGTGGAAAGCTTCACTCTGGAGAGTGCCTGTTAGGCAAGAAGGGATGCTATAACTGTGGGGAAGAGGGACATCCGCATTACAGGTGCCCTAAGAATACGAAGACATGTTTTAATTGTTTCCAGAAGGGTCATATCAAGGCGGAGTGTCCCAAGCTCCAACCGGGAATGAAGAAGGAAGGCAAAAAGGAGGAGAACCCTAAGACAAGAGCAAGAATGTTTCAAATTACGTCTGAAGAGGCTAAAGCTCATCCGAATGTTGTGTCAGGTATTTTCTTGCTAAATTCCTTGCCGATGTACGTGTTATTCGATACCGGGGCTACTATGTCATTTGTTTCGAGTGATGTAATTAATCACCCCTCATTTAAGATTGAAAGAATGCAAATACCATTAGAGGTAGAGATAGCTGATAGCAAGAATTATTTGTTGCACGAAGTGTGTAGAACCTGTAAGCTCACGATAGAGGATGAGGAGTTTGATATTGATCTCGTACCTATGGTCTTAGGAGAATTCAAGGTAGTAGTAGGTATGGATTGGATGGCCCGACACCATGCGGAGATTAAATGCGAAAGTAAGACAATACGCGTGCAATCTCCGAGCGGGAGATGGTTAAGTATTCAAGGAGAGAGAAATGTAAAAGCAAAGTTATGCAATATTGTCCAAGCCTTCAAGTACGTGCGTAATGGAAGTAGGGCATTTTTAGCCTATGTAGTAGATGTTCATCAAAGCCTTCCCAAGATCGAAGACGTGGCAGTAGTGAACGAATATCCGGATGTGTTTCCGGAGGAGTTGCCGGGGCTTCCACCCGAACGTGAAATAGAATTTCGTATTGAATTAAATCCGGGTGCGCAACCGGTGGCTAAATCCCCATATAGACTGGCTCCCACCGAAATGAGGGAACTAATGACTCAACTGCAAGACTTACTTGATAAGGGCTTTATACGTCCGAGTGTATCACCGTGGGGAGCACCCGTTCTTTTTGTAAAGAAGAAGGATGGGTCGATGCGTATGTGCATCGACTACCGGGAGCTGAATAAATTGACCGTGAAGAACCGTTATCCCTTACCCAGAATTGATGATCTTTTTGATCAGTTGCAAGGTGCGAGTTGGTTTTCAAAGATAGATTTACGGTCGGGCTATCATCAAGTAAGGGTGCGAGAGGAGGACGTTGCAAAAACTGCATTTAGAATCGGTATGGACATTATGAATTCTTGGTCATGTCCTTTGGGTTGACGAACGCGCCAGCCGCGTTTATGGACCTGATGAACCGAGTATGTCGACCTATGTTAGACAAATCTGTAATTGTGTTCATAGATGACATTTTGGTTTACTCCCGGAATGAGGCCGATCATGCAAGACACCTACGTGAGGTACTTGAAACCCTCCGTAGAGAAAAACTTTATGCGAAGTTCTCAAAGTGTGCCTTTTGGCTCAGGGAAGTGCAGTTTCTAGGTCACGTAATAAATTCATAAGGTGTCTTAGTAGATCCAGCAAAGATTGAGGCCGTATTAAAGTGGGTTCCTCCGAAAAACCCAACCGAAGTAAGGAGTTTTCTAGGCCTTGCCGGCTATTATAGAAGGTTTATTCAAGATTTCTCAAAGATTGCATTACCAATGACTAAACTGACGAGGAAGGAAGGAAGGAAAGAAGGAAGGAAAGTTCGTGTGGGATAAAGAACAAGAAGAAGCTTTTCAAGTGTTAAAGGAGAAATTATCGAGTTCTCCGGTGTTAACATTACCTGATGGAACGGAAGATTTGGTTGTCTATTCAGACGCGTCACGTCAAGGCTTGGGGTGTGTTTTAATGCAAAGGGGAAAGGTTATCGCGTATGCTTCAAGACAACTCAGACCACATGAAGTAAACTACCCGACCCATGACCTAGAATTGGCAGCGGTGGTTTTCGCCTTAAAAGTTTGGAGACATTACCTGTATGGGGTAAAATGCACGATCTACTCGGATCATAAGAGCCTCAAATATTTCTTCGAACAAAAAGATTTGAATATGAGACAACGAAGATGGTTGGAACTGATTAAAGATTACGACTGTGATATTTTATATCACCCGGGAAAAGCAAACGTTGTAGCTGATGCATTGAGTCGAAAAGAATATCCACACCCGATTCATGTAAAATCTATGAAGATGACAGTTACGCCTCACCTCCTTGAAATGATAAGAGATACTCAAATAAAAGCATTAGAGACAGGGGATTCAAAGAAAGAAAGAACGAAGGGGATAGCAGAGAAATTTGAAGAAAACTCGAACGGGCTTAAAACGAGATTTGGTCGGATCTGGATACCAAGGTTTTGCGAGGTCAAGACAACGCTACTTGAAGAAGCTCATAAGTCACGGTATTCCATTCACCCTGGGGCTACAAAAATGTACTGTGACTTGAAGATAAACTATTGGTGGCCCAGTATGAAACGCGATATCGCTAAGTATGTCGCGAAATGTCTGACGTGCTCTCAAGTGAAGGCGGAACATCAGAAACCCTATGGGGAGTTACAACCCTTGGAAATTCCAGTATGGAAGTGGGAGGAGTTAACGATGGATTTGGTAACTAAGCTACCTAGAACGAAAAAGGGGCATGATACGATATGGGTAATCGTGGACCGGCTCACGAAGAGTGCACACTTTTTACCAATTCGAGAAGTCTACTCCTCAGAAAAGATGGCGGGAGTGTATGTGAATGAAATAATATCTCGACACGGGGTGCCTGTGTCAATAGTTTCAGATCGGGATACGAGATTTACCTCTCGTTATTGGCTGAAGTTCCATGAAAGTATGGGCACGAAACTGCACATAAGTACCGCCTACCACCCACAGACTGACGGCCAATCGGAAAGGACGATTCAGACGCTTATTGATATGTTAAGAGCATGCGCGTTAGATTTTGGGGGAAATTGGGATGACCATTTACCACTAGTGGAATTTTCTTACAATAATAGTTATCATAGTGGTCTTAAAATGGCACCTTATGAACTGTTATATGGAAGAAAGTGTAGGACTCCCGTATGTTGGGGGGAAGTAGGACAAAGGGAGCTCGCGCCTAACGAATTGATAGCAATGACCAACGAAAAGATTGATCTAATTAGAGCTCGATTAAAGGCGGCTCAGGATAGGCAAAAGGCATATGCGGATAAGAGAAAGCATCCTATCGAATTTCAAGTAGGAGACTATGTTCTATTAAAAGTATCCCCATGGAAAGGTATAATCCGTTTTCGTAAACGGGGTAAACTGGGGCCTCGTTATATTGGGCCATTTAAAATCTTGGCTCGAGTGGGGAAAGTGGCGTATCGTCTAGAATTACCGTCTTCATTAGATGGGATCCATAACACTTTTCATGTATCACAATTACGAAAGTGCCTTGCGGATGAATCGGCGATCGTACCTCTTGACGACATTGAAGTAGATGAGAGCTTAAACTATGTTGAAAAACCGATAGCCATTAAAGATTTTAAGGTAAAGAATCTTCGCAATAAGGCCATTAGACAAGTGCTAGTACAATGGCAACACCGGAAGGGGTCGGAACTTACATGGGAATCGGAAGATGAAATGCGAAAGCATTACCCTTCTTTATTCGGTACGTAAATGTTGATTTTTGTATGTGTTCAAGTTTCGGGGACGAAACTTTTTCTAAGAGGGGTAGACTTGTAACACCCCAAAAATATGTAATCTATTTATTTCTTTTAAGATAGTTATAAGAAGGAAAGTTTGGAACTCGAATAAATTAAATATTAGAAACCGAGGGACTAAAGTTGAAAATTTGAAAGTAAATCCTATTAATTGAAAGACACACACTCCACACACACTTATGTGCGTGCGTGGAGGTGTCCAGGAGAAGAACCTAGAAGCAAAAACCCTAGTCATCATAATCCATCATATTGGAAGGTGATTTCAAGGAAAAACGGTTGTTTGAACCCGTATTCTCGATTCCCAAAGTGTGACTAACAAAGTGGTAAGTCGAATTTCTTGAAATCATGAACATTAGGAAGTGGGTTTTCTACCAAATCATGGGTAATGTTGTGATATGTACATCTAGAAGTTAAGACTATGAACTAGGACTCGATTAATGTTCGGTTTGCGTTGATTTAGCCTATTGTGATAGATGAAACATAGATGAATGATGTATGATTAGAGAATCTCATGAACTTGCTTGATTTGTTATGAATTTGTAGATTAGTATGTAAAGTTACTTGTAATTAAATGTGCTATAAATGTGAAACCCGCCAAGTGTTCGATGAAATGCCTAAAAGAACAAATGGGTGAATTTTGGTAAATTATGATAAAGATGTCGTTTGATAAAGGAGTGTAAAAGAGGGAATGATATTTAGTCGGACTAAATGAACGAATGTGTTGATGTAGGCGTAAAAGAAGAAGGTTCAAGCACTAGGAGGTCGGACAACTCACAGGATCGAGGTATGTTGATTTATGCATACAAGCTTTACTTTCTAACTACCATGGCTATAATAGAACTGTAATTATGATCATTCGTAGGCGATGTGTAATTGATACCTTAACCCGCCCTAAACGGACCGTAAGAGATGATGAATTATGAAGAAAGTTATATTATGGTCGGTTAGCCTTGAACTAACCGTAGCATGGAAAGTTATGAAGGAAATAAAGGAGATAGATAGATCCGTTATGAACGGATTTGGGATGTTGTTTATGGTGCTTTATGTCGAATCCGAAGGCAACGGATTGTCGAATGCTATGCATTATCTCGTTTAGAGATAGTATTTAAGTACCCGTTAAATGGGTAAAGGAAAGTGAAATGGTGATATGGTCAAGCGATGACGTAAATGAATGTTAGCTTTATTTTAAATTATAGATGCTAAAACTGACTAGTTGAACTTGATTGTGGTGTAGGTAAATCGGCTACTTAGGTGGCGTGGCGAGCTTGGGGGCGAACACCATCATGTACTCTACGCGCTTCCGAACTAGACGCCCTTTTTGAAACTATATTTTTGTTAAATTTTAATGGACGAAGCACGCCTTTTGTTGTGTAAACTATGGTTTTAGAAACTTAGACGTTTGTAATTAGTAACTTTAAACTTGCGTCCTGACAGGGTAGTTCAGACTGACACCTGTGACCAGTCTAGGGTAGGTGTTGATCTCGAACTAGCCTCAAGGGCATTTTGGTAAAATGTAAATATTATGTCCTAATTGCAAACGTTGAAGTTCCATGTGTTTTGGTCGTTTCTTTTTAATAAGGGCGTAACAGAAAAAAACAAACTCCATTGGGTGGCTTGGGACAAGATTTGTTGTGATAAAAGTAAAGGGGGTTTGGGTATAAGTCGATTGAAAGATGTCAATGATGCCTTACTTGCGAAATGGGCGTGGCGTTTTAAAGTGGAGGATGGGGCTTTGTGGAAACTCATTATCTTATCATGTCATCATGGTAGATACCGTTGGTCGGGTCTTCCTCGAGCCACAGGGGTGAATGGGTGTTGGGCAGCGATAGTTAAGAATTGTGAAAAGCTCAAATGTGGGGACAGGTTTTTCTTTGAGCTTTTGCAGGGAAAGATAGGTGATGGTAGTAGCATTCGGTTTTGGGAGGATGTTTGGTTGCTAGATGTGCCTCTCATGTTTAAATTTCCTCTTCTTTACCGTGATGCTAAGTCCAAACGAGCGCTGATTAGTTCTTGCAGATCGAATGACAACTGGTCTCCTGTGGATTATTCTCGGCCCATGGGGATTCTAGAGGTTCAAGAATGGACTGTTCTATCTTTGCTGCTAGGCCAGGTTCATTTGTCAGCTGATAAAGACTCTTGGGAGTGGGCTGGGTCATCCTGTTTCACCGTAGCAGATGTCAAGAATAAGCTGCAGGTTAGTTCGAGTAGCGCTGGCTGTTTTAAGCTTAAATGGGTTGCGTGGGTTCCCTTAAAGTGTCATATTTTCGCCTGGCGGGCAGATATGGACAGGATTCCCACTGTCGAAGCGCTAAGCAAAAGAAATGTGTTTGTTCCGAATGACCGATGCAAGCTTTGCGATGTCGATCTTGAAACTTTGGGTCACATCTTCACTGGTTGTGGCTTTTCATTTGGTGTGTGGACCAATATTTGGAAATGGTGTGGGCTGTATACATGTTATGTTCTTCATACTAAAGACCTTCTTCTTTTGTATAAACAAGCGCAAGGAGGTAAGTGGGGGAAGAGGATTGTCCATGGTATTATCTTGGTGGCGCTTTGGATGATTTGGAAAGCTCGAAACGACAAGACTTTTAACAAGAAGGAGCCAAAGGTTAAGTGCGTGATTGGTAGTATAAAGTCTATTTCGTTTTTGTGGTTAAAGAATAGGTCCCATTTCAAAGATCTCCGATGGGAGGATTGGTGTATTAACCCCTTGTACATGTTATAGTTTTTGGGTGTTTGTCCTTGATTTGAGGACTTCCCCTTGTGTTTAATGAAAGTTAACGTTCAAAAAAAAAAAAATTTATTATGTATTATTTTAGTTAATCTCTTCTAATTAATTATAGATAACTCTCCAACTAAATATTATTAGTTTAATATCTTATGGATAATTATTATTTAGTTTAATCTTCTTCTCATTTATAATATTATTTATTTGAGTCAATTATATTTGAACATTTTGTTTAGTTTGGTATCAAATAGATTTTACGAAACTTAAAATAAAATTAATTAATATTATTTATCATTTATACATTTACGGGGTATAAAGGGTTAAATTTATTGAGACTTCGTTAACAAATTTTGCAACAACATAATAATCTATTTTTATCACGAAAACCAAGCTTTGTATTAATATATTAAATATTTTTATTTTATTTTCACTATACAAAATTACATTTACTCGACCCATTTAATACATGAGGTTTTTTAAGATATAACTCTTTATTATTTGATATATAAAATTAGATTTATTCAATTCGTACAATAAACGGGGGTTTTTAAGGATATATATTTTTTATTATTTAGTACAGAAAATTACATTTATTCAAACCGTGTAATGCGCATATTTTTAAAGATGTAATTTTTTTATTATTTGGTATATAAAATTATATTTATTCAACCCGTGTAATAAATGTGGTTTTTTAAAGATGTATTATTTTATTATTTGGTAAACAATATTACATTTATTCAACCCGTGTAATACACGTGGTTTTAAAGATATAATTTTTTTATTTGGTATATAAAATTATATTTATTCAACCCGTACAATATGGTTCTTATATATATAACTTTTTATTATTTAATATATAAAATTATATTTATTCAACCCGTGCAATAAATGAGGTTTTTAAAGATATGTTGTTTTATTATTAGTATATAAAATTTATTATTCAACCCGTGAATACACGGGGTTATAACCTAGTACTAAATATAGGGGTATCAATGAGTTTTTATAAAGTTTTCATTATAACATTTTAAACTTTAGTATAGGGGTATCAATGAGTCTTTATAAAGTTTTCGTTATAACTTTTTAAACTTTAGTAATACTAAATATAAGGTATCAATGAGTCGGATATGACTAATGTCAGTCTTATATCTGGCTTATTACTCGTTGTATTTAGATGTTTGTAATTTCTAGAAGGTAGATGGACAACATTAACGAAAAAAAAAAGATAACAATTTTATATTCCTTTAATATCAATTCAGCTTTATTTAGATTATTTTACATTTTTATATAAATAAATATATTAAACTACTCTACTTTTATAAATATACATATTAGTTTGTAAGAGTAACATTTAAGTTGTGTTTGTTTTTCGAAAAAAAGGTTATTTACCGAAACTCTTTGAACCACACCGGTATTCGTTTTTATGGTGGTTCTTTCAATGTTCAGATATATTTCGTTGAAAACAGAGTTGACTCGCAATAGATTTATGATACACCAAGCTATCGCGAGTGGTGGTATCGAGCTCAAGCAAAATAATGTCGTCTGAACAACATTGGTACCACCTATAGTAGTTTTTTTATCTCTTTCGGTTGTTATATCGAGTACCGGTATCGTAAATGTGCTATAATCATTTGAAATGATACTTAACGAAAGGCCGCTGCAAAGCACGAGGGATCTTACTAGTTCTACACAAGGGCGGACTCAAGCCCAACCCAAGGTGGGCGGGCGCACCCCCGGGGAAAAAAATTTCGTGCTAAGTTCCGTCGAAAATCCCGTCCGCACCCCTTGGAATTTTTCGTCCGCACCCCTTAGGTAAAAAATGTTGTCAATTTATATTTTAATTTTTTTTAGTAAACTCTTATTAAAAAAAAAATACTACCTAAATTATATAACTTTTAATACCTAACTAACTAAACCCACATACCCATACATTTACCCACTTATAATTCCTAACTAGCTAGCCCACTAAGTCTTAGTCCATTAACCAAACCCAATAATATTTCAAACTATAATAAAATAATTAAAGACCAAAACCGTTAGAAATTCTCTCCCGCTCTCTCTCTCTTGCGATCCCTGCACTGCCAACGAACAACATCACCCAGCGACAACAGTCCAGCAGCCGGCGACCACCGTAATCAGCCACCATACCATCGTCGTTTGACACCAAATCTAACCGGAATCCGAACACGGTTAAGTTTCTTTGTTATTTTGATGATTTTGGTTGATATTATAGGAGAAAAAAGGATAATAAAGTTGTTAAATAGGTTTGAAATTTTGTGTGTTTTGACGTTGTTTATGGTTGTTTAGATGATTTTTAGGGTGATTGTGTTGTTTATATATTTTTAGGGTGATTACAACTTACGTTATGATTTCTAGGGCTTGAATAGTTGAAAATTAAAACTAAAATTGAAACATTATGTTATGGAGTGAACTTGTGTTATATAGAGAAAGAATTGGTTAAGAAATTAGTTTTAGATGATATTTTGGATAGATTTCAAAAAATGAAAACTCGTAGGGCGTCGACGTTTTAATTATGTTTGTAACAAGGTTTGACATGTTTTTGATGATTATATAAATTTAGTTTGATGTTCGTTTGTTTTACATGACCCGACCCGATACGAACCAAATTTTTTACTTATATACCTAGGGGGCTAAAATTTTTAAAAATGTTCCGCACCCTCATGGAAAAATTTCTGGGTCCGCCACTGGTTCTACATATATAGGTACATTCAAATCAAACTAAGAAATTGGCGTAACAATATCCGGTAACTCGTACGCAATTATAAACATTACAAAACAACTTAGAAACCAATAGCAAGAACAATACAAACGTAGAAACAACTTTTAAAGATTTCCATGATCAATTTGTAAACATATTTCTGTACATTAGCCATTGATAGTTGGGAAACCAAAGGGATTTCTATCTCTTCCGCTAGTAGTGGATTATTGATAACTTCTTATGAGTCCGGAACTGGGCGATTAAACACCATATCATAACCCATGCTAAGATTGTAATCAGTTGAATCGGGTTTATAGAACTTAATACTTCACTCGTTACTATTTCTATAAAATTTTCTATTAGGGGACCCGGGGTGGTAGCGTGATGGCATAGTTTGACGAGTGAAACTTTGTGGAACACCGCCGCCACCCATAGTTTCACTGGTGAAATTGTTTAACGCGTCAAAAAGACAACGCGTGGAACTTGTTTGAAAATGAAAGGTTGGTGGGGTTGGCAGGTGACTGTTTGCAGCTTTTGTATATATACAAAGGTATTTTTTTAATATCCAAATCACAAACACTCTCCTTTGTGTATATAAATCCAAAAAATAAAAATAAAAAACAAAAGTTGCCTTTCAATTCTCCCACTCACAATTCTCCAACTCAAAAAATAAAAAAAATCTTCAACTCAATACAAAAAATTCTACAACCAAAACAGTTTTCAGTTTTATAAAAAAACAGATTTAAAAAAAAAACAGTTTACAGTTTTATAAAAAACAGAATTTAAAAAAACAGTTTTCAGTTTAAAAAAAAATACAGTTTTCAGTTTTTAAAAAAACAGTTTACAGTTTTATAAAAAACAGAATTTATAATGTAAAAAAATAAAAAATAAAAAATAAAAAAATTAGTGAGTGATGGAATTTGTACAAGTGATGACCATTTCCAGCAAAAAAGGGTGTGAGTGATGGAAATAATGGTTGATGACATGGCAGAACCTGATTGGATGTTGTCAGTGATGGAATTGGGTGTGAATTATTCCACCCCTACCCCTCTTAGTTGATCATATATGGTATAGATTTCCAAAGACATTTATGCTTGTAGCATAACAAGGGTGGAAGACACATAAAGCAATGACCATATAATTCATTACTTTATGATAGATATTCATCTTTATGATTTCTTAAATACATATTCAAATTTTAATTAATATAGAACTCTCTACCGTTGTTTTTGGGAAAATTTCACAGAATAGTAACAAAGTTTCACCTCTGTTCCACTAAAGTCACTATATCTTTTTTTGTATCTTTAAGGTCATCCAATTTTGATTTAGTGTTCTAATCTTGCGTAATTAGCAGGTTACCATGTTACAACTATTTAATTTATTTTTTAATCTTATTTTGATTTTGTAATTTACTGTTTTACCATCCCAATTTAAAAACAAGAGAAAAGAAAAAAACCTATATTAAATCTCATCATTTTTTATTTGAATAACAAAGTAAGTTTAAAACAAAAATATTTACGTGCACCTTCTTCTTAGTTTTACTCTCGTTTTCAAGGCATAGGTATAAATCCGGCAAACTTTCGCGATTCTCCAATAGCGATTCCCGTCAACAAGATCTTGTTAGACTACACCTCCGTCGCCAATCCCCGTCCGGACTTCTTATGGCTTCTACCCAAATCGATTTCATAGTCCATAGATTCCGGCGAGTATCCAAATTTTCCGATCTACTACATAACCCTTTAAAACGCCTCTTAAAGAGTACATTTAGGTTTCTCTATCCCTTACAAAGCTTCGAAAAGCTTTTGGCCTTCAACTTAGCACCGTATCGCCACAACCCAATGCTCCGACGAACTGGTTCATTCGTCAACAAACTAATTACATAAGGAGGTGGAACGTAGAGGAGAGGGACTACACGTTCTTGTGAAGAAGAAAGGTACATCCTCGCCCAGTTCCTACTTCCTAGTTACCGGCGAAATCTTGTGGCCGGTATACGAAGTCGATGATGAGAAAACAGGCCGGGAAGATTGGGATTAGAAATTAGAAGAAATTGAGATTTATTTGACTTTTTGTTTCTGTTTTGTTTTCCTTTATTTATTTTTGTTTTTTTTTCTACAATTGACTGGGTAAAAAGGTTAACACATGATTCACATAATTATTAAAATTTAAAATAAAAAACATTAACCTGGTAACCTACTAATTACACAATATTAGAACACCAAATTAAACTTGAATGATTTCATAGAGACAAAAAAAGATTGAGCGACTTTTATGAAACAAATAGGAAACTTGGTTACTATTTTACGAAGTTACCCCGTTGTTTTTTTTTTGAACGGCCGACAGAAATTATTTTATTATATGTAACAAGATGCTACCCGCCAAATATATAAAGTACAAAAACAACACCAATACAACGTAATATTACATAAAGCTAAGCAATAAAATTAAACCGACACCAATCTTCCCACGTCATTGACACCATCTTTGCTCGATTTTTAACCCAAAGGTACGCCATAGCTTTAATCTCGTCTAGGATCTTCGTTGTGTGTGGAACCGAATGTCTAAAAACGGAGTCGTTTCTTAGCTTCCAAACTCTCTATCGTTGTGTCACTACTTTCACGCATAGTGATTAAGAACTAAAATAAATGAATAACCCATTAGGTGTCATTGCCAAAAGCTTGAAAGAAATTTAGTGGAGATTGGACTTTCAAAATCTAAATTAGTGGGTTTAGACTCTTAATGATCTAAAGCGTTTGGTTCGCGGAATGATTTGAAATTATAATTGGAATTTGTATAGGAATTAGAATTTGAAGGAATTGGATTTGGAATTTAAACATTCCAATTGGAATTGGAAATTGTTGGAATTGGAATCTCAATTCCATTTTTGTTGTGTTTGGTTGTCATATGAATTGGAATCCATCATCCCGGCACCCACAACCACCAGTTCTGGTCGAAACGGTTTGAGTCGAAACGATACAGGTCGAAACGGTTCACGCCGGTACTGGTCGAAACGGTTTGGGTCGAAACCGTTCGCGTCGAAACGGTACGAGTCGAAACTGTTCGCGTCGAAACAGTTTAGATCGAAACCAGTATGGGTCGAAACGGTTCGGATCAAAACAGTACGGGTTGAAACGATGTGGGTCAAAACGGTCGAAGATTCCAATGAATGTACTTTAATTCCTTCACATATATGAATGATTTTGAATTCCTTTAGTTAAAGGAATTTGAAAGAATTCATGCCTAATTCCAATTCCAAATCCATTGTCAACCAAACACATGAAGATTGGAATTGGGATTCCAATTCCATCAAATTCTGTAAACCAAACATCATAAGAGATGGAATTCAAATCCCAGTTCCCTTAAATTCCATTGAATTCCTGCGAACCAAACACCCCCTAATATTTTACAAGAGTAAATTGTAAGTTTTGTCCTTAATATATATGCCTAATTTAGGCAGTGTCCTTTATCTTTAAAACTGACGAGTTTTGTACTTATTGTTTCAGAATCTTGCATGGTATGTCCTTTAGCTCTAACTCTGTTATTTTTTTTCTGTCAAGTCAGATCATGTGCAAGGCACTTACACATAAGAATATAATTGTCTTTTCTACTACTTCTAATAAAGCAAAACCGACTTATGCCACATGGCATTTGCTTAAACCATTACTTGCCACGTGGCATTTTATTAATCCTTATCGAATGAATTTGAGCGCTAAAACCATTCTGCTTTTACACCGCGTCTCCTATCAGTTTCCTTTTTACCTTCAAGAAACCCTAGATGTCTTTGGGGGTGTTTGGCCTAGCTTTTTTAACAAAGTTTATAGCTTTTTTAGCTTTTTTTACAAAATAAGCTTAATTTGGTGTTTGGTTTAGCTTTTTAAGCTTATGCTTATTAGCTTATATAAGCTAATTTGAAGAAGCTTATTTGAAGATGGTTTTTTAGCTTATTTGAAGAAGCTTCTTTGTGTAAGGGCAAATGATATAAAATAAACTATAAGCTAATCCAAACACTTAAAAAGAGCTTATCAAATGATAGAAAATAAGCTAGAAGCTACCTTAAAATATAAGCATAAGCCAAAAAATAAAAGCTAGGCCAAACACCCCCTTTGACGGCGATTGAACGGAGCATCTTCCCCCTTTCCTCTCCACTTTATCGCCGACACCAGAAGAAGAACTATATAACCCATTTGCAATTATAGTTGAAACCCTAATTTTCCATCGCAATTCTGCCCCATTTGTTTTCTCAGACAAGATCTCAAACAAGTTTATCACTATGAATTCTGCAAACTATTTGTCAATTTGTAAACCCTACAACTCAACTCTCCAAATCTTGGATTCGTCTCAACTAGCCTTTTACAATCAGTGATTGTTCATTGTTTTGAGTCTGTTTCTAAAGTTTCTATCACTTCGAAGATGAAGACGAGCAAGTGCGTTCCTGGTATGATTTCAAAATTCTCTATATTTATAACCTAAATCTGTTATAGTTTATATGAAACCCACATAGGGATTTTTCTCTATGTGATGTTCTTAATGATTGAAGATGATATACATTTGATGCAGTTTTATAATTATCGGGTTATGTTTTGTAGGAATATTGGAGTGTTTACAAATCTGGTTTACTTGGATTCTCACAGGTTTTGATGTTTGATTATCATTACTTTTTAGATTTGAATTGGTGGCTGAAATCCATACACCATTAGTGTGATAATTGAACACCAGCCCTTATACGGGACGGTATATAATAAGGCGATTTTGTGTTATACGGGCCACATGATAGTAAGACCATAAAAGAAATGAGTAAGGTGACATGTGATATGAGTCATACAACCCGTATCACATTTTGTAGTCTTTTATATAACCCGTAAGCCCATATGATGTGACAGGTACTAATATAACGATCCTTTGAGTTTAATTGAATTGTTGTTATTTGTTCAGGGAGCAATTTCGTCAGCTGCATTGGCAGAACTGCAATGTAAGGTATGTTATTTTATTATTTCAATAACTATCTTTACTGTAATTGTGGCTCAATCATAAAATAAATAAGTTGAACGTGAGATCCTTACATTTAAAGGGCCCATTTTTAGCGCTTCTAAGGTTGTAAGGCTTGACTACGGTTGATTCAGTTTTGATTATTTCTCTCATAACAAGTGATCTTTAGACCCTTAGAAGGTTGAGCCCATCTTTATATATATAATTTTTATATATGATTATTACTTTGTTTCTTTCTTTTTTGATAAACATGTATACAGGTTATGGCATTGACCAAAGTACCGAAGGTCGGATTTTTAATGATAATTTCAGGTGCAAAATTGAAAAATGAGGCATTGGCTGAGAAGGCTTATTCACCCCCAATCCAGTGTCCATCTCTCTATTTTTAGGTACTTCTCATGGAATGTTATTTTAATCCATTGTTATTGTTATTATATTATCATTAGGTCATATATCCATTTAACCGAGTTCTATTAGTAAATTCCAATGACAAATTGTAGCGTAATCTGGATGAATTCTATACGGAGGTGACCATTGCTATAACTACATCATCATTTTGATTTCTGGTTTCTCGCCAACAACGATTGCACAACACCAGCAGGCACATGCTCTCTTCTTGCACATCAAATACAAAATTTTCCCCACCTAACTTATCTAATCCCATTTTTTGTATCTGATGTCTAAGATAAAAGGAGGTCAAATGATGCAAACAGCTGCTAACGATTCCATGTCCAAGAAATAAAGATACCTACAATCTCAAGTAAGCATTTGATCAACTGATTGATTACTCATTTATGTTTGGTAAATAAAGATACCAGTTGGATGATGTGAATTAACTGCAGAGGATTCCATTAGCGTGCTATTAGTTGTAAAAGAGATGCTGATCCACATCATCCAACCCTTGGGCTCCTAACATCAGTTGGATGTTAGTTGCTATGTGTTGTTGTTTGAAAAGGAGATGATGATTCACAACCATTCAACTGAAATAATTAGTGGCAGAACAAACAGTTGGATGATGTGAATTAACTGCAGAGGATTCCATTAATGTATAAGGAGAAGCATGGCTAATCTACTCCTCTTAGCGATTTGCTGGTAATTGTCTCTACTGTTGAAATCTAGAAAGCCATACATACCCCCTCTTAGCGATTTTACTATATATAGTTTGGCTCACATGCTTTTAAAATTCGTTATTTACATCGGTAACAAGACATTAAAATTAGGCAAATTCTAAAGAAAAAAAATGTAACTTTACTATTTAAACAATTCACAAGTCCTTGAAGTTTTTTCCTTTTATATGAAGAACATAATTAGTTAACGAAATAAGATTGATGATAATAACTATAAGAATCATATATGCAGTAGGCTGAAACACTCTTGAATGCTAAGATACATGAGCTGATATTTCGTCGAGATAGAGATGTTGCTCCAAATAAGGTAAACTTCGATATTAAGTATTCTAAAATGATTTCATGTTTTCACAAGATTCATACATTAGAAATTTAAGAGGTTAATACAGGGAGAGGAACGCTTTCACACAACATTAGCAGTCCTACCACAGTTGGCGTTTGGATTCGCATTATAAAACTGATTTATGTGATAAATTAGGTGTCAAACAACCAACATTGGATTGCCAGTTACATACTATTATTTGTTTCCAAACTAATGCTTAAATGGTAAAATAAATTTTCCAAACTACCCTTTTTAAATGAAACTAATGTGGGTGAAAGTCATCCAAACATTCAAATGACTAACATCAAGTGTATTTGATATTGAATATGAATCGAAAAGGGTATAAAGATTTTACATTTTATTGGTTGTTGAAAACAGGGAGCTAACGGAAAGATCAATACCAGATACTAAGGGAACAAGGAATATTATGTTATTTATTGCTATCGATAAATTATTGCAGAAAATGAGTCGAGTCAAGCATTTAATATAGAAGGTACAATATACATAGTATTTCTATTAATGGAAATAAGTTATTTTTTACCTAAACGGGTCAATTTGGGTTGTGCAATCCAGTTTAGTTTAACAGGAGTGAGATGGACAGTTAAAATTTCAAATAAATTGCACTATCTTAATTAGCGGAAGTTTTCTTATTATGCTTTCTAAAGAGGGTTATGTAACCAAAAGTGAAACTTGTGTTGGTGCTAAATAATTCCAGATATGTTGGAGGACGAAGATGAGGAAGAAGCATTTGTTTTGATGATGAAGCCGATGTTCACCTAAAACAAGTTGAATTAAGCTTTTTTATTATTCCGAGATGATATGTAACCCAAATCGACCCATTATAATAATGAAATGGGTCAAAATGGTCACTTTTACATATGTTCAACTAACAACCACTTTTGCGTTTATTGTATCAGTGGTAAAGAATTTAATTGGTCTTGGTTCAAGCTAACGTCAATTAATGGCAAACATGGATGGCTCTTGGCTGGGGGACGAAACCCGAGAATGTAACCAAGACAGTATATAACTAAAACTAGATGGAGTTGATGTCAGCAGCGGTATATGTGCTTCGTCATGCTCGACTTTGACTTGGTTTCGTCTTGCAAATGGTTATGCAGCCTAAAAATGGAAGCTTAAGGCCCATATGCAAGACCGTGAAGTTGTGAAGTGCAAGGTATCCCATTTAGTATTCTTTTTCTCTTATGTTTTAACTATTTTTTAGTTATTTGACTATCTTTTTCACAATTCCGGGAGGTAGGGTTCAAAACAACGATACACTTTTGTCAAATAGCAATGTGATTATAGTCACGGATTCATATTAATATTAATATTGATAGACGATTTCTATTTAACACATGATGATCAGGTAATACTCACTGTTTAGTCATGATTGGATTTTAACCTGATCTCTAATGCAGTTATACTTCCATTTTAGGCTAAACTAAGAGAGAACAATCCTGGGAATGTTAGATAGTGATAGTCAAGTGGAAACCATGGATTTGATGCAACTATAACTATGCTAATTTTTTTAATTTGTATGCAGGGGTTTGCTATAACAAAGGAGGTACAAGAGAAAGTTGTGAACTTTCCATGTCATCGAAAAATTGTGGATCTGAAACATGGTAGTGTTGTCATGGAAACTCAGGTCTAACATGCACCATTGGTGATGGTAAGCTATGATTTTCAGTGTTGATAATATATGGTTTTTATGCATTGTTTTTTAATCTTACTTTAATTAACCTAAAGGTTTTTATACTCATATCCATATCATCTACAACTAGCTCAAGATTATCAAACTGATCATCTTTTTATAACTAATTTGATTTATATGTTGTTTACATGACACCATGTAGTGATGAGCGTCAACTTACATAATTCTCAAGCATCTATTTTTTAAATAACCACTGCACGCCAACGCTCAACGATAGGCTCCACTTGTGGTTTTAGGTGCTAAAGGTTCATGTAAATAAAAATATTCTTAGGTAGAAACATAGTTGAGCGGACCTAAACCACATTCAGGCCCGATATTTTATACTTATTGTTGAAATAATAATAATAATACATTTAATGGATTGCTTAGATTTTATATCTCGACACATGGTAAAATGGATGGGTTGCTTAGAAATTTTTTTTTTTTGTTTATATTTAGCTATGGGTCAGTATGAGTCAGTTTGATACTAAATACTTCTTCACATATTTACCAATAAAGTTATATTTAGCTATGGATTATAGCATTGTAGACTCCTGATGTTGGTGATGCTTGCTAAATGAACTTTTAAGTTTTATCTTTTTTATTTGACCTGCTTCGGATAGAAAACAACCCAAATCCACCTTTCATACGTAATGGGTCAAAATTACTACCTCCAATGTCTTTCTTAATCACCATTCAAAACTGGTTAATTCTAATAAAATATGTGCTACTTCTTATCATTTGTTTCGTTTTGTTTGTGCTTATACAAGAGTTTTGAGTTAGTTTTAATGTTACATGTACATTTGGATCTTTAAAAACCGGTCAAAATGGCTTATTTACCCATGGTTGGGTGGGTTGGTTAATGGGTCGTCGATCAAATCGAGTTAGGTTAAGAAGATTTATTTTTAGTACCAGGTTAGGTTGACCCACAAATGCTTTTTATCTTTTCTTTATAAATACTTATATATAAATAAAGTGTTAATTATCCTTAACTCCTTAGCGCGTAAATTTGATTTACAGATTAAGTTATTTAAAATTTTTCTTTTCAATTATGGTATTTAGAAAGCTCTTTTTAGAAATTGATGTGAGGAAAATTGAACTGGCCTAGACAGTTATGGAATACTATGGTGAAGTGTCATTTGTGGGAAGACACACGAAATTTAAACACGTGTAATTATTGAACTGGCCACCACAACCACCCCATGAAAAGTTCTTGATGGTCTACACGTCTGGACAAGATGGCTTTGCCATGTTGGTTTTGTTGTGGTCTTTTAACCCATTTTAGTTTAAATATTTGGACTTTGGTTTTTTGTATGTTTTGTATAATTTTAAAATCTGAACTTTTGCCATAAATTTGACCTTTCTTTCAAATGTATATTTCTCTATGCTTGCTAGAAATCACTTAGGCTACTTCTGTCCTGTACCAGAAACAACCCTCAGGTGGGTGGTAACTGAACCCCTACTTCTACAAATATTTCAACACTGGTGCTCTTGAAGGATGCAAGCTCATTAGGAAAGACAAGGTATGATCAATTCGTTAATTTTGTAATTTTTAACTGAGTTTAATTCTCTAATATATAAAAATAATAATGTTTTTTTTTTGTAATTTTTTATGTAGATAATTTTGGTCATCATACGGGTTTGGGATTATTTTGATCTGCATATTGTTGCTCTTGCTATTTTGACTATTAATGGAAGGCATATATATGATTTGCCAAAGATGATTTATGAATAGGTTAAATTTTTTAAACATCAAACTCACACACCCACCACAAACTCTTTAACATTTCTTAATAACCCAATGTTATTTGTTTTCATTATGTTGTGTACTTGAAAGTCTACTGTTGCATTTTCAAGAATTTAAACTAATTTGGCCTTTTCACTTTCATATATGTGACTATGATACCAACTCTAAAGTATAGCTTGGCCTAATGTACACATTTTTGCAAGTAATATTTGCACATTTTAAATAGATTTTGCAAACTACTGTATGATATGTCCTCTTTCATGGCGAATTAAGCCAAAAAGATATGATGCTCCAAATTTTAGAAGCTCAGCCAGACATTTTCCAAATTCTTTTTCTTTATCTGCATAGTGCATTAGTATTCAATCATGGAGGTATGATCTGGTCTCTAATGCTTCGTTCACCATTCATTTAAACAATAATTAGATTTTGCAGCATCATATCTTTTAGGCTTAATTATGCTCAATCGTCATATCTTTTTGACTATTCTACTCAAGGGGAAAACAAATGTTAGTGGCTATAATTTAGAAATTTACCGGCTACGCTTGAGTAATATTAAGTACAATCATATTGTTTGATTCATTATCTTTATAGTTGGAAGAAGCCAACCATCATCTAACAACTTTGGAAGAAGTTTTTGCAAAGATCCTGTTCTTACAAAATCCCCCGTTAAGAAAGTAAGTCATGATCTTTCTGGATTAAAAATTGTCTCAAATATTTCTTTACTCGATGAAATATAAAAATTTATTATATACAAAGAAACTGGAAAAGACTATGAATAATTAACTTATGGATTTTGTTTATGATTGGTTTGTTCCTTTAAAAATACTTTCAATACAAACAGAGAGTTGCATTTGAAGTTAGACGCACTGTTCTCTTACCACTAAAGACTGCTACTGAAATTCTCAAACTCAAGATGGCTCATATCATTGCCAGTGTGGAGGAACACTATAGGGTGGATGATGTCCACCAATTTGTCTTATTTTATACTGTTTGATGACAACATCAACTTTCCAAGGTTCATTTTTTCCATTTTACTCCTTTTTAACCATATCATGTCATGGCTCAAAATCATTTTGGATCGAAACTTGCCATTTTCAGTAGGGTTGAAACGGGCCAAGCCAAGATGACCAGCATAAACCTGTTGTCCTTTTTTTTTTTTTTAAATTATAAATATTTGATGCTGCAAGTATAATCATAAAAACAACATTATTAGTGGTAATATCTAACTTTGCATTTAGTTCATGTGTAATTTGTATATTTGCATAGCGAGAAGTTAAAAACTCATAACTGATGGACCTTAAGGTCGTTCCTTTATAAAATAACTCTACCGGGAAACATAAAAATGGAAAAAAAATCTCTTGGAAAAGAACCCATAGGCATACGAGTTGTGCAAGATGTGCATAAGGAGCTTCCAGATGTGCAGCCAGCATATGTCACTAAACAGGCTAAAGGATCAATGTTTACGACCCACATGATTCACCTCATTCAAAGGGTTGTCAACATGTTTTTTAGATTAGATTTGTATTTTATTTACTGGAAATTGAGTTTGTTATGGCTATTTTGTAGACCAAGGATTGATTTGCAGAGGGTAAGGACCTGGTGGTGAGTATGATGACATCAATGAGGGAGGAGTAGATTTATGCTCTTAGGGATATTGGCCCCAGATAAGCTCTTCTACCACCACCATCAACGACAGTAGCAAGAAAAGCTTTTGTTGTATTTCTGTTTGTACATCTTAAGGTTTTACATCCTTTTAGTTTACTTCGACTTTCTTTTATTGGGCATCAACTATAATATTGGTTTAGGGTTGCAATTATGATAATGGTGTCTTTGTGGTTGTGCTTTTAAATTCTTACCTTTTTAAGGTTATTGAAATACAAGGGTGTTGTTTCTATGGTCATTGAATTCAGTGTGTAGTCGGGTATGTAGTAGTCAAAGGTAGGTTGATGTGATGAAGTTTCTATGGTCATTGAATTTAGTGCTCTTGCGTTTTTCCATTTTTCCTTTTGTAATGCTAGGTGTTAAACGATGCATCAACAAATCCGTATGAATTCAGTATTAATATGTTTATGATATTAATATTTATTTTGTTTGTATTAATGTATTTCATTTATTTGGTGTACTCTCTCTATCATTTCTGTTAATACTTCAACATATATATATATTAAAATATTTATGTCAACAATGTTAAAGTAGTTATTTTTCTTATTTGCCACCCGTGTAACCCGTGAAGCTGATGTTAATATGAATTTAAATAAGAATTCAGATATTAAAGTTTATATAAACATGATGTCAATCAAAAGATGAAAACAGTGACCTTTCGTTGATCTATTAAAGGTTCACTGGTATGTAATAGGTTTTTGGAGAGGGAAGTGATCACTCTGTTCGGTTTTGGGTTTGTACCGGTTAGGGTCGTGTATTGTCTGTTTGAGACCTGTTTTAACCCTTAGACGTGAAGCCTAAGTTTGGAAAGACCTAGAAAAAAAATGATGATCTACATGGGCTTCAATGCCGGTAGATATTATATGTTTGTGTTAAGCCACCCGCGAAACTCGCGGGATCTTAGGCTAGTTACTCTATTATTTAAAAAACATCTTAAAAGAAAAAAAAATTATATATCAACTCCATCTCTCTCTAAAAAAATACACTCCCTCTCTGTCTCTTTCTCTACTTCATTTCTCTACCACAACCACAACCTTCTTCCACTCTATTGCAACCACTATCTCACAATTTATATGATTTAGCATTCATCCTTCACGTATAATCATGCATAAAATTATATTATATTATATTATACTATAGGGAAATTGGGCTGTAATAATCTCACCTAGACCTTATTGGCCGTTAATAATCCCACCTCAGAATATTCCCCCCACCAGTCCCACCTTTCACCTATTTTTCCTACAATGGTCCCCCGTTAAAAAAATTTAACGGAGTTAAGCTTTTTTCCAAATTACAAACAGATTTTTTAGGGATTTTGATTAGAACGACGATACGAGTCCATTGATGTAAAACTTGCCTCGAAACGGTGCTCCAAACGATGAAAACGACGCTTCAATTCGGATGAAAACGACGCTTCAATTCGGGTGTTTAAATTTCCAATTAACCAAAATCAAGTCACTTGGAGCACCATTTCGAAGTAATTTTTACATCAATGGACTCGTATCATCGTTCTGATCAAAAGCCCTAAAAAATTTGTTTGTAATTTGGAAAAAAACTTAGGAGTTAAGTTTTTTTTAACAGGTGACCATTGTAGGAAAAATAGGTGAAAGGTGGGACTGGTGGGGGGAATATTCTGAGGTGGGATTATTAATGGCCAATAAGGTCTAGGTGGGATTATTACAGGCCAATTCCCCTATACTATACTATGTTGTGCCGTGCCGTGCCGTGCCGTGCCGTGCTATACTATATTATATTATATTATGATAAATAGTAAATCATAAATTTTAAGTATTTTTTTTTTTTATTATTTTAAGTAATAAATAGTAACCAATAAGATTTAAGTATTTTTTTATTAGTAAAATTATACATATTAGTTGAAACTTATGATGAATTGTAAATCACAATTTTTAAGTATTTATTTGTTACTAGGTTATTACCCGATACTAGGGCTGTAAACGAACCGAATGTTTAGCGAACAGTTCGTGAACCGTTCGGCGGGAAGTTCGTTTATGTTCGTTCGATAAGCTTAACGGACGAACACGATGTTGTGCTGTGCCGTGCCGTGCCGTGCCGTGCCGTGCTATACTATATTATATTATATTATGATAAATAGTAAATCATAAATTTTAAGTATTTTTTTATTATTTTAAGTTATAAATAGTAACCAATAAGATTTAAGTATTTTTTTATTAGTAAAATTATACATATTAGTTGAAACTTATGATGAATTGTAAATCACAATTTTTAAATATTTATTTGTTACTAGGTTATTACCCGATACTAGGGCTGTAAACGAACCGAATGTTTAGCGAACAGTTCGTGAACCGTTCGGCGGGAAGTTCGTTTATGTTCGTTCGATAAGCTTAACGGACGAACACGAACAAAAAATTTCGTTCGATAAGCTTAACGAACGAACAAGAACAAAGGTCTCGTTCGTTCGACTGCGTTCATGAACGTTCGGTAATATGTTCGTTTACGTTCGTTCGTGTTCGTTCGTTTATGTCTGTCCGTGTTCGGTTTTTTATGTTTATTTTTCTAAAAGTTTTTAATGTTTTATTAATTTTTTACTTTCCCCATATCTATTATTTCCCTCTATGGCCCTCTCCCTCTTTTGATATCACGCTCCTTGCTTATCTCCGATCGATTGAACCCAATATTATTCATCCCTTCAATCATTAAATGGTTATATTTAACTACTTTCGTTGTGTACAATGTTTAAGATTAACGGTGCCTTTTTTAATTTTCAAAATTAAAGTTTATTTGTGTTCGTTTTTGTTCGTGGTTAGTGTTCACGAACTGTTCGCGAACAACCAAAATTCCTTAACGAACGAACACGAACACAAACTTCTGTTCGTCATGTGTTCGCGAACATCCAAATTTCCTTAACGAACGAACACGAACATAGCCTTGTTCGTGTTCGTTCGGTTCATTTACAGCTCTACCCGATACTGCTTCTCGAGCTCGAGAAAATTTTTTATATTGTAATTTTATGAGTAACATCGAATTTAAAATAATACAATAAATTATATATAAACAAACTTTAAAGTGAGTATAATTAAACATGGGTTTTTGAACATGTAGTACAAGGTTAAAATCGTACTAATGATTTTTTATAAAAAAGACAAATGATAATGTTCAAATAGTTCAACCAACAAATAAACACACAATATTGAATATAAAAACAATGTTATGCCAAGATGTTTTTGAATAACACGATTTTATGAAATATCAAAGGTCTTGATCTATTGCAAGGAAAAACTTTCCTTGGCTCCTTGGCCATTTGAAAATACCCATCTTGCCCCATGGTACTTCCCAGAGTTTATCAATTCATTCCAACCGACAACGTTACACCTATAACAAACAACAATTAATAAATGCACATATGAAAAATAAAAAAAAAGACAAATGTAGTATATTATCAATTGATTACAAACCTTGTAGTTTTGAAAAGTCTTTCTTCTATAGATATTTTCAATTCTCATTCAAATCCACCAATCATCTTTATATTTATTTGGAATTGTTGTGTAAACCAGCGAATTCCTTTGTGTTCATGTAGCCACTATAAAATAATGGCTACAAAATAAGAACAAATTGTTAGTAATATTATAATGTACATTGTTAAAAAGTTAATAACTATTAGTCGTTGACCGACAACGGTCCCAACTTAAAAAATAACGGGTGGTGGTCCCACCTTTCATATTTGTAAACCAATGGACCTTTACTAAACCGAAAAGGGTAAGTGGACAAAAGGAAATTAAGGTTCTGTTAGTAAAGGACCATTAGTTTACAATATGTAAAAAGGTGAGATCACCCTTGGTTATTTTTTAAGTTGTGACTGTTGCCGGCCAATGACTAATAATTTGGATTGTTAAAATCCATTATTTCAAAAATATTAATGCAACAAAGTCATTTACCAAGGTATCGACTATACAACTTTTAAAAACATGATACTTTGAATAATTAGGAAGCTCGATAAAGTTGTATGGGTCATAGGTATCTTCAAGATCAATGGCATCTGAGGTTGATTACCTAATAATATTTGACAACCATCTTTATTAAAAAAATGTAGTTTTAAAAAGTGTCTTATTTAGCATTTGTAAACACAGAGTATCACTAAAGGCCAACTTAAGCTCATACTCAAAATTACTCCAATCATCTGTGAAACAAAAGTAATTGCTAACTTTTTTAAGAGTCATCGTCCATTTATAACCATCGGATAAGTAAAGAACAACACGAGTAATTCGAACATTAGTTCCGTATTGTTTAACGGCGAAAGAAATTGGATATAATGAAATAATACAAAAATATTAAACAAAACTTTTAATTTAAAAGTTAGGTTTTTGATTATGTCATAATTTAGGATTTGTTATATACAATACATCACTAACGTTTTATGGAAATTTGCTTTGAAATTAAAGAAAGATTTGATGGATGAATTTATGGATTATTTAATTTGAATTATTTAATAAAATTTAAGATTTAAGTATTTTTTTTTATTAGTAAAATTTTATTGATTATTTAATTTGAATTTTAGTGTTAACTTTTTATAAAATCGGCATCTATGTTTATTTTATTAATTTTTAAATATTTCAATTATTTACTTGCGCGTTGTGATGGTACGTTACCGCATGCATTAGATCGGTGCAGTTCGGTTCGTTACAGTACCTTTACGATACATGCACTTGGTATAGAAATCAACACATGTTTTACACTACAGAAAGCGATAAAAACGTACACTGGTACTACCACCAGTGTGGTTCGTACGACACCGACTGGTTCAGAGTGTCATAGAAGTTATTCATTTATCATCATAGATTGAGGTGTATAAATGAATTTTTTTTTAAACCTAAAACCATAAAAGTGAATACAGGTACCGGTACCGATGTTCGGTATGGTATGGTAGCACTAAAATGTCAGTTTATCGAAAGAATAAACAATATAAACAAACTCCTATACCGAAAACGATGTTGTTTGGTACGGTATGGTAGTGATATGGTGTCAATTTATCGAAAAGAAAACAATAAAAAATAAAACTGGTACCAATACAAATTTTGTTCAGTCGGTTTCGGTTTAGTTTGGTATCATAGCGCGCGACACAATTTTCGTTATC
This sequence comes from Helianthus tuberosus, assembly GCA_030545235.1. Taxonomy (NCBI): domain Eukaryota; kingdom Viridiplantae; phylum Streptophyta; class Magnoliopsida; order Asterales; family Asteraceae; genus Helianthus; species Helianthus tuberosus. Next base: position 174,261,877 of record CM060363.1, read on the forward strand.
AATAAAACTTATACCGCAGTGTTGAAAAACAAATAAACATATAACGCAAACCAACTGAGCCAATATTAACTGAACAACATCAGTACCGGTATCAATATTCATTTTGTATTGTTTTTAATCGAAAGAAACCCGAAACAAATTCCTACAATAATACATATCAAAACCCATATTAGCGTATTACAACTACCAACATATATTTACCAAAATAACATGCGTTCATTGATTTTTGTATAACTTTTTAAAGTAAAAGTGCACAGTTTACCTCCGAAAAGGGTTGTTGAGTTTGAGTCTGCACACCCAACACATTCGAGGGCATATTGGAAGAAGGTATATGCCCAATCCCCCATATCCATCCCCACCGATCACCCAACACACTCTAAAACACGGCAACCTCATTCGGCGATTGAGAACCGCTGCCTTTTCCGCCACATTTATTTTGACCCATAATCGCTCATTCTAAATTCACTTGTATTTTACGAAGACAATTAAGTGTGTGTGTGTGTGTGTTTATATTATAGAGAATTATACTTTAATAAATACTTCAGCTACCGAGTCAAGCCAATTCCCATTTTTATCAGTGTTTGTTTTCAGGTACGTAGCAAGATGTTTCAAACCCTGTTTAACATTAAAACTTAGATTAGATATTAAATAAACACAAACATACACAAACACACACACATATAAAGCATTACATGTTTGTAGGCGGTGCTACTGTAGGACGTTGTCCCTCCACGGTTTGGGAATAGTTGGTGGACTTGTGTGTTAGCCTCACATCTTGCAATATATTTAAGGAACAAAAAGTGATCAATGGTTCTCTACCAGTTTTCATTGGGCATTTCCTTGGGGCGGTGTGCACCTGCTCTTTTAATATGCACCTGCTCTTTTAATATCATTGTACCCTCCATTATCAAGAATTCACTTTTAGCATCGTGCTTGCAGCCAGAGTACCGCTTCATAAGCACATGCTTAATGCCCCCTTTCAAGTTGTGGGCTTCTAAATCGCGTTCAACTTCATCAAAATCGAAGTTTTCTTAGGAATAAAATAAAAAAAAGTTAAAAAATTATATAAAATAGGTTAAAAAAGTTTAACAGTTGCAGTTGCACTTGCACTCGTTTGCTGCTGTGTTTGCCCGTTTGCTGTTGCGTTTGCAGTCGTTTAACGGTGCGTTTAAAGCTGCAAACATAGTGTTTTGTTATTTGTGTTGCTTTCTTTTATGTTGTTGCCAGAGACAAGCCTCTTCTATTTTCACATTTAAATATATTTATGTTGCTTTCTTTTATGCTGTTGCCGAGACATGCTTCTTCTATATCACAATAACAATTAAAGAATAAAACTAACCTGTATTAACGTAAGTATGAAAGTAGTCTACTCCACTTGTAACACCTTTTATCATCGGTAGATATACACAACGCAGAAGCATCCGTTCCCCATCTTTAACGTTTGGTTCTTCATCGATGTCGTGTATGGCAGAGTACATGATCCGGATACTGAAATTATTGAAAACACCAATTTCTATTAGGGTTTATAAACTTTCAGTCGTTCTACCCTAAGTACTAATTAGAATAATGAAAGCAAACTTTATTTGAAGCATTAAGAGTGACTACACGTCGGTGGGTAGAATAATGAAAGCAAACTTTATTTGTCACCGGTGGGTATATGTTAACTGGTATGCTAGAGTTTGTGTAAAGAGGGTATTTGTAAGAAAGAAAATGTAATATTTTGATTTTTGTTTTTAAGTTTTGTGGTAGATGAATCTAATTAAGTTTTCCTTTATTGTTTGGTGACGAAAGTTTTGTGGTAGGTGAATGTAATTAAGTTTTCGTTTGGTGATGAAAAAAAAAAAACTAAAGGTTGGATGCCTATGTCCTTCCTTCATAGCCCAGTGGTTGGGGGCCGGTTTGTCCTCCTAGAGGTCACCGGTTCGACTCCCGCTTGTGGCGAAAAGGGTTAGGACACCCGTGCGCAATGATGGTGAAAAACCTACCGAGGAGGGTTTGATCCTGAGCGTCACTCCGGTTTTCATCCGGCTATTACTCTAGCGAGGCAACTCGTGTAGAGGCAGTACGGTTTCCGGAGGAAAGCCTTCGACCCAAGACTGGTTAACCCAGCACTGGCCTTGCTATCTGGGCCCACGTTCTTGGCGAGGGTCCGCGATTTGCGGATGTGACAATGGTCACCATTAAGAAGTTCACCTTTCAAAAAAAAAAAAAGGTTGGATGCCTAATTTCACATTTTATAAATATGTAACTAGTTCGATTATTAAATGGGTTTGAAATACTGTTCGATTATTAAATGGGTTTGAAATACTGTAATTATTTCCAAAGTGCATAGTATAAATTGTATAAATTTGATTATTCATAGATTCAAGAAATGAACTATTTTAGGTTTTTTGATTATTTATGGATTAAAAAAATGAACCATTATAGGTTTTGAAATATATGTTACTAGTTCAATTATTAAATGGGTTTAATATACAGTAATTATTTCCAAAGTGCATAGTAAAAATTGTATAAATTTGATTACTCATAGATTCAAGAAATGAACTATTTTAGGTTTTGAAATACTGTTTTAAGTAGCTAATGATATACTTATATGTTTGATTATATTTGAAGTAAATTAGTTGTTTATAGTGTCATCTTTCTCTTTATCTTTATCTTAAATTGGTTAGACCCATATTGTACTATTAGCTATGTCTTTAACTTAGCATGTGGTGACAAAGCATAACCAATGGAAACCATGGGTGAGCATCTATCACTCAACCCCAATAAAACCGAGAAATAAACACGGACTGACCTAAGCTCAGCCCGAAATAACCATAATGGGTTTCGTTCTTTGACCTAATAGCATACGAAAACCAGCTTCGAGTAGTTCGGTGATTGGTGCGGAACTTGATAATTAAACAGGGTAAAGTACACTATTTTTATCCTTGTGTTTAGGAGAAAAATACGAACTTGGGTCTTAAGCTTAATTTTTACAGATTAAGTCTCTGAAAGAACTACTTGTTTCAAATATGGTCCCTGAATTTAATGGTGTTAAATTGGTCAGTTAACATTAGGCCTTAAGCCCAGATAAAATCCACCCCATTTGGCCTAACTAGGGGTGTAAACGAGCCGAGCCGAGCCCGAGCTCGACCAGGCTCGAGCTCAGCTCGTTAGGTTTTTATGAAGCTCGGCTCGGTTCGAGCCTACTTCTTTGAGCTCGAGCTCGGCTCGCAAGTAAAACCCAATGCTCGAGCTCGGCTCGACTCGGCTCGAACTATTTTGAGAACAACCTTAAACGAGCTAATAGCTCGGCTCGAGCTCACTTCAACATCGCTTAAACGAGCCAAAGCTCGGCTCTAGCTCGGCTCAATAGTGTTATCATCATTATTAATATATTATTATATAAAAAAATTAAAATTTTGTATGGGCTCGTTTAGGTTCGCGAGCCTAAACAAGCTTTGTATTTCAAGCTCGAGCTCGGGCTCGATAACAAAACGAGCTCTATTTCAGGCTCGAGCTCGGGCTCGTTAAGGCTCGGCTCGTTCGAGCTTTTAACCGATCCGATCACGAGTAGCTCTCGAGTGTAACACCCCGTGTTTTCAAGAAGTCAAAGTCAAGGTCAAAGTCAACGACCGATTTCGCGCAACCGATTAATAATGGATTTCTTTTATTTTAGCTATTATGTGGAGTAAGTGTCTATAATTACAATAATCCACGTATGATTTTCGCTATACAATCGACCTACGACTGTGAATTTTAGGAAGTAACAATGCGATAAAGCTAACTAAACAATAATCAAACTATGCTAATCAAATCGACATCGAATGGTAATCGCACTCGCAACTCGAAATACGCATTTTGGTGATTTATATACGTGTGTGTGTGCCCTATGTGTTACTTGTGCATGTTTATTTATGTTATGTTGTGGTAATCAGTCGAAACGCAATCGAAACTCGAAGTGCAATCGAACTTAGTCGACATCGAACTCGAATCACAATCGAACTATGAAAATTAGTGGAGAAGGGATAGTGCGAGATATGAGTGGTTGGGATTAAAAGTAATTTGATTAGGAAACCCTATCGTATCGAACCGCTCGCAATCGAAATCGAAACGCCAAAAATCGTCGTGTCAAACACTCGAACCAAGTGCCATCCGGCCGGATAGCCATCCGACCGGATAGCCACCTGGTCACAGGTCAGGTGCCATCCGACCGAGATGTCATCCGACCGGATAGTCATCCGGGCGGTGAACCATCCGACCAACCCACCCTTTCCCTTTTTGGAATCCTATAAATACCCATGTCACTCTCAAACTTTCTACTTTTGGAAACTCACGTCTGAACAGCACGCTCAGCTCACCCTTTCTTCGATTTCTCTCGATTCCGGTAAGATCTCTCCCTAAATCTTGTACTTTCTTGATCTACACGCACTCCTACACCTTTCTATCTTTCAAATCTTAACTTTTAACCATGAAATCATCAAGATTCAAGTGTTCTAGGATGATGTCATCATGGGTTCTTGAAGAACTTCATGTTTTGGCTTCAACCCACCGAGAACAACTCGGATCTAACCGATTTCCACACAAATGAACAAAGATCTATACTAGATCTAAACATAAACACAGTGAAAAAGAATTGAAAGATGGTTTCTAACTTTCTTTAAACTCTTTTACACTCAATACACTCAAAACCGGTAGGATCGGACTTTGTTCTAGTCTCCTACTCATTCTTAGTGTTGTACTAGTCCAAGGTCTGGATTCTACTCACGAGACCGCCGATTTTGGGTTAAACAAGAACGACCGCCTTGAACCGGGTAACTGGCTGAACTAGGGTGATTCCTGGTCGATCAGGTCACTTGGGACAAGAAGGGGGTTCCGTTGGTTAACCCATTGTCAACACGTCTCGATAAAACGACAAACAAACAAAACGACCAAGTGTAAGACGGAAGGGGCAACCGAGACGGAATGCTGTCCGACCGGACTGCTGTCCGAGCGGATAGGTCATCCGAACGGATTGCCATCCGAACGGATCACACTATGGGACCCACGCCTAAACAGCCTTATCTGAAGTTTGGGTATTGAACGAATTGCCATCCGATCGGACTACCATCCGACCGGATTACTCTTCGGATCATGAGATACTAAGACTTTAAAGACTTAAACAATTTTCAACATGTTCACTAACAAGGTTGCCACCTGGTCGAATGGACATCCGACCGAGTGACTCTTCTGCTATGACGTGTTCCCACTAAGTAACCCTATCACTAAGGTCGCTGTCCGACCGGACTACCGTCCGACCGGATGACCTTCCGAACGGATTGTCATCCGCACGACTGACTGTCCGACCGACCGACTTGAAGAATCGAGATACTTCAATGTTTTCAAAATGCTACAACGAAAACTTCAAAGGTCAAGCCATCATACACAAACACATCCCTCACAAAGGAAGAAACAATCCACTCGAATAGTCACCCGACCGGACAAGCTGTCCGACCGGATGACCATCCGAACGGATTGTTATCCGCACGGATTGCTGCCCGATCGGATTACCATCCGACCGAATTGCTGTCCGACCCACCCACACTTCGTACCTTTTTACGCGTCACTTATCGTTATGCTATCGAATCTATTCAGGCTAACCTTACTCGCTAAGCGCTCCCTTCAATCCATCAACCGCTGTGAGTATACTCGATCCCTTTTTGTTGTATGCACTTTTGGGTGTTACATACGTTACGAATATTCATATCACATCAATCACACTACTCAATACTATTTGAACGCTAACCGTTAATGCATGTTATACGTGGCTTATGAATGCTTGTTTGTTATGTTTACACATGGAATGCTGTCTACCTGCCTTAGCAACGATAGTACTATAGTTTGGACTCAGCACCCGTTCGCTTGGACTTAGTACCCGTTCGCGGGGGTTGTTAAGGACAATTACTTGCATGGATTACGGTGGCAGTCAACCCGCAGTCATTGGTATCAATGGATCTGTGTCGATAACTAACGCACTTCATTTCACTAGGTGTACGTGCTGGTTATGCGTAAACGAATTCGAACTTTATATGCTATTATCAAACTTGTATGCTCACCTTTACATTATATGTATTGACTTTATTTTAACGTATGTGACAGGTGCTTAGGATGCACACTTGGTAGGAAATTGAAGCTAGAGTAAAGCTCTAGAGCCCAACAAATAGTTGTCTATAGTAATTAAATCAAGGGTCTCTAGAAGCAGATAAACAATTGCTCTATTTTGAAATCTGAGTTGTCGGAACAGAATGATTTGCCTAGACTTTATCTGTAATAATTTGTTTACTGTTTGAGACATGGTATGGGACATGTTATTTTAAATTGAATAGTAATGATAATTGTTATGGAAACTTCTGGACAATCTGTTTCGCTCAGTGCCATGCCCCGATGATTCCGCCATCGGTTGGGGTGTGACTGATTGGTATCAGAGCCATAACTATAGGGAATTAGGCAAGACACGACCTAGTCCGGGTTGATGTCTCAGAGACCTAGTCTATAGTTAGGAACCAACAGACCGACTTGTGCATATCCGGTAGGGATTATGTACGAGCTTATCTCTCGATATTCTCGCTTATGCTACACTATCACTGCACTCGAATTTTCAACTATGAAAGAGTAACTAAGTCAAGATTAGGTGTGAAAACCGCAAACTCTCGACTGAAGTTGCTAATCAACCCGTATTCTACTTACAAACAAGGAGAATCATGCCAAATCAGGAGTGAAATCCGTATTTTGATGAATAATCTCCTCTATTTTATTAAAAACAAGAACGAAGTTGTTAAGCTAGGGGTGAAACCCTAACCTTGACGACTTGTTTCGCTCATTTTACAAAACTCTCACCAAAGTCTCGATGGACTCCAACGACCTGAAGTCACGATATGACCGACGGGATGCGTGCCCAACGCCCATGAATCGAGGCAAAGGCACTGCCCGGTAGGTCAAGCGTGCACGACAAGTCCATGTGAATAGTCGAACCGCTTTGGTTAGTCAATGTCTAATAGCCGCAGACGATCCATTCCTCGATTTTTATGAGTTTCGATTCTGAGCCCGCAACTGCCGACTCTGATGATTCGTTGATTTTGTGTGTTTATATGTGAATTTACCTGTTTATGTGTTTAAATTTTGGGAAACTTGCTCAATATTGTATTCACATCGATCGACATGCACGACTCGCACTGTATCTCTATCTCAAAACGCCAACAAATCGCTAGATTGTGGACGATCTTAGGATATGATATACGCTAATACTACGCTACTCGACGTACTAAAACGCGAACGTTATTCTCAAACAATCGTAGACTTTGAATAATAGGTTTCTGTTTTCTATCTGCCTCTAGTGATTAAATGCGTATGTGCTTCTGTGCTTTACGTGCTTAGGTGTTATGTGATTTTGTGCTCTACGTGATTACGTGTTTACATGATGTATGTGTTCCTGAGCTTTAGTAAACGTTAGATGTGTGAGGTGAGATTCGAATACGTTGTGTTGAGTCCTGTGACGATGTCTGTTGCAGACAATGTCATCTGGCTCCCGTCACCCACTTTCTCGTCAAGAGAAGAGAGACAAACGCCTTGCTGCTATAATCGCCAAGCAGGTAGCAAAAGCCGTAAGTGATGTCTACGAAAACGTCAGCAAATCGTCTGAGGAGTCGAGAACTGAAGCTCCTAAAACTGCTACCAAGACTACTTTCAATTTCAAGCAATTCAAGTCTTGTGGGCCAAAGGAATTCACTGGCGAGGAAGGTCCTACTGCATTATTCCAATGGTTTGACTCCATTGAGGTCACCCTAAGACAGAGCGGTTGCCCTGATGACCTCCGTACTCTGAATGCTACCGGCGTTTTCCAGTCCCGTGCACTAGACTGGTGGACGGCCGAGAGAAACAAGCGAGGGAACGATGCAGCCTACGGTCTGTCGTGGGACGAGCTCAAAGAAGTCATGCTAGAAGAATTTTGCCCTCCTCATGAGCGTCAAAAGCTAGAGGATGAATTTTGGCACATACATCAACATGAAGGTGACAATGCTGCTCTCACTGCTCGCTTCAAGCAACTCAGCATCATCTGCCCTGACCAAGTCAAGACTCCGGAGATCACAATCAAGAAGTACATCCGAGCTTTGCCCGACTGCGTCGCAGATTTCGTGCAAGCAGGTAAGACTAAGACGATCGAAGAGACTTACCTACTGGCCTCCGAAATCAACGACAAGAGGGTCAAGGCTGGTGTCTGGGATAAAACTTCAAAGCGTCTGCATCAAGCTACCACCGCCGCACCAATTGCTGAAACCACCACCTCATCGAGCAACAAGAGGAAGAACAGCTCCAGCAACGAGAACTGTGCAATCACTGCTGCACCAATTCAAGTTGTACTAGTTCAACAGCGTCAAGTAACGGCGCCTGTGGCTAATGCACCGCTTGCCAAGCGTGCATACACTGGGCCACACCCGCTTTGCCCTACTTGTAGCTACCACCACCCGACTACCATCGCTTGCCGTTTCTGTGCTCATTGCAACATGTACGGCCATTTCACTACCAACTGCCGTGCTCGACAAGCTCCTGCTCATCAAGCTCTACTCACCGCCCCACAGGGTCAACAAGCTCCTCCGGCACCCGCGGTCAACGCCAGAGTCTGCTTCGCATGTGGTGATCCTAGCCATTTCGCCAACATGTGCCCGAACAGGGTTGTGAAACAAGAGCCCCAGCAGCAGCAGCCTCAGCAGCAGCAACACCAGCAGCAACAACAACAAGCAGCACGCGCACGAACTTTCAACATCAACGTGCGTCAAGCCCAAGCCGACAACAACGTGGTCAATGGTACGTTCCTTGTGAATGGTATTTATGCTTCATGTTTGTTTGATACTGGAGCCTATAATTGCTTTGTGTCGTTCGAATTCGAGAAACTCCTTAGTCGTAAGCGCTCTCATCTCTCCTCAACGTTCAAAGTTGGAGTCGCTACGGGAAGAACTGTCGCCGTTAATTCCGTACTTCGTGATTGTACCCTCGAGCTCAACAATCACATCTTTCCAATCGACCTTATTCCGATGCAACTCAGAAGTTTCGATGTCATAATAGGCATGGACTTTCTTCGTGAAAACCATGCTGAAGTGGTGTGCTTCGACAAGATGATTCGATTCTCGCTCGCGAATGGTGATTTATTGTGTGTCTACGGTGAAACTACTTCGAAAGGTCTCAAGCTCATGTCTTGTGTCCAAGCTAGCAAGTACCTCCGCAAGGAATACAGAGCTTTCTTGGCTAACATTGTAGTAGCGGAGAAGGAAAAGAAAGAGAAGAAGGAGGTAAAAGACGTTCCTGTGGTCCGAGAATTCCCTAACGTTTTTCCAGAGGATCTTCCCGGACTACCCCCAAGTCGTGATATCGACTTTCGTATCGACCTCATTCCTGGAGCCAACCCTATTGCCAAAGCTCCCTACCGACTCGCGCCGTCCGAAATGCGTGAACTTTCAAACCAACTCCAGGAATTACTTGAGAAAGGCTTCATTCGCCCGAGCACCTCTCCTTGGGGGGCGCCAGTCCTTTTCGTCAAAAAGAAGGATGGGTCGTTCAGGATGTGCATCGACTATCGGGAATTGAATAAGTTAACTATCAAGAACCGCTATCCCCTACCTCACATCGATGATTTGTTTGATCAACTACAAGGTGCTACATGCTTCTCGAAGATCGATCTACGCTCAGGATATCACCAACTACGCATTCAAGAGGAGGATATACCCAAAACCGCTTTTCGCACTCGCTACGGCCACTACGAATTCGTTGTTATGCCCTTTGGTTTGACCAACGCACCTGCGGTTTTCATGGATCTGATGAATCGCGTGTGTAAACCATATCTCGACCGTTTCATCATCGTATTCATCGACGATGTCTTGATCTATTCCAAATCGAAAACCGAACACGCGCAACATCTACGTTTGGTTCTCGAGCTACTCCAGGGGAATCAACTCTACGCCAAATTCTCCAAGTGTGAATTCTGGTTGGAGGAGGTTCAGTTTCTGGGTCACATTGTTAATAGTCAAGGTATTCATGTCGTCCCCGCGAAGATTGAAGCCGTTAAGAGCTGGATTACACCTAAGAACCCATCTGAAGTCCGTTCTTTTCTCGGACTGGCGGGCTATTATCGACGATTTATCGAAGGATTCTCAAAGATCGCAGTGCCACTTACCGTTCTCACGCATAAAGACAAACCTTTTGTTTGGGGAACCAAGCAAGAGACTGCTTTCCAAACCCTTAAACACATGCTTTGCAATGCTCCCGTTCTCACATTGCCCGACGGAAACAATGATTTCATTGTCTATTGTGATGCTTCCAACCTTGGCCTTGGTTGTGTCCTTATGCAGCGGGACAAGGTTATAGCTTACGCATCTCGTCAGCTCAAAATCCACGAGAAGAACTATACAACCCATGATCTCGAGCTAGGCGCAGTTGTTTTTGCGTTAAAGATTTGGCAACACTACCTATACGGTACCAAGTGTACGATCTTCACTGATCATAGGAGCCTACAACATATCTTTAATCAGAAGGAACTTAATATGCGTCAACGCCGATGGGTAGAACTTCTCAACGATTATGACTGTGAGATTCGTTATCACCCAGGCAAAGCAAATGTTGTTGCCGACGCACTCAGCAGACGGAGCTATCTGCTTAGCACTCGTAATGTTCAAGCCCAATACGATCTCGAAACCCTCATCCGCGAAGCTCAGCACGAGTGTTTTAACGAACGCACTCTGAAGAAAGAAAGGATCTACCACGATGGAGCCCAGCTGGTGAGCAAGTCAAATGGGATATTCCACTTTCTGGACCGAATTTGGATCCCTAAACGGACCAATTTGCGACAGATTCTGATGGACGAAGCCCACAAATCCCGGTATTCTATACATCCCGGCGCCGACCAAATGTACCAGGACCTTCGTTATAAGTACTGGTGGCCGGGCATGAAAAGGGATATTGCTCTCTATGTTGGAAAATGCCTGACCTGTGCGAGAGTCAAGGCTGAACATCAAAGACCCTCTGGCTTACTCGAACAACCACCAATCCCCATGTGGAAGTGGGAGAGTATAGCTATGGACTTCATAACAAAGCTACCACACACGTCATCAGGTCACGACAGCATTTGGGTTGTGGTTGACCGTTTGACTAAATCAGCTCACGTTTTGCCAATACGGGAAGACTACAAGGTAGAACGATTAGCCCGAATCTACACCGACGAGATCATTTGTAATCATGGGATGCCTCGCGACATCATCTCTGATCGTGATGCTCGGTTTACCTCGCGACTGTGGGAAACGTTTCAAACGGCACTCGGTACATCGCTCAATCTAAGTACCGCTTTCCACCCCCAAACCGACGGTCAGACTGAAAGAACGATTCGTACTCTTGAAGACATGCTCCGTTCGTGTGTCATAGACTTCGGTGGTAATTGGGATAAATACCTGCCGTTAGTCGAATTCTCGTATAACAACAGCTATCATTCCAGCATTCAAATGGCACCATTCGAGGCTTTATACGGAAGAAGATGTCGATCGCCTATTGTGTGGCACGAGATTGGCCATTCGCAACTAACCGGTCCTGAGCTATTACAAGAAACGACAGAAAAAATTTTCCAAATCCGAGACAACCTGGTAAAAGCTCGGAATCGACAGAAAAGTTACGCCGATAGACGACACAAGCCCCTTGAATTTGACGTTGGCGACTACGTACTCCTAAAGGTATCACCTTGGAAGGGTGTGGTCAGATTCGGCAAGAAAGGGAAACTAGCGCCTCGATACGTTGGACCTTTTAAGATTCTGGAAAGGATCGGAAAAGTCACCTACAGACTCGAACTACCGGAGGAACTTAGTAACGTCCACCCGACTTTCCACGTGTCAAACCTCCGAAAGTGCCTAGCCGACCACGACTTACATGTTCCTCTCGATGACCTCCAGGTGAACGAAACACTACATTTCGTGGAGAAGCCTGTCGAAATCATGGACCGCCAAACCAAGCAACTCAGGCGCTCGCGCATTCCTATTGTGAAAGTCCGATGGGAAGGAAAACGGGGCGCAGAGTTCACTTGGGAACTCGAAAGCGACATGAAGGCGAAGTACCCGCAGTTATTCAAGGATAAAGTCGAGAGAGAAAGTGATCCACGGTATTGTACCACTTTCAGCCTAATTTCGGGACGAAATTCCCTAAACTAGGGGAGGCTGTAACACCCCGTGTTTTCAAGAAGTCAAAGTCAAGGTCAAAGTCAACGACCGATTTCGCGCAACCGATTAATAATGGATTTCTTTTATTTTAGCTATTATGTGGAGTAAGTGTCTATAATTACAATAATCGACGTATGATTTTCGCTATACAATCGACCTACGACTGTGAATTTTAGGAAGTAACAATGCGATAAAGCTAACTAAACAATAATCAAACTATGCTAATCAAATCGACATCGAATGGTAATCGCACTCGCAACTCGAAATACGCATTTTGGTGATTTATATACGTGTGTGTGTGCCCTATGTGTTACTTGTGCATGTTTATTTATGTTATGTTGTGGTAATCAGTCGAAACGCAATCGAAACTCGAAGTGCAATCGAACTTAGTCGACATCGAACTCGAATCACAATCGAACTATGAAAATTAGTGGAGAGAAGGGATAGTGCGAGATATGAGTGGTTGGGATTAAAAGTAATTTGACTAGGAAACCCTATCGTATCGAACCGCTCACAATCGAAATTGAAACGCCAAAAATCGTCGCGTCAAACACTCGAACCAAGTGCCATCCGGCCGGATAGCCATCCGACCGGATAGCCACCTGGTCACAGGTCAGGTGCCATCCGACCGAGATGTCATCCGGGCGGTGAACCATCCGGCCGGATAGCCATCCGACCGGATAGCCACCTGGTCACAGGTCAGGTGCCATCCGACCGAGATGTCATCCGGGCGGTGAACCATCCGACCGACCCACCCTTTCCCTTTTTGGAATCCTATAAATACCCATGTCACTCTCAAACTTTCTACTTTTGGAAACTCACGTCCGAACAGCACGCTCAGCTCACCTTTTCTTCGATTTCTCTCGATTCCGGTAAGATCTCTCCCTAAATCTTGTACTTTCTTGATCTACACGCACTCCTACACCTTTCTGTCTTTCAAATCTTAACTTTTAACCATGAAATCATCAAGATTCAAGTGTTCTAGGATGATGTCATCATGGGTTCTTGAAGAACTTCATGTTTTGGCTTCAACCCACCGAGAACAACTCGGATCTAACCGATTTCCACACAAATGAACAAAGATCTATACTAGATCTAAACATAAACACAGTGAAAAAGGATTGAAAGATGGTTTCTAACTTTCTTTCAACTCTTTTACACTCAATACACTCAAAACCGCTAGGATCGGACTTTGTTCTAGTCTCCTACTCATTCTTAGTGTTGTACTAGTCCAAGGTCTGGATTCTACTCACGAGACCGCCGATTTTGGGTTAAACAAGAACGACCGCCTTGAACCGGGTAACTGGCTGAACTAGGGTGATTCCTGGTCGATCAGGTCACTTGGGACAAGAAGGGGGTTCCGTTGGTTAACCCATTGTCAACACGTCTCGATAAAACGACAAACAAACAAAACGACCAAGTGTAAGACGGAAGGGGCAACCGAGACGGAATGCTGTCCGACCGGACTGCTGTCCGAGCGGATAGGTCATCCGAACTGATTGCCATCCGAACGGATCACACTATGGGACCCACGCCTAAGCAGCTTTATCTGAAGTTTGGGTATTGAACGAATTACCATCCGATCGGACTACCATCCGACCGGATTACTCTTCGGATCATGAGATACTAAGACTTTAAAGATTTAAACAATTTTCAACATGTTCACTAACAGGGTTGCCACCCAGTCGAATGGACATCCGACCGAGTGACTCTTCTGCTATGACGTGTTCCCACTAAGTAACCCTATCACTAAGGTCGCTGTCCGACCGGACTACCGTCCGACCGGATGACCTTCCGAACGGATTGTCATCCGCACGACTGACTGTCCGACCGACCGACTTGAAGAATCGAGATACTTCAATGTTTTCAAAATGCTACAACGAAAACTTCAAAGGTCAAGCCATCATACACAAACACATCCCTCTCAAAGGAAGAAACAATCCACTCGAATAGTCACCCGACCAGACAAGCTGTCCGACCGGATGACCATCCGAACGGATTGTTATCCGCACGGATTGCTGTCCGATCAGATTACCATCCGACCGAATTGCTGTCCTACCCACCCACACTTCGTACCTTTTTACACGTCACTTATCGTTATGCTATCGAATCTATTCAGGCTAACCTTACTCGCTAAGCGCTCCCTTCAATCCATCAACCGCTGTGAGTATACTCGATCCCTTTTTGCTGTATGCACTTTTGGGTGTTACATACGTTACGAATATTCAAATCACATCAATCACACTACTCAATACTATTTGAACGCTAACCGTTAATGCATGTTATACGTGGCTTATGAATGCTTGTTTGTTATGTTTACACATGGAATGCTGTCTACCTGCCTTAGCAACGATAGTACTATAGTTTGGACTCAGCACCCGTTCGCGGGGGTTGTTAAGGACAATTACTTGCATGGATTACGGTGGTAATCATGTATTGCGAACTGCGTTTGGCAGTCAACCCGCAGTCATTGGTATCGATGGATCTGTGTCGATAACTAACGCGCTTCATTTCACTAGGTGTACGTGCTGGTTATGCGTAAACGAATTTGAACTTTATATGCTATTATCAAACTTGTATGCTCACCTTTACATTATATGTATTGACTTTATTTTAACGTATGTGACAGGTGCTTAGGATGCACACTTGGTAGGAAATTGAAGCTAGAATAAAGCTCTAGAGCCCAACAAATAGTTGTCTGTAGTAATTAAATCAAGGGTCTCTAGAAGCAGATAAACAATTGCTCTATTTTGAAATCTGAGTTGTCGGAACAGAATGATTTGCCTAGACTTTATCTGTAATAATTTGTTTACTGTTTGAGACATGGTATGGGACATGTTATTTTAAATTGAATAGTAATGATAATTGTTATGGAAACTTCTGGACAATCTGTTTCGCTCAGTGTCATGCCCCGATGATTCCGCCATCGGTTGGGGTGTGACATCGAGCCTCTGAGCTTGTTTACACCCCTAGGCCTAACATGTCCTACACACCTTCATTTCTATAAAAGAAGAGGGCCAATCCTCTTTTTAGAAGACTCCACTTTTACTATTGTCTCTCATCACTTCATCTCGATAGATATTCACTACTCCCTCCGTCTCATTAAAAGTGTCCTATTTTGAATTTTCAAATTTTTATTTATAAACTTTGACCTTAAATAATTTTGTTTGTGTTAGATAATACTTGATGAAAGTTATATGATTTGAGTGTGTTTTACAAGTGTTTTTATTGGGTTATTTTTCATCAAGTTTTATATAGCACAAAAAATATATAATTAAAGTCAAAGTTTATAAATAAAGACTTTGAAAAATTAAAATATGACACTTTTAATGGGACGGAGGTAGTATTAGGTCTAGCAATAAAAACTCATTTAATATATTTTGGGTCATCTTAGAAATTAAAAAAAAAGTCACAATGAGCCTAGGAAATAAGTAAGGATGAGTCAAGATGTGTTTTAAAATTTTCATTTAAATTAGAAATGGGTCAGGATGGGATTTAAGTTTTAACCAAACATATCTGGGCAAACCTAAAAGTGCATCCCACAGAGTTGCAGGCTTCATACAAATAAAAAATAAAAAATTTTAAATTTTAAAAATTAAATAAATCAAATAAATTTGAAAATAAAAAAAATTCAAAAAACAAAGAAATAATAATAACAAAAAAATAAAAAAAAAAAAGATTAGATTTTTTCAATTTTTTAAAATATGTTTTATTTTTTAGTTTTTTATTTCCTAAATATTTTTTATTTTTTGATTTTATTGTTTTTTTATTTTTAGCCTATGTTGATCGAAACCCATCTCGACCCAAACCCATTCTAACTCATACTCATCCTAACCTATGACCAAACCTGCCCAACCCACCCCTTTTGCCAACCCTATAATCACTAGACATATATACACACTTCCACTGGGATTCATGGTCCAGTGGCAAGACAAAACATTTTAAAACACTTCAGTGTGAGATCTTGGTTCAAGTCTCACAGGGAGTAAGAAATTCGTCGTTAAGAAAATACATATACACACACTTGTTATACATTTATACATACCAATACTGACAGTCGAAAAATCGTCTCGATACTTCAGTCTTTGACCCCTTTTAGCGGGTTTTTATTTATGTTGTAGTTCTAGGTAATAACCGGGAAAGGCTCGATCCAGCTCGCATGGCTCTGAAGCCCGATCTTGTTAATTGATGCATCTACATTCGGCATGAGGAGTTGTTGTTCCTCTTCATCAACAATGATTGCAATCATCATGTGTTTTTGAGCTTATAACATAATACCCAAACTTCATTCATGCCTAAAAATGATGCAGTTATGGAATAACATTTGGGTCCAACCTGAACCAAAAAGCCAACCAGGCCCACCCAACTAACTTACAAAACCCAAGATTGACCCATGCACTCTCTCACGGACCGGTCCTCGGAGCACACTTTTCGAAGTTTTAAGTTTCAGGTCTGGGCCGGTTCGGTCTGATCAGCGCGTCCTGCTTTGACCCGGCCCACTCTTAAAATTGACGATCTCCCCACTTTGGGAGTTTGGGTGCTTTTTATTTTTTATTTTATTTTTTTGAATTACCCTAATGGCTGCTAAACAAATTTGATTAAGATACTTGCACAGAGTTTCGCTAATAACTAGAAAAAACTTTTATATACAAATGATGAATACCGTAATCGAACCCGAACTTGATAGGCGAACCTGAAACCCGACGCATTTGAGACTGGTTTTGGGTTTGTAATCGGGTATGGGTATGGGTATGGGTATGGGTCTGGGTTTGGGATTAGTTTTTGTTTTATTTACGGGTTTGAGATTTGGTAATATACCCGTGACTCGATAAAGTGTACCCGGTTACCCGATATAATTTCTTTTATTTTTTAAATATGTAGATACATGATATATCGATTATTGTCATACACTATTTTTGTCATTTATGAATGATTTGAGTATTTTTAATATATATATTTTGGTTTTTTATGTGTATACATTGTAGTTATTTAGTATATCTTTATAGTAACATTCCTAATTCTAAAGGTAATTGATTAATAGTTACTCGATAGATACCCGACGGGTTGGGTCGAGTAGATCCAACATGTAATTTTTTTTAACTAATAGGTTTACTATTCAGAAGAGGAGGGCGACGCAGTCTGTTGCTCGTCTACCTGTTATCCTTGCATGATTTTAACTAGATTTTTTCGGGTTGAAATCAAGATGCCAGCAGCCATCCTGCTAGTGCTGCATCACCAGAATGGAGACGGATGCAGTTTTTTAGATTAAGGACTTGATGTTACCATTTGCCTACTGTTTTTTTAAGATTAAGGACATGATGTTTTTAAGATGGATTCAAATGGGTCAATAGGTTTATCCGAAACCCGCGGTTATACATGATATCCGACGGGTAATTACCCGATAGAAACCCAACGAATTTTGGGACGGGTTTGAAATAGGTTTATCTACTAATCCGATTTGGGGTTGAGATTAACTAAACTCGTCCCAAACCCGCCGTATTGTCATCCCTACACATAAAATTTCTCAATAACATAGCAATGCCATGAAGATCTTATTTAGATTACATACATAGGAGATTAGCAGAGAAACGATGAACACCATGAATCAAAATCTCTAGTGGATAACATATAGCAACGGTCTTCAAAGTTATGAGTTACAATACTACTCTTATGAATATCAATACAAAAAGAGAAAATATGTTGGCATGATGGGTCTAACTAATGGTCATAATAATTTCGTTGGTCGGTCACAGAGGTTAAGACGTTAAGTCACGATGCTTTGGCTCGAGCACTATGTATACCAGTTAACATAGAAGTCACCCATTTATCGGTTTCACATGTATTCGAATATGATTCATGCGGTAAATTACACTTTTCGTCCTTTATGTTTGTATTGAATTACAATAATTATAGTCACAATCCTTTATTTGGAAAACTCATTACACCCTAGGTCCAGGGCCGGCTCCATAGGCTTGCCAATCTAGGCACGGGCCTAGGGCCACCATAAAATAAGGGCCTCGAAGTTTTTAGAATGTTTTATATATAGTATTTGTATTAGGCCCAAACAAATACGTTTATTTTAAAACTAAACTAGTTTTTCATTGAAGAAACCCAAAGTAAATATTGTTTAGCCAAAAAAAGGCCCGGTTTCAAAGCCAATTTCACATTAATTTTCAGCTATTACAACATAGCAATAACTATCGACCTAATCATCATTATTCAGCGGCCTAAAGCCCCTAAAATACAATCGCAATCATCATTCCCACTTCCCATCACAACATGCTTTCAATTTCTAGGCTATAGGCTATCACTAGATGAAAAAAGTAACGGTAATCATCCATGACGACAGGTCCATCAGGATTGGAGGGGAGTTTATGGGCGAAATTAGGGCCCATAAACTTCTTATCCACAAATGATTCATAACCCAAAAATTATTCAAAAATAGCTCATTAGATCCAGAAAGCAATACCTGCATCTTTCAACGCTTTCTTTTCTTTATCCGATTTATTCTCAAACTCAATTGCCTCTTCAATGATTAGATTCTTTTTCTTGTTTGAAGTATGAAGCAAAACTTTGTTAAGTACTTCTTTCTAAGCCAATTGAGTTGCTTTTTTTGATTTCCTGATTCTTTATCAAGTCCACAATGATATGATTTTAAATCTGTTCCCAAGTATGTGTCCACATAGCAAAAATTGCACAATCGTTTTTGTAGGCGGTGTTACTGCATGACGATGTCCCCCCGCAGTATGGGAATTGTTGGTGCTGGCGAACAGCTGTGTTAGCCTCACATCTTGCTATATATTTTGGGTCCAAGAAATGATCAATAGTTCTTTGCCAGCAGTTAACCGCTGCGTTTACGGCCCGTTCGCAGCCGTTATACGGCCGCAAACGTAGCCGTTTAACGGCTGCGAACGGGCAGGGAACTACAATCACCAAAGACCTCCGTTTGCTGCTGCGTTTGCAGCCGTTTAACGGCACGTTTATGGCTGCAAAAGTAGTGTTTTCTTATTGTTTTTATTTTACAATTAAACATATTTGTGTTGCAAACTTTTTCTTATTGTTTTTTTTTTTCACGTTTAAACATATTTGTGTTGATTTCTTTTATGTTGTTGCCAGGGACACGCCTCTCCTATTTTCACATCTAAATATATTTGTGTTGCTTTCTTTTATGTTGTTGCCGAAACACGCTTCTTCTATATCACAATAACAATTAAAGAATATATCACAATAACAATTAAAGAATAAAACTAACCTGTTTTAATGTAATTATATGAAAGTAGTCTACTCCACTTGTAACACACATTATCATCGGTAGGTATACACAATGTAGAAGCATCCGTTCCCCATCTTTAACGTTTGGTTCTTCATCGATGTCGTGTATGGCAGAGTACATGATCCGAATACTGAAATTATTGAAAACACCAATTTCTATTAGGGTTTATAAAGTTTCAGTCGTTCTACCCTAAGTATACTAATTAGAATAATGAAAGAAAATTACATCACCTGCAATGAAAGCAAACTTTATTTGAAGCATTGAAGAGTGACTACAGGCTGGTGGGTAGTTGTCACCGGTGGGAAAGTAATGAGAACTGGTGGGTAAATGTTAAGTGGGCTGCTAGGGTTTGTGAAAAGAGGGTATTTGTAAGAAAGAAAATGTAATATTTTAATTTTTGTTTTTAAGTTTTGTGGTAGATGAATATAATTTAAGTTTTCTTTTATTGTTTGGTGATGAAAGTTTGTGGTAGGTGAATGTAATTAAGTTTTCATTTATTGTTCGGTGATGAAAAAAAAAAACTAAAAAGCAAAACCGTAAATGGTTGGATTCCTAATTTCACATTTAATATGTAACTAGTTCGATTATTAAATGGGTTTGAAATATTGTAATTATTTCCAAAGTGCATAGTATAAATTGTATAAATTTGATTATTCATAGATTCAAGAATGAACTATTTTAGGTTTTTTGATTATTTATGGATTAAAGAAATGAACTATTATAGGTTTTGAAGTTCAATTATTAAATGGGTTTAATATACTGTAATTATTTCCAAAGTGCATAGTATAAATTATATAAATTTGACTAGTTTAAGAACCCGTGTGTTACACGGGTGGTTTCACAATAAATTATATTATTTAACAGTGTTGACATAGGAATTCGTTAGAAAAATAGTTGACGATTAGACGCAATTGTCATTTTATCTCAGTTCTTTGATATCCGATCTCCACAATTGTCATTTTATCTCAGTTCAGCACCAATGACATGTACTCTACAACCCTAACCCAACTTTTTTGAACGACCAACCGAAAAGTTCTATTAAAAACAAACCGAGGCTTCAAGCGAGGCGCTAAACCAGCCCAGCTAGTATAGACTAAAACAGAACAACAAACAATTACAAAAGTACACCAAACTATCACCAATTCTGCCAATTCAAACTATCCCATAATTTTAATCTCTTCAACCACTTTGCCTGGTCGACACTTGAGCTTGATCAAACAGAACACTATTCCTGAGATGCCAAATACTACACCGGAAAACTGTAATCAAAATGGCCTGAATAGACTTCTTCCTTTTAAATGAACCTCTTGAAAGTTATGAAGGTTTAGAAGGTATCCAACTCCAAAAGCAAAAATAGGTTGAGCCGACAACCTGAAAATCCCATTCCCAAGTATCTCTAGAACCTGACATGACCACACTCCATAACACAGATTCCCAGCTTCTCAGCTAGTGTCAAATAAGGTGCTAGCTCAGATAGAAGAACCAACAAAAGGTTATTTCTTTCAAGCATTATGTATTTATTGCGGGTTAAGCTATATGTGAACTTACCTAAAGGGGGACCGACCATAGGGGTGTTAGCATAAGTTGCAGAAAGTTCACCTTGTAAAGCTCATGCACACATCTAACTCTCCTTGTGCAATAATTCCAGTATCATGGTCCCTCAATAAGGCATTTTCATCGATCACTCCACCTCGTGCCACATTGATGATCCGGACTCCTTTCTTCAACTTTGCAAAGGTTGCATCATTAAACACCTTTGAAGTAGCAGGGGTAAGCGACATATAAAGTGAGATAAAATCTGCTGTTGAAACAGCCTGATCAAAAGAGACCAACATAAACCTTCTTCTATTAAATAGTGAATAAAAAGATTTAAAAAAATATCATCGCTATAATGATAATCTAAGGGGGTGTTTGACTTAGCTTTTTGAAACAACTTATTAACTTATTGGCTTTTTGAGTTAAAATAATGTTTGAATATGTGAAAAGGACTTTTTGAAACAACTTTTTGTATAAGGTGGAAAAAACATTTTGAAAAGTCAGGAAACCTTGACTTTTTGAAACTCCTTTTAACTATTCATGAAAGATTACCTTTTCCCACCTCATTAGCTCATCCAAACACTTTTTTTTTTAAATTCCTCTTGGATAAGTCATAAGTCAATAAGTTCTTTTGCCAAAAAGTCCTTTTGAGATAAGGAATCCCAAACACCCCCTAAATCGTATGGTTGTATACCGGCTGCTCTAAATCTACACAAAAAACAAAGATCTAAAGCAAAAGTGCATTTAGATCAAATTGTGGATCAAATTATGTGGCTGAGGCAACTAATGAGACAAAAAAAAAGTGGCCATTTTTCTAAATGTGTTATACCTTAATGGTAATATTAGACAATTTCACGCATATAGACATCCCGTGACTACTTTTACTTGCCTAAACCCTAAGTACTTTCATTCTATACGCGACTCCAAACATGCTATGTTTTATAGATTAATTAAAAACAACAGAATATACGACATTTAAAAAAAAGTTACCATCATTTCAAGATATGATTTAGTGATCCAAGGGCCCGTGAATCCCAGTCTTGATGCATCTGATTCAACCATCTAAGAAAAAGAATATAAATCATGCAGACATGCTAATGACCTAACGTTGTTAAGGACAAAATAACCTTGAAATAAGAACATACTTTTCTATTGTTGCCCCTGTGAACTATGTATCTTTCATAAAGAGTGTCTATGGTCTCCAGGGATATTGAAAGATTTCCATAAATGATTGGTTTAGATGCCCGTTTATAACAGAGAGCAATGTGGTATCCCAGAGCCAACAAACCACCAAGAGTCATTCTTCCAACCTGTTAAAATTTGATCAGAAAATATGGTGAAAAGAGAAACCGGTAGTCTTGGTATTTCAGGAGGCATGAGGAACTCAAGGAAGTCAAAACAGATTGAATTCACAAACCAATTTTATTTCATATTTGCAGATATTAAAGAAAAATCTTGATGGTTTGCTAATTAAATATAAACACAAATATCTAATATAAGTCTTATGTTGAAAATATGAAAAATCATGGTGCATCAAATCCTCATTCACAAATAATAAGAAAAGTTTTATTGTATTTAATTTTGTGGGAACCTCCCCCGTTATTTTCAATTTTTATGTCCATAAAACACGGTTGCTGTAAGAACAACGAAGTGGTTATAATTTACATGTTATGCATCATTTGAATTCTGTATCTTTCTTTACCAAATGGTCTAAATGACTAAACGAGTATATTAAAGTTTAAAAAATAAAAAAATATAAACTTTTTTATATTTTATTTAAAACTTTGACACCAGATATATGAACTGAACTATCCAGGTCTAAATCGGAACCAACCGTTTTGGACAAAAGAACTTTGGATCAACCCAGCTGAACCATCTTGACCTGCACATCAAACGGTCACCAACACATCAAACGGGTAAAACAAAAAAAAAAAATAAACAGTTAAAAAGAAAACGGGTCAAATATCACACGATTTGTATTTTTAGTACTTAAAAGCGGCTCTTTTTTTTCTTCCTAAAAGCGACTCTTTTTTTCTTCTTAAAAGTGACTCTTTTTTCTTTAGTTTTGTCCTCTTAGCATAAACAATAACTGACCTTAGCTGCATAAAAATTATAAGTAGCATTAAGAACCTCTATAATTATGCATGCCAGAATTGAATAGCATCAAGTAAATAATCTATGATTGTAGATTTGTATCCAAGTACACATTTGTTAAGCCAGCAGAATCTGCAAGTTGAGGAAGAAATAGAAAAAGCTAAAGAAGGTATCATTAATCATTAAATAATATGAATTATATCAATGAATCGTGTACCTGTAGTGGTACTATTCCCATTATTCCAGAAAGTGCTATAGCGAGCAATGGCCAATAAACCACATGCACTATTTGTCCATTCGAGATGCTCAATTCATCTGTGGGATCAAGAGTTAAGCTCGGTCGTCATAACGAATTCTTTTAGCGCTAACCCTATCATATCATTCTGAAATATTGAAAAAACCGAGTCCGACTAATGTAAGCCTAAATATAGACCGGTATAAGCTACGGTAAGACCTACATTTTGAAAATGTTTTTTTTTCTTTGCTTAAAACAAAACATGAGCACCAATAATGAATTCAAAAAACTTTAAAGTCAGTGATTTCCAAATGAAATGTAGAAGGGTAACACAACATTTAAAAAAAAGACGAAGCTATTTCCAAACAAATGAAAAACTTGTATGATGAGCATATGTAGTGAATTGAACAGTACTCTCTAAGAAACGAATGATATTAATCCAAGTAGCATTCAACAAATTTAACTTACTCATTCGCATTGTTCCACATATTATTTAACTATTTACACTATCTGTTAAAGTACATCCATTGACTGATTTAGATTAAGTAATATTCTCATTACTTATATTTGTGTTAAAAATGTCATTTTAATCATGTTTCAAGATTATAGATAGGTTAGTTGATTTAGAGGAAAAAAGATTCTAACAACAATCAGTTAAAGATTATTGTTTTCAGATGAATCAGATCTTAAAGGAGCGATAATTTATAAAACTTTGAAGATCATAGTTATGAATGATACAAACAACCAAAGTTATATATGACAACATGGTCAGCATTGAAGATCCCATATATGCTAGATTGTGATGCTAATAAGGACCAAAAGAGAGAAAGGCAATGGAATCAACTTATAACAACAAAATAATAGAAAGCATACATACATTTGGTTATTAATATTGATTTATGTGCAAAAAGGCTTAAAGAAAAGGTGCAATATTCGGACCAGAAATATAAAAACAATAGTGGAAACAAATACAAAATTAAAACATAATGTTAGTAGTACAATATACCTTTTGAAATAAGGAAAAGGTGCGTATCCTCTTTGCGGTGGTGGCGACCCTAATCTTCTTATGCTTGTACAAACAATCAGAAAAATGCGAAGTATGAACAAACTACAGGGATTATCAATGAAAGAATAAATATGAGATATGGAACACTAACCTGTTGACTGTCTCTGAACTTTGATCCAAAAGAAATCAGCGTAGAGAATATGTAAAATATTAATCATACTGGCATACATGAGGACTGTAGAAACGGTCAAATGACGTGTATGTTGTCCTGTAAATGGTGTTGCTTAGTCATCAAGTATATGTCCATGCTCAAATGCATAGTATCAACATTGGTCCCATTCTCCAACTGCATCAAAATATAGATATAAAACAAAGTTCAAAACTAAGTAAAAAATGAAAAAAGGTATCAAGACAGTGCTGATGCAAACAAATGGCTTAGATGCAAACAAATGACTTAGTAGTGATTCCATCGAAATTAAGTCCTAAAGCAACCAATTTTTTTTAAATAAGTTGAATACTATGTACATATATGATCATCATTTGCAATTGCCTCTATGACTACTAAAGGTGAGTTTGGAAATGCGTTTTAAAAAAGATGATTATCGCAAAATTGTCAGTTTGGTTTCTAGTATTTAGGTAAACCTGATTTAGAAATCTGCTTCCGAACTTATGATTTTTAGGGCATTACAAATTTTCAAGCAGAACATGCACATTTGACCCTGAATCATTCAATATTACATGATTCTTTTTGAAACACATTCACAAAAATAGCAAGAAAATCCAGTACATAATTCTTAACAATATAACAAAAAGTTCAATTTGTTTGTGTTATGGGTACTTTAGTTGAAGAAAGATTTTTTGGTTAAATTTAAAGAAGTCTCTATTGGCATCTGACAGGTGAACTAAGAAGTAAACCTCAAATTAAGAAACTAAATTTAACTGCGATGAAATATTAACCTGGTGAAGAAGAAGGACAACAACAGAACCCATAGGGGCGGTTGCACAGATGACTCAGGATCCACCAACGCCCACAATAAACAATATTACATCAAGACCTGATTTAAAACATAAACCCTAATAAAAAAACATGTAAATAAAAAACCGAAAAATGGTTTTGAAAAAAAAAACAATATAAATAAAAAACCTAAACTATAACCGATTCATCAAAGCTCAATCATACAATAAATAAGCACGACCCAGAATCATAGAGAAGAAATATAGATGTGGATGACCTGAAGTGCGACGTTTGAGGTCGGAAACCTTAACGGCGTTGAGGGTTGTGGTCAAAAACCTTATCGGCAGGTCAAACCACCGTCTCCACTCGTTTTCATCGCATCCAAACCTACATCGCCGTCGTCGAAACAATCGCATCCAAACCTACACCGCCATCGTTGAAACCTACAACATTTCAAAATATATATCAAGGAGCCACCTTCAAGTCCGGTTTCAAATCAAATCAACCAAATCCGGATTAGGGTTACAGTTCATTTTAGTCCATCAAATCCAACATGTAAATAAACGCGATAAATCAAAACCGGATTCAAAGAGCAACGTTTAGTTTTAAACCCTAATCTGGGACTACAGATCTATGAATGAAACATAAACTTCAAAAACTTACCAGTATGAGATTAATCAAATCCGGATTCAAATCGAAAGGATTGTAGCGGTGGATGATTAGCAACGAAAGAGAATCTGCTCGAAGAAGATGGCGAAATTTGAAGATTGGGTGTTCTGAAATTCGCGTGTTGTAATAAGGAGAATAAGGAGAAAGAGGGGAAAACAAATTGCCGCCCATGTACCAATTCTCTGCTCAAAGAGACATGCCACATCAATAAATGATTGCTTAAGAAAAGGACATGTGGCATTAAGTGTATTTTTTTAGTATAATAGGTAGATTATTCATAGATTCAAGAAATGAACTATTTTAGGTTTTGAAATACAGTTTTAAGTAGCTAACGATATACTTATATGTTTGATTATATTTGAAGTAAATTAGTTGTTTATAGTGTCATCTTTCTCTTTATCTTTATCCTTAAATTGGTTAGACCCATATTGTACTCTTAACTATGTCTTTAACTTAGCATGTGGCGACAAAGCATAACCAATGGAAACCACGAGTGAGCATCTATCACTCAACCCCAATAAAACCGAGAAATAAACACGGACTGACCTAAGCTCAGCCCGAAAGAACCATAATGGGTTTCGTTCTCTGACCTAATAGCGTACGAAAACCGGCTTCGAGTAGTTCGGTGATTGGTGCGGAACTTGATAATTAAACAGGGTAAAGTACACTATTTTTATCCTTGTGTTTAGGGGAAAAATACGAACTTGGGTCTTAAGCTTAATTTTTACAGATTAAGTCTCCGAAAGAACTACTTGTTTCAAATATGGTCCCTGAATTTAATGGTGTTAAATTGGTCAGTTAACATTTGGCCTTAAGCCCAGAAAAATCCACCCCATTTGGCCTAACATGTCCTGCACACCTCCATTTCTATAAAAGAAGGGCTAATCCTCTTGTTAGAAGACTCCACTTTGACTATTGTCCCTCTATCACTTCATCTCGATAGATATTCGCTATTAGGCCTGGCAATAAAAACTCATTTAATCTATTTTGGGTCATCTTAGAAATGAAAAAAAGTCACAATGAGCCTAGAAAATAAGTAAGATGAGTCAAGATGTGTTTTAAAATTTTCATTTAAAATTAGAAATGGGTCAGGATGGGATTTAAGTTTTAACCAAACATATCTGGGCAAACCTAAAAGAGCATCCCACAGAGTCGCAGGCTTCATACTTTGACTCTTCATACTTCGTGTACAATAAATAAAAAATTAAATAAATTTGAAAATTAAAAAAATCAAAAAACAAAGAAAGAAATAATAATAACAAAAAAAATCAAAAAAATCAAAAAATTAAAAAAAAAAACAAAAAAGATTAGATTTTTTCAATTTTTTAAAATATTTTTTATTTTTTAGTTTTTTATTTCCTAAATATTTTTAATTTTTTTTTAATTTTATTATTTTTTTTATTTTTAGCCTATGTTGATCGAAACTCATCTCGACCCAAACTCATTCTAACTTATACGCATCCTAACCTATGACCAAACCTGCCCAACCCACCCCTTTTGCCAACCCTATTCACTAGACATATATACACACTTCCACTGGGATTCATGGTCCAGTAGCAAGACAAAGCATTTTAAAAAACTTTAGTGTGAGGTCTTGGTTCCAGTCTTACAAGGAGTAAGAAATTCGTCGTTAAAAAATACATATACAAACACTTGTTATACATTTATACATACCAATACTGACACTTGAAAAATCGTCTCGAGACTTCAGTCTTTGACACCTTTTAGTGGGTTTTTATTTATGTTGTAGTTCTAGGTAATAACCGGGAAGGGTTAGATCCAGCTTGCATGGCTCTGAAGCCCGATCCTGTTAATTGATGCATCTACATTCGGCATTGCTGTTCCTCTTCATCAAGATTTGTCTGTAAGTAATATGTTTGGTCTTTATTTATTGTATTATCTATTAGCTTGTGGGCTTTAAGCATTGTATTATGTCGATTTTTGTGTATAATCTTCATCCATGTGAATGTGGCTACTGAACAAGACATTAGATGTACGTATCTTATCTATTGACAGCATATGCATCAATGTATTGAGTACTTGTATGTATCATTAGATTAACCGTATACAAACTATCTCTTTTCACGTGATGAACATCGGCGGACCCAGAAATTATTTGATGGGGGTACGGATGTGGTGTTCAACCATATTTTCAAGGGGTACGGTCGGGTTTTTTTGCCTAAAATATACACTAACTTTTTTTTTTTCAAAGGGTGTGGCCGTCCACCCACGATTGTGAGTAGGTCCGCCACCAGTGATGAATAACAATCATAGTATTTGCTTCATCTTTTTTTCCCTTGAACTTTGTTGTTTTCAAATACAATTACACTTTACCAACAATGATTGCAATCATCATGGTTTTTTTTTTTTTTTTTTGGAGCTTATAACATAATACCCAAACTTCATTCATGCCTAAAAATGATGCAGTTATGGAATAACATTTGGGTCCAACCTGAACCAAAAAGCCAACCAGGCCCACCCAACTTAAAAACCCCAAGATTGACCCATGCACTCTCTCATGGACCGGTCCTCGGACCACACTTTTCGAAGTTTTAAGTTCAGTTCTGGGCCGGTTCGGTCTGATCAGCGCGTCCTGCTTTGACCCGGCCCACTCTTAAAATAGACGATCTCCCCACTTTGGGAATTTTTTGCAATAATTGGTGGTTTGAACCACAAAAGAGTGGCATTAGGTGTTCTGGCATATTGTTTACACTTTTAGGTAAGTTGCAAGATCATACAGCGACCTTCTATGGCATTTTCTGCAAAAAACAGAAGTCCCTGTAAAAGCTGCAGCAAGTTCTGAATGATATTAAAGGTCGTTGTTTCATATATCAACTTTGATAAAGGTCGCTGTTTGATCTTGCAACCTTTGAAAAGTCGCTGTTTCATCTTACAAGCTTATTAAAGGTCGCTGTTTGATCTTGCAAGCCTGATAAAGGTCGCTGTTTCATCTGTTAACCTTGTTAAAAGTCGCTGTTTCATATTACAAGCTTGTTTAAAGTCGCTTTATGGTTCTGCTTTGTTGTTTAAGGTCGCTGGATGATGATACAATGTTGCATAAAGTCGCAGAATGATATAGTTTTCTTAATAAAATAACTTTCATGTGCATGGCAGAATTTTAAATTGGGGCTATTGGGCTACGAAATGGCAGAATTTACATACAACTTTTGATGTATACATATACTTTATATACAGAAAAGTATTATCACATGCATAGGCTCACATGCATAGTGTCAGTATTATCACATGCATAGGGTCTCAGTATTATCACATGCATATGCATAGGCTCAGTATATATATTTATGTTGTAGGTGGGAATATTACTGAGACTATATATAAAGATGATGATGATATAAACCATCGATCAGCTCCCATATCTCATACTAAATTTTTAAATGGTTTAAACATGAGTTATCAGATTGACCCTGGTCCCCATTGCATGATGGAGAATTACCGGGGAGTTGTTTGAACATGATGTTTTTCTCAGTTTTAAAGTTTGTATAGGATCATAAGACATTTGAGCTTTCAGGCCACCGCATGTAATCTGGAAGTTACAGTGTTTTAAGTAGATCCTATAGTAATGTTGGGTGATGTTGCAGGCAGGTACCTTGTTTTTGTTACGCGTAACCTCTCACGCGTATCCAACCCTTCCCCAATCACAAAACAGATCCCGTATCTGTTTAATCGTGAGGCCCTGGAGGGGAACGTTCGGTTGCCTGTTTTCTCACACGTATCCAGCATTTCTCAAATCACCTAACATCACGGTATCTGCAGAGGGGAACAAATGTTTCATATCACAGTACCCCTTGAAGAGTCCTTTTCAGGGACGGGCTTTTGCACGGAAAGTAGTTTTTTTAGCAGATCCTATAGTAATGTTGTGTAATAATGTTGAATGAGTTAATATATATGTTTGTTATATTATATGTTGGGAATATGTTGAATTTTTTATTTACCTATTAATATTGTTAGTTATAATGAAACCGCGAACTAATAATAGTATATAAAAAATTACACTACTAACTATAAATCACGGCCATAGCATAGAGGTTTGTTTTACATATATGATGGGAAACAAATAAAGTTATATTACACATTAGCTGGTGTAAAACGAGCTGCATAAAACTCATCCGCCATATGTCGTCTATACTTAGCACATTCCTCTTCAAGGTCTCCATTAATGTTCACTGGCTCGTCATTAACTAGGTTTGCGATTAACATACAAACTAAAACCCCTGAATTAGCTCCCGGGTTTTCTTTAGCATGTTGGCAAACTTCAGTATGTGTGACCATTATTTTATCTACAAATGGCCGTCCCGAATGTTCCCAGTAAGAAATTTTGTCCAAAAACGAATTGAATAATGATTCAAATTTTACTAGGGTTGGGTAAACTCTAGTAAGTAGTCTTCGGGGTCCCCCATTAAATGTGGTAGATGTCTATTTGGGTAGTTTGGTGCAAAATAAAATAGGTTTTTGTGTCCGTATTTATAGTGGTGGTATTAGGTGTTAACAATAAATGTCTTAAAACCAATTTGTGAATGGAGTGTGTATTGAATGTAGTTTGTACCAGATAGGGTCAGGTTGTAAAAACTTTAAAATAACTCATAATAACACCATAAATACCCCCCATCACACCCATAGATTTGCATACCTTCACTTCACAAGTGTTTTTGCACATCATCTTATTCTCCAACATTGTGCTGATGGCAAACCGTGATAATGAACTCCACATTCACTTTCATGTGCACATACACGAATCGGAAGCAAACCCCGCTAATGTTAACCCTAACCCCGCATCGTCAAGTGTTTCACAACCTAACCGTAACTCTGTTGTACCACAACCCAACAATAACTCACTCCCCCCACAATCCCTCCGTTACTCCGGTGATCCTCTTCCCAATGACAATAGTTCTTTGCTCTTCGCTGGACACCAGGCGAACCGTCCTGGCGCTTCACCCCTCGACCAACATCCTCACCCACCACCATATGTTGAACATCAAAATCGAAATCCTACCTCCTTTATGCAACGACATTAACGTCCTTGGATTGTGCAGAACCCTAACCCTGCATCGTCAAGTGTTTTACAACCATACCCCCCGATATGTAGGTTTGGATGCATCTACCATAGCTTGTGTTACCACCAATACGACAGTGATCGTGACTCTAATGCGTTATCAGATGATGCCGTCGTTAGTGATGATCCATGGGAACAATATCACAAGATTGACAGCGACTCTGATTCATCCTTTTGATTCCAGAGCATGACTCGAATGCGTTATTAGATGATGCCGTCGTTAGTGACTTAGGGGTTCCTGTATTGGTAGATGTATTTTGTGTTCGTGAATTCTCCTAAATTAAAATAAACCGCGTAATGTTCTTTGATGTGTATATTATTGTGATGGTCAATGTAAAAGATTGTGAATTTTGTGTTGTGTGTTCGTGAATTTTTCTTAAATTAATAGTCGTAAAAACTCATTTTTTTATCTGGTCAAAAAACGTCCAACGTGGCCTTTTCCGTGGCCGTTTCCTCACCCGTGTATTTCCCACCACCGGGTTCGTTTGTCTCTAACTTATAAGGAGGGGTAAATTTGTCCGGGGACCAGGGGCGTCTGGTCGGCGGAATGCATTTCGGGTCATTCAGGGGGGCCCGAAAGTCGTAAAAACTCATTTTTTTGTCTTGTCAAAAAACGTCCAACGTGGCCTTTTCCGTGGCCGTTTCCTCACCCGTGTGGCTCCCACCACCGGGTTCGTTTGTCTCTAACTTATAAGGAGGGGTAAATTTGTCCGGGGACCAGGGGCGTCTGGTCGGCGGAATGCATTTCGGGTCATTCAGGGGGGCCCGAAAGTCGTAAAAACTCATTTTTTATCTGGTCAAAAAACGTCCAACGTGGCCTTTTCCGTGGCTGTTTCATATAACAAGGTTGTTAAAAGTCGCTGTATGGTTCTGCATTCTTCTTTAAAGGTCGCTGAATGATATAACAATCTTGTTAAAGGTCGCGGTTTCATATCACTTTCTTGTTAAATTGTGCATCAGTGATTTTTAAATTCAAATAGGTCTTACCATCACATGAAATTTGAAATGTTCTGGGCTCCACCAACTATCTTCTTACTCCAACACTATAAATACTAGTAGTATTAGGTTCTCAACCCACAATAACTTTCGTTAAAACATATAGATACTAAACGAAATCCAGCTTACACAACCCACTCATCCTTAACATTTGTTAACATTTCACTTTCTTACTTCATGGATTCTTTTCGGCCATACCTCGTAAGACTATATTGGGGCGGTGTGTTTTCCTTTGTTAACGGGGCTGTTCAGTTTGACCAATCCATGCTAACAACCTCTTTCCTTATGCGACATAAATCGTCATATGACCAATTGGTGGATTCAATCTGTAATCATGTTCAACTACAGAAAGAATCGGTGCGCCTTTCATTGTTACTAGGGTACACGTTTCAGGGCATATCTCAGACAACAAAAATTTTCAACGATGATGGTGTTGAAACAATGAACTATTTAGCCGAAGTATCGGATGGCAACTTCATTGCCGAGATCTATGTTCAGTGGGAGGCAGTCAATCCTGTCCAACACATGAGTTTCACAAACCTTCTGCATGACATTACACAACGTAATGTTGTTGACACCCAAGATTCCGATGAAGATGACGAGGGATACGGGCAAACAACACAAGAACACCACTTAATGCCTCCTGTTGATAACATAGTATGTCCGTCCTCCGAGTTTGTGGTCGGTGACAACAATAATGACGGTTTTGATGATTCCCAAAGTTGCAGCACCGAAGAAAGTTCTGAAAGTGAAGAGGCACCAGCATCCGACGATGGCAGTTCTGACGACGAGGCTGCAGTCAACCAACACACTGAGTTGAGCCTGGCTCAGCCGAGGCCTATCATTCCAGGGACACATGCCGACCAATACGAGGACGAGGAACTTAGGGATTACATGTGTCCGGATTATGAAGATAATCCAATGGACGTATGGAACCCAAAAGTAAAACATATACGTCTCGGCATGTATTTCAAATCTAAACAGGAGGTGGACCTTGCTGTCCGAGAATGGAACATTCGGCGTGGAAGGGAAATTTTTGTTATGGACAGCAAACCAACTTTATACAAAGTTAAATGCTACACCAGAAACAAAAATTTTAAAAACCCTTTCCCTCATGCTCCTTTGTGTGAATGGCGTGCAACGGCATCAAAACAGAAACACCAACACTTGTGGCAAATTACTAACTGGGCGCCTGCCCACAGTTGTTATTCCACGGTGGTACGCAACAACAACAGGTGCCTTAGATCTAAGGATATCGGTGCACACATCCTGCCACAAATTCGTACAGACATTGCGTTGAAGGTGAAACACATCAGGACGCATATAAAGCAAGCGATGTCTGTCGACGTTACGTATACGAAGGCGTGGCGTGGACGAAGAAAGGCAATTGAGAGGATATATGGAACCTGGGAAAGCAACTTTAATGAGCTGCCAAAGTACGTGTTACGGCTTCAGTCTCGAAACCCTGGTACAGTGGTTTCATGGTTTCATCACCCCCACTCCGCTCTAGGTCATCCAACATTCAAATATGTTTTTTGGGCATTTGGTCCTTCTATTCGCGCGTTTCATCTTTGCCAGCCTGTCATCTCTGTGGACGGCACACACTTGAAAGGAGGGTACCGTGGTAAGTTGTTGGTTGCGGTAACCAAAAACGCCAACAACTACATAATGCCAGTGGCCTACGCTGTAGTTGACGAAGAGACGGTTCATAGCTGGTGTTGGTTTTTCCAAAATTTGAAGGAATACGTCACCAGAGACACTAGAATTTGTGTTCTATCAGACCGTCATGCCGGGATAATTAATGCGATGGAAAACCTTGTGGATTGGAGGGAACCAAACGCCTACCACCGTTATTGTCTTCGGCATGTAAGAAGCAATTTTAGTGGTAGGTTCAAGACCAAATCTCTTAGGAAGCTCTGTTGGATGCTCGGGAGCACAAGTCAACGCAGAAAGTATCTTTGGGCTGTGAGGGAAATGCAGATGTTAAATCAGGGTGCTTGGAACTACCTGAACGACATCGACAAAAGCAAGTAGACTATTGTTCATGACCGCGGAAACCGTCGTTGGGGTAACCTTACGACGAACATATCCGAGTCTATGAATAATGTCTTACGTGAAGCAAGACTGCTGCCAGTAAAAGCCTTGATTCATTATACGTTCACCAAGGACGTATCAGAGCATGCTCGGCACGCGCAGATGTCCTAAAGCTGCAATAGCCCTCTTCCCCCTCGAATTTGGTCCAGGTATAACAAGTTGCATTCCGTAGCCATGCAACATGAAGTGTCCGTCTACGATGTCAGAGAAGGTCGCTACGCGGTAGTCTCAAAGGAAGAAACCAATGATGACGGTGGAAACGAGTACACCGTTGAATACTCCCGCAGGCGCTGCTCATGCGGGAAATGGCAAATGCTTAGATTCCCTTGTTCCCATGCTATCGTCGTTTGCGCTTGGAGGGGTGAGCAACCACATGTCGTTACCCACTCCATATTCCACACCACCACCTATTAGGAACAGTACAGCGGTCATTTTTTCACCCTGGGACACAAAGATGAGTGGGAAGAAGCGGACTGGACAATTCAAGGGGACCCATCGAGGGTCACAACACATCGAGGCAGGGTTCGTTCAAGAAGAATTCAAAATGAAATGGATGTTAACTACCACGATGAACCCCAGGCACGTAGATGCAGCAGATGCGGAGAAACCGGGCACAACAGGAAGACCTGTGGCCGACGTTAAGTTAGTATGTTGTTGTGGTTTTTACTGTTAACGGTTAGGTGTATCCTTCTATGTTTTGTGTTTGGTATTTGTGTTTGAATTCTCAATTAGTGTAATTTAACAATTAAGACATTTGTTCCAAAATTCACTTAGAAACATTAAACACAACAACACACATATTATTGAATTGAAAATACATAAGACAGCAGCTAAGTAGAATATGGTGGGGTTCAAAAAGATGAATCAGATTCGCTATCATAATTTTGATACTACTCCCATGGATCATCACTAACCACTGCGTCATCTGATAACGCGTTTGAATCTCGATCGCTGTCGGATGGCTCAGTATGCCTACATAAGGCTGCCCCCTTTCCACAACTGAGATGTACGGGCTGCTATTATAATACTAGTAAACATAACCCACTGATACAATAAACGAGAAAAAACAAATGAGGACATAAAGTGCTGATACAACAAACGACAAAAAACATTCAACTAAACACCACTACAACAAACATCCTGGAAGAAAACGAGCAACCCTATTTCCAATGGCAGTCACCTCTAGATGATAGTTCCGAGTCTGACTCTTCTCCAGAATATGGGTTGTGCCAAACGTAGGACCAATCTTCTTCTTCTTCCTCATAGTTCCAAGCATCCTTCAGGACTTCAGGGTCGTAATCCTCCTCCGGGTTAGGGTTGAAATCAAACTGTTGATTGTCATAGGTCCAAACCTTTTTAACAACGGGAATTTCTTGAACCTGTTTAATTTTTTCATCAACGTCCTTCTGTTTCGCCAGTTGATGATTCAAAACAGCACCGGAAGACGTTCCTCCTTCCTCGACAGGTTCCGATTTTTTTGATTTCTTTCCATCCTCCATATTAGGAAGCTTTGGGGGTAGTACCCATTCCAAACAAGCTTTGATGTCTTCTTCACTCATGCAATTGTTTTGAAAGTGGGAGAAAGGAGGTAACCGTTTCTTACTATTGCGCTTATCCATTACTAAGAAATGGTATTGCAAAGAAGAGTGATGAGGACCAATGGACGGGTTCATGGTGCCAAGGGACTCTTTATAGATGAAACAGCGACCTAGTAACAGATCTCTGGATGAAACAGCGACCTATTATAACATCTCTGGATCAAACAGCGACCTATAATAAGATCTTTGGATGAAACAGCGACCTATTATAACATCTCTGGATCAAACAGCGACATAGAATAAGATCTCTGGATGAAACAGCGACCTAGTATAAGATCTCTGGATCAAACAGCGACCTAGTATAAGATCTCTGGATGAAACAACGACCTAGTATAAGATCTCTGGATGAAACAGAGATGTTAGAATAAGATCTCTGGATCAACCAACGACTTAACTACTTTGATTGTTCAAACATAAATAGTCACTCATACCCCCATCTGGAATTGCACCAACCACACACAATAAATGGGGGACCCGGAAGACTCGTTCTTGGAGCTGGAGGAAGTTCCCGATACCCCCCCTGAAAAGATCCCCAGAAAGACACGCTGGTATTATTACCCAACAGAAGAGTCTAGATCGTGGTCAAAAAATGTAATGGCGTTCTATCATAACGGAGATTCTTCTTTCTGTTATAGCGGATTCCTTGGAAGGAGACAACTCGGGTCCGAGTTCTGGGGTGCCCTACTTGGATACGAGAACTACGGCTACTTGACGCCACTGGTAACGAGTATAAATATAGGTTTGTTGCAAAATTATGTTTTATTCTTATGTTATAAAACTTTCACCGTTGTAGCATGTGTGTGGGTGGGTGACGAGAATGATGAGGTTCAGATGGATTTTAATAAAAAAATCCAGAAGACCAGAACAACTGTTTCCATGGACGATTCTCCCACCGCAATTTCTGGACCTTTTGGATGAGAATCCTAACCATCGTGCGTTACCTTTTGCCATTGGATTAAAGGAACATTACCCTTCATTTTGGGACATCGATACGGTAACAATTGCATACCCCACTGTTTATGTTAAACCAAATATGTTTAACTTATTTATTTTTGTCTCAGGTTTATATTCCAATCTGTGTTGACCTTCAAGACTGGTTCATGGTTCGTGTTGATTTGCGGACACTTCACCTTACCTTGTATTTTACTGGGACGTGTGGTTCAGGCCGTGCTGATGGGTCAAGCTTGATTCAAGTTAGGGTATACCCAACCCTAATAAAATTTGAATCATTATTCAAAACATTTTTGGAACAAATCGCCTACTGGGAACATTCTGGACGCCCATATGTGGAAAAGACAATGGTGACACATACTGAAGTTTGCCAACATCAGAAGGAAAACCCAGGACCTGATTCAGGGGTGTTACTTTGTATGTTGTTAACTAAACTGGTTAATGACGAGGAGGTCGGGATTGGGGGAGATCTTGTCGAGGCTTGCGCGAAATACAGACGAGAGATGGCGGATGAGTTTTATGCAGCTCGTTTTCACCCCCACCCCCACCCCTAAACATGTAATAAAACATGCAATGCTTTTTTGTACTTGTATTAGCTTTAAATTATTAAATATCGTCTTCCGGCACTTTTTTTTTATATTAACACACTAAAAAATGTGAAGGATGGCCCTTTTTGACAAAAACTAAAAAATGGGTTTTAGGCCGTTTTGGCCCCACCCAAACGGGAGGAAACGACCTCCGGCGAGACGACGCCAGTAGCCCAAGTCCTTGCTCATCACCTTGGTTTGCCATAAAGGTGGTTGTGGTTTTTGTGAAGTTCTAATTCCCTATGGTGGGGGTATTTATAGTGGGTGAGAATCAAATTAAACATCATTTGTATTTTTAAGAAAAATGCATAATGGTTAAAAATTGTGAAATGTCCTTTATACCCTTAATGATAAACAAATATAAATACCTCATTCCCAAAAACGATCCAACCGATTTTGACTTCTCTTCTTTTGAAGTAAATGATGTATTTTTTTGGTTAAAGTATCAGTTTGCTTTGAACAATAAAATAAACGTAAAATATATTGCATAAATAACAACAACAAAAAACACACTATATTTATTCAAAAATGTATTACACTATGCAAACTATGGGTCATTTGGTGGACACATGTTCAAGTCGAGAGTCCAGTCTAAGGGGTTTGGTTCAACATTTTCATATCGGTTCCGGTGATCTTCGTTACTTTGGCTTGGGGCCCAGTACCGAAAGTCTGTTTGCGTCTCCGGCATAAAGGTGATCATCTGTGACGCGGGGGTAACAAACCCTGCCTGACTTATGTTTGGATCCACAAACAGATTGTTGTTGTTGTTACCCATATCATTTTCTTGGACCTCCAATAAGTCGGTGACGTCAATACCGTCGGAGTTCAAGGCCGTAGCCAACAATGACTCCCATGGCTCAGTATTAACATTGTTTGCCGCTAGATTAGCGTCCGCAAACATAGTGCCAGCGTTTTGTGACCCACCAAAGTTTCCTGGAAAATTTTCATTTTCGTTGACACCGGATCCTGACCCCCCCTGTTTCGAAGTTCGTCCAATTTGATGGCCCGGGCTCTTGAACGTTTCTACCACCACGACCATGACGTCGTGGCCTCCCTAACCTCTGTGTACGAGGATATGAAGCAAGGTCCACCGGCTCCTGTGTGAGATGAGTCGGATATTGTGTGTATTCTGGAACATTAGACATCTCAAGGGCCCGATACGCCGCACCCTGAATAACGTCCAGATCTTGAGATCGGTGAATTAGACCCATCGTCTCCGACTGCAAAAAAAATTAAATTAATAATTAATTTTTATAGTAACAATAGTAAAGGTAACTTTGAATAATTTTAAACTTGTATATACCATCATTTGGACCCTTGCTCCTTCGTCTTGAAAACCCCTCGTAGGGCCATCTTGCAACTGTGGGTTCATCAGATATAACACGGTATGTTCCATGTACCATGTCATGTAATCATTGGCAACGGAAAAAGATGTGCTGAGTTCCCCGTTGACCAAGGTTTGATGACGTGCCTCCCACCCACGAACATACGGTGCGTGACGAGTTAACCAGTTCCACCCGGTTTTCCCGCTCCGGTTCATGGAATGAAGCCTGGCATGCTCAGTATTATCTATGGCAATTGGGTTAGGTATATACTGGAACATGCCAAACTGTCGCATCACTCGTTGAGGATAGTGATGCTCCACAACCGAGTAGTATAGCAGAGGGCAACAACTCCGCCAAATTCCCATACCACTCCGACATATATCGGGGAGTCTATCCACAATGTCGTCGTATGGTCTCCAATTAAACTGAAACAAAAAAAATTCAATCTTTACAAATGTGTTCAAACAAACTTAAATTTTATATGTCAACAACTAACAACCATACCGTTGCCTCTGACATAAATTGCAGCTGAGATCTATATGTTCTCAGGCAATGTGTGGAAATATTTGTACACGTTAAGCTTCCCTTCCACCTAAAAAGATAAATAATAAATTAACATAGTGTTATATACATACCAAATAATAAATTTAATTATTTCCAATTCACACTACCGAGCAGCTAACGGGGCATTGTAGTGGAACCCGACAATAGCAGGAGCAAAACAATGAAACCTCTCCCAAACCCACACTTGTAGAAGCGCAACTGGGCCAGTAATGGCTATAGAATTTGGTGCTGCAGCGTTACAAAAGTTTCTGTAAAGGTGAGCTAACACAGCACTGCCCCAACTATATCCCGAACATGCGGGCAAGTCTACAAGAAACTCTAAAAATTTGACATCAATCAGGTGGTTTGCATTATCAGGTAAGATTGTGCACCCTATCAAATAAAATATTATTTGACGTGCACGAAAAATGCAGTCTTGATCTGATGCTTGGTTTTCAGAAAAATTTTTAGTTATTTCTTGTAAAACTCGGGTGGACTTAACCCTTTTGCCCCTCACTTCAGCTTCCAAAGGGGTAAACCCCAACACCTCTTGACACTTGTCTCTTACAGTATATATTGCCATACCAGTGTCAGCACCAGATATAGGCAACCCATCTATTGGTAGCCCCCACAGCACGTTGACATCCTGTAATGTCAAAGTGGTTTCTCCAAAAGGAAGGTGAAACGTGTGAGTTTCTGGCCTCCACCTCTCAACCAACGCTGTTATTAAGGCGTGGTCTACATACCGGTACCCAATTTGCAGTATCCCGCTGAATCCTGCTGCACGTATTAAACCTTCTACCCTTAGACCAACCCGATTTTCTTTCATATGCTGCCAGAACGTTCGATCTGATCGTCTAATACTTAATGGCTCATCATACTCTGCTGGATTTTTGAATACCTCAAACGCCCGGTGATTCTTGTTCAAGAACAACACCAATGCATTAACAGGACCAGGATGACATTCAAAATTCATCTTCGGCAGATCAAAGTTGACTGAATATTTATCGGTAATGAAAGTATTGAAGCTTCGTTTGATTTTGAAAATGTTGTGGTTTGCTTTATGTTCAAATTTAAAGACTTCATTCTGTGAATCAGTTTTCGAATTCACATTCAAGCACAGTATTTTTCTTACACCACAGTTGATTTCTTACACAAACCTATTCAACTTTGCAGGCTTGATTCCAATTAATGTGAGAGACTCTATGCTTTAGTCATAGCATCTATACATGCAAGGTTACTGTTTGGCCATAAATTGAATTTCACCACTCACATTTGCTGCTGGAAAAAGACAAGGTCAAAAGTACTAGCAAACAAAACATGCATGTAATCGTAGCCCATAGCCCCAATTTAAAATTATACCTCACATGTGACACTGCCATGCACCATTAAACGAATTTGCAACATCATTCTGCGACTTTATGCAAGAAAGCACTATCAAATTGCGACTTTAAACAAGATTGTTTGATAATATAGCGACTTTCAGCAACTTTGTAATATCATTCTGCAACTTTCAGCAACTTTGTGACACCATTCAGCAACTTTCAGCAACTTTGTAAGATGAAACAGCAACTTTCTTCAAGCTTGTAACATGAAACAGCGACCTTAAACAAGGTTGTGACACCATTCAGCAACTTTCAGCAACTTTGTAAGATGAAACAGCAACTTTCTTCAAGCTTGTAACATGAAACAGCGACCTTAAACAAGGTTGTCATATGAATCAGCGACCTTCTGAAAGTCGCAGTATCATTCAGCGACCTTGTATATCTTTTGCAGCTTTTGCAGAAGTTGGCAGAAATTGCAGAAAAGTTGTTTGAAGGTCGCTATATGAAACACCAATTCACCTAAATCTGAAAATAAAAACTTTGACCACCTAATACCACTCTTTTCTTCCTCAAACCACCTATTTTAGCAAAAAAATCCCACTTTGGGTGCTTTTTATTTTTTTTGAATTACCCTAATGGTTGCTAAACAAATTTGATTAAGATACTTGCACAGAGTTTCGCTAATAACTAGATGAAACTTTTATATACAAATGATGAATACCGTAATCGAACCCGAACTTGATAGGCGAACCTGAAACCCGACACATTTGAGACGGGTTTTGGGTCGGTAATCGGGTATGGGTTTGAGATTAGTTTTTATTTTATTTGCGGGTTTGGGACAGGTTTAGGATTTGGTAATATACCCCTTTACTCGATAAAGTGTACACGTTTACCCGATATAATTTATTTTATTTTTTAAATATGTATATACATGATATATCAATTATTGTCATACACTATTTTTGTCATCTATGGATTTGAGTATTTTTATTATATACATTTTGGTTTTTTATGCATATACATTATAGCGTTGTCGTCATCATCATCACTAAATCCCACCAATAGCAAAACTAAGGTAGGGTCTGAGGAGGGTAGATTTAGACAGCCTTACCTTTACCCCGCAGTGATAGAGAGGTTGCTTCCAGTGAGACCCCCGGCTCAATCTTTATTGTAACATTGTTAAATGTAACTGATTAATAGTTACTCGATAGATACCTGACGGGTTCGGTCGAGTATATCCAACTGGTAATTTTTTTAATTAATAGATATACCCGAAACCCGTGATTATACACGATACCCGACAGGTAATTACTCAATAGAAACCTGACAGGTTTTGAGACAGGTTTATCTAATTCGGTTTAGGGTTGTGATTAATTAAACCCGTCCCAAACCAGCCACATTTTCATCCCTTATTATTTTAAAAAAATAATATACATAAGTAAATTGGTTTATATCAAATTACATGTTGGTCTTTTTAATTTTATAAATACCACATAAAATTCCTCAATAAGATAAACTCTGTGAGACCAAAGGGTATGGTGAGGATAGTCTCCAAAGGGACTATCCGCCACATAGGCGCCAACTAAGCATAGGTGGAGGACCATCCCCTTGGGGACTACCTAGGGATGAGCAAAATGGACCCGGTACCGGTACCAAATTTACCGAACCGTGTACCTTATCGGTACCGGTATTTACCGGTTTTTACCCTCAAATACCGGTACAGTACAGGTACCGAACCGTACCGTACCGGGTATATTCAGTACCGGTACCAACTTTTGAGGATTTTTGGTACCGGTACTTTCGGTTCCGGTACCGGTCGGTACCGAGCTCATCCCTATGATTACCCAAGGGTGTGGTGGATGGTCCTCCCCCATTTTTTTATTATTATTTTTTTAATTTAATTAATTAATGAAAACAAAGTAAATAAAAATAAAAAACTTACATTTAAATAAAAACCTAAAGTTACATTTAAATAAAAACTAAAAAAACACACTTAAAAAAAACCTAATGTTACATTTAAAAAAAACTATACTCCCCCACTCCATTTTTTCCTTCATCATTTGTAAAATGGGACGGTCTTCCGGTGGATATTCGCTAAGGTCGGTGGTCATTATTTTCCATTCCTCCAACTGCTTCGCTTCTTCTTGCCTCCTTTGCTTCTCCTCGGCTTGTCGTTTCTTCACCTTTACCTTCTCGGTTTGCGTCTCGGTAAAGGTTTGGTTGAATGCTTTCAACTCGGCCATAATACCTTCCAACTTCGAACCACCACCACTTTCTGATGCGGTGTGTTTCCTTTTTTCAGCCGCTATCTTTTTACTTTTGTCCCTTCCTGGGGGACGTTCTTCCTCTCCAATCGGCTCCTCCTCGTACTCGGGCTCGTCGTTGATATTTATCTGGCAACGACCGGTTGAGCCTCCAACGCTATAACTTCCTGACTCGGAAGTTTTAGACCGTTTCGTTGCTCGTTTCGCGCTTGCAACCTCATTTGGAGTTCCCTTCCATTTTGGTTGATCCTTTACAATTTGCCAAGCACGGACATGTGGGAAAGAAGTTTTTTTTGTCATTTTCGTATAAACGCAACGCTTCATTGAAAACATTTTCGTGGTTCCACCCACTCGGTTTGTTGGCGAGCGTTGTGTTATAAAACCCACAAAAGCGTTGGATCAACGTATTCATCTTGCGCCACTTGGAGCTGATAGAATCAACGGTTCTGTACTCGCCTTGTTCCATAATCGCGTGGAATATATCAAGGGCTTCTTGCCAAAACCCATCGCTTTGTTGATTGTTACCTACAAGTTAGTAACAATAATAATATTTTGTTAGAAAAATATAGTGTACAAATAAATGTTAGTAACAATAATAATATTTTCTAACAAAAATATAATGTACAAATAATATTTAATAACAATAATAATATAGTCTTAGGATCCTGTAAAAAGGACACTTTTCGTGAGAAGTGTGAGAAGGCATAAAGATTCATATGTAGACATCTTGTTTTGGACTTAGGCATAATGTTTTGGGTTGCTTTGGCAAGAAAAACACCAAACATAATAATTTAAAACACAATGCAATGAATTCTAGGGTTAAAACTTAAAACACAATGCCAAGAACGTTAAGTGGTGTGTTTTAAGTGTTGAGTAGTGTGTTTTAAATTTCACGCCCATAATACGTTGCATTGTATTTTAAATTGTTATATTTGGTGTTTTTTTTTACTAAAACAACCCAAAACATCATGCCTAAGTTCAAAACATGATGCCTACATATCAAATTCTATGTCTTCTCACACTTCTCACGAAAAATGTCCTTTTTACAGGAACCTCACCCAATAATATAATGTACAAAAAATAATTTTCTAACAATAA
This sequence comes from Helianthus tuberosus, assembly GCA_030545235.1. Classification (NCBI taxonomy): domain Eukaryota; kingdom Viridiplantae; phylum Streptophyta; class Magnoliopsida; order Asterales; family Asteraceae; genus Helianthus; species Helianthus tuberosus. Next base: position 174,305,703 of record CM060363.1, read on the forward strand.
TAATATTTTACCGATTATAGGAGACGTTGAAGAGCTAATATATGCCTTAGCCAACGCCTCTTTCTCAATTTTTGACCATGGCTGTTGTTGTTGTTTGGCGGCTGCGTCTTCTTTTTTACCCTTTCCCTTTGTATTTCTCTTTTTTGAAGGTTCAGGTTGCGTTTCTGGCACAACCTCTACGTCCTCATCTTCTTCCTCGATTTGTGTTGGACGTGCTTGTGGCGGTGGTTGATATGGCATATTTAGCGGGTTTTGCATTAGTTGCTGCATTTGATATGGCATTTGGTTGAACAGAATGTTGGGTTGTTGCATTTGCATTGGGTTGAACGAAATGTTGGGTTGTTGCATAGGGTATTGGTTTCGTTGGTTGAAAGCGTTGGGCATTTGTTGGTAACCCACAAAAGAGTTTTCCATTACGGGTGTGTAGCCGGGTGTCGAAAACGGGAGTGAACTTGAGTTGGGATTATTTGGGTTGTAGGGATCCATATTTTTTTTTAAGGTTGGGAGAGGATTTTTTATAAAAATAGGTGAAAAGTGGAAGTATTTGGTAAAAAAATGAGGTGAAAAGTGGTTGAATTTATAGTGGTGGGGTGATTTTTTTTTTTAATTGGAATGTTACCGTTAGGGGGGCCCACCATTTCAAAAAGTTGCTTTGTCTCCAACGTCTCTTGGCGGACGAAGGCGCCGAGACTGGCCCCTAGGGGGCGGTGTGCGACGGCCCAAGACCGGGGGGGGGGGGGGGGGGACGAGCCCCATACCCGGTAGTCTGATTGTGCATGATAGGGAGTTGCCATAGGTGGCGGAGTTGAAGCCGCCAACGAGGTCGCCTCAGTTGTGCTCATGAGTAACAAAGGTTAAGTGATGATGCTTTGGCTCGAGCACTATCCATTGGCGAAGCTTGATCAAAAGTTTCGCGGAGGCGGAAAGTCATGGGATTTTTAGGCAAAATAATTGGCAGGGGCGGACCTATATAATTTTAAAATTTTCGGACGAAAAATCGGAAATATTACACTTATAACCGAAACATTGGTGGGGGCGGGTGCACCCCCGTCCAGGGGCGTACCCCCCTATATCTCAAGGTGAGCGGGCACACCCCTTGGAAAAATAAAATTTAGTGCTAAATTCCTAGTAAAATCCCGACCGCACCCCTTGAAAATTTTCGTCTGCACCCCTTGGAAATTTTCGACCGCCCCCTTAGAAAGAAAAATCTTATAAATTTGTAAAAAAAATACGTAAATACAGATTTTTTTTTTAAATACAACCTAATTAACTTTCCACTGAACTAATTAACTTTCACTTAACACAATTAACTTTCTCTTAACCTTTAACCCAATAAACACACCATAACTCAAGTCCAACCCAATCTAATAATCTAATTTGAATGAAAATATAGCAACCCAACCCACCGCAATTTTGGCCACCAAACTCATGAAAACAACATCTCATCACTATTTTCGGGTATGGTTCGATTATTTTTTTGTTTTCTTGTTTTATTTGGATTTTTAGAAGAAATACAATTGTTAAAAAAGTTTGAAATTTTAGTTGTTTTGTTGTTTTTTGAAACTTTAGTTGGTTGATTTTGTTGATTTAGTTAAAGTTTAGTGTGTTTAAATGGTTAGTTAGAAGGAATCAACAATTAAAACTAGGGCTTGATTTCAAAGTTGATATTTATGAAGTTTGATGATGATTGTTTAAGTGTTTAGTGTTCAAATTAGTTGTATATATTATATAGAGAAAGACTTACTTAGAAAAGTAGCTCTAGATGTTTTGGATAGATTTCAAAAAATGAAAACCCGTAGAGCGACATTTTAAATATGTTTGTAACGACGTTTGACATGTTTTTGATAATTATATAAATTTTAGTGTGATATTTTTTTGTTTTACATGACCGACCCGATATAAACCGATTTTTTTTATATACCTAGGGCCTAAAATCTTTAAAATATTCCGCACCCCCATGAAAAAATTTCTAGGTCCGCCACTGCCCCCGTCCCTTCAAAGCTGCCCCTTCGCACTATGTATACCGGTTCAGATAGAAGTAACCCATTCATCTGTACATGTATTCGAATATAATTCGTGATAACAACTTCATCTTTAATACTATGATTTTTTTTTTTCATGAAAACAAACATACTATCAACATAGTCTATGTTCATGAATCATCAAACAACCATTGTTATATATGAATTTTCATTTTTTGTTTGATAAATTCGTTCATTTCAACGCTTATTTTAGGTAGAGTTAATTACATAGTTAGTCCCTGTAGTTTGTATAAAATAACATAATTAGGTACTAATAGTTTAAAATCACCTTCCAGGGTATTAACTTTTCAATTTGTAACGTTTGGAGGTATTAACTACTAGGGTATTAACATAGTTAGTCGCTGTGGTTTGCACAAAATAACATACTTAGGTACTAATAGAATGTGATTTTAAACCTACAAATAACGTTAATACCTCCAAACGTTACAAAATGAAAAGTTAATACCCTAGAGTGTGATTTTAAACTATTAGTACCTAAGTATGTTACTTTGTGCAAACCATAGGGACTAAATATGTAATTAACTCTTTTAGGTACTTTAGATATTTTGAAAAGGTAAATACAGAAATCGCAATATTTAGTTAAATACATCATGATCATGGAAAGCTACAAAACTCTGAAACCAAACTTTATAAAAGAACAAACACCCTTTGAAATTGAAGAAAAAATGTTGAAGATCGACTCGTGAGGAAGATAACTAAATAAGGTTTGTGCTCTGAGGATGATAAGTTTATTCGTTTAACCGCCCTTGACGATGTGGGAAAGCCGATGAGAAGGATCCATAACCACTCTCAAGGTCGAGGCACCAGCCTTGACTACCATATTCTGAAGTTGTTCAATTTGACTCGTATACTTCTAGTCATCTGTTATAACATAGTATCCACGATGTAGAAGTATTGTTACATCGTTTTTTTTTGTCGTCAACATACTTATACTAATGAAGGAAGTCTCACTAGTACAGAAAAGATTAAATGGTTCGGTGATTTTGATTAAAAAGTGTAGTTTTAGGACCGCATCAACAATATTTATATCAAATAATGGGGTATTTGTTGGTGCGGTTCCCAAAACCATTTCATTTAATCTCTCCACCACACCAAATAATCAACAACCTATACCACATATGAATGAAATGTGGCAACCAAACCGCACCACTTAATTGTCAACGCATCACTTAACCAAACCAAGCAAACCGCACAAAAAAATCCCTGAAAAAAAGTAATTATTAATAATATTCCCAAATTTGCATTCATATACCTCAATGAATTCCTAATATACACAAATAAATATGCTTCAAAATAAAAATTATATACAACAAAAGTTGTAACTAATATAAATTAGTCCAGGGGAAGGATCAACTAAAAAGTGGATTTTGCCTAAGTAGCCTAAGAAGGATTGTGATGATGACATGTGACACTCCTAATAAGTAGAAATGAAGGGAATTTTGGTCCTTATAAATAGGAGTGAAAATGACATGTGGCACCCCTTTTGTTTTTTTAAAAATACAACAAAAAAATATAGTACAAAAAAATCTATCACAAAAAATCTAGTACAAAAAAACGTAGCACAAAAAATCTAGTACAAAAAAATATAGCATAAAAAATGTAGTACAAAAAATATAGCACAAAAAAATCTAGTACAAATAATATAGCACGAAAAAATTCAGCAAAAAAATGTAGTACAAAAAAAATCCAGCACAAAAAATTGAGAAAAAAAAAATTTAGAGTAAAGTGCTAAAACCGTCCCTGAGGTTTGTCTCAAAATGCTAGATCAGTCCAAAATCAACTTTTTTTGCTAAAACAGTCACTGGCCCTACTTTTCGTTGCTAGATCAGTCCAATTATTTAACACAGTTCAAATTATGGGTTAGTCAGGAGGGCAAAGTTGTCATTTCCCCTTTTAATTATTTTTCCCATTTATTTAATACATACACCCACACATACAGACATACAACTCCACCACCATCATCAGCCACCACCACCCCACCTCCACCACTACTGCCGCCACCTCAACTCCACTTCCACCACCGCCGCTACCACCTCCACCAGCACCGCCGCCAACTCAACTCCACCACCACCATCAGCAGATTAAAAACCCAATTACAACTCTCTCTTTTTTCAATCTTTTGTCACAAAGACCCAATTTTAAACCCAGTGTTGAGTCTTTTGCATCATTGCTGACGATCTTGATCAAGAGTCTTTTGCATCATTGCTGACGATGTTACCCACATACAAAAGCGCCACATCAACTTTCCCCAATTTACAATCCCCGTTCACCAGCGAATTATACGTGTATATATTCGGTACAATTTCATCATCCAACATCTCTAAAAATAAACATTTCATATCATCAATCATCAATCATCAAAAACCTTGATAAACACATAAGCAATGTATTATAACACCTAACACAAACCTTGCATCCTCCTCTGTTTCACAAGCTTTCACCATCGAAATCCTGAAAACCCCTAAAACAAACCTTGTATGTGGGTTCAAATTAGATCGGAGAGAGAGTTGCGACGTACGGCAAAGCCGTTTTCTGGCAGCTGGAACGCCTTCAGCGGCGGTGACGGGGGCTGTGGAGGTGGCGGCAGTGGGTTGAGGATGATGACGATAGGATGATGATCTGCGATGATGATGATGAACAGTGTCGATGATGATGATAATGATTTGTTGAGGATGATGATGAAGATGATGGTGGTGGGGGTGGTGGTGGCGGTAGTAGAGAGAGAGCAGAGTGAGAGATGAGAGAGAGAGAGAGTGTGTGTTATGTCTGATGTTGGGTCTAGGTTTAAATAAATAGGAAAACAAATTAAAAGGGAAATGACAATTATGCCCTCCTGACTAACCAAGAATTTGAACTGTGTTAAATAATTGGACTGATCTAGCAACGAAAAGTAGGGCCAGTGACTGTTTTAGCAAAAAAAGTTGATTTTGGACTGATCTAGCATTTTGAGACAAACCTCAGGGACGGTTTTAGCACTTTACTCAAAAATTTAAGACAAAAAAATTCAGCACAAAAAAATTAGGACAAAAATATTACACAAAAATCCAGCAAAAAAAAAGTTATACAACATAGAAATACAACACATTTTAGTGGGTTTTTTTAGTCTTCATATTTTATATAGCAATATCGTACTCAAATTAAAGATAAAAAGACGCTCGATTTTATGGTGAAATTTTTATGAAAAAGTAATGTCGTATAAAAAAGTTATGAATGTTTGAAAAATGAGGGTGGAATATGCATGTGCCTTGCATGTGGTGAGAGAAAGTCTATAAATATGATTTTCCCAAGATACCCTTGCACTCCTCCTTTCTCCTACACTTTCATCTTAAGATTCATTCTCATCCTACTTAGGCAAAATCAACTTTTTATTTGATCCTACCCCAATTAATCCATTCGAGTATATTTGATATTTGTAGTTTCTGGGAAGGAGAAATACATAATTTAATTTTTGTATTGGTAAATATATAATTTATTAAGTTTGGAGGAGGATATATATAATTGCCCATTTATTTTCGATCATAAAAAACCATCACAAACGATTTGACCTTACCCTTAGGGGTAGGGGCGCCCCGTGATGGGCATTTTGTTCACGCGTGGTGAACGTGGAACACTGCCGCCACTGCCATATATAACGCGTGAAGATTAAAACACGTGGCCACTATCACGCTTGAAGAAGTTGGAGAATGTGTAAGAGAAATTGTTGGGTTGTGAGGAAATTGTTGGGTGTGGTGAGTGATAGGCATTTCCACTAAAATCCATCACTGGTTATGGAATAATGTTTAATGACATGGCGGAACTTGATTGGATGTTATGAGTGATGAATGTTTGGTGAGTGATGGACAACCCCACCCCTTAGTAGTGATTGTTGGAGCAAGTTGTGAACAATCATTTGGGCTATATCAGACTCACTAGCACGTCTTGCGGGTGTTCGACCTGTTCTTCTTGGTGGAATTTTCTAAAATAAAATAATAATACTAATAATAATAAACACCAATTGATAACAATTCGTACATAACTAGTAGGATTTCCCATACGTTGTCATAAACATTTGGTCGATATTGATTTGGTTTGTTACAATAGTGTTATGATACCGACATTAGTGTAGCAACTAAAAAAAATATGCCTAAGAAGATGTCGACACATATTTTACATTGATCGAAAACCATAAAAACAAATATTAGAACCGGGTCGGATAATACCGATACCAACAGTCCAACACGGATGTTATTCGGTCCGGATCGTTTCAGTTCGTCCCAGTACCGATACGGGTGTTGTTCGAACAATATCAATTTTGATTCTTCACGGTTAAGAGAAAAAGGTTTATTTATATTTGGCCTGTTCGATTTTGAACAAAGCTTTTTATCAAAACATATGTAAAAATAAGCACCAAAACATATGTAAAAAATAAGCACGGTAAAAAAATCAATTTTATTTGACCTGTTCGATTTTGAGCAAAAATTTTATCGGAAAGTATATAATAATAAGCATATTGCAATAGTATATTTGGAATTTTATAAAAAAAATGCATTGTATTATTAGAGTGACGAAAAGGGTAGACAATGTCATTTTATACAAAAAGAAATACCAAATCGTGAGGTAGGTTTGATAAGTACATGCTTCGGTTACTTGTACATTACTACTAATTGTTTCGATAACTTGTATAATATTACTCACAACTTGATTTCAATTTTTTTATAACAAGACGTAGATAGAAATAGACACGTCACAACATATACTCAGAATTATATAATATGCTTAAAAGTTACAAAATATGATTAAAATAATTAAAAAATATCATAATAAAATTATGAAAATAAAGGAAAACTAATAAATTAACTACTAATAAAAAATTCAAAACTAATCCGGGTACTATTTATTTTATAAAGAGATTGTATAGCAACTAGTATTTAGATACGTATTTTGTGGTGGGACCGTTAAATCAAACAAAAAGTAAACGTAAAAACATTAAATCATACACGTATATTAGGACGTGTTAACTCACTAAACCCTAAAAACATAAATAAAATGTGGCAAGAGTGTTTCCAAATGCCACCGTGCAAGTTTTACCCTACAGTTCTTGATTCTTCCGAAAATATCTGTTGCAAAGCCCTGATCCAAGTAATTTTTTAATAATATTTCTTTTCCCAGTTTTAAACTAGAATAATTATTTATTTCGAATAATAAAGTTTATATAGAGTTGGGAAATATCAATTTATTTGTGACAGGGCTGTTAAACCACTAAAAATAGATGTAAAATTTGAATAACACACACGCCTTGCAACATTTTTACTTGCAAGGTTTAGACTGAAAAAAAAAAACAATTTTAAAAATTACAGGGGACCAAAGTCAAAAGTGGAAAAAGTGTTGCGATTAAAAATGAAAAGTGAAAACTTGAGGGGTTGAAAACTAAATGATGAAAATTAAAGAGATTGATAAATGAAAACTTAAAGAGGTTGATGAAACCTGAGGGGTCAAAATATGTAAATAAAATAAATAGTAAAAAAGTCTCACAAAATATTTTTCAAAAGAGTTAATTGTCATTTTCATCATTGTAGTTTGGTGGAAAATGTCACTTCGGTCAAATAAAAAATTTACGTCAGTTCCGTCCTTAACATTTTTGAAACGTGACACTTCAGTCCAAAAAGATAATGCCTTGCACCAGTTCCGTCCTCAACGCTTTTAACGAGCGTTATCTTTTTGGACTGAAGTGACATGTTTCAAAAATGTTGAGGACGGAACTGACGCAAATTTTTTTTGGACTGTAGTGGCATTTTCCACCAAAACACATTTCAAAATTAAGGATGGATAACTAAACACCAAAACAAAATATTTTCATTCCATTACTAATAAGCTTATGTACATACAAGCAACATAACTCATTACTAATAAGCTTCTGTACATACAAGCAGCATAACATGAGACATTAGCCTAAGTACTTAATGCCTAGTACAAAAGATATACTAAGATAATAGGACTTGAGCACAACCCGCTCAATGTCCGTACATTTTTACAATGTAAATGGACATACATAAAACTAAAACCGACAGGAGTAACACACCCCAAGCCTGCGCCAAAAGCCTATACGTCTTCCTATCAATAGCTTCACCCATCTCTCGAGTAACATGCAGCTCATGATGCATCTTATCAATCCATGTCTTCAAATCCTCCATTAACTCCTCCTGATGGGATAGACGTATCTCATGATCATACGCCTGATCAAACAACCAACGGATGTGGCCTGAATCAACTCTCTCCATCTCTTGGATCTCCTGCTGCTCTACATTGGGATGAGCTCCAACTAGTATTGCTTGCTGCGGCTCTGCCATCCTGATGAAGGGTACACTCTAACGAGCACTGCTTGGTTGATAATGGTTCTCTCAGTTCTCGAGTAACTTTGTAGTTATCAGATGATCTCTCTCCTATATATATATATATATACACATACATCCACACACACACACATGATGTTAGTTGTTTTGAGTTTTTAACAAATTGATAAAATGACAAGAAAATATTGTTTTGTTGATAAAGGAGGGACATTAAAAGAAATGGGAGTAAAACTTAATTGGATTTTTTGATAGACCTAAAGGGGTTGTTTTTATATTTAATTTGACCCCATATATTATCAAAATGCGTATAAAACAAAGATGAAATGAAACCCAAAATTAGAGAAACCAAAACTCCAATAATCACATTGAGGTGCCAAACTCAAATAAAAACTAAAATAAAAATATAAGGAGCTACCCTAAAATGAAATGTGAATATATGATGTCTGTCATCGAAGGGTTTTATAAAACCCCAAAACTAAAAAAAAAGGGTAAAAAAAATATAGGTCTGGGTTTCAAAAAGCGCGCCTAGGTGCGAGGCGCATCAAGGCACAAACCTTGGCGCCTTAGCTAGCCCAAGGCGCGCTTTTTACAAAAGCCCCAAAAAAGCGCAAATCTTGGGCGCCTCATGTACATAAGGTGTTTTTATGGTGTTTTTATGCTGTTTTAAGCATCAAACTGTTGTACAATAGAGTTCTTGGCTTGTACCTGTAGGTAAAATCATATATAAACATTATGTATAGCTATATTTTGGATACGTGATGCTAAAAACCTATAGGATATATATAGAAAATTATATAATCACTTTGTGCCTCGGGTACGAAAAGCCCACCACTTTTGCGCTTTGTGCTTCGGTTTTACACTTCGTCGCTTTTGTGCGCCTCTCGCTTTTTAAAACCAAGATATAGGTAAAAGTTTTGTATATGGCAGAAACATGACCAAACTTTTTTTAGAAACACCAAGAAAACAAGTTATATGCGATTATAGTTCAATCACTTAAAACACATCTTGAAACTAATTCTACAATTGTGTAGATGATCATATACAGTGCAATTATATATCATCACAATAACAAACTAATAGTAAAAACTAACATATACTTGTTGCAGTTTGTACACAAAAATGTGGAGTAAATCTCCCCATTGCAATAATTAGTTCTTCATGGATGCCGACATGCCGTACTATAGGGTACACAAATCTAGTAATCTCAATGTTGAAATTATTGAATATAACAAATTTATTTTTACAGAAAACACCTAATCTAACTTAGGGTCATACATATTCATAGTTGTTAATGACGAATAGCGACAAATAGCGATGAGTTACCTATATGCTACGTAGCGAATAACAATAAATAGCGGGCGCGATTTTAAAAATAGCAATACACTAAAAAAATAATATGTATATACGCTATTTTACATGTATATTTAACAAAAATCTAAAATCCAACTATTTTATAGCTATATTTAATCGCTATTTATTATTAAAAAATAAAGAGAGTAATAAAATTAACTGAAATTCTGCTATTTATGACTACCCAGTAGCAGCGACCTTCGACCTATACGCTACGCTACGTTATTCGCTCTAGCGACCACTATGGACAACTATGTACATGTTCAATAGTTCTACCCTATCTAAACTACTTCTATGAACCTAAAATAACAAAGATTAAAAAACGCCCAAAATTTTGAATCTACAACTGATTTAATTTAGTAAAGCAACATATCCAATTTTATGTGAGCCATTAAAACAAATTTTATTTGAAGCAACGAAAAGAAAAGACTGACCGTGAATGAGGGCGGTCGCCGCCGGTCGGTGATTAGGTGCGGATCAAGAGAATCGAAAGGTTTTTGGTGCTTATAGGGTTTGTAAAAATAAAAAAAGGAGGCGAAGCCTATTTTAGAAGCAACTCGATGATATTTTAATTTTTGCTTTTGAGTTAACTTTCGTTTTGCTTCCTGTGGTTTGATCATTTTAACGGTTTTGTTTCAATAGTTTAAAAATAGATATTTTCCTCTCTGATCTTTTGAGTTTGTCGCCAGTTTGCTCCCTGGCTCTAACTCAGTTAAAACATTCAATTAAAAGTAGGGGTATTTCGTTAGTTTACTCTTTGGCTCTAACTCAATTAAAACGTTTAGTTAAAAGTCGTGGTAGTCGTGGTCGGCAGATGGTAGTTGCAGGTGGTGGTGGATGGTTGTGGATGGTGGTGGCCAGTAGAAAGAGAGGTTGGAAAATGGGGGATCAGAAAAGAATTACTTATATACACGTAAATAAACAAGTTATAGGTTTATTTAGGTGAAAAGACTTACATTTCCTTGCTTTTATCTATAAAATTACTAAAATACCCTTCTAGTTAATGGATTTTTTTGGATGGAGTTAGAGGCGGGGAGTAAAATGACGATAAGTTATAAAATCAGGGAGAAAAATGGCTATTTTTAAAACATTGGGGCAAAACAGTTAAAATGACCAAATCAAAGGGAGCAAAATGGAAGTTAACTCTTTTGCTTTTTAAGTTTTTGTTTTGATAATCTATACTTTATAATAAATTAAATCTATGGGGTCACATGTCGTATTACTACGCATTCTTATAATTGTTTTTTCCGTCAGTTTTATCTCTAAGTTAGTTAATTCCTTTTAGATTTATATATTATTTACTAGGTTAGAATCCCGTGTATTACACGAATTGAATAAATGTAATTTTAAATACCAAATAATAAAAAATATATCTTAAAAAATCTCGTTTATTACACGGGTTGAATAAATGTAATTTTATATACCAAGTAATAAAACAATATATATTTAAAAATCTCGTTTATTATATGGGTTGAATAAATGTAATTTTATATATTAAATAAAAAAAAGTTGTATTTTTAAGAATCCCGTGTATTGTACGGGTTGAGTAAATTTAATTTTATATATTAAATAATGAAAAAAGTTACATTTTTAAGAACCTAATGTGTTATACGGGTTGAGCACATGTAAATTTATGTACCAAATAATAAAAAGTTATATCTTTATAAACCCTATGTATTATATGGATTGAATAAATCTAATTTTATATACTACATAATAAAAAAAAGTTATATTTTTAAAAACCCCGTGTATTACACGAGTTGCATAAATGTAATTTTGTATAATAAAAAATAAAAATGTTATATCTTTAAAAAAACTCGTTTATTACACGGGTTGAATGAATTTAATAAAAAATTTATATCTTTAAAAAAAACTAACAGATATACTCGATATACGATGGATGGGGTGATAGCGATGATGGTTCTTATAGATGTCACGTAAACATAGTGATTACCGTATTTGAGTTGAGAGTTGAATACGAAAATAAAAGTATAGAACCAATAAACATTGATTAATATTTTTGTTTACCACTTATAAACATTTTTGAAATAGGTTCTACCCTTAACTACTTTGGTTTAATAAAATAAATAAATCATTTACATCATATTAATTTATATTTGGCGTACATATTTTGTTAATTTTAGGATAAATAATTTTAAAATCTGATAAATATTTTAAAATATTATATTATCTCGTATACGAATTGTTTAAATTTATATTAAATTTAATTTTATAATTATCTCTTAATTAATATTAATTATCTATAAAAAATAGATGGCTTCAATGAATGACAGTGTACTCCCAAAGGTTTCTTTTATTAATAAAATAAATAAATCATTTACATTACATTAATTTATATTTGGCGTACATCTTTTGTTAATTTTAGGATAAATAATTTTAAAATCTGATAAATATTTTAAAATATTATATTATCTCGTATAGGAATTGTTTAAATTTATATTAAATTTAATTTTATAATTATCACTTAATTAATATTAATTATCTATAAAAAATAGATGGCTTCAATGAATGTGTACCCCCAAAGATTTCTTTTATTATATAGTATAGATAGATTTATATTTTCTAACCATAAGTGATAAGTCATAATTATATTATTTATATTTTAATTTTATAAAGGACCTTAATTTTTAAATTTCAAATAAAGGCCGATTGAAACTGGAATGATCTCATCATTAAAGAGATTCTATAACTAGAGGATATGGGGGCCGGCTGAGGCCCGGCTAGGCCCGGCGCCGGTCCCCCACACCGCCCCCTGGGCCCGGCTCGGAAACTTCGGCTCCCCACAGACGGTGACGACGGGCCTCATTTCAAATTTTGAGCCGTTACACAACGGCTATAATTTAATAAAAAAAATCCTTTTTAACTTTAAATAAATACCCTCATCTCATCCATTTTTATACCATTTTCTTCCATTCTTCTCCCATTCTCATCCAATTTTATAAAAAAACACTCCCTCTTTTTTATAAGAGGATGAACGCGAGGTTTATCGGAGGATGAAAGATGAGGTTAAGAAAAAATGAACGTCGTAGGTTGTTTACTTTTTTAATCGTATCGTTATTTTTTTTCGTTTTTATGTTTACCGTTTATAGGATTTGTAATTTAATTTTTTAGGAAATGTAATTTTTTTTATGTTATGAAATTAATTTATTTATGTTGTTTTATGTTTTATTTTTTAATTTTTATAAAGTTTTTATTAAGTTAACAAAAAAAAGTTAGAAAATTATAAAATAATTAGGTGGGGTAGGCTCATCCTCCACCCCCCTCAAAATGTCAGGAGGCCCATCCTCCATGGGATGGTGATGTGGCGCCTACGTGGCGGCCCATCCTCATGGGGATGAGCCTCCCCATACCCTCTAGTCTTAATAAGTATTACCAACATCCCATTCCATCGGTAATAGACACGGATGGTTCCATCTCTCACACACGCACTAATGTGTGCAATGGTTAAATGAATGGGGTGTTAGTTTGGTTTCGCTTAAAAATATAGGCAATACGGATGAGGATGAGATCAATGTAGAGGTGTGAATTTTTTGTCAAATTTAAGAATAAGGTTAAAAATGGGGATAAGATGTGAACGCTTGGTAAATGATATCCCATAAATTTTTTTTATTCTTTAGGTTAAAATAATATTTAGAGTAAACTGCAATTTTACCCCCTGAGGTTTGGGGTTATTGGCATGTCTACCCCCCCTAAGGAAATAATTGCAATTTTACCCCCACTGTTTGCTCTTATGTCGCATGTTTACCCCCCGGGCCATGTTTCCGTCAGAGATTAGCGTTTTCTGTTAGTGGTCAAAGTGCAAATAGGTAAATTCGCGTTCCTGTTGACCTGCAACCTCATATAATCCCCTTTCATCACTTTGGAACCCTGAACTTAACCTACCTCTAAATTGAAGAGCTCCTCACTGGCGATCAGACATTCTTCAACAATTACAGCTGATTAGAAGTCTGTTACGAGCATGGATCTTCGATTGTGGAAGGTACGAGCTGAAGATCAGTATTTCGAACCGGCTGAAATGTACCGTAAGTGACATGCAAGCTCACATGGTCTGAATTAGGTAAAATTTTAACTTTTTTCTGTGTTAATTTGTTGTTGATGTTTGTTTAAAGGTCAAACCCAATCTCTATTTACCATAAAATTTCACCATGGAGGTAGTTTTGTAGAAAACCCAAATAGGAAATACTTTGGTGGGGAGATGAACTACATTGATCATGTAGATTTTAGAGTGTTGAATACTGATGTTTTAGAGGAGATGGTTAAGAAATTAGGATACAATGATGGTTTGTTTTTCTGCATTCATTACAAGGAACCGTACTGTTCGTTGGATTTTGGTCTTAGGACATTAAAATGTGATGTTGACTTAGAGCCTATCTTTGATCATGTGCGTCAAGGAGTCCACATGATAGACATGTATGTTGAACACCGGAGGTCAACAATATTGGAAAATACAAGTGAAGGTCCTGTAGGGGCATGTAAAGCAATTGTTCCAGCATCATTTACAATAAATAATCAGAATCATAGTATGAATGAAGATGGGGAAGAGAGTGAAGGAAGTGATCCTGATTATGAGTATGTTGAGGAAGATAATTTGGTTTATGAAATAGAGGTGGATATGCAGAGGTTCAGGGCTAATGTTGAATTTACTAGGGAAGAACTGGATGGTTCAAGTGATGGGGATCATGATGATGAGAGAAGCGAAGAAGGTCATCAGCCTGTTGACCTAGAGGATTTTGAAAGTGGGTCTGATGACAATTCAAGCCTTAGAGATAAGGTTGCCAGGAAGATAAGGAGGAGAAACAAGAGTGCTTTAAAAGGTCCAAATGATCTGCCATTCTATGTTGGTCAGCTTATTGATGACAAGAAAAAGATGAATCAGATGGTGAAAAATTATGCTCTTAAGGCAAGGAGGGATGTGTTTATTTTAAAAAAATGAATTGTTAAGGTATAGGGTAGTATGTTTTGGAAGCAATCCACCACTAATTGGTCCTGTAAAAAAAAAGGGAGAAGAGGGGCAAAATAGTAAATGCACCAAAGTAGGGCAAAAATACAAGCACCTTAAAAGGCATACCAAGCCCACCTGTCCTTGGGCAGTTCACATCTCAAGGAACACAGACAAGGATAAGTGGAGTGTGAAGACCATTCATAATCAACACAATTGTTTGACAACAAGGGCCGTTTCTTTGTACACAATGAGTTCGATTGCCAGAGAGATCCAACCTATGATTGAAAGCAATCCAGACATGCCAATTCATGCAATCCAAAGTCAACTGCTTCGGAAGCATCAACTAGAAATATCACTACATAAGGTTTTCAGAGCCAAGAGGATAGCAACTACAAAGATTTATGGTGATTACCAAGAACAGTATGGTCTGCTAAGGTCATACTGTGATGAACTTCTAAAAGCCAACCCAGGTAGTACAATTAAAATTGATGTGGAGCCATGTGGGAACTCAGCTAGTCCTACAAGGCAGTTTTGAAGGGTTTATTTTTGTTTTGCCTCTATGATGAGAGGATTTAAGATGATTGGAAGACCATTGTTGGGTGTGGATGGTTGTTTCATGAAAGGTCCATTTCCTGGACAGATCTTGAGTGCTGTTGGTATTGATGGGAACAATAGCATATATCCAGTTTGTTATGCCCTTGTTGAGGCAGAAACAACACAAACCTGGAAATGGTTTTTGCAACTGTTGAGAGATGACCTAGGGTGTACGGCTGACTCTTGTTTCACCTTCATCAGTGACAGACAAAAGGTAATAAGTTCTTAAGTGTTAATTAATACATTGCAAAAAACTTTGGTAGCAAAATATTGTGATTAATTGCATTTTGTATCACAGGGTCTGATTCCTGCTATGCTAGCTGTTTTTCCTAATGGTGAGCACAGATTTTGTTTGAGGCACATCCATGAGAACATGAATTCCAAGTGGCGTGGAGATCTTTACAAGAATTTGCTTTGGTCAGCCGGAAGGAAGACATCTATTCCATACTTTAACAAAGCTATGGAAGAAATTAAGACAACAGAACGAGCTATGTATGACTGGCTGAATGAGATCCCATACACCGCTTGGTCAAGAGCATATTTTTCTGGAAGAGCTAAATGTGATATGTTGCTGAACAACATATGTGAGGTTTTTAACAGACAAATCGTAGGAGCAAGTGACAAGCCGATTATCACATGCCTAGAATTCATTCGGGAGTACATGACCAAGAGGATAGTGAATGTCAAGAAATTGCAAGCAAAGTGTATGGGGCCACTGACACCTCATGCCACTGAGGTCTTCGATGAGATCAAGAAACAGGCTGCTGAAATGTCTGTTTTAATGGTTGATTCCGACAAGTATCAAGTAACAGGTCCGAGATCACAGTGTGTTGTGAATGTTAAACATAAAACTTGTGCATGCAGGAAGTGGGATTTGACAGGGATGTCTTGCAAACATGCAGTTGCAGCCATATGGGATATGTCAAGGAATAGCATTGATGCTGGCATACAAGAAGAGTGGGTGGATGATGTGTATTGGCTGTCAACATGGAAGAAAGTCTATGACAATGTGATAGAGCCAATCAACGGGCCGGAGATGTGGACTCCTTCAGAGTGTCCAACAACACTCATCCCACCAAAGCATCATACACAAGTTGGAAGGCCAAAGAAGAAAAGAAAGAAGGCATTTGGTGAAAAAGAGCTTGAGCAGGAGTTCGACAAAGGAGGTAAAATGACCAGAAAGGGAACTACCATCAAGTGTGGTAAATGTGGGAACATGGGTCACAATGTCAGGAGCTGCAAAGGACAAGGGGGTGAACAATCCACTGCTTCACAGGAATCACACACTGCCACTCAAGGTGCACCAGTTTACAATCTTGATGAGTGATGGATGGTTTGTAAGTTTAGACTATGTTTGTTTGTTTCTCAAGTTTGTTCAAGACAATGTTAGGTTTGTCAAGTTTGTTCAAGACAATGTTTGGTTTGTACCTTTATTTTGGTTTGTCAAGTTTGTATTTTGGTTTACAACTGTTTGTTCAAGACAATATGGCTGCTTATTTTGGTTTACAATGTTTGTTCAAGACAATATGGCTGCTTTAGTACAAGACAATGTTTGGTTTACAATCTTTATGAGTGATGGATGGTTATATTGTCAACTGTTTGGTTTACATATGGCTGCTTGTATTTTGCTTTACAATCTTTGGTTTGGTTTGTTGTCATGGCTGCTTTATGTTTGGTTTACAACTGTCATGGCTGCTTTGGTTTACAATCTTTATGTTTGGTTTGTATATGGCTGCTTTAGTACAAATAATGTGTTCAAACAGAATTTTGGCGGAAAGTGATTCGATTACATTGCAACATTTAGTACAAATAAGAGGTCCAAAATACAAACATACAACCAAATAAATCTAGCCTATTTCCAGTGACAATCATCCAAACAAGACCAATCCGAATCAGAACCATGCTCCCCTTCATATGGGTCAAAGTACCAATCATCCTCTTCATCCCAATATGTGTAATCCCATGCATGTTCCAGCACTTCAGGGTCATAATCCTTTGTCGGATCTCCGAATATCTTTTCATAATCAGTTTCTTGCTCCATGTAAGGTCTGAGTATCTCAGACTCTTGATCCTCAAAGTATACATAACTGTCTGGTTCTTCGGCTGCAACGACGTCTTCATCCTTAGCAATATCTTTCTCATTCTCAACTTTATCATTCTCTTTGTCAGCCATACCTACAGAATTACAAACAGGCTACCAAAACAAATATATAAGAACTTGAAAAGGACCATTGCATAAACTTGAAAACTCATAACTCAAATACAGTTACAGTCAAAATACACAACCAAATCCAATTTCTCCACATTAAACTACTTAAGCAAAAAAACTAGAACAATCAAGACCCAAGTAATCACAAAGTACATCTTCAGTTTGAACACATCGCCATTCTTGTACCGAGCCAACTGTTCTTTGCACTTAGCCAACTCATCCTTATCTTTAATGCTTTGAATTAAAGCAGGCATTACCTCTCGACAAATCGGACATCCCTGTTCTTCACCAACATCAGCCCATCTGAGGAATCCACATCCTCCAACCTATTATCGGACATCATAAGCAACAGAAGAAAGAAACTTGACTTTCAATAACCATTAAACAGAAGAAACTTACACATCTAAGATACCATCGACCAGGATTAGCTTTGGATTGTGATTCTTTGAACACTGTT
Source organism: Helianthus tuberosus (assembly GCA_030545235.1). Lineage (NCBI taxonomy): Eukaryota > Viridiplantae > Streptophyta > Magnoliopsida > Asterales > Asteraceae > Helianthus > Helianthus tuberosus. The sequence continues at coordinate 174,323,647 of CM060363.1, forward strand.
TTCGCACCACAAGGACATATGATGTCTGAAGCTTGACTTTTGCTCATGGTCTCCTTGGATCGCAGCACAGAGGAAGAAAATGAAGACATGTTCAGCGAATTTGGGGGTCGATTGAAGAACACAATGAGAACAGGGGTTAGGGCAGACAATTTAGGGCTTGAAGCTCTTAAATGAGGAAGAGGAAGACGTTGGGGGGCAATTTGGACATTTCATCACTCACTAACGGAAACATTAACGTTAACATGGCCCGGGGGTAAACATGCGACATAAGAGCAAACAGTGGGGGGTAAAATTGCAATTATTTCCTTAGGGGGGGGGGGGGTAGACATGCCAATGACCCCAAACCCCAGGGGGTAAAATTGCAGTTTACTCTATTATTTATATTTTTAATTAAATTCATTTGATTACTTTACAAATTTCATAATATTATTAATATTATTAGGTGGCGTTTGGTACGAAGGAATAAAGGGTGTAATGGAATGGATCATTCTGATGGAATGAGAGAAAACATGTTTGGTTATCATGTGGTAATGGAATGGAACATTCCAAAGGAATGTAACTCCTTCCAAATATAACAATTTTCATTCCTTGGTAAGGGAGTGTTTTTTTTTCATTCCTTCAAGAAATGGAAAGAAATATATTATTATTATTATTATCATTATTATATTTATATTTATATTAATACTAATATATATAAAAAAATTTATTATTATTTTTTACCATTAATATATTATTATTATTATTATTGAGACAATTATATTTTTGTCCTTTTTAATACAATTGTGTTTCGTTACTTCGTCTTGTTTTGTCTATCAAATTGTACAAAGTAATGATTCATTATATTCACATACGAGTAACCAAAAATCATAATGGAATGGAATGATCCATTTCATTCCGTTGTCCATTCCATTACCTCGTCTATTTCATTCCCTCATCCATTCCATTACACCATACCAAACAGACCCTTAAGGTTATGTTTTTCTTTTGCATTCCAACAAAATAAGTCATTCGATGGAGTAATCTCCATGAGATTTTCCCGTTATTATTAATATAACATTAACGATATATTGATAGTTTGATAATGATATCTATATATATTATATTATAAAAGAAACCATTATAAAAAACACAAATTAACCTTAATAGTTATTACTAAGGGTGTTCACAATTCAATTTAAAACCGTGAAACCGATCAAAATGGTCATCGGTTTGATTTCATAGTCGGGTTTGCTATTAACTTTCGGTTTATGTATTAAGTTTACTAATATATTACTTTCGAATTCAAATCTAATATTTTGATTAAAAAGTCAATAATATCTTATCACAAAAACTGTTTTATAATTATTAAATATATTTATTTTATTCAACCCGTGTAATAAACGAGTTTCTAACCTAGTTATAAACTAAAAAAAGAAGAGATATACTCTTTATGAATTTCACATTTTGTATGAACATTCACATTTTGTATGAACATGAACGAGGTTTTGCGAACTTTTAGAAGAGTAAATTTTCATTTAAGTCTATAAGTTTTGGTTTATATCATATTAGTTTAAACTAGGCCTGTAAACGAACCGAACGTTCATGAACTGTTCATGAACTTGTTCGGCGGGAAGTTCATTTATTTAATAAACAAACGAACACGAACAAAAAAAATTGTTCGTTTAATTAAATGAACGAACATGAACACACCTTGTGTTCATTCATTTATATTCGTGAACATTCATTTATGTTCGTGAACGTTCGTTTATGTTCGTTTAAATTTTAATAAATACATAAATAGTTATATTTATATAAATATTAGATTTTCTAACTAGTTATATAAATATAACTAATTAGTATATCTATGAACCCTTATTTAGATGTGTTTTCGGATGAAATGTAGTATATTGGACTTGTTTCTTCAATCATGTTAATTTATGTTTATTCAAATATGTTCAGTTAATTTTTTTTTGTTCGTTTATGTTCGTGAACTGTTCGTTTAGGCTTTAAACGAACGAACATAAACGAACACGAACATGCCCGATTTCTTAATGAACGAACACGAACAAAAAAATGTGTTCGATTATATGTTCGTGTTCGGTTAAAGTTAAATGAACGAACACGAACATGCCTATATTCGTGTTCGTTCGGTTCGTTTACAGGCCTAGTTTAAACGGTTTTTTGAGTAAACTGTAATTTTAGTAATTACAATATTTGTGGTTTAAATTGTAGTATTTTACAAATCTGAAAAGTGTTGTAAAAAACACACTCTGGTTAATTTTTATTGCAATTTTAGTCCACTTCAATAACTTCCATCCATATCTTTGTTAAATGCTTGTGACATGCAACACATGTGATAGGTAAAATTGTAATTTCAATCTCCATATAACTGAATATTATTTTCACTCATTATAGTTTATACTATAATAACGATAACAATTATCGTCGGATGATGTCTGTCGTAGCGAACATGCAAAAACCAACTAACTCTATAGCCAGGGTAAGTCGGGTATCAATCCAGGGGAGTCTGGTGGAAAGTGTCGTGAATTAAGAACTAATACTAATTGCAACGGAAATCTTGGTTGTTTGAGAGTTGATTAACTAGTAATTTACTAAAATAAGGTTGTGATCAATGGGAGAAACAAAGGTTCCTATGGATTTCAGATTCAAGGTGAATTCAGTTTATGTTTAATTGTTACAGTTACATAGACATAATTGTATAATCCGATTAATTGATTGTGATAAAAGAGGACTAAGTACTCTGATTGGTTAAGAACGAGAGGTTATCACACGATTATCAATTGCAATTACCAACCCTAATCCCATAGCAAATATATCCCAATTACTAGAACTCTCGGGAATTGAATGATTAAGAATCAAGGTTTAAGTAAAAACAACTATTTACAAATCAATCAATTCAAACTAACCGGCAACAAGCATCGAATGCTTAGATTACCGGGTTTAACAATTGTTCAAACATAAAACAAAGTTCACCTAGATGAATCCTCCATCCGGAGGAAACCACAAAGGAATTAGCCGCTCATCTCACAAGTAAGATCTTCAAAAGCTTGGAGAAACGATCGTTTCATGATTAATTCGGTAAGATGTGAAGATATGAGGATAATTGATTGAGCTTGAATGCAAAAAAGTTGCCTCCTTGCCTCCCTAGTCGATCCCCAAGTCAAGAATGATGAAAAATTAGGGTTTTTTCCTTATAAAACCCTCCAAAATAAGCCCTATTCGCACCCCCTACGATTGTTGTTGATGCCGTTCGTGACCCACGGTTCCGCAGTGTAATATTGTTGTGCACGCCAGGGACTGTGAACTGGGGGTCACGGTCTGAACTGGGGGTCACATTATAGACCTGTTGATGAAACAGATATCCTGAGCTGTGGGTCACAGTGTATACTGTGGCCTACGGTGCAACTAGATTCAGCATGCCTCATGGAATCTTGTAGCTGAACATATGTCCTGAACCGTGACCCATGGTTTATAAACCATGGGTAGAAGCGTAAATCCATATCTCACCATACACCATGCACAACTTTCCTCCATTGACAAGATTAGTCCCCCAACTTTACAAACTCTTGTTTCTTCACATATTTAAGCCATTAGTAACTTTCAATTAATTACCAAACGGCCCATATACTTTGTAAAATCTTGTTTCTTGCACATTTAAGCGCAAAGTAACTTCCAATTAAGTACCGAATGGTCCCTGGACTTTGTTCTTTCATGTTTCTTGTATTCTCAAGTTGTTTTCGCAATCTAACAAGTTCCGAATCCGTACCGAAAGCTGCAATAACCATTCCAATGCATTTCACTCCATCTCTAACCATCATAACTTCACCGAATTACATGTTTAACCTGCAAAACAACGAATACTCGTAGTTATCCCATTCAAGGCCAGTAAACACATAAAACACATGCAAAACTCACGAAATAGGCACTTTAAAGCTCGGGTTTCACCCTCTCCATCACATTCCCATACTTACCTTTGATTGTCCTCAAGTAAACCAACTTAGAACTACTCACCATAGTAACAACACCTCTAAATCCCTTAACGAATTCAACATTTTAAGTTCCCAAGTGATACCTGTTCCATAGACTAACACATTCGAGATTGACAGCCTGACAAGCAAATCATGTAACTTAAAAACTCAAGACTCGTCTATCTAAAACTAACATGTTTACAATTCAATCACATGCTACACGCCCCTCACAATGTACTCTCCTCTCGGGTAATATCTGAACTAGCATGTAATGTGCTAGTATGTAAACACTCAAGAACCAAACATGAAATCCTGCAATCATAAGCTTGTATGACAATCACACCTCCACTGTATCATGTAACATGACACATATCAAAAGGACTTTTGGGTTTGGGGCTTAGGCTAAGGTAGGAAAATTTTTTGGCTTTTTATTTTTATGTTGCTACCGAACAAACAACCAAACCGTGACAACTTTATTCACACAACTCATACTATTGGGTTGGTTTCTACCCAAACATAACAAGCATTATTCACAAAACTCTCTTTTTGTTGTTTTCCCTTTTTTTTTCTTTTTCTTCTTTTTTTTTTTCTCTTTTTCAAAACTCATAACATTGTCATTCACGGTTGGTCTTACACAATTCTTATCAGGTGGACAAACGAAAGGTAGATAGGCTCAACAAGGCTACTAGGGGAATGGTTGGTAAACAGAACAAACACAAACACAATGGATCCTAATGCCTTTATCATATATGTGCACATGTCAAATCCACAATTTCAGCACGTATCAAATCACACAAGTTCTAATCACACAATAACATGCGGCCTGCACTCAACAAACGAATTCATAATATAAATCATTCTATCAATTCTACAGGCTCAAGATCTCACCAAGAAAGGGTAAAAAGGGATACCGACATGTAGCGTATGCAATTTAAAACATGTTACCCCTAGATAGACATCTTTTTTCAGCTCATTTTCCAAACCAATGCCAGACATACTCTCATGAAACTTAAAGGAACAACCATGACAAGGGACTAATTTAGTCTACTACCGGTAAGGAACCCATTAGTGATTGAAACCTTAGGTTTTCATGTCCAATTAGCTTACTTGAGGTGATGAAGAATTTCTAAAATTTTCAAAATTTCCAATTTTTTCAATTTTCATCGATTTCAATCTCTTCCAGCTTTACTCCACAAATCCCTTCCCGGGTTCCCACATCCCCACACTTGGGATACATTGTCCCCAATGTATGGTGCTTTTAAAACTAACCCAGGAATACCAACCAGACAATCCAATGAACGGCTAACCCTTAACATAACTAAATAAACACATGCCCTAACCGAAACAAAGTTTCACACCACCAAATACACGAAAACACAAAAGATAGGATAGAGAAACACATGCACCTGATCAGAAAACAAGTGAGTGTCTAAAGCGGTGAAACTGTTGCGCTCTAACAAGAATAGACGCCTTCCATGGATTCTTTGATCTAGCACCGGGAATGTTGCCAAACATCCCCACACTTGCATCATTGCATCCGTGAAGATGGAATTGTATAAACCTGTCAAAACACAACACACCAACGAAACCAAAATGAAATACAAACTCCACATCCTCGAGCTGCCTCACGAGAGCACTACGTTTAAAGGTCTTCAGCCAGACCATACCTGATGTTCACGGTGGTTCAGATGCACGCTTACCTCCCCACTTTTTTCCATACATCTCCATCCAGTCTTTCGGGAGAATCATAGCCTCACTTCGGTCGGGGTTTCGCTCAACTTGGTCACCCCATCTAAACCCACCATCAGGTGGTTTCCTCTCATCAGCTCTCTTTCTTGCACTTGCCTTATCCGCCTGATTTCTACCATTTGTTAACTCAGACCTGCAAAAATTACCTCCACTCAACCCAATCTCATTAGTAGCACATGTGAGACTCACATCATTCAGAAGATCATAAGCAATAGATTTTAAAAATACATTGAAATACATCTTATGATTCTTGTAACTTAGAGTTACCATCCTGTTCCTGTAGTCGATTTGTGCATTTGCTGTATACAGGAACGGTCGGCGCGGGTGCATAATCGACCACCATAAAGTCGACCGAGTAGTAGAACTCGCCGAGCTGAATCACCACATCCTTTACAACCCCTCGGGGTTGCTTCAAACTTGCATCCGCAAACATGGCCATACTATCACAAGCTTGTAGGGGACCAAAATCGTACTGGTCGTACAAGCTACCAGGAAGAACGCTCACTCCCCGCTCCATAATCCAGCAATGCCTTGTGGATTTTGAACTTGCCAACCTTGATTGAAACAACCGGTTCCCCCAAATCAATTCCATTTTCTTCAGCAGTTGCTTCACTTAAACCTGCAACTACATGAGACGCAGACAAATCGTTATCATAACTAATATTTTTAGAAACCGGATTTACCCCACTGATCGTAGTGTTCTTCATATTCTTGGGGTTTGTCTGAGTGTCACTCGGCAGTTTCCCATTCTGCCGCTTCAGTTCTGTTACTTCACTAGCAAGCTGCCCCATCTGAGTCGTCAATGATTGGATGGCCTTGTCTCTAATCTCGTCCTTCTGAGCCCGCACATCATCCATCTGACCTCCCTTTTGCAACTCCTGTTGTATAGCCTTCAGCATATCCATCATCTCGCTATTCACCTGACCATTACCCTGCTGGTAGTTTCGTTGATAACCCGAATTATTACTCCCTTAATAATTATTCTGATTTCGAGGCTGGTAATATTGGTTATTTCCTTGGGAACCCGAATATCTGTTCCCACTACCCTGCATCATATTCACCTCATCCTGATCACCGATAATGTTAAGGCACTGATCAGCAATGTGCCCTATATCCCCACAATGACCGCACAACGGATATGGTCCCCCGGTCTCAGGTAACTAGTCTGCAACTTTCACTACTGAACGGCGGTTGCTTCTTGACGATTGAGCTTTTCGTTTTGATGTGCTCGCATTCATCTCCAAATACTCCCAATCAACATGCTCATAGATTGTACTGAACGTACCGTTTGAGATGGAGCAAAGATCCCGAGCATCTTCATCCGTTAGACCTTCATGAAATGCATTTAAGAGTTCCCATAACTGAATTCCGTGATGCGGGAAATTCTTTAACATCATCTTGAACCGGTTAAATGCTTCATGGAATAACTCACCAACCTGCTGTTGAAAATTCCGAATGCCTTTCCTAGCATTGTTGGTTCGTTGAGGTGTATAAAACTCATCTAGGAAGAGCTGCTGCATATCGGGCCATGTAAAGATTGAAGCAGATGGTAATGAATGGAACCACTGCTGAGCTTTGTCTTCAAGTATGAATTGGAAAAGAACCAATTTCACATCGTCCGCTATGAAACCCTGACCATCGATAGTATTATACCGCGCATCATACGCGGCGATATGCAGATATGGCTCTTCATGTGCTAAGCCATGATACTTGGGCAAGCTGGATATAGACTGAGCATGAACTTCAAACGACCGCCCTCCTTGTAATTGCGGGATCACAACCGGTGATGGGTTATTAGCTATGGCGGGCTTGAACTGGCTCTCAAGACCGCGAACTGGTCCCCGATTATACCTTCGTGGAATGCCTTCCGGTTGATTAACCGGTGGGATTAAATTCCGAGGAAGAGGCCTTGCTTGAACCGCCATTTGTTGCACCGGTGGTGGCAGTGGTATGCCTATAGGCCTTCCCGGAATGGGTTGTTGATTAACCGGGTTTGGTTGCTGAAACTGCGGTTGATGTCCAATTGTGTCTGGGTTCACCCTCTCTACAAATCCATATCATGAGCCATACATCCCTACACTTCCCGTGTTGAACCCTCGTGTATTCCTCTGATTACCCACGTAATTCTCATAATCATCATATCCATCCTCAAACTCTCCCGAGCTATTCCCTTGCTCGAACATAGAAAACTGCTGTTGCGTAGCTAAATAGTACGGTGAAGGTCGGGTCGATGGAGGAATTGAGGTGGGTGCATTGGTAGGTTGTATTGGGTTCGGGTTCTTATCAGCAACAATTCTCACGTAGGGTGAAGTATGTTGAATAGTAGAGGTTTGAGTGAAGATTGGGTGTTGGGAAGAGGTTGATTGGTTTGGAAAGGTTGATAAGTTATCTAGGTTTGGAAACGGTGGTGGCGGCACTGGGGGTAGTGGAGTAGTAGTAACTTGGGTGGATTGTGGTGGAGCTGGTATGGTGGTGTTTGGTGATGGCTGTGTAGGAGTCGGTGTGAATTATGGGATTTTGGTTTCCCTCTCGAGGCTGCTTGAATGTTCCATTGAGTCGAAGTTCATATTTGGCATTTGCACTATTTGGTTTGCTCGTTGCACAACTCGGGTGTGAGGAATAGTTCTTTCAATTTCTGGATCGAATGCAAGTGGTGGCTCTTTTCCGGAATTTCTTGTGTGATTCATACACGTACAAAAGCACCTGCATACACACAGAAAAGAAACCTCGCGTAAATCCGAACAAAACAAAAATAAACACAAATCTAAGAATACTTAAAACAAAACACTTTGTGCACGACTCCCCGACAACAGCGCCATTTTGATGTCTGTCGTAACGAACATGCAAAAACCAACTAACTCTATAGCTAGGATAAGTCGAGTATCAATTCAGGGGAGTCTGGTAGAAAGTGTCGTGAATTAAGAACTAATACTAATTGCAAAAATGGAGAATCTTGATTGTTTGAGAGTTGATTAACTAGCAGTTTACTAAAATAAGGTTGTGATCAATGGGAGAAACAAAGGTTCCTCCGGATTTCAGATTCAAGGTGAATTCAGTTTATGTTTAATTGTTACAGTTACATAGACATAACGGTATAATCCGATTAATTGATTGTGCTAAAAGAGGACTAAGTACTCTAATTGGTTAACAACGAGAGGTTATCACACAATTATCAATTGCAATTACCAACTGACGTGTGCGCGACTACACATATTTTTATCATGAATAAACACACGATTCAGTTTTAAATTTATAAAAGTGATTATTACTTTAACATCAAAACACACACGAAAGAGGCAAGTGTACCCCGTCATATATGTAGTAAAGTATCAGTAAGAACCAAGTATCGATCCAAGGAAATGGGCAGAGGAATAATACTAGACCTTTGTCACTAAACTACCGATAAAAAACATAAATTGTTTGATTTTTAATAAACTAAAGTAAACATAAACAACTACTTATAAAAACATAATAGATTCAAATATGAAATTAGATAAATAGCCTTGCTTAATACACAACCAAAGCATGTCAACTAAGTCGGTTTTGGCACTAGAAGCATTTGATCAATTATTCATTTTCAAGACAATTAGTATCCCTTTCGAGAATCCTAACATGACAATCATTTGGAAAGCTAAAACGATAAACACACTTTAACCACCTAAAATTGTTCTTTAACTTGCAATTGATATATGTCTATGAAAATCTCTTAAAAATAAGTTAGTCATCCGTTAGGCATTTTCTAACCTCACTTAAACAAGGAAAGTGACACCGATAAACACAATGCAACCACCGAGACAAGCATAAACTAGATTAAATCACAACCGAGTTCATTTTACAAACCTTACACATAAATTCACCAAGATAGCAATTTTGGCCTAAACTACTAACTAAGCTAACAAATCATGGCAAGAATTTATAACGACACCATTTAACCCGTTAAGGTCCTTAGGTGACGGCAAGCTTTCTTGATTAACAATAATTACATTTTATTAAACCACTAACCATTTCTAGTATCATGGTGCACACATTTTAACCAAGCTAAACTAGTTAACCAAGTTTAAAGTTTACTAATACAAGATCAATTAAGTTTCATTTTTCAACTATCTTAACTAACCAAATACCAATCATCCAACAAAATTACTTATAATCGAGAAATCAATATCAATAACAAGGTTGCAAACTAATCACCAAAGATTATCATAGAAAATACTTCCAAGTGTCATTACAAACAAAGATTAACATACTAATGGTCATAATCAAGCAAGGGATTGTTGTGTTTTTGCCCAAAGGCTACAATAATACATAAACATTAATCTAAATGCTTGAAAGATTAACAAAATTATGGAAAGATTAGAAAACCAAACCATAAACAAGCACTAGATTAAGAATCCGGATAGTAATCGAGTTAAACGGGACAATGTGGCTTAAATCCGGGTGAAAGCTAACGCATCCGGAGCCTGAAAATCGCCTGAATTGCTCTCCAAAATTCCAGTCTTACGAGCAGAATGTTTCTGCATGTTTTTTATATTTTTTCGATTTCGCACGGTCGTGCACTTTATTGGCACGACCGTTCACTTTTTGCATTATTGGAGTTACTGTGCACCATACCGCATGACATCATCTTATCTTGACCGGCTTCGATCTCGCACGACCGTTCCATATACGGCACGGACGTGCATTCCCGGGTAAGTGTTGCACGGACTCTTGAACGGGTAGTGCATTGTCGGGTTGTCTTGGTCATCGGGGTTGCACGGGAGTGCCACTCATGGCACGATCGTTCCTTTCCGAGAAGTGCTTGCACTCCGGATTGCACCCTCGTTCACTGCCGGACTGGGCTGTTACGTCGGATATGCACAGTCGTTCACTTCATCGCACGACCGTGCGAAACGCCCAGGTCAGATTCTTCACAGAATGTTCGCAGCTTTGTCGTTTCGTTCGGAAAGTCCTCGTTTTCACTATCATCTTGTCTGGTATGCTGTTTTAGGCCTGTAAACAAAAGTATACAAGATTAAGTATCCGAATGACGGTTTTACGGCCGAAAACGCATAAAATGGGGGACTAAAATATGTATAAATTGGTGAATATCAAATCTCCCCACACTTGAACCTTGCTTGTCCTCAAGCAAGCTAAACTAAAATGCAATAAAAGATAGAATCAAACAAGAACGATAATTTACAAACTATTTATTGAAACAACTATAAACGGTTAGCCGGTTTTTCGAAAGACAACATCAAATGAATCAAACCAAACAAGCATATGCAAATATATGGCGATAACCAAAAAGCCATGACTTCACTTTCAATTGACTTAACATGCTAATCTTCACACAACTCACAATGTTCACACACACTCGGTTTTATTTATGAAACATACATAAAATGTGTATGTGCAAACACTCAATACCTCGTCAATGAAATGTGTAATATCATAAGCTTGTCATAAGATCTCGTCTCCACCAACTAACATGCGAAAAAGTGTAAATCAAGAGGTCTTTATGGGGTGTAACGTTAGGCTTGGGCGAAGGGTATGGAAATGGATATTTAAAGTGGCGAAATGGTTAAAACTCGGTAGTTACGTTTAACAAGCGCAAAACAACAAAACTATACATACAAACGCCTTAAAAAGGCGACTTATGCGACAACGAGCTCATAAACAAGATTTCACCATTTTATCATTCAAAATTGCTCGAATTTTGTCTACTTCACCCTATTTTAGGGTGTTTTTTATAGCATAAAAAACTAATGGATTTATACAATGAAAAATAAACTATAACAAGCGCTAGTTAAACGATTATTTTGACCGAGTTTCAATACTAAAAGGTTTAAAACATAAAAAGGCTAAATTTGGCTAAGTGGGCGATTATATTGGGTATACAAAGGTAAACGGGAAGGCTCAACATGGTTCATCCTAAAGGTAATGTAAGGTATACGGGAAACACAACACAAAGAACAAGGCTAACAACAAAGGGGTAATCTAAGTGCCTCTATCACTTCTACACAATTCCGCAAGTTCATGGTCTTAACAAGCATACTAGTGACAAGTTCTAAATTACACATGACATCCGGCACACTCCTAAATCCGAACTGAACAAATATATAACAATTTCAAGGCTCAAATATGCTCACGTAACGGAAGGAATGGGTAAAAGTGTGAAAACTATCATGCAAGTCTTTCTTTGTTTGTCACGCTTTCCGGTTTTCTTTTTCAAAATTTATTTTGCTTGTCCAGTTTTTATCAAGTCCGAAGTTTTCTAAAACACAACCAACCGGTTTATTTACTAAAATATATACAAAATACAGATATTTTTGAATGATTTTTCTGATTTTTTTTTTAGGACAAACAATGTCAACAAAGTTAAACCCCTCCCCACACTTGAATTTCGCATTGTCCCCAATGCGAAACCCGAAATATAGAGATTAAGGAGGATAATACTCCCCTCAAGATGATTGTGATGCAACGAGACTTCCAAGCTGTATCTGTGATGTGCTCCGGTCCAAGATTTGATAGCCAAAATCTGCAAGTATGTCACATGGTACAGCAAAACAGAACAGAAACAAAATAAACCCAAATAAACCATAATTTACATAAATACAAGTACTAAAATCCAAACAAAGACAAGACATAAAGTAAAGTGTCTGAAAATAAAGAGTACATAATTGGGGGTGTTTAAAATAACAACCAAAATGAACACCCGAATAAACAAAGTACTGAAATAATAAAAACCACCAACGATCAACTCCACCGTCTCCTAATCATCGTCACCAGCATCATCTCTCGTGTAGGATGGGCCCGCATCTCCATAACCAGGTGGGTTCCCGTATGGGAACTGTGGAGGATGCTGAAAGTAGTCGGGATAGACATTATGCATCTCCCCGAACAGGTATGAGAACCCAGCTTGCACCCCCTGGTACAAGCTGTCCTGGTTCGCCCTGATCTGGTCCTGACTAGCCCTGATCTGGTCTATATAAATCCCATGCTGCTCCTGGTTAACTTGCATTTGTTGGAACTGCTGGTAAAACTCAGGGTAAGAGGGAATGCACTCGGGCCAATCCTGGTGCTGGTGGTATCCATGATGCTGCGGTGAATGTGGTGGTGTGTGTGGCTCGTGCTGCTCATGTTGCTCTCCCATCTCTTCGTCCTCATCCTCCTCTTCTGCCGGAGGCAACGGGTCCCAGACCTCGTTGTTTAAACCCTTCAATCTATCCCCGTGATCCAACTCAACAATCAACCCCATCGCCTTCAACGACCAAATATCAACAGATATACCATTGGTCACTAAAGTAAGACCCTCAAGTACCTCATCAGTCATCAGCCCTAAATTGTAGGCAATTTCGGTCACATACTGACCACCGTGAATCTGACTGTTGGGCTTTCTCCCTGAGCTTTTCACAAAATATTCCGCCATCCTCGCAGCTAGGTTGATGTGTACCCCATCAACCAACGCATAAAGAAATATCAGATCTGGCGTTGGACAGTTCCCCAAACTGTCCATACGGCCGCAAATGGTGTGGCTGAATATATGATGCATCACTCGATGCAAAGGGTCTCTCAATCGTGAAGCTTTAGACATTCTAGGATCGTAAGGGTCACCGACTGCATTTTGGGCCCAAAACGCGGCTCGCGCTTCGTCACTCGGGAATGTGAATACATCGGTGAAGAACTCGGAATCCATGTCGTCATTCGTGTAAATCCCAAGTCTCCGACCCAATCTGAAAGTGATCCTCTCTCTGTAGTGAAAGTCTGGATTTTGATAGGCTTTCGGCTTTTCGTATGAATATGTCGAGAAGAATTCTATCGTTAGCTCATGATAGATGGGTCGGTCGATAGAGACAAGACGCGAAAGAGGAATAGTAAGCATGTTTTCTAGTCTTTCACGATGATTTAGATCTCTCATCACATCCCAATCTAGCCTCCGGGGGATGCCAAACTGCCCCCGCCTATTCCATAATTCGTTACGTTTTGGGATAGAAAGGGCATCTCTCTCGTTGTTTTCATTGAATTGCAAGAAAGGATGATCCATCTGCAATGAGGAATGATATTAAGAACAAGAGAAACAGAAAAAATTTAATTTGGAACAGCAGAACACAAAGTTATGAAGGTTCTGTCATGCTGATCTGGGCCTGTCGCACGGACGTGCGACGAGACGCACGGTCGTGCGTCACCGAGAATGAGCAAAGGTGGCCGGAACTTGTCGCATCTGCACGGCGTGCAGTCAATCGCACCACCGTGCATCACCGGACCAACCTGAAAGTATCGTGAACAGCCGAGAACACACGGACCGTGCCACAGGGGGAACGACCGTGCGACCCTTAATTTCTGCAGATTCTTACCCCGGCTCTGAATAGCCCGATTTTTCAAAAATCAACTAGTTTTTATGCAAACAGGGGGCAGAGAATCAACCGGTTGTTCACGACATGAATGGATCTTGCAAGGGTTAGGGTTTCGCTTGTGTTTATGAAGGGAACCCTAAAAAGCCTTGAAGAATTGGACAAATCTAACCTAGAGACAGATAAAACAGGAAATCTACAAGAAAGAACATACTGTGCGAAGAGACGTGTGAAACCGTGCGAAGAGACCGTGCGATTTGAGGCGAAATCGCTCTGGAACGGCTGTCTGCGGTTAGGGTTCGCGAATGAAGGAAATGGCAGCAGATGGGGGTTTTTATATTGGACAAATGACCATTCTGCCCCTGCCTCTAGCACGGTCGTGTGACATCTCGCACGGTCGTGCATGACCGACATTGTTCAAACCCTACACGCTGTTCTCGGAGATGCACCGGGGGTGCAACTCCTAGTGCAGGCCAGCCCGCAAACGCACGGTCGTGCGACGCATGGCACGGTCGTGCAACAGCTGCATATCAGTTTTTCTGCAGAAGCCATTTCCAGCAACTGTTTTGGCCGTTTTTCGCCATTTTTTTCACACACAAACTGTTTTAACCATATCGCAACATAGAACCGTCGCTCGGTACGTATAAAAATTGTACTAACTAACGTAAACTACCAAACATACCTAAATTACGCTAAAACTAGAAAAACACATAAAAAGACGATATTACCCCTAAAGAGTCAAAGACTCTCTTGCTACATTTTTAATCCGTGAGTCAGTAGCGTAGACTCTCTCCTCCCCACACTTATGATGTGCGCGGGGTTTGGAGCTCGATGACCTCCACCGCCGACTCTATCGGCCCGACAACGTACAGCTTCAACCGATGTCCATTTACTTTGAATATAACGCCATCTGCGTTCTCTATTGCAACAGTACCACACGGAAATACCTCTTTAACTGTGTATGGTCCTGTCCAACGTGAATGAAGCTTCCCTGGAAATAAGCGCAATCGTGAGTTGTAAAGAAGAACAAGATCACCCGCTTGGAATTCTTTGTGGTCCTTCAAGCGTTTATCGTGTAATCTCTTTGTGCGCTCTTTATAGAGGACGGAGCTCTCATAAGCTTGTTGTCGCAGTTCTTCCAATTCATGAATCTGGAGAAACCGGGCTTCACCTCCGGTTTTCAAGTCCAGATTCGCGGTTTTTAAATCCCACATAGCTTTATGCTCCAACTCTACCGGTAAATGGCACGCTTTTCCGTATACCAACCTAAAGGGAGTAGTCCCAATAGGGGTCTTGTAAGCTGTACGGAACACCCACATTGCCACATCGAGTTTGTCCGACCAATCCTTGCGGTTTGCACCAACAGACCGCTCAAGGATTCGTTTTAGCCCACGGTTAGTGACTTCCACCTGCCCGCTCGTCTGCGGATGATAGGGCGTAGACAAACGGTGATGCACACCATAACGGGACAAAGCTTTTTCAAGCTGAGTATTGCAGAAATGAGTCCCTCTGTCACTGATAAGCGCTTTCGGAGCGCCAAACCGGGCGATCAAACTTTTCAAGAATCTCACGACCACCCTGGCGTCATTTGTGGGTAAGGCCTGTGCCTCCGCCCACTTTGATACATAGTCAACTGCGACCAGGATGTACTTGTTTCCTCGTAAGGGGGGAAATGGTCCCATGAAGTCTATCCCCCAAATGTCGAAGACTTCACAAACTTGTATCTAGTTCTGAGGCATTTCATCATGTGCCAATATATTAGTCGCCCTCTGACAGGCATCGCACGCTTTTACCCAACTCTGCGCGTCACGAAAAATAGTCGGCCAATAAAATCCGGAATCCAGCACCTTCTTGGCGGTGAAATTGGCTCCATGGTGGCCTCCGGTAGGTCCCTCGTGACAATGGCGCAGAATATCGGTCGCCTCTTTCCCTGAAACACATCTTCTGATCACCTGATCAGCACCCACCTTGAATAAGAAAGGATCGTCCCAAATGTAGTGCTTGACATCCGAAAAGAATTTCCTCTTTTGCTGGTGAGTCAACCCTTTAATCAGAATCCCGCAAGCAAGATAGTTCGCAAACTCGGCGAACCAAGGTGACTCATCGCATATCTCTACACCCATCAAAGACTCGTGTGGGAAATTGTCATTGATTGAATCCCAACGCATGTCCTCGATGTCTCCATGCTCCAACCGAGATAGATGATCAGCTGCTACATTCAACGCACCCTTTTTGTCTTGGATTTCGATATCAAACTCTTGCAGCAACAAGATCCATCTGATTAGACGCGGTTTAGCGTCCTGTTTGCTGAAAAGATATCTGATGGCTGCATGATCAGTATACACAATGGTTTTCGAAAGCACCAAATACGATCTAAATTTGTCAAATGCGAAAACAAACGCCAAGAGCTCTTTTTCAGTCATGGTGTAGTACTCCTGAGCGTCGTGAAGAGTCTTGCTCGCATAATAGATCGGGTGAAAGTGCTTTTCTTTCTTTTAACCCAGAACGGCCCCTATAGCGTAATTGCTTGCGTCACACATAATTTCAAATGGCAGACTCCAGTCAGGTGCAACCAAAATAGGGGCCTCAATCAACTTTTGCTTGAGAAGGTCAAAAACCCTCAAGCAATCATCTCCAAATAAGAATGGAGCGTCGTTCTCCAACAAACGGGTCATGGGCCTGGCGATTTTTGAGAAATCTTTGATGAATCGCCTATAGAACCCCGCATGACCAAGAAAGCTCCGTATCGCTCTCACAGAGGTGGGAGGCGGAAGTCATGAAATAACGTCGACTTTAGCTGGATCGACTTCCATACCAGCATGAGAAATCTTATGCCCCAGAACTATGCCCTCTTTCACCATAAAGTGGCACTTTTCCCAGTTGAGGACCAGATTCGTCTCTTCACACCTCTTCAACATCTTTTTCAAATTTTCCAAACAATGACCGAAGGAATCCCCAAATACTGAAAAGTCATCCATGAAAACCTCCATAGAATCCTCGATCATATCATGAAAAATTGCAACCATACATCTCTGAAAGGTCGCCGGTGCATTACACAACCCAAAAGGCATAAGCCGGTAGGCGAATGTACCGAAAGGGCAGGTAAAGGTAGTCTTCTCCTGATCCTCAGGAGCAATAGGAATTTGGAAGTACCCAGAGAACCCGTCCAAGAAACAGTAATACAACTTCCCCGACAGACGTTCCAACATCTGATCGATGAATGGAAGCGGGAAGTGATCCTTACGAGTAGCATCGTTGAGTTTGCGGTAATCAATGCAAACTCACCACCCAGTGATGGTACGGGTAGGAATTAGTTCATTCCTATCATTTAAGACTACAGTCATACCACCTTTCTTGGGTACAACCTGCACTGGACTCACCCACAGAGAGTCGGATATAGGATAAATCATCCCGGCATCCAACAACTTAATCACCTCTTTCTTCACCACGTCCTGCATATTTGGATTTAAACGCCTCTGATGCTGTGCACACGGTTTGTACTCGTCTTCCATCAGAATCTTGTGAGTATAAAAAGAAGGATTGATGCCTTTGATATCCATGATTTTCCACGCAATGGCTCTCTTATGAAGTCTCAGAACCTCGAGAAGCTGATTCTTCTCATCTTTTTCCAATGATGCCGAAATTATGACCGGTAAGCGACGCTCCTCGTCCAGAAATGCATACTCGAGATGCGGCGGGAGTTACTCCAAAGATGGTGGATCTTCAATCGAAGGTTTTTTCTTCTCTTCTTCTACATGGCCAATTTCTAGAAACCGCTCCGGACTTTGGGAACCATCGTCACCAATCTGATAGACTGGCTGCTCGAAATCGTGGCCTTCCTGCGTAATGCCAATCAGGTCCCCACACGACAGACGTGTGTCCGAATCAATCTCTTCAACAATGCCTTGAAAATGAGAGCACACACATGAATCGACAATGTCGACATAATAAAGCATGTCATCGTGACTTTGCGGATGCTGCATCGATCTTTTGATATCGAATGTCACGTGCTCATCATTCACTCGGAGCGTGATTTGGCTAGCTGTCACATCAACAATCGTCCTCGCAGTATTGAGGAACGGGCGTCCAAGTATAAAAGGTACTCTTGAATCTTCGTCCATGTCAAGAATAACAAAATCCACGGGGAAAACAAATTTATCGATTTTAACAAGCATGTTTTCAACAAATCCACGCGGATAGTTGATTGAACAGTCTGCCAACCGAATGCTCATCCTAGTGGGTGACGGCTCACCCAGATCCAGTTTAGGAAAAACCTTATAAGGCATAAGGTTGATACTCGCTCCCAAGTCAGCCAATGCATGGCTAACAGACATGTTTCCAATCAAACAAGGAAGCGTAAAACTACCCGGATCTCCCATTTTCATGGGCAGACGGTTTTGCAAAATGGCAGAACAAGTTTCATTCATCACCATACATGATATATCCTCGAGCTTCTGTTTATTCGAGAGGATGTCCTTAAGGAATTTCGCATACTTTGGCATCTGGGCCAAGGCTTCAACAAACGGTATATTTATGTGAAGTTGCTTGAACAGCTCAAGGAACTTACCGTATTGTTCTTCGTTCTTCTGTTTCTTCAGCCTGCCTGGATAAGGTACTGGAGGAGTGTAATCTTTGACCGGCTCTTGGACTTGTGCTGTACTTGTTGGGCGTAGCTTGGCTTGCACCTCGTCCGGTGTGTCAGTCGGGACCACTCCAGTGATCGGTGATGAGTCCGATATGACGGGTCCGGTAGTCTTTCCACTCCTGGTCATGATCGCATTCACATGTCCGCCCGGGTTTGGCTCTGTATTGCCCGGAAGACCACCTGGGGGTCTTTTAGACATCATCTGTGCCAACTGACCAACCTGATTCTCGATATTCTGAATCGTGGCTTTGTGACTCCTCATTTCTCCCTCGTGGGAAAGAAAACGATCCTCGCTCTGTTGGTAGCGTTTTTCAGCCAACTGATTCGCACTCGAGGAGCTAGTAAGAAGCTGAGCCATCATATCCTCCAGCTTGGAACTAGACTGAGGGGCCTGCTGCTGGGAGCTACTCCCAGTGCCCTGATTCTGATATGAATATGGACGCTGCTGATAAGGTTGGTTGTATTGCTGGAACTGCTGACCCTGACCCTCCTGTGGCGCTAAAGCACGCTAAGTAAATCCCAATGGGTTTTGATTACCCGTATTCGCTCGCCACCCAAAATTCGGGTGATTTCTCCATCCGGGATTATAGGTATTGCTGTACGGGTTGTTCTATGGCCTCACCTGATTACTCACAAAATCTACTTCTTCGTGGCCCTCATACACGACTCCCTGAAAGCATGCACCAGGCTCGTGTGACACTCCACACTGGTCACATCCCGAGCCAGCCTGCGCAACCATCTGGGACCTGTCGAATTTTGATGCAAGAGCCGAGATTTGTGCAGTAATGGCCGTATAGTCGTCTAAAACATGAACTCCTGCGCGGGGTGCTGATGATGATGATGTAGCCCGGCCTCTATCTCCTTCGCGTCGCGAGCTAGATTTCAACGCAGCTTTTTCAATGATATCATAAGCCTCATTCGGCGTCTTCGTTCCTAGATCGCCTCCTGCGTTCATGTCTAATCGCTCCTGCGTATTGTAGCTAAGCCCTTGATAGAATGTCAAGACCAGCTGTCTCTTGGAGAAACCATGATGTGGAACATCAAGTAACAGATCCTTAAATCTCTCCCAAGCCGTGTGCAACGACTCTCCCTCATCTTGGCGAAAGGTCACAACCCGATTTCTTAACTTGGTTGTCTTCTCAGGTGGAAAATATTTTTGCATAAACAGCTCCGCCAACCCATTCCAGGTCCTGATGGACCCAGCTGGTAGTGACATAAGCCAAGCTCTGGCTTTGTCCCGCAATGAGAATGGAAACAACCTCAACCTAACAGCATCCTCCGAAACATCTCTAATCTTGAACGTGGAACAAACTTCGAGAAAAGCCGCTATATGTCGTCCGGGATCCTCATGTTCACGCCCGTCAAAATGCACCGAATTCTGCACCATATTAATAATACTAGATTTAATTTCAAAAATAGGTGCATCTATAGTAGGTCGTAGGATACTCGGCTCCAGGCCTGCCGCTCCGGGCTGATTTGATTCATTCAAAGGTCGCTCATCGTCCGCCATGATTGCGTTCCCTGCTGCCCCTGAGCCCTCGGCTTCAGCGGGTACCACCTGCTCCTGCTCACCAGCTGCGAGTAGCAGCCCAACCGCACGAGATCTCGTACGAAGACGTCTCCTCAGATCACGCTCGGGCTCGTCTGACGGTTCAACAGGATCGGGAGCGGGTGTTGAGAACATCAACCTGCAAACGAAAAATTGACACAATGAATATTTTATTAATATAATAATGCTGTTTTTTTTGGCTGAAAAGAAACAGAATATTATTTTAAATTGGCTGAAAATTTTATAAAAATTCGAAAATGGGTCCGAAAATTTATAAAAATTACAACAATAAAAATAATCGAATCGGCTAATGTAGAAATGATTTTTCAAAGACGAAAATTCAAAGAATAAATGAATAAATAAATCCGGATCGAACAAATAAAAGGAGTAAAAAATTTACAAGTGTACAAAAATAGACTTGGAAAACGAATAAATCAAATTAAAACAAGAAATATTAACAAATAAATAATCACGAAAATATACAAAAAAAATATTCACAAGTATATACACCGATAAAACAATGACTCGGGTCGTTCCTAAAGCTCGCCATTCCCCGGCAACGGCGCCAAAAACTTGACGTGTGCGCGACTACACATATTTTTATCATGAATAAACACACGATTCGGTTTTAAATTTATAAAAGTGATTATTACTTTAACATCAAAACACACACGAAAGAGGCAAGTGTACCCCGTCATAATACTAGACCTTTGTCACTAAACTACCGGTAAAAAACATAAATTGTTTGTTTTTTAATAAACTAAAGTAAACATAAACAACTACTTATAAAAACATAATAGATTCAAATATGAAATTAGATAAATAGCCTTGCTTAATACACAACCAAAGCATGTCAACTAAGTCGGTTTTGGCACTAGAAGCATTTGATCAATTATTCATTTTCAAGACAATTAGTATCCCTTTCGAGAATCCTAACATGACAATCATTTGGAAAGCTAAAACGATAAACACACTTTAACCACCTAAAATTGTTCTTTAACGTGCAATTGATATATGTCTATGAAAATCTCTTAAAAATAAGTTAGTCATCCGCTAGGCATTTTCTAACCTCACTTAAACAAGGAAAGTGACACCGATAAACACAATGCAACCACCGAGACAAGCATAAACTAGGTTAAATCACAACCGAGTTCATTTTACAAATCTTACACATAAATTCACCAAGATAGCAATTTTGGCCTAAACTACTAACTAAGCTAACAAATCATGGCAATAATTTATAACGACACCATTTAACCCGTTAAGGTCCTTACATGACGGCAAGCTTTCTTGATTAACAATAATTACATTTTATTAAACCACTAACCATTTCTAGTATCATGGTGCACACATTTTAACCAAGCTAAACTAGTTAACCAAGTTTAAAGTTTACTAATACAAGATTAATTAAGCTTCATTTTTCAACTATCTTAACTAACCAAATACCAATCATCCAACAAAATTACTTATAATCAAGAAATCAATATCAATAACAAGGTTGAAAACTAATCATCAAAGATTATCATAGAAAATACTTCCAAGTGTCATTACAAACAAAGATTAACATACTAATGGTCATAATCAAGCAAGGGATTGTTGCGTTTTTGCCCAAAGGCTACAATAATACATAAACATTAATCTAAATGCTTGAAAGATTAACAAAATTATGGAAAGATTAGAAAACCAAACCATAAACAAGCACTAGATTAAGAATCCAGATAGTAATCGAGCTAAACGGGACAATGTGGCTTGAATCCGGGTGAAAGCTAACGCCTCCGGAGCCTGAAAATTGCCTGAATTGCTCTCCAAAATTCCAGTCTTACGAGCAGAATGTTTCTGCATGTTTTTTATATTTTTTCGATTTTGCACGGTCGTGCACTTTATTGGCACGACCGTTCACTTTTTGCATTATTGGAGTTACTGTGCACCATACCGCATGACATCATCTTATCTTGACCGGCTTCGATCTCGCACGACCGTTCCATATACGGCACGGACGTGCATTCCCGGGTAAGTGTTGCACGGACTCTTGAACGGGTAGTGCATTGCCGGGTTGTCTTGGTCGTCGGGGTTGCACGGGAGTGCCACTCATGGCACGATCGTTCCTTTCCGAGAAGTGCTTGCACTCCGAATTGCTCCCTCGTTCACTGCCGGACTGGGCTGTTACGTCGGATATGCACGGTCGTTCACTTCATCGCACGACCGTGCGAAACGCCCAGGTCAGATTCTTCACAAAATGTTCGCAGCTTTGTCATTTCGTCCGGAAAGTCCTTGTTTTCACTATCATCTTGTCTGGTATGCTTTTTTAGGCCTGTAAACAAAAGTATACATGATTAAGTATCCGAATGACGGTTTTACGGCCGAAAACGCGTAAAATAGGGATAAAATGGGGGACTAAAATATGTATAAATTGGTGAATATCACCAACCCTAATCCCATAGCAAATATATCCCAATTACTAGAACTCTCGTGAATTGAATGATTAAGAATCAAGGTTTAAGTAAAAACAATTGTTTACAAATCAATCCATTTAAACTAACCGGTAACAAGCCTCGATTGCTTAGATTACCGGGTTTAACAATTGTTCAAACATAAAACAAAGTTCACCTAGACAAATCCTATATCTGGAGTAAACCACAAAGGAATTAGCCGCTCATCTCACAAGTATGATCTTTAAAAGCTTGGAGAAACGATCGTTTCATGATTAATTTGGTAAGATGTGAATATATGAGGATGATTGATTGAGCTTGAATGCCAAAAAGTTGCCTCTTTGCCTCCCTAGTCGAGGCCAAGTCAAGAATAATGAAAAACTAGGGTTTTTCCTTATAAAACCCTCCAAAATAAGCCATATTCGTGCCCCCTACGATTGCTGTTGATGCCGTTCCGTGACCCACGGTTCCGAACCGTGGGTCATAGTGTAATACTGTTGTGCACGCCAGGGACTGTGAACTGGGGGTCATGGTCTGAACTGGGGGTCACATTATAGACCTGCTGATGAAACAAATATCCTGAGTTGTGGGTCACAGTGTATACTGTGGCCTACGGTGCAACTAGATTCAGCATGCCTCATGGAATCTTGTAGCAGAACATATGTCCTGAACTATGACCCATGGTTTATAAACCATGGGTAGAAGCGTGAATCCATATCGCACCATACACCATGCACAACTTTCATCCATTGACAAGATTAGTCCCCCAACTTTACAAACTCTTGTTTCTTCACATATTTCAGCCATTAGTAACTTTCAATTAATTACCAAACGGCTCCTATACTTTGTAAAATCTTGTTTTTACACATTTAAGCGCAAAGTAACTTCCAATTAAGTACCGAATGGTCCCTGAACTTTGTTCTTTCATGTTTCTTGTATTCTCAAGTCGTTTTCCCAACCGAACAAGTTTCGAATCCGTACCGAAAGCTGCAATAACCATTCCAATGCATTTCACTCCATCTCTAACCGTCATAACTTCACCGAATTACATGTTTAACCTGCAAAACAACGAATACTCGTAGTTATCCCATTCAAGGTCAGTAAACACATAAAACATATACAAAACTCACGAAATAGGCATTTTAAAGCTCGGGTTTCACCCTCTCCATCACCGGATGTTAGGAATAGTACCACACACACATGTCACTCACCCACCATCTTTAGTGTTGCATCGCTATCCATCGAACATCGGCGCTCACTTTAGGCACCAAATTCGTCCCTTACATCGGCTAATCTTCGTCGGCACAACAACTACCATCACTCGCTACCTACAAAAAATGTGACAACCGGTGATTTACGACCCTTAATTACGTGATTTACAGGTGATTAACGCAATAATAAATAGTGTTTACAGCACAAATTAGCTTAATTAGGCCTTTGGAGTGCCTAGGAACGCTTATCCGACTTTACAGTACGCGTATGAAGACTTGCGTGGAATCTGCGGAACATCAAACGACAACGAACGCGTCACACAACAAACGCCACTATTATACGCCTTTTTAATTTTAAAAATTTTATTCTTTCGACAGCTATGGAGTTTGGGTTACGATATCGGGTCTCGTAGGAATTACAGGCCACTTACACATGAGATGGGCTTGTGGGCCCTAGGCCCAAGGCCAAAACCCACAAGCCTAAACCTGCACATAATATATTAGATCTAAAAATCTTACCAAGATCTACAAAATCTTATTAAAATCTATACAAGATTTACAAAATCTCTATAAAATCTCTACAAAATATTATCAAGATCTCTTCAAGATTTGAAAATCTTTGCAAAATCCCTACAAATCTTATAAAATCTCTTCAAATCTCCATAAGATTTCTACAAGATTTCATCTAACATCTTTATAAGGGTCCATACCCCCTCCCTTATTCTTCAAATGGGCAGACAATATAAACACTCACACAAAATGAAGTCTGCCTCTCTCTCTCTCAATTACTTTCCCAGGAAACAAAGCACACACCCTCATAAGAACCCTTCATCTCTACACACACTCACAGCCTCCTCATCTCGATTCAAGACCTGGCGGACCCCAGAAAGGAGCCGGCGAGCTCCTCTTCCAACCTCTCCGGTCGATGTGCTCCGACGACCCACGCACACCCCCTGCTCCCTTTCTCCGGTGAAACGACAACCACCACCACCATCTGGTGGTGGTGCGACGAGGAAACGTGGAGAGACAGAGAGAGAGAGGCTGTGAAGAGAGAGAGAGCTCGAGGTGAAAGAGACACCGCCGTGAGCAGCGGCGGTGGTTTTATGTCCGGTTGACTTCGCCGGTGATTAAACCGACAGCGACGACAGGGACTACGGTGGCGGTGACGATGGGTTTACCGACGATGATGATGGTGGTGGTTAAACAGCTGCAGATCTTGGTTCGGTTTGATTTCAGAGCTCCGGCCCGACTTTCAGCTCAATTCAGGTTGGGTTTTGGTTGTTTCGTGGAACAAGACAAGTTCCGGTGACTCGGGTTATCAGCACTTCAGTTTGGTTCGAGGTTGGTTCTGATTTGGTTCGTCTGCTTCGGATTCTTATACCTGGTTTAAGTAGTTCGGGTCCAGATTCGAGTTATGTCTTGTTAGATTCCAGCTGGATTTTGATTTAATTCGGGTTTTTGAGAGTCTTGTGTCAGATTTCGGGTTCCGGGGCAGCTACGGTTCGGTGATGGTTCAACATTTCGGGTCAGACTCAATGGTTCGGGTTCGGGTCGCGTATCGGGTCCGGGTCAACACTCGGTCAACTCAGTCAAGCGATTCGATGTTTCGACACGAAGACTTGGTAAAAGTTAACGACACGTTTAATATTTTTGTATTTTTATAGTATTATTACTCACGTGAAACGAGCTCTCGAACCGAATGATAGAATCGTATTTATAAAGTTTGCGCTTTCATATATTATCTTGTTTTATAACTTGAGTTTATAAATATATTGTTTGAAAACTTGTTGAATTTTGAAAATATAACGACAACTTGTGTTGTCGGGGCGTCCAAAAACAGAGGAAAATCTGCCCGTTTTTTGAGAAAATCCGTAAAACAAAACGCGTTTTATTATAAAACGAACTATCGGATTCAAGTAATTCTTTTTATAAAAACAAATACAAACATACATTTACATTAGACGACACTTTAAAGTTTACAAAAACGACGATTCATATATTATTTCCAACATCAAACAAACCAATTTTGTTTTATAAAATGAATATCGCTTAAATATTTATTTCAAATACCAAACAACACAAATTCGATTTATAAAACGAATATAGTTTATACATATATTTCAAATGTCAAACAACATGAATTCATTTTTACAAAAATAAATGTAGTTTGTTGACGTGTGCGCGTATACACATATTTTTATAATGAAATTACACATGATTCGGTTTTAAATTTATAAAAGTGATTTATACTTCGACATCAAAACACACACGAAAGGAGCAAGTGTACCCCGTCATATATGTAGTAAAGCATCGGTAAGAACCAAGTATCGATCCAAGGAAATGGGCTAAGGAATAATACTTGACCTTTGTCATTAAATTAACGGAAGAAGGATAAGTTGTTTGATTTTCTAAAAACTAAAATAAACATAAATAAATACTAATAAAAACATAAAAGACTTCAAATATGAAAATAGATAAAAAGCCTTGCTTTATACACAACCATAGCATGCAAACTAAGTCGGCTTTGCCACTAGAAACATTTGGTCAATTCATCATTTTCAAGACAATTAGTATCCCTTTCGGGAATCCTAACATGACAATCATTCGGAAAGCTAAAACGATAAACACACTTTAACCACCTAAAATTGATCTTTAACGTGCAATTGATAAATGTCTATGAAAATCTCTTAAAAATAAGTTAGTCATCCGTTAGGAGTTTTCTAACCTCACTTAATCAAGGAAAGTGACACCGATAAACACAATGCAACCACCGAGACAAGCATAAACTAGATTAAATCACAACCGAGTTCATTTTACAAATCTTGCATATAAATTCACCAAGATAGCAATTTTGGCCTAAACCACTAACTAAGCTAACAATTCATGGCAAGAATTCATAACAACACCATTTAACCCGAGGTCCTTATGTGACGGAAAGCTTTCTTGATTAACAATAATTACATTTTATTAAACCACTAACCATTTCTAGTATCATGGTGTATACATTTTAAACAAGTTAAACAAGTTAAGCATGTTCAAAGTCTACTAATACATGATTAATTAAGCTTCATCTTTCAACTATCTCAACTAACCATATACTAATCATCCAACACAATTACTTATAATCAAGAAATCAACAACAATAACAAGGTTGCAAACTAATCATCAAAGATTAACATAGAAAATACTTCCAAGTGTCATTACAAACAAAATTAACATACTAATGGTTATAATTAAGCAGGGATTGTTGTTTTTGCCCAAAGGCTTACAATAATACATAAAACATTAATCTAAATGCTTGAAACATTAACAAAATTATGGAAAGATTAGAGGATCAAACCATAAACAAGCACTAGATTAAGAATCCGGATAGTAATGGAGCTAAACGGCACAATGTGGCTTGAATCCGGGTCAAAAGCAAAGCCTCCGGAGCCTGTAATGTCACACCCCCAAAATCCACCATGTGGAGTATCACCGCTTGGAGGTGTGACGCGACCAGGATCGAGCCACCAATCATATTGAACAACATAATTAAGTAAATAAAACCAACCACAATACAATTGGTGACCAAAAGGAAGTTAACCAAGTTCAATTTAAATAGCGGAAGCATAAGACGTTAAACCAAAACATAAGTTCGAAGTTCATAAGTTTTAAGACCCAAAACATAAGTTCCATAAGTTTATAAAGTTTAATTATAAAGTACGAGACATAACAATCTGCATCCCACAACGACCACCTCCATGTGCAAGCCCCATGGCATCTAGCGACCTGCAAAGCATGTAACAACGAGTCAACAACAAAGTTGAGTGAGTTCACGGTTGGTTGTCCATTTTAGAGTTGTTCCTAAAAACGTAGTTTAATCTCATTCAGCTATCCAGCCGTGGGGGTTACCCCATAGTTCGAAAACGTTTATTAGTTAACCATCCCATGTCCACATTCCCTGGCTATCCAGCCCGGCACTCCGGCCGTGGGGGCTACCCCATTATTTTAAACTACCAGACTCGTTTATCATATCGACTACTAACGAAAATTAATTGTGCCCTAGCGTCGGTGTCTATCATCACCGACGTGCCATAGTCCATTAGTACACGCCCGTCCGACTGGCACGGTGTGAGGTTTGTTAAACCTAATAGCGCTATTAACTAATGACCCGCTCGCCATAGCCTTGGCGATTAAGTCGATACAAAAGGGAGGGACTTCGCTGATAGAGTTCTAGTCCAGTAAGTCTAAGTACGTCCCAAGGACGAGGAATTCACATTCCTGAACGTGTCCAAAAGGACGAGGAATCCCTATTCCTGAACCCATTCCCATTCCCACCGGGAATTTACCATGCTTTGTAGAAAAGTGTGAACTCACCTCGGTTTGCTCGGTTAGGCTCTCATAAATAGCTAACAGTCAAGGTCGGTCAATCACGTCCTAATATGATTACCAGTTGGTCATTTAGTGGTTTCAAATAGAGCACAAAGTTCCTACACGTATCTACTACATAACATGCATTCACTTTAATAGTTTACGCTCATATAAACATTCCACCTTTAGCTACTCAAGAACAAGCATACGATATTGCACATATTACTTTCATTGACATATAACATGTTAGATCATCCTCAGATAACATACTCGACATTTAGATACGCAATTTACTACTTACGTCATTTCAGCCTTAATATCCAAAACTGAGCTGTTTTCGGGCATTTTAATAAAATAGTTACCTTGTTCCAAAAATTCCCAACTTTTTACAGAAGATCTTAAACGATCCAAATATTATTGTGTAAAAATATCGAGGTCCAATTCATCACCAATATTTTATAAAAAATCATTTTCCGGACTGCAATTAGATTCATCTTTTTCTGACTGCAGTCCACGGAATAATTTATTAAAAATTCATTGTGAGTCCGATTGATGAAATTCCAGTGGGAGAATTACTAAGACATCAGTGTCCATCTACAATACAAATTTTGTGACCTGATTCTACAAAGATTTCAAGTTATGATGAAGAACGTAACACATATTTTCAGCAGTAAAAATGCAGCTTTAGCTGCTGTTACAAAACGACCCTTTAAAAATAGTAAACGAAGTCCAAAAATTATGATTCCAGTGCCATTAGAACCGTATTTCATAATAACACGTTGTAGACTCAAGAAAATCAAGTTTTTGTTAAATATTGACCTGTTTACAGCCAACTGAAGTTGGCTGTAAAAGCTTGGAAAGAAGCTGTTTTCAGCTTTTAGCTTTCTAACTCATGTTCGATTGATTCCGTTAACATGTTTAGTGATCACAATGACATCAAACATCAATATTAATAGGAAAATCATCAGGTAATCAACAAGAATCAAAACAACTTCATATTAACATCACTTCATCACATTTCAACAATATTTCATCATTAAGTTAGCTCTATGTTCAAGACCTTTACAAGATTCATTAGAGTTCTTATCATTTTGATCATTAAACATTATTAACCACTTAAACAAGATGTAAAAAAGCAAAGATCTAAGTTCTTACCACTAGCTAAAGGCTAGGAAAGTTCAAGTGTAGAAAAGTGGTGGATAAAAGAAGATGAGAGTGGTCCTTCAACTTCCGAACACACCGAGCTTCGTTGTATGCCTTCTAACACCTATGTATGCTCTTAGAATGCTTGAAGGTGATCAAGTGATGGTGGTGCTCTTGGGGGCTGCCGAGATCAAGAAGATAGGAGAGGAGTGTGATGGTATTGATGAGTGAATGATGAAGTGAATGGTTATCTAGTGGTTTAAATAAACAGCCTTCCAACATGTTATTGTCCACTAGACTTAGTGTTCCCTTAGTACAAAGCAAACTCAATAAACAAATGAAGAAAATCAAGGGTGGGATTCACCCTTGAAACCGTATGGTTGGGGGGGGGGGGTTTGGTTGAGTTTCAACTAATTGGTTAGTGATCTAGTTTGATGTCCAAAGTTAAGTTAGTGTTTTATGTGTGTGGTGTAATATATAGTGTGTTAGGGTGTTCGGGAACCCTAACTAGCTTAGAAAAATAAAAACAATGCTTCTAGCATTATTTTGGTGTTCCGGGAAATGTTCGGTTGTTCGGTTTGATACTGTTCCGTTAAAGTGCTTTATTAATCCGTAATGTGTCCTATATATATATATTTTTGTAACACTTTTAATTTTCAACACTCAGGAAAGCATACCGGACTATTTAGTAACCTTTCTGTACACTACTAGTATGTTAACAAGCACATGTAAGTATAACATAGAAATCAGAAAGCAGTTAAGTGATTCAGCACAGTCATCAAGCACTTTAATTATCATTAATAAATTGTACGGATACATGGAATTATGAGGGTTGTCACATGTAAAATCTCCTGTGAAGCTCCCAAAATTCCAGAGTTATGAGCAGAATGTTTCTGCATGTTTTTTTATAACATTTTGCAATCGCACGGTCGTGCCAATAAAGTGCACGACCGTTCCCTTTTTGAATTATTGGAGTTACTGTTCACCATACCACATGACATCATCAGATCTTGACCACTCTTCGATCTCGCACGACCGTTCCATTGGTGGCACGATCGTGCATCTCCGGGTTAGTGTGGCATGAGCTCTTGAACGGGCAGTGCATAGCCGGGGTTGGTCTGGACATCGGATCCGCACGGGGTGCAACCATCCGCACGATCGTGCATCTTCGAGATCTTGTTGCACTCCGGATTGCACTGTCGTTCACTGCCGGGCTGGGCTATATTGTCGGATACGCACAGTCGTTCCACTCATTGCACGACCGTGCCAAACGCCCAGGTCAGAATCTTCACAGAATGTTCGCAGCTTTGTCGTTTTTTCCGGAAAGTCCTCGTTTTCACTATCATCTTGTCTGGCATGCTGTTTTAGGCCTGTAACAAAAGTATACCTGATTAAGTATCCGAATAACGGTTTTACGGCCGAAAACGCATAAAATGGGGATAAAATGGGGGACTAAAATATGTGTAAATTGGTGAATATCAAATCTCCCCACACTTGAACCTTGCTTGTCCTCAAGCAAGCTAAACTAAAATGCAATAAAAGCTAGAATCTAACAAGAACGAGAATTTACAAACTATCTACTAAAACAACTACAAACATACGGTTAGCCGGTTTTTCGAAAGACAACATCAATTGAATCAAACCAAACAAGCACCTTCAAATATATGTATGGATAACCAAAAAGCTGTGACTTCACTTTCAATTGAGTTAACATGCTAATCTTCACACAACTCACAATGTTCACACACACTCGGTTTTATATGTGAAACATACATAAAATGTGTATGTGCAAACACTCAATGCCTTGTCAATGAAACATGTAATATCATAAGCTTGTCATAAGATCTCGTCTCCACCAACTAACATGCGAAAAAGTGTAAATCAAGAGGTCTTTACGGGGTGTAACGTTAGGCTTGGGTGAAAGGTATGGAAATGGATATATAAAGTGGCGAAATGGTTAAAACTCGGTGATAGCGTTTAACTAGCGTAAAACAACACAACTATACATACTAACGCCTTAAAAAGGCGACTTTTGCGATATCGAGCTCATCAACGAAATTTCATCAGTTTAGCATTCAAAATTGCTCGAATTTTGTCGACTTCACCCTATTTTAGGGTGTTTTATTTTCTGTTTTTTTTTTATAAATAGGATTTGTACAATAAACTATAACAAACGCTAGTTAAACGATGATTTTGACCGAGTTTCAACACTAAAAGGTTTAAAAATAAAAAGGCTAAATTTGGTTAAGTGGGTGATATTGTTGGGTAAACAAAGGGAAACACAGGGAAGGCTCGACATGGTTAAACCTAAAGGGTAATGTAGGGTTTACGGGAAACACAACACAAAGAACAGGGATAACACAAAGGGTTTTCTAAGTGCCTCTATCACTTCTACACAATTTCGCAAGTTCATGGTCTTAACAAGCATGCTAGTGACAAGTTCTAAATTACACGTGACATCCGGCTCACTCCTACATCCGAAATGAACAAATATATAACAATTTCAAGGCTCAAATATGCTCACATAACGGAAGGAATGGGTAATAGTGTGAAAATCATCATGCAAGTCTTTCTTTGTTTGTCATGCTTTCTAGTTATATTTTTCAAAATTTATTTGGCTTGTCGAGTTTTTATCATGTCCGAAGCTTTCTAAAACACAACCAACCGGTTTATTTGCTAAAAATATATACAAAAATACAAATATTTTTGATTGAATTTTCTGATTTTTCTGATTTTTTTTAGGACAAACAAAGTCAATAAGTTAAACCCCTCCCCACACTTGAACTTCGCATTGTCCCCAATGCGAAACCCGAAATATAGAGATAAAGGAGAATAATACTCCCCTGATGATGATTTTGATGAAACGAGACTTCAAAGCTGGTCCTGTGATGTGCTCCGGTCCAAGATGTGCTAGCCAAAATCTGCAAGTATGTCACAAGGCACAGCAAAACAAAACAGAAACAATATAAACGCAAATAAACCATAATTTACATAAATAAAAGTACTAAAGTCCAAACAAAGACAAGACAAATAAACTAAAGTGTCTGAAAATAAAGTACATATCCGGGGGTGTTTGAAATAAAGACAAAATGAACACCCGATAAATAAAGTACTAAAATAACAAAACCACCAACAATCAACTCCACCGACTCCTAGTTATCGTCACCCGCATTATCTCTCGTGTTGGATGGGCATGCACCTCCATAACCAGGTGGGTTCCCGTATGGGAACTGTGGGGGCTCCCCAAAGTAGTTCGGGAATGCATTATGAAGACCCCCGAAAAGATATGAGAACCCAGCTTGCACCTCCTGGCGCATAAAGTCCTGGTTCGCCCTCAACTGGTCCTGACCAACTCATAGCTGCTCAATACTAATCCGTTGCTGCTCCTGACTAGCATATAGCTGCTCTAAACTGGTGCGCTGATGCTCTTGACTCACCTGCATCTGCTGAAACTGCTGGTAGAGATCAGGATAAGATGGGATGCCCTCTGGCCAATCCTGGTGCTGGTGGTAACCGTGATGCTGTGGTGAATGTGGTGGTGTCTGTGGCTCATGCTGCTCGTGCTACTCTCCCATCTCCTCATCCTCATCCTCCGCCTCTGCTGGAGGCAACGGGTCCCAGGCCTCGTTGTTCAAACCCCTCAATCGATCCCCATGATCTGTCTCTACAATAAGACCCATCGCCTTCAAGGAGCGGAGGTCAACATATAAACCCTCGGTCACCAGAGTAAGTCCCTGAAGTACCTCATCAGTCATTAACCCCAAGTTGTAAGCAATTTCGGTCACATACTGACCGCCGTGAATCTGACTGCTGTTGGTCCTTCCAGAACTATTCACAAAATACTCCGCCATCCTCGCGGCGAGGTTGATGTGTACCCCCTCCGCTAGCACATATAGAAAGATAAGATCCGGTGTTGGACAGTTGCCTAAACTGTCCATGCGCCCGCATATGGTATGGCTGAATATATGATGCATGACTCGACGCAGAGGGTCTCGTAGCCTTGAAGCCTTAGACATCCTAGGATCATATGGGTCTCCAACTGCGATTTAAGCCCAAAACTCGCCCCGCGCTTCTTCACTTGGGAAGTTGAACAGATCTGTAAAGAACTCTGAATCCATATCTTCATTGGTGTAGATTCCTAGTCTTCGACCTAATCTCCCCACTGTCCAATTATGCCACCTTCCACCCAATCTGAAATTTATTCTATTTTTGTAGCGGAAGTTGGGAACTTTGTACGCTTTTGGTTTGTCATATGAATAGGTGGCGAAGAATTCTATCGTCAGCTCTCTATAGATCGGGCAATCGATGGCGACTAAATACGAAAGTGGAATTGTTAACATGTTCTCAAGTCGATCGCGCTGATTTAAATCAGCCATAACATCCTAGTCTAGCCTTCGAGGGATGCCAAACTGGCCCCGCCTAATCCACAATGAGTGAAGTTTTGGGATGCATAGACTTTCCCTCTCGTTGTTTTCGTTGAATTGTAAGAAGGGATGATCCATCTGCATGAGGGAAGACAGTTAGAACAGGAGAAACATAAAAAATTTCATTCGGAACAGCCCAGCACACTGTTATGAAGCTACTGTTCCGCTGATCTGGGCATTTGGCACGTGCGTGTCTCCAACCGCACGGTCGTGCGTGCCCGAGATACAGCAATGGTGGTCGGCTTATGTCGCGACTGCACGGCGTGCGACCAACGGCACCACCGTGCATCATCGAGACCACAACAGAAATCATGAACAACCCGATACTGCACAACCGTTCCTCCTGAGGAACGTCCGTGCGACCCGTTTTCTGTAGTTTTTTCAACCCCTGATTTAAAACAGCCGGATTTTTCTAAAAATCAACAAATATTTGGGCAAACAGGGGTCTGAAAATCAACCGGTTGTTCATGAGACATATGATTCTTGCAAGGGCTAGGGTTTCGCTTGTGTTTATGAAGGGAACCCTAAAAAGCCTTGAAGAAATCGAACGAATCTAACCTAGAAAGTGGATGAAAAAGAAAATCGACAAAAAAGAACATACCGTGCGGAAGGATTTGTGAAACTGTGCGGAAAAATCGTGCGATTTGGGGCAAAATCGGTCTGAAACGGCTGCTGCAGTTTAGGGTTTGCGACTTGTGAGAAATGGTAGCAGATGTGGGTTTTTATACTGCACAAATGACAAAAATGCCCTTAGCCATTCGCACGGGCGTGCGACAGCTCGCACGGTCGTGCGTCTCCGACATCGTTTAACCCTGGAACGCTGATCTCGGAATTGCACCATGGGTGCGACTCAAGGTGCCGGCCAACCCGCAACCGCACGGGCGTGCGGCCCATGGCACGGTCGTGCCAGATCTGCAGACTTGTCTGTTTTCTGTAGAATGCATATTCAGCAGCCGAATTCGCCTTTTTCGCCATTTTTACTATCCGCAAACTGTTCTAACATTTTTCTCCCATAGAACCTACGCTCGGCACGTTTAAAAACTGTACAAACTAACGGAAACTATCAAACACACCTAAAATACGCTAAAACGACAAAAACACCAAAAAGGACGATTTTACCCCTAAACCGCTTAAGTCGCTCTTGCAACATTTTTAATCCACGAGTCAGTAGCGTAAAGCTTCAAGCGGTGCCCATTTACCTTGAAAATAATGCCATTCGCGTTCTCTATTGCAACAGTCCCATATGAAAATACCTCTTTTACTGTGTATGGTCCTGTCCAACGTGAATGTAATTTTCCTGGAAATAAGCGCAACCGCGAGTTGTAAAGAAGAACAAGATCGCCCGCTTGGAATTGTTTGTGGTCCTTCAAGCGTTTATCGTGCAATCTCTTTGTGTGCCCTTTATACAACACGGAGCTTTCATAAGCGTGTTTTCGTAGCTCCTCCAATTCATGAATCTGAAGAAACCGGGCTTCACCTCCAGTTTTTAAGTCCAGATTTGCGGTTTTTAGAGCCCACGTCGCTTTATGCTCCAACTCCACCGGTAAATGACACGCTTTTCCATATACAAGCCTAAAGGGAGTAGTCCCAATAGGGGTCTTGTAAGCCGTACGGAAAGCCCACAACGCCTCGTCTAGTTTGTCCGACCAATCCTTGCGGTTTGCACCTACAGACCGCTCAAGGATTCGTTTTAGCCCCCGGTTTGTGACCTCCACCTGCCCACTCGTCTGTGGATGATAGGGCGTGGATAAACGGTGATGCACACCGTAGCGGGACAAAGCATTTTCAAGCTGGGTATTGCAGAAGTGAGTCCCTCTGTCACTGATAAGCGCCTTCGGAGCGCCAAACCGGGCGAACAAACTTTTCAAAAATCTCACGACCACCCTGGCGACATTAGTGGGTAAGGCTAGTGCCTCCGCCCACTTTGATACATAATCGACCGCGACCAGGATGTACTTATTTCCTCGTGAGGGGGGAAATGGTCCCATGAAGTCTATCCCCCAAATGTCGAAGACTTCACAAACTTGTATCCAGTTCTGAGGCATTTCATCACGTGCCGATATATTTGTCGCCCTCTGGCAGGCATCGCACGCTCTAACCCAACTCTGAGCATCACAAAATATAGTCGGCCAATAAAACCCGGAATCCAGCACCTTCTTGGCGGTGAAATTGGCTCCGTAGTGGCCTCCAGTAGGTCCCTCGTGACAATGGCGCAGAATATCCGTCGCCTCCTTTCCTAAAACGCATCTTCTGATCACCTGATCAACACCAACCTTAAATAAGAAAGGGTCGTCCCAAATGTAGTGCTTGACATCCGAAAAGAATTTCCTCTTTTGTTGGTGTGTCAACCCTTTAATTAGAATCCAACAAGCAAGATAGTTCGCGAAGTCAGCGAACCAAGGTGACTCATCGCATATCTCAACACCCATCAACGACTCGTGTGGGAAATTGTCATTGATTGAATCCCAACGCGTGTCTTTGATGTCTCCATGCTCCAACTGAGATAGATGGTCAGCCGCTACATTCAACGCACCCTTTTTATCTTGAATTTCGATATCAAACTCCTGCAGCAACAAGATCCATCTGATGAGACGCAGTTTAGCGTCCTGTTTGCTGAAGAGATATCTGATGGCTGCGTGATTAGTATACACAGTTGTTTTTGAAAGCACCAAATACGATCTAAATTTGTCAAATGCGAAAACAACCGCCAAGAGCTCTTTTTCAGTCGTGGTGTAGTTCTCCTGAGCGTCGTGAAGAGTCTTGCTCGCATAATAGATCGGGTGAAAGTGCTTTTCCTTCTTCTGACCCAGAACGGCCCATATAGCGAAATCGCTCGCGTCGCACATAATTTCAAATGGCAGACTCCAGTCAGGTGCAACCAAAATAGGGGCCTCAATCAACTTTTGCTTGAGAAGGTCAAAAACCCTCAAGCAATCATCTCCAAAGATAAACGAAGCGTCTTTCTCCAACAGATGGGTCATGGGTCTAGCGATTTTTCAAAAATCCTTGATGAATCACCTATAGAACCCCGCATGACCAAGAAAGCTCCGTATCGCTCTCACAGAGGTGGGAGGCGGAAGTCGTGAAATAACGTCAACTTTAGCTGGATCGACCTCCATACCAGCACGAGAAATCTTATGTCCCAGAACTAGGCCCTCTTTTACCCTGAAGTGGCATTTTTCCCAGTTGAGGACCAGATTCGTCTCTTCGCACCTCTTCAACATCTTCTTCAAATTTTCCAAACAATGATCGAAGGAATCCCCAAATACCAAAAAGTCATCCATGAAAACCTCCATAGAATCCTCGATCATATCATGAAAAATTGCAACCATGTATCTCTAGAATCCCCAAATACCAAAAAGTCACCCAAAAGGCATACGTCAGTAGGCGAATGTGCCGAAGGGGCATGTAAAGGTAGTCTTCTCCTGATCCTCAGGAGCAATAGGAATTTGGAAGTATCTAGAGAACCCGTCCAAGAAACAGTAATACAACTTCCCTGACAGATGCTCCAACATCTAGTCGATGAATGGAAGCGGGAAGTGATCCTTTCGAGTAGCATCGTTGAGTTTGCGATAATCAATGCAAACTCGCCACCCAGTGATGGTACGGGTAGGAATTAGCTCATTCCTATCATTTGCGACTACAGTAATACGACATTTCTTGGGTACTACCTGCACTGGACTCACCCACACAGAGTCAGATATAGGATATATCATCTCGGCATCCAACAACTTAATCACTTCTCTCTTCACCACGTCTTGCATATTTGGATTTAAACGCCTCTGATGCTGTGCACACGGTTTGTACTCGTCTTCCATCAGAATCTTGTGAGTACAAAAAGAAGGATTGATGCCTTTGATATCCATGATTTTCCACGCAATGGCTCTCTTATGAAGTCTCAGAACCTCGAGAAGCTGATTCTTCTCATCCTTTTCCAATAATGCTGAAATGATTACCAGTAAGCGACACTCCTCGTCCAGAAATGCATACTCAAGATATGGCGGGAGTTCTTTCAACTCCATAGACGACGGATCTTCAATCGAAGGTTTTGCTTTCTCTTCTTCTACATGTCTAATTTCTAGAAACCGATCTGGACTCTGGGAACCATCGTCACCAATCTGATAGACTGGCTGCTCGAAATCGTGGCCCTCCTGCGTAATGCCAATCAGGTCCCCACACGACAGACGTGTGTCCGAATCAATCTCATCAATAGTGCCTTGAAAATGAGAGCACACACATGCATCGACAATGTCGACATAATAAAGCATGTCATCGTGACTTTGCGGACGCTGCATTGATCTTTTGATATCAAATGTCACGTGCTCGTCATTTACTCGGAGCGTGATTTGGCCAGCTGCCATATCAACAATCGTCCTCGTAGTATTGAGGAACAGACGTTCAAGTATTAAAGGTACTCTTGAATCTTCGTCCATGTCAAGAATAACAAAATCCACGGGGAAAACAAATTTATCGATTTTAACAAGCATGTTTTCAACAAATCCACGCAGATACTTGATTGAACGGTCTGCCAACCGAATACTCATTCTAGTGGGTGACGGCTCACCCAGATCCAGTTTAGTAAAAACCTTATATGGCATAAGGTTGATACTAGCTCCCAAATCAGCCAATGCATGGCTGACAGACATGTTTCCAATCAAACAAGGGAGCGTAAAACTACCCGGATCTCCCATTTTCGTGGGCAGACGGTTTTGCAGAACGGCAGAACAAGTTTCATTCATCACCACACATGATATATCCTCGAGCTTCTGTTTATTCGAGAGGATATCCTTTAGGAATTTGGCATACTTTGGCATCTGGGCCAAGGCTTCAACAAACGGTATATTTATGTGAAGTTGCTTAAACAACTCAAGGAACTTACCGTATTGTTCTTCGTTTTTCTGCTTCTTCAGCCTGCCCGGATATGGTACTGCGGGAGTGTAATCTTTGACTGGCGCCTGGACTTGTGTTGTACTTACTGGGCGTAGCCTGGCTTGCACCTCGTCCGGTGTATCAGTCGGGACCGCTCCAGTGATCGGTGATGAGTCCGATATGTCGGGTCCGGTAGTTTTTTCACTCCTGGTCATGACAGCATTCACATGCCCGCTCGGGTTTGTCTCTGTATTGCCCGGAAGACCACCTGGGGGTCTTTTAGACATCATCTGTGCCAGCTGACCAACCTGGTTCTCGATATTCTGAATCGAAGCTTTGTGACTCCTCATTTCTCCCTCGTGGGAAAGAAAACGATCCTCGCTTTGTTGGTATCGATTTTCTGCCAACTGATTTGCACTCGAGGAGCTAGTAAGAAGCTGAGCCATCATATCCTCCAGCTTGGAACTAGATTGAGGGGCCTGCTGCTGGGAACTACTCCCAGTGCCCTGATTCTGATACGAATATGGACGTTACTGGTACGGTTGGTTGTATGGCTGAAATTGCTGACCCTGAGCCTGCTGTGGCGTTGGAGCGTGCTGAGTAAATCCCAATGGATTTTGATTACCCGTATTCGCTCGCCACCCAAAATTTGGGTGATTCCTCCATCCGGGATTATAGGTATTGCTGTACGGGTTGTTCTGCGGCCTCACCTGATTACTCACAAAATCTACTTCTTCATGGCCCTCATACACGACTCCCTGAAAGCACGCACCAGGCTCGTGTGACACTCCACACTGGTCACACCCCGAACCAACTTGCGCGGCTATCTGGGATTTATCGAATTTCGCTGCAAGAGCCGAGATTTGTGCAGTAATGGCCGTGTAATCATCCACAACGTGAACTCCTGGGCGAGGTGCTGATGATGATGATGTTGTTGCCCGGCCTCTATCTCCTTCGCGACGCGAGCTAGACTTCAAAGCAGCTTTTTCAATGATATCATACGCTTCATTCGGCGTCTTCATTCCTAGATCGCCTCCTGCATTCATGTCTAATCGCTCCTGCTTGTTGTAACTGAGCCCTTGATAGAACGTCAATACCAGCTGTCTCTTGGAGAAGCCATGATGTGGAACATCAATCAACAAATCTTTAAATCTCTCCCAGGCCGCGTGCAATGACTCTCCCTCGTCCTGGCGAAAGGTCACAACCCGGTTCCGTAGCTTGGTTGTTTTCTCAGGTGGAAAATATTTTTGCATAAACAGCTCCGCCAACTCATTCCAGGTTCTGATGGACCCAGCTGGAAGTGACATAAGCCAAGCTCTAGCTTTGTCACGCAACGAGAAAGGAAACAACCTCAACCGAACTGCATCCTCTGAAACACCTCTAATCCTAAATGTCGAACAGACTGCGAGAAAAGCAGCGATATGTCTCCCGGGATCCTCATGCTCACGCCCGTCAAACTGCACCGAATTCTGCACCATGTTAATAATACTAGATTTAATTTCAAAAGTAGGTGCATCTATAGTAGGTTGTAGGATACTCGGCTCCAAGCCTGCCCCTCCGGGCTGATTCGAATCATTCAAAGGTCGCTCGTCGTCCGCCATGATTGCGTTTCATGCTGCCCCTGAGCCCTCGGCTTCAGCGGGTACCACCTGCTCCTGCTCACCAGCTGCGAGTAGCAGCGCTACCGCGCGGGATCTATCACGAATACATCTCCTCAGATCGCGCTCGGGTTCGTCTGACGGCTCAACGGGATCGGGAGCGGGGGTTGAGGACATCAACCTGCAAACGAAAAATTGACACAATGAATATTTTATTAATATAATAATGCTGTTTTTTTATTTATTATTTTTTTTTGGCTGAAATGAAACAGAATATTACTTTAAATGGGCTGAAAATTTTATAAAAATCCGAAAATGGGCCCGAAATTTTATAAAAATTAAAGCAATAAAAATAACCGAATCGGCTAAAGTAAAAATGATTTTCCGAAGCCGAAATCTCAAAGAATAAATAAATAAATAAATTTGAATTCGAACAAATAAAAGGAATAAAAAATTTACAAGCGTACAAAATAATCTAGAAAATGAATAAATTGAATTAAAAACAAGAAGTATTAACAAATAAATAAATGAATAAATGAATCGGAAAATATTCACAAATATTAACAAGTATATACACCGATAAGATATTGACTCGGGTCGTTCCTAAAGCTCGCCAGGTCCCCGGCAACGGCGCCAAAAACTTGACGTGTGCGCGTATACACATATTTTTATAATGAAATTACACACGATTCGGTTTTAAATTTATAAAAGTGATTTATACTTCAACATCAAAACACACACGAAAGGAGCAAGTGTACCCCGTCATATATGTAGTAAAGCATCGGTAAGAACCAAGTATCGATCCAAGGAAATGGGCGGAGGAATAATACTAGACCTTTGTCATTAAATTAACGTAAGAAGGATAAGTTGTTTGATTTTATAAAAACTAAAATAAACATAAATAAATACTAATAAAAACATAAAAGACTTCAAATATGAAAATAGATAAAAAGCCTTGCTTTATACACAACCATAACATGCAAACTAAGTCGGTTTTGCCACTAGAAATATTTGGTCAATTCATCATTTTCAAGACAATTAGTATCCCTTTCGGGAATCCTAACATGACAATCATTCGGAAAGCTAAAACGATAAACACACTTTAACCACCTAAAATTGTTCTTTAACGTGCAATTGATAAATGTCTATGAAAATCTCTTAAAAATAAGTTAGTCATCCGTTAGGAGTTTTCTAACCTCACTTAATCAAGGAAAGTGACACCGATAAACACAATGCAACCACCGAGACAAGCATAAACTAGATTAAATCACAACCGAGTTCATTTTACAAATCTTGCATATAAATTCACCAAGATAGAAATTTTGGCCTAAACCACTAACTAAGCTAACAATTCATGGCAAGAATTCATAACAACACCATTTAACCTGTTAAGGTCCTTACGTGACGGAAAGCTTTCTTGATTAACAATAATTACATTTTATTAAACCACTAACCATTTCTAGTATCATGGTGTATACATTTTAAACAAGTTAAACAAGTTAAGCATGTTCAAAGTCTACTAATACATGATTAATTAAGCTTCATCTTTCAACTATCTCAACTAACCATATACTAATCATCCAACACAATTACTTATAATCAAGAAATCAACAACAATAACAAGGTTGCAAACTAATCATCAAAGATTAACATAGTAAATACTTCCAAGTGTCATTACAAACAAAATTAACATACTAGTGGTTATAATTAAGCAAGGGATTGTTGTTTTTGCCCAAAGGCTTACAATAATACATAAAACATTAATCTAAATGCTTGAAACATTAACAAAATTTTGGAAAGATTAGAGGATCAAACCATAAACAAGCACTAGATTAAGAATCCGGATAGTAATGGAGCTAAACGGCACAATGTGGCTTGAATCCGGGTCAAAAGCAAAGCCTCCGGAGCCTGTAAAATCGCCTGTGAAGCTCCCAAAATTCTTGAGTTACGAGCAGAATGTTTCTGCATGTTTTTATAGCATTTTGCAATCGCACGGTCGTGCCAATAAAGTGCACGACCGTTCACTTTTTGAATTATTGGAGTTACTGTTCACCATACCGCATGACATCATCAGATCTTGACCAGTCTTCGATCTCGCACGACCGTTCCGTTGGTGGCCCGATCGTGCAT
Organism: Helianthus tuberosus; assembly: GCA_030545235.1. Classification (NCBI taxonomy): domain Eukaryota; kingdom Viridiplantae; phylum Streptophyta; class Magnoliopsida; order Asterales; family Asteraceae; genus Helianthus; species Helianthus tuberosus. The sequence continues at coordinate 174,366,039 of CM060363.1, forward strand.
CTCCGGGTTAGTGTGGCACGAGCACTTGAACGGGCAGTGCATAGCCGGGGTTGGGCTGGACATCGGATCCGCACGGGGTGCAACCATCCGCACAATCGTGCATCTTCGAGATCTTGTTGCACTCCGGATTGCACTGTCGTTCACTGCCGGGCTGGGCTATATTGTCGGATACGCACTATCGTTCCACTCATTGCACGACCGTGCCAAACGCCCAGGTCAGAATCTTCACAGAATGTTCGCAGCTTTGTCGTTTCGTCCGAAAAGTCCTCGTTTTCACTATCATCTTGTCTGGCATGCTGTTTTAGGCCTGTAAACAAAAGTATACCTGGTTAAGTATCCGAATAACAGTTTTACAGCCGAAAACGTATAAAATGGGGTTAAAATGGGGGACTAAAATATGTGTAAATTGGTGAATATCATTTGTATAATTATTTCAAGTATTAAACAATACAAATTCTTTTATAAAAATAAATATAGTTTTATATTTATTTTAAACTTCAAGCGACTCGTACTCGTTTATAAATAAATATAGTATATATTTATTTCAAACATCGAACGACTCGATGATGCTTTTATAAAATAAATATAACTTTTTATATTAATTTTAAACGCCTAAACGGTATATACCTATATTTTGTTAAAGGCGCGAAACATGATACGAGTTGGTTATATATTGTTTTCATATAACTATTTTTTACATACGCCTACAAATTCTCGAGACGATTAACGTGATTATATCGATATAGTTATATATTTTTCATATGAATATTCATATATTATAAACCTCTCGAGAGCTAAGTCTTTCTAAGACTTATTTATTACCGACAATAAACGAGCTAAATGAATACAACTTAATCGTTTCTTCAAGTTAACAACTTACCGTCGAATCGTTCGGTTAACGATTCGGTAGAGCTCGATGACACGTAGTCTAGTTACCGCATTTGCTTAGAAACTTATAAGATATTCCATGTTAGGAATGTTTGTAGAATGCACGCTAGCGAGTCACATCTTGGAAACGACATCACGAAGTCGTAATTAGCTAGCTTTGCACAGGAATATTCAGGTGAGTTCATAACCCCACCTTTTACGGTTTTACATTTTTTTATAAATGTTTTCGGGGTGGAAAGACATGCACTTTTTGCAAAGCATACAAGAATTACATATTTCTAAACCATTTTACAAGCAAGTTTTCACTGACACAAATGGTTTACGAAAAGCTTATGTTCCATACCGGTTTTTCTAGCAAGAGTATTTTTCGAAATGTGCATACACATGAATTCTAGTTTTCTATACTACGGGAAAATAAAAGTACCAAGAGGTACATTAAACTAAGGAATGAAACAATAGATTATGTCACGAATAGGGTAACATAAGCACCATTAATCGTGTACATACTAAGACCGCAGAACAAAATGTTAGATCCAATGAGTTTTCGGGCAGCCACACTCTTGGTGATAACTAGTACCAAGTAGTGATTTTGTGTCTCAGTCGTGAATCGACTACTAGAAAAATGCCTATGGTTTGGATGCTTCCTATGTCGTTACATATGTTAGTGGCCTCGCGAACCATTAACAATCTCGTATTCCTTACATATACAGAACTCGGTTTCAATACGTCTTTATAAATTACGTACCATGTTTTATAAAAATTCAAAGCATAGAATTATGCAGGCATGGAGTCAAAGTCAGGGTGGGCATTGACGGTTACACAAACTTTACAAATACAAGTGTTTACAAATACATGGTTCTACGAACATAATGCGTTACAAATACAAAGTTTCCATATAACTTGACAAGAAAATGATTTTTAAGTTCGTTTTCTCAATAATATTTCACAAACCGGTTATCAAAAAGATTTATTTCAAATCTTTTACAAACAAACTATGAACTCGCTCAACTTTATGTTGATTTTTTTGCATGTTTGTTTCTCAGGTTACTTTTCAGAAATCATGGCACGGTTGGAATAGGAGAACCATGTGGAGTCGAGTACTTAGTGGCGTTCATTTTCTAAAAGACTTAGCTTATTTGCTTCCGCTATGCAATGAAGATACCAGTCCAGTCACGCCAGCTCTGATAATTACGGGGTGTGACAGATTGGTATCAGAGCTATAGGTTATAGCGAATTAGGTTTCTGTAGAGATACTTAGGCTCTAACCTCACTTTCCTCTGGGAACTTAGAATATTAAAACCTGAATACATACAGAACGCATAGTACTCGAATATGGTCTCCAACCGTTGCCGAAAAACAATGAGTCAAAATTTTGTTTTCAAACATACGCTAAAGTGGTGTTTTACACACGGTACACAAAACAGTCGCATACAGTGCACAAAACTTTGAGAGATTAGGAAACATGCATTTAGGACCTTCGGAAACTTATATTGAAGTTCATTAAAGGTCATCACGTAGGAACCACGTTTATTAACTCGGGAAAATGCCATTATTATGCCGTCTATGCTATTTTATTTAACCGAGCAGGTAACCTACGCAAAACAAAGCACGGGCGTGCAAGATTTCACGAAACTCAATCTACATGTCGACAGAGGTTGAAGTACGTTATATACGACTTTCGAGGCAAGGTCTTTGAGAAGACACGACAGAGCCTTTCAGCGACGATGCTAATCCTACCAGCAGGAAAACTATCGATCAGGATGCGGCAACTTGACACGCGGTCCTACAACGACACGAATCACGCTAAGGAGAAGACGTGTGTCTCTGCATTCCCCCTATCTTGTTAACGACGAATACGCTATGTTCGACATCCCTTGGTAATGTCTCTTAACAACCGGTCATCACATGAAACCCCAGGTAAAGTCCTTAAATTTCTTTTATTGAAATTTCGAATTTTGCATCAAGCGAGTAGATTTTTATATCTCTACTCCTCTGAATGGTCATTGCATCACGCTAATTTCTTTCATTATAGCGAACACTCATTGCTTGATTTCTTGAAAATTCATATGTTACGCATGCATCGTTTGTTACGCATGTGGTTTCGTTTCGAATAAGGGTTTCATCAAAGTTCAAATATTGTTTCGCTAAATCTAATTATTGATTTGTGATTCGAATGACCCGCATATTTGTAATTGTTGGCTTCTTTGTTATCAAGTCAACACATTTTCTAGAAATTTCTTTTTCTTTTCAAGTTACATACATGGTTTTTCGTTGTGACCATGCCGAAAGTTTTCTTGTCGATACATGTAATTATTGTCGGCTTGCGCCAAAACAAAGTTTAATTCTTCGAACTTGTTCATTACACATATTCAATTCAAGACACCATATGATGTATTGAACACATCATATTTAAATTCATTTTAACAAGCGTTTCATTTGTTCTGAGTCGTAGTAGATTTGTTTGATCTACGACTCCATTAAGTCGTTTGATGATTTCGACACCTTGTGGTGACATTTTCACTAATTTGAAGCTTGCGCTAAACTCGTGTACGCATCTCATTCACGGATTTAATTATTTATTTATTGATTTGCTTTAAATCCGCTTCGATTTATCATATTTAAGCACTCTTAACACAATTGTGTGTTATGACAATGGTACACAAATTCATTGCATATTCCGGTGTACCTACTAACGGTTCTTTCAACATCGATCGAATTTTTTTCAAAATTTATTGTTTCTTCATCTTCGATCGAAAACATTAATTCTTTAACGTTCCATCTTCAATTGAAAATCTTATGATGACGTTTGAATCAAATTTTCAAATTTGCTTCATTGTACTTTCGCATGACTTCAAACACGGTGAATTTGTTTGATCGCCGCTATTATTGAATTGTTTCATTCACTACGACACCCTGTGGCGTCGGTATAACTTGCAGCTTGGGCTGATTATGATCGAGCGTTTCATGCAAAACTATTTCATTGAACTTGTTGATTCTAAGTTCCATTTAGTGGATGTTATCGTTCCTAGAATCCATTTGCATATTGTGAATGTTCGTTTGGAATTCTATTGCTCGAAATTCCTCTTTTATTGGACCCCTGTTAACTTGGTCAGTATGTCTCGTTTCCTTTGACATTATTCGTATTTACTTACGCATAACGTAACTCTAAGGAGTTAACGTAGTCTAAATTTCGAGGACGAAATTTCATTAACAGGGGGAGAATGTGACAACCGGTGATTTACGGCCCTTAATTACGTGATTTACAGGTGATTAACGCAATAATAAATAGTGTTTACAGCACAAATTAGCTTAATTAGGCCTTTGGAGTGCCTAGGAACGCTTATCCGACTTTACAGTACGCGTATGAAGACTTGCGTGGAATCTGCGGAACATCAAACGACAACGAACGCGTCACACGACAAACGCCACTATTATACGCCTTTTTAATTTTAAAAATTTTATTCTTTCGACAGCTATTGAGTTTGGGTTACGATATCGGGTCTCGTAGGAATTACAGGCCACTTACACATGAGATGGGCTTGTGGGCCCAAGCCCAAAACCCACAAGCCTAAACCTGCACATAATATATTAGATCTAAAAATCTTACCAAGATCTACAAAATCTTATTAAAATCTATACAAGATTTATAAAATCTATACAAGATTTACAAAATCTCTATAAAATCTCTACAAAATATTACCAAGATCTCTTCAAGATTTGAAAATCTTTGCAAAATCCCTACAAATCTTATAAAATCTCTTCAAATCTCCATAAGATTTCTACAAGATTTCATCTAACATCTTTATAAGGGTCCATACCCCCTCCCTTATTCTTCAAATGGGCAGACAATACAAACACTCACACAAAATGAAGTCTGCCTCTCTCTCGATTACTTTCCCAGGCAACAAAGCACACACCCTCATAAGAACCCTTTATATCTACACACACTCACAGCCTCCTCATCTCGATTCAAGACATGGCGGACCCCAGAAAGGAGCCGGCGAACTCCTCTTCCGACCTCTCCGATCGATGTGCTCCGACGACCCCACGCACACCCCCTGCTCCCTTTCTCCGGTGAAACGACAACCACCACCACCTTCTGGTGGTGGTGCGATGAGGAAACGTGGAGAGACAGAGAGAGAGGCTGTGAAGAGAGAGATAGCTCGAGGTGAAAGGGACACCACCGTGAGCAGCGACGGTGGTTTTGTGTTCGGTTGACTTCGCCGGTGATTAAACCGACAGCGAAGACAGGGACTACGACAGCGGTGATGATAGATTTACCGACGATGATGATGATGGTGGTTAAACAGCTGCAGATCTTGGTTCGGTTCGATTTCAGAGCTCCAGCCCGACTTTCAGCTCAATTCAGGTTGGGTTTTGGTTGTTTCATGGAACAAGACAAGTTCCGGTGACTTGGGTTATCAGCACTTCAGTTTGGTTCGAGGTTAGTTCTGATTTGGTTCGTCTGCTTCAGATTCTTATACCTGGTTTAAGTAGTTCGGGTCCAGATTCGAGTTATGTCTGGTTAGATTACAGCTGGATTTTGATTTAATTCGGGTTTTTGAGAGTCCTGGGTCGGATTTCGGGTTCCGGGGCAGCCACGGTTCGGTGATGGTTCAACATTTCGGGTCAGACTCAATGGTTCGGGTTCGGGTCGCGTATCGGGTTCGGGTCAACACTCGGTCAACTCAGTCAAGCGATTAGATGTTTCGACACGAAGACTTGGTAAAAGTTAACGACACGTTTAATATTTTCGTATTTTTATAGTATTATTGCTCACGTGAAACTAGCTCTCGAACCGAATGATAAAATCGTATTTATAAAGTTTGCGCTTTCATATATTATCTTGTTTTATAACTTGAGTTTATAAATATATTGTTTGAAAACTTGTTGAATTTTGAAAATATAACGACAACTTGTGTTGTCGGGGCGTCCAAAAACAGAGGAAACTCTGCCCGTTTTTCGAGAAAATCCGTAAAACAAAACGCGTTTTATTATAAAACGAACTATCGGATTCAAGTAATTCTTTTTATAAAAACAAATACAAACATACAATTACATTAGACGACACTTTACAGTTTAAAAAACGACGATTCATATATTATTTCCAACATCAAACAAACCAATTTCGTTTTATAAAATGAATATCGCTTAAATATTTATTTCAAATACCAAACAACACAAATTCGATTTATAAAACGAATATAGTTTATACATATATTTCAAATGTCAAACAACATGAATTCGTTTTTACAAAAATAAATATAGTATTTATTTCAAGTATTAAACAATACGAATTCTTTTATAAAAATAAATATAGTTTTATATTTATTTTAAACTTCAAGCGACTCGTACTCGTTTATAAATAAATATAGTATATATTTATTTCAAACATCGAACGACTCGATGATGCTTTTATAAAATAAATATAACTTTTTATATTTATTTTAAACGCCTAAACGGCATATACCTATATTTTGTTAAAGGCGCGAAACATGATACGAGTTGGTTATATATTGTTTTCATATAACTATTCTTTACATACGCCTACAAATTCTCGAGACGATTAACGTGATTATATCGATATAGTTATATATTTTCATATGAATATTCATATATTATAAACCTCCCGAGAGCTAAGTCTTTCTAAGACTTATTTATTACCGACAATAAACGAGCTAAATGAATATAACTTAATCGTTTCTTCAAGTTAACAACTTACCGTCGAATCGTTCGGTTAACGATTCGGTAGAGCTCGATGACACGTAGTCTAGTTACCGCATTTGCTTAGAAACTTATAAGATATTCCATGTTAGGAATGTTTGTAGAATGCACGCTAGCGAGTCACATCTTGGAAACGACATCACGAAGTCGTAATTAGCTAGCTTTGCACAGGAATATTCAGGTGAGTTCATAACCCCACCTTTTACGGTTTTACATTTTTTTTTCTAAATGTTTTCGGGGTGGAAAGACATGCACTTTTTGCAAAGCATACAAGATTTACATATTTCTAAACCATTTTACAAGCAAGTTTTCACTGACACAAATGGTTTACGAAAAGCTTATGTTCCATTTCGGTTTTTCTAGAAAGAGTATTTTTCGAAATGTGCATACACACGAATTCTAGTTTTCTAAACTACGGGAAAATACAAGTACCAAGAGGTACATTAAACTAAGGAATGACACAATAGATTATGTCACGAATAGGGTAACATAAGCACCATTAATCGTGTACATACTAAGACCGCAGAACAAAAGGTTAGATCTAATGGGTTTTCGGGCAGCCACACTATTGGTGATAACTAGTACCAAGTAGTGCTTTTGTGTCTCAGTCGTGAATCGACTACTAGAAAAATGCCTATGGTTTGGATGCTTCCTATGTCGTTACATATGTTAGTGGCCTCGTGAACCATTAACAATCTCGTATTCCTTACATATACAGAACTCAGTTTCAATACGTCTTTATAAATTACGTACCATGTTTTATACAAATTCAAAGCATAGAATTATGCAGGCATGAAGTCAAAATCAGGGTGGGCATTGACGGTTACACAAACTTTACAAATACAAGTGTTTTCAAATACATGGTTCTACGAACATAATGCGTTACAAATACAAAGTTTCCATATAACTTGACAAGAAAATGATTTTTAAGTTTGTTTTCTCGATAATATTTCACAAACCGGTTATCAAAAAGATTTATTTCAAATCTTTTACAAAGAAACTATGAACTCGCTCAACTTTATGTTGATTTTTTTTTGCATGTTTCTTTCTCAGGTTACTTTTCAGAAATCATGGCACGGTTGGAATAGGAGAACCATGTGGAGTCGAGTACTTAGTGGCGTTCATTTTCTAAAAGACTTAGCTTATTTGCTTTCGCTGTGCAATGAAGATACCAGTCCAGTCACGCCAGCTCTGATAATTACGGGGTGTGACAAAAAAAACCCCTTAATCGAACACTAGAGCATCAGAATCGCCTTCAACTGAACATTCGTCGGCAATTTCGCGTGTGGATCGCTCTTCACCTGGACTGTGAGGTATCTTTCTGTTAATTTCTTTCTTTTCATCTGTCTGTGTATATGCTTTTATTATTGTTATGAATTAGGTTTAGCATTATATTTTCTTGAGTAACTGTGGGTGGAATCTAAATGTGCTTAATATGCGCCAAATGCAACATATAAATTATATCAAATAAGGTATAAAAACAACCATTTTTAGTACTAATGTGGAAAAATTGTGTTTCTTTGTATACTTTTGATTTTCAGGATTAAAAGAGCTTAAATGTACAAATGGAACAAATTAATGACAAAAACCAACATGAATACAAAAGAAGGGAAGTTGATACAATATACCAACCCACCGAGCTTCACCCTAAGGCTAAAAATAACAAATCAGAAGACAAGCACGGGTCGTGCCTGCCGGGCATGGGGCCGTGTCCCACCCAAGATTCCAGGAAGAAGATAAACAGAAGCAGACAAGAGACACGGGGCCGTGTCCCATGGACACGAGCCGTGGTCAACTCCCAGTTATGCAAATCTTGGATAGTACATCAAGTACAATGGCCATGGGGCCGTGCCGTTGGCACACGGGGCCGTGTGAGTATCCGGACTGACAAGCTCATTAAATGAAGACATATAAGAAAGAAGGCACGAGGCCATGTAAAGCTTCAGTTTTCAGCTATAAATAGGGGTGCTTAGTTCAATAGCAATCCATCCCTTGGCAAACCACTTCTCTCACACCTGCCACCACTCCACCACCACAATACCACCATCATCCACCACATTCATCCATCATCCATCTCTAGAGTGCGTGTAGTAGTCTCGGGATCCAAGGTTGATAGTAAGAGTTTTTGTCAAACAAAGGCCATGCTTGGCTAATCTCTTACATCACTTGGTGAAGAAAAGTCATTTATGTATTACTTTTGATTTCCAATCTTTGGTTAACTTTTTAATTGGGTATGTTTTAATGACTTTAATAACTAGTTTTTTATATTTAAAGTGAACTTTATTCTATCATCTCTTCATGTTTCGTTGATTCACTCATTCGGGTCTTTACGACCTTTATAAAGTGCGTTAACTGTCTGGAAGGGGTTAGAAGGGTGGTATAAGTAAAGTTCTTGCCTTGTTTAGTGTATAGATCCTGCGAGGACTTGATTCAAGCTTATTAGGACTTCCTTTGAGGCAGATAGCATCAAATCGGGAGGCAGATAGCATCAAATCGGGAGAAGTAAGAACGGCTTGAATCCCTTATAAAAATCGGGAGAAGTAAGAACGGCTTGAATCCCTTATAAATAAATTACTATTAAAACTTTAAACCAGCCTTGCGGGACTGTATCCCTGCTAACTCAGACCAATATGGCTGAGGGTAGCGTTGCCTCCAAAAGAGGGACGTGCCACATTTTGCATTAATAACTTACTTGATTATCTTTCAATATTCCGGCCTTGCGGGACTGTATCCCTGCTGACTCAAACTAATATGGTTGAGGGTAGCGTTATGTCCAAAAGAGAGATATGCCACTATAACTAAGATAATCTCTTAAAAAACCCAAAGTACGGAAATCATCAAAGGATACATAAAAGATGAGTCGGAGCCAAGTGATTCTATCTTGTCTATTTGTTTCTTTATTTATTTAGTTTCTTTATTTTACTTATTAAAACTCTTTCCTCAAAATCTGACTAGATTAGACGTCGACGATATTCCGGTATTAAAAGCTCTTCTGTCCTTAGACGGCCTCGGTATCTTAACATCACTATACTACGCCAACGATGGGTGCACTTGCCCTAGCGTGTTGTAGAGAGTGACAGTGTTATATAGCGTTTTATAAATTTAAAGCTTGATAAAAGAGTAAAAAGTACTAAAAAATATAATAAAAATCATACACCCTCGCTTCACGATAGGGGTGTTCATGAGCCGATCTGCTCCGATCGAGGGTCTGCTCGTGCTCGGATTGAATTACAACCGATCTGATCCGATCGGATCAAATTTGTAAAACAGAGCACAAAAGTGATGCTCATGCTCGGATTGAATTTGAATCGAGCAGATCGTTTTCGCCCGGTTTTTATCAACACCGAAATTAAAACATGTGTAGCAACAAAAAAAAAACTGAAATCAAGACTATTACAAGGCTGCATTCAACAAAAACAAATCCTAACTTAATTAAAACATGTCCAACACCTTACTAACAAAATCAATACATAACTAAAATCATGATTCTAAAAATTTTTGATGTATTATACCCAGCTTAAACTCAGCTTAGATCCATAATGTATTATACTCAGCTTAAACAATTTAGGCATAACATGAGCAGCTCAGACCCATAATGTATTATACTCAGCTTAAAGAATTTAGGCATAACATAAGCTCAATTGAACATAAGCATAACAAAAGTATTGTTAAAACAAAAGATCACCGCAAATATCCAAAAAGGAAAGAGCTACACTCGCTTTTCTTAACATCAAATCTAGTTCATCCAAAATATAAATTACATTACCAGATCAACATAACTTACTTTTTCAATAGAGCATTAACATCACTTACACGTGTTTAATAACAGATATGATCATCATAATTTCTTCATAACTATCTAGTTTGCATATAACTTATAACTACAAATACACTATTTCATCATGACTCACTGATACAACAATACATTCATATCAATCAAGATTGTACCTCTGCTGATTTGGATCCTCTGCTGAAAGTAATCGTGAGTTATATATGTATATGAAGTTATATATGTATATGAATGTTAAAATATGTTATGTTATGTTAGTTAATAAATTAAATGATGTGTATGCACATGTGCATAAATTATGTGCATAAAATGATATAATGTACAGATTATATGATGAGTTTATATAATGTATTACAACTGAGTATATTTATATGTAAGGTATAACAAATGGTTTTTTATTCATATTAGTAACAGGTATAATAATAAACAATGTTATATAAATAAACAAGTGGATTAAAATGGTAGATACGACTGGTAGATACGTATGCACATGTGCATATGGTAAGTTAAGCATTAATATTAATATTGTAAGTTAAATGGGTAGTACTAAAATTACATTATGTTAAGTGGGTAATAATATAAGCACAAATCATTACATGTAATACATAATTGATAACAAACTAGGATGCTGGCAATGATGAATATATTAAAAAAAAAAAAGCAAAAAATAGTCCATTAAGAAACATAATCAAAACAAACATTGATAGTCATAATTAGTTAAGTTCGATAATCATAAGTTGTAATATATAATATATCAATCAAGAATCACAAGTTGGGTTGGATGGTTTGCGACGTCTGGTAGAACGCCTAAAAGTTTGATCAGGTTGACGAGATTGCTCAAATTCACGCCTAACAGTTGTTCGTTCGGGTACAGGCGGTTCTTGCATGGAGACATGGTATTCAGATGCACCATAATCAGAAGAATTATATTCATCGATGTCATCATCGGTGTCATCATCATCGGTGTCATCGAGATCAACATCAGTATCATCAGAACAGGAATCAGACGGGGTGGGGAGTCCAGCGGCGATAGCAGCAGCACGTTTAGCTGCTCGTGCAACAAGTTTGGCAGCCTTGATTTTCTCGCAGTTGCGTGAATCATGGTCATATACATATTTGTTGCATTTATTGCATAAACGGGCGGCTTTTTGTTATTTACCAACTTTCTTTCGGTTATCTTTAATTTTTTGACCATCGGGGCCAATCCGTTGTTTTTTGGTCCCACACTCTTTGTTTCTAATACCTTGAGGAGGATGGACATTTGCACTTAGATTTGCAGGTATGTTTAATATGTCACTGATGTTTGCACTTTTTTTGATGGAACGAGGCTGAGGATCACACGGGAACGTTTCGAATATGCGGTTCCTAATGCGTTTGATTTCAGTAGATTACGAACGTGGATGATCAGGATTGCGTCTGGGTCGGTTTGTGCATTGGGTAACTAAATCCATTATTTCATTGTTGATGATAGCAAACTCGCTGTTGTCGGATGAGTACATGTTAGATACGCTAAGCACAACTGATGGGAGCGCATCTCGTTTCCAACGTGGAATGATGTAGTTTGACGGTATTCGTTCAATTTGGTTGTAACGGAATATATAGAATACATGTCGGCATAGGTATCCAATACGAGTGAACCCAAGAAATGTACAACTTACTGTTTGTTTAGGTACATTGAGTGACACCTGCACATGTGCACAACAGATATTGTAAATAGAATGTATACATGGAGGGTAATATGAACATGTGAATAGGTTATTTTGTATAATAAAATAATTGATTCAAATACATTGGTTGATACATGCACATGTGCATAACAAAATAATCAGATAAACATTTATATTAGTTATATTGAGGGTAATATACACTAATGGTATATTGAGGGTAACATGCACAAATACATTGGTTATCATGCACATGTGCATAACAAAATAATCAGACAAACAATTATATTAGTTATATTGAGGGTAATATGCACTAATAGTAATATTTAAGAATAGTAATTTATAAATGTTATGTTGTGTATATTGAATATTAAAACATATTGGATAGTAAGGAGATACCTCGAATTCATTGACATAAGACATGTTTTGTTTGCAGTGACGAACAATGTAATTTTTTATATCGGTCGATCCAGGACGTTCAATTGGCATGCAATGGAACATGTCCATGTATATTTCTTTTCGAACTTCAAGAAACATGGACCACGTGTATGTTTCGGACGCATGTGCTTCTATACGAAGACCGGTAGATAAGCGAGGGTTCGACATGCCGCTTTTAAATTCAAGATCTCGTTGTGTGTGTCGCTGAGCATCAAGACTGCTGTCAAAACACATCAGAAATTGAACTAATGTGTTGGTTTCTGATGAGTTAACTTTAAAATGCGCATTTGAGCTCTCGTATCTTGATGTAGTCTTCATCAAACAGCACATCGATATCTCTCTGAAATAACACGGGACCCATTTATGCCGTATAGCAAACATCTCACATAGCCAAGGATGATTGTTTAAATGATATTCATCCATTAATATATGTCATCTTTCTTCGAATGTTTGTAGTGTGATGAATAGATTCCACACCAATTTATGTATTGATGAACGAAGGGTAGTATTATCAAGGATGTCATTTGATATCTGTAAATAAAGATATGTGAATAATAATGATTGGAATTAGTTAATCATATTATATGGTTTAATTGGAATTGTTTTAATATTAAAATACAGTGTTTACCTTGGACGGAAGTTTTCTCATTATGTGCCACATACATGAACGATGGATAGAGTTTGTGAACACGGTTGACACAACTTGTTTCATTGATATATCTTGGTCTGTAAGTATAAATATTGGTTGTTTCTTGTGGGCAGCCAGGAAGGTGTTCAGTAACCATGTATATGACTCTATAGTTTCATCATATAACAAGCAAGCGCCAAAGATAACACATTTCTTGTGATGATCAACTCCGGTGAATGGCCCGAAAATCATTTTGTACCTGTAAATAAAAAACATATGATGTTAAAAAATAATAATAATTGCACATGTTGGGAAGTATAATATCTTACTTGTTAGTGTCATACGTAGCGTCAAATGTGCATACATCACCAAAAGCCTCGTAATTTCGTAATGATACGAAATCAGCCCAAAAGAACGATCGTAACTCGTTATCAACTATGACGCAATCAAAATAGAAGTCTTTAAGATTGGTAACTCGGGATTTCATAGTGTGTAAGATAATGTCTGCATCACGTTCACCAATAAATAAACGTACATCTCTAAAGCAATTTTTAAAATCTTCTATCGTGCCACGAACATTATGAGGCCCGCCTTTAAGTGATACTTGGATGTTATGTGCAACATTTGGGCCGATTTTGTTAAGGCTAACTTTGTGGATGAACTGTTCTTCAAAATCCGAGTTTCCTATTTTATTTTAACATGTTGGCGTTATCGCTACCAATCATGCAATGGTTGTGCGCGGCGATGAAATCGTATATCTTGTATTGTTCGATAGCACGATCATAACTCACTTTCATACGCGCACGGCACCTGAAAACTGTGTATCGGCTTCGGCGGTTTTGTTTCTTGGATGTATCATACATGGTTGGAGCATTCTTGGATAGAGCATTGGGGTCAGATTCTGTGATCTTTGGTTGTCATTCTCTTGAACATATAATATATATTTATGAGGGCGGATGTTCATAGTAGGATTGTCATGATATTTTTTGTTCTTCGTTGTGCCAATACGAGTAGAAAATCCGGATTTTGTAGCATACGTATTGTACATCGTGACAATATCTTCCCAATGGGTAAATGTACTGTTTATAATAGGAACGTATTCAACATCAACTTCAGGTATCCAATATGGGGTGCCATTGGGTGTAGAATGTATAGCAGCCGTAATTGTTCCTGTGAAAATAATAAATAAATGAAAAATGGTCAACATGATGCACATATGAATATTAAAATTGTAATCAAAATGCACATGTGCATTGTCAGATAATATATAATGTCATAAGTTATTTTTCATCATAATACACATGTGCATAAATTTGTAATGTAACATAATTTGTAATATGATGCATTTGACACAATGCATATGTGCATATATTATTGAGTAATCAATATTTACATTTACAACATAATATAATTGTGAACATGTTACAAACGAGTATATTTAGGGTACTTTCATCATTTATTACAAGTATTTTTATGTTTTCCTACATGTTAAAAGAAATTTACATATGTATAATAACGGAATTATATAGATGTCTAATAACCGAAACAAGCCCCTCTAAGAAAGAAAGTCCAAAAAAAAATCACGAGTCGATTTTTTGCCACCTGTAAGAATCATTTGGCCCAGCATAAATCAGTATAACGCCTGGGGGGGGGGGGGGTTGAAACTGCCACTGTAAAAAGGTGGCAAAGAAATTTTTTTCCCTTAAAAAGCTATTTTTAAAAAATGATGTTTGGTGAAAAAAATTTGAAAAAAAATAGAAGTCAAGTTCCTACGAGTTCTCTCAACTCAGGCCGGTTCTCATATGAACCATCCCATATATATATTGTTTTTTTTTCTCGGATGTGTGCCTAGGCTCCCAGTGAGGCCTTTGCGCCTTAAGTGCATCTCATGCCTTTGACAACTATGCACAAAATAATAAGTGTAAAAAATTAAACGTTAAAGACACTTACGTAGGCAATTGTCAGAGCTCTTGATGTTACGATTGAAGCTCCATTCTTTGTTAACATCCTTATGAAGTCCTTATGAAGGTAGTTTAGTCCACTATCAGGATCATTTAATATTGCTATTTTTGGTGATTGAGTATGAGATCCTCCCTTAGCATGACGAGATCACCATAATTATCTGCATAATAAAACTTCTTTAAAAATGAAATTAGTGGCACCATTTGAAGAAAAAAAAAACATCATTTTGCTTTTCAATTAATATGTGTACCATTGTTTTATAAACGTAAATGTAAAACAAAGCTGCAATAAAAGCACTTTATCCTCCTCTGCTGATGTCGTTCTTTTATTTCATACAAATTTGAATGATTTGCAAGTGTGAAAGCTAGGCGCACTTAAGGCGCCTTGGCCGCAAGGCGCAAAAAAAGCGAGGATCTGAGAAAAGAAAAGCGCGCGATGAAAAAAATGAAAATATATATTATGTATTAGAAAAATAATAATATTTTTCAAAAAAATAAACAAAAGCTATTATATAACATTTAATATCATATAGAGTAAACTGCCATTTTGGTCCCTGAAGTTTGGTCACTTTTGCCACTTTAGTCCAAAACTCAAACCTTTTGAATCTGGGTCCATGTGGTTTCAGTTTTGTTGCCATTTTGGTCCAAAAGCAAAGTCAGCTCAGATTTCTCAAAAAAAAATCCTGGTTTTTTGTCTTCTTTCTCAGTTTAGTGAAAGGCAAAATGGTCATTACAAGTATTAAACCCTAATTTATCTCCACCTTCCCCAAATGCAAAGGATCCTCATCTTCTCCCACAACAAATCCTCTTCTTCATCACCTCCTCTTCATCACCACCACCACTTGCTTCATCACCTCCTCTTCGTCACCACCATCATCGCACCAGCCAATTCGGTATCAAACGCACGACATGCGGTGGTTCGAAGCACCACCACCACCGAAACTACCGCCGGCAGCGCCTTCCGCCAGTTCTCAGCCGTAGCTAGGTTTTATCTTAACGAAGGATCGATCTCCCTACACTATTCATCCTTCGATCCTAATTTATCCGATGATGACGTCATCTCTGGAAGTTTCGAGATGTTTTGTTGTTCAAGCGGTGATTATTGAGCAGTGAATTAGGGCTAGTGTGTGAGGCGATCCGTGTTGAAAAGTTGTGAGTGTATGTGCAGAAGTGCTGGTTATGAGGCAGAGTACGGTGGTCGGAGTTGAATCTATAGTGACGGAAAAGATAGTGAGAAAGATTGGGAGTTGACAATGAGATAACCCTAGCGATGTGAGTGTATGTGAGGAAGAGTATCTTCAGACTCTTTTTGTTTGTTATGTTAACCCTAATTAGCGATATGCGAGCAGTAAATGAGTGTGCAGTAGAAGTTAAATTAGGGTTTAATCCTTTGCATTTGGGGAAGATGAAGATATTTGTCTGCTTTGTCAAACATGGAATTTAATTTTATTATTTTAAATAATAATTTGTTATAATAATACTTATAATGACCATTTTGCCCTTCACTAAACTGAGGAAAAGCACAAAAAACCAGGAATTTTTTTGAGAAATCTGAGCTGACTTTGCTTTTGGACCAAAATTGAAACCACGGGGACCCAGATTCAAAATGTTTGAGTTTTGGACTAAAGTGGCAAACGTGACCAAACCTCAGGGACCAAAATGGCAGTTTACTCTATCATATATTTTGTACCAAAAGTTCTAAAATATTTAGTGTACTGGTGTAGAAAAGTAGTTTGCTTTAGATAAAAGTAGAAACCTAGCTAGAATTTTGCCGAAATTTAGAGAATTTGGCCGGAAAATATCGGAAATCTAGGAATCTCGTTGAAATCTATGCCCGGACCATCACCTGGAAAATTAAAGCGCAATTGCCTCGCCTCGCCTGGAAAATGGGCCTAGGCGCAAGAGGCGACGACTTTTAACATCTATGATGGAAACACTAAGCATAAACCTGATCGGTTATGACCCAAAACCAATGTTTCTCAAATAGGAACTATTAAACATCCTACTACATATATTTTTCACGATGATAGAGCATAGATCAGGTCTGTAGGACCCAAAACCGAAATTTTCTGTTAATTGGTTTTAAACTTGATTTCATATTTAACAATTACAGTCGATTTAACAAGCAATCGCAGATATAAACAAATGCAGTTCAGTTTAACACATAAAAACAACTAATACGCACTTCTTATAAACAAAAGGATGAGCAAAAGAGGATAAAAAATCATACCATAAGAGAGCAGTGACGGAGACAGTTGAAACAGACGCCGGAGATGGGAGAGTAGAGTGATTATTACGCCAACAAACGCCACTGGAGACAAGTTCTCCGGCGGCTAGGGTTTTGGACAAGTTCGTCTGACCACAGTTTTTTTAACTTGTTATTTTTAAAGGATAACTAGGTTTTCGTCCCACGCTTCGCGGAAAATGTGTGGTCGTTTTTCTACACGAAATGCGGTTATAGGTTTGGCTTGTCAAAAGACAAGAAAGACGAACGCCGATGTTGTACGGGCAACGATGTTGTTCGCTCATAAGCGGTTGGGTTTATCACGCTATTGCAACGATACCGACACTCGTTATAGCTGCAATACAAAAAAAAATACCCGCTTTTGAATACAGCTCTGTTTAAAAAAAACTATATGGAGTCAACCTCAGCAGAGCTCTAGTCAACAACTTCCAAGAACTACATGCCTTCTCACTTCTCCTCACTTTATTCGACAGGTGGTGAATCGCTATCGGATCCATCCGATTCCATCTCTTTCACAACGTTATACCCATCAACAACCACCCTTAAAACTTCCGTCACCCTCATCTGCAGCAACGACACCACATCCGGATCACTTTCAGACAAAACCACTTGTAAACCCCCAATTGTTCATAAAAAAACCTAAATCCCCAAATTCTCACTCCAGATAACTTCAATTCAACTCATGTTTCAGCTAATTTCTGTACATAATCAACTGCAAAAAACTGCTACACGCATCCCTCTTTCAACTTTCATTTGAAATATTAGACAATGTCAGCCTTGGAGAACACGGGTCCCACTGAAACTCACCGTCTTTAAGTTCAATCGCCACGTCAGACATCCTCGTGGCATCACGATCGTCGCATCTTCTTGCAACTCTTCCTCTTCCTCTCGACGGAGATTGGATCGGAGAAAGAAAAGAAATCGGAGATGATTGTTTGTTTACAAAAAGGGAAAATGGAAAGCGGGTTGAGAGTTGTTTGCAGTGTATTCGTATAGAGAGGGAGAGAGATCTGTTGTGTTGAAGAGAGAGAAGAAGAAGGTGTTTAGCGCTCCAGAGATGATCGTTGAGGTCAGCGCCGTAAAGTTGGGGAGGAAATCGGACATCAATGTGTCTACGTCGGCGTGGCTCATCGCGGTTGTTAGGGCGGAATAAAAGATCTGCTAGCAAGGGTTTCAAATCTGTAAACCCTAGATCACAAGATAATCAATTAACACCGGCGGAAGAACCGGAGAATCATTCCCTACCACAGACCAGAGCCCCCTGATACCATGTCAAAACAATTGGATCAAAAAATGAATTCTTATTTTATAACCACTTCAAACCAGAGAAATAACAACTTCAGTAACTCCCAAACAACCCTCACAAGCGATGATCTGCAACACTCAAACACAATGAATCTGATGTAAAAGA
Source organism: Helianthus tuberosus (assembly GCA_030545235.1). Lineage (NCBI taxonomy): Eukaryota > Viridiplantae > Streptophyta > Magnoliopsida > Asterales > Asteraceae > Helianthus > Helianthus tuberosus. The sequence goes on from CM060363.1 coordinate 174,384,788, forward strand.
GACCTTAACACAAGATCTTTAACACACAGACCTAACTGAGTGAAACCCTAAATGAGGAAGAAAGAAGGATGATAATTAGAGAGGCGCAGACAGAGAAAAATCTGGACAAGAATTGATCTCTTGTGATGACTTTAGGGTATCTCTTATATAGAACTTTCGTGAGAAAGACTTATTAATTTATGACTTTTTGAAAATAACTTTTTAAAAAGTGTTTGGGTTAACTTATGAGCCAATAAGTCAATAAGTAGTTTTTTTAAAAGGTGTTTGGTTTAACTTATTCATGTAAAATGACCAAAAAGGACATCCTTTAAAAAGTGTTTAGTTTAGCTTATTTAATTTTTTTTTCTCTCTTTCATATTGAAAAACAACTTCATGAAACATATAACATAATATTTGTTTACATATAATTTAAAATTTCCTAATTAGAACATAATAATATTACATTCAGATTGCTAAAAAACACGAAAAAAATGCACAAGAATAACAAACTAATGTCATACTATGTTCTTCTTCGTGATTCCATTACATCTTGCGCAATCACATCTCTTATCGTTGCCATTAACATACCATCATCATCCGTACGATTTGTAGACGGAACTTCTTCATGAAGTTCATCACTAGTACCGCGGGGATTGTAAGATTCTTGTCGGGCTGTGTTAAATGCTTTATCAAACATACCACACTTTTTGACAAAGTTATGGATCGCCATCGATGCTATCACAATACTCACTTGGTGCTCGTATGTGTAATTAACATGCATATCTCTCAATAATGTCCACCTAGCTTTCCATACTCCAAAGGTTCGTTCAATGATATTCCGCAATGACAAGTGGTGATAGTTAAATGTCTCTTTTGGTCCGCGAGGAGCACGCATAGCACTACTCTGTCCACGTTGAAATTCTGGTATATGATAACGAATGGTTTGACCTTTGTATGGAGCAAGATACCCTTTAGTATTTGGGTATCCGGCATCAACAACGTAATATTTGTCTACAAATATAACAAACATTTGTTAGTCGTTTCAAACAAGTATTAATAACATAAAAATATGTTTTATACTAACCACCCGTTGGATGTGGAAATAGAAGCTCCGGCCTCCGTAAGGCTTCATTGAAGATTCTGGTGTCATGTGCACTACCCCCCCCCATCCAGCCCATACGAATGTAAAGCACATGTTAAAATCACAAACGGCCATTATATTTTGTGTCGCATATCCCTTTCGACCAATGTACTTCGTTTGGTCCTTCAATAATCTCGATTTATTCTTGTTAGATGATGTTTCACAACCAACGACTTTTTGGCCGATTTCATCCATTTACTGAATGCCGATAAACATAAGTTAATATAATTTAAACATAAGAAACGGCAACAGCAGCAACAAGGAAAAAAAACGAACAGTAAATAAACACCATTTTCGTTTGGGCAACAGAAACGGCAAATAAACAAACATGCCGATAAACACCATTTCTGTTTGGACAGTTATGCAACAACAGTAAATAAACAAGACAGCAGCCGAAACACTTGTTTCAGTATTCTCAGCAGATGTTCATGCAATCGGCAACAGCAGCAGTAAATATTTACTGGCGGAAACGCATTTCAGTATTCTCAACAGATGTAGTTTTAATAAACATCCCAGCCATCACATTTGTTTTGAGTAATTCAAACGTCACACTTGAACAAGTAAATAAACAAACAGCAGATGTAGCAATTCAAGGTATATTCATACAGCAATTCAAGGTATATTCATACAGTATGTTTGCAACTATAGAAGGAAAACTGTTAATCAAAAGAACCTGTTGGAATGTGGAAGAAGAAGGGCTGAGTCGGAGGTTTGCAACTATAGAAGCAACTGATCGCTGGTAAGCTGTTGATGTCGCTACGCTGCTGATGTCGCAGGTTTTATGTTTGTTGGTAGATATAGGGGTGGTAGATGGGGGAGTAATTGAAGATCAATGAGAACAGAGATGAGTAGTTGGAGCAATTGAAGATTAACGATGAATGAGGATGTTGGCTGTCACACCCTACTAGTAGCAGAAGCGTATTGTGTGTGACGTAAGCATGGTAATCATTGCATCCAAATGTATTGATAACATGAACCAACAACGATGCCATAGATATATAGATTTCAACCAATATTTACAAGTTTTCCAAAAGTAGTTTCGAGTTTCATACAACGTTTACAACATTAAACATAACATAGTTATCGAATTGTTATACACATCACCTAGTAAGGTTTTGTTCCCTATATACCCATACGAAGTTGGGATATAGAAGACAAACCCTTCAAAAGTGGCAATCATTGTCATTAGTTATCCCGAATCCCATAGAATATCACCGGCTCAGGTCCTGTTTCCTGAAATACATGTAGTTTTAAAAAGTCAACAAAAGTTGAGCGAGTTCATGCAGTTATTGTTATCATATGAAATCTCGTAAATGCTATCTTGTAATCATGGTATGTTCTGATTCATTCATGGAGTCTGTCAAGGATCTACCAGTGGGTAGCGAGCCCCCAGACATAATGTACCATAAGTAAATAACTAAACCGAGAACACTTTGTCATCATTTGGGATCACAAAAGCACTCCAGGGTATACCAACCAGGAGTGGGGCGTGCCTCAAGCCCAATAGATCTACACCTTTTGCACCTTGGTCACTAAGTGATTAATGGTTACTATTGTTATCTCCCTACTTATGCACATTGATCATGTTATCTACTACTCCGTAACTAACATACCAATAGTTTTAGCATGTATTTCCCCTCGATGTTTTTGAAAACAAAACATTGAAAACAGTGAAAGGAGGGATATGAACTCACAAGTTTGCGTTCCGTGTACTATAATATCGAAGTGAGCGTCCGTACATGTCAATAACCTACATGTGTACTAATCTCGTTAGACACTAGGTCTTTCGGACCTCGTACAAGTTGTTCATCTTGAATTCTTTATTATGTTCTCGTTTGTCATCTTTGGAACAACTTTGTATTTTAGAGCGTTGATAGTTTACTCGCTCGATTGTTATGTATATACATGTATTCTATACGTATTGAATTCATAAGCGTATTCATGTATTCTATGTGTATTGACTTATGTGTGATCGGCTTCGTTCTTCACACATCCTCGTGCAGTGCACGCATGTCATTGAGCCTTTGCTCATGTCATTGGGCCGAGCCCATGTCATCTATGTTATCGTATCTAACCCATGTTTTAATGTTATTGGGCCGAGCCCATGTCATTGGGTCGAGCCCATGTTATCTATGTTATTGGGCCTAACCCATGTTTTATTGTTATTGGGCCGAGCCCATGTTATATTGCCATTGGGCCCTAGCCCATGTATTAGGGAATTTGGGCCTAGCCCATTACTAGGTTTGATAAGCCCAATTCTAACTTTATGAGTCCATTAACATAATCTTGCAATTTTTTTACCAAAATGTTACCAAGTAGTAAACTTTAAATAAGTTCATTTTTCCTATGAAAAATACTTGGTAATTTGTATAGTTTTCGACTTTCCGGATTCTTGTTATCGATCGTTTAGATATGTGTTCGTTTTAATGTCTAAAATATGTTATTTTAGACTCGACTTTGTAGTAACTTGTTCATGATGTCGATACGCCCAATCTGTTGTCTTCAAGTGTTATGTATTTCCATTTCGGCCATTTTATTTAATTGTCCGATTTACTAGCATTTCTTGGACCATGTAGGAACATGTATGTATATTTATTTTGATCACCCTATAGGTATCTAATACATACACATATATAGCACATATACATATACTTGATATGTTCCAAAATATATAATTTTTCTTACCAAAAATTATATTTATACATTGTTATATTTTTACCAATTTATTTTTGTAAAAAAAAATATAAGTTTAAGTTCATAAGAACTTCTTGAATATTTAAACCTTAAATATTCCCATCAAAGTTTCCATAATGACGTTTAAGACCACTAATCGCATTTAACATCGTTAATCACCCTTTGATCCCATTTTTAATTGCGATTAGATTTTTAGAAAAAAATTCGCCATAGTTTCCCCTAAACTATGACGTTTCCCACGTTTTCAAAACGCGTTTAAATCATAATCACAATCAATTTTTCCAAAGCAAGTTTCAATTTATCAACTTTTGATATTTGGTAACATACACTTTAACCCTCATTTCCATGAACTTAACAGGTGTATTTTAACAACTTGATTATGACAAATAATTTTCATATTTTTGCTAGATTTTTAATTAAATCATTTTTGCCATAACTTCAAATCAAGTTTCACACTTTAACCCCTTTGATTACAAGGCTTTTTATGATGATATCTTGTAGTAATCATGTCTTTTAACTAGTCTTGTAAAATCAAAGTCTACTAATCTTCCAAGATTTGGTTGTAAACCCCTTTTAAACCCTTGTTTCTTTATGAAATCTTTTAAATACATATTTAGTTCATGGAAGTGAGTATGATGATCCCACAAGATTTAAACATATCCATGTTTAAATCATATATTTATGTTCATCATGGTGAGATAAACATAAGTCTTGAATACTACAAGAATCTACTCACAAGATCATCATAAACATAGACTTTAAGCTACTAATCTCAACAAAAATAACATAATCAACATGATCATATAAACATATTAACACTAAACAACATGAATCAACACATAATATATTCATATTTAGTGTTTATTAGTTTTGTGTTTAGGGATTTTGATTATGTTAAGCTTTAAATTCAAGATAATCAACTTGTACTTTTGAGATTAACTAGTAGTAAGAAGCTAAAAAAATTGGTGATTAGAAGACTTACAATATTGCACAAGCTAAATAAGAAAATAAAAAGAAGATTAGGCTCCAAAAGTGCTCCTAAAGACGATCCATATTTACTCCATGGGTGGATAATCTTGTAGTGGATATTTTAGTGAAAAATGAGAAGTTTTAGTGAAGATTTGAAAGTGGTTCTTGGGTGCTCCCATGGCTTCCGAAAATGGTCTCCAAATGGGGGTTTCTTATTGTTTGAAAAAGTGTGAATGAAAGATAATTTAGATGTGATATTAAGTATGGTGATACATGACTATTTTTTCACATCAACCATAACATGAGCCATACTCTAATCTTCACAATATTGAAACATGAATATGGTGGGTGGAACCCACCTTGATTTCGGTCATAATGAGGGGGGGGGGGGTATTATATTATTTTTTTAATATAAAAAAATAGATATTTTAGTCATTAAGCGAAGTTCGATGATTAGGGGTTTAATTACGCCATTAGAGGGTAATTAGTGATTTGGAACCTAAATTATTATTAATTAGTTCACTAAACTAGTAAAAATAGTGTTTAACTAGTTTAAACGGTTCCCGGTTAAGCGCCGGTTCACCTACGATGCTTTTATGTCGTACCGATAAGGATTTTCCGTAAGTTGTTTTCTTGCATCCAAGAGATGTATGAAGTTATTCCGAGTTCCAAATTTTACTTAACTAGCTCGCTAGACTCTTCGTTTGGTTGTTTCGTGACGAAAATGTCGCCTACTAGTTCGTCGGTTCGCTAACGAACTATTTTAGCGCATAGCGATGTAATACCGGAAACTTGTGATTATGAACATTCCGTTGATATCATCTTATTGTTTTAGTATGTTTTTCATCAATTGACATTATTCCGAAGTCCCAGAAATGCTTTGTTATAGGTTCGGACAAGTTAAAAGTGCTATTTTTAGCCGAAATAGACATTTTTGAGATTAGGGCGTTATACCGGAAAGTCTTGTTTCTTTGCAAGATGTGTTTTCATAATAATGTTTTCTTATATAAATGGACTCAGTTATGTTAACCGAGTGTCGTTTTTCAGTGTTTCGGTCTGATTTCACGGTTTGCTGGCATGAATAGTGTAACCGTGAATAGTGCACGTGGCACTTTCTACCAACACTTTTAGGACATTGTTTGCCTAATTTCGCAATGTGGCGAAAACCAACATATGTTTTAGCATTGTTTCCTTGTCCTAACCTTGTTATCCAATTAACGACACTGTTACGTAATTAAATTACGCTAAATGCATGAGATTATGTAAATAAAATAGTGATTAGTTTGTACGGAATTGCCGGTTTATTGCCATTTGTCACTTTCTCCCCGTGTTAAAAAGAATTTCGTCCTGAAATTCACATTGAGTTATCCTTTAAAGGACTCTTCTCGACCAGGTGGAGGGGTACTTTGTATTGATCTGAACTCCACGTTCCCATGTATTCTCGGGTTTGTTTCGTGAGTTCCAGTGAGTTAGTTCTAACCACTGGTACCATCAAAGGTCTATCAAGTGCTGAAGAAAGAAGTCCCCAGTACCAAGAACAAGGGGCATCAATGGGTGATTTTTGGGACTCAGTTCCTAAGTCACACATTGATACAACCACTGCTGGTGGGGATTCAGATGATCCTACTAAAGTAGGTGATGATTCAAAATATCAGGAATTGACGGACAGAGTTGACAAACTTGAAGAGTCAGTTGCTGAAATAAAAGATATGGTGCAAGAGATTTTGAAAGCTCAAAAAGCACAAGCCACTGCTGTTCCACCTCAAGCACCTGCTCCACCACAAGCATATGCTGCAAATGAGCTCTGGAATATCTTTCAACCCTTACTTGAACACCAAAAGCAGATGGCTGATCAGCAACATGAAACACATGTAAAAATGCTGACGAACATGGTAGAGTCGAGGTTTAAAGATACTCAGGCAGATATTAAAGCTATCAAGGCACATATACAATGCACGACTCATGGTGGAAAAGTTCCCTCAACTATCCTTTTCATGGATAACCCCCTGGCAGATAATGCCAAAAAGGGGGAGAATGTCAAGAAGATGAAGAAAAAGGGAATTGAAGATGGTCTGTATGTTGAACCAGAACAAGCAAAACAACCATCCAAACCACCTCAAACCACAAAATCAAAAACTCCCATTCAAACAGCTGATACAGCAGTGGTTACAAAAACTGCTGTCAGTAGCCAAACAGCTGCCATCTCTTCAACACACACACCTTCAACACACACCACTCTATCACACACCATCACAACCCCTGTTTCACCACCATCATCATCTACAATCATATCACCACCACTGCCTCCTGCCATAAAGCAGAAGACAGCAGATGTTACAACATCTGCTGTAATGACAACAGTGGTTGAGACACCAGTTGTTTCAACTACTGTTGATCAGACACTTTCCATCAGTCATACCACTGATCCACCCAAGACATCATCAGCCTCTCCTACAATAAAAAGGAGAAGGATTGTCAAATCTGATGATTCACCATCACCATCACCATCATCAAAAACTACCTCACCACCTCCATCCCCTGCTCAAAAGCAGAAGACATCTGCTGACATATCAGCAGTTGTAATGACAACAGCGGTTGAAATACCAGTTGTTTCAACCACTGTTAGTCAGACATCCACCACTGTTTCCACCAGTCTCACATCACAACCAGCAAAGCTCTACACCAGAAAAAGAAAACTTACTCAGCCAGATGAGGACCAATATGATCCCACTGCTGCAAGATATCCGCTAGAACTGGAAGCTATAAAAAATGAGATGAGGCAGTTCTACAATGATGATGATCCTTCAAACAGAAGATTTTCCTCACTAGTTGGCTTCATGGTTCCAGAAGACATGGATGAATATCTTGAACTTAAAGTAAGACAGGCTAAGATAAGAGCCAAGGTTGAATGTAAAGGTCAAGGTGATGAAGCCATTGCTGAAAGATTGGAACTTCTGCTCACAAAAGTCGATCTAATAAAAGATTTTGCACATGAGCTGAGCAGAGAAAAGGCAGAACAACGAAAAGAGATGAGAAGAAAACTTCTTGCATACATAATGCAAGAAAAATTTTATCCTGCTGAAGAAAATCAATTTGAAGAATGGCCAATAGTGCTTTTAAGGCATGAAGTTGATAGGATTGATAGAATCAAGAGCGATCCTAAAAAGAAGAAGAATGCTCCAAATTGGAGTAAATACAAAAGGTTCATCAATGATCAAACAGCTGAGTACAAGAAAAAGAAACAGGAGCTGGTGGATGCAAAGGTGGACACTGCAAATGCCATATCAAAACGGTCAAAGCAGCAAACTGATGAAGCCTATGAAAGGCTGAAGAAAAGGAAGAGAACTGTATCAGGCACTTTCATAGAAGCGTGAACATATGATGAAGCTTGAACAGCAGATTGAAAACCTCAAAACATTGTTCCGATCTACTCTTATGACAAACCAAGAAAAAGGAGAACAGCTGACCAGTGAAGAGGTAAAGGAAAAGGAAGTTGAGTACTTCAAAGAATCCATCATGAAAATGGGTCTAAAAGAAGCAAACTCAGAAAAACTTCAAAACCTTTTTAATAAGGTGTTAACGAAGCCTGCATCACCAAATACTTCAGAAGTTTCAGACAGTGAGCCAGATCAACAAAATAGACAGGAGCAGATAGAGAAGGAAACTGCAGAAGACATAGCTGCAGCAAACAATGTTATTGAAATGGCCTTCAAAAGAATGTCTGAAAGTCTGCAAGTTTTCACAAGGCCAACATCCCCCAACTCATCTTTGAATAAATCTCTCCCAAGAAACCCATTGGGTTTAAAAGTACTAAAGTGGATGTCTGATCAAAAGACCCACGTATTGACCCTGGCCAGATCCAATGGCGAAGTGAAGTACATATCAAGGAAAGAAGCACTAGGCCTTAGTGTTGAAGATTTGCAGGATCTCCTTGAACTTACACTGTGCCGGGATGTAGATGACACAAGTTCCAAAGAATTTGAAGAAGAATTTAAAAGAAAAGCAAGGGAACTTCTGATGAGTAATAAAGATCCAGAATAATGACAGGTTTTGGCATTATCTGTTCCAGGGGGAGATTGTTGGGATTGAACCCTACCAGAGGAACAGATAATGTAAAGCCAAAACCTGATCACAACAGTGGATTCACAATAAGCAGCTGTTTACACTAAGTCTTCTCCCTTGAAAGTGATTACAACAGCTGATGGTCTTATATCCCCTGCTCGGATACAACTGCTGCTCCAAATAACTATTGATGAAGCCTAGAAGACTGCTGGATACTAAGCACTGCTGGTACAAACTGCTGATGACAAAGCACTGCCCAATCAAGGACTGATCAACCTTGAGGAAAGCACTGATGAATAGGATAAGCAGTAGTTTAGTATATCATCTGATTCTTGTATAGTCAGTTGTTAGGCTTAGCAGTGTTTATGTAAGAACAGTAGATATAGGTTGTTAGGCTGTTAGACGTCGCTTTCATGGTGACGTCAGCTGAGATGCCTCAGCGGTTTGGTTTGTCTATAAATGGAGCAGTACACTGTACTGTTACATTTGATTCGTTTTGAGAGAGTTCTTCTCCTCAATTCAATCCTTTCATCTTGTACAATCCAACCTTGGGGCATCTGGCTGAGGGGGAGCTTAGTATGTAAGCATATCTGTAATCATTTGACTCTTATTGTAAATCTTTTGACTAAATGAATTGCATATGCTTTCTCAAAACTATTTTCTCCTTGATTGTGTTTACAAAGTTTGTTATTTATTTCCGCTGCACTTAAACTCTGTTCATCTCTATTGATCATACAATTTTACACAAACAAACACTATCATAAGAGCCTCCGATCCTAACAATAACTGTCTCAACGGTCGGACGTTTCTTGAGATTCGACACATGAAATGTGTCGTGTACGTTTCTGAGTTCTTCTGGCAGTTTCAACTTGTACGCGACGGTACCGATCTTTTCTAGAATCTCAAATGGCCCAATGTATATCGGGTTTAGTTTTCCGTGTTTCCCGAATCTAGCTATGCCTTTCCAAGGCGAGACTTTTAGTAAGACTTTGTCTCCGACCTCGAAGGATAATGGTTTATGTCTTCTGTCCGCGTAGCTCTTTTGTCTGTCATGAGCCGCTTTGATACGGTCTCGTATCTTTGCTATCTTGTCAATAGTCTCTTGGACTAGTTCAGGGCCCATGAGTTGTTTGTCTCCGACTTCCGCCCAGCGCAGCGGTGATCGGCACTTCCGTCCGTATAGTGCCTCGTATGGGACGGCTTTGATGCTTGAGTGATAACTATTATTATACGAGAACTCTACCAGAGGTAAATGAGTATCCCAATTTCCGCCCATATCCATCACACAGGCATGAATCATATCTTCTAAAGTTTGGATGGTTCGTTCGCTTTGGCCTTCGGTTTGTGGATGGAATGTCGTGCTTAGATCTAAACGAGATCCAAACGAGGCTTCAAATGATTGCCATATTCTTGACACAAAGCGACCATCTTGATCCGAGATTATTGAAATAGGCACTCCGTGACGTGCCACAATCTCTTTAAGATATAGCTCAGCCAACTTCTCTGTACTGTCTTTTTCACGAATAGGTAAGAAGTGAGCCGACTTGGTTAATCGATCAACGATAACCCATATCATGTCATGACCTCAAGAGGTCCGTGAGAGTCCTGTAATGAAATCCATTGATATCTGCTCCCATTTCCAAACAGGACTCTCGGGTTGTTGTAATAATCCAGATGGCTTTTGATACTCGGCCTTGACCTTTGCACAAGTTAGGCATTTCCCAACGTAGGTCGCAATATCTCCTTTGAGATTAGGCCACCAGTAATATTCCTTTACATCCTGATACATCTTATCGGATCCTGGATGTATTGAATATCTTGACTTATGTGCTTCATCCAACTCTAAGTCTCGCAATCCGCCAAAGTAAGGAATCCAGATTCTTCCCATGAAGTACCTTGTGCCAACTTTGATCTCTTACAGTTGTTTCTCTAATCCTCTCAAGGATTCTGCTTGAATGTTCTCCGACTTTAGAGCTTCTAGTTGTGCATCGTGCACACGAGTAGTGAAGTTCATCTGAATGGTTAACTCTAAAGCTCGTACTCGTAAAGTTTTGACTTGCTCTTTCTGGCTTAAAGCATCCGCCACAACATTTGCTTTGCCCGGATGGTACTTGATTTCACAGTCATAGTCATTCAACAATTCTACCCATCGCCGCTGGCGCATGTTTAATTCTTTTTTTTGATTGAATATATGTTGAAGACTTCTATGATCAGTGAATATGGTACACTTAGTACCATAGAGATAGTGACGCCAAATCTTTAAAGCGAATACCACTGCGCCCAACTCTAGGTCATGAGTGGTATAATTCTTTTCATGAACTTTCAACTGTCGTGACGCGTACGCGATGACTTTTTCACGTTGCATTAATACACAACCCAAACCTTGGTGCGATGCGTCACAATACACCACAAAGTCATCGGTGCCGTCAGGGAGTGATAAGATTGGCGCTTGGCATAGTTTATCTTTGAGCATTTGGAATGTCATTTCTTGTTTTTCACCCCAATCGAACTTTTTATCCTTTTGAGTGAGTGAGGTTAGCGGTTGAGAAATTTTAGAAAAATTCTCAATGAATCGTTGATGATATCCCGCTAAACCCCAGAATTTTCTTACTTCCGTTGGGGTCTTTGGAACGCTCTAGTTCTTTATAGCTTCTATCTTAGCTGGGTCCACATGAATTCCATTCTCGTTCATGACGTGACCGAGAAATTGGACCTCGCGAATCCAAAATTCGCATTTTGAGAATTTAGCATACAAGTGTTCTTTCTTAAGTAGCTCCAGAATAGTTCTCAAGTGTTGTTCATGTTCCGCCTCGGTTCGTGAGTATATTAAAATGTCATCAATGAATACGATCACGAACTTGTCGAGATATGGCTTAGATACCTGATTCATCAAATCCATGAACACGGCGGGAGCGTTTGTTAAGCCAAGGGCATAACAAGGAACTCATAATGCCCATAACGAGTCCTAAACACTATCTTAGGAATGCTTTCCTCCTGAATTCTCAACTGATGATATCCTGATCTCAAACCAATTTTGGAATAAAAGCTGGAACCTTACAACTGATCGAACAAGTCATCGATCCTTGGTAAAGGATACCGAATCTGGATAGTTAACTTCTTTAGTTCTCGGTAATCTATACACATCCGTAAGGTTCCGTCTTTCTTCTTATCAAATAGCATCGGAGCTTCCCAAGGTGAGAAACTCGGTCTATTGAATCCTTTGTCAAACAATTCCTAAAGCTGAGTAGATAATTCCTGCATCTCCGAGGGTGCGAGTCTATATGAAGCTTTCGCCACCAGTGCAGCTCCTGGCACAAGATCGATACTGAATTCGTCTTGTCGCTGCGGAGGTAGTCCGGGCAAGTCTTCTGGAAAGACTTCAGGGTATTCCCTTACCACAGGGATGTCCTCTACCTTGCGCTACTCGGCCTTCTTGTCGACCACATGGACAAGAAAGGTGATGCATCCTGTTCTCAGACTCTTCCGAGCCTTCATGCAGTTGTTGGTCAGCAGCCGTGTGTCGTGTTTCTCTCCGTGCACCAAAAGATGTTCTCTCGTCAGACAGGGGGAAAAAGAATAATAGTTTTCGCAACACAACTACTTCTGCTCGGTTGTCGGCCAACCAGTCTATGCCAGAAGTTAAGTCGTAACAACCTAATTAAATGAGTGAAAAGTCGTTACTGAATTTTCGTGCTCCAAGTTCGAGTGTGCATCCTTTGATGTCTTTCCTGACTTGACTCATTTACCATTGGTCAATCCTATTGAATTGGAGGACGTCTTGTTTACTTGACTCGGCCAAGCATACTTTGAATTTTATGGGGATGAAGCTAATACCGACACCGGTGTTAACAACACGGATGCAACGGGTCGGTTGATAGGAACGTATCGGTGACCCTTAATGACTTCACATGACCTCGCTAATTCCTCATTAGCTAACTTGATAGAGCAAGACATGTTTAACCTACATGACTCTAATTCGTGTATATGCTGAGTATCTAAAGACACTAAGTTAAGCCGACGTTGGTATCCAAAGAATTGATACATGATGGTTGTAGAGTAGAGCATAACCCTAGACTTGCTTACTCACTAGCTTGATTCATCCTTAACCATCCATGCTCGTAGTGACCTCCTTGCCACAGTAAAAACCACCTCGTTCATTCTTAAATATAGCTAACTCATTAGTTTCTGTTGTGTGCCAAGTCTCACCACACTGCTACTTTTGTCACTTTTACAAGTGCCCTCATGATGAAAGTTTCACCTATCTCATTCCGAATTTTGACAAGTTATTAGCATACGTCTTAATGCGAATATCGATTATGGCAGTAATTTTCACGGCCCCCGACCCGGTTTGACCCGTTTCAGGAGTCGTGGGACAGAAATCCCGTGGTATTTATTTAACAGCGGAAGTTTTCATCAGGATCTTTTAAAAACTGAAATTTCCCGATTATTTTATTTCACAACTCGGGATAAAACCCGGTAATTTACAATCTTTGAGATTTCACAAGTAAATCTTTTATTTTACAAAACCTATTTTTTATTTTATATTGAGCCACTTCCTTAAGCTGGTAGTGCTTCTCGGCACTTTTCCTGGATCACAACAGATCACCTGAAACATGTTTGAAAAAGGTTTTGTCAGCGGAAAATACTGAGTGAATCATTCTTGTTACTAAAATGACACGTTTGTTATAATTTACAGTATTAAGGAAGATTACAATGTTTCAGATATCAACCAACTACCCACAGTATTTGTCATCGACTCGTTTCGTGACTGTGGTCATATTACTATTGAGTCCGTTCACCCAATAGTAACGAGTATCATTAATTAGGTTCGCCCACCTAAAGTGATAAAAATAGTAATGTGCACAATACCCCACATACCGGCTGTAATTTGGTGATTACATAAACTTAATCCCTGTAATTATAACTTTGAAAAACATTTAAGAATTCGTAAAGCATTTTGATAAAAAGAGAATGACTCACATTGCAGATTTAATTTGAGCAGAGCCTAGCCTACTGATTAGCCTTTTAACCTAAATTAATAGCAAGCACACAATTCGGTTAGTAACTTAATACAGCATTTACGATAACTCACGAGATTAAAACCTTCACAACGAATGACAAAGTGCGATACTTAAACATCCATCGATTTAACGACGAATGACAAAGCATAAACCCTAATGTGGGCAGCACTTAAACATCCATTGGATAGTTTAATCGATCGGACATTGAATCGTATCAGCGATCGAGTTATTACCCTGTATTGCGGCAGCACTTCATGATCAGTGTATGTGTTTTGAACTGTTTTCACTATAATTCGGAGTGTAATTGGAATTTAAACGTCGCATCAACGCCCAGAATCAAGTCCCACAGCCTACTATTTATATCTGAAAAATGTCCTCCCCCTCGTGTCGCGACAGGTAATAATTTAGGGTAGGGTAGGTGCGTGTCCCAGTAGGCTTGCTGAGTTGGTTTTGCATGAAAAATCGATTTACACATTAAACTGTATGGATTTTACTGAATAGGGTTTACCCCCCCCCCCCCTGAGTTTTAGGGGCCCTGATCCTGATTCCGCTTGTTCTAAAAATTTTAGGGTTTGTTCAGAATCACTTGGGTATCTTAATTAGAGTTTCCTTTTGGACAAATTAAAATAATAATTAGGACTTTTAATGAGAGTTGTTACATTCTCCCCACCTTAATAAAAATCTCGTCTTCGAGATTTACTAGAATAAATGAGGATACTTTCGCTTCATTTCTGATTCCAGCTCCCAAGTATATTCGGCTCCTCTCTTTGAATCCCATCTGACTTTGACTAAAACTAGTCGTTTGTGCTTGAGAAACTTGATCTTTCGATCCTCAATTTGAAGAGGTTTCTCAACAAATTTCAGCTTTTCATTTACCTCTATATCTTGAAGAGGTACTATCAGTGATTCGTCTGATAAACATTTCTTGAGATTGGATACATGAAATACATCATGTACTCCAGCTAGTTCTTCTGGTAGTTGTAAACGATAAGCAACTGGTCCTATACATTGGATTACTGGAAATGGTCCTACGTATCTGGGACTTAGCTTTCCTTTCTTACCGAATCTAACAACTCCTTTCCAAGGAGAAACTTTCAACAATACTCTGTCTCCAACTTGGAATTCTAACGGCTTGCATCTATTGTCTGCATAATTTTTCTGACGATCTCGAGCCGTCTTCAGCCTTTCCTTGATTTGAGTAATCTTATCGGTTGTCTCTTGCACTATTTCAGGACCTGACAATTGACTTTCTCCTATTTCTGCCCAACAAACTGGAGTTCTGCACTTTCTTCCGTACAGTGCTTCAAATGGGGCAGTTTCAATACTTGAATGATAACTATTGTTATAGGAGAATTCAATTAATGGTAAGTGATCATCACAGTTTCCACCAAAATCTATTACACATGCTCGGAGCATGTCTTCTAGAGTTTGGATCGTCCTTTCACTTTGTCCGTCTGTTTATGGATGATATGCAGTACTCAAATTTAGTCGAGTTCCCATAGCTTGCTGGAAGCTTTTCCAGAAATGAGAAGTAAAACGACTATCCCTATCCGAAACAATGGAGAGTGGAACTCCATGTAAGGATACGACTTCATCTACATACAACTTTGCCAGTCTTTCCATGCTAAAGGTTTCTTTCATAGGTAGAAAGTGAGCAGATTTGGTTAATCGATCCACAATTACCCAAATCGCATCATTACCTTTTCTAGTTTTGGGTAATTTAGTAACAAAATCCATTGTTATGAGTTCCCATTTCCATACTGGCATTTCTAATTGTTGGAGTAGACCTGAAGGTTTCTAATGTTCTGCCTTAACTCGTGAACAAGTAAGACACTTAGAAACATATCTAGCTATATCCTTTTTCATGCCTATCCACCAGAAATTCTTTCTTAAATCTTGGTACATCTTATTGTTTCCTGGGTGCATAGTATACCTAGATTTATGGGCTTCTTCTAAAATCTTAGGTCTTAAGTCTCCCTGCTTAGGTACCCAAATTCTACTTTTGTGGAATCTCCAAATTCCATCTGCTCCTTGTTCTAATTCCTTTATTCGTCCTTTCATTCCTTCAGCATCATCCTTGATTGCTGTAGCTTGAACATTCTTCAATTGTTCCATTAAATCTATTTGTAGATTTAATCTGAGAGCACGAACCCGTCGTTGTTTCTCATAATACTTACGACTTAAGGCATCTGCAACTACATTTGCCTTTCCTTCATGATACTGAATATCACAGTCGTAGTCACTTAGGATTTCCATCCATCTCCTTTGCCTCATGTTTAACTCTTTTTGCCCAAATATATATCTTAGGCTTTTATGATCTGTATAAACAGTAAATTTATTTCCGTACAGATAATGTCTCCAAATTTTAAGGGCAAAAATTACGGCTCCTAATTCTAATGAGTCGTATAGTTTTCTTCGTGCTTTTTCAATTGCCTTGAAGCATACGCAATTACTTTCTTGCGTTGCATTAACACACATCCTAATCCTAGTTTTGAAGCATCACAGTAAACTTCAAAATCTTCAGTCCCTTCTGGTAAAGCTAGGATTGGAGCATTTGTTAATTTCTGCTTCAATATTCTAAAGGCTTCTTCTTGTTTAGGTCCCCAATCAAACTTAACTGCTTTACAGGTTAGCTTAGTTAATGGTACAGCGATCTTGGAAAAATCCTTAATAAACCGTCTATAGTACCCAGCTAAACCTATAAAACTTCTAATTTCCATTGCTGTTTGTGGAACCTTCCAATTGGTAATTGCCTCTATCTTAGCAGGATCTACGTGAATACCTTCGTGATTCACCATGTGTCCTAGGAATTGCACTTCCTTTAACCAAAATTCACACTTCGAGAATTTGGCATAAAGCTTTTCTTTTCTTAACAAAGTTAAGAGTGCATGAAGGTGTTCACAATGCTCTGTCTGACTTTTGGAATAAATAAGTATATCGTCTATAAAAACAATTACAAATTTATCCAAATATGGTTTACAGATCCTATTCATCATGTCCATGAATGCAGCAGGTGCATTCGTTAATCCAAAGGGCATGACTGTAAACTCGTAATGACCATACCTAGTTCTGAAAGCAGTTTTAGGTATGTCTTCTTCTTGTACCTTTAATTGATGATATCCGGAACGTAAGTCTATTTTAGAAAAATATCTAGCCCCTTGAAGTTGATCGAAAAGATCATCAATCCTAGGTAATGGGTATCGATTCTTAATTGTAACCTTATTCAATTCTCTATAATCAATACACATTCTCATTGAACCATCCTTCTTCTTTACAAACAACACTGGTGCTCCCCACGGGGATGAACTAGGTTGTATGAAACCTTTACTTAGTAATTCATCTAATTGCTTTTTCAATTCTAACATTTCTGTGGGTGCTAACCGATAAGGTGCCTTGGCTATCAGTGTAGTTCCTGGGATTAGATGAATCCTAAATTCTACTTCCCTATCTGGTGGTAACCCTGGTAACTCTTCTGGGAATATATCTGGGTATTCCGAGACTACAGAAATCTCCTTAAATTCTTTATCCTTAGTACTAATGATTACTGAAATCATATATACTATTCCTTGTTTTCGTTCATAATTGGCAACTTTCATTACTGATATGAACTTCATGGGTTTTCGTGGTTTATCTCCTGTAATCGTGATTATTTCACCAGTAGGTGCTTGAATTTCTACAGAATTCTTATCACAAAGAATTCGAGCATGGTTGGCTACTAACCAATCCATTCCTAACACAACATCGAATTCAGCTAATTTCATAGGTAATAGGTATGCAAAGAATTTATGACCTAACAGTTCTATATTCTCTTTTTGTAAAACCTTATTTATGCTAACAGAATTTCCGTCTGCCGTTTCGACTGTAAAAATTTGCCTAAGTTGGGTTAAAGGTAATTTAAGAACTTGGCAGAATGAAGTATTTATAAAACTTTGGTTTGCACCAGATTCAAATAATACTTTTGCGTATACGTTGTGAACTAGGAACGTACCAGCTATCACATCTGGAATAAGTTCTGCTTCTTGAGTGGTTAACTGGAAGGCTCGAACATTCTTCTTAGTAGCTCTGTCGTCTGTCTTGGCTTTGTTGTCTGCTGGTTTGACCAATTTAGGACATTCTGTTTTAAAATGCCCCTTTTCTCCACAATTGAAGCAGACTATGGTTTTCCTTCTGCAATTTTCTTCACGATGTCCTATGGCCTTGCAAAGATTGCAGGTTACATTACATCTTCCATAATGTTTCTTTTTGCAATTCTTGCAGAATGGCGAAGTTGAAAATTGCCCTGTTCCTCTTCTTTTGAAGCTGTTATTATTACCCGTACGAAATCCTTGGGTAATTTTCTGAGCCAGTTCCTTCTTCCTGTTTTCATCTTGCGTGCGTACCAGTTCATCAGTTAGGGTATTAGCTAATTCCACCGCATCGTCAATAGTGCGAGGTCTCGCAGCTTTAACGATATTGCGGATTTCACCAATTAATCCCCAAATATAACGAGAAATGAGTACCGGTTCTGGCGAAGCCAGTGTTGATACCACTCTAGCATATTCAAAGAATGTCGAAGTATAACCGCGACAATCTACTCCCGTCATCCGATGGTTTAGGAACTTATTTGCCATTTGTTCTTTTTCATATTCAGGACAGAATTTTCTTTCTATAAGATTTTTAAATTCGTCCCAATTCATGGCATAGGCCCTATTTCTTCCTTTAGCTTGTAACACCGTGTTCCACCATTCTAGTGCCCCTTCTTTGAAAGGATTTGAAGCGTACATGACCTGATCATCCTGAGCACATTTACTTATGGTAATTACTACCTCGGTTTTTTCTAACCAACGCAGTGATGCAGTCGCTCCTTCATTGCATGCAAACTCAGATGGTTTACAAGCAAGAAATTCTTTGAAAGTGCAACCAGGTGTTGCGGCTTTCATTTTCTTAGGAAATGGAGCTTGATGTGGTTCCTCATTATGATTAATATGATCATTGCCTCCGTTTACACTATTACTGAAGTTATCTTCAGAAATACGTTTACTAGGAACGATTTGTTGCGGTTCGATTGGATTCTTTACAGCAGCAACGATTGCTGGAATATCATTGGCTATCCCTTGAGCAACAATATTTTCGATATCTTGCCTAGTCATATATTGATCCCCTGGATGTTGCTCAGACTGATTAACCTCATTTACTGGTTCATTACCAATGTTTGCCATCTAATAATTAATATATATAATTTTATTAGTATCTGATAAATAATAATTATACACAAAACAATCAAACAATTTTCACAATACACATATAGTCAAAACTATCGATTTCTCGATTTCATTTTATATCTTTTATAGTATGCATCACTACACACCAATATCTTACAGAGTTTTATTCGTAGTTATTTTACAGACTGATTTCACTATTACTTTTACTATTACACAACCACAGTTTCACCATCCTACTATCTCTCGTCACTTGTCATTCTAAAAACGAAGCTCCCTTTCATCATACTTCCAGGCAATTTGTCCCCCTATCTCCCATATTCTATTTCCCGCATCCATTAACTCTTCGCCAAAATGGTGAAGTTCTGCTAAATTCTCGTTACTCATGGGTGGATTTGGTAATGGTTCTGGGTCAAACTGCGGAAGAAAGGAATAAGGACTATTGATTAGGTTTTGAAACTGCCAATCATTTGTCCACCATTCGTCTATCCCCAGAGGTTGAGTATGGATTATAGGGTCTGGAATTGATGGTTCTAAGTTTATTGGTAGTTGATTTTCAATAGTAGGGTACAGATTATTATTAATTGGCCTGACAACATCACAGCTTGCCAATGCCCGATCTAATTCCTCCTGAAAAGGTAACTCCTCCACCTGTCTAGAACTTTCTCCGACTTCCCTCTGGATTTGCCTAGAACTTCCTCCATATTCCATTCCTGGTGGCCTAGAATCTTCTCCCAATTCCATTTCTAGTGACCTAAAACCTTTACTGACTTCAACCCCTTTTCCTTTGTCTAAAGGATTTTCTATTTTAGGAATTTTCCTGGTTGTAGGCTTCCTCCTACGCACACGTCTCCATCCCACAAATCTCCTCCTCTTCTTGGGTTTAGGTTTCTCTGGAGGTGGTGAAGCATTGAATTCAACAGGCTTCTATGTCTGGTATATACCTATTGAAATCTCGGGAAACCTCTATTTTTACTGGATAGAGATTTAGGTTTTGAAGGGCGTCAGACAAGTCACTCATGCTGTTATGCAAAATACACACAATTACTAATATATAACAAAATTTTCATAATTTTTTTTTTATTTCATACTGGGTAAATACAAAACAAATGAAAATTTAAAACACACGAGGTTTTATTGTAAATTTATTTATTTACTGGATAAGATTTCTGGACTGCTAAAACTTGATTTTTAAAATATTTAGAGATTTGCATTTACTGCTACAGTAGCTAGCATATAAAGATCTGCCCATTTCTCATCTAATTTGTCCTCCCAAGGTGTTTTACTGTTTAATTCCTGGGTTTCCTGTTTAACTTTCTTTTCTCGGATTTTCTTTATTTTCTCTTTACTTTTTCTAATAATCAGACTTCTTTTACTAGGAGAAAGTGGTTCCTCATAGTGTGCCTTTCGCACAAATATTCCTTCTTCAGGAATTGCAAGGTGATTTGAGGATTTGGTTTGAGATGAACTTCCCTTCTCGTGGGCTGACCTATCTAATTTAAGATAGATGTTTGACAACTTTTGCTTACCCATACTGTACACAAATATTCAAATAAGAAATCACATAATCACAAAATGGCAATCAGTAAAAATTAAGTATTTTCTAAATACTTAATTGGCTTAAATCAGTGGCTCTGATACCACCTTTTTCTGTCACGGCCCCCGACCCGGTTTGACCCGTTTCAGGAGCCGCGGGACAGAAATCCCGTGGTATTTATTTAACAGCGGAAGTTTTCATCAGGATCTTTTAAAAACAGAAATTTCCCGATTATTTTATTTCACAACTCGGGATAAAACCCGGTAATTTACAATCTTTGAGATTTCATAAGGAAATCTTTTATTTTACAAAACCTATTTCTTTATTTTATATTGAGCCACTTCCTTAAGCTGGTAGTGCTTCTCGGCACTTTTCCTGGATCACAACAGATCACCTGAAACATGTTTGAAAAAGGTTTTGTCAGCGGAAAATACTGAGTGAATCATTCTTGTTACTAAAATGACACGTTTGTTATAATTTACAGTATTAAGGAAGATTACAATGTTTCAGATATCAACCAACTACCCACAGTATTTGTCATCGACTCGTTTCGTGACTGTGGTCATATTACTATTGAGTCCGTTCACCCAATAGTAACGAGTATCATTAATTAGGTTCGCCCACCTAAAGTGATAAAAATAGTAATGTGCACAATACCCCACATACCGGCTGTAATTTGGTGATTACATAAACTTAATCCCTGTAATTATAACTTTGAAAAACATTTAAGAATTCGTAAAGCATTTTGATAAAAAGAGAATGACTCACATTGCAGATTTAATTTGAGCAGAGCCTAGCCTACTGATTAGCCTTTTAACCTAAATTAATAGCAAGCACACAATTCGGTTAGTAACTTAATACAGCATTTACGATAACTCACGAGATTAAAACCTTCATAACGAATGACAAAGTGCGATACTTAAACATCCATCGATTTAACGACGAATGACAAAGCATAAACCCTAATGTGGGCAGCACTTAAACATCCATTGGATAGTTTAATCGATCGGACATTGAATCGTATCAGCGATCGAGTTATTACCCTGTATTGCGGCTGCACTTCATGATCAGTGTGTGTGTTTTGAACTGTTTTCACTATAATTCGGAGTGTAATTGGAATTTAAACGTCGCATCAACGCCCAGAATCAAGTCCCACAGCCTACTATTTATATCTGAAAAATGTCCTCCCCCGCGTGTCGCGACGGGTAACAATTTAGGGTAGGGTAGGTGCGTGTCCCAGTAGGCTTGCTGAGTTGGTTTTGCATGAAAAATCGATTTACACGTTAAACTGTATGGATTTTACTGAATAGGGTTTACCCCCCCTGAGTTTTAGGGGCCCTGATCCTGATTCCGATTGTTCTGAAAATTTTAGGGTTTGTTCAGAATCACTTGGGTATCTTAATTAGAGTTTCCTTTTGGACAAATTAAAATAATAATTAGGACTTTTAATGAGAGTTGTTACAGTAATCCCCTTTGCTTTGCTTGTCACAGAATTTCTCTTTCTCTTAACACCCTCCTTGGGCAGTCCCCCATCCTCACCACATCCTTGGTGAGACTAACTGAGAGAGTTACTTGAAAATAAATCTAGGTAGGGTGACATGATGTGATCATGATTCGGATCTCAGGGCTAAACCCCAAATGTAGCGCTCAGTGCGTTTGGATTCGAGTGTTATCCAATATGCAATCAATCCTTGACAAATTGTAGAGGCGTCGGGGTAACTAACAACACTAGCTCTAATCATGATCGAGTTCTAGAGCTCGGTTCCCAAACTTGGAATTTTTCCAATAGCGAGCAATACTCTTCTCGCTTAAGATTCTTGAGTTCTTCCCACAATAACCTCTTTGTTGTATTACTCCCTATAGTTTGCACTTGGAGATTCCACCAAGTTAACGCCTCATTCAACAGAAGGCTATTTGTTTACCAAAATGTTTACTTAGGAGTACATTTATTAGCAAGGTTAACTGACTTCCTTGTCTTTATCTAGCGGATAGAACTCACCGCACCTTCCGTATCAATGAGGTCTCGCGACTTATAATCCGGAAAAGCCTTAGGATTAAAATCTGGTGTGATTGCATCTCCAAGTGTGGCATTGCCACTCATTCTCGTCCCATCGGGATTTGAACCACTTGAACTACCGGTACCATCAGTACCATCACTAGTGTCGACTCGACAACCTCATGTTGTTCCATATGACCTCTAGTTCAACTTTAATAGTAGGGCGCTAATTAACTGACCCTCTTCTAGGCGTAGATTTTCTTGTCGACGCCACGTTGTTTCCGATACATAGTATCATTGGGCCTAGGCTTTTATTTGGACAAATATAGCCTATCATGCGCCTAAGAATTAAGAGTGTGATTGGTCATGGAAACCACAAGACAGCGTTGCTCCGGTATGTTTGACCAATGATATTCATGAATAAATGCATTCCAAAATGCATAGTACCTTTTGAGTGTATTAGCCATGTGCCTAAATGGGAAAATAAGTAATTCGTTGAGGAGGAGAAACCAAACGGTCGTCTCCAATTTTTACAACGTGTATCCCAGACTTCCTGGATCTCGATCGCCCAAAGTAGGAAAAATCCTTCGCCGCACTAGCCCGTGTGACGAATACGTTGATACTCCTTGAGCTCCACGAGCTTCGACAAAGTTGTTATAATTTCCATAGATGTCGAGTAATACAATGAAGGGGTTATAGCATGGCTCATGCCATAGCATCCATTGGAATAAGACAAATATCAAACGACAGAGTTTAATGTAAACATCTCCGATAACTAAGATAAGGTAAGGTGTCATAGACACCAAAGAACCAGCCCATGTACAAGAATTTCGAGAATGTTGGGGAAAAATCCTCCGCGAATGGCTAACGAGTTTTGTTTGCTTTCGATGACTAGTCTCAAACGACTCGTGTTATAGATCGAATGTTAAGTGCAAGCAATACGTGTAGTCTTCCTGTATCGTAGAGTGTTATAGTAACCGTTCCGGTTAGTGTTCCACTAGATAGAAACTTGAACAACTTAGGAATTTCTTATGGCTGGTGATCATTAGCTTGACCCGCAGAGCTCACTAGGATTCCCATACACTACAAGTTGTTATTACATGGGCCCCCGTAATAATAAATTGTCTTGTATGGTCACCCTAGCATTCTCTCGTTCAAGCAGTCGATCAGTCAAAGAGAGGACACTATTGTCTATATACTTTCAACACAGAAGGGACCTTCGTGATGGTCCACATGCTAACGCCCATTGTCATTATTCGTGAAAGGGCACAATGTTAGCCGAAATAGGAATAAAAAGAATCCGTAACAATAATAACTGGAGGGGCACCTTTAAGATGAGTACTTCATCTTCCTTGTCTGGACGAGAGTGTCATCAATCACGATTAGTATGAGCCTCAGGGACCTCGTCCCACTAGTAGGGTTGTTGTCCAAGGCCGCCACCTCCGCCTCGTCGTCACTACCAAAGCCGGACATATACCATCCGAGGGAAAACAACCATCTTCCATGGGATCAATGCTTTAGGGTCTCTCTCAGGGACCACGCCCGCCATAAGCTTCGTAATATACGCGAGGTCGTCATTCTCATCGCATGAGTCAGGTGTAATAATAGGACTCGTAGTCGAAGTTATTTTCGTTCATGGCAAAATATTCCGTACAACACATATATAAATACGTTATATATATAATCACTAAATCTCATGTTATTTTTGTTCTCGTGTTTCACATGTAATTCCTAGTGTTTGGAGTCTATTCCTTATAGACTAAACATGTATTGATCCATATCCGTTACTTATGATTGAGCTCGCGTGATAGATCCTCATGTTATCGTGACACAATGAAAACCTTTTGTCATTTTTGTCATATTTTTGAAATCATTTGTGTATTGTTATCGACTTTGTTTTCATGTGAGAGCCCTTGGTGATTGTAGACCAAACTTTATAAAAGTTTGTCCCCGGTTCACTACAATCGGAGCTCTGATACCAATCTGTCACACCCTGCTAGTAGCGGAAGCGTATTGTGTGTGACGTAAGCATGGTAATCATTGCATCCAAATGTATTGATAACATGAACCAACAACGATGCCATAGATATATAGATTTCAACCAATATTTACAAGTTTTCCAAAAGTAGTTTCGAGTTTCATACAACGTTTACAACATTAAACATAACATAGTTATCGAATTGTTATACACATCACCTAGTAAGGTTTTGTTCCCTATATACCCATACGAAGTTGGGATATAGAAGACAAACCCTTCAAAAGTGGCAATCGTTGTCATTAGTTATCCCGAATCCCATAGAATATCACCGGCTCAGGTCCTGTTTCCTGAAATACATGTAGTTTTAAAAAGTTAACAAAAGTTGAGCGAGTTCATGCAGTTATTGTTATCATATGAAATCTCGTAAATGCTATCTTGTAATCATGGTATGTTCTGATTCATTCACGGAGTCTGTCAAGGATCTATCAGTGGGTAGCGAGCCCCCAGACATAATGTACCATAAGTAAATAACCAAACCAAGAACACTTTGTCATCATTTGGGATCACAAAAGAACTCCAGGGTATACCAACCAGGAGTGGGGCGTGCCTCAAGCCCAATAGATCTACACCTTTTGCACCTTGGTCACTAAGTGATTAATGGTTACTAATGTTATCTCCCTACTTATGCACATTGATCATGTTATCTACTACTCTGTAACTAACATACCAATAGTTTTAGCATGTATTTCCCCTCGATGTTTTTGAAAACAAAACATTGAAAACAGTGAAAGGAGGGACATGAACTCACAAGTCTGCGTTCCGTGTACTATGATATCGAAGTGAGCGTCCGTACGTGTCAATAACCTACATGTGTACTAATCTCGTTAGACACTAGGTCTTTCGGACCTCGTACAAGTTGTTCATCTTGAATTCTTTATTATGTTCTCGTTTGTCATCTTTGGAACAACTTTGTATTTTAGAGCGTTGATAGTTTACTCGCTCGATTGTTATGTATATACATGTATTCTATACGTATTGAATTCATAAGCGTATTCATGTATTCTATGTGTATTGACTTATGTGTGATCGGCTTCGTTCTTCACACATCCTCGTGCAGTGCACGCATGTCATTGAGCCTTTGCTCATGTCATTGGGCCGAGCCCATGTCATCTATGTTATCGTATCTAACCCATGTTTTAATGTTATTGGGCCGAGCCCATGTCATTGGGCCGAGCCCATGTTATCTATGTTATTGGGCCTAACCCATGTTTTATTGTTATTGGGCCGAGCCCATGTTATATTGCCATTGGGCCCTAGCCCATGTATTAGGGAATTTGGGCCTAGCCCATTACTAGCTTTGATAAGCCCAATTCTAACTTTATGAGTCCATTAACATAATCTTGCAATTTTTTTACCAAAATGTTACCAAGTAGTAAACTTTAAATAAGTTCATTTTTCCTATGAAAAATACTTGGTAATTTGTATAGTTTTCGACTTTCCGGATTCTTGTTATCGATCGTTTAGATATGTGTTCGTTTTAATGTCTAAAATATGTTATTTTAGACTCGACTTTGTAGTAACTTGTTCACGATGTTGATACGCCCAATCTGTTGTCTTCAAATGTTATGTATTTCCATTTCGGCCATTTTGTTTAATTGTCCAATTTACTAGCATTTCTTGGACCATGTAGGAACATGTATGTATATTTATTTTGATCACCCTATAGGTATCTAATACATACACATATATAGCACATATACATATACTTGATATGTTCCAAAATATATAATTTTTCTTACCAAAAATTATATTTATACATTGTTATATTTTTACCCATTTATTTTTGTAAAAAAAAATATAAGTTTAAGTTCATAAGAACTTCTTGAATATTTAAACCTTAAATATTCCCATCAAAGTTTTCATAATGACGTTTAAGCCACTAATCGCGTTTAACATCGTTAATCACCCTTTGATCCCATTTTTAATCGTGATTAGATTTTTAGAAAAAAATTCGCCATAGTTTCCCCTAAACTATGACGTTTCCCACGTTTTCAAAACGCGTTTAAATCATAATCACAATCAATTTTTCCAAAGCAAGTTTCAATTTATCAACTTTTTATATTTGATAACATACACTTTAACCCTCATTTCCATGAACTTAACAAGTGTATTTTAACAACTTGATTATGACAAATAATTTTCATATTTTTGCTAGACTTTTAATTAAATCATTTTTGCCATAACTTCAAATGAAGTTTCACACTTTAACCCCTTTGATTACAAGGCTTTTTATGATGATATCTTGTAGTAATCATGTCTTTTAACTAGTCTTGTAAAATCAAAGTCTACTAATCTTCCAAGATTTGGTTGTAAACCCCTTTTAAACTCTTGTTTCTTTATGAAATCTTTTAAATACATATTTAGTTCATGGAAGTGAGTATGATGATCCCACAAGATTTAAACATATCCATGTTTAAATCATATATTTATGTTCATCATGGTGAGATAAACATAAGTCTTGAATACTACAAGAATCTACTCACAAGATCATCATAAACATAGACTTTAAGCTACTAATCTCAACAAAAATAACATAATCAACATGATCATATAAACATATTAACACGAAACAACATGAATCAACACATAATATATTCATATTTAGTGTTTATTAGTTTTGTGTTTAGGGTTTTTGATTATGTTAAGCTTTAAATTCAAGATAATCAACTTGTACTTTTGAGATTAACTAGTAGTAAGAAGCTAAAAAAATGGTGATTAGAAGACTTACAATATTGCACAAGCTAAATAAGAAAATAAAAAGAAGATTAGGCTCCAAAAGTGCTCCTAAAGATGATCCATATTTACTCCATGGGTGGATAATCTTGTAGTGGATATTTTAGTGAAAAATGAGAAGTTTTAGTGAAGATTTGAAAGTGGTTCTTGGGTGCTCCCATGGCTGCTGAAAATGGTCTCCAAATGGGGGTTTCTTATTGTTTGAAAAAGTGTGAATGAAAGATAATTTAGATGTGATATTAAGTATGGTGATACATGACTATTTTTTCACATCAACCATAACATGAGCCATACTCTAATCTTCACAATATTGAAACATGCATATGGTGGGTGGAACCCACCTTGATTTCGGTCATAATGAGGGGGGGGGGGGTATTATATTATTTTTTTTAAAATATAAAAAATAGATATTTTAGTCATTAAGCGAAGTTCGATGATTAGGGGTTTAATTACGCCATTAGAGGGTAATTAGTGATTTGGAACCAAAATTATTATTAATTAGTTCACTAAACTAGTAAAAATAGTGTTTAACTAGTTTAAACGGTTCCCGGTTAAGCGCCGGTTCACCTACGATGCTTTTATGTCGTACCGATAAGGATTTTCCGTAAGTCGTTTTCTTGCATCCAAGTGATGTATGAAGTTATTCCGAGTTCCAAATTTTACTTAACTAGCTCGCTAGACTCTTCGTTTGGTTGTTTCGTGACGAAAATGTCGCCTACTAGTTCGTCGGTTCGCTAACGAACTATTTTAGCGCATAGCGATGTAATACCGGAAACTTGTGATTATGAACATTCCGTTGATATCATCTTATTGTTTTAGTATGTTTTTCATCAATTGACATTATTCCGAAGTCCCGGAAATGCTTTGTTATAGGTTCGGACAAGTTAAAAGTGCTATATTTTTAGCCGAAATAGACATTTTTGAGATTAAGGCGTTATACCGGAAAGTCTTGTTTCTTTGCAAGATGTGTTTTCATAATAATGTTTTCTTATATAAATGGACTCAGTTGTGTTATCCGAGTGTCGTTTTTCAGTGTTTCGGTCTGATTTCACGGTTTGCTGGCATGAATAATGTAACCGTGAATAGTGCACGTGACACTTTCTACCAACACTTTTAGGACATTGTTTGCCTGATTTCGCAATGTGGCGAAAACCAACATATGTTTTAGCATTGTTTCCTTGTCCTAACCTTGTTATCCAATTAACGACACTGTTACGTAATTAAATTACGCTAAATGCATGAGATTATGTAAATAAAATAGTGATTAGTTTGTACGGAATTGCCGGTTTATTGCCATTTGTCACATTGGCGCAGATGAACAGAACATTCCTTCGACAATCAATTTTACTATTTTTGCGGATGAACAGAGCAGATGTATGAATAGGTCTAGCGTAATTGATGGAGTATTGCTGTGTAGTAGTTGTGGAGGGGAGAAATTGCTGTGTAGTAGTTGTGGAGGGGAGTATTGCTGATGTCTGCGGCAGAAGTTAGGAATGTGGAGGAGGGCCATTATGGGGAATTTGTTCACAAAAGTCCTTTTAGGGCTTGAGAAGTAAGGAATCGCAACTTCTCACAAAGCTCCTTCTCAAGGGTAAAATAAAAGTCATTTTCAATTTCCCAAACACTATTTTAACAACTTATTAACTTATAAAAGTCAATAAGTTAAATGTTGATAGAAAATAAGGAATGCCAAACACCCACAGAGACCCAGAACCTTGAACTTGAACAAAAGCAACGTAAGTTCATCTCATATACAAACAAAAGCAAACATTCAAGAACAATAAAATATAAAATAACAAATGTAAAATATAAAATATAAAACTGAAATATTAAGATATTATTTTTAACAGGTTCAAAAAAAAAAAAAAAAAAAAAAACAGTCACGCATTCCGTTTTTTAGTTAACAAAAATGAACTTCTTAGAAAATTAAAGAGTCTAACAGCGTATATTATATATAGTATAAAGAGTGAAAAAAAAAACTTAAAAGTCATCTCATTGCAATATAAGTCAAAGTCTTTTTGTGGTGAAATGGTGTAAAGCACGTGGCTAGGGATGAGCAAATGGTACTCGGTACAGGTACCAATACCGAATTTACCGAACCGGGTATATTTTCGTTACCGCTTCGGTACCAGTTCGGTACCGCTATTTACCGGTTTTTACCCTTAAATACCGGTACCGTACCGGGTATATACGGTACCGGTACCTACTTTTAGGGATTTTCGGTACCGGTACCGGTCGGTACCGAGCTCATCCCTACACGTGGCGAGGGTATATTTCAAAATCATGAAAATCTACATCAGTATAAAAATAATTGTTAAGAACTATAAGCGTATTTTTAAAACGAAAAGAAATAAAAATATATCATATTTGACTCGGCTCGGTCTAGAATACATTTTACGTCTCAATGTAGGTGGTCTCGATTTAAATAAAATTTATAACGAAACATAAATCCCAATAAGTATGTCGCAACGATATATTAACACGGTCAAAAAACAAAATATATCTAAAATTAATTATAAATATTAAAATAATAACAATCAAGTGTTTTGTAGGTGAAGAACCAAAATACAGTAATTATAACAGAGTGTTAAGGTTCCCACATCCCTTCCTTCTTTCTCTCTCTCTCTCTCTCTCTTTGTATATATATAGATATATAAAGAGAGATATAGTAAAAACAGCGTGAGTATAAGATTTTAAGAATGTGGGAATAAGATAAGCCTTATAATATTACTAGTAGGGTGCCCGCACGATGTGGCAGGGCGACACTTTGCATTGTGACACTCGTTTCAGATAGTTTTCTTATTCGTATAATATATATGATAACATTATTGTGGTGAATATATGTCATAAGTGTTACACATATGTAAAGTTTTGTTTTTTTTATAAAAATTAATAATCAAAAGACAAAAATAAAAGATAAGTTGTTATAATTGTAAAGTATGTTTATTTTATTGGTTAAATTATAAAGTATAATTTTTTCATTAAAGTTCATAACTTTTTTAAATATCCACATAGTACTCATCCAATAAACTTTAAGTTTAACATTTTCGCTTTTATAAAAATAAAAAATAGTATTTGACTCGTAAGTACGTTTTAGAGCTTTAACTTAAATTGTTAAATTTCGGTTTTTTACATATATATAAAATTTATATTTTTATAAAATTTCAAGAACTATTTTTACAAAAAAAAATAAAAAATAGGATGTTAAGAGTTTATATCTTTATTAACTTTATATCAAACTAAGTTCAGATTTTTAGCTCCTAACTAATCTTATCTATATGAGTCTACTTTTAACTTATAATCACTAAAAATATGCAATACAATCTACTATATATCTAGTCAGTTTGGTAAAGAATTCTTTTGAAACTGACTAATGTTATCTATAACAATATAGTTGAACTTATAATTTCTAAAAATTTGCAACACAATTTAATATTTATCTAGTAAAGATTGTAAATTTATGGAGTATTTTATTTATATTATTGTTACAAAAAACGTTTATAAAAGAATTATTTTTTGGGAAAACTCCACACAATAGTAACCAAGTTTCCTTACTGTTCTAATAAAATCACTCTATCTTTTTTTGTCACTTTAAAGTCACTCAACTTTGATTTCTTGTTCTAATCTTGCGTAATTACCAGGTTGTCAGGTTGCCGCATATTATTTTAATTTTGATTATTTATTTTAGTTTTGTAATTTACCTGTTTAACCTTACAACTAAAAAACAATATAAAAGGAAAAAAATATATCAAATTTTATCCTATTTTCACCATCATCATCCTCGTCTTCCATAGAATGTCTACCAAACCCGCCGAATCTTCGGATCTTCCTACTTCCGCTGATACTCCGACGACTATTCCTGACAAACCATTTCCCGTCGGCCTCCACCTCATCGCCAATCCACTTTCCCTTCTTGGTATTGCTTCCACACAAATCGATTTCACAGCCATAGATTCCGGTGAAGAATCAAACTCTCCGATCTACGGCTCAAACCTTTAAAATGCTTCTTGAGGACCACATTTAGTTTTCTAAATCCCTTATGAAGCTTCGGTAACCTTCTGACCATAAACCGAATGTTATCCTGCCACGAACCAACGCTCCAACGAATTGGTTAGGGAGGAGTTGGAACGTAGAGAAGACACGCAATAGGTCTCGTGAAGAGGTGCCTAAACGCAGACTCTTCTAATTGGCAGTGATATCATGCAACCGGAGATACAGGTTGCGAATTAGGATGTTTGGAAATAGAAAGGTACTTGTTTTTTGTTTATGTTTTTTTGTTTCTGCTATGCAATGTTGTGTTTTGGCTTTGGTTTTTGCTATTTTTATTTAAAAGGGTAAAAAGGTAATTACAAAAATCAACATAACATTAAAAATTAAATTAAATAGCGGTAACCTGGTTACCTGCAAATCACGCAAGATTAAAATGTCAAATTAAATTTGGATGATTTTAAAGTGACAAAAAAATTTTGAGTGACTTTTATGGTACACATGTAAAACTTGATTACTATTTAGCAAAGTTACCCCCTTATTTTTTTTATAAAAACAAAATGTTTTGTTTATAAATAACATAAAAAAAACTGTTTCACACATGTATAGTTTCGTTTTTTAACAAAAAAATAATAAGCAAATGACAAAAAATAAAAGATAAGTTGTTATAGTTGTAAACTAAGTTTATTTTGTTGGTTAAATGATAAAGTTTATAATTTTATTCTTTAAAATTCATATTTTTTTTTAAAATATCCATATGGTACTCACCCATTAAACTTTAAGTTTAAAATTTTTGTTTTTATAAAAATAAAAAATAGTAGTTGACTCGTAAGTACGTTTAACACATTTAACTTTAATTGTTAAATTTCGTTTATATATATATATATATATATATATATATATATATATATAAATTTATATTTTTATAAAATTTTAAAAACAGTTTTTATAAAAAAAAAATAGGATGTTAATAGTTTATATCTTTATTAAATTTATATCATAGTAAGTTTAGTTATTTAGTTTAGCTTTAAAGTTTATTACTTTATTATTTTTAATTAAGAAATACAAATTATTATATTAATATCCAAGAATTACTGCAATATTTTATAATTTCAGCTTGACTATATCTAACTGCAATATCTATTTTTTGCAACTTTAGGATATTAACTTTTATAAGTTCAGTTCACTTGTAAATTTAGGATATTAACTTTATTTTGAACTTTATTAATATGGTCAATAACTGCATTATATTAACACCAAAAATAGAGTTCAAATATAAAATAAAATTTATTCATACGTCTAGATCAAACATAACAACTGAAAATGAAGAAAAAAACATAAAAACACTTGATAGATTTCATATTAGGCTGCATGAAATTTGTGCCGCTTCTGAATTGACATTCGAGGTATTTTTAATCGGGTTTTCTGGTTTGTGCTTAAATCAGCAGTATCTTCTAATTCCTCTTCTTTGTCATTGTCCTGAGAATCGTCTAAATAAATAACATCACTCCATTTCCATTCAGAGAGTCTCTTGTATCTCTTCCTTTGAGTCTCAAACTTCCGATCCTTAAAAAGGACAAAAATTGAATACAAAAGTTAAAAAAATTAAATAAACCTTAAAATTACCTCTTCACTAAATTCACGTTGAATATTAGACTTGTATGGACTAAACATCGCACCATAATGAATAATATCAACACTTTTATCACCATCATCCTGCAATAAAACACACATATAATAACATAACGAACATGTTAATATGAAAGATATACGCAAAAATAATACTTAAAACCAGCAAAATCAATACCTTAGAAGCTTGTTCAACAAATGGGTTGTTTAAATTGGCATGTTCATCATGCAACTGAATCTGAAAAATCAAATGAGTTAACACTCACATAAAACTAAATAAAAGAAAACAATTATTCAGTGCTGCAATATAACAGAACTGACCTTAGAATTTTCAATCTCGCATGCTTGGTTTTTCACAACAATTGAATTCAGAACTCGATCTATTTTTAACTTTGTTTAGCAATAGAACTAACCTTAGGGTTTAATTTTAGATTTGCCACCCCTTTATTTAGGAAGTTTGTTATGGTTAGTTTTAATTTTTTATAAGATATATCTAAGTATAGATATTAACCAGTTTTAATAAAATAAAATGTGACACATAATATCTTCATTTTATGTTATGATACTTTTAATTCTTTTTGTTTTTGTTTGCATAGATGGAGACCATCTTTGTAGATTAAGCGCATCAGATCACAAGTATTAATTACTTGTACATTAAAGCATTATCGACTTGTAACTTTTAATTCGTGCGTCGATATTGAACAAGACAACTACCGAAACATCGACAAAAATGTGTAGGTCGTCATGCTATCTTTGGATTTTTTTTTAAATAGTATAGTTTACAAGATATGTCAAGAATACGTAAAAAAATTATAAGTTTGTTGTGGAGGGGTGAATTGTAACTGATTATCTATAATTTTGTTAAAACCTTAGGGATTTAAGTGTAATAAGTTTATGGAATAAAAAATAAATATTGTTTAAAAGACCAAACTACCCTCATTTTAGAGGTCTTTCTATAAATAAATGGGGAGAAAAGTTCTTATTTTTTGGGTATCTTAAAATACATCTCCCTCATTCATTATAATATGGTATAGATTAAAATAAAAAAAACTTTAAACCTATGCAGGAATGGATATCATGAGTGATGAGATGACACATGGAAATTGAAAAGGCTAAGGGTGGAGGGGTGTCCTAGGGTACTATCATAGCGCTAGCCAATGATACAATGTCATGTTATTTTCATCCTTAAGTACATCGATCTCATCCTTTTACTTCACTCACCAATCATACCCACTCTAAACATTGAACTCTCCAACATCACAACAAAATATTCAATTCTTCAGCTGCAAAGGTTTACCGCATATCCCAAACCTCAAGGCAAACCGTAGGGGTGGTGGCGGTGTTGCGTTTCGAACCCTAATTGGGTTTGGCGCATCGCACCCCGTCCCCCTAATAATGAAACAATTTCTATGCTAAGAAGTAAACAAATATGTGATCAACGGCCCAAAAAAAGTCTATTTAATGGACTTTAACGATTTGATGGACTTTAACAATTTAATGGACTTTTAACAAAAATAATAATATGGAACCCCATTATAAAATATATTAAGCCCAAAATATTATTTATAAATCAAACCAATTGTTAATTACAAGGCCCAAATAACAATAGCGTTAAACGATCCTGTACTCCCTCATCACTGAACTCGATTAATCATTGAAATTATTATTTCGATCGACAAGTTAATCCAATACACTAAAATACATGTCGATAACACAAAAATAACTAACCTAATGCTTTGGTATAAATTGGTCACAAACCGAAAGATTTAAAGTTTTGAGGTACGGTGGGTAGGAGAAGAAGGTTTGATGATTTTAGTTGAGACAGCTGTTTTAAATTTTCGTCTACTGAATTTTAGTAGACTACTTGTCTTTGTCATATTCACTACAAACTATAAAGGGCTTTTAGTAACATAAGCCATGTAGTTGTTTGTACTGAGATGATTATAATTGTGCATGTTTGTGTATATATATATACACACAAATTGTGGTATTATTTCAACGTTGAAAATACACGTAAAAATTAGCTATTAACACTTCACTATTTAACAATCTTTAAAACTAGCTTATCCATTAACATTTGAGTGTCGTTTAAGATTTAAAAAAAAAAACATGTTTGACTATTTAACAATGTTTAAAATTTGTCTACTAAAATTCGACTATATATGAACATTGGTAAATAGCAAAACACCGAAGGAATAGTCATTTTGATATGTGCGTATGACAAAATAGTCTTACTTTTTTCTTTTATAAATATATTATTTGACTTTTCTTGAATCAGTTAAGCCAACCAGAAGCTTCCACATGACACCACGTGTTATGCCAACATTGATATATGCAATGTAAAGATTAAAATCTCTTGTGCTCAATGCTATTTTATTAAACAAACTGATCAAGATTGTCATTATGGTGATTTTACCTTTCATTTAAGTATCTTCTTCCTTATGTTACAGATCATCATGAACCACTGAATTGGAAGAAAATCAAAATCAAATCCGTCAAAATCATTATAGTAAGCGAAGTATTAAATACTTTGCATGTGTAAAAAATACTCATCATTTCACTTTCTAAGACTTGTGGCGTGCTTACCACGTGAGGAGTGAGTCAATTTGCATTGTGGCCGCATGTGGAACATCGCGCCAGTGTAGCGGTGTCCATGAAAGTGATGGTCGAGTGTGGAGCTAGTTACGGATGTGAGGGTTTTTGTTATTAATTTTAAATAATAATTAATTTATCACTTAATTTGTTTTTCTATAGTAACTTGTGTTCGCTAACTTTAAAAAAATTCAAATACACACTTGTTTATTTTTTTATGGCCATTCATATATAATTTTGTTGAAAATCGAGTTATTTCAAAATAAAGTATTTTTTGATCTCATAAGCGGTTTTAGCACATGTTTAATTCAACTACCTAACAACAATAAGGACTTGATATTAATTTTTTTTTTGTATTTGACATTTGTGTTTTCTTATTTGGTTTAAAGTGGTGTTTATAAATTTTATTAATATTGATATTTGTTTCAAATAATATAATCTTATAATATTAACATTTACATTTATGTTGCTTGCAAGCCATTGTATGTGGCCCTAGTTATCAATTATAGCTCTGTTGTTTTAGTTGACTTTTCCCCTTTGGTTTCTTAGCTAACTAAGGGGCTGTTTTGTAACATCTGAATGGTTAAGTATTTAAGTGCTGAATCAATAATAGGTTTGAACCAATAAGTGCTGAACCAGTAAGAGGTCTGAACCATTAAGAGCCTGTAAAATGCTTAACCGTTCAGAGGCAAATGCCTGACCAATTCAGATTAGAGGTCTTAATCATTCAGACTCTGTATAAATCTTAACCATTAAGAGGCAAATGTCTGAACCATTCAGACGTCTGCTCGTGAAACAAACAGTCTAAACCATTAAGTGCTGAACCAGTAAGAGGTCTGAACCATAAGAGCCTCGTTAAGAGGTAAGCAAACAACCCCTAAATGGTCTATTTCAATTCCACTTATTGAAATACATAATTGGAACACAGCATAAGTCATAGTTTTCAAACCTTATTTTATTCTAATTAATTTCTAATCAATAAAACTTCTTATCAGCACAACGGCAAAGACCGAAAAAACACACCCCATCTTCACAACAACGGTAACATTCAACGTTTCTTTTACATTTACATTTGTTATCAACACCGTTGTTTTTAACTTCGTTTTGATCACTTACTAGCGATCGTTCCTCAGCAAAAGCAAATGATATCTTCATACCTAAAACATATATCCCTGAGCAATAAAGTAGTAAACTTCTATATAAAAAGGGATTAACAGGTAAAGATTTACCATAAACCGAAAGAAATAAAGTGACTATGAACGCCATCTTCAAAGAAGTTTGTGCCATGTTTGATGTGATTGTAACTCAATAAGTAGAGGGTAAGAAAATGTTATTTTAGTATGTGTTCGTAGCTTTTTATACTTGTTTTAAGTGACAATTAATATCTTCTGTTATAATGTAATATGAGAGGTTACACTATTATATTGCATTGCATTGTAATTGTATTGTAATGTAATGTAATTGTATTGTAATGTAATCTATTGCATTGTATTGTGTTATAATATAATATAATATGTTACAATATGTTACAATATGACACAATTCAATATAATACAACATGATACAATGGAATATGATATGATACAATATAACACAATGCAACAATATACAATGCAGTAGAATACAATACAATTACACTACAATACAATATGAATACAATGCAATTCAACTGTAATTCCAATGCAATACAACTAAAAATATAAGCATAATATACAATATGAAAACAAAACAAAACAACAATACAATGTGTTGGTTTATGTAATATCTGCTGATGATGAAAGTCAAAACTCAGGGGAAACCTCTCCCTGCTTGATGGAATAAGTTGGATTACAAGTCAAATGTCCAAAAGTTTCCTTCCTTTAAAGTTGTCCAAACAATCACCCAAACCACTGGAATCAAGAACTGTTGCTTAAAGATATAAGACACCAAGTATAAAGAGCTGGAATGAAAAGTGCTAGACAACTAGTCAAAGTCAACACAATGAAGACCAGAAGACCAAGTCAACAAGTCAAAAGAAGGCTAGAAATACTAGATTCCTAAAGTGCTGGAATGCACCAGTAGTTTAGGAATCCAAGTTATTTACTTGCAATAATCCAATTGCTTTAGTTTTAGTTGTTTATTTCTAACTATCTAGCAGTTCTATGCAACTGCTGGCGGTTACACATTAAATGGGTTATTTTGAGTCGCTTTCATGTTGATGTCACCGACAGTTCTCTCTTTTATGAATAGTTCACTTTGTATTTCAGTGAACTTAACTGTAGGAGCTCACAGAGCATAAGAACCTAAGAGATAAAGAGTGCGCCTGGTGAGGGTGAGTACTTTTGTACAGTTGATTGTAATTGAACATATGAATAATATATGAACCAGTGACAGTAATTCCCAAATCCAGCAGTGTTTATTATCTCTGTTTATTTAATTACTTGTTAATTCAACAACTGATTTATCAAAAACTGTAGGTCCCTATCGTGTGGATCGTAACGAGATTGACAATCAATCAAGGGTGCAGAATCCCCTTGATAGATCACACAACACACAGAA
Organism: Helianthus tuberosus; assembly: GCA_030545235.1. Taxonomy (NCBI): domain Eukaryota; kingdom Viridiplantae; phylum Streptophyta; class Magnoliopsida; order Asterales; family Asteraceae; genus Helianthus; species Helianthus tuberosus. Next base: position 174,422,902 of record CM060363.1, read on the forward strand.
ACAAGAAAGATGAAGAATAGATGAAGAACAATGCAAAACACTATTAAACGGATCTTCTATGATTATCAAAACAAAGTTCTTACAATCATTCAAGATCCCACGAGACTCATAGCCACTCTTTGTGTATTCTCTAACAAAAGCTCTCAATCACTACTCTCTCTGAAATGACTGCAGCTTTTTCTCTGACGTCCTACCTAAAACCCTAGTGCACAGTGTTTATATACCACACATGCAGACTGGGCTAGGCCCACGTACAATATAACATAACCCGGACTAAATACAAAGACAAAACTCGGACTACATTAATCATGGCAAACTCGGACTTGATAATTCTTCATTAAACTCGGCCATGAGTCTCTTGATAAATTCGGACATGTGTATGAATGAGAAACTCGGATCTTTATAAGTCTTCACAAGGCCGGACTCCCAGATGAGGCTTCATAAACCCTGACTCTCTTCATAAACCCTGACTCCTTCATAAACCCTGACTCCAAGTCCTTATTCATAAACCCTGACTCTTTATTAACTATCAAACTTGGACATGTTTAGTCCTCAATACTATCCAAGTGTGACAATTATATCTAAAGACCATAACCGAAGCTGTTTTCACATAACGTGCACTAACAAACTCCCCCTTGATAATAGCTTGCAAAGGTGAACTTAGTCTTTAGAATCTCGCAGTCATTGGTCTTTGGATAGCGTCAGCTTCAATACGAATTCTGTCAGCAACAGACTCCCCCTAAGCTGATGCATCCAATCACCAATCTTCCAAGTTGTTAATCAGCAATCCAAGTATGTCTTTGTATCATCCGTTCTGCATTGTAGAAGGAGGATTGTACCAAGCAGCAACAAACTCCTCATCTCTTCACATCAAACTCCTCAGCAACACACTGCTTCAATCTGTATACTATAAAACAAACATCTCGAGAAACTATAAGAATTTTTCAACAAGGTTAAACAAATTATTATTAATCAAGCGATGGTTAAACTGTATCACATATTAAGAAAATTCCAATTCAACACCAAACAAACACACAAAAATTTTGTCCAACGCACTAGATCCTGCACGATTTCAAAATTTTGAACTCAATTTCTAACACCATCTCCCCCTATCGGTAACAACTCCTCAATGAACAACAGTTTTCCGTACATTAAGAATTTTAAAGAAAAAGGAAAATCTTTTTGGATTTTTATATTTTCTGAAAACAAATAAATACAAAAGCAATAAACACTCTATTTTTGTGAGAATCACAGGTAAGAAGATCATATCAGCAAAATCAAACTGTTTTCACACTATCAGATAATTCTATACATAATTTTCATGAAAAGTAGTCCAAGACGATTACAAGTATTGTTTATCCACTTAAACAAACTGCATGAACATTTCAAGTTCCATTACCATGTGATATGTTAAGGTAATATTATACTGATATACTAGCGTGTCCTACTTCAGGATATACCCTCATGATCCAGGTATGCACAAAGGTGCCTCGTAGTAGGTGAGTATACCGAAAGCATCTGTTTTGCTTTACAACGTTAGATAATTGGTGATCAGATCAGTACTTCCGTATAACAAACAGACCAATATCTAATGAGGGTTAAGACAAATACCAAAATGTGGTATGATTTATGCATTTTGTGCATTTGAATGACTCTCTAGGTGTGCTTCTTCAATTTTTGGGTTTTTGGCATTTTTAGCTCTTTTAAGATATCTTGGTTGTGCCTAGGTCAGCATATATCTGGATGCAACAGAAGGATAACCCTGATATACCTGGATGAAATAACGGTCTAAAGACCCAAAACCTCAGATTTTGTCAATCTCTAAATGCAAGATTTAAGTTCATTAAACCATACGCCACTGATGCGTTACCCGCTCATACTCAGTTCGTTAGGTTTATATCACGTTGGTAAGTTGATTATTTCATGCTTTTTGCCTATTGGTATATCATATGATGAAGCCGCTATCACACTTAAGCAATTTATTGATAGTCTAACTTGCTGATGTACTATCATTTCTTTTCTTTCACAAAGTGAAAACTCATTTTTTATTTTCTAGTTTTTTTTAATTTTTATGGTTTTCTATTTTTTTAATTTTTGATTGTTAAGAAAGCAATAAAATATTTTCAAAATTCTTATGAAAAATTGGTTATTCAGGATTCCTCATCCCGTTGATTTCAACTAAATGTTCAAAACGAGCCCTGTCAAACGCTTTTGTGTAAAGACCTGCCAGGTTATCTAGTGTGTCGACTTGATGAAGTTCAATCAGCTTCTTTTCAGCATAATCCCGTATAAAATGATGAAGAATGTCAATATGTTTTGTTTTACTGTGCTATACGGGATTGTTTGTGATTTAAATAGTGGCATTATTGTCTATCATTATGGGAGTACGAGTGAAATCCAAACTGTAATCACGCATCTGTTGTTGTATCCAGAGAACCTGAGAACAACAACTACCTACAGTAATATATTCAGCTTCACACGTAGAGGTAGACACGCAAGATTGCTTCTTGCATTGCCAAGACACAATCCTCCCTCCTAAGAACTGACAACCACCTGTGGTAGACTTTCTTGTAGACTTGGATCCTCCAAAGTATAAATAAATGTAAGCAACAAACTTCAAATCACTATCAGCTGGATACCACAACCTAAGTTTAGGTCTCCCCTTCAAGTAACGAAGAATACACTTTATCGCTTTCACGTGTGACTCTTTTGGATTTGCCTGATATCTGGCACATAGACATACGACAAACATGATGTCTAGTCTTGAAGCAGTCAAGTACATTAGAGAACCGATCATCGCCCTATATTGAGCTGGATCAACATCTTCAACACTCTCATGATCTGGGCCCAGATTGTGATTCTCGCAGATAAGGGTGTTGAAAGTAGCACAATCTTCCATTTTGAACCGAGACAAAATGTCATACATGTACTTTGTTTGATGTATAAACATCCCATCCTTATTCAGTTCAACTTGTAAGTCCAGAAAGTAGGACATCTCACTCATAGCACTAATTTCAAACTTGCTCTTCATCACCCGCTTGAACTCATGACACATGCTTTCATCAGATGACCCAAAGATGATGTCATCTATGTATATCTGTACCAGTAGAAAGTCTTCCTTCTTTCGTTTAATGAATAGTGTACTGTCAATCTGACTTCTTTTAAAGCCATTCTTAAGCAAATGTGTTGACAGTGTCTCATACTAAGCCATGGGTGCTTAATGCAATCCATACAAAGCCTTATCCAGTTTGTAAACTCGATCTGGATGTCTGGATCTACAAACCCATCTGGTTGTGAGACATACACCACTTTTTGGAGTTTCCCGTAAAGAAACGCACTCTTCACATCAAGTTGGTAAACTTTGAAGCCCTTGAAAGATGCAAAGGCTAGGAACAAATGAATTACTTCCAAGCTTGCCACTGGTGCACACACTTCATTATAATCGATTCCTTCTTGCTGATTGAACCCCTTAACAACTAACCGAGCCTTGTTTCTCGTCACAATCCCTCGGTCATCTCTTTTGCACTTAAACACCCACTTAGTGCCAATTTCCTTTTCACCTTCAGGCAGGTCAACTAGCTCCCAAACCTTCAACTTCTTGAACTGGGCTAACTCCTCTTGCATAGCTTCAACCCATGAATTGTCTTTCAGAGCCATGTGCACATTCTTCGGATCCTCTTGGCAATAAAACAGCTATACAAGCACTCATTCATCACACCAGTCTTCTCATTGGAAGCATACAAGCCTAAACTTTCTGTTATGCTTCTTCTTGTCTAAACACCTGTAGTAGGATCTCCAATAATCATGTAAACTGGATGATCTTTGTTTTCTCGTGTGGTAGCAATGGTATCAACTTCTAAATTTTCACCCCGGTTTGATCCAACCTCCCCTTGAATACTCTAATTCACAAACGGATTAGTGAAGTCCCCCCCCCCCCCCCCTTGAGTAGGTTCAGACTCACTATCGCTTGAATCATGATTAGCTGCACTTGAGGAAGTTCCTGGAGCATCTGCCATCGATATACTCGATCTCAGCATGAAGTCACCCTCTTCATCCTCACTAATCACAGTTTGAATCAACTAAGAGTTATATGCATTTGTAAACTTAGGAATATTAAATGATTTAAAGACACTCTCATAATCATATAATATAGCTGGACCACTCGTTGATTGTTGAGGTGTATAAGTAGTAATTTTAACATTATACACGACCTCAATTTTACCAATTTTCAGATTAAAAACCCTTTTATTCGGTGTTCCAGGTACATAACCTAGAAAGTAACCTTCGTCAGCTACCTCACCAAATTTTTGTTTATCTTTATTTCTCACAATTGTGCAGGGTAATCCAAATGGTTCAAAGCCTTCTAAGTTTGGTTTCTTGTTAAACAAAAATTCATGACATGTTTTGTTAAAATGCTTAACAGTTAAAGCTTTATTTAGGACATAACAAGCTATATTCACAGCTTCTCCCCAGAAAAGAACTGGAAGCTTTGAATCAGAAAGCATAGTCCTAGCGGCTTCAATCAACGTCCTGTTTTTCCTCTCAGCGACTCCATTCTGTTGAGGTGTATAAAGAGCATAATATTGTTGTTCTACTCCCTTGCGAAGATAGTAGAGATCTAGAATCCGATTCTTGAACTCTGTGTCATTATCGCTCCTTATCCTCTTGATCCGTGCTTCATTGACGTTTTCCAATTTTGTAAAAAGATCTATTAGCAGCTCCGCTGTCTCATCTTTTGTACCTAAAAAGAAAACCGATGTATAACGTGAGTAATCATCCGTGACAACTAAACAATAGTACTTTCCATCTATGCTCCTTACGTTCACTGGACTGAATGAATCCATGTGAAGTAATTCATAAGGGGCATCTATGGAATTTACTATTTTAGATTTGTGAGGTTTCTTATGTTTTTTCCCCTTTTGACACGGGAGACATTTATCTTCCACATGAAACCTCTGCACTGGCACCCTTTCCACTAAACAATTTTTAATTATGTAATTCATTTTTCGATAATGGATGTGGGCCATGCGTCTGTGCCAAAACATCGACTCAGTCTCAGATGCTTTTGACAGTTAACACGCCACCACAGCAGAAGAATCCTTAGCATCCGTGTCCATGAAATAAGTGTCATTCCTCCTCGGTGCTTGCATCACTATCCAATCTTCCGGAATCGCCAAACCCGGTTTCAACATTAATGCCTCGGACTTAGTAAAATGGACCGAATGGACCTTGTCGTAGACTTGTGACACGCTCATCAGATTGTGTTTAAGTTGCTCAACATAGTTCACTTTGTCCAATGTGATCTTCTCGTTGGTCACTTTTCCTCGCCCTGTAATGTGAGCTCCTTTATCACCTGCAAAATTCACATAACCTCCGTCTATACTTTCAAACTCAGTCAACAATCTCGCATCCCCGGTCATGTGCCTGGAACAACCACTATCAACATACCATAAGTTGATAATCCTCCTTAGCAGCTCCTGCACAAACCAACAAAAAATTAGTTAGATTGGGGGGACCCAAGCCTTTATGGTCTTGGGTCTTCCAAATTCATCAACTACTTGAACATTCATCCAAGATGTTAGTACATAACGTCTGTAGCTTCCGTCAGCATGTAGTCATATTTTGTATTCTGTGTTTATGTATTTTGTCTGTATGTATGTAGTTAGCATGACAACTCAGGAATAGGTTCTGTATGTGAAAGTGTTGTTTGGGACAAGTTCATCCGCACGCATGGCAATACGCACGGATGGTAATACGCACGGATGACTTATCTGCACGGATAAGTCATACGCGCGGATAACCACACGCACGGGTAAGCCATACGCACGGATAGCCCACCCGCACGTACAACATTTCTTAGTCTCCTGAGGTTGCCTATAAATAGGAGGTCCGGTGCAACTTTGTTAGAACTTTTGGACACGCACGGATAGTCTGTACTTCTACCGGATCTTTGTAACTTTCAGAACACTCAATAGAAAGAACAGACAAGCAGTTAAACGTTGAATTCTGTGTTGAAAAAATCTGTGATTCGTCATAATGGATTCCGCACATTAGACGAAATCGATTCATCTTGTTCCTACGATCAGATCCAGTATCAACGGGACCAACAAGTGGTATCAGAGCGTCCAGGGAGCTGAATCGAGATCAACAACACCGAATTCACCGGAATTCAAGTCTTATTCGCCGATCAAAGTCAGATCTCACCGGAGATTTGACATCTGTTGCCGATTTGATTCAAATTTCACCGTAAATTTGACGGATTTCTTCTACTTCTACTTAGTTTTTGCATTCATTCTTCATTCGTCACCATAAAATCAGAAAAACTTAAAATTGAGCAAGAATCTACGGTTAAAATTTGATAAAATTGATAGCAATTGATTCGAAATCATTCAAAGTATAATCCTACTTAGTTTCATAATCAGATTCAACCTAAAACTAGATCAAATTCATCAAAAACCATGTTTAGCTGTTCGTATCTGATGACGTCATTCACCCGTGCGGACAGTAGTCCTAACGGATTGGATTAGTTAGTTACTGAAAACTGTTTGCTGACGATTTGCTGACTTCATCATTGTTACACGCACGGATTACAACCCGTGCGGATAACCTGAAAAGTCAAAAAGTCAAAGGTTTCTTGTACGAACAATCATCCGTGCGGATCACCATCCGTGCGGATAAACTTTGTCATCATCCGGATTCCCACTCGAACGGATAACCATCCGGTTCAAGTGTTTGAAAATTTTAGAATTTGTAAAAATTGTCTAAGTGTTTGAAAATTGTTTCAGGTACTTGAAAATGGAAGAATTCATGAATCCCTTCAGTGAGATGTATGCTTTCGCGGGTAATACCGGAGACGATACTTCCAACCATTCAAATGATAATCCGAACCTGAAGAAAACTCTATCCGTTGCCCTAAGTGTTGAAAGCGCATATGGTACCTATAACAAACCACCAAAGCTAATGGCAATCGAAGAATATAATCGGTGGGCAAAAAGATTCGATGAATGGCTGAAAGCATTCGCATATCCGAGCTGGAAGAGCTTAAAGAACGGTTTTGTTGCAGAAAGACAAGATTGTGAGAATTTGTCAGAAACTGAAGACGTAGAGAACTTTGTAGCTGAACAAAAATGCATCGCTTTGATTCACCAGTCCGTAAGAGACGACATTATTTCACTCATTGAATACACAAACGCAAAAGATCTATGGGAAAAGTTAAAAATAAAATGTGTAGGGAGTGCAGAAATAGTCAAAAACAAAAATAAATTGCTGAGAAAAGAGTTTGACTTGTTTGGATGCTTAAAAAATGAATCTGTGTGTAAAATGATTGAAAGATTTGGGCACTTAAAGTTGGAATTGGCGAGGCACGGAATTCTCTATTCTCAGGAGGAGCTAGTTGACAAACTGTTCGATTCACTACCAGAGGAGATGGATTGGCAGTACTATGCATTGATGTTGAAGAATACAATCAAAGCTGAAGATCTGACCGTTGACTTGCTGATTGAAAGACTAGAAAGTCATGAATTGGAGATAAAGAAAACACACAAAGTAAATCATTCATCATACCAACAAAACATGGAGCTGTACTATCCAAAGAGTATGATTCCCAAGAATATTTCTCCAAGAACTGCTTTCTCTGCTGAAAATTCAAACCCTTCAAGTAAAGAAAGTCCAAGTTCAAACAATGGTTTTCATGGAGGTTTTTCATCCAATGCTTCAAGCCAGGGATCTTCTTCAGATTCTTCAAGTCAACAACAATCTGTTCCAAAGAACGCATTTCAATGCAACATTGCGGTGGATTTGAAGAATGCTCAGAATTTTGATGAGGAGTCGGCTAAACAGCAGATGATCTTTCTAGCATCTGTCTTGGAGTCGTATGAAGGGTTAGTAGCCGGGAAGATAGGTAATACCAATCTGACGAAAGAAGATTATGATCAGATTGATCCAGAGGAAATGGAGTTGATCGATATTCATTGGGCTATGGCCAGTGCTGTTCGTCGAGCACAACGTTTCATGGAAATTACCGGCAGGAAGACAATTGGTGGTGCATCTACCAAGTTGGGGTTTGATAAGTCCAAGGTGACATGCTTCAAATGTAAGCAGAAAGGTCACTTCAAACGAGAATGCAGAAACGCATATGCTGATGAGTTGGAAAACCCTTTCAGAGATGATTACTACAAGAAAGCAATTTATCACTAGAATAAATCTGAGCCGCCTAGATTGAAGCAGGTTGAAGACAACAAAGAAAAATCTAGAGCTCTTGCTGTGATCCATGATGATGAAGGTTTTGATTGGAGCGAACTACTACCAGAGGAAGATGCGGTGGGTTATGCATTCGTGACGAAGATTATTCCTTTTAAAGACAATAGAACTGAAGAAGAAAAGATCGTCAACCGAAGAATGAAAGCCCAAACCAGAATGAGCAGAATTTATAACACATACAGAGAAGCTAAAAGAGCAAAAAGGTGGGATGCGGACAGAGAATGTTACCTTGATCCACAAGGAAACATTGCTGTTGACCCAGATTCCATTAGTGTTGATGCTCTCACTCAACAATTTGCCGAGGAAGAAGAAGCTAGACAAAGAGAATGGTGGGGAGGTGGTGATGAGAAACAAGTAGAGAAAGAAGAAAAAGTCAAAGAAGCAGAACAGAAGCCAAAGTCAAAGAATGCTGATAATGGGATCATTGATACATCACAAGAGTTAACAGCTGAAAACTTGAAGAAGATGGCTGAAAGAGTTCTTGCAGCAAAAGAACTTGAGGTAGTTTCTAGTTCTGGAACTGAGTCCAAAAACAAGGTCAGTTCAAATGGTACACTTAAGTCAGGTAAGAAAGATAAATCTGAAAATGACTGCAAAAATTGCATGAAAGAGTGCAAAGTTTGTAGTACAATCACTTACCTCAGTAGTAAGAAGATTGAAGAGTTGACTAGTAGAGTCAAAAGTGTTGAGAATCAAATCTTAAACCGTGACAAAATGCTGAAAGCTTTGAATGATAGATCAAAAGAATTAGCTGAGAAGATTGAAAATGATAAAAATGACATTGAAAGAATAAGAAAAGAAAACGAAAAGTTGATTCTTGAAAATCGTAAAATTTCTGAAAATTTTGAGAAGCTAAAGCGAACGGTTAAAGATTCTGATGAGAGAAATGGTAAAACAACGAAAGAAAATCTTCAACTATCAGGGGTTCTTCGAGTAAAAGAAGAGTTAATCAACCAACAACTTGATGAAATTGCGAAATTGAAGCTTCAGTTTGAAGAGGCTAAGATTGAGAATGAGCGTATTAATTTGAAACTGAGCAGTTACAACTCTGCAAGCTTTGTTTTGCAACACATTGTTCCAAAACCCATTGGGAAAAACAAAGCTGGCGAAGATGTATACAGTGATGGAACTGGGGTGGGATTTCATCGAGTTCCGCCACCTGTTCTAAACAATTTTTCAAAGAAGCAATCAGGGTTGGTTAATGATGAAATTGAAACAAATGAGATAAAACTGCCAGAGTCAATTGATGTGACATTTTCTTCATCATCATCATCAGATGATAGTGTTCAAACTGAGATTGTTAAAGGCATGGCAGAAAGTATTTTGGATAGTGACTCTGCTGAGGATGAAGAATGTTTTCTGAACAATTACATTCCGAAACCAAAATCTAAAAACAACTTAAATGATGAACCGGGTCTTGTGATGTACAAGATGGCGGGTTCTGACAAGTTGTATTCAGATCTTGAGTTTCCCTTGGAGAATGTGAATGTGAACTGTTGGGATTGATCCCTATCAGAGGAACAGATAATTAAAGCCAAAACTGGATCAGAGCAGTGGATCCAGAATAAGCAGATGTTTACATTCAAACCTCTCCCCTTGAAAGTGATTTCACATCTGCTGATCTTACTAAGTGCTGATCTGCAACTGCTGCTTTGCATCTACTGCCAAATGTCAAAGACTGATGGAAGACCAAAGCTCTGCTGATTCAATCTACTGCCTTGAGTCTAGTACTGCTGATCCGGACAAGCACTGCTGGGTTCACAGCAGTGGAAGGATGCAGCAGCTGTTTAAGTGTCTTTTATGTAATGAATTGTAATAACAGTAGTTAGTACATCAGTGTTTGTATAGATCAGAGGTTAGAGTTTGTTAGGAGGTTAGATGTCACTTTCATGGTGACGTCAGCTAAGATGCTCAGTGGTTTGCAAGTGCCTATAAATAGTTCAGTACTTTGTACTGTTCTATTAGCTCTTTTGCAACATCGTCTTCTTTGCACGAACAAACTACTGAGCTCTGGCTGAGGGGGAGTTTGCATTCATTCATCAATCATTGTAATCGTTGTTGAAACAAATTCAATCTTTCGATTCATTGTGTAAAGATGTTTGATTAAAGTATTACTCTCGTTTGATTGTATGCAAAGTTTGTTTTCATCTTAATTCCGCTGCACAACTCTTTCATTTCCATCTTAATTTCAAACGAAAATACAATCAGAAACAAACTCAGATCCAACAATTGGTATCAGAGCTTGGACAGTCAAATTTGATCTAACAATCATTTTGACGTAAAAAGTTCAGCTCATAACAGTTGATACTGATCGTTTGTTCGTCCGTTGAAAAACAGAGCAAGGATTAATCACCATTAAAGTTGATTTCTCAGTATCTGTAAAACAACAAGAATGACGTCACAATCTCAAGATGATAAAAACAACATCGGCTCGCTTTTTAAACCACCTATGCTAAAAAGAAATGAGTACAACATCTGGCAGAGAAGGATGGGTCACATCCTTGCTCAACAAAGCACAGGTTGTTGGAAGTCTGTCATTTATGGTCCCCATGTTCCTTCAGTGCCAAGCGCTGAAGATGCTAAAAAGTTCGTTCCAAAACCAGTTGAAAATTATACCGAAACCGACTTTCAAAAGATCGAACTAGATGCTAAAGCGTTTAGCATCGTAGCATCAGCGCTGCCCAATGAGATATATGCTGGACTGTTACACTGTAACAGTGCCAAAGAGTTATGGGACGCACTTAAGGAACAGTTTGGGGGAACCGAGGAAGTCATAGAAAACAATAGGGAAATCCTGAACCAACAGTATGAAACATTTTGCTACGTTAAAGGTGAATCACTAACGCAACAATTTGAGCGTTTCAGTTGTCTCATCAGTGAACTAAGGCTTGTTAACACTACTTTTACAAAGTCAACTCAAAATAGCAGGTTCCTCAGGTCACTGCCAGAAAAATGGGACACAATAGCTTTTGTCACCAGAAACTCACCTGAGTTCAAGGATCTGACCTTGACCCAACTCCACGGTCGACTCCTGACCTACGAAAGGGAGTTGAACCAGAAAAGGAGGTTACAAGAGTCAGGAAAAGTTACTGATGATTACACTTTCGGTAATACTGCTCTTCTGGGTCAAGAAGAATCTGGGAGCAGTGGTAAGGATCAGGGTTATGATCACTTTATTGACATAACTGCTGGTGCAAATTTTAACAACCCTGATCCTCACTCTGCTAGTTATGCATTCACTGCAAACGAAAACCAGATGTCAGACAATTTAAGTTTTGAACTAAATGATTTGCAACACTTTGATCCCACTGACTTAGAGGAAATGGACATCCTGCACCAACTGGCTTTGCTAAGTGTTAGAACTAGCAAATTTTATAAAAGAACAGGGCGAAAATTCCCAGGTTTGCATGGGAATCTAAGGGTTGGGTTGGATAAATCGAAAATCAAGTGCTACAAGTGTAATAGGTTGGGACATTTCGCTAGGGAATGTAGGAGTCAAACTACTGGTCCCATAATTACTCATCCTAGCTCAAATCCTAGACCTCAAAACCAAAGCACTGTGCACTATGCCCAATATGCCCCAGCAGCTCAAGTGAACACTGCTCACTATGCTGCTGCCCCTGTGCCAGTACATTATGTCCAAACTACTGTTCCACAAATCCAATATGTTCAAACCCCTGCTCCACAGGTACAAGTGCAACCTGTTGCACCTCAAACCACTGCTCCAGTAGCAGCACAACCAGATTAACAAAGTTTTTTCACTCAAGGGTTTGTTGACTGGAGCAGTATGCCTGAAGACCTTAGTGATGAAAATTTTGCACTCTATGCTTCTAATGATTCTTCTCATGATGAGTTTTGTTTGATGGCATTAGAGTCAATACAGGAGGGGGTTGAAACTGAGGAGGAACAGCAGAGCTTTGAAACAGTGGAAGAGGTGACTGAAGCAGTGGTTACTGCTGTGGCTGGTGAACTACTGTTGGGAGAAAGTTCAGGTACCCTGATTGAACCAATGACAGATCCATGGTCCGAAGAGGACAAAGAAGAAGAGAAGGAAGAAAAAGCTGGTGAAAAGAAGGTGAAAGCTGATGATGAGGAAGATCATCAATGTGATTGTGCAATGATGGCAGCTGCCAAGGTATCTCCTCAAGTTCTTGAAAAACTGTGTTCTGACAATTGCATAATTGCTTTTGCTAACATCAAAGAGGTGAATGAAAACCTTCGGGATAAAATCTTGTCTGATGAGGTCAAATTTGAAAGGTCTTTAAAAGAACTTAAAAACAAATTGACTGAAAAAGAAAAAGAGATCAGCTGTCTAAAAGAAGAGCAAAGCATAACCAAAACCCAACTTCAAACTATGGTAGAAAATTACCAAGTTTGCAAAAAGGAGTTGGAATCCACCCAGATTACTTGTGAAAGATGGGTGGAATCCTGCAGAGGATATGAGGTTATGCTTGAAAAACAGATAAAAAGCAATGTGAAATTTGGGGTTGGCTATAGAAAACATGATGATGAAAACACTGCTTTTGGAAAATCTGTTCAAACCACTGATGTAACCACTGAGTTCATCCCCACAAACAAGAATGGCCAAGAAGTGAAAATCACTGACAAACTTGGTAACAAAATCACACTTGACAGACCAATGGGATCCTCTACTTTTGAGGAGCTTGAAGAGTACCAGTTTAAACCAAAATGGTCTGATGAGTGTGACATTCTTGAAAATTTCAAGCCAATGGACTTTACATCAACTGATGGTGTCAAGGCTCCAAAAGCTAAAGTCATACCTCTCAAGGACATCCCAGCAGTGGTTAAAACCTCTGCTGCAAAGGAGTCTGAAAAGAGAAAGAAGAAAGAAAAAATTGATAACTTGTTTTGTGAATTCTGTGAGAAAAGGAATCATCTAACAAAAGATTGTTTCCACTTAAAATCTTATGATTTAAACAGAACAAGTGTCATTGTTTCAGCTGAAGGTTGCATTGTCTGTGGTAAAACAAACCACAAAACTCAAGCATGTGTGTATCTCAAAAACTTTGATGTGAAAAAGAATGAGTACATTGCTAAAACATCCTTGAGTCCATCATCATCATCAACATCTGTCAAATTCACCAAGAAACAACCACTGTTTGTGCCAGTTCAAACAGCTGTCACAAAACAGCTGAACCAAACATCTGTCAAAAGAGATGTTCAGGTTACTGATGCACCCCCTGCTAATCAATTCAGAAAAGGCAAGGAAAAACAGTCTTACCAAAGGATTCCACACGTTTATGAGGCCTACAAAAGGCCCTCTAAACCCAAAGTGAACAGGCATCCTTTTGGTTACCAGCAGGTGATTGGTCAGGACCCATAACAGTGGTTAGAGAAACACTGTCCTAAAACAGTCCAAACCTCTGACCTAACCACTGTTCTTCATTCTGCATCCATCCCAGACACTGTTGAGACCCCATCCAAAGCCTTGTTGGCTTTGGAGACCTTAATGAACTAACCCTTTTACTTCATGTGCAGGGAGCTTCTGCATGCTTTGATAGTCTTTGGTATGTAGATAGTGGAGGCTCCAGGCACATGACAGGATGTAAAGCCCTCCTCAAAGACTTTAAAATCCATGGAGGGGGTGATATATCCTTTGGGAATAATAGTAAAGGGAAAGTTCTAGGGTCTGGTACAGTGCAATCTGGAAATGTAAAATTTGAAAATGTCAATCTAATAGACAATCTAAAATTCAACCTTCTGAGTGTGTCCCAAATGAGTGACAAGGGATTTGGGTCATTCTTCACAAAAGACTGTTGTAGGATTGTTGGACCAGAAATGGTCAAAAAGATTGAAGCAATAATCAAAACTGGTCAAACTAAACTTGTTGCTCAAAGAAGTGGCAATGTTTATGTTGTTGACATGTCAAAAGAGTGTCCCAGAGCTGATGCCTGTCTGTTCTCAGCTGCCTCTAACAAAGAGACAGAACTTTGGCACAGAAGGCTGGGGCACACAAATCTTAAGACAATCACAGAAATTTCAAAAATTGGTTTGGTGAGAGGCCTACCACAAAATTGTTTTCATGTCCTGAACATTGCATTTCCTGTTTAAAAGGAAAACAGCACAAAAGTTCTTACAAGTCCATTGAAGAGTCCAAAACAACCCAGTGTTTGCAAATGCTACACATGGATTTGTTTGGCCCAGTTCAAGTCATGAGCCTCAAAAAGAAAAGATATTGTTTGGTTATTGTTGATGACTTTTCTAGGTTTACATGGACTTTCTTTTTACACTCAAAAGATGAGACTGCAGGCATTTTGCAAGACTTTGTAACACAGGTTGAAAAGCAATTTGACCTTCCAGTGAAAAGCTTCAGGAGTGACAATGGCACAGAATTCAAAAATAGGGAGTTGGATGCCTTCTGTGTGAAGAAAGGGATTGTAAGGCAGTACAGCATCCCTAGAACACCAGAACAGAATGGGGTAGTGGAAAGGAAGAACAGAACTTTGATTGAGGCTGCCAGAACCATGCTTGCAGATTCAGGTTTACCATTAACTTTCTGGGCAGAGGCAGTAAACACTGCTTGCTATGTTCAGAACAGAGTTTTAATAAACCCCAGGCATAAAAAGACTGCCTATGAAATTCTGTATAAAATTAAACCACTGATTTCATACTTCAAGGTGTTTGGCTTCCCATGCTTTATTTTGAACTTAAAAGATTCCATTTCAAAATTTGCAGCCAAAATTGATTGTGGTTATCATCTGGGATACTCAACCACTGCCAAGGCCTACAAAGTGTTCAATACACGGACCAAAGTAGTGGAGGAGACTTTGAATGTAAAGTTCAATGAACTTTCATCAATGAAAATCCCAGCAAATCCTGCTGATCTGTTTGATCTTGAAAAATTTACTTTTGAAAATACTGCTGTCAAGACTAACAGTGCAGGTCCATCATAGGATACAACACCAGACTATGGGTATGAAATCATCATCCCTCAAAGGTCTGCCACAAAGGGAAAAGCACCAGCTGTTCAAAACAGTTGTCAAAGCTCAACTACTGCTACCTCAACAGTTGTTGACCAAAGTAGCCCATCAACCACTGCTTCCACATCCTCAAACACTGCTGACAAAAGTCCTCAAACAGTGGATAAAAGTCAGCAGTTGTCCACTTCATTACCTCCTATTCCACCACCTTTTGAAGCCACTGCTGGATCATCAAAGTCTCCAGCAGTGGTTAGCTCAGATGATACACATTTGCAGCCTTCACCAACCAATGCCATCATACCATACCAAGGAGATTTAATCTTCTTGAGATCTCATCCACCTGATCAAATCATTGGCAACATAAATGAAGGGGTGCTCACAAGAAGCCAAACCCAAAACATTTGTCTTTTTGCTGGTTTTCTATCACTCCATCAGCCAGTCAAGTACCAAGAGGCACTGAAAGACAATAGCTGGGTAGAAGCCATGCAAGAGGAGCTCCAACAGTTTAAAAGACAACAAGTATGGGAGCTTGTACCACTGCCAGAAGAGGTTAGTCCCATTGGCACAAAGTGGGTCTTCAAGAACAAAACTGATGAAAGGGGTATTGTTGTCAAGAATAAAGCCAGGCTTGTGGTTCAAGGTTACAGACAGGAAGAGGGGATTGATTATGATGAAACATTTGCCCCTGTTGCAAGATTGGAAGCAATTAGACTGTTCCTGGCCTTTGCTGTCAACCACAATATGAAGGTGTTTCAAATGGATATCAAAAGTGCTTTCCTCTATGGTACAATTCAAGAAGAGGTGTATGTTTGTCAACCTCCAGGTTTTGAGGATCCATTTTATCCAGATCATGTCTACAGGCTAAACAAAGCCTTGTATGGCTTGAAACAAGCACCAAGGGCCTGGTATGAAACTCTTTCCAACTTCCTACTCTCAAATGGTTTCAAAAGAGGTACCATTGATAAAACACTATTTTTAAAATGGAGAGGAAAGGATTTAATGATTGTCCAGATTTATGTGGATGACATTATTTTTGGAAGCACATGTAACTCAATGTGTGAAGAGTTTAGAGAACTCATGACAGCTGAGTTTGAAATGAGTGCAATGGGTGAGCTACAATGCTTTCTTGGTCTCCAAGTACATCAATTGCAAAATGGAACTTTCATTCATCAAAGCAAATATGCTAAAGAACTTTTAACCAAATTTGATATGAATGATTGTAAACCATGCAGCACACCCATGGCAACAAATAAGCTAGTCATGTCTGATGAAAAGGATGAGCTGATTGACCAAACACTTTATAGAAGCATGATTGGGTCTTTACTGTACCTAACTGCATCTAGACCAGACATCATGTTTGCAACATGTGTCTGTGCAAGAAGTCAATCAGCTCCCAGAAAATCAAATCTCATTGTTGTAAAAAGGATCTTCAGATACATAAAAGGTGCTCCCACACTTGGTATCTGGTATCCAGCTAATGGGAACATCAAGCTTTCAGGTTTCTCAGACAGTGACTTTGCTGGATGCAACACTACAAGGAAGTCCACATCAGGAGGGTGCCAGTTTCTAGGTAATTGCTTAGTTTCATGGCAAAGCAAAAAGCAAGCAGCTGTTTCAACATCCACTGCTGAAGCTGAATACATTGCTGCTGCAAGCTGTACAGCCCAACTCTTGTGGCTTCAAAATCAGTTACTGGATTTTGGTATCACTGCCTTAAAGACACCACTCATGTTGGATAGCCAGGCAGCAGAAAATATCATCAAAAATCCAGTTTCCCATTCAACTACCAAACACATCGACATCAGACATCACTTTGTGAGGGATTGCTATGAAAAAGGTTTGATTTCTCTGCATCATGTCCCAACTAAAGATCAGCTGGCAGATGTGCTCACAAAAGCACTTGATACAGCCACTTTTGAAAGCTTGGTCTCTAGAATTGGGATGCTGAACATGGAATAACAAGAATCATCTTGTTTTTCTATGAATAAAAGCAACAAAATGTTTTCAGAAAATCAAAACTCCATCCTTAAAAATAGCTAAAAATGATATTTTTCATTAAAATCCTTAAAAGTCTGCCATTAACCACTGATTGTTCAAAAGTCTGCTCTACTTCAAAAGTCTGTCCACTGCTGAAAGTCAACCCCTGTTCTCTCATTCCTTTGATAAACTCTGTTGTTCAAAAGCAGTGTCTTATCCACTGATAGTGAAAATCATCCACTGCTTTCATACCACTGCCTTCATCAGTCCCTATCACACAAGTACTGTCCTTCACTTTCACCAGGGGTTGTCACGTGGGCAGTACATATTGGTCAGACCTTTTGTAACGGCTGCCACCTCAGCATTCACTTTCTTCCCTATAAAATCCCCCATTCATCACTAAAACAGGGTTTTACTGTCGAATTGAATTCTTAAAAATTCTCTTCTCAAAACAGTTTTTCTTCTCATCTCTCACAAATTTCTTCGATCATTCATCTTCAAAATGACAAAATCGAAGTCATCTTCAAAACCCTCATCCAAATCATCATCGAAAACAGCCTCTCAAAAGGCAATCTCCACTGAAATTCCACATAAACCATCTCACAATCTCCTGGGTCTTCTCACAAAACCAGGAACCACAAATGTTTTCGATTCCATCATTGACATCATGGCAAAATCAAAGTACAAAACTTTGTTCACCGCCGATGCACCAATCTATTTGGCGACCCAAAGGGAGTTCTGGAAGAATGCAACCCTTGAAAAACAAGGCGATACTGCAACCACCATAAACTCTTCTATAAAGTGTAAAGCTGTCCAAATCACGCCATAATCCATTTCAGAGGTCTTTCAACTCGGTGATCAGGAAGGTAAAACTTCTTTCACTAAAAACGAGTTACAAACTGACTTCATTGAGAGAGGGTATGAAGCCACAATGATGAAGAAAATTACCTTAGAAAAAGGTTATTTTCCGTCTGCAACCAGATTTTTATTTCATACCCTCCTACTATGTGTTTCAAACAAAACCACTTCTTTCAATGAAATCCCTTTAAAGATTCAAAATCTGGGATATGCAATTCTTCAAGAAGAAAATTTTAACTATTCTCGGGAAATTTTTAAAGATTTGGTTAATAATGTTGAAACAAAATCATTCTTACTGTTTCCAAGGTTTTTGAGTTACTATTTTGCAAAGAAATTCAGTAAGGATGATTTAGTTGTAATAAACCAAGGTGATTCTACTCAAATAAACAGTTTAACAACTGAAACTTTTTCAAGAATGTTAGCACCTTGCAAAACACAAGCAGAGGTGCCTGAGCAGATTTTAGCAGTTACAACTGCTCCTCAGGTATCTGCTGCTGAGCCCACTGCTCAAGGTGATTAAATCAGCAGCACAACTGTTTTGAAACCCACACCTAAACTCACCAAAAAGCCAACAAAAAGAAAAACACAAAAACCCCCCAAAACCTTCAAAAAGGCATCTCTGGAGGATGAGATACCAGAGCTTCTGCCAGTGACAACACAAAAGTCACAAGAAACCACTGCTGCTACTTCCTCACAGCAGTTGGTACAAATATCTCAACCCATAACCGAAACTCCTCCTGCTTCTTCACAAAAAGAACAGGTTGTACAAATAGGGTCTCCACATCATGATGCTCTGGAAACACTCGTTTCTATCATCCACAGCTCAATACCCGGGGCAATTCCACTTTCTACGCCACCCTTCACATCCACAATTCCCACACCAACTAAACTGCTGTTGGATGCAATTGATTTGAACCACGCATTAACCAGTCCTTCTCAATCACCTATCAATGAGAATATGCCTCAACAACTGACTGGGTCTGATGTATCAATCTTTGCTAACCCACCAACACAACCTGAGGAGGTTAGACCCCTTGAGTTACAAGTAACTCTTGGTGGTAATCCAAGTGAAGCAGCCACTACAACTGTTACACCCACTGGGTTACATTTGGACAGTGGTTACATCAATAAGACTTCCTTGGAGGCAATTCCTTTTATAGCACCTCTGCCAACCACCAGTGGATTTATTTATCCTACTGGCAACATCAAAAGGTTGTCAAGTGTTGAAGGAAGAAGACCCCAGTACCAAGACAAAGGGGCATCAGTGGTTAATGTTTGGAGTATACTCCCTACATCAACTACTGATAAAACCACTGCTAGTGGGAAATCAGATGATCCCATTAACTTGGGTGATGGTTTAAAGTACCAGAAATTGACGGATCGCATTGAAAAGCTTGATAACTCTGTTGCAGAACTCAAAGATATGCTACAACAGGTGTTACAAGTACAAAAGGTACAATCAACTGCTGTTCCACCTCAAGCACCTGCTCCACAAAGAGCACCTGCTACAAATGAGCTCTGGGATTTATTTCAACCTTTTCTCCATCAACAAGCAAAACTAGCAGATCAGCAACATGAAAAACATGTCCAACAGCTGAGAAATGCAATGGAGTCAAGGTTCAAGAACACTCAGGCTGATCTGAAGGCTCTCAAAACTCAGATCTTGCAAACCACTGGCACTGCTCCTCCAACAGTACTTTTCATTGATCAACTCCCAGACGATAATGCCAAAAAGGGGGAGAAAATTCAGGAGTGGAAGAAGAAAGGAATAGATGATTGTCTCTACATTGAACCTGAAAAGGATGCCATGACCAGAAAAATTCCTGTGCCAGATGGTAGTAAGAAGGTTGATGCTACTCAAGAAGCACTTGATGAAGGAGTAGCAAGTGTAAAAAGAGATAGAATGGCAAAGGATGTTTCAAGGTGGAATGAGGAGAAAAGAGCTTTCATGGAACTGTATGAGCAAGGTTGTTCTGGATCAAAGGATTCCAAAAATCCAAAGACAAAAAGGAAACCTAAGTCCATCCCATCCAGATTTCCAAAGCCTCCAAAACCACCATCCAAAAGCCATCAGCATCAAACCTCCACTCAAACAGCTGTTGTAACTCCTGCTGTATCAACTACTGCTGGTACTTCAGTGGTTTCAACATCTGTTCTCACTTCAACACACACCACCTCAACACACACCACTACTTCATTACCACCACTGTCACCACCAAAAACAATCCAACCACCACTTTCACCTGCTGATAAACAGCAGAAGACAACAGATGTTATAACATCTGTTGTAATGACAACTGTGGTTGAAACACCAGTTGTTTCATCAACTGTTAGTCAATCACAAACCACTGTCACTACATCCACCATCACTGTTCCATCCAAAACATCATCAGCCCCTCCTCAAACAAAGAGGAGAAGGCTAATTCTCAAAGATGATGACACTTCACCACCACCAACATCTTCAAAATCCCTGTCACTTGTCACTATTCCAAAACCTATACCTCTCTCTTCAGCTCAAATTACACAAACACTACCTCCTGCTGGTGTCTCATTCCCTCTAGAACTCATTGCAGTTAGGGAAGAAATCAAATCCTTTTATTATGAGGACGACCTAGCCAAAAGGAGTTTGCCATCAATTGCAGGATATCCCAGGCCTAATAATATTGAAGAATACTTGAAACTCAAGGTCAAACAAGCAGAGGATATTGCAATAAAAAACAGAAAAGGGAAATCTGATAGAGAATTTCAACAAAACTATCAATTTTTACTCTCACAGGTCAATGCTATGGAGCGATTTGCTAAAAATGTATGTCAGCAAATTTCAGAAAGGGCAGATGAGTCCTTGAGAAAAGACTACATTGAGAACATCATGACCTACAAGAAATACAAGGGGGAGAAACACATGTACAAAAACTGGACCATTCCTGAGCTTGAAAAAGAAGCAGCCAGGATTCAAGGAATGATTAAAAATAAGGTCAAGCAGACTCCTCCTGAAAAGTTTAAACAATTTGAAGCTGAGAAGATGTTAGAGTTAAAGAGAATGAAAGAGGAGCTGATTGCAGCTGATTATGGGTCAAAGAATTCAGTGACAAAGTGGGGAGAAGATAGAGTCAGGGCAACCTATAAAAGCTTAGAGGAACTTAGAAAGAAAGATCCAAGAGTTCCACAAAAGCCTGACTACTCCAAAGCAGAGGTCTCAAAAAGACCACCAAAGCTGCAAATCAAAAGAACCACTGCTCCAGCTGGTGCTGCCATCTACAAAAGAAGGAGCAAAAACCAGTTGAGTATTGAAACAATTCAAGATCTATTAGCTGGAGATGCCATTGTAAAAGCAGGCACGAAAGTAATGATAAAAGAAGATCTTGAATTGGAACAATCTGCAAGTGCTGCTCAGCCAGCTATGAATAGGCCAGCCTCACCAAATACTTCTGCAAATAAACATCTCCCAAGAAACCCACCAGACTCAAAAATACAAAAGTGGGAAACTGACAAACAGTCCTGCGTATTGACTTTGCTCAGGTTTGGTGGAGGAGTGGAGAAAATATCAAGGGAACAAGCTCTTGGCCTGAGTCTTGAAGATTTGCAGGATCTCCTTGATCTTCCACTTAGCAGGGATGATGAAGACACAGATGCCCTAGACTTTGAACTACAATTCAAAGGTCAGATAAGGGAACTGTTAATGAGGCAATAAAAGATTTCCACAAATAATGAAGAGTTTTGGCATTATCTGTTCCAGAGGGAGATTGTTGGGATTGATCCCTATCAGAGGAATAGATAATTAAAGCCAAAACTGGATCAGAGCAGTGGATCCAGAATAAGCAGATGTTTACATTCAAACCTCTCCCCTTGAAAGTGATTTCACATCTGCTGACCTCCTATCTGCTGATCTTACTAAGTGCTGATCTGCAACTGCTGCTTTGCATCTACTGCCAAATGTCAAAGACTGATGGAAGACCAAAGCTCTGCTGATTCAATCTACTGCCTTGAGTCTAGTACTGCTGATCCGGACAAGCACTGCTGGGTTCACAGCAGTGGAAGGATGCAGCAGCTGTTTAAGTGTCTTTTATGTAATGAATTGTAATAACAGTAGTTAGTACATCAGTGTTTGTATAGATCAGAGGTTAGAGTTTGTTAGGAGGTTAGATGTCACTTTCATGGTGACGTCAGCTAAGATGCTCAGTGGTTTGCAAGTGCCTATAAATAGTTCAGTACTTTGTACTGTTCTATTAGCTCTTTTGCAACATCGTCTTCTTTGCACGAACAAACTACTGAGCTCTGGCTGAGGGGGAGTTTGCATTCATTCATCAATCATTGTAATCGTTGTTGAAACAAATTCAATCTTTCGATTCATTGTGTAAAGATGTTTGATTAAAGTATTACTCTCGTTTGATTGTATGCAAAGTTTGTTTTCATCTTAATTCCGCTGCACAACTCTTTCATTTCCATCTTAATTTCAAACGAAAATACAATCAGAAACAAACTCAGATCCAACATGAACAAATTGAAAAATGTTTTCAAATTGGTTGAAATCAATGTGTCTGAAGTAAAAGGTTTAAATCAGACAAAGAGACAAATGAATTTTGAGAAAGATAAAGCTTACTATAAGAAACCTGTTGTTCCACCACGTTTTTCTAACAACAACCGAAATAAATGGTCGGGTGGATATCAGGGTGGTAAGAATTATCAGAAAAGAAATGTTCAGAACAAAAGGTTTGTTGAGAAGAAAGTGTTTGTAAACGGTTCAAGCTCACTTTCTGATGAAGAATCTGAAATTTTTCTAAAATCAAACGAAGAGTTCTTTGAAAAGAAGGCTTCACAGCCTCAGTCCGAAGGCTCAAGACGGGTAGTTGACACCCGAACATGCTTCAAATGTAATCAAGTTGGACATATTGCATGAAAGTGTACCAACTTGAAGCCTAAGACTGAAACTGTGAAGAATCCAATCAAGAGAGATGTTATGAAAGGAAAGGCTCCATTGATTGTTGAGAAAAATGTTTTGAAAAATGAAAACACCAAGATCAAAACTGAACCTGTTAAGAACTCGACATCTAAAAATGATAAATTTTACCAACGGGTTGCATCACCTCAACAAACATGGAAGCCAAAAGTTGTTGAAAAGAAAGCAAATTCACCAAAGGTGTCTGAGACTGATAAATCATCATCTTCAACCAAGAAGATGTATGTACCTTTGGATTTGTATGAGAAGCAAAAATCAACTTCTGAAAAGAAGTATGTGGTGAAGAAACACCAACCATCTGGTCAACCTCAAAAAGATGAATTTTTCTTATTCAAAGAGGTTAAGGTTGGGACTGCTGAAAGCTTAAAAATGAATGATAAAAACTTTCCGCCACTTTACACTACAAAAACTCACATTAATGTCAAGTTACCCGAGTCAAAAGAGGCTTGGGTAGCATCAAAATCTCATTAAATGTTTTTATTATGTGCAGGAGCTTCCGAGATCCATTTCACGTTGGATCATGGATAGTGGAGCTTCTCGGCACATGACAGGAAAGACAGCACTGCTGTATGATGTCAAAAATATCAATGGAGGTTATGTGGGATTTGCTGGTCATGAAGGTGGTAGAATTATTGGTGAAGGAACGTTATCCAATGGGATTGTAACGTTTGAGAGAGTGAACTATATTACTGAGCTGGAGAATAATCTACTAAGTATCTCGCAGATTTGTGATAATATGTATACCACTCACTTCACAGACAAAGAGTGTTTGATCTTGAAACCAGGATTTGTTGTTCCTGAAGAATGGATTATCATGCGGGCACCGAGAGTAAATGATTTATATGTATTAGACATGAGTGTAGCAACTACAACAACAGGTCAAGCACATTGCTTTGTTTCTAGAGCAACTGAAAAAGAATCAAGGTTGTGGCACCGGAAGATGGGGTATATACATCTTAGAAAAATGAATCATTTGGTGCACAATGATCTAGTTCTTGGAGTTGATATCAAAGGTTTTCATCTGGAAGGGGAGTGCATTAGTTGCATCAAAGGCAAGCAGAAGAAAAAGTCACACCCTAAAAAGCAAGTCAATTCAGTTTCCAAACCATTAGAGAGACTACATATGGATCTGTTTGGTCCAATAAACGTCAAAAGTATTACCGGGGATCTCTATTGTCTTGTGGTTACTGATGATTATTCCAGATTTTCGTGGGTATCATTCTTGAAAACAAAAGATGAAACGTTTGGCAGTTTGATGGGGCTGTTCAGAAAGATTGAAAATTTGTACCAAAGGCGTATCAGAAGAATTAGAAGTGATAATGGTACTGAGTTCAAGAACAACAAGATGGAAGAATTTTGTGATGAAAGAGGTATCTTGCATGAGTTCAGTGCTCCGTACACTCCGCAACAGAATGGAGTCGCAGAACGTAAAAACAGGACGCTGATCGAAACAGCCAGAACAATGCTTGCTGATTCAAAGTTACCGATAAATTTCTGGGCAGAAGCAGTTTCAGCTGCATGCTATACGCTCAACAGAGTCCTCACTGTCAAGAAATTCAACAAAACATGCTTTGAGTTGATCAATAACCGCAAACCAAATCTGAAGTATCTTGAACCGTTCGGGTCACCCTGTACTGTTCTAGAGCCTTTTGGAAAGTTTGGTCCGAAGAGTATTGAAGGAATATTCATTGGTTATGCAAGTCCGTTATGACGAGTCTTCGTTCCAAGCATGAAGCGGATTATTGAAGCACCAAATGTTGAATGTCAAGGCCATACAATGCCTCCACAGAATCCTGGCGACTCATGGCGTTTCAATTATGATACTTTGTGGGAGTCTTTCAACATGGAGGAAGAACCAGAGTTCTTTGATGAGTTGGATATTCTAAGAGAGTATGAAGATTCAGATAAAAGATTTCCAGCTGAAACTTATCGAAAACGACAAGCTTCAAATGATGATGAGGCGGGTCCAAGCAATGCTGGAGAACATGACGATATTGAAAATGATGTTGCTCAAGAAGATCAGACGGTAGAGAATGATAATCAAGAATCTGAAAACAGACCTGTATTTGATCGTGATGATTCAGAGTCTGAGGGGGAGATAATCCAGTTTTCAAATCAAACTATTCCAGTCAGTGAACAAGTTGCAAATCAAAATGTCACAAATTTGGAAAGCGAGGTAGATGTCTCAGGCGAAGTGATGCCAAGAACACTCTCATATCATCCAGAGGAACTGATAATCGGAGAACTGCAATCAGGCGTCCGCACTCAAAGACAGCTTGATCAAGGGCTTACATGTTTTTACACAAAAGTTGCTCCTTTACAAACTGAATTCTCATTAAGTTGCTTTATCTCGCAGATTGAACCAAGGACTTACAAAGAGGCGCTTACTGAAGATTCGTGGGTAAATGCAATGCAGGAGGAATTAAGCCAATTCGAGAAGTTAGGCGTATGGAAGCTAGTGGATTTGCCAGATGGTCACCGGAAGATTAATACCAAATGGGTGTTTAAATGCAAGAGGGATGATCGAGGAGTTATCATTCGAAACAAAGCTCGACTCGTTGTCCAAGGCTTCAGTCAGCAGGAGGGGATAGATTTCACCGAAGTATATGCCCCTGTCGCAAGACTTGAAGCAATCAGGATCTTCCTTGCATTTGCATCGTGGAAAGGATTTAAAGTTTTTCAGTTAGATGTGAAGTCGGCGTTTCTCTACGGCAAGGTGAAAGAGGAGGTTTATGTCGGGCAGCCACCGGGCTTCACCGACCCAATTCACAAAGATAAAGTTTATCTCCTTGACAAAGCGTTGTACGGCTTAATCAGGCCCCGAGAGCCTGGTATGAGACCTTATCTCAACATCTGCTAGCCAACCACTTCACTCGAGGAAAGATAGACGCCACTCTGTTCACAAAAGAAGTCGATGGGCATCTTCTGATTGTCCAAATTTACGTGGACGACATAATTTTCGGGTCTACAAATGAACAACTCTGCAAAGATTTTGAACAAGTTATGAAGCAGAAGTTTGAAATGTCTTCAATGGGTGAGATGAAGTTCTTCTTGGGACTTCAAGTTGATCAACTTCCCGAGGGAACTTTCATACATCAAACAAAATACGTTCATGATGTTCTGGAGAAATTCGGGATGTCAGGAATGTCACCAATGTCCACCCCATTAGCGACGAACCATGGGATAAACCCTGATCTCACCGGAGAGAAGGTAGATGAAACATTGTATCGCTCCATGACCGGCTCGTTAATGTACTTGACGGCATCAAGACCGGATATTATGTATCCAACCTGCCTCGCGGCTCGATTTCAGTCAAATCCTAGAGCCTCGCACATGGTAATTGTGAAAAGGATTCTACGCTACCTGAAAGGAACCCCATCTCTGGGGTTGTGGTATCCAAAAGTTGGCGACTTCACGCTCGAAGGATATTCTGATTCTGATTTTGGATGCTGCAAAGTGAATGCTAAATCAACAACAGCGGGGTGCCAGTTTTTCGGGCCACGATTGGTCACCTGGCAATGCAAGAAGCAGACCTCTGTCGCTTTATCCACTTGCGAAGCTGAATATGTATCTGCTAGCAGCTGTTGCTCTCAGATCTTGTGGATCCAGCAACAGATGCGAGACTACGGTTTGCAATTTCTTAACTCCCCTATCTTTGTTGATAATGAGGCAGCAATAAACATAACAAAAAATCCTGTTCATCACGCTAAAACGAAACCCATTGAAATTCGTCATCACTTCATCCGAGACTGTTTCGAGAAGAAGTTGATACGAATAGAGAAAATCCACACCGATGAACAAAAAGCTGACTTACATACCAAAGCTTTTGACAAAACACGTTTTAAATATCTTTTGAAACTTAATGGTATGAAGTTACTATCGGATGCGGAGGAAATCGTTGGCGTTGATGAAGGTGCCACTGTAGATGATGTTGAAAAACAATCTGCAATGGTTTGTCGAATTTTTACTTGTTTTGGTTTTTAGGGGGAGATAGTAGTTTTATTTTCAGAAAATACAAAAACAATAAAAAATTTCAAAAACCCAAAAACATGATAAAATTTCAAAAAGAGTTTGTGTAAAAAGGGAAAATGATAGTACATCAGCTAGACGGTTACAGTACGCTAAAGAAATGGAAAGTTTAAATGCGTTAAACAGTCTCACTGATGATGTGCCGATAGGTTTTTACACATTTAGTAAGTCTGTTCGAGATACAAACCTAAAATCTTACTTGCTTATTTCGTGGGGAACACTACTTGGATATATAGGTAACCCCTGAACTCTTGTTTGAAAGGTCTCATAATCTGATATACTAGGTCTTTATAATCAATGATGTCTGGGGTATTATTCCGGGACTTCTGCTGAACGGTAGTTCTGACCTAGTCCTTGGATAATACTTTCTGAAATGCTTGAAACATAGCATTAAACCCTCAGCATGCCGATAAAACAATAAAATTGATAGTCGCTGCTGTTGTAGCAAAAAGATCCTCTAAAGGGGACACACCTTAAAGTCGAAGCTAATATCTCTCTGCGTATACGGAAGTATCGACCTGAGATCCCTCGGCCCTCGCATACCTAATTTATATACAGATATCATTGTAGTATACTCACCTGTAAGACTACTTTATTGGGATTCTGGATACGGGAGTATATTCAAGAGGTGGGACACACGTATAAGTTTAAGTATTTAAAATACTAAATCAGTATCCTGAACAGATTGAAATGTGTGTAAGAATTTAAGTGGATCAGCATATCGACAGTCTAGGTGAATTGTTTAATGTTTGGCATGAAATCAAGCTTAATGGTACTTGTAACTTGTCGGAAGCTGATATGATTCCCTAACACGCTCACCAAAAATATGTCTGTAAATAGTTTATTTTTACTTTTCTTATAATCTGTTTTTCATTTCTAGTCTAATTGCTTCATTAAAAATCCCAAAAAGATTTTATTTTTCTGCTTTATTTACCGACAAACCAAAGTGGAGAGTTGATCTTCGGATTCGAAAGTGATAGAAGATGCAGGAAGTTTATAGGAAGGAAGATGAGTTTGGAGCTAATCATAACTATTTTGTAATTGAAAATGTCAAACACAAGTTCATTAAGTTGATACTTGTAATTTTTTCAGAAAAATGTTTGAACAAATTTTCCAAAAGTCAGTATGTTTTGTTTCAGGTCAACCAAGGTCATTAAGTTGGACTTGGTCGACAAATTAAGTACCTTGGGTCATTAATTTGAACCAAGCAACTTAAGTGGATTTCTAAAATCTGACAAAATTTGAGAAAAATCAAAGTTTCCTTTAAAAGGTTAAAGTGTGCCTCATTCGGATGTTCATCCGGACGGATAGCCATACGCACGGATGGCAATGCGCCCGGGTGACAATACGCGTCTGTTGATAGTATAAATAGAGGGTCAAAGAGTCAGTCAAAGTTATCCGCACGTACAATACTTTTTCTCACTCGCACTTTGACTTTCTGATTTCGGAATTCTTTGCACGGATCTTTGTTTTCGTTGGTTTGCACAACATTTACAATGGCAAAGGTATGTTTTTCTAACTCAAATCTGCAATAAATCCATTGTTTGTTATCTGTTCATCGCGTATCTTCTCTTTCGGAGCTTTAATCTTAGATCTAGCCTATGTTAGTTTGTTTTGTCATGAATAAATCATAGGGTTTTGTTCGGAATGATTAGATCTAGAGTTTTACCGGTTTAATTTGTGTTATAACATGTTAAAATCTTGTAGATCTGATGTTTGGACGGTACGTAGTGTCGGCTAGGTTTTTGTGAAATTAAACTTTGAATAGGAAGTTTTAGACATCATTGAACATAGGGTTTTGATCGCGTTGACATCATCTATATAGATCTGTGTTCAATTTTAGGATTTGCCTTAGAAAATTTTTGATGTTCATAGACTGTTCTTCATCTGTGTTTTGTATCCGGACGGATAACAATACGCACGTATAAACCTGTGCGCACGGATGGCAATCCGGGGCAACGTCATGTTGTACGCGCGTATGGCAATCCGGGGCAATGTCATGTTGTACGCACGGATGACATTTTGGGCACATGTTGTACGCACGGATGGCAATCCATTGGAATGTCAGGTTGTACGCACAGATGGCAATACGGGGCATAGACAAGTTGTCCGCATGGATAACTTATCCGCACGGAGAACTCATCCGCACGGATAAGTCATACGCACGGATAAGTCATGCGTACGGATAACCATTTTAATTGTCAAACCATTCAGAAGGTTTTTCTTTGTCAGAATATTTTGAGATCCCAAAATTATTTCTTAAATGAATAAAATTTCTGCAGGATTGGGATAAATCTCATAATATTTATTGTGTATTGGATGAAGTGTATACCGAAAACACATTAGTTCAAGATGTTGCGAAATTCTTAAGAGAAAGCAGAATCTCTAAGGCTTTAACTGATAAGACAATAGCTTATGAATCTCATGTGAAACGATTTTGGAGTGCTGCAATATACGAAGAGAGTGATAAAACCATTTATTCTGTTGTATCAAAGAAGGATGAGAATGGAAGAGATGTAGATTTGGAGATGAAAGTGAAAGTTGGTGATGTAAGGAGAGTGTTGAATTTAGGAGACGCTGATAGTGACCCAACCATAAGTTCTGAACGTCTTGTAAAAGGATTGTGGTGTAGAATGGGTTTTGCTGGTAGTGTAAATGGAAGGATGCAGAAGACAAGTTTCAGTCACGCTTATAAATTCATGGCTCATTGTGTTATTCATGCATTGTCACACAGAAAGGGTGGATATGATGAAACTCAAGATTATATCATGAATATCATTGCTTGTCTTGTACTGAACAGACCATACAATATATCTCAAGTAATTTTTGATCACATGTTTGAGAATGTAAAGGATGGAAGCAAGAGGTTCCTTATGTATCCTAGGTTTGTCCAGATGTTGATAGATGATAAGTTTGAAGGTTTAGAAAAGAGAAGTAACGATATTTTGGGATTGAGGCATATGACACCAGACACAATCAGCAGGTTGATCAAAGGTCCAAATCCAGGAGCAAAGAGAATGATCTGCAAAATTTCAAATCCGAACTATGTAGCTCCAGAAAATGATGCTTGGAGACATGAAGATAGCAATTCTGATAATGAAGATGACAAGATGAGTTTGTTCTATAAGAAAGATACAAGATGGTGGTGTATCAAGGATGGAAAGAGAAAGAGAACTCCAAAGACGTCCCCTGCAGTTTCTATTCCGAAGAATGTAGAAAAGGGTATTGTGAAAGGGGGAGTCATAAGGAAATTAGAATTTTATATTGTGAAAATTTCTAATAAATTTGTCAAACATCTGTTTTGCAGGGTCTTCTGAAAAACAACATCACAAGTTGATAGATGAAACAGTTCTGGAACCATCAACAGTTATTCAAGAAGGAGCTGATCTATTATCACAATCTCTTCAAAGTTTCTTAAAGAAGAATGAGGATGCTGCTAAAGGTGTTAAAGATCAAGAAGGTGTCGTTCAAGATCTATCAAGTGATGATGATTCTGAAACCACTATATCAGAATCTGAACTTGATCCAACAACTCTTGGCAAAGGAAAAGCTCAGTTAAAGAAGAAGTCTCCAAAGAAAAAGAAAGGGTCAGATGAAGAAGATTCAACTTATGATCCTGAGAATCCAAAGAAACAAATCAAGAAAAGAAAAGCTGTTATAGCAGGATTTATTCCAAGAAGTGTTCGAGCAAGAAAAGGCGAAAGTCAAGTTCAAAAGGAACATGATGGTAAAGATACTCAACATGTTGAATCACCTCAACCACAAGAAACAGAAGCCGAAAAGCAGACTAGTCATGATGACTACGTTGAAGTTACTGAGGCTGGAGTCTTTTATTCAAAGTTTCCAAAAGTACCAGAAAATATAGAGACTCCAGAATCTTCACGTCCAAGAGGCTCAGATGATTTCTTCAGCAATATGCCATCTGCTTCAGGAGATCCATTAGAAGATCTGAATTTTGATGATGACTTATTCAACAATGATGCAGTAAGAGTTCTGGCAAAGAAAGTCAAAGATCTTGAAAAAGAAAAAGAAAAGGCTGAAGGAGAACGTGATCTTTTGTTGAAGCAAGTTAATAAGATAATGAAAGCTCATGATCAACTCAGATCGGTGTTAATCTTTCATGAAGAAAACACCATGAAGAAAACAAAGGAAGATGGTGATAATAATGCTAAACTGATTGAAGTTCTTATGGCAGAAATTTCTTCATTGAACGAGAAGACAAAGAATCTCCAAGATGTAAATCAAACACTCAATCAACTTCTAAGTGAAATGAGTGAATCTACTTCAAACGAAATGAAAGCAATGAAGTTGGAGATGGAAGCCATGAAAGCTGACAAAGTGATGAAAGATGAACAACTCAAGATGTTATATTCTGTTGTGGAAAATTTTTTGAATAAAGATGTTCATGCTGCCTTCAATGAAATTGAAGTAAGAAAAGTTGAAGAAAGAAGACTTGAAAGAGAAAGAAGACTAGCTGAGGATGCTATCCAAAAGAACAAAAGTGTAGTTGAAGATGTTCAGGAAGCTGGTGGTTCTTCAAGTCAAATTGATACTGAGATGATTGATGCTGAAAGTGCTCAAGAACAAGTTGTACATGGTCAAGATTTCATGTTGGTTGGAGAGCCTTCTCAAATCATTGATTCAGATCAAATCATTCGTAGAGTTGCTGTTGCACAAAAGAAGAAAAAGGCCAAAGAAGTGTTGCTATTAGAATTCAAGACAAAGCAATTTGTACTTATTGGTGATGCATATACAGTGCCTCTCAATGGAAAAGAAACTCTTCACAGAATAAAAATTATGAAAAGGAGAAAAGAAGCAAAGAAGGCTCGTGGAGAAGAAGTTAATGATTCTGATGAAGAAATACTTGGTGATGATGAAGCAGATGAAGATGAAAAAGACGATGTTGAGAAAGACGAAGATGAAGATGAAGACGACGATGATAAGAAAGACGACAATGATGAGAAAGATGGTGATAAGAAGAATGATGACGATGATCAAGGTTCTTCAGGATTGATTGTGAAGAATCCTATTGATGAACAAAAGATTGAGGAGTTTCTGAATGATCAGATCAACGAACAAAAAGATGATGATCAGCAAGAAACTTCTACTTCTGGAAAGCAGCACATGGATCAGGTATTCCTCACAAATCCTACCGTCATTTTCTTACATGATAAAAATCAGGAGGTGATTGAGGTTAGAAGATCAAGGGAAGAAATGTTAGAAGAATTGGGATTACAAGAAGGGAAATTTAAGTTCGATATTGAAGATGAGATTCCAGAGACTTCTGAAGGTGTATTTGAGCCAAGATATGCTTTCGAAGCTGATCATTACAATGATGTAATTGTTGAAGATGCTTCAGATTCATCTGATGATGAAGTCAATTTTCATTATTCTGGGATTGATGAAACATTTCCTTCGTTGTCGGAAATGTTCAAAGATCGAAATGAAGAAGAAATCAGGAGAAAGATAGTGGAAAAAGTGTCTGCATAAGGTATTCCAAATACCATACCGAGAGAAAACCTTGCAGAAGAAAGAAAGAAATGGTACAAAGTCATGCCAAAAGAGAGAAAGAAACTTCGGGCACTTCAATTCTTTACACACGACAAAGAACTCTCTTGGGGTGATATTCTCTCTTGGGGATATTTGGAAGACTTAAAGGTTTATGCTATCAGAAGAGAACAGGGAGTACAGTATTTTGAGTTCTTGTCTGACATCAAAACTATGCCATGGTGGGATATAGATGAATTGGTGAAAACAAAGAATATCAAAGAATATTACCATGGGTTGGATGTGAAGCAACATGATCAAGAATTATGGAACTATGTGAAGTTACAAGCACAGAAAAGATATCCTGATTGGAAACCACAATTCCCAGAACAAATTGTCAGAATCTTAGAAAGTGGTAAAAAAGATATTACTCTGGATGTCAAGCCTCCTAGTTGTTTGAAGAATATGCCTTTAAGGGCAATGGAGTAAGATTTCCATGAAGAGTTTGAAGGATGGTTATACAATCGATCAACAGCCGAAGCAATAATTTCATTAAACAACAAGTCCACTGGAGAACCAAGAAGGATCTGTGTGTTAGATCCTATGTGGCTTGTAAATTGCTCGAAGAAAGATATAGATTGTCTGTTCTACAACAAGATAGTTTATGAGAGACCTGACAGAGAGCAAGCTATGCAATATCAAAAAGTTGTGGATGTTTGTTACGCAAAAGACATCAACTCTGGAAGATACTGGAAGACAAAATGGAGAGATCTAGAGATTGACGAGTTCTTGAAAGAATACAAGCGTGAACAACGTTCCAAAAAGATTGCTGAGCTTGCTGCTAAGAGGGGAAAACGTAAATTGGGGATTGTTCCTCCAACAGATCAAACACCAATTGAATCTGAAGAAAACAAAATTCCTAAGTGGGACCAGAAGCGTGATGGAGATCCTGTCTACAGAAATTGGTGGATGACTGAAGGAAGACAAAAACGAAAAAGAATGTTGGAGGAAAAGGCACAGAAAAGAAGGGAGAAAGCGCGTGAACGAAGACGCAGCAGAAGGAATTGAAGACTATGCTGGAAGGTACTATAGCTACATCCGAGGGGGAGTCTGTTAGTACATAACGTCTGTAGCTTCCGTCAGCATGTAGTCATATTTTGTATTCTGTGTTTATGTATTTTGTCTGTATGTATGTATGTAGTTAGCATGACAACTCAGGAATAGGTTCTGTATGTGAAAGTGTTGTTTGGGACAAGTTCATCCGCACGCATGGCAATACGCACGGATGGTAATACGCACGGATGACTTATCCGCACGAATAAGTCATACGCGCGGATAACCACACGCACGGGTAAGCCATACGCACGGATAGCCCACCCGCACGTACAACATTTCTTAGTCTCCTGAGGTTGCCTATAAATAGGAGGTCCGGTGCAACTTTGTTAGAACTTTTGGACACGCACGGATAGTCTGTACTTCTACCGGATCTTTGTAACTTTCAGAACACTCAATAGAAAGAACAGACAAGCAGTTAAACGTTGAATTCTGTGTTGAACAAATCTGTGATTCGTCATAATGGATTCCGCACATTAGACGAAATCGATTCATCTTGTTCCTACGATCAGATCCTGTATCAACGGGACCAACACAAGATCCATCACTCCTGACTGGAGTCTGGAATCTAGGACCTATTGACCTTTGGAAATTTTGGTTTTGAAACCTTGAGTTTCGACATAAATAACCCGAGTTTGATTGAACTCTAGATTGACTCCAAGAATTTTGAAAGTTATATTTTCTAAAGCCATTGTTATAAAATTTTCGACCACCGTTATTTTGGTATCGAGTTTGATATTGACCTTGACTTCTGAAATTACGTGATTGACCATTAAAATTATTCATTCTTGGTGAACTACTCCTAGGTCTCTCATATCTACCTGATATAGATTCAGGCAGAAACTTTTGTTGATTTCTTTGGAGATCTTCAATTCTGTAAGTGCAGCACGAGGCTGTGTCAGGTAAACATGCCCTTGTACCCCATGTGTAACAACTCGCACTTTCGCGCTTGTTACTCTCGTTAAGCCTAGCACCAGAGATTCGGATCATAATGTAAACTATAACGCTTACTATGCTACTTCGCATACACATCGCTAATTTGAACTCGCTATATCACAACACTTGCACTTTTCGCATATACTATTACGCTATTGCTACGCTGCTTGCAAACGCAAACTCGAAACGCAATTACTTATGCTATGACCTATTATTATATTAATTAGTTATATATATAAATATCTAAGTATTAAGACTTGTTTAAACGCGCACTCGCTGGCACGCGAAACTCAATCTATCGCACTGAACGCAACATAACATGATACTACTTATCTCGCTAAAACGTATAATGTTTAACGCAACGCAACGCTTAACGAACGAACCAAAGTTGGAGAACTAACTCGCGCAAACTCGGCCGCTCGAATGGCCTTCCGTCCGAATGGACATCCGCCCGGATGACCATCCGTCCGGATGACAATTCGTCCGAATGGGGCCATCCGAGCACCACGCTATCGCGCACCGCCTTAACCTTTCCCCTCCACTATAAATACCAACCTTATGTCTCCATTCCAATACTTTGACACTCTCATCCGCCACCAAGCTCTCAGACGATATTCAAGGACATTTTGTAAGCTTTTTCACTCAAATCTTCGCTAATCTTCATCTAGAGTTAATTGCCAAAATGGTCCCTGAGGTTTGCTCACTTTTGCCACTTTAGTCCAAAATCCAAATTTTTTAAATCTGGGTCCCTGAGGTTTGCATTTTGTTACCATTTTAGTCCAAAAACAAAATTTGACCAGAATCCCCAAATTAAAACCCCCTGTTTTGTCCTTACCCTCAGGGGTATTTTGGTCATTTTAGAATTATTATAACTAAAATGTCATCTGTCTCTCTCCTCTCTCTCTTTTAAAACCCTAAGATCATAACTGGAGATCATAACTAAAATCTCTCTCTCTTTTTGGTCATTTTCTCTGCTCAACCTTATCTCCGATCACCGGAGATCATAACTCCGACGCCTTGTCTACTGGCGACGAACACAGCCCCCATCACCCCTCTCCCCTCGGTTTTCTCCTCCGACGACATCAACCACCTTACCAACATTCCCCTTTCAATATAACACCCAACCCCTACTCCCGTGATACCCTCTGTACACCTACAAAACAATCCCAGAAATCCAGTGAGAGAGAGAGAGAGAGAGATACGAAGAGAGGGGGAGCAGGCGTCGGGTTCCGGCGAGATGCGGCGGCGGCAGACGGCAGCTCCGTCGTCTATAGCGGCGGTGATAATTGTTTTTGTCCGACGGGTTTCACCGATAAAGAAACCCTTCCCCGTTTCTTCCTATTTTGTTTCTTTTCTGTTTTGTGACGATAACGCTGATGATTTCTGATGATGGCTTGATGATGCCTGATTTGAAGTGGGTGTTGGGGTTTAAGGACCATGGGAGGTAGGAAGGTAAGATTGGCCAGGGTTTGTTGGAATTGGGGGGAGATAGGAGGTGGGTGTGGTCGGAGATGGTGAATTGGTGGTGAGTGGGGGTGGGGGTGTTGGGACGGTGGTGGGGGTGGGAAGAGAAGTAGAGGATGAGGGTGATGGAGTTGAGGTTGTCTGTATGTGTGTGAATGTCTGTATGTGTGTGAATCGGAGATCGAGATGGAGAGATCGAGAGGTTGGGGGTGGATGTGGATAAACTCAAAAAAGGTAAATGTGTGTGAATGTCTGTATGTATATATATATATATATATATATATAATTAATTTTGTTTTAATTTATTAAAAGAGTAAATTAAAATGACCAAAATGCCCCTGCACAAAAGGACAAAACAATCAGGTTTCAACACTTAAAAAGGGGTTTTTTTTTTAAATTTGGACTAAAATGGCAACAAAATGCAAACCTCAGGGACCCAGATTTAAAAATTTTGGATTTTGGACTAAAGTGGCAAAAGTGAGCAAACCTCAGGGACCATTTTGGCTATTAACTCCTTCATCAATAATCACTTCTACACCATCTTCTTCATCAAAAGCACACACAAACACTAACTTTTCCCTGAAATCATTGATTCGGACCTCTCGAAGGTGGGTTTCACTCATTTTGCTTAGGCAAACTGTTGAGAAACACCATTCAATCAAGATAGGTTCCAGATCTAAAGGATTTCCACACTTTTCAACTAAGCTATGAAAGATTTCAACACTTTTTCATCTGTTTTCAACTTTCTTTCGGTTTTTACATAAATTTCGATGGAATCTGGACTCAATCAGACTCTCGATTCATTCCTTAGTCGAAAGTCGGCTTGAAAACGGATTTCCACCGGAGAGATGGACCGATTAACGGGTTAAACATGAAACTTCATCAAGAACAACTCGTCTGTCCGAATGGGCGGGGCCCATCCGACCGCAGGAACTGGATTGATGTATTCCGTTGTTTGACACGTCGTCACACCGTCTCCATTAAACTCAAAACCTTTTCCTTTGAAATTTTTTACAAAACTTCAACCGCAGATCACCCGCCTGAATGGCCATCCGTCCGGATGACCTGATTCTTACAACCTCCATTGCTTTAAACGCTTTTAACTAAAACTTCAGTTTTAAACGATTTCACAAACAATCACATCTCATCTGAATGGCCATCCGCTCGGATGACCATCCGTCCGGTTGACCATCCGCTCGGATGGAACCCATCCGTTCGGATAAATTGTTGAACACTTTACCCCACTCGACCCTCTGTTTACAACCATTCAGCCCTGAGGAAGACTTATGCATCTGTTTCCGTGCACAGGCTAACCCGACGCGCTCCCTTCAATCTAATCCAGCTTGTGTTTACTTGATAAACACACACTGTGAGTATACCAGACCCCCTTTTTACGCTTTAAAACACACTTTTGGGGTGTAACATATGTTCATATCTAAAACACACTTATCAAAACGCAGTACACATTCTAAACTATTATCACACGCGAATGACTGACGTACATATTTACACGTGATGCTTGATACATATGTGCTAGGACTCTTACTCGTTATGTTCCACCTTAGCTAGTATGGTACTATAGTTCGACTCACACCCGACGGGGTCTAGTTAAGGATAACACGCCCTGTTGGCTCTCCTTCGCAGTCATCTCGAGACTTAGCTGGTAGTAATTGTCTTATGAGTATATGTGTTGTGTTGAATCATGTTTATGTATGAGGAAGTTCGTAACGATTTATCTACTTTACTACTATATCAAACTTGTATACTCGCCAATACTTATTTTATTGACTTTATTTTAACGTATGTTGCAAGTTAATCGCAAGTTATCATGAAACAAGATTAGGAAGTCTAGAAACTCACTTAAAATCTAGGTTGTCGGATCTGTATTGTGTGAGAGACATGAAATCTGTATGACTGTTTGTTGAGATATTGTTTATTAGTATGGGATAATGAACGCATTAAATATTGTCACTAAATAGTTGTTATGGATTCTCTTGAGCAATCTGCTTCGCCTAGTGCCACGCCCCGATGATTCCGCCATCGGTTGGGGTGTGACACCATGTCTGCTGTAACATTTTATATTCTGGAATCTTGACACGGGGCCGTGTCCATGGGCACGCCCTCATGTTTGCTTTCTGAAAAAAATTGGTATTAGCACTTTTGACACGGGCCGTGGCTCCCACACACGGGGCCGTGTCAAGTGCCTGTTTTCCAAAAAAATTGTTATTTTTAACACATATCTTACATATTTAATCAATTTAACCTATTTTTGACACATTGAGGACAATGTGTAATTTAAGTGTGGAAGGGGGGGGGGGGGGGACTTAATAACTTGAAAATTGTTTGTCCTAAAAACGAGCCTTATACAAAACTCTACTTGGAACCGCTAAAACACCCTAAATCTTTTTTCAAAACCTTTCTTTTTATTTTTGTTTTGTCTTGTTTATTGTTTAAGTCAAGAAATCAAGTTCTAAAAAGTTCAAGTTTTCATAAATATTTACAACTGATAGCACCGTGATAAAAAAGGAACCATACAAGAAAAATTTATAAAAAAAGGGCATGACTAATTTCTAAAATTTGATTGTATATATATTTTCACATTTTTACTCTTTCCCACAAACTTGTGAGTTTTGAGCCATTAACGAGCATCAACTATCATATCTATACTAAATGCTTATTCTTCATTTCTTTTGTGAATAGCCCGTACGGTTCCTACAAATCTAGAACTTGACAAGATAATATATTCCCAGTCCTTACCGACTAATCCAAGTAAGTATATGATTGAGCCATTAGGATTTTAAACCCTTTTTCATTTCAACCTTATTTTCCATTTCTCACTCTCCACAAAAATACAAAAATTGTCCTTAGTTAACCAATTTGAGCCTAAACCCTTTGATTTCAAAAACCCAAAAACCATATGTTTATCTTTACACCCTTTATTTTAGTTAAAAAAAACGGTTCTTTTGGAAAACGCAAAAAAATTATGTGACTAACGCTTATAAAAAAAAACTATTATTTAAAGTGCTTGAAATATATAAGCAAATCTATTGCTTAAAAAAACACTTACTTAGTTCATAAAGTCATAAAATAAAGCCTTCAAAAGAAAACCGACTTTTTACGCTTTTTGCCACTTTAAATAAAACCTACCCTACCCCTAACCAAAAACCTACTCTTCAAAGTCCTTTTGATATTTGCAAAGATTAAGTCAAAAAATAGGAGGTTTGATTAATTGTCAAGCTTATTGTAGGAGTAAGTTTCGTGCCGGGACGGAGCGTTTCAGTTATACATTTTGGCCGAGTGTTGAGTGACCACTTGTGAGATAGATATGAATATATATATAGCTTAATGAAATTTTAAATATATGTTATGCTTATAAATATTTATTTTTCTTGAAAAGTTCCAAAAAAATCATGTCGAATAGGATTGTAAATAAAATAAAAATGAGAATAAATAACGAACTTGGAATCCCGACACTCTATACACAAGACCCAAAACTTCTCTTCTACCCATTCTATTTGGGAGTGTAAGCAATAATAATAAGAGTTTTGCTTGAGGACAAGCAAAAATTCAAGTGTGAGGGTATTTGATATGCACAAAATACAACATATAAATCATATCAAATAAGGTATAAAAACAACCCTTTTTAGTACTAATGTTGGAAAAATTGTGTTTCTTTGTTTACTTTTGATTTTCGAGATTAAAAGAGTTTAAACAGACAAAAGGAACAAATTAATGGCGAAAACCAACATAAATACAAAGAAAAGAAGTTGGCACACTACACCGACCCTCCAAGCTTAACGCCAAAGACAAAATAACAAGACCAGAAGCCAAGCACGGGGCCGTGCGCCCAACCAACATTCCCAGAGAATAAAGACAAATAGAAAACGACAAATGACATGGGGTCGTGTCCCCTAAGCAAGTGTCGTGGTCAACTCTCAGATTCGCAAATATAGGTTCGTACAACAAGTACAAAAGACACGGGGCTGTGCCGTTGACACACGAGGTCGTGACGTTGACACACGAGGCCGTGTGTGCAGAAGAACTGACACCAACATTAAATGAAGACAGAGAAGGGAAGGAAACACTACCGTGTGAAGCTACTGTTTTCAGCTATAAAAGGAGGTGCTTGGCTCATTTGCAAACCATCCCATGGGAAACCACTTCTCTCACACTTGCCACCACTCCACCACCACAATACCACCATCATCCACCACTTTCATCCATCATCCATCCTTAGAGTGTGTGTGTGGTCTCGGGATCCAAGATCGATAGTAAGAGTTTTTGTCAAACAAAGGCCATGCTTGGCTAATATCTTACATCACTTGGTGAAGACAAAATCATTTATGTATTACTTTTGATTTCCTAGTTTTGGTAACTTTTTATTTGGGTTTGTATTAATTACATTAATAACTAATTTTTATATTGAAGGTGAACTTTATTTAATCATTTCTTCATATTTTGTTGATTCACTTATTCGTGTCTTTACGATCTATATAAAGCGCGTTAACTGCCTGGAAGGGGGTTAGAAGGGTGGTTGGGTAAAGTTTTTGCCTCGTTCAGTGTATAGATCCTGCGATGACTTGATTCAAGCTTATTAGGACTTTCCTTGAGCCAGATAGCATCAAATCGAGGGAAGTAAGAACGGCTTGTAATCCCTTATAAAATTAACTACTATTAAAACTTTAAACCGGTCTTGGAGGAATGTATCCCTGCTGACTTAGACCAATATGGCCGAGGGTAGCTTGCCTCCAAAAGAGGGACATGCCACTTTTTGCATTAATAACTTACTTAATTATCTTTCAATAATCCGACCTTGCGGGACTGTATCCCTACTAACCCAGACCAATATGGCTGGGGGTAGCGTTGCCTCCAAAAGAGGGACATGCGACAATAACTAAGATAATCTCTTAAAAAACCCAAACCGAGGAAATCATCAAAGGATACATAAATGACGAGTCGGATCCAAGTGATTCTATCATGTCTATCTGTTTTATTTATTTTATTTCTTCATTTTTATTTTTTTAAAAAACAAAAACAAAAAATTTCTCTATATTTGGTTAGATTAGACGTCGACGATATTCCGGTATTAAAAGCTCTTGTGTCTTTGGACGGCCTTGGTATCT
The DNA here is from genome assembly GCA_030545235.1 of Helianthus tuberosus. NCBI lineage: Eukaryota > Viridiplantae > Streptophyta > Magnoliopsida > Asterales > Asteraceae > Helianthus > Helianthus tuberosus. The sequence continues at coordinate 174,464,046 of CM060363.1, forward strand.
TACCATCACTATATTATTCCAACGATGGGTGCATTTGCCCTAGCGTGTTGTAGAGAATGATAGTTTTACATCGTGTTTTATAAATTTAAAGCTTGATAAAAAGGGTAAAAAGGTACTAAAAATACATTAAAAATCCGTACACTCCGACACACGTCAGGGGTGCAACCCCCCCCCCCCCCCTATCCGAATGTTTCGGTTAGAAGTGTAACATTTTCGGTTTTTGGTTAAATTTTTTTTAAATTATATAGGTTATGTTCCCGCCATTTATTTTGCCTAAAAATCCACTGCCCCTACCAAGTTTATTGTCAAAAATATTTATACATATTTTTGTATTGAGTTAAAAAAATGTGAAGAACATGCTATTAGTAAGTTTTATAATTGTTTATAAACTTTAAGTAAAGTTTGTCACTACTTTATATATAAATCAAAGTTGAGGGTTATTTTTTATCTTAAAGGTACTTACCATTTATCTTAAAAATCGTTGAGTTGTAATTATTCGTCTAGATACTTAACATTTATCTCGTATCATTATAAATATTTGGTCTTTATTTTTGTTAAACAATATTTAGCTTTATGTGTAAGAACGCCTCATTTGAATGAATGAAGATTATGTAGTTTTATTTTGAGTTATTATTGTTTGAGAACCAAATTTCCGACCCGAACATATAACCCGAAACATAGCTCCCATGACTTCCCCCCCCCCCCCCCCCCTTCCATCCGCCGGAACTTTTGGTCAAGCTCCGCTACTTTCAAGAATGTCATTCCTACGCAATTTAGAAAATAAACACAGGTGTTTAAAAGAAAAAAAGAGATCAATGCACAATTGCATGATTTGCAAGTTTAAAAACTAGTAGATCTGAAAAAATAGCAGTATAGAAATCACTAAACAAAAGAAATAAACTATTACAGCTAATGAGTTTGGATCAGGTTCAGTTATGACGCAGAAACAATGTTTTCTCAAATACGAACTATCACATATCCTACTACACGGATTATTCACGCCAGTATGTTAGTGCACCTTGTGTCTGTAGCTTGTATTATTGTTTACTTATTTTGGGCGTCGATCTAGAACCCGTAATGTTTACGAAATGGTTAAGTGTTGACTATTTTGTAAGTTATATTAAGTGTGACTTACTCCTGTCACAACTTAATATAACAGTTAGTGTTGTTTGGGTGTTATCGAAATAGAAAGATTATGTGGACATCGAAACAGGATAAAAGGACATCATCGAAACAACTCAATGTCTATTTCGATACCATATATGCTGTTTCGATGGGTCTATAATTAATTGTATTTCGATATAGCTTGCTCTATTTCGATATGATTCAATCAATGTCTAAGGGTCATGTTTCCATTGTAAATCACTGGTGTGACTATAAATACCAGAGATCTTTCTCTGTTTTCTTTAGAGAGCACATTCAGAGAGTTTTGAGCATTCTTGTTGATATTGTAATGTTACTCTGCTAGAATCAATATATGAATGTTTGAAGTGATTTTCTTTGTGTATTGATTGTGTTCTTGGGCTTGATTTGCATATAATCAAGGATTCCGCATTTGGTTTTGTGTTAAACACTAAGGATTAGGTGATCTAGATCCTCCTCTAGGGACCTACACAGTGTGCATGGATACATCATAACCTAGTGTAAAATAAGCATAACCTAATATAGCATAAATATAAATAGCAATATAACAAACTAGTATGATATTATCATTATTTAACATAGAATTATTAGCTATAAATCAAGACACATAAGAGTACAATTGGCCAAGAACACACATTACCATCTTTTATGTTCTTTCAAATTCAAACATTAGGTCTTTTTCTGTCCCAACATGGAAAAGCAACCTAACAACACCAAAACCTAAACCATTGTTACATTCATAAACCTGACATGCTCCTTGAACAATCAACAACATTAGATTCACAAGAGTAAACACGACAGCAATAACTTTCCACCAAGCAAGAACATATTTCTTGATGAAATGATACACCTTAACCCGCGGCACGTTACCATAATACTTATTAACCCTCGCAACCGTCTTTTGCAACCCGGACGCCTCTTCAGTTTTCAACTGCGATTTACTAATCCCGTTAAAGAGTTTCGCGATCTCATCATCGTCCAACTCGCCTTCAATTATATGCTTTTCGCGAAGAATGCGCACATCCTTCACGCTATCGATAATCCCGCACATTAGATCAACATATTCCGTGAAATCAAGATTTGAAAATGTACCTTTCTTAAACATTAACCCTTCATAAGCCACCAAGTTTCTTAATATAACTTCTGAGTCCGGTTTCAACCTGAGAATCGGGAGGTAAAACGTATGTGTTTCGTCATCAAACTCCACGTCGCGAATCCCTCCATGCGTCATACAAAACTCGACCTTTCCCACGTTCGAAAGCTCGGAAGCGGATGGGATATCGATTTCGAGCACTGCAGGGTTTTCCCCCAACATTTTCTTTACCAAACTTATAATCTTGTCCCATGGTAGTTTTATTATGATCAAAAGAGGCTGCAAAAATGCACTTGCACCCGGGCATATGTCACTAGCCATCTGAACCGCATTTTCGACATCTTCAAGATCAACATCATCCAAAAAATTGGGTCGAAGACACTGGTTTTTCGCATTAACATTGTTGTTTACGATCAAATGATACATACAATCGAGCAAATGAAACCGGTTGTTTATGTCTAGATCGAGTCTTGATATCCGCTTGCTGAACTTCAATGGTGATCGTGTTTCACAGATTCGAACCATCATATTTGAAAGAAAAGAGTTGTTACAATGGCCCGATAAGTGTTTTTCAAGCGCGCTGCGAGTTTCAATCAATACAAGTAACGGTATCTGGTTTTCGACCTTCACTATATCTTCAAAAGTCTCCAAGGAGTTTCCTTCGGATACCTTTGATAAAATGTCAATCAAGAACACGCCATCTAAGGCGAAAACCCATGCTAACATGTCGTCATTGACGTCGAAGTAAGAGTCGTAGCAGCATCTAACTTCTGGGACGAGTTGTTTGAGATTCTCAATGACAGTTTTCTCAAAATGGGACGCAATTTTGTAGGGTGTTAGGGCTGTTTTCGCAGTGGCGAGTTTGAGTTGTTCTTGGTTGCTATAGAGGTCGGTATGGAAATGATGGATTGGTCCCAAACCGATGCATTTGGGGACATATGACTCGCGGTTTTCGGTTATTAAAGTTTCGGGTACTTGGAAAATGCAGATGGGGAGATCAGTGTCGACTTGAAGATGAGTTTCGAAGGTTTTGCTGATTCTAAAAACCCATTGTGGGTTGTCAATGGATGATGGAGATGAAGAGATGGAGGGTACCATTGTTTTTATGTGTTTTGTGGATTAAGGTGCATTAAGTGATGAAGATCATGTGTAAGTGTATGGGTATATATATGTATGTGTGTGTGTGTATTAGGAAATGGGACTTACGTACATGTTGATTGAGATTATCGAGTGTGGTTATTGATTAATCCGTCACTGAAAATTCTTAAATTTGTTTTAGGTGTAGTGATTCATGTCAAATTTGTTCCCTTCTTTGGACAACTACACAAAAAGACACTTCAGTTCACTGGTGTTGTGCCGTCCAAGTTTTAAAATTATGAGGGGGTGGTTATAGTAAGGATGTTATTTAAACTTGTGTTTGATTGTAAACTTGTGTCTCAAATACGATCTCATACGTCTGTCTACTCATCACCTGTCGGATGTATGAGTTTAATTACTCATTTATGATATTAGCTTGTTAAAAATTTATGGGTTGAGATTCCCATACCTCAAAACCAACTTTAAAGATCAAATACTCAAAATATACTTCTAACAATTATAAACCATTGGGTGTCAGCCCAGTGGCCACCACACCCCGCAAACACCGTGGGGACTCAGGTTCGACTCCGGTCGTTAGCATACCCGCACCTGAGCCCACTCGGTTGGGGGAATCACCGCCAGGCAGCGATGTGGTGAGCTAGCTTGTGGAGTTGTAATACTCCAGCGGATGGGAGGTCCGTGCAAATACCCCCCCCCCCCCCCCACTTCTAACAATTATACAGTTTTATTAATTTCAGTTTCAATTTCCAACAACTTAAATTACCATTTATTATATTTGAAAGATAATATACTTTATAAACGTATTATGTTAGGCTACACGGTATGGGGGTCGACCTTGAACCGGCCTGGACTGGCGCCGCCCCCAACTTTTCCCCCCCTTGGGTCGTCGTCCTCTCCGTCTCCTTGGAGACGTCTCCTTGGAGACGTTTGTGCCAGACCGGAAAATGACAAAAAATCCTACTTTTTAAGGCATGTGCCCGTTGCAAAATAATAATAATAATAATAATAATAATAATAATAATAATAATAATAATAATTTAAATGCCTAAATTAAAACAAACGGCTATAATTCAAATAAACCCCAAAATTCATAAATTTTTTATATAAATACAACCTTTTTACCTTATTTTTTACCCACTTCAACCCAACCTCTCTCTCAACTTTTTATAAAAGGAAAGGAAGTTGCGGTTGACCAAAATCAACCTTCGAAAGCGAAGCCAAAACCGTGGACGCCGCTCGAGGAGGAGGCCTTAGCGAAGGCGTATATTAGCACATCCACACACCCCGTTAAAAGTATGTATAGTTAAATTTTAATTTTTTTAGTATATACTTTTTAATATTAATTTTAATTTTTTTTAGTATATACTTTTGTTAATTGTAGGTAACAACCAAACTGGCGATGGGTTTTGTAAAGCAGTATTATCAAAGTTCCTTGGGAAAATGGAACAAGGACAATATCGAGATCTCGATTCGATATCTTCGAAATGGCGAAAGATGAATCCGGTCGTGAACCGGTTTCCGGAGGTATATAATAATTTATATACAAGTAGGTATCACGACCCCCAACCCGGTTTTACCCGTTTCAGGAGCCGCGGGACAGAAAATCCCGTGGTATTTATTTAATTAAGTTGACAGCGGAAGTTTTCATCAGGATCTTTTTAAAGCTAAAATTTTTCCCAATTATTTTATTTCACAACTCGGGATAAAACCCCGGTAATTTACAATCATATGATTTCACGGAGAAATCTTTATTTTACAAAACATGTTTCTTTATTTTATTATGAGCCACTTTCTTAAGCTTGCAGTGCTCCACGACACTTTTCCTGAATCACAACAGATCACCTAGGGTAGCCTTGTGTCCCAGTAGGCTTGCTGAGTTGGTATTGTATGAAAATTCGATCTACACGTTAAACTGTTTAGATATTACCAACTAGGGTTTACCCCCCCCCCCCCTGAGTTTTAGGGGCCCTGATCCTGATTCTGATTATTCTGAAAATTTTAGGGTTTATGCAGAATCACTTGGGTTTCTCAATTAGGGTTTCCTATTGGATAATTAAAATAATAAATAGGACTTTTGATGAGAGTTGTTACATCCTCCCCACCTTAATAAAAATCTCGTCCTCGAGATTTACTGGAATAATTGAGGATACTTTCGCTTCATCTCTGATTCCAGCTCCCAAGTGTATTCGGGTCCTCTCTTTGAATCCCACTTAACTTTGACTAACACCAATCTCTTGTGTTTGAGAAATATGATCTTTCAATCTTCGATTTGAAGAGGTTTCTCAACAAGTTTTAACTTTTTGTTTACCTCTATATCTTGAAGAGGTACTACCAGGGACTCGTCAGATAAACATATCTTGAGATTGGATACATGAAATACATCATGTATTCCGGCTAATTCTTCTGGTAGTTGTAAACGATAAGCAACTGGTCCTATACGTTGGATTACTGGAAATGGTCCTACGTACCTTGGACTCAGCTTTCCTTTCTTACCGAATCGAACTACTCCTTTCCAAGGAGAAACTTTCAAAAGTACTTTATCTCCGACTTGAAATTCCAGTGGCTTGCGTCGATTATCGGCATAACTCTTTTGACGATCTCGAGCCGTCTTCAGTCTTTCCTTGATTTGAGAAATTTTGTCGGTCGTTTCTTGCACTATTTCAGGACCTGACAATTGACTTTCTCCTATTTCTGCCCAACAAACTGGAGTTCTGCACTTTCGTCCATACAGTGCTTCAAATGGGGCAGTTTCAATGCTTGAATGATAACTATTGTTATAGGAGAATTCAATTAATGGTAGATGATCATCCCAATTTCCACCAAAATCTATCACACTTGCTCGGAGCATGTCTTCTAGGGTTTGTATCGTCCTTTCACTTTGCCCGTTTGTTTGTGGATGATATGCAGTGCTTAAGTTTAGTCGAGTTCCCATTGCTTTCTGGAAACTTGTCCAAAAATGAGAAGTGAACCGACTATCCCTATCTGATACAATGGAGAGTGGAACTCCATGTAAGGATACTACTTCGTCTACGTACAATTTGGCTAACCTTTCCATACTAAAGGTTTCCTTCATGGGTAGAAAATGAGCTGATTTGGTTAATCGATCTACAATTACCCAAATCGCATCATTACCTTTTCTGGTTTTGGGCAACTTAGTAACAAAATCCATTGTTATGAGTTCCCATTTCCATACTGGCATTTCTAATTGTTGTAGTAGACCTGAAGGTTTCTGGTGTTCTGCCTTAACTTGTGAACAAGTAAGACACTTAGAAACATATCTAGCTATATCCTTTTTCATGCCTATCCACCAGAAATTATTTCTTAAATCTTGGTACATTTTATTGTTTCCAGGGTGCATGGTATACCTAGATTTATGGGCTTCCTCTAAGATCTTATTTCTTAATTCTCCTTGCTTAGGTACCCAAATTCTTCTTTGGTGGAATCTCCAAATTCCATCAGATCCTTGTTCTAATTCTGTTATTCTTCCTTTCATTCCTTCAGCATCATCCTTGATTGCTGTTTCTTGAAAATGCTTCAGTTGTTGCATTAAATCTAACTGTAGATTTAATCTAAGAGCACGGACCCGTCGTTGTTTCTCATGGTATTTACGACTTAAGGCATCTGCAACTACATTTGCCTTTCCTTCGTGATATTGAATATCACAGTCATAATCACTTAAGATTTACATCCATCTCCTTTGCCTCATGTTTAACTCTTTTTGCCCAAATATGTACTTTAAACTTTTATGATCTGTATAGACAGTAAATTTACTTCCGTACAGACAATGCCTCCAAATCTTAAGGGCAAAAATTACGGCTCCTAATTCTAAATCATGAGTCGTATAATTTTCTTCGTGCTTTTTCAATTGCCTTGAAGCATATGCAATTACCTTCTTGCGTTGCATTAGCACACATCCTAATCCTAGTTTTGAAGCATCACAATATACTTCAAAATCTTCAGTCCCTTCTGGTAAAGCTAGGATTGGAGCATTTGTTAATTTCTGCTTCAAGATTCTAAAGGCTTCTTCTTGTTTAGGTCCCCATTCAAACTTAATGGCTTTACAGGTTAGTTTAGTTAATGGTACAACTATCTTGGAAAAATCCTTAATAAACCGTCTATAATATCCAGCTAAACCTATAAAACTTCTAATTTCCATTGCGGTTTGCGGAACCTTCCATTTAGTAATTGCCTCTATCTTAGCAGGATCTACATGAATACCTTCATGATTCACCATGTGTCCTAGAAATTGTACTTCTTGTAGCCAAAATTCACACTTCGAGAATTTGGCATAAAGCTTTTCTTTTCTTAACAAAGTTAAGAGTGCATGCAAGTGCTCACAATGTTCTGTCTGACTTTTGGAATAAATAAGTATATCGTCTATAAAAACAATTACAAATTAATCCAAATACGGTTTACAGATTCTATTCATCATGTCCATGAATGCGGCAGGAGCATTCGTTAACCCAAAGGGCATGACGGTAAACTCGTAATGACCCTACCTAGTCCTGAAAGCAGTTTTAGGTATGTCTTCCTCTTGTACTTTCAATTGATGATATCCGGAACGTAAGTCGATCTTAGAAAAATATCTAGCTCCTTGAAGTTGATCAAAAAGATCATCAATCCTAGGTAATGGGTATCGATTCTTAATTGTAACCTTATTCAATTCTCTATAATCAATACACATTCTCATCGAACCATCCTTCTTCTTTACGAACAACACTGGCGCTCCCCAAGGAGATGAGCTAGGTTGTATGAATCCTTTGCTTAGTAATTCATCTAATTGCTTTTTAAATTCTAACATTTCGGTAGGAGCTAACCGATAAGGTGCCTTGGCTATCGGTGTAGTTCCAGGAATTAGATGAATCCTAAATTCTACTTCCCTATTTGGTGGTAATCCTGGTAACTCTTCTGGGAATACATCTGGGTATTCTGAGACTACAGGAATCTCCTTAAGTTCTTTATCCTTAGTACTAATGATTACTGAAATCATATATACTATTCCTTGCTTTCGTTCATAACTAGCAACTTTCATTACTGATATGAACTTCATGGGTTTATGTGGTTGATTTCCTGTAATCATGATTACTTCTCCAGTAGGTGCCTGAATTTCTATAGAGTTCTTATCACAAAGGATTCGAGCATGGTTGGCTATTAACCAATCCATTCCTAATACAACATCGAATTCAGCTAATTTCATAGGTAACAGGTTTGCAGAGAATTTATGACCTGAAAGTTCTATTTCTACTTTTTGCAAAACCTGATCTATTTTAACTGAATTCCCATCTGCGGTTTCGACTGTAAAAATCTGCCTAATGTTGGTTAAGGGTAAATTAAGAGCTTGGCAGAATAAAGTATTTATAAAACTTTGGTTTGCACCAGAGTCAAATAATACTTTTGCGTACACGTTATGAACTAGGAACGTACCAGCTATCACATCTGGAATGAGTTCTGCTTCTTGAGTGGTCAGCTGGAATGCTCTGACATTCTTTTTAGTAGCTCCGTCGGTCGCCTTGGTTTTGTTGTCTGCTGGTTTGGCCAATTTAGGACATTCTGTTTTAAAATGCCCCGCTTCTCCACAGTTAAAGCAGATTATGGTTTTCTTTCTGCAGCTTTCTTCACTATGTCCTACAGCTTTGCAAAAGTTGCAGGTTATATTGCATCTTCCATAATGTTTCTTTTTGCAATTCCTGCAGAACTGAGGAGTTGAGGATTGCCCTGTTCCTCTTTTCTTGAAGTTACTACTATTACCCACACGAAATCCTTGGGTAATTTTCTGAGCCAGTTCCTTCTTCTTGTTTTCATCCCTTGTGCGTACCAGCTCGTCAGTGAGGGTATTAGCTAATTCTACCGCATCGTCAATAGTGCGAGGTCTCGCAGCTTTAACGATATTACGAATTTCACTAATTAATCCCCAAATATAACGAGAAATGAGTACCGGCTCTGGCGAAGCCAGCGTTGGTACCACTCTAGCATATTCGAAGAATGTCGAAGTATATCCTCGACAGTCCATATTCACCATCCGGTGGTTTAGGAACTTATTTGCCATTTGATCTTTTTCATATTCGGGACAGAATTTTCTTTCTACAAGATTCTTAAATTCTTCCCATTTCATGGCATATGCCTCGATCCTTCTTTTAGCTTGTAACACTGTATTCCACCATTCTAACGCCCCTTCTTTAAAAAGATTTGACGCATACAGAACTTGATCTTCCTCAGCACATTTACTTATGGTGATCACTGCCTCAGTTTTCTCTAACCAACGCAGTGCTGCAATAGCCCCTTTGTTACCTGCAAACTCAGCTGGTTTACAGGCAATAAATTCTTTGTAAGTGCAACCAGGTGTTGCAGCTTTCATTTTCTTGAAAATTGGGGCTTGCAGATCATTATTGTTATTAATATGATTACCGCCTCCGTTTATACTATTACTAAAGTTGTCGCCTTGTGTACGTTTACTAGGAATGACTGATTGAGGTTTAACAGGTTTCTGGGCAGCAGCAACGATTGCTGGAATAGCATTGGCTATTCCTTGAGCCACGATATCCTCGATATCTTGCCTATTTAACAATTGCTCTTCCTGATTTTGCTCAGATTGATTTACTTCATTTACTGGTTCATTACCAATGTTTGCCATCTGATAATTAATTTATAGATAAATAATTAGTATAGAATAAGAAACAATCCAATATAACAATTAATCGCACATAATCACATAAACAAATATACAACCAAAATTATAAATTTTCTAAATTTTCATTTGGCTTATAGATTATATTATGCTTCCATATACAACCGTTTTATTGTTTATTTTACACATGCTGATTTTTATTAATATTACTGTTATTATACAAACACAGACTCATAACCCATTTCTCCCTCGTAAACTTGCATTTTTAATAACGATGTTCCCTCTCATCATATTTCCATGAGATTTGTCCTCCTATCTCTCGGATCCTATTCCCAGCATCCATCAGCTCTTCACCAAAATGGCGAAGTTCAGCCATATTCTCATTACTCATCGGTGGATTTGGTAAAGGTTCTGGATCGAACTGGGGAAAAAACGTATAGGAATTGTTGAGAAGGTTTTGGAACTGCCAATCATTAGTCCATCATTCGTCCATACCTAAAGGTTGGGTGTGGATTATTGGTTCTGGGATTGCTGGTTCCAAGTTCATTGGAATTTGGGTTTCAATAGGATGAGTAAAAACATTTTCATTGACAGGCTTAATAGTATCACAGCTTGCCAATATAAAATCTAACTCCTCCTGCAATGTCATTTCTTGAGTTTGCTTAGAGCTTTCTCCAATTTCCATCTTGGTTTGTCTAGAATCTTTTCCAATCTCCATTTCTATTTGCTTAGAATATTCCTCAAACTGTATTCCCATCTGCCTAGAATCTTCCCCGACTTCAATCTCCAATTCCTGCTGTCTAGCACTTTCCCCGGTTTCAATTTCTTTTCCTTTTTCTAAGGGATTGTTTATTTTAGGAATCTTCTTAGTGGCAGGTTTCTTTCTACGCACACGCCTCCATCCTACCAATCTTCTCCTCTTCTTAGGCTTGGGTTTTTCCAGAGGTGGAGCGTTGAATTCTATAGGTTGTTCCACATCAGCAAAGTACCCAATAAACTCTTTAGAAACTTCTATGTTTACAGGGTAGAGGTTGAGATTCTCTAGGGCTCCAGATAACTCATTCATGCTGTTTAGCATATATATAAAAATAATAAATTAAAATTTTATAACAAATTTTACAGATAACCCTCAAATATTATTACATATCCTGTGACTAATTTAATACAAAGGAAAATTGACAATTAAACATACTAGGTTTTATTGTAATTTTATTTATTTACTGGATAATGTTTCTGACTTGTAAGTGATAAGGTTGCTAATACGGAGTCATGGTATTCTAAAGATTAGCATTTACTGCTACAGTGGCTAGCATATAAAGATCCGCCCATTTTTCATCTAAATTGTCTTCCCATGGTGATTTACTGATTAATTCCTGGGTTTCCTGTTTAAATTCTTTTCTCGGGATTTCTTTAATTTCTCCTGACTTTTTCTAATAATCAAACTTCTTTTATCAGGAGAAAGTGGTTCCTTGTATTGGGCTTTTCGAACAAATATTCCTTCTTCAGGAGTTTGGGATGAACTTCCCTTCTCATTTGATGACCTATCTAATTTAAGATAGATGTTTGAAAGCTTTTGCTTACCCATACTGTAACTAACAAATAGTCAGTTAATAAAACACATAATCACATGATGGTAATCAGGAAAAATTAAGTATTTCTAAATACTTAATTAGCTTAACTCAGTGGCTCTGATACCACATTTTTCTGTCACGACCCCCAACCCGGTTTTACCCGTTTCAGGAGCCGCGGGACAGAAAATCCCGTGGTATTTATTTAATTAAGTTGACAGCGGAAGTTTTCATCAGGATCTTTTTAAAGCTAAAATTTTTCCCAATTATTTTATTTCACAACTCGGGATAAAACCCCGGTAATTTACAATCATATGATTTCACGGAGAAATCTTTATTTTACAAAACATGTTTCTTTATTTTATTATGAGCCACTTTCTTAAGCTTGCAGTGCTCCACGACACTTTTCCTGAATCACAACAGATCACCTGAAACATGTTTGAAAAATGTTTTGTCAGCGGGAAATACTGGTGAATCATTCTATTTATTAAAATGACATATTTGTTATAATTTACAGTATTAAGAGAGATTACAATGTTTCTGATATCAACCAACTACCCACAGTATTTGTCACTCGACTCGTTTCTGTGACTATGGTCATATCCCCCATTGGCTGCCCCAATGGTGACGATTATAAAGTAATGTATACAAAACCCCACATATCGGCTGTAAATTGGTGATTCATATACTTAATCACTGTAATTATAACTTTGAAAATATTTAAGAATTTATAAAACACTTTGAAAAAGAGAATGACTCACATTGCAGATTTAACACGGACAGAGTCTAGTCTACTGATTAGCCTTGTTAACCTATTTTAAATAACAATGCACACAAAACTAGGTTAGTAACTAATACAGCATTTACGATAACTCACGAGATCAAACCCTCACAATGAATGACAAAGTGCAATATTTAAACATCCACCGAATTAACGACGAATGACAAAGCATAAACCCTAATGTGGGCAGCACTTAAACATCCATTGGATAGTTTGATCGATCGGACATTGAATCGTAGCAGCGATCGAGTTATTACCCTGTATTGTGGCAGCACTTTGTGATCTGTGTGTGTTTTTGTAGTATTCAGACAATATCTCAACGTATATTGTGAATTTTTACGTCGAACAAGTACCTGAAACTAAGTCCCACAGCCTACTATTTATATATGAAAAATGGTCCCTGTCGCGTGTCGCGACAGGTCCCCTTGTGCCTGTCGCGTGGCGCGAGGGGTACCAATCTACCCTAGGGTAGCCTTGTGTCCCAGTAGGCTTGCTGAGTTGGTATTGTATGAAAATTCAATCTACACGTTAAACTGTTTAGATATTACCAACTAGGGTTTACCCCCCCCCCCTGAGTTTTAGGGGCCCTGATCCTGATTCCGATTATTCTGAAAATTTTAGGGTTTATGCAGAATCACTTGGGTTTCTCAATTAGGGTTTCCTATTGGATAATTAAAATAATAAATAGGACTTTTGATGAGAGTTGTTACAGTAGGCACCGTAGTGGGATGAGCGACGAGGATGTTTTCAAATCGACAATGGATAAATACAAGTTGAACCATAGAACCGCTTTCCCACACATTCGGGCTTGTGAAGTTTTACGAACGTCCAACAAGTGGGTGCCGGTTCAATTGAGGTTGAGATGGCAAAACGACAAAAAACCTCGGAGACCGTTGGTTGTAGTGCCGGTGGCTCGGACGCAAGATGTAACGCCCTGCTTGTTTGTACTTTCCATTTATAGCAAGTCTTGTAATCGTTCTTTCTTTGCAATCATTGTAAAATCCGAGACTTGGATCATAAATAAAACTCATATTTTGTTAAATACACGATATACATACTTTATACATGCTCATACATTCAATTTCGTGAAACAATTAATGCTTATACGTAATTCTTGGAAACTATGTGCTAAACTTATAAATACGTGAAACTTGCGCATAAAACGTATTACGAAAGTATACGATACCTAAATACGACATTCATATGCTTAATTATACTTTGATTATGCTCATCATACTTTATTTGGCCTTAAACTATGCTTGTATGGGGAAACTAGTCCCTAAATCACTTAAAAACACAAAATAACAAACTGCAGGGGCCTATTTGTAATTAAATGAAACTTGGCCCTCCTCCCTTGTCACGGCCCACGTACACTTACCCTCCTCCCTATGCGGCCCGCATGAAAACCCCCAGATCAGACTCCTTTGATCAGCCACGAATTTGAGCGCGATTTTGGGTGTTGTTTGAAGTTTAAACTCGTTTTAGCATTACATAACCCACCAAAACCAACCCTAATCACTTCCTTATAAATACCAAGTGCCTCCCAAGTCATTTGCACTTTACAAACACTCTCAAATCACTCTCAAGCTCCCAAAATCGTAGCTGCAAGTTCAAGTTCGGACAGAAGCATCAAGCTCCACTAAAGTGAGCATAACTTCTTCATTTATTATCCTTTTTAGCTCATTCTTTTTTCAGAACACTTGGATCGACCTTAGCTTCAATTCCATGGGTATTTCATAGTGAGTAAGCCCCTGGAACTCCGGAAAATAGGCTCCAAAGTTCACTGTTTGAATCTGATTTCATTTAACTTTGTTTATACTTGTTTAAACTTGAGTCTAGCTCACTCAAACCCACGTCCTTATGCTTATAACCACTTCTATGGTTAGTTAAGCTTAAAAACGGGGCTGAGACATACAAAATCAGAGGTTAAACCTCATATACTTTCTGTTTTATTTAGGGTTTTTAACCCACAAGTGATGTTCAAGCTTCAAGCTTGATGAAGGTGTGATTATGGACTAACTTGGGTTGTCCAACAAAGAATCACCACATTACTTGATGATTTTTCATAGTGTAGTTGTTGTTATTCTTGTATTAACATTAGTTCATGACCCTCCTTGTATGTTGTTACATCAAGTGTAGTGGTGAACCATAAGAGATACCTAAATGGAAGCTTGTTCTTCCTACCTCCTACATGATTTCCATGATACTAGAGGTACCTAAATGAAGATCTAATCTTCTACCTCCTACTTGACTATTGGACATAATAATACATATAATACTTATACATATATATACTATTCGAACCCTTGATGGTGAACTTGTGTTCATTCGTTAAAATATTAGAATAACATCATCTAAGGCATAAGACTTGTTACGATTCTAATGAGTATATTACTCATGAAAACATTAACCCTTGAGGTACCATAGTGTCAAAAACAAGTACTTGTATTAAAGGATGAATACTTTCATATACATATGTTCTTGTGTTTTTAAATTCCTAATCCTTGACTCTTCCGTCTTCCCCAAAACTCTCACACTTTGTTTCTTCGTGTAGAAGGACACGGTGTTCCAACCTCCTAATCAAACCAACACTCTCGCGGATTTACCAAGTAGAAGACTTGCAAAACCGTGAGTACACTCGACCCATTTACATTTTAAACCACTTTTGGGTTGTAACATGTTACCATACAAAATTACACTTTCACATACTTAAACATGCTTTACGAACTCAATCCGTTATACATGCTACTTGTTTACTTAGGTTCATGCTAGATTATACATGCTTTATGCCATTACCATGCTAAACCCTCAACTTAACATATATAGCGCTATAGGAGTAGCACACCACCCGTCGGGGTCTTGTTAAGTCATATACTAAAACGGTCCCGTTACTTTTGTGGCGAGGGATGCTAAATACTAGTGGACACTTGGGTTAGTCATGATGTTATGCATGCTAGTTACCTTGTTTACAAATTGCCATGTGGATTTGAGTAAAATGCTTTTATACTTATGCTATACTTATTCAAACCTTGTGTACTCGCCTTTGCTTTTGCATTGAACTTTATTTTAAACATGTTACAGGTTAAGGAGGATGATGCTATGAAACGAAGTAGCAATGATGCCTAGATACACATTTAGACGTCTTAGGTTTAAATTGTTGTATCAAATTTTGTCTTGTTATGTTATGTTATGAACATGTTATTTGAGATTTCTATGTAATGTTGACAATTTGACTTATGAAATGAAAATGGTTGATTTAAATATTGTCACAAATAGTGTTATGAAGTCTCTTGCAATCTATTTCGTCTCGTCCCGATGATTCCGCCATCGGTTAGGGTGTGACACAAGATGACAAATTAATTTAAACGACGACGCCGAATTTGACGAAGAAGAGTACGCCGTACGATAGGAGGAACGTCCCCCGGGCCGGGACAACTCAAAAAAGGAGGCGGCTACAAAGAAAAAAATGAAAAGGGGGGTGATTCGAAGATGGAGGCGTTTGTGATCCAATTCAAAGCTTACACGGAGGTCACGGCCCAAAAGGCAAAGGTGAAGGAATGCGTGGCGGAGGAAAAGGTACGCGTGGCGGGAGAAAAGGTTCGGGTGGACATAGAAAAAACGAACTAAAAGAATGGGACATAATGACGGCCGATGTTGAAAGTTATCACGAACAAAAACGAACTACTTTAAAAAATGTAAGAGAAAATCATGAAAAAGTATGAAAGTTCTTAGGATTTTTTTTTAACTCTATGTTTTTTATAACTTATGTAATTAATATTAATGAATTTATTTTTCTATTTTATTTAATAAATGTTAAAAAGTAGATGAATTAACATATAAAAAAATAAACTTGGTGGGGTAGGATCATCCTCCCATTTCCAGTGTTTCTACCATGGCGGATCATCCTCCAAAGGATTATGACGTGACGCCTACGTGACAGATCATCCTCCAAGGGAGGACCATCACCATACCACATAGCGTTATGAGCCATATTCTTTTAGCTTCGATGTAGAGTGTTAATTATTGATATCTACCCATTATGGACATCCCATAACTTCATTGGGACAGTACATTAATGCTAATATAGTAATATTTGAAACATCTTGTTTATATATTAAGAGTTTAACATTCTCATTATCTTAATAGTATATTTTATTGATATACAATGGCCTACAAATAGGCTTGTAATGAACACACTCAAGACAAATGAAATCTTATACTCTCTATTCTTATTACATCAAACAATTGCAAGGCAATTTACTAATAGATCATTGTTTTACAACCAAAAAAAACACACACACTCCCACACACACATATGTGGGTTGGTTCTAAGATACTTTGTTAAATAACTTAGGACAACCATAAACTTCACAAAACGAGTACACAATCATCAACAAGCAAGCCAAAAGTGCAAAAACAACCGTCAACACTTTTCGTGAACCACGCATTCGTTTCTTTATAAACTTCCATGCCTTAATCGCCAATTGTTTGTTGTAGTACTCGTTAAGTTTCTTAGCGGTCCGATTACCCCTTGCATGCTCATTCCACTTGTTCATCCCATTAAACAAATCTACAATTTCTTTGTTCATCATGCTACCTTTGATTATCCCCTTACTTTTGAGCAACATAACATCTTCCTCCGTGTCTATAATCCCACTCATCAAATCAACATAGTGTGCCAATTCCATTGTTGAACTCGCAATCGCGATTTCATAGGCAACCAAGTTTCTCAACACGACTTCTGAGTAGGTTTCAAGAGTAATGACTGGAAGGTACAAAACGGCCTTGCTTGCTACAAATTTGGTGTCCCTAATTCCTCCGTCCGAGGCATTAAAGTTGATGTACGCGTATTTGCTTAAAGATGATGCCGAAGGGATATCTATCTCCATGACACGCGGAAGATCATCACCATCTTCTTTGTCTAACTTTTTGCCTATATTTAACCCTAGTAAATCAGAAATCTTCTCCCATGGGATGCTTACTATGACACTTACCATATTCCCAAATTTTTTAAACTTACCCAACTTTTGCCCAATTTCCTTTATATCTTCCATGTTTGTAATAACATGGTGTTTTCTTGTTATCTCATGCATGTCATTAGCTCGTTGCTCATGACATGCTTCTTGCTGATAATATTTTCTAGGAGATTCGTTGTCGACAATTAAGTGATACATAAGATCAAGCAAATGCAAATAGTTCGTGTTTCCAATGTTAGAATTTAAATCGCGAGTTAATTTAAGGGGCGAGTGTACCTCACAATATCCAATCATCATGGGGAGTAACTCAAGATCACCATTGATGATCTTTTGTATTTCATTCAAGATCACCATGGGGATTTGGTTTTCAAGTACCATCATGTCTCGATAGAGTGTTTCATACTTCATCAGTTTTTTAGGTATGAATTGCTCCATTTCACCATAATGCTTAAAAAGATCAAGTAAAAACAAGCCATCTATCGCGAAGATCCATGCTAACATATCACCACTAAGGTCTAGATATTTGTGGTAACATGCACGAATCAAAGGCTCCGCCCTTTTGAGTTTATCAATCACCAAAGGCTCGAACGAGTGGACTTGGTTAGGGTTCAAGAATGCTTTAACAACAGCCACTTTGTACCTCTCCATTTGGTAGAGATGAGTCTCGAAGTGGTGATAAGGGCCAAGCGCGATAGCTTGAGGCACATACGCCTCAGGCTTAAAACGACTTATGGACTTTGGGACATTGAACACGCAAACTGGGACGTGGCTTACATCGATGCCAACCTCTTCATTGAAATTCTTGCTGATTTGATCAACCCATCGTTTTTTGCTAAAATTGATATTCAAAATAGAATCAAGTTCTATTTCTTTCATTTTTGCAACTTAGTTATGCTTTTTATTGGATATGTCATTTGTAACTTGATAGCTTCTATTTATAGGAACAGTAAAGTAGATGCATAGATTCATTAATATAATGAAAAGGAGATAAAAAAAGTGTTGGAGTTTAAGGTAATCATTACAACATCATAAATTATTCTGATTCTTCAAGTTTAAGCAGCATTAATTAGTTGTTAATTAAATGTTTAAATTGTTGTTTAAACATGCTTTTGGATTATCTATTCTTTAGTTTGAGAATACTTGTGAGCGAAGTTTACTTTGCCCTTGATAACATTAACATAATCTCTTCGTTTGATCTCAGGGGAAGGATAGAATCCTGTTTATTTTTTTTTAACGGCCAACGAATCCTTCAAATGAGCTACTGGCGAAATTCACCATATCGGGATACACCCACCTTCGAACCGTGGAAAACCCTCACCTAGGACCGAAGCCCGTGAACACTCGCCCGAAGGCATGACAGTGTGGTGAGTAAAAACCCGCTCAGTTCAAGGATCAAACTAGCGATCCTTTAAAACACCAAGACTCTCCCTTACCACCATCTCATTGGCAGAATCCTGTTAACGGATGCTTTATAGATCGATAAGCGTGAACTAACATTTAACAACATATTGAAATCAAACGAAGCAACTCTACATGTGCATATAGATCAAACTAGCTAATTAATTAATTAAGCGAAGAACAACATACTTATAATCTACCAATTGGTAACCAATGGCTGTGTGATGACTTATATGTCACAAATCTGCAACCTTATTTTAAGGGATCGCTGATATATTGGCCATCGATTTTTGTTAGATAAACCGTGGGTAATATTGATTTTTTTTTAAATATATTAACCATATATATTCAAATTTTTCTTGGAACTAAAAATAAATTATAACTTTTGTGTATATAAATACTAGGTTAGCTCCCCGTGTAACACGGGTTGAATAATTTAGACTACATAATAAATATTTCTTGTAAATGCAAAATCAAAAACGTAATCTATACATATAATAAAAGAAACCAATAAATGGACACGTGTCATTCATTGAAGATGTCTACATTTGTAATTTTCTGCATTTTCATACTTATCTTATATCAATTAATTAAATAATAAATAATCAATTAATATTAAATCTTATCTTCCTTTGAATGTCGGATAGAATCATTCTATTTTTTCTAATAATATATTATCTTCAAATTTAAGTTATAAATTAAAGATATTTTTTAAATAATAGCACAAAACAATAATCTTAAACTTAAAGAAACAATAATACGCTCATGTAAAAATTTTAAAGTACAAACAAAATATACAAAATAATAATCAATTAATATTAAATCTTACATTCCTTTGAATGTCGAATAGAATCATTCTATTTTTTCTAATAATATATTATCTTCAAATTTAAGTTATAAATTAAAGATATTTTTTAAATAATAGCACAAAACAATAATCTTAAACTTAAAAAAACAATAATACGCTCATGTAAAAAATTTAAAGTACAAACAAAATATACAAATAACTTATTAGACATTAGATCAAACTTTAAAAGAAACACTATAATTAGGAAGAGAAGCTAATAATATAATTCTATTTTTGATTTTTCAAATTTGGGTTATAATCAATTCAAATTCAACTTAACCAAGTTTGTGATTTGATTCGAATTAAACCGAACCAAATTTATGATTTTTTAAACGAATCCAATAGCATATTATTTACTATACAAAATTACATTTATTTAACCCGTGTAATACATGGTGTTTTTAAAGATATAACTTTTTTATTATTTAGTATATATTCGCCCCGCTTGCGGTATGCGCATATAATGTATATGTGTGGACGCTCGGATGGGCAAAAGTGAAATTGCACTAATTTTAACGTTATTTTACTAAGTTCGTAAAAATAACGTTAAAAGCGGCGGACGATTAATAATGCATCATCATCATGTTGTGGCGTTGATAATAGAAAGACAAAAGGGAACATGTACTAATCGGTCTTTGTCCCGATTGCTGAGTGTTATGTGCCTTATGTTCAAGGCTTGATGCAAAACTACTATCGAGCCGGGGGTCTCACTGAAAGCAGGCTCTACATCTTACACTCCTCAGACCCTACCTTAGCTTTGCTATTGGTGGGATTTACTAAGTATGATGATGATGATTTAGTACATATAATTAGATTTATTCAACCCGCATAATACACAAGTTTTATAAGGATATAACTTTTTTATTATTTAGTTTATAAAATTACATTTATCCAACCCGTGTAATAAACAAGGTTACAAAATTACATTTATTTAACCCGTGTAATACACAGTGTTTTTAAAGATGTAACTTTTTTATTATTTAGTATATATAATTAGATTTATTCAACCCGTACAATACACGGGTTTTTATTATTTGGTATATAAAATTATATTTATTCAGTACAATGCATGGGGTTCTTAGAGATATAATTTTTATATATAAAATTACATTTGTTCAACCCGTATAATAAACGAGTTTTTTAAAGAATAATTATTTTAATTTAGTATATAAAATTACATTTATTCAACCCGTGTAATACACGGGGTTCTAACCTAGTTTATAATTTATTTGACTCTCTCCTAATCTCATTAAAAAACGTAATTTTAAGAATATCTAAAGAAAATATGGTATTTTTAGTTACTTCTAATCTTTTATAATTTATTCGAATCTCTACTAATTTCATTTAGATTAGATAAAACCTAATTTTAAGAATATCTAAAGAAAATATGGTATTTTTATTTACTAACTAATAGTAGGCTTATATAAATTATAGATAAAAAAACTATAAAGGAAACACTTTGTTAGATAATGACATTCTATAAATGTTTTTTTAAGTTTTTTTTCTTTTTCTTAATTCTTCTCGAAAGGATTTCCTTAAATTTTTTTAAACAACTTTTTTTATAATTTTATTTGAACGGAAAGGGGCTATTTAATAGACAGCCTTTTAGAATTCATATATGTATTTTAAATTCATGTAAATTATTTATAAACATTTTGTTTTTACTCTTGTTTAAACTACAAATATATTTTTAAGAAAGTTTTTAAATAGTTTAGAAAATGTAATAAGCAAAAGTATTTTTAATAGCATATATATGTTTTACAGAACATCAAGACTAAACAAAATGTTTTGTAAATGATTTATTTATTTCATTTTATATATGTTTACCGATAAAAGTTTAGCAATAATTTTTCAAATCATGATATTTTATGTAACTTAAATAAAAAGTGTTTAAAAACTTATTTTATAGCTATCTATTTTTTTTACATCTTACACCCACAACAATGCTGGTCTAAAATTACAATGTTTGATGAGGAGCTTCAAAAAAAACTAATTATTATCTATATATTAAAATCCAAATGCATTTGAATAGTACTTTTAACATATATATTTAGTTTTTTTTATTATTTTAATATTATAATAATTGTTATTTTCTTTACTTTTTAAGTTTGATACGTTTGGTTTCAACCGGTACTTGTATCAAAAATACGGGTTCGTTATCGGTCCATGAATGTAAAAACCAGCACCGGCCTGGTACATAAAACGCAAAAAGTTGGTACCGGATTGAGTTTTATAGTCTTTTAGTTCGAGAAATTTGGTAGTGCTACCCAGTACCATTTGCTCATCCCTGATCATGGGTACCGTACGAACAACAACGGTATCGTACAACTTTTTTTTTTTAGTTTTAGGGGTAGGGTTTTTTTTATTATTTTAATATTATAATAATTTTTAGAATGGTTTGACCTGTGATCTTTCACAACTTAATAAAACTAACATTTTAATAATAATAACTCCAGCTCATAAACATATTGATTCATGACAAGGAAATTATTCAGGGCTAAAAGTTCAATGATATGATGTAATTAGATTAATTTTTTTTTGAATTTAGGATTATCTATTACCGAGATTTTAGGATTATTTTTTTTTTAATTTAGGATATGTATAGATAGATATGATTCGTTTTAATTAAAAACCACCACAAGTTGAGAACCATGAGAACTACTTTTCGCGCAAATTGGGCCACTATTTTTTCACAACCGTAGATGAAAATGTTATAAACACGTCTGTAAACATGAAAAAACAAAAAAAAATGTTGAGTGGGTAGCTACGCCTGATGTAAAATTTATTTACGCCTATTGTAATTTTTTTCACGACGATGTAAATTTTTTTACATCCGATGTAATTTTTTGCATGCGACATTTATTTTATTTGAAATTTTTATGCGGGAAAAAGTGATTTTTTTATTATTTTTGAGAAAGAAAAACTAAAAAAAATTGGAAAGCTTAATTCTCATGGTTTTCACAACTCAAGGTGCTTCTCATTTTACCATTTCCCTATATATATATAGGGGCAAGATTTAGAGAAATGCCTATAAGTGTGAAAACAGTGAGAACACCCCTTATCCGTTGGATCAAAACAATCTATGGATTAGATTAGCGTGGTGGCATTTTGGTAAATATATTCAACTTTCGAACGTGGGCACGCTTCATTAAGGGCAAAAAGGTAATTGTGCATCTACAAAACCCATCAAAACGGGACCGAAACATATATACTTGCCAGAGAAACCTCCTCAATTCCAACGAAAAAACGGCAATACCCTAGAAAATGCGAAACCACAACATTTTGGCGTCTAAAGATCAAACAAGATCCAGAGGCGAAAACCAGAGTGAGTTAACTTCGATTTACATTATGCTAGTTTTATGATATTTTGGCGTTTTAATTTTATCAGTGAATGTGCAGTTTCTACGGGTGTGGAATCCGGAGAGTCACCTGCTCCAAAACACCAAAGAACCAGCCGAGCAACAAAAGAAGACAACAATAAAACATGGTACAAATGGTGTGACAACTCGGAATTTAGAACCCTTCATTGCATCTTGATGTAACATGCTTGAACGTTATGTGTTTATATATTAGTAAATGAAAGTTCGTGATTATCTTGATGTGCTATGTGTTATTAAGGTGTACGTATAAGTATAGTTTTATACAAGCATGTATGTAGTGAACCGGAACCAAAACACAAGGACCCGACTCGAGACCGCTTGGTCTCGAGTGAACAGTAAAACAGTAGGGCCGGTTGGGCCATGCACCTCCTTTAATCCATCCGGAACCCATTAGGGTGCACCAACTTGGAGCTAGTATATAACTCATACTCCTAGCCAACCTTGCCATTTTTTTGGGCAACTCACACTCACTTTCACACACACTCTCCTACATTCTCTCTCTCACTAAAACCCTAGCAATCAAGCATCACATTCTCTCCCACCACTTGGACTCAAACCGGCGACCACAAGGGGCTCTCGGATCAGCTTGTGCACACCCATTCGGACAGGAAACCACTTGAGCTCCAGGTTGGGGAGCGTGTACTACTCAAAGTTTCACCCTGGAAGGGTGTGGTTCGTTTTGGCAAACGAGGCAAACTTAACCCACGATACGTCGGACCTTTTGAGATCATCGAGAAAATAGGCAAGGTGGCCTACAAACTGAACTTACCAGCAGAACTCAGCGCAGTTCACAACGTTTTCCATGTGTCGAATCTGAAGAAGTGTCTGTCAGATGAGACCCTCGTAGTTCCTTTGAAGGAGCTCACCATCGACGAGCAGCTACGATTCGTCGAGGAACCAGTTGAAATCACGGACCAGGATGTTAAGGTCCTCAAAAACACTAGAATACCTCTCGTTCGAGTTTGTTGGAACTCACGTCGCGGCCCAGAGTTCACCTGGGAACGCGAAGACCAGATGAAACAAAAGTATCCCCAACTATTCGCAAACAGTACAACCACTACTGAGGCTGAAGCTACGGAATTTCGGGACGAAATTCCAGATCAACGGGGGGAGGATGTGACACCCCAGGAAAACCATACAACTTAACTAGCTTCCTCAGTGAGTACTTACCAAATTTCGGGACGAAATTTCTTTCAACTTGGGGATAATGTGACAACTCGGAATTTAGAACCCTTCATTGCATCTTGATGTAACATGCTTGAACGTTATGTGTTTATATATTAGTAAATGAAAGTTCGTGATTATCTTGATGTGCTATGTGTTATTAAGGTGTACGTATAAGTATAGTTTTATACAAGCATGTATGTAGTGAACCGGAACCAAAACACAAGGACCCGACTCGAGACCGCTTGGTCTCGAGTGAACAGTAAAACAGTTGGGCCGGTTGGGCCATGCACCTCCTTTAATCCATCCGGAACTCATTAGGGTGCACCAACTTGGAGCTAGTATATAACTCATACTCCTAGCCAACCTTGCCATTTTTTTGGGCAACTCACACTCACTTTCACACACACTCTCCTACATTCCCTCTCTCACTAAAACCCTAGCAATCAAGCATCACATTCTCTCCCACCACTTGGACTCAAACCGGCGACCACAAGGGGCTCTCGGATCAGCTTGTGCACACCTATTCGGAAGCTTCATTCGTTACTACTTCACACCCTCGTACCTATACTTGAACCGGTTAGTGGTTTCCTTGCAAACATATGTATATGCATGATTTAAGTGTTGATTATGTGAGGATATGCAATCGTGACTATTGTTTGATTATAACAAAAGTGTTTGTTTGACTTAATGGGTCCTTGTTTGTTAAATAATACATGCTCGGTTCCAATATCTTAGATGAACATAACCTTGTTAGGATAACATTTGAATAAGATGTCTTGAATGACAAAAGAATGATAGTTTAGGATTATTTATGATCATCCGATTTTTTTATGATAAATGTCATAGAACAAATGTTTGTTTGATAATGATCCGTGAGATGACTTTTGATATCTAAGTTATGTGTTATGATTCGGGCCCATAGGATGAACATGTTTGAATTAATGATGAAAACCTTAGATGAAGAACTTGTTGAATATGATATGAATATTTGAAAAACCTGTTGTTTGATCCATTTTAGTTAATTGTTAGACAAGAAAACATGTTTGTGAACTCTCATAGGATAGTACACCAAATCACGATTATGCAATGTTATTGGCTAGTACAAAAAGCTGGCACATGTTCTAGAATCAGCAGGAATGCGAATCGAGACCCCTGGTCTCGACTCGAGACCTTTAAGCTACAACTCGAGACCGCAGTGACTGCGACTCGAGACCATCACGTGACAACTCGAGACAAGCTTCAAGGACTCGGAACCAGCAAGGTCTCGACTCGAGATCTCATGGTCTCGAATCGAGACTAAGCTCGAGACCTCTAAGCTTCCAACTCATGCCAGCACCACTCGAGACCAGCCATTCATGACTCGAGAACTCCTGATTGCGACTCGAGACTGCATGTTCTCGAGTCGAGACCACATTGTCTGGACTGGGTTGCTTGTTTCCGTTATTGGGCCGAATTGTTTGGACTATTCACGCTTATTACTGTTTAACTGGATTATGTGTTACTATTAATTGGGCTGTGTGTTAACTGTTACTGTTAAGAACGTGGACAGGCCCAATAACTTAAAGGATAAATATATGTCATGTATGCAATGTGTTAGATACGTGTAGGATATACGTGACTCCTTTACACCCAAACCTGACCTATACTGGTGACCATATTAGGACGTGGTAACCAGCATACTTAACCAAGTAAACTAAACTGCCGAGCAACCCAAGGTGAGTTCTCACTCTCTACAAAGCATGGGATTCCCAGGGGTTGGGAATGGGGTTAAGGAACATGGATTCCTCGTCCTTTATTGGGTAGGACAGTACTGGTTCAGGAATATAATTCCTCGTCCTCTTGGACAGATAACTTCCACTAGACCAAAACTCTATCACGAAGTCCCTCCTTTTTATATCGACTTAATCGTCGGGCCAATGGCGAGCGGGTCATTAGTTAGATAGCGCTATTTAGGTTTGACAAACCTCACACCGTGCCGCAGAGGACGGGCGTGAACTAATGGATCTGGGCACGTCAATGATGATAGACATTGACAGTTCAGGGCACCTAAACATGACTACAGTCAGCAGTCGATATGTAACGAGTCTAGTAGCATATACATGGGGTAGCCCCCACGGCCGTAGAGCCAGATAACTAAACATGGGGTAGCCCCCTCGGCTGGATTGCCGGAGTAATTGGGTTAAACAAATCACGCTTTCAACTATGGGGTAACCCCCACGGCAGGGATGCCAGTAAAGGAAACCGTTTTCAAAACAACTTAAAACAAACACCCAACTGTGAACTCGCTCAACATTCTTGTTGACTCGTTACTACATGCTTTGCAGGTCAATAGGTACTTAGCTGGAGCTTGCATGGAGAAGAGTCGTTGTGGGACATGGACCGTTGTGTACCATGTTAAACTTTGAAACAATTAAACTTATGTTTTGGTGTTAAACGTTATGCTTCCGCTTGCAACTTAAACTATGTTTTGTTGGACACCAATTGCATTGGTTGGAGTTTTATAATCATTTACATGCTTGTTCAAT
The DNA here is from genome assembly GCA_030545235.1 of Helianthus tuberosus. NCBI lineage: Eukaryota > Viridiplantae > Streptophyta > Magnoliopsida > Asterales > Asteraceae > Helianthus > Helianthus tuberosus. The sequence continues at coordinate 174,490,647 of CM060363.1, forward strand.
ATGATGGGTGGCTGGATCCTGGTCAGTCATGCCTCCAAGCGGTGGTATTCCGCAGGTGGATTTTGGGGGTGTGACAGATTGGTATCAGAGCCATTGGTTATAGTGAACTTGGTTTTAATAAGGGGAAAAAGTTTTATTAAAATCAGACTATAACCTGTACAGTGCTCTACGATCCACAACGACGCTTCACTCCACATGCAAGGCTCGACATTCTAGGCGATATGATCTATGTATATATTGCCTACCTGTTAGTTACATAGTGCATTGCTCATGGTATGCTCGGTTAGTATAACTTCTGTTGCTTGAACACGTGTGTGCTTACTCTCTTCTGTCATCGCATTTTCGCGAACCCCTCTCTCTCATGATTCCTCTTGATGTGAAGATCATGTCTGGACGCGTTAACATGACTCAAGCCCAGTTGACGGCTCTGATTAACGAACAAGTTGCTGCGGCACTTGCAGCTGCACACGCAGGAGGTATATCCTGCAGTCCAAACTCATTCTAGGATCTTTAGATCCTACACTCGTGAACCAACCCTTGTGTTAAACTCTGTCCTTTCTTTCACCCACAACAGGTCAACATGCTCAGCCACCTGTGTGCACCTTTAAAACTTTTATGGACTGCCGACCAACTACTTTTAGCGGCACTGAAGGAGCTGTAGGTCTCCTCCACTGGTTTGAGAAGCTCGAGTCAGTCTTCGAAATGTGTGAATGCCCTGAGGCTCGCAGGGTGAAGTACGCTACCGGTACTCTGGAGGGATTAGCGCTCACATAGTGGAACGCTCAGGTTCAAATGCTGGGGTTGGTTGCTGCTAACGCCACCCCATGGAACAACTTTAAGGAGATGATCAAAGAGGAGTATTGTAATCGTGATGACATTCACAAGTTGGAGGTAGAGTTTTACAACCTCAAGATGACGGGGTCAGAAATCGAAGCATACACGAAAAGATCGAATGAGTTGGCTATTCTGTGCCCTACTATGGTAGACCCACCCATCAAACGCATCGAACTATTTCTCAAGGGCTTAGTGCCAGAGATCTAAAGTCATGTGACTTCAGCTAACCTCGCCACCATCCAGCAAGTTGTTCAATTGGCTCACCGTCTCACGGATCAGGCGGTGGAGCAGAACAGGTTACCAAAGCGCATAGGTGCTGCAACTACTTCAGATGTCCCTAGTGACAACAAACGGAAATGGGATGGAGCTTCAAGTAAGGGTTCGACTTCTGTTCAGTCTCAGTCTCTGCAAAGAAAGACTGATGACTACAAGAGCCCCAGTCAGCAATCATCTGGTGGTCAAAGTCATGGTGGGTACAAGGGGAATCACCCCAAATGCAATCGCTGCAACCTACACCACAGCGGGCCATGCACCAGAGGTAACTGTCATCGGTGCAACAAGCCAGGTCACGCCGCCAAGGACTGCAGAAGCTTATACCCCGCAAACCAGAATCGTCAACAACAAACCCCTCAGAACCAGCGACAGCAGCAGCAGCAGGGTATCAACAAAGGGTGCTTTCAGTGTGGAGCTGAAGGCCATTTCAAGAGAGATTGCCCCCAACTGAACCGGAACCAGAACAACAACAACAACAATAACAATAATCAGGGGAATGGTAACAATGGGAACAACAACAACAACAACAATGGTGCCAGGGGGCGGGCGTTCGTGATTGGTCAAGGTGAAGCGAGGAATGACCCTAATGTGGTGATGGGTAAGTTCCTTCTCGACGACTTTTATGTTACAGTTTTATTTGATTCGGGTGCCGATACTAGCTACGTGTCACTAGAAGTTAGTCAAATGCTTAAGCGTATTCCAACACCATTGAACAACAAGCACACTGTAGAACTAGCAAATGGTAAGAGTTTAGAGGCCGCACACGTAGTCAGGGGTTGTAAACTTACTCTTGCTAACCAGACCTTCCCTATCGACCTCATTCCTATCGTCTTGGGTAGTTTCGACGTTGTCATTGGGATGGATTGGTTATCCCAACACCGAGCAGAGATTCTTTGCAACGAGAAGATTGTTCGCATTCCTGGTTCCGGTGATGAACCTCTCATGATTCGTGGCGACAAGAGGGGTGCTGTTGAGAACATCATCTCTTTCCTTAAGGCCCAGAAGTGTTTGAGAAAGGGGCACGTCGCTATCTTGGCTCTTGTTACAGACACCTCGAAGGAAGAGAAGAAGATAGAAGATTTTCCGATTGTACGCGACTATCCTGAGGTATTTCCTGAGGAATTACCTGGCCTTCCGCCTCATCGCCAGGTCGAGTTCCAAATCGAGCTAGCTCCTGGAGCAGCGCCTATAGCTCATGCACCGTATCGCCTAGCTCCATCAGAGTTGAAAGAACTCTCTACGTAACTACAAGAACTCTTGGATAAGGGTTTTATTCGTCCTAGCTCATCGCCCTGGGGAGCTCCAGTGCTATTTGTGAAGAAGAAAGACGGTACCTTTAGAATGTGTATTGACTATTGTGAACTCAACAAGGTGACCGTGAAGAATCGTTATCCTCTACCACGTATTGACGACTTGTTCGACCAGCTGCAAGGATCGAGCTACTATTCAAAGATTGATTTGAGATCGGGATATCACCAGCTGAGAGTCCGAGAAGAGGACGTCTCCAAAACAGCCTTCAGAACCCGTTATGGACACTATGAGTTTTTGGTCATGCCTTTTGGGCTGACCAACGCACCTGCGATTTTCATGGACCTGATGAATCGAGTATGCAAGCCTTACCTGGACAAGTTCGTTATAGTCTTCATCGACGACATCCTGATCTATTCAAAGGGCCAGGAGGAACACGAGCAACATCTACGACTTATTTTGGAACTTCTTCGAGCAGAACAGCTATACGCCAAGTTTTCAAAATGCGACTTCTGGCTTCGTGAAGTCCATTTCCTAGGCCACGTGGTGAACAAGGATGGGATTCACGTTGATCCATCCAAGGTAGACTCGATTAAGAACTGGCCTGCACCTCGTACACCAACGGAAATTCGCCAATTCTTGGGTTTGGCAGGTTACTACAGAAGGTTCATTAAGGATTTTTCCAAGATTGCACAGCCTCTCACCTCACTAACGCAGAAAGGGGTTGTTTATCGATGGGGAAATGCACAGGAATCAGCATTTCAGCATTTAAAGGATAGACTTTGCAGCGCACCTATCCTTTCATTACTAGAGGGCACAGACGATTTTGTGGTTTACTGCGACGCGTCAATTCAGGGTCTTGGATGTGTGTTGATGCAGCGGGATAAAGTCATTGCGTACGCCTCACGCCAACTTAAAGTTCATGAAAGGAACTACACTACACACGATTTAGAGCTGGGAGCTGTCGTTTTTGCGCTTAAGATATGGAGACATTACCTATACGGTACCAAGTGCACCATTTACACCGATCACAGGAGTCTCGAGCATATCTTCAAACAGAAGGAACTAAACATGCGTCAACGACGAAGGGTCGAGTTATTAAACGATTACGAATGTGCAATCAAGTACTATCCTGGCAAAGCCAATGTTGTGGCTGATGCCCTTAGTCGAAAGGACACTACGCCTAAGCACGTGCGAGCATTGCAACTCACTATCCAATCTAGCCTTCCTTCCCAGATACGAGTTGCTCAGATAGAAGCATTGAAACCAGAAAACGTCAGGGCTGAAGCCCTACGCGGCTCAAGGCAACGATTAGAACAAAAGGAAGATGGTGCATACTACGTAACAGGACGCATATGGGTCCCACTCCATGGCAACTTACGAGAACTTGTGATGGATGAAGCACACAAGTCTCGCTACTCGGTACATCCTGGTTCGGATAAAATGTACCACGATATCAAAACTACGTATTGGTGGCCTAGCATGAGGGCCCACATAGCAACTTACGTCAGCAAGTGTTTGACTTGTGTGAGAGTCAAGACGGAATACCAGAAACCCTCAGGCCTACTCCAACAACCAGAGATACCACAATGGAAATGGGAGAAAATTTCCATGGATTTCGTTACTGGCCTGCCTAGATCTCAGCGCGGAAATGATACTATTTGGGTGATCGTGGATCGACTCACAAAGTCTGCACACTTCTTGGCTATCAAAGAAACGGATAAGTTCTCCACTCTAGCAGACGTATATCTTAAGGAAGTTGTCTCGAGGCACGGGGTGCCCACCTCCATTATCTCAGAATCGTGATGCACGATTTACTTCAGAGCTGTGGCAAGCAATGCACAAATCCTTTGGCTCACGTTTAGACATGAGCACAGCGTATCACCCTCAGACGGACGGGCAGTCTGAGCGCACTATTCAAACCTTAGAAGACATGCTTCGTGCATGTGTAATCGACTTTGGCAACAGCTGGGAAAAACATCTGCCACTTGTGGAATTCTCGTACAATAACAGCTACCACACCAGCATTAAAGCTGCTCCGTTTGAGGCATTGTACGGGCGTAAATGCCGGTCACCTCTTTGTTGGGCAGAGGTGGGGGATAGTCAAATCACTGGTCCAGAACTTGTGGTAGACACAACCGAACGAATTGCTCATATACGACAACGCATGGCGGCAGCTCGTGACCGTCAGAAAAGCTACGCCGACAGGGACAGGAAACCACTTGAGCTCCAGGTTGGGGAGCGTGTACTACTCAAAGTTTCACCCTGGAAGGGTGTGGTTCGTTTTGGCAAACGAGGCAAACTTAACCCACGATACGTCGGACCTTTTGAGATCATCGAGAAAATAGGCAAGGTGGCCTACAAACTGAACTTACCAGCAGAACTCAGCGCATTTCACAACGTTTTCCATGTGTCGAATCTGAAGAAGTGTCTGTCAGATGAGACCCTCGTAGTTCCTTTGAAGGAGCTCACCATCGACGAGCAGCTACGATTCGTCGAGGAACCAGTTGAAATCACGGACCAGGATGTTAAGGTCCTCAAGAACACTAGAATACCTCTCGTTCGAGTTCGTTGGAACTCACGTCGCGGCCCAGAGTTCACCTGGGAACGCGAAGACCAGATGAAACAAAAGTATCCCCAACTATTCGCAAACAGTACAACCACTACTGAGGCTGAAGCTACGGAATTTCGGGACGAAATTCCAGATCAACGGGGGGAGGATGTGACACCCCAGGAAAACCATACAACTTAACTAGCTTCCTCAGTGAGTACTTACCAAATTTCGGGACGAAATTTCTTTCAACTTGGGGATAATGTGACAACTCGGAATTTAGAACCCTTCATTGCATCTTGATGTAACATGCTTGAACGTTATGTGTTTATATATTAGTAAATGAAAGTTCGTGATTATCTTGATGTGCTATGTGTTATTAAGGTGTACGTATAAGTATAGTTTTATACAAGCATGTATGTAGTGAACCGGAACCAAAACACAAGGACCCGACTCGAGACCGCTTGGTCTCGAGTGAACAGTAAAACAGTTGGGCCGGTTGGGCCATGCACTTCCTTTAATCCATCCGGAACCCATTAGGGTGCACCAACTTGGAACTAGTATATAACTCATACTCCTAGCCAACCTTGCCATTTTTTTGGGCAACTCACACTCACTTTCACACACACTCTCCTACATTCCCTCTCTCACTAAAACCCTAGCAATCAAGCATCACATTCTCTCCCACCACTTGGACTCAAACCGGCGACCACAAGGGGCTCTCGGATCAGCTTGTGCACACCCATTCGGAAGCTTCATTCGTTACTACTTCACACCCTCGTACCTATACTTGAACCGGTTAGTGGTTTCCTTGCAAACATATGTATATGCATGATTTAAGTGTTGATTATGTGAGGATATGCAATCGTGACTATTGTTTGATTATAACAAAAGTGTTTGTTTGACTTAATGGGTCCTTGTTTGTTAAATAATACATGCTCGGTTCCAATATCTTAGATGAACATAACCTTGTTAGGATAACATTTGAATAAGATGTCTTGAATGACAAAATAATGATAGTTTAGGATTATTTATGATCATCCGATTTTTTTATGATAAATGTCATAGAACAAATGTTTGTTTGATAATGATCCGTGAGATGACTTTTGATATCTAAGTTATGTGTTATGATTCGGGCCCATAGGATGAACATGTTTGAATTAATGATGAAAACCTTAGATGAAGAACTTGTTGAATATGATATGAATATTTGAAAAACCTGTTGTTTTGTAACACCCCAAAAATGGGTTTGGTAATTTAAACCCGGTTAATACAAAGGAACGGATAAAAATACTGTTAAGGGTAAAAGTGAACCCGTAAATGAATATTAACTAGGAATAATTAACCTAGTTGAATATTAGTATCGTTGGTATTAAACGAAGGGTTGTAGCCTTATTTAACTAAAACGAAATATGAGGGACTTAAGTAAACAACTTGAAAGTTGTTTTATTAAAAAAGAAAACAACACACACAAACACACATCGTGTGTGTGTGTTCATCAACGAGCAGGGAAGGCTCCCTTGGAGCCAAAACCCTAAACTTCACAACTTCTCCAAATTGAAAGGCTAAACGAAGCCCAAATTCACAACCGAACGTGAATTAACGATCACCTTCACAAGGGGATCATATGGTATGTCTTAAAACTTAGATTTGATGATCTTGTTTGAAGTGGGTTATGATCAATCCATGAATTTGTATGAAATTAAGCATGTAGAGGTGTTAGAAACACCAAATAGAACTTGTGTTATGATTAATTTCAAGTTATTGGGTGATTTAGAATGAAACCCATTGCATGAGTGTGAAGATGATGATCATCATGAACTTGTAGATGTTATAGTGTGATCTTGTGATGTATAAGGTGTTATATGATAGACTGAGATAGATAAACTTGATGTGGAATTTATGATTATGAGATTTTGATTGAATGTGATGGTTCATAAGATGAAATAGGGAAGAACATGCTTAAAGCACTTGTACATTATGCTTAGAAAGTGATATGCACACCAAGTGTTTGATGAAATGCTTAGGAGAAAATGATAAGTGAGATTGTATGCTAATAATGAATAAATGTATGTAGAATGTGATGACATGTATGGATAGGAGTCATGTCAACATGGACACAAGCGTGGAAGGGCAACGGACCAAGGATAAACACGAAAGCTATGCTCGAACTCGGACGCATGAGGTAAGTGAACTCCGAACTTACCCTTTTGTTTGGTAATGTATTTATGATATATGGTAATTATTGAATGTAATGTGAGAAGATATGAATCGATCTGATTACTAAGTTAAGTTTTAGTGGAAATGGGTCGGAAGTGGTTAAGAAGGAGATTCGATTAAGTTTGGGTAAGAAAAGGGAACTTACATAATGAATTATGCATAAAGATGAATTAAGGAGTTATACATGTAGGATGTAAGTTGTAAATACGTGTATGAATAGAAAGTGAATACATGCTTGAGTGAGTATTTAATTATATGCTTGAATGAATAAGATGAGTTATGTGTATTCGAGGACATGTTCATATGAAGAGAAGCTAATGATACTAACCATTTTCTATTGAGAATTAATGTGAAGTATAGGCATGTTAACAATGGAAGTGAAGGTTACCTCCGCAATCCGATGCGAGTGATCGAATGGATGGATGAAGGGGCTAGTATAAAAGAAAGCATGATATGTTGACGCCTTATTATACATGTGTTAAGATTTTGTATTATGTCACCGGTTACTAATGATGTGATTGAATGTGGTGACTGCAGGTTGTACAGGTTTATGGATGTTTCATCAAGAAGTGTACGCGGTTAAAGATCGAGTCAACGCATGGATTGTACGTGGGTGTGAATGTGGTCACTTAATTTTATATAAGTATGTTAGTTTTTAATTAATTTATAAAAAGGGATTAATGTATTTAAGTGAAAGAAAGAATATCATTAAAGAAATTTTAATTATGTGTTTTCCGCTGCGAATCTTGGGTTAAAACGTGTTAGGGCGTTACATGTTTGATCCATTTTGGTTAATTGTTAGACAAGAAAACATGTTTGTGAACTCTCATAGGATAGTACACCAAATCACGATTATGCAATGTTATTGGCTAGTACAAAAAGCTGGCACATGTTCTAGAATCAGCGGGAATGCGAATCGAGACCCCTGGTCTCGACTCGAGATCTTTAAGCTACAACTCGAGACCGCAGTGACTGCGACTCGAGACCATCATGTGACAACTCGAGACAAGCTTCAAGGACTCGGAACCAGCAAGGTCTCGACTCGAGATCTCATGGTCTCGAATCGAGACTAAGCTCGAGACCTCTAAGCTTCCAACTCATGCCAGCACCACTCGAGACCAGCCATTCATGACTCGAGAACTCCTGATTGCGACTCGAGACTGCATGTTCTCGAGTCGAGACCACATTGTCTGGACTGGGTTGCTTGTTTCCGTTATTGGGCCGAATTGTTTGGACTATTCACGCTTATTACTGTTTAACTGGATTATGTGTTACTGTTAATTGGGCTGTGTGTTAACTGTTACTGTTAAGAACGTGGACAGGCCCAATAACTTAAAGGATAAATATATGTCATGTATGCAATGTGTTAGATACGTGTAGGATATACGTGACTCCTTTACACCCAAACCTGACCTATACTGGTGACCATATTAGGACGTGGTAACTAGCATACTTAACCAAGTAAACTAAACTGCCGAGCAACCCAAGGTGAGTTCACACTCTCTACAAAGCATGGGATTCCCAGGGGTTGGGAATGGGGTTAAGGAACATGGATTCCTCGTCCTTTATTGGGTAGGACAGTACTGGTTCAGGAATATAATTCTTCATCCTCTTGGACAGATAACTTCCACTAGACCAAAACTCTATCACGAAGTCCCTCCTTTTTATATCGACTTAATCGCCGGGCCAATGGCGAGCGGGTCATTAGTTAGATAGCGCTATTTAGGTTTGACAAACCTCACACCGTGCCGCAGAGGACGGGCGTGAACTAATGGATCTGGGCACGTCAATGATGATAGACATTGACAGTTCAGGGCACCTAAACATGACTACAGTCAGCAGTCGATATGTAACGAGTCTAGTAGCATATACATGGGGTAGCCCCCACGGCCGTAGAGCCAGATAACTAAACATGGGGTAGCCCCCTCGGCTGGATTGCCGGAGTAATTGGGTTAAACAAATCACGCTTTCAACTATGGGGTAACCCCCACGGCAGGGATGCCAGTAAAGGAAACCGTTTTCAAAACAACCTAAAACAAACACCCAACTGTGAACTCGCTCAACATTCTTGTTGACTCGTTACTACATGCTTTGCAGGTCAATAGGTACTTAGCTGGAGCTTGCATGGAGAAGAGTCGTTGTGGGACATGGACCGTTGTGTACCATGTTAAACTTTGAAACAATTAAACTTATGTTTTGGTGTTAAACGTTATGCTTCCGCTTGCAACTTAAACTATGTTTTGTTGGACACCAATTGCATTGGTTGGAGTTTTATAATCATTTACATGCTTGTTCAATATGATGGGTGGCTGGATCCTGGTCAGTCACGCCTCCAAGCGGTGGTATTCCGCAGGTGGATTTTGGGGGTGTGACAAATGGTTACTTTTTATGATGTTTGTTTTTTAAAACATATATCATATAATATACTTTGATAGTTTGTTACTAAACGCCAATACATGTATCGTTTGTATAATATTGTTTGACTGTATAAGAACGCCATTTTACATATATATCATTTGTGTTATTAAACGCCATATATCATCTGTGTTACATATATCATTTGTGATTGTTTTATTGAACGCCATATATCATTTGTGTTATTAAACGTCATGTATCATTTGTATTATTAAATGCCATGTATCATTTTTGTTACTAACTGTGAGTTTGTGAATGTGTTAAACGCCATGTAAAAGTTATGTGTGGAAAATGTTTGTGCAAACGCCATGAAAAACTAAAACGCCTTGGAAATTAATCTTGTTTTATTGTAACGCCTCGTATTTTCGTAATTTCATGTTTTTTTTATAAAATTCGTGTTTGGTTTCTATTTTTAGAACCACAGTCGAAACCGGAACGAAAAAAAAAACAAATAAAAAAAAACGACAAGCGACGCGCGTTTTAACGCAAACGATGAACAGACGCTTCAAATATCGATATCCGATGTGATTTTGAGTGTTTCAACTCGAAAATTTTAGTTTACGACATTACGGAGAGTTCGGATTTTGAAAATGAGTTTGTAGGAACTTTCGGGCCGCTTAAACACACGAGATGGGCTTGTGGGCTTTGGGCCCAAGCCCAATTAAAACCCTAGACTCATATATGTGGGTGTAACCTTATCCATCATTTAAAAAAAAAAAAAAAAACTCAGACATACCAAACACGCCCACCCTCTTCTCTTTCCATCCTTATTCTTCATCCTTGAAGAAAACCCTAATCTATAACACATAACAACCGCACACCAGAACTCTCTGAAACCCCTCCCTCCCTGCTCGATGAAGACCGACGATCCATGGGGAGGAGCCGGCTTCTGTTCCCGGCAAGATTACCCCCCCCCCCCCCCCACTCCGATCTTTGTTACTCCGACACATACCCATAACTCACCTTCCACCTCGCACCACCCTTACACGCACACGTATGGTTTCGAAAGAGAGAGAAGGTGACGAAGGGGAGAGAAATCGGGAAGAGGTCAGAGAAAGAAGAGGATTGCGGCGGTGGTTGTGTCGTGCCGGCGACATCAGGAAGGCAGTGGTGGTGACAGTGGACCTGGGATGATGACGGTGTGGGGATGTTGATGAAGATTGTGGTGATTCTCCGACACCTCGTTTTCCGGCGTCTCACCTTCGAATTAACCAGTAGGTTATCTTCTCTGGAGTACTCGTAGGTTAATTAATTTATTGTTTCTTTTAAATTATTAACCAGATTCTTGGTTCTCCGATGTTGTCGATGATGATGATTTTGACGGCGGAGACAAGATCCGACCGTCGGAGCTCGCCGGCGACGACAAACAACATCGGTGAAGGGTTTTTCTTTTGGGTCATCTGTGTTCAGAATTATTTTCGTTAGCCTCGGTCAGACTCGGATTCATGTGCGGGTTTTGTTTAGGCTCGGCTCGGGTCAGATTCGGTTTAGTTTCTGTTCAGGTCAACTCGGTCAACCGGGTCAGCGTGGTCAACGATAGTTAAGCTAGGTCTGGAGGTGGCACGAGAATTGGTAAAAGTTTAATGATACAAATTTTATTTTTATTTTTAGATAAATATTTATTTCTTCGAAAACGAACTCGAACCGTTATATGTAGTGATTATTCTACATTTTTGACATTTACGAGAATTTTATATATAATGCTGATTAATTGTTGAGTTTTGAAATAAAAATTGACACTTTGGTTGTCGGGACCGTCCAAAAACAGAGGAAACTCTGCCCGTTTTTCGTAAAACCGGTAAAAACGAAACGTGTTAAATTTACAAAACAAAACATATCAAATTCAACTAATTTTTTTTATAAAAATAAATATAAATGTATATTTATTTTATCAATACTCCTGTAACACCGAATCCTCTCTAATTCCTTGCGTTTGCAAGGACAAGACTCGACTTCCTCAAGAGCTAAAACGCGTCTTCGGTGTTCCATCATTTAACCTTCAGCTACGGGATTAACGAAGGAAGCTTCGCAAAACAGTGAGCATACTTGACCCTTTTTACGTTTTAAAGCATTTTTTGGTGCAACATGTATCACCTACAAAACCCACTTTATGCAATCACACATATTCGACCACTCAATCCATCGAACACGCTATTTGTTATGCTTAGGTTGTTCATGCTTGTTAGTTTCAACTTGCTTATCTACGCTAATTAATATGCTTAGGTTGTTTATGCATGCTAGTTTCAACTTGTTATCCATGCCATTTGTTACGTTTAGGTTGTTCATGCATGTTAGTTTCAACTTGTTATCCATGCCATTTGTTACGTTTAGGTTGTTCATGTATGCTAGATTCAACTTAAATGTAAATTGCCACGTTGGATTGAGATGAATTTATATACTTATACTTATATTCAAACTTGTATGCTCGCCAATACTTTTTGTATTGATCTATATGCTTTTAATACATGTTGCAGGATTTGAATGATGCAAGGAATCTAGTAGGATTGCCCAGAAACACATTTAAACCCTAATACTTGTTGTATTGTATTTTATTTTCAAGCATGTTGTAATTTGTTTCAAATCCTTGTATGAGACCATTAATCAATGAAATGAAACTTAATTACTTGGATACTTGTATTTGATTTATTTAAAACTTGTAGTATTTCTAGTTCAAACAATGTAAAAAGTAATTAATAAATACCTGACACAAATAACGTTATGAAGTCTCTTGCAATCTATTTCGTCTCACTCCGATGTTTCCGTAATCGGTTGGGGTGTGACATTTATAGGAAAAGAGGGGTTTAGAGTAACAATAAATGTGCACACTGGCAAGGCCCAAAACGCCAATAAGAGGAAGGCCTTAAGTCAGGATGTTGAGGTTCAGGAAGAACCATTTTTTCAGTTGGGCTAGAGTTTTGTCAAGATTAAAACCTACAAACTTGACTGCTTGGTTTATAAATCTGAATCAAAATCAAATACAGGTAGTACACGACATGGGGTTTGGTGCTGCCCTCAATATGAAAATAGACAACATACCTTAGGTAGTGGTTGTTTGAAAATTATAATGAAAGAACAAACAATCTAAATGTTGGCAACCATACAATACATATCAATGAAGAATTGATAAACTCTTTAACGGTTATACCGAATGGAGACGTGGCTGTGAAGGGTAAAAAAAGGTTAACAACTAATGACGAAGTAGTGGCTAAGTGGAGAGCACAGTTCAAAGGGACTGACTGGATTAGCAGGCCAAGTGTGAAGCTCTACTTTGATAACATCTTGCCTAAGATGAATAGCTTCAAGAGAAACTTCTACCTAAATTTCCTTGTAGCATTCTTCACTATAATCGGGCATGCAATTGACAATGTCGTCGTCAAGCAACAGTTCTTGCACAACATTAAACGAAACGTTCGAATAAACCAACTGAACTAGTGTGGTTATCTCATCCAATGCTTGCAAAACGCCAAAACCGCATGGTCTCCAAAAAAGCATTTCACAGGGCCCTTGATTGTACTTGTGGTAAGAAAACAATTTCCATATATAATAGTTTGCATAAAATGACAATTTAAAAATTAAAAGGAAAATTGGTATTTAATAAACCAACCTTTGCCCAGTTGGTAAATAATAATTCAACCTACAGAATTGGTATATAATAATCATACCTATCAATATGTTGGTACTCAATGAACCTCCGTTAGTTTTTTTTAACTGAAGTTAGTTTTTAAGTTTTATTTATTACACAAACAGTCCTTGTAGTTATAGGTTACTAGTTTTAAGTTTTATTTATTACACAAACAGTCCCTGTAGTTATAAAAAAATCATAAAAATCCTAAAAAATCATAAAAATTCTAAAAAAATCAAAAAAATCTTAAAAAATTATAAAAATTCTAAAAAAATCATAAAAATCTTAAAAAATAAAAAAAATTATAAAAAATCAAAAAATTCAAAAAATTCAAAAAAATTTTAAAAAATCTAAAAAATCAAAAAATATATAAATACATATGATCATTATTTACACAAAATTGAATTGATTTTTTAAAATCCATAATTAATTCCTTAAATCTATTTTTTATTGATATACAATATAAATAATATATATAAATACATATGATCATTATTTACACAAAATTGGTAACCATCCCCAACCCTCACTACCAGCCGACCATCCCTAACCCTCACCACCACCCACATCGCTGCCTGTCAACACCCTCTTCTAACCCAACATCTCTTTCAAAAATCAGATCTGAAATCAGATAATCAGATCTGCACGACACTGCTCTAAGGGATCTCACATATTGAATCGTTTTTCAATCGATTCCATGGTTCGATTTGCAGGTTTTTAGGCGGGTGATGGTGGTGGCGGCGGCTTGGTGGTATTAGTGATGGTGGCTTTGAATGGGAGAGAGATGGCGAGATGGTGGTGATGTCAGGCAAGTGGCGGCTGGATGGTGGTGGTTGCCGATTAGAAGAGGGAGAGATGGTGGTGGCGGGGTCAGTTTGGTCACGTAGTCGGCAATTGGCGGCAGATCTGTTTGTGATGGTGGCTTTGAATCGCTCAGATCTGTTTGTAATGGTGGCGGCAGCAATTGGCGGTGGTGATGGGGTTAGATGGTGGTGGGTAGGCGGCAATTGGCGGTGGTGATGGGTTCGATTCAGGTCCGGTTTGTTACAATTGATTTGGGTTTACTTGGTTTCGGGTCTAGTCGGGTCAGTTTGGGTCACGTAGTCGTCTCGGTTCCGGTAAGAGTTTATTAGTTTAAGTTTCATTTTAGTTTTGTATAAATCGTATATAAATCGTATAGATATTTAATGCTTCATTGATTGTTGCGTTTTGAATATTATATCGACAACTTGTGTTGTCGGGGTCGTCCAAAAACAGAGGAAACTCTGTCCGTTTTTCGTAAAATTTCCGTAAAGCGAAACACGTTAATTTTATAAATCGATTTTTTTTATTTTTTAGAGTTTTTATGATTTTTTAGAATTTTTTTGATTTTTTAGAATTTTTTTGATTTTTTATAATTTTTTTGATTTTTTAAGATTTTTTTGATTTTTTTTAGAATTTTTAGAATTTTTTTGATTTTTTTAGAATTTTTAGGATTTTTATGATTTTTTTATAACTACAGGGACTGTTTGTGTAATAAATAAAACTTAAAACTAGTAACTTATAACTACAGGGACTGTTTGTGTAATAAATAAAACTTAAAAACTAACTTCAGTTAAAAAAAACTAACGGAGGTTCATTGAGTACCAACATATTGATAGGTAGGATTATTATATACCAATTCTGTAGGTTGGATTATTATTTACCAACTGGGCAAATGTTGGTTTATTAAATACCAATTTTCCAAATTAAAAATGTCTAGTGTTACAGCTTGCCCTGGTGAATGATGCTTGCGATAGAAAAAGGTTGCAACGACAAGAAGGATACCCGATTGAGTGGGTTACAACAAGAACTCTAGACATGTTTGAGAGTGTACTAGTTAAAAGGAAATATGGTAGAGAGCCAAAACGCCATGATGCCAAAGAACTTAAAAAGAAAACTGTTAAGAAGGCTAAGGAAACACAGTTTCAAACAGTTGTTCAAGAACAAGCCACACCTAAGACAACAGCCAAAATGCAGGGTGTTGATGAAAAAGATGCTGATGGTGATGATGTTGACAATGAAGATGAAGTTGGTATTGATAATGTTGATGAGCATGCTGATAATGATTATGATGAGGTTGATGATGATGATGATGGTTTTGATCATGATGATCATTATGATTATGCTGAACTCGACCCTGAAGTTCAAAACTCCATGGTAATCAATGATGAGAATGAATAGGCTTTCTATCGAAAGGTTGTGGATGAAGATGTAGAAAGCCAGAACAGGATGTTAGAAGTTTCTGCATTAGGGAACCATGCTCTAGTCAGAGTACTAACACAGTATGAAGACCATGGTGCTGGTGAGAAACAACAAAACAAAGAAGCTGAGGAGGTATGTTGTTCGAATAATAAGTTTAACAAAAACCACAAAACGCCATACTTAATAATTCCTTTTTTTATTTAACAAGCAATGGCTGAGAAGTTGGATGGGGCATACAAAGAATTAGAAGACTGTTACAATAAAATGAGGACATTTTTAAATCAGTTAAAGATTGAACATCCAAACAACCTTTTGGTTCACATAAAATACTCACAATGTCTGACATTGTTAAAGAACATGTCAACATTTGTTGATGAAAACGCCAGTGAAGTGCCCTATGAGAGAGAAGAAGGTGAAAATGAAGATGAGGTTGAAAGGGGAGCTAAATGTGAAAGGGAAGTGGAAGGAGAAAGGGAAGGGAAAGGATAAGGGGAACATGAAGGGGAAGGGGAGATGGCTGGAGACCAAAACGCCAAGGAAGTGCCAACATTTGTTCGTGTGAAATCCATCACTTTTTGAACAAACCTAACTTTATGAGTATTAAACCATTGTTCAATCATACACAAATAACACATAATTTAACAAAACACTACAAAGCATATAGCAACGTACCTTATAGTTTTTCCTTCAACCGTGTGTTTGCTCCGGCTTGACTTCCCGATGCTTCACTTGTGTTGCCTAAAGTGTACAAGCCAAATGTCATTAGAACCTCTCGGCCCATAACTAAGGCATGTAAATTTGCCAAACACACTACTTCGTGTTCCCATCAACATTTTCCGTCCATTAATTAAAATTGGCAATTCATTGAGGCATTTTGTCAAGCACCTTGTGTACATACATTTTAGTTAGCCATTTTAGTTCAATCTAACCTTGGCACACCGAGAATCTCGACTTAACAAGTTCAATTACTCATCATAATTCATATTAACATGAAATTTCAACAAACTCATGTTATTGCATTCTTTATTTACACAAGAACATGGGGCTTTTTATACTAGAATCAAAACCCACTTATTCATTCATAATTCATATTAACATGAAATTTCAACAAACTCATTTTATTGCATTCTTTATTTACACAAGAACATGGGGCTTTCTATACTAGAATCAAAACCCACTTATTCATAAAAACATAAAAATCTCAACACACAATTTTTATAAATTCATCAACTATTTTCAGTTAGGATTATGATCCTACACTTCATAAAAACATAAAAATCTCAACACACAATTTTTATAAATTCATCAACTATTTTCAGTTAGGATTATGATCCTACACTTAAATTACACCTTCCTTAGGTCACAACATCAATCAATTGTTCAAAAACTTCAATCACCCAAATTTCAACCAAAATCAAGTATCACCAAAAGTGAAATTACTACTTACCTTGTGTTAGACAAGTCTAGATGATTAATATTCTTGATTCATGCACGAATTTTAGGCCAAATCGGCCTTTCAATTTGATCAATTTGGGTGAATGAGGGTTTTGGTGTTCTTCCCCATCTTTGGTCGCACACACATACACGCACACATGAATGCGCTGCATTTTTATTTTCTTTGTTTTAATTGAAACAAATTTTTCCTCTTTGACCCACTTTAGTCCCTCAAGTTTGTTTCATTTAACAATAGATGTTTACCATCCATATTTTCTTTATAAGTTTACTAAATACTAACTATACCCCTAGTTATTTTACTTTAAATAATAATTAAAACATACACGTATCCGTATTTTGATATTTTTGGGTGTTACAACCCTATATATATATAGGATTAGGTTCATTTGTGAACAACCTCCTTGATTGTGAACACTAGTGAACTAATCCTAGCCCTTGATTATCAATATACAAGTATAAATCAATGGCCATGATTTGTTCACTCAATTCACAAATACACTAGTGTTCACTTTAGAACCCCACAATATATATATATATATTGTAAGGACTTGCAAAAATGTCCCAAAACGACCTGTAAGTGAAAACCCGGACCCCTGAAACCTTAATGTGCATGAAAAATCAAGAAAAAGTGAAATTTGGTTCTCACGCGGGCCGCGTAAAGGTAAGCATATGCTTACGCGGGCCGCGACAACTCATAAAATCTCCGGAGCAGCGAACAGGCCACGTGGCAACCACGTGGCAGACCTAGGTGTGACACGCTAGCCCTAGTCTACGATTAGATGGCCCTCGCGGGCCGCGTAAGTTTGAGAAAGGGTTTACGCGGGCCGCGTAAACCCCATTTTTCAGCTATAAATTGCTAGGCCATGAGCAGTTCATCTGTGCTCGAGATTTCAGTCAAAAACGAAGTTCCACTGCTCAAAATCATAAATTCCATTAGGGAGACACTGCTACGTTACAGGGTATTAACTCGATCGCTGCTACGATTCAATGTCCGATCGATTGAAACCAACCTGAAGGGGTAAGGTCTCAAAAACCTCATAATAAGTGCTTGGGACCATACCACAACCTTACCTTTCAAGCCTAGCACCTTGCGCGGCCGCGCACTGGTCTCACAAAAAGAAAGGCTTAAAGATGCCAACAACAGTCAACACTTGCGCGCCCAAATGAAATCATAAATCCTTGCGCCTATCGTTCATAAAACAAAGGATAAAAATCCTGAGTTAGACATTTCCGCTTAACATCCAGACCTGGATATTATTTACCCAGACTTGGGATTTATTTATCCACCTGTCTCCACACGATAAGGTGCCACACCAGATTACAGCAGTAATCTTCTAGAAGAAATACAATCGTGCACCACCAAGACGGTTACAACCGTCTGGACACGTGTCACCATCTTAGGCATCCCTGAATTCACAACGGAAGCATGTAATTGGAGAGCAATCTCCACTTAATCACTTTACACGTGGCGAATCCCCAGCCATTGATCTAAGCCACGATCCGTGTGCTCTCACGAGGGATCATGAAGATTGACGGAAGGAAATGTAACCGCTTACGGGGTTAGCATCTTCCGTTAACTTTTCACCAACGGGTTTTCCCGCCTAAAACGACTCCCGGCTATAAATATGAGAAACAACCCAGGTATGAATTCAAGTTATTCACACTTCTCAAATACATCTTCTTCATTTCCAATACTTATTCTCACACCGGAGTCGGGTCAAGGAGAGAACCCTCTTCTCCCCTTGGCGAGGCTAACGGTGCTCTTTTTTGCAGAACTATCGGAGAAGAAGGTCAGTTGGACCTGAATCAATCGAGTGGAAACCAACCTTTTTATGCGGATTCAAACCCCCTAGATATCTCGGTTCCGACCATTTATCTAGTGTTTCTTCATTGGCGCCCACCGATTCCTCTGTTCTTTCAGTTTTCATCTCGTTTCGATTCAGTTCTTTTCATCCTCTGTTTTAAGCATGACAGAGAATTCATTATCTCACTCATCAGGTCCTCGATCGGAGTTCAAGGGTTCTACAACCCAATGTACCCAGATTGACGGAATCATGGGAATAAACGAAAACAACAGTCATCCAGACAAAAAGAATTTCTCAGACCCCGTCACAGAGAAGCCACCAGAATATTGGTTCAACAGATACCAGGCTGCTTTAAACACAATCGTTATGGAAATCGCCAGATCCGAGTTCCCAAACGTCAGATCTGGTGAAGAAATCAACACTGTAGTATTGGAACCACCAGCACCCGGTCAGGGGGACATCCAATCTAATATTGAAATACAATCCAGAAGTAGCAGCCATCAGAAAGTTAAATCAAAACAAGTAAACATGATTCAAGGAGATCCGTCACGAAGGACAAATAAACGAAGCTATAACCAACATTGGAGGGAACAACAAGTCGTGTTTCCCGTTGTCCCTGGAGGCCCTCAAGAAGAGCGACCAGTAATTATCACTGGCATCTTTGGCCACTACCGAACGGATTATATGTTTATAGATCCGGGAAGTTCAATGGACATCATATACGAGCAATGCTTCAAACAGCTTGAACCAGAAGACAAAGCACGTCTAGAACCGGTCGATTTTCCCCTTACCGGATTCTGCAATGAAGCTGTATTCCCATTAGGGCAAATAGCTTTTCCTGTGACTTTATCGGATGGCGAGCATTCACGAACAGTCACAGTCAATTTCATGGTCATGCCGGCAACATCACGTCATGATGTCCTGCTCGGAAGAAGGTCACAAAGAGAATTCAGCATGATCACTTCTATCCCACATGCTGCATGCGGATTTCCAACAGAAACCAGAGTTGCAATTCTATACTCAAGCAAAGAAGTCATGTACGTGGACGACGAGCCACCGGCAAAGGTAGTCAAACCTTCGGCATCAAACGAACCGGAGAAATGGGTCCTGAACAACGAATACCCAGAGCAGACCATCCTGCTAGGACATGCCATTTCACCGGCAACACGAATACAACTGAAAGAACTATTGTCTAACAACAAAGATATATTTGCTTGGTGCCCAGCAGACATGACTGGAGTTCCACGCGACATAGCGTAACATTGCCTGAATATCAAACCATTAGCGGAACCTGTTGCTCAGGGAAGGCGCGGCTTTAGTGAAGAAAAAGCAAAAGCCATGGACGAACAAGTGGCAGAGTTACTCAACGCGGGAATATTGCGCGAAGTAAAATACCATACATGGGTTGCCAATCCAGTAATGGTACAAAAACATAGTGGCGGTTGGAGAATGTGCGTCGACTTCAAAGACCTGAATAAAACATGCCCAAAAGATTGCTACGCGCTTGCAGAGATAGACAAAAAAGTCGACTCTCTAGCATTATTTAGATGGAAGTGCTTTATTGACTGTTACAAGGGTTATCATCAGGTCCAGATGAAGGAAGAAGACGAAGATAAAACCGCATTCCGCACAGATAAAGGCATCTTCTGCTATACTAAAATGCCTTTCGGCCTGCGCAATGCTGGCGCAACTTATCAATGCTTAATGGACACAGTTTTCAACGGTGATATCGGCAAGACAGTCGAAGTATACATGGATGACCTCGTCATCATGAGCCATGAGGAAGAGACAATGCTCAACAATATTCAGCGCACGTTCGACTCTTTGCGCAACGTAAACTTAAAACTCAACCCGACAAAATGCTCCTTCGGCATGGAAGAAGGAAAATTTTTGGGCTTTATAGTCACAAGAAATGGCTTTAAAGTAAACCCAGAAAAAGTGCAGGCTATCCAGCTAATGCCCTCACCCGCAACAATAAAAGAAATGCAAAGACTCGCCGAGCGCTTAGCAGCCTTGAACAGATTCTTGGCTAATCATGCGGCAAAGTCTTATCCATTTATCAGTACACTGCGAAGCTGCGGGAAGAAAACCCCCTTTCAGTGGACACCTGAAGCAGAAGCAGCATTCAAACAAATGAAAGAATGTTTAATTCAGCTATCAACGCTGACTGCACCAAGAGAAAAAGAGCCACTAATTTTATACCTATCAGCCGCGGAAGTAGCGGTAGGTGCAGTAAAACTTGTTTATTTTTTTTTTAAATATCTACTCGGCGCTTTTTTGATATTTTTTGCCCAAATACCTTAAAAACATGTATATAACATGTGTATATTTAAAAAAAAAAAAAACATCGGGAGCTTTGAGTTTCCCGGGTTTTCTAAATTAAAGTGGGTTTTCTATACATCCTTCCCCTATATATATATATATATATATATATATATATGGAAAGGTTAACATACAAAAGGCCTTATCCTACTTCACGTACGCGACGCGCTCAACCATCAGATCTGGGCAATAATCACGAATGGGAGCCCTAATAACGCATGGGAGCAGTTTTTGGGTGATAATCACGCATGGGAGGTGATAATCACGCATGGAGGTGATAATCACGCACGTTATAATGGTGAAAAAATAATTACGCACGTTATAAATTCTGTCGCGTAGGTTAATGTAGGTTAAGTCATTTTGTACTATATACTTTCTCTATATATTTATGTATATATATATATATATATATATATATATATATAGGGGATTGATCATGAGAAAACTAGTTTAAATGAGAAAACAAAAAAACTAACTAAAAAAAGCCCAAAAAACATACCAATTTTTTTTTTATTTCTATAAAAAAATCGCCGGTTTTTATACCTGGAAAAAAATTTTCAAAAAAAAAAAAATTAAAAAAACAACTTTTTTGGTTGTATTGCACATGTGCACTACTATTACGGATATAGTGCACATGTGTAGTACATGTGTAGTACACATATAATCACATATATTGCACATGTGCAATACAACAAAAAAAATTGTTTTTTTTTTTTTTTATTTTTTTATGTATAAAAACTAGCGATTTTTTGTTAAAAAATTGTAAAAAGAAAAAATTTTTGGTATGTTTTTTAGCTTTTTTTTAGTTTTTTTTAGTTAGTTTTCTAGTTTTCTCATTTATATCTAGTTTTCTCATGATCCTCTCCCTATATATATATAGGGCAAGGATAAATTGAAAACCCGGTTGAGTTGACTAAACCCTGAAAACCCATTAATCACCATTGATCAAACTAAATGAATGGCTGAGATTCACTTTGAGCCATCAGTTTGTTTTGTTCCCCTTTTTCTCTATTTTTTAATACATTTATTGTACCTTAAGGGTAATATGGGAAAGATTAATTCAATCTCTTACAAAGAGACAAAACTCTGCATGGATCCAGACAATCAGTACATCACTTTTCATTATTTCAAAACATCAAAAGACATTCTCTCTCTTCCAAAATCTTCATCAACCCTTCTTCATCTATACCCAAATCACCATAGATGTTCATCTATACCCACAATCATCGGAGAAAAATCGCTTAAGATATTCAAAATCGCCGGAGAAATCAACGATCGTCGGAGAAAATCAACGATCGCCGAAGATCTTCAACAGTCACCGGAGAATTTCAACGATCCCCGCCGGAGATAATCAGCCTAAAAACGAGGGAATTTCAGGTGCGTCGGTTCTTTGTTGACTAAAATTATCAACTTTCTTTTAGCTATACAGATTTAGGGTGTATTAAATAGAGATTATATGGTTTTAAAGACTTTTCAAATTGCTCGATTCTTTTATACCCATTTGGGTTTTCTTAATGACAGGTACCGTTAGGGTTTTTTGTTTGTTTTGAATAGTCTCACTTGTTAAAAGAAAGTTGATAATTTTAGCTAATATGGATGAATAGCGTTCTTTGTTGACTAAAATTATGAATTTTCTTTTAGCTATACAGATTTGGGATGTGTGAAAATAGAGACTATAGGGTTTTAAACAGTTTTGAAAGTGCTCGGTTCCTTCATACACATCTTGCTTCATACGCATTTGGGATGTATGTTTTTTTATGTATAGAAGTTTCTTGGTTACATTTTTTTTAAATCTAATATTTTTGTACATGAACTCTCCAAAACATTCTAAGTTGATGGCGATGCGGGCGGGCCAGCAACACATACTACAGGAGGTACATAACTGTTTTAGACGTGGTCTTTAGGAATCTAAATAATATATGTTTCGATACTTTAATGCTAATTGTTAATCTTTCTAAATAGTGACATCGGATGATAACACGGGCGGTCCAGCAACGCGAACAAGAGGAGGTAAAAAAGGTTTAAAATTATTTTGTTAATAGTTTGTGATTTATATAAAACTTGTACAAATATAGGTAAGCAAGCGCATCGTGACAAGAAGTTGCAAAAAAGAAAGCTAATAAGCTAATAAGTACGTACAAGCATTTTTTTTCTTTCGCTTATCTTATAATTATGTTTTATATAAATAATAAAACAAAGTTGGTGTCTCAGATTCACCAGACGGTGATTTGGACACCCCCGGGGAAAACATGGAAACCCCCCCCCAGGAGACCCCCCCGGCAGTTGATCCAAAGACTACCGATGATCCTGAAGATGATCCTATAGATGATGATTACTCTTGTTACTCTCCAAACACTCTTGTCTTGTGGGCCAACCACAACCTGTGGGAGAGTGAGCTTAGCCCAGAACCACTCAGCACTGAAATCGAGTATGGCACTCCAAGATCGTTTCTTGACTAAAAAGTGGTGTTTATGTGAAGTTACTAGTATGTGTGTGAAAAAAGAATGTGCCCCCATTTTCCCTATCTCATGCAATATAGGGGATACTTTCCTTATCCTATGTTGTTTACCATATCTAGTGTGAACGTTATTATATACTCAACTATTGTGTTAAATCTATGTTTTTCCAATTTATGTTATTAAAAAATCGTGTCATTATTATATGTTTTCAACAAATACTGACTTCTAACATAACGAAAAACTAAAAAAATAGTTGATATCTTAAAAAAAAGGCTTACATAATAAGATACACGCTTTAGGAAAAAAAAAAAAAAAGAGTCACATGATCAAACACAAATACAACAAATCTAAAAAACGTACAACATTCTCATGAAAAAAAAAGAGATTCAAGCAACCATCAACAAAAGCACATGATCAAACACACATAGAGCAAAAATGTACAAAAATCTCAGGGGAAAAAAAATGTAACACGGTACGTAAGCACATTCTCAAACACAGATACAACAAAAATGTACAAAAATCTTAGGGGAAAAAATGTAACATGGTAAAAACAAAACCAAAAAATCCATAACATAGAAAATTCTCAGATTCAACCAAACATCAACAAGTACATACTACTGAAAATGTCATTAGCATACTAACAAGGATAATCCAAGTACCACTTATTTCTTAATATCAACAAACAATGGCAAAAACCTCAACAAACAATGCTAACAAATAAGCTGCCAATCACTAACGCTAATATCAGTAACCATATAACCCTTTTCTTCTTCCGAATTTCTTGCTCACGGACACACAGTTCAGCTTGCAGGTTGTTGATGTTCCTCAAAAGACCTGGTATGATCCTAGTTGACCGTAGGCACATCAGTGGGTCGACCCAACCAATGAAAGGGTAGCTGCTGGGCTACATTAAAATAATGGGGATAAAATACGATTAGAACATACATTTACTTATTAAAACAGGGTTCGAAATTTTTACCTTAAACAGACATGAATAGAACCTTCTTCCTGGGTTGTCATCTGTCCATGATGTCCGGATTCCTACATGAACACCTTTTCATCTTTTTTGAGAGGTAGATAAATTGTAAAGAAAAAATAGAGATAGAAAATCATATATTTGAATATAGTTGGAGATAGTTAGAAGCCTATAGTTGGAATGATGTATCTAACATGAAACCTAACAAACTGACGCATTTTACTGTATTGTCAATACAAGTTTAACACGTTTTGCTACAATGCAAACTGTCACACCCCGATTTCCACGTGTCACCGGTGGGCCCGGTGGGGATTATCGTGACGTGGTTGGCAACATAATAGTCAAACAACACAATAATTAATATGCACAGCGGAAGCAATTTAAAAGATATAATACAACCGAATTTAATATTGTAAATTCAAATGTCACAATATTCGGATGTTTATCCACAGAAGGATCGATAACAAAATGGAAACAATGGTTCAACAGACTTCAGGCATCTTAAGCTTGCGAGACTCTTTATTGATGCTAAGGAGACAATCCAGCCAATTACGTTTAGTACCTGCATTTAGTCTTTTTGGGAAAATACGTCAGTTTACACTGGTAAATACAATCAACTGACTCATTTTGGAAAATGATTGAAAATTGGTTTGGATGCACATGGCATAAACATTTTATTTAACTTGATTAAAATGCACAGAGGCAAGATTAACCTTTTTAACTTGGGAGAATTATTTAATATTATAATCTTGTGAACGAATTACATGTTACTTGTGCGTTCAGTAGCCCGGATCTTGTCCGGGTTAAAGATCAATAGACACACCACATCATAGAGTTATACACTGACAGGTGTACGCCTACACCCCGTGCTCAGGTCGTGGCCATCTCGTAAGATGATGCCAAGGATATCCGGGACATGGTCATTAACCCCCCAAAGGATTTAAGTAATCAAGACTGTTTAAACGAGCCGATCAAATTAGTCAACTACCCACTCAACTGTGGAGATTTGATGCTCGATCAAGCGGTATGCTATATACCGTAACCCAAGCCCGTATAGGGAAAATAAGTTAAAAGTATTTACCTGAGCAATGTATAAATCACAATAAGCAAATTGCAAGTAGCTTTTACTGGTACTCCTAATCTGGAACGAAGGTTTATAATAACCTATTAGAATCCTAACGGGTCATTAATTAAGCTTAAGCTTAGACCGGCTAGTTTCAAAGATACGGTTCGTACGCACGATTAAGCGAAGACCGGATAGAATGTGATTTGGACCCGACAAGTTTGAAGACTTGTTTAATATGGGTTTATTATTCACATTCTGGATTTTGAGATAAAACCGATAAGGTTTGACCCGTTTAGGCTAGTTTATGTAAACTAGTTACATAAACCGAACCGAACGCGTAATAAGCGTAACGGGTATTCATGAGAGCCATGTACAGGTTTCCTAAGTTAATCATGCCTCAAATATGTTGTGACATCAGTAAGATGTCTTTCATTATGCCCGAAACGTGTTTAAACACAAACTAGGCCCCGTAGGGGTAGTTTGGTCATTTTAAAGGTTGTAAAAGGGTTTAAGTGTTTAACTGAGTTACAGGTCTGATGTAATCAGCAAACCTACTCAAATAAATGAGTTATAACAGTAGGATAAAGTATATATGTGAAATTTATCAAATATAACCAAACTATGCCCCGTAGGGGTATTTTGGTAATTTCACATAAGCCGAAAAGCTCAAAACCGAAGTCTGAGTTTATCAACCTTTGCTTACTGTCAAAATATTATCATTTGCCTCAAATATCAGTAGGTATCACCCTTGTATGTTTAAAAATAGTTCTAGTACATACTAGGCGTTAAAAACGCTTAAAAAGGCGATTAAAGGCCATTTCCGGGTTTGATACTTAAATCTGATATTTTTATATTTCCAGAAGGCTTAAAATAATTTATTTGTCATATGTGATCAGTAGCAAAAGGTTTGGAGTCGTTTAGATAAGTAAAACTCATTTTATGGCCCGTAAGGGCAAAACCGACAATTACCGGATTAAGCCTACGACTATGAGTTATGCTCAGCCTAAAATTAATTAAAAATCTTTAAAAATCCTAAAATAATATATTACATCAGTGGGTAAAGAGTTTGATACCAAAAAGTAGGCTTAACTAGGCTATACGCTAATTACGCCATTTAATTAACATAAAGCTTTCATTTTGCGATAATGAGCATAACTCTTAATCTACAAATCATACTGATGTCAAACTTTGCATACAAGTTTATATATCAGTAATTAAAGTTTCTACTCTTTTACATTTCCAAAAATCACGTTTTTAAAGTAATAAGGGCATAATGGTCAACATATGGGCAATTAACGGAATCATGCATATTAATTGGATAACTAATGATCCGAGGTGTATAATCACAGAGGGTTATACTAGCATGTAACCTGGTCCAAATGAAGCTCTAAGGTATTCCTAAAACATACCATAACGGGTCAGAACTGAAAGTCAAAGTATAAGTCAAACTATGCGACTTTCGGTTCCGAACCGGGTCTAAACAGGAAATTGTCGGGTTGAGCATGTTTAGACATGTTCTTACATTCATTACCAAGTTATATTGATGATCAAACAGGTTATAAGTGTTCTACATTGCTAATCATGCATAAATCGCATTTTAAACATTCTGTTGACTTTTTATTAACACGTTTGACCCGACATTTGACCTAGTTAGAGTGGGAATCAGGGGAACCCTTTTGATGTTTTATTACCCACATAATTACCTACTTAAAGGTACTTTTGATTCGACTAATCATTGGACCATTAGTGATTAATCTTAAAGTCAACCGTTAATTACGACGGTTTGACTTCTAAGCTAAAACTAAGCTAAAACTTAATTAGAAAAGATTAAACATACTTACAAGTGTCTAATGGATGGTTAGGAAGTCTTGGAATCAACTTTGGAGTTCCAGAGATGATCAGAAGTGAGTGCAAGAATGTTAGTAACTTGGAGGCCTTATATAGTGTTTGTAAACACCATAACATGTTGACAACTAAGGCTACAAGTGACCACAATTGTCCCACAAGTGTCCCTGGGGTCTAGGAACATTTTAGGGGTCGCTCAATAGTGAGAAATACCAGTGGGATCGGTCAAAATCGCGCAAAACAGGCTGCAGCCAATTTTCTGTTTGCTGGGCACTGCTTGCGCACCGTAACAATTATTTGTTGCGGTGCGCAAGCATTCATCAGCAGCCAAAAGTTTGTTGTCCTTTGGTGTTTCGAAGGGGCAACCTCATATTCCGTATTTGGGACATTATTTATCAGATTGGGACCTCCAATAAGTGTCTAATACAGTAACACACCCTACCACTTTGGTATGCTTGCTTGAATTCATTTTGAAAGTGCCGAACAATACGGTTTACCGAGCTTTTTCTTCGTAGGAGTCCACCAATTCAATTATTGTCAAGTATTCCCTGGATTTAAGATATAATAGATGTGTGTAATATATAATTGGGTCTTGGGATTTTATAAATGAGGTCGTTCAGAGGTAAAAATTAACATGACGCCACTTTTAAATCCTGCCAAAACATCTTTATTAAATCCGGGTTTACAACGCGTTTTGTCTTATATGACACGTGTCGTTATATCGTTGAACACGAATTTTCGAGGTGTTACATCCTCACCCCCTTAAAATAAATCTCGACCCGAGATTTACTGAAACAAATAAGGGTATTTTTCTTTCATGGTGGATTCAACCTCCCACGTATATTCGGGACCTCTACGGGCATCCCATTTGACCTTTACAATAGGTACATGCTTCCTTCGAAGCTTCTTAACCCGTCGATCCTCAATCGACAAAGGTTTTTCAACAAATCTTAAGCTCTCATCTATGTGCACATCTGTATGTGATATAACCAGTGATTCGTCAGCGAAACACTTCTTCAGATTGCAGATGTGGAACACATTGTGAATTCCACTGAGCTCTTCCGGTAAGTTTAACTTATAGGCAACTGACCCGACACGTTCGATAACCTCGAAAGGTCCTATGTATCTCGGGCTTAGCTTGCCTTTCTTACCAAACCGCATCACCCCCTTCCAGGGTGATACTTTAAGCAATACTTTATCACCTACTTCGAAGTGAAAAGCTTTACTCTTCGGATCTGCGTAGCTCTTCTGCCTATCTCGGGCAGCTTTGAGACGGTCACGAATCTGGACAATCTTGTCCGTCGTCTCGAACACTATCTCTGGTCCTGATAATTGGACATCTCCAACTTCCGCCCAACAAACGGGCGATCTACACTTTCTACCGTATAATGCCTCGAAAGGTGCAGCCTTTATGCTGGTGTGGTAGCTATTGTTGTAGGAGAATTCGATTAATGGTAGGTTCTTATCCCAACTACCACCCAAATCGATCGCACATGCGCGTAGCATGTCTTCCAACGTTTGAATAGTACGCTCACTCTGACCGTCAGTCTGAGGATGATAAGCCGTACTAAAATTCAAACGTGTGCCCAAAGATTGTTGGAAACTCTTCCAAAAATGTGACGTGTATCTAGTATCTCTGTCAGAGATAATAGACACAGGTATACCATGTAAGGCTACAATCTTATCCACGTATAACTGGGCTAACATATCGGAGCTATAAGTCTCCTTGATGGGTAAGAAATGTGCTGACTTAGTCAGTCTATCAACTATAACCCATATTGTATCATTTCCTTTCCTTGTCTTGGGTAACTTGGTAATAAAATCCATGGTTACCATTTCCCACTTCCACGTAGGAAGTTCAGGCTGTTGTAGCAAACCTGACGGTTTCTGATGCTCGGCTTTGACTTGCGCACATGTCAAGCATTTAACTACATAGGTGGCCACAGACTTCTTTAAGCCTATCCACCAATAGTTTGCCTTTAGATCCTGGGTAGCTGATGGCAAATTCTTAATCGTTGCTCAATTAGGGTTGCGGCAATTAATACATAAGCAATATGAACCGTCTTTCTTATTTAGTAACATAAAACCTTCAGAATATTGAGTCAGGCTATATGAGCCTATGTCTTAAGACCTACTTAATCAAGGTTTCGATTATTCCATAATCAATATGGAGTTTTCACAAAACTCCAGCCCACAGCGGGATGTTAATCTTAATTCTACCTGCCTTCCAGGAGGTAAGCAAGGAAACTTATGAGAAGATAATCAAGATACAAGGAGGCTACAAAGATTTTTCCATATCTCAGGCTCCAGTTCATCCATCATTGCTTGTGTCAAATGAGTGACACATTTATGTTATAAGTCTACGAATTCCTTAATCGGGAATCTTTACTTGAACAATTCCATTCTGGATATCTCCTTTGAATACTACTAGTCGACTTTAGTACAATATGACCATTGGGATATCTCAGGGGTTCCATGTATTAAACCTCCATACTGATCAGGTATGGAAGTAATCTATGGGACACACTAGGATACGCCAATCCTCATATGGCACTTTTATCAAACATAGTTTGGCATTCGCAGGCGATAGAAAACAATGAGAAAAATAATTAAAATAACATATGTTGTCGTACTCTATGCAAAGAAAGAGTACTCTTAGGTTTTTCGGAAAGATTCCATGCCGATACTAGAAGAATCGGTTACTATGGTTTCCTTGGTAAGTGATACCTTGTGGACAATATAAAAGTTTGCTAAGCTTATGGTTTATGAAGATTTATTATTGCCTGTATTAAATCAGGACACTTAGCAGAAATTATCATTGGTAAATGATAAGGAATTGATGACCTGTTCCTTAGCAGATGTCACACTGCTTTGGTCCTGGTTCTATTCGACACTGTCCCTAGTCTCTTTTATAGCAATTCATACGTACAGGCTTCTTACTGAACTTTCGTTGCTTTTTATTAAGCCTGTACTTGCTCTCTTTCTCATATCTCTTGGAGTTATCCTCCTCCTTTGGTTCATCCTTCATATTTGAAGTGTGAACATAGCTCTCCTCATGAGCAATTAAACATGGTTTTGAATGAAATTCAGAGCAAGGAGCATTCGGCTCTTTGGATTGTTTCATGATCTTTCTATGGTCCTTCCAACTGCTGCGCCTACCACAGCCTGGAGATTTACTCCATTAATATTGAGGTTTACGTTTGTAGTTTTATTAACTTTCGTCGCATTAATAGTATTGCGACTGTCATCTACCTCCTCCGAGTTTTCCATACTCGAAACTTGGTACTAATCACCAAGGTTTAACAGTCATTAGTCATCATCCTGATGACCTGACTTAAATTAACCACGGCATTCATAAACCGTATGGGCTATTCCGTTCTGAACATTCTTAATGAATGCTTTTTGAATGTATATCTGTTACATTTAGCTTAGGTCACAAAAGGACTATCAATGGCATTTAAGGTTTGGAGCGAGTCCAATACCTGCTTGACAGGGGACCATAATGTCACAACTGTCTTTGTCACAAGGACGATTATAAATAGCTCAAAGGCTAGTCTTACAAGACTTTTATTATATATATACATATATGGCATAGAAGCCTGTCTCGATGGACGTAGAAGATATGGCATAAAGCCCAATCATGAAGGACATAAATGATTATACGGCACGAAGGCCTTGTCGTAAAGGTCATTTAGATATGGCACAAACGGCCTTGTCATAAGGACATTTATCAAATCTGGCACAAAGGCATGTCACCAGGAATGTTAACATTTAATATGTGATACACTCTAATTTACACATATTTTAGTCCCCCGTTTTACCCCTATTTTATGCGTTTTTGGCCGTAAAACCGTCGTTCGGATACTTATTTATCTACATTTGTGTTTACAGGCCTAAAACTGCATTCCAGACAAGATGATACCAAAAACGAGGACTTTCCGGACAAAACGACAAAGCTGCGGACTTTCTGTTAAGGATTCTGAACTGGGCCTGTGGAACGACCGTTCCACCTGATGCACGGTCGTGCATCTCCGACAACGCTGATCATCTCGGCAATGAACGATCGGTGCGGCTGGGCGTTCCAGGGAAACAAGCGACTACGTGAAGAACGGTCGTTCTATATGAGGAACGACCGTGCGTCTCCGGTGAATCAACAGAGTCTCGGAACTGAACGGTAGGTGCGACTTGGCGTGCAACATGAAGCCCGGAACTGAACGACCGTTCCACACAAAGAACGGTCGTGCCATTTCAGATCTGGTCAACGATCCGATGACGTATGCAGTATGGTGACCCATCTCCAATAATTGAATAAAGTGAACGGTCGTTCCATATGGAGAACGACCGTGCAACAGCAAAAAGTATAAAAAGACAGCAGAAACTTTCTGTTCGTGATCTTGGGAAATTCTGGATTTTTGGAGAGCTTCAATGGCGATTTTCAGGCTCCGGAGGCATTAGCTTTCACCCGGATTCAAGCCACATTATCCCGTTTAGCTCGATTACTACCCGGATCCTTAGTCTAGTACTTGTTTATGGTTTGATTTTCTAATCTTTCCAAGTTTTTGTTAATCTTTCAAGTACTTAGATTATGATTTATGTATTATTGTAGCCTTTGGGCAAAAACACAACAATCCCTTGCTAGATTATAACCATTAGTTTGTTAAACTTTGTTTGTAATGACATTTGAAGTATTTTCTATGTTAATCTTTGATGATTAGTTTGCAACCTTGTTATTGATATTGATTTCTTGATTATAAGTAATTATGTTGGATGATTGATGCTTGGTTAGTTAAGATAGTTGAAAAATGAAGCTTAATTAATCTTGTATTAGTAAACTTTGAACTTGGTTAACTAGATTAGCTTGGTTTAAATGTGTGCATCATGATACTAGAAATGGTTAGTGATTTAGTAAAATGTAATTATTGTTAATCAAGAGAGCTTGCCGTCACGTAAGGACCTAAACGGGTTAGATGGTGTCGTTATAAATTCTTGCCATGATTTGTTAGCTTAGTTAGTAGTTTAGGCCACAATTGCTATCTTGGTGAATTATTGTGCAAGATTTGTAAAATGAACTCGGTTGTGATTTAATCTAGTTTATGCTTTTCTCGGTGGTTGCATTGTGTTTATCGGTGTCGCTTTCCTTGTTTAAGTGAGGTTAGAAAAATCCTAACGGCTGCCTAACTTATTTTTAAGAGATTTTCATAGACATTTATCAATTGCACGTTAAAGAACAGTTTTAGGTGGTTAAAGTGTGTTTATCGTTTTAACTTTCCGAATGATTGTCATGTTAGGATTCCCGAAAGGGATACTAATTGTCTTAAATTGGAAAATTGACCGAATGCTTCTAGTGCCAAAACCGACTTAGTTGACATGCTTTGGTTGTGTATTAAGCAAGGCTATTTATCTATATTCTATTATGTTTTTATTATGCTTTTGTTTATGCTTACTTTAGTTTATAAAAACCACAAAACTTATGTTTTTACCGGTAGTTTAGTGACAAAGGTCTAGTATTATTTCTCCGCCCATTTCCTTGGATCGATACTTGGTTCTTACCGATGCTTTATTACATATATGACGGGGTACACTTGCCTCTTTCGTGTGTGTTTTGATGTAAAAGTAATAATCACTTTTATAAATTTAAAACCCAATCGTGTGTAAATTCATTGCAAAATTATGTATATATACGCACACGTCAAGTTTTTGGCGCCGTTGCCGGGGAAATGGCGAGTTTTAGGAACGACCCTAGTCATTTGGTTATCGGTGTATATACTTGTTAATATTTGTGTATAATTTCTTGATTATTTATTTGTTTATTTATTTGTTAATATTTCTTGTTTTTATTCGTTTTATTCATTTTTTGCGTTATTTTTGTTTTATTTATTTATTTGATCCGGATTTATTTATTCGCTTATTCTTTGGGTTTTCGGCACCCTAAAGCCATTTTTGTATTAGTCGATTCATTTATTTATTGTGTTGAATTTTTATAAAATTTCGGGCCCATTTTTCGGATTTTTATAAAATTTTCAGCCCATTTATAATAACTTTCTGCTTCTATTCAGCTGGAAAAAAAAAAAAAAGAAGCAGAATTATTTAATTAATAAAATATTCACCGTGTCGAATTTTCGTTTGCAGGTTAATGTCCTATACCCCCGCTCCCAATCCTATTGAGCCGTCAGACGAGCCCGAGCGTGATCTGAGGAGACGTCTTCGTGAGAAATCTCGTGCAGTTGGGCGGATTCTCGCAGCAGGTGAGCAGGAGCAGGTGGTACCCGCTGAAGCCGAGGGCTCAGGGGCAGGAGGAAACGCGACCATGGCAGACGATAATCAACCTTTGAATGAGACGAATCAGCCCGGACGAGAGGGCTTGGAGCCCAGTATTATTAGACCTACTATTGATGCACCTTCATTTGAAATAAAATCTAGTATTATTAACATGGTGCAGAATTCAGTACAGTTCGACGGGCGTGAGCACGAGGATCCCGGGAGACACATTGCGGCTTTCCTCCATGTTTACTCCACATTCAAGATTAGGGATGTTTCGGAGGATGCGATTCGGTTGAGGTTGTTTCCGTTTTCATTGCGTGACAAAGCCAGAGCTTGGCTTATGTCACTCCCAGCCGGGTCCATCAGGACCTGGAATCAGTTGGCGGAGCAGTTTATGCATAAATACTTTCCACCTGAGAAAACGAACAAGCTACGGAACCGGATTACTTCTTTTCGCCAGGACGAGGGCGAATCGTTGCATGCAGCTTGGGAGAGATTCAAGGATTTGTTGATTGATGTGCCACATCACGGTTATTCCAAGAGGCAGCTGGTTTTAACATTCTATCAGGGGCTCAGCTACAACACGCAGGAGCGATTAGATGTTAACGCAGGAGGCGATCTGGGAACGAAGACGCCGGCGGAAGCGTACGATATCATTGAGAAAGCTGCGTTGAAGTCCAGCTCGCGTCGGGAAGGCGATAGAGGTCGGGCTACATCATCATCATCTCGCCCAGGAGCTCACGCTGTGGACGATTACACAGCTATTACTGCGCAAATCTCGGCTCTGGCGACGAAATTCGATAAATCCCAAACAGCCGCGCAAGTTGGCCCTGGATGTGACCAGTGTGGAATGTCACATGTGCCAGGTACGTGTGAGCAGGGTGTTATGTTTACCGGTCACGAAGAGGTGAACTACATGGGCAATCAAAACAGGCCCCAAAATAACCCCTACAGCAACACGTACAATCCAGGGTGGAGGAATCACCCAAACTTTGGGTGGAAATCTGGTTCTGGGAACCAAAACGCGCCCGGTTTTGCTCAACATGCTCCCGCGCCACAACATTCTCATGGTCAATCCTTTCAGCCTCAATATTATAATCAAGGCTCAGGAAGCAGTTCACAGCCACACGCCTCTCAAAGCAACGCAAAGCTAGAGGAAATGATGGCACAACTGCTGAACAACTCCAATAGTGCTAATCAAATGGCTGAAAAGCGATATCAGCAGCATGAGGAGCGATTCTTGGTCAACGAAGGAGAAATGCGGAGTCAAAAGGCTTCCATTCAGAATGTCGAGAATCAAGTGGGACAGTTAGCAAAAATGTTTTCGGAGAGACCCCCGGGTGGTCTTCCGGGCAACACGGAGCAGAATCCGAAGGGGCGTGGTAATGGCCCGCACACGTAAAGTGTGGGGACATGAGTCTTGCTATCGACTCGCCGACAAAAATTTAGCATGAGTCTTGCTATCGACTCGCCGACAAAAATTTAGCATGAGTCTTGCTATCGACTCGCCGACAAAAATTTAGCATGAGTCTACGCTGCTGACTCGCCGACAAAAATGCAGCAGGAGCGTCTTTGGCGCTATGAGGGCAAAATTGTCCATTTATTTGTTTTTGTAGTTTTAGCGTAATTTAGGTTAGTTAGGTAGTTTTCGGTAGTTTGTTTAGTTTCCGTACGTACCGGGCGAAGGTTCTGTATTGTAATATTGTTAGAACAGTTGGTGTGTCGAAAAAACGGCGAAAAACGGCCGAAACGGTTGCTGGAAATAGCTTCTGCAGAAATTCTGTATCTGCAGCTGATGCACGACCGTTCCACCTGTGGAACGACCGTGCAATTCCGAGCAAGCCGGAACGGTAGATCGCACCCTCGGTGCATTTCCGAGAACAGGCTGTGGGTTTTGAACGACCTCGGTGACGCACGACCGTTCCATTCCGGAAAACGACCGTGCCACAGGCTGAGGGCAATTTGGTCATTTTGCACACTATATATACCATTATCTGCTGCAAAATCCATCATTCGCGAACCCTAGCCGCTGCAGACCGTTCCAGGGCGATTTTTCACCGTTTCGCACGTTTTTTCGCACGATCAAACACCCAACTTCGCACGGTATGTCTCTAGTGTTAGATTTCTTGTTTTCTTTCTTTCTAGTGTAGTTTTCTTCCGATTTTTCAAGGAATTTTTAGGGTTCTCTTCATAAACAAATCGAAACCCTAACCCTTGTTAAATCGAAGTATCGTGAACACCCGGTTGATTTGCAGACCCCTGTTGACCCAATACTTGTTGAAATTTTGCAAAATCTGATTGTTCTAAGTTCAGGGGTCGAAGTCTGCAGATTCGGAAGTGCACGGTCGTTCCTCGGGTGGAACGGTCGTGCCTCGCCGGCTATTCACGATATCGACTGGCTTGACCTGTTAGTTCTCGGTGACGCACGACCGTGCGTCCCGGAGAACGACCGTGCCATATGCCCAGTACAGTTGTGCAGTAGCTTCATAATTGGCTGCTCGCTTGTTTTCAACTCATTTTTCTCCTGTTTCTGTCTTCCTAACAACATTCCCCATTACAGATGGATCACCCTTTCCTACAATTTGACCCCAACATCGAGAAGGAAAATTTATGCATACCGAAGCGCGATGCCTTGTGGGCGAGGCGGGAACAGTTTGGAGAGCCCCGTTGGTTAGATTGGGAGGTCATGAGGGAACTGAATCAATATGACCGGCTTGATGAAATGATGACCCGCACGCTTGCAAACTTGGTCGGTTGCAACCGACCGGTTTACCGGGAGTTGACAATCGAATTCTTCGCATCGTATCAGTATGAAAGGCCGGTTGCACATACAGAGCCCGATTTCCGCTACAGGAATCGGGTAACCTTCAGGTTATGTAGGCGATGGCATACATGGTCGGTGGGTCGTTTAGGACGGAGGCTTGGGATTTATACGCGGGAGGACATGGATGATCCCGACGTCTTCAACGACCGGTTCAACTTCCCTAATGATGCAGCGCGAGATGCATTCTGGGCACGTAACGCTATTGGGGGCCCCTACAACCCACGGATGTCAAAGGCTTCGCGACTCCGAGACCCTCTGGTGCGAGTGATGCACCATGTTTTCAGCCATTCTATTTGCGGACGCATGGACAGTCAAGGTAACTGTCCAACACCTGATTTGCTCTTTCTTTATGCGTTGGTTGACAAAGCACCAATCAACCTCGCCGCGCGAATGGCTGAGTACTTTGTCAAGTGTTCGGGGCGAACCCCGAATAGTGAGATTCATGGCGGTCAGTACGTGACCGAAATCGCGTACAATGAGCGATATATGACGCCGGGGGTGCTTAGGGGTCTCACTTTGATCACTGAGGGGGTGCATGTTGATATCCGGTCTCTGAAATTCATGGGGGGTGATTGCTGAGTTGGATAGGGGAGATAGGTTGAGGGGTTTGAATGGAGAGATATGGGACCCGTTACCTCCAGCTGAGGAGGAACATGAGGATGAAGACGAAGAGATGGGAGAGCAGCACGAGCCACAGCCACCGACACCACCACACTCGCCGCAGCATCATGCATTTCATCAGCATGAGGATTGGCCTACTTTCTACCAGCAGTTCCAGGACATGCGTGTCACGCAGGAGCAGCATGGTACATACTTTGACCAGATCAGATCCAGCCAGGACGAGATTAGAGCCAGTCAGGCAGAGCTTCGGGCCACACATGACCGACTAGAGCAACGCCAGGATACTCTATACTAGGGGGTGTCTGCGGGGTTTTCTTATTTGTTCGGGGAGATGCATCACGCATACCCCAACTATTTTCAGCACCCGCCGGAGTTTCCACCATGGAACCCCCCTGGCTATGGCGATCAGGGCCCATCTGGCACGAGGCATGATGACGATGATGATGAGTAGTTTGCGGTAGTGGTAGCACTTGGTGGTGTTTTATGTTTCAGTACTTTGTTTTTATTTGGGTGTTTATTTTGACTTAGTATTTAAAACACCCCGGATATGTATTTTCAGACAATTTCCTTTCTGTTTTGTTTGGATGTTAGCATTTATGTACATTATGGTTATTTGGTTTTTCTTTTTCTGTTATATTTTGGGTGTACACGACATACTTGCAGATTTTATCTATCGGATCTTGGATCGGAGCACGTACCAGTTAGAGCTTCGGAAGTCTCGTGGCACCAACATCATCTTGAGGGGAGTATTTTTTATCCCTTTCTCTATATTTCGGGTCTCGCATTGGGGACAATGCGAAGTTCAAGTGTGGGGAGGGGGTTAACTTTGTTAACTTAACTTTGTTTGTCCTCATATTATTAAAAAAAAAAAAAAAAAAAAACAGAAAATCAGAAAAATCATTTAAAAATACTTGTGTTTTGTATATATGTTGGTAAATAAACCGGTTGGTTATGTTTTAGAAAGCATCGGACTTGATAAAAACTCGACAAGCAAAATATTTTTGAAAAAGGAAACCGGAAAGCGTGACAAACAAAGAAAGACTTACATGATAGTTTTCACACTTTTACCCATTCCTTCCGTTACGTGAGCATATTTGAGCCTAGATTGTTATATATTTGTTCATTACGGATATAGGAGTGAGCCGGATGTTTTGTGCAATTTAGAACTTGTCACTAGTATGCTTGTTAAGACCATGAACGTGCGGATTTGTGTAAACGTGATAGAGGCACTTAGATTACCCCTTTGTTGTGTACCTTGTTCTTTGTGTTGTGCTTCCCGTTCACCTTATATTACCCTTTAGGATTAACCATGTCGAGCCTTCCCGTTCACCTTTGTTTACCCACATTATCTCCCACTTAACCAAATTTAACCTTTTTATGTTTTTAAACCTTTTTAGTGTTGAAACTCGGTTAAAATAATAGTTTAACTAGCTTGTTATTGTTTTTATTTCATTGTATAGTTTGTTAAAAAAAAAAAAAAAAAAAACACCCTAAAATAGGGTGAAGTTGATAGAAATCGAGCAATTTTGAATGCTTAAATGTTAAAAATCTTGTTGATTAGCTCGATTGCGCTTTAGTCGCCTTTCTAAGGCGTTTGTATGTAAAGTTGTATTGTTTATTGCTAGTTAAACGCTACTACCGAGTTTTAACCGTTTTCGCCATTTTAAATGTCCACTTCCATACCCTTCGCCCAAGCCTAACGTTACAACCCGTAAAGACCTCTTGATTTACACTTATTTGCAGGTTAGTTGGTGGAGACGAGATCTTATGACAAGCTTATGATATTGCACATTTCATTGACTAGGTGTTGAGTGTTTACGCATACACATTTTTTGTATGATTCATAAATAAAACCGAGTGTGTGTGAACATTGTGAGTTGGGTGAAGATTAACATGTGAGTCAATTAAATGTTTAGTCTCGGCTTTTTGGTTGTCGCTTTTTAAACTTCCATATGCTTGTTGGGTTTGAATCTTTTGATGTTGTCTTTCGACAAACCGGCTAACCGTTTATATATTAGTTTTCAATAAAATAGTGTGTAAATTATCGTTCTTATTTGTTTATGTCTTTTATTGCTTTTTAGTTTAGCTTGCTTGAGGACAAGCAAGGTTTAAGTGTGGGGAGATTTGATACACTCTAATTTACACATATTTTAGTCCCCCGTTTTACCCCTATTTTATGCGTTTTTGGCCGTAAAACCGTCGTTCGGATACTTATTTATCTACATTTGTGTTTACAGGCCTAAAACTGCATTCCAGACAAGATGATACCAAAAACGAGGACTTTCCGGACAAAACGACAAAGCTGCGGACTTTCTGTTAAGGATTCTGAACTGGGCCTGTGGAACGACCGTTCCACCTGATGCACGGTCGTGCATCTCCGACAACGCTGATCATCTCGGCAATGAACGATCGGTGCGGCTGGGCGTTCCAGGGAAACAAGCGACTACGTGAAGAACGGTCGTTCTATATGAGGAACGACCGTGCGTCTCCGGTGAATCAACAGAGTCTCGGAACTGAACGGTAGGTGCGACTTGGCGTGCAACATGAAGCCCGGAACTGAACGACCGTTCCACACAAAGAACGGTCGTGCCATTTCAGATCTGGTCAACGATCCGATGACGTATGCAGTATGGTGACCCATCTCCAATAATTGAATAAAGTGAACGGTCGTTCCATATGGAGAACGACCGTGCAACAGCAAAAAGTATAAAAAGACAGCAGAAACTTTCTGTTCGTGATCTTGGGAAATTCTGGATTTTTGGAGAGCTTCAATGGCGATTTTCAGGCTCTGGAGGCATTAGCTTTCACCCGGATTCAAGCCACATTATCCCGTTTAGCTCGATTACTACCCGGATCCTTAGTCTAGTACTTGTTTATGGTTTGATTTTCTAATCTTTCCAAGTTTTTGTTAATCTTTCAAGTACTTAGATTATGATTTATGTATTATTGTAGCCTTTGGGCAAAAACACAACAATCCCTTGCTAGATTATAACCATTAGTTTGTTAAACTTTGTTTGTAATGACATTTGAAGTATTTTCTATGTTAATCTTTGATGATTAGTTTGCAACCTTGTTATTGATATTGATTTCTTGATTATAAGTAATTATGTTGGATGATTGATGCTTGGTTAGTTAAGATAGTTGAAAAATGAAGCTTAATTAATCTTGTATTAGTAAACTTTGAACTTGGTTAACTAGATTAGCTTGGTTTAAATGTGTGCATCATGATACTAGAAATGGTTAGTGATTTAGTAAAATGTAATTATTGTTAATCAAGAGAGCTTGCCGTCACGTAAGGACCTAAACGGGTTAGATGGTGTCGTTATAAATTCTTGCCATGATTTGTTAGCTTAGTTAGTAGTTTAGGCCAAAATTGCTATCTTGGTGAATTATTGTGCAAGATTTGTAAAATGAACTCGGTTGTGATTTAATCTAGTTTATGCTTTTCTCGGTGGTTGCATTGTGTTTATCGGTGTCGCTTTCCTTGTTTAAGTGAGGTTAGAAAAATCCTAACGGCTGCCTAACTTATTTTTAAGAGATTTTCATAGACATTTATCAATTGCACGTTAAAGAACAGTTTTAGGTGGTTAAAGTGTGTTTATCGTTTTAACTTTCCGAATGATTGTCATGTTAGGATTCCCGAAAGGGATACTAATTGTCTTAAATTGGAAAATTGACCGAATGCTTCTAGTGCCAAAACCGACTTAGTTGACATGCTTTGGTTGTGTATTAAGCAAGGCTATTTATCTATATTCTATTATGTTTTTATTATGCTTTTGTTTATGCTTACTTTAGTTTATAAAAACCACAAAACTTATGTTTTTACCGGTAGTTTAGTGACAAAGGTCTAGTATTATTTCTCCGCCCATTTCCTTGGATCGATACTTGGTTCTTACCGATGCTTTATTACATATATGACGGGGTACACTTGCCTCTTTCGTGTGTGTTTTGATGTAAAAGTAATAATCACTTTTATAAATTTAAAACCCAATCGTGTGTAAATTCATTGCAAAATTATGTATATATACGCACACGTCAATATGTTAGCTTGTCACGAATGACAAATTATAGCACATAGGCTTGTCATGAATGACTTTAAAACGTAACTCGATGGTCTTTCATCAAGGACCTTAATTTATTAGCCGCAATCTTATTAGATTAGGGCTTCAAGGTTTGAACGTGGTTCTTCACCTTTGGACAGGGAGTCATAGACTACAACTGTCATCGTCTTGAAAGATGATTCATTTGGCAGAAAAGTAAGCCAATCAACATCACTAATGGATGTTTATATATAACCATCGTATCTAATGATATTAGTCATGATCACATCGATCATATTGACTATTAGGTTTGGGTATAATCACACCATTTTGAACAGGGGATCATAAAGATCACTACTATCCTTGTCTTACCGACACTAGAATAAGGTATAGCCCGTAGGCATTTCATCACGAGGGATGTTAATATTATGATCATCATACTGATGATACTAGTCAGGATCGCAATGATAGTATAGACTATGGGATTTGAGTATAGCTCACCCCCTTGGGCAAAGAATCACAAAAGATTACAATTGCCTTGTCTCAATTGGACAATATAATATAGCCCTTAGGCAAAACATCATTAAGGATGTTAAAATCTTTAATCATCATATTGACGATCTTTGTCATGATTGCATTGATCATATAGACTATTAGGCTTGAGCATAGTTCACTACCTGGGACAGGGAATCGTAAAGATCACAATGTCTTTGTCACACATGGACAATATAATATGGCCCATAGGCGAAACATCACTAATGGATGTTTATAATAGGTTCATCCTATTAGAAGATATAAGTCATGATTGCATTAATCATATTGACTATTTTGGCTTGAGCATAGCTCACCACCTCAGACAAGGAATCATAAAGATAACAATGTCAATGTCTCAAATGGACAATATATTATAGCCCGTAGGCAAAACATCACTAAAGGATGTTAAATACTATTATCATCGTATTAAATGATATTAGTCATGATCGCATTGATCATATAGACTATTATGTTTGGACATAGTCCAGTATTTTAGACAGGAGGTCAAAGACCATCACTGTCGTTGTCTTATCGGACAACAAGTTTAGCCCGTAGGCACTTCATCACTAACGGATGTTCATAATATGATCATCTTATAGGATGATATAAGCCATGATTCCTAAATCACTAGGTTAGATAAGGGAATTGGAAGAATCCAATATAAGGATGACTGTTGTGATTTTCTCGAATCACATTTGTCAAGAGTGCTAACACGTTCTTAGGTGTTAACAAGGATCTGAATCCCTTGAGTAGGTTTCACCATCTTGGCCGCCTAGGCTAGGTTTCACCTTTAAGATTCCCTTTTAAAATGCATACTGACAGGAAAGGAAGGATATTTATTTTATTCAGGATTTTTATCATAAATCCTAATTCATAAGTTAATAATAGCACAAATGGCCTAGTCGCGTAGACAAGTTAAATTTATAAGCCATGATTTCAGAGAATCGTGGTATTAAGGTTTGAATCAAAGTTCATTACCTTTTCCTGACAGGGAGCTGTAGGCTACCACTGTCTTTAGTCTCAGAGGACATTAACTATAGCCCGTAGGCACTTCCCTTCTAAGGGATGTTTATTACGGAATTGCCCCTTAGGGAAATTCATTAACCATGGTAAGCAGAGACCATATTTGGTTAATTTATTAATCATATTTATTTAGGATTTCTATTATAATTTATCCTAATTCCAAAACATTAACAGTTTTGTTAGTGGCACCCAATGGCCTGGTCACATGGACAGTTATAAATTATAAGCTTATGATTACAGAGAATCAAAGCAACAATAACAGTTTTATTTAATAGCACCAAAGGCCTAGTCACAAGGACAATTTTAAATTATAAGCCATGATTTCAGAGAATCAAGGCCCTTAATTATATTAGCACAACAGGCTTAGTCACAAGGACAATTTTAAATCATAAGCCATGATTTCAGAGAATCAAGGCCTTTAAATATATTAGCACAACAGGCTTAGTCACAAGGACAATTTTAAATCATAAGCCATGATTTCAGAGAATCAAGGCCTTTAAATATATTAGCACAACAGGCTTAGTCACAAGGACATTTATAAATTTATATGCTATGATTTCAGAGAATCAAAGCATTTGAGGTTTGAACCTAGTTCATTACCTTTTTCTGACAGGGAGTCATTGCTACCACTGTATTTTGGCTCATGTGGAAATGAGCAAGGCCCGTAGGCACTATATTACCACGTATGGTTAAAATATGATCATCTTAATTGATGATGTAAACCCAGGATTCAGAGATCATTAAACTGGGTTAGGAATCTTTTGAAGAGTCCTTAATAACGTGTGTGATTTCCAACGAATCACATCTGCCGGGAGTGTTAACATGTTTTCAGATGTTAACTGGGATACGAATCTTTTAAACATGTCTTACCATCTTGGCCAGGTCTTTATAATGACACTCAGGCTAGGTTTCACTCTTAAGATTCTTTTAATATTTATCACAGAACAATTTCTAAATTGAAATGTTAATAAGGATCTGAATCTAAATTGAGGAACTGCCATCTTGGCCGGTCTTAATATGACCCGAAGCTAGGTCTTGTCCTTTTTAGATTTTGCCATTTTATCATAATGGTAGATCTTGCAAAAGGAAATGTTATTTTCCATTCATTTAATATTTCTTGTTTAGAATGAAAGTTTAAACTTAATCATTCTACTATATAAAAATAAAAGTATAAAGTTGCCCTAAGCGGGACTTGAAAGGGATAATGTTGTCCTCGTAGGAACTGAAAAATAATTGTGTCCTTATAAGGACTTATTAAGGAAATGATCTTCAGCAAGAGGAGTTTCTTCTTCATTCATTTCCTGAATGCTTTCTCCTTGGTTGCACGTTCCATCCTGGTCGCGGTACGAAGCTCAGCATTTCAAGGCTCCATATGTGGAGAATTTTTATTACAGCTTCTTTGCTTGGCGACGTATATATAAAAAATTTGGAAGCAAAAATTTCCAGGTTAGGATTGAGAATATTCCTAAGTTAAGTCTAGACTCAGAAGGTCAAGGAATGTGCTACTGTGTCATTGAGATTAAACACATAAAGCTAGTGTTTAATTCACTCAATGTTGGCTCTGATACCAACCTGTCACACCCCGATTTCCACGTGTCACCGGTGGGCCCGGTGGGGGATTATCGTGACGTGGTTGGCAACATAATAGTCAAACAACACAATAATTAATATGCACAGCGGAAGCAATTTAAAAGATATAATACAACCGAATTTAATATTGTAAATTCAAATGTCACAATATTCGGATGTTTATCCACAGAAGGATCGATAACAAAATGGAAACAATGGTTCAACAGACTTCAGGCATCTTAAGCTTGCGAGACTCTTTATTGATGCTAAGGAGACAATCCAGCCAATTACGTTTAGTACCTGCATTTAGTCTTTTTGGGAAAATACGTCAGTTTACACTGGTAAATACAATCAAC
Source organism: Helianthus tuberosus (assembly GCA_030545235.1). Lineage (NCBI taxonomy): Eukaryota > Viridiplantae > Streptophyta > Magnoliopsida > Asterales > Asteraceae > Helianthus > Helianthus tuberosus. Next base: position 174,535,189 of record CM060363.1, read on the forward strand.
TGACTCATTTTGGAAAATGATTGAAAATTGGTTTGGATGCACATGGCATAAACATTTTATTTAACTTGATTAAAATGCACAGAGGCAAGATTAACCTTTTTAACTTGGGAGAATTATTTAATATTATAATCTTGTGAACGAATTACATGTTACTTGTGCGTTCAGTAGCCCGGATCTTGTCCGGGTTAAAGATCAATAGACACACCACATCATAGAGTTATACACTGACAGGTGTACGCCTACACCCCGTGCTCAGGTCGTGGCCATCTCGTAAGATGATGCCAAGGATATCCGGGACATGGTCATTAACCCCCCAAAGGCTTTAAGTAATCAAGACTGTTTAAACGAGCCGATCAAATTAGTCAACTACCCACTCAACTGTGGAGATTTGATGCTCGATCAAGCGGTATGCTATATACCGTAACCCAAGCCCGTATAGGGAAAATAAGTTAAAAGTATTTACCTGAGCAATGTATAAATCACAATAAGCAAATTGCAAGTAGCTTTTACTGGTACTCCTAATCTGGAACGAAGGTTTATAATAACCTATTAGAATCCTAACGGGTCATTAATTAAGCTTAAGCTTAGACCGGCTAGTTTCAAAGATACGGTTCGTACGCACGATTAAGCGAAGACCGGATAGAATGTGATTTGGACCCGACAAGTTTGAAGACTTGTTTAATATGGGTTTATTATTCACATTCTGGATTTTGAGATAAAACCGATAAGGTTTGACCCGTTTAGGCTAGTTTATGTAAACTAGTTACATAAACCGAACCGAACGCGTAATAAGCGTAACGGGTATTCATGAGAGCCATGTACAGGTTTCCTAAGTTAATCATGCCTCAAATATGTTGTGACATCAGTAAGATGTCTTTCATTATGCCCGAAACGTGTTTAAACACAAACTAGGCCCCGTAGGGGTAGTTTGGTCATTTTAAAGGTTGTAAAAGGGTTTAAGTGTTTAACTGAGTTACAGGTCTGATGTAATCAGCAAACCTACTCAAATAAATGAGTTATAACAGTAGGATAAAGTATATATGTGAAATTTATCAAATATAACCAAACTATGCCCCGTAGGGGTATTTTGGTAATTTCACATAAGCCGAAAAGCTCAAAACCGAAGTCTGAGTTTATCAACCTTTGCTTACTGTCAAAATATTATCATTTGCCTCAAATATCAGTAGGTATCACCCTTGTATGTTTAAAAATAGTTCTAGTACATACTAGGCGTTAAAAACGCTTAAAAAGGCGATTAAAGGCCATTTCCGGGTTTGATACTTAAATCTGATATTTTTATATTTCCAGAAGGCTTAAAATAATTTATTTGTCATATGTGATCAGTAGCAAAAGGTTTGGAGTCGTTTAGATAAGTAAAACTCATTTTATGGCCCGTAAGGGCAAAACCGACAATTACCGGATTAAGCCTACGACTATGAGTTATGCTTAGCCTAAAATTAATTAAAAATCTTTAAAAATCCTAAAATAATATATTACATCAGTGGGTAAAGAGTTTGATACCAAAAAGTAGGCTTAACTAGGCTATACGCTAATTACGCCATTTAATTAACATAAAGCTTTCATTTTGCGATAATGAGCATAACTCTTAATCTACAAATCATACTGATGTCAAACTTTGCATACAAGTTTATATATCAGTAATTAAAGTTTCTACTCTTTTACATTTCCAAAAATCACGTTTTTAAAGTAATAAGGGCATAATGGTCAACATATGGGCAATTAACGGAATCATGCATATTAATTGGATAACTAATGATCCGAGGTGTATAATCACAGAGGGTTATACTAGCATGTAACCTGGTCCAAATGAAGCTCTAAGGTATTCCTAAAACATACCATAACGGGTCAGAACTGAAAGTCAAAGTATAAGTCAAACTATGCGACTTTCGGTTCCGAACCGGGTCTAAACAGGAAATTGTCGGGTTGAGCATGTTTAGACATGTTCTTACATTCATTACCAAGTTATATTGATGATCAAACAGGTTATAAGTGTTCTACATTGCTAATCATGCATAAATCGCATTTTAAACATTCTGTTGACTTTTTATTAACACGTTTGACCCGACATTTGACCTAGTTAGAGTGGGAATCAGGGGGAACCCTTTTGAGGTTTTATTACCCACATAATTACCTACTTAAAGGTACTTTTGATTCGACTAATCATTGGACCATTAGTGATTAATCTTAAAGTCAACCGTTAATTACGACGGTTTGACTTCTAAGCTAAAACTAAGCTAAAACTTAATTAGAAAAGATTAAACATACTTACAAGTGTCTAATGGATGGTTAGGAAGTCTTGGAATCAGCTTTGGAGTTCCAGAGATGATCAGAAGTGAGTGCAAGAATGTTAGTAACTTGGAGGCCTTATATAGTGTTTGTAAACACCATAACATGTTGACAACTAAGGCTACAAGTGACCACAATTGTCCCACAAGTGTCCCTGGGTCTAGGAACATTTTAGGGGTCGCTCAATAGTGAGAAATACCAGTGGGATCGGTCAAAATCGCGCAAAACAGGCTGCAGCCAGTTTTCTGTTTGCTGGGCACTGCTTGCGCACCGTAACAATTATTTGTTGCGGTGCGCAAGCATTTATCAGCAGCCAAAAGTTTGTTGTCCTTTGGTGTTTCGAAGGGGCAACCTCATATTCCGTATTTGGGACATTATTTATCAGATTGGGACCTCCAATAAGTGTCTAATACAGTAACACACCCTACCACTTTGGTATGCTTGCTTGAATTCATTTTGAAAGTGCCGAACAATACGGTTTACCGAGCTTTTTCTTCGTAGGAGTCCACCAATTCAATTATTGTCAAGTATTCCCTGGATTTAAGATATAATAGATGTGTGTAATATATAATTGGGTCTTGGGATTTTATAAATGAGGTCGTTCAGAGGTAAAAATTAACATGACGCCACTTTTAAATCCTGCCAAAACATCTTTATTAAATCCGGGTTTACAACGCATTTTGTCTTATATGACACGTGTCGTTATATCGTTGAACACAAATTTTCGAGGTGTTACACAAACAATACATGGTGGTACATTTTTTGATGTCACCAAAAAGTGTAGATGCTGGTGCATTTTTTTTATGTGTTCTAAAAATGTAATCTCGAATGTTTTTCCCTTCCAAAAAATATAAAAACTTAATACAAGTGTAACCACACATGTTTTTACCTTCTACAAAATATAAAAGCTTGTTTCATAAAAACAAAAAATAAAAATGGGATTGTTAATACAAGTTTACCACATTTTCAACCAAACTAACCAACACATCATCTGTTTTTTTTCCTCCTCTACCAATAAAAAAACTAATAATAACAAACTACAAACATTAAAAAAAATTTGTAACCATAACTAATGCAGCAATTTAGTTAAAAAAAAAAGAATGAACTATAAACGTTTGTAGGTCAACCTCTATAATCTGTTGAGGACACATTTAACTGCTATAATCAAATTTATTTAAGCTTGAATATATGAAAATGAAGAACCAACCTCTGTAATCTGAGCCTCTTCTGAAATTGAGTCTTCATGCTCTTTGGTTGCCAATTTGAAGTCAACCTCTACCTGTGGCTTGACTTGATTCGAGCCTTTAATATTTTCTCAATTCCCATTCCTCCCAATCTGTAAACTGAAAAATAAACAAAACAACTTTAAAAAGTCAATAACACTAAAAGTAATAATATAGGATTCAAAAATATATCTGAACTTAATCTCAAACCAACCTATTCTAAAAGCAGATAACAAAACATTGTGAAACCAAGGGTGTTACTTTGGTCTGTTCAATCATTTTACCAAGTGTTCAATTTCAATCTATGATTTAGATATGTAGAACAAAATACCAAAGGCCATCATCTGATGTTCTAAACAAATTAACAACCTGAGATCTGCTCCAAAACACTACATAGTTAAACACTGAAAACAAAGTTGTTCCGAAAATTGAAACAAAAAGGGGCATCTTTCATTGAGGTATTAAAACAAACACCTGGTGTGCATGTAAACTCAGTAGCTAAAATCTCTTCCAAAACAAAACTAGCAAACGTACAACAGCACAACATACATCCCCAATTTTACATCTATGGACTGAACACGAAACACTTCACAAATCAACCACAAAACAAAAATATGAACAAGAAAACCCTGGTCACAAATAGCAGAAATCTACAATTAATAACAATAAACAAGCACATTTGTTTCATCTAACAAAATTTACTCCATCTTTATTATACAAAACTCACTTTGTTTCATGATTGTATCAAGAGAAAACTACAATTAATAACAATAAACAAGAAAAGTAACTTCGATTTAATTCAATAAACAAGAACTTAAAACAAATTGTTTCGATTTGTTTAGAAATCTGCAACAAATTTTACACAAAAAATTGATAAAATCAATAATAAAAAGCAAGAGATATAGAAAACAAGAACTTAAAAACCTTCATCTTCTTGACAAAAAAAAAAGTTATAGATCCACAAAACACAACAAAAATGCAGAGTAAAAAAATTGCAGATTTGCAAACAAAGCTTAAAAACATACATATTTACCTTCTTGAACAAAAATTTCGAACAAAACCCTTCAGCCTCCTTAAAAACGTAAAAAAGTGTGTAATTTCACTGGATCTTTGCTTGGTTCGAACTCAAACCTTCAGCCTCTGTTCGAGATCTGATTCTTCATCACCAAAGTTTAGATCGGATTCTCTCTAATTTCTGGTTGGAATAAATGATATGTGAGATATGGAGATGGATATGTAATAAAGAAGATATGTGAAAGAGGAGAGAGATTATACAAGTACAATTATTAAATGGGAGAAAGTTGAAAAGAAGAAAAGTCTGCACACACAGACTTACACATCTCATCCTCTCAAAAGTTTAAAACAAATGGACGATTATGCCCTTCTCTCTTCTCAAACAAATATCAAACGTGAATCAATCTTAGCCACATGTGAGAGTTTTCAGGGTTTAGTCAACTGGAGTGGGTTTTCTCCTTATAATTAGCCTATATATATATATATAACCTAAGCAAAAGATTATGAAGAAATAAAATAAACATGTTTACACGGGTATAATTTAGGTAAATGGGTATGTATATATTAGATAATTGAGATAGGTATCACCTAATATCATACCCCTCTGATACTGGTGAAAACTTTTAAAACTAATCTCATACTAGAATGTCCGTATCAAATATTTAGAATTTCAAGTGTACCTTTCGCTTCAAGTTACATTCCTACTTCAGGGCCAATTTCTTTTTCAAAGAGCTACTCACTTGACCCGATATAGTTAATAGTATTCCATTTAGACTAGGGATGAGCATGGTATCTGTTCGGTACCCGTATCGAAAGTACCGGTACTGAAAAACGGGGAAAATTGGTACTGACCGGTATTTACCAGTGTTTTACCTATAAATATGGTACCAGTACCGAAAAAGAAGAAAAATGAATACCGGTATCGAATATATCAAGTACCAAATGCTCATTCCTAATTTAGACCCCTTTTCAAATTCGCTTTAAGCCCATTTGGATTTTGGAGTGTGGAGTCCAATATTACTTTATGTTGTTTTCGGAAGTACTAGACCGGGTACTTCATGCTTTAGTGGGCTAGCACGATAAAAAATAATAAACATTATTTATAATCCGATTAACATTTTTAACGGCAAATTAGGATCACTGACAGACCACTGGAGTATCATCGTGCCACCAACAGAACCATCTGATCATATCCATCTCCACTAGGCTATAATGCCTATACACCAATTCAGGAGGAAACCCAATAAATCTGGGAAAAAAAACCCTTTGTGATAATCGAAACCAGGACCTAATGGTCCCAAAGCTTTATCTCACCCCCAAGATGCCACTAGACTATAATGTCATGGGCATCCGATTAACATTTAGCCATCTATCTTTACCTTTCGGAACCCTTGACTTCCCAGTAATGTTTTGTACACACAATTAAGTGCCATTTTCATACACGTGTAATCATACAACTAAAAGAAACAAATCAGTCGACTTTTTTAGTGTCACAAAAGTCGCTAGTCGCTCTCTAGTCGGATTTGAGAGTACTCGGCCTAGACGGAGATTACTCGAGGAGTAATTGGCTCGGGCCTCTGCAACCTACCTTTTAGCAACTACTCGGGGAGTACTCAAAGCCTAGGCGGGACTTTTACAACCATGAGTGTAGCTAAGAAGTTGTTTAATTATATATAGAGTAAACTGTAATTTTACCCCATTGGGTTTAAGCCAACTGGCACTCTGACCCCCTCCCTGGAAATAATTACAATTTGCCCCCCAACATTATTGTTATGTCGCAAGATTACCCCCTGTTAACAGTCAACGGTTGTTTGACTGTTACAAGGAAGGGTATTTTGGTAATCTTACCCCATATTTATTATTATTATTATTATTAATATCATCATTTCACACCACAAACCATCTCAGAAGTGAGTTTTTTCAAGATTCATTGAGTTTTTTCAACACCATCATCTTTGTTTCAATCTTTCTGCAACAATCCCTTGCACACAATCCTATCTTCTTTACCCACACTGAACACACACTCTCTCTTCCTTAACTCTCCCTCTCTCTCTCAACCCCCAGCAATTGCAGATGAATCGGAGCCCCAATCTTCCCCCAAAAACCCTCCGATGAAGACTGTTGATTGTGGAGGTGATATATGGTGATGATGAAGACAACCGTAGTTCAGTAGTCGGAGAACTAAAGGTGATCGGATAAGAATGGATGGAACGATAGAGATGGTGCGGTGACCGGACAACCCTGTACAGCACAGATCTGGAAGAATGGATGGAACTAAAGTTCATCACAGGTGGCAGTGGCTGTGTGAGGCCGGCACTCCAACTTCTACATCAAAGAAGTGTGTTGTTGACTTTAAAGTTCAATCTGCAGGTTAGTTAAGGCTGTAGAACCCTAGATCAAGATTATGTAAAGTGGACTTTGTTGAATAAAAAAAATAAGATTTTGATATGAAAATGTAACAAAATGTGAGATTTTAAGTTGAAAAGTGTTGATATGATTTATTGGATTACGAGTGTAGGTGTGAATGTGTGTGTCTTAGAATTTGGGGAAGGTGAAGATGGTTGATTGCAGGTGTTGTGGCGCGGTGGAATATCTGTCACAAAGTGAAAGTGAAAGTGCTTCTAACAAAAATGGCGGCAGATTCGCCACTGTAGGCGGCTAGGGTTAGGGTTTGGAATAGGAATGAGGTGGTGGCTGAGTTGATGGTGGCGGTGGTCAGAAGAGGAGAAGGAGGTGGTGGTGGTGGTGATGAACTTGAGAGTATAAATCTGGGAATGAAGACTGAACTGATGATGATGATGATGATGAACTTGATGAAGATAGGGGCAAAAACGACTTTTCACACGTTATTAACAATCAAACAAACGTTGACTTGACAGAGTTGGGTGCCTGGGGGTAAGAGTGCAGCGTTCCCCATTAGTTGGGGGGGGGATTGCAATTATTTCCAGGGAGGGGGTCAGAGTGCCAATTGGCTTAAACCCTAGGGGGTAAAATTGCAGTTTACTCTTATATATATAATAATATAAGTTGCTTTCATTGCTCCGGAGTTTTTTTTATACGGAATGTAAACGAGCCAAATTAATCTTACTAAACTCGAGTTCAACTTGTTTTATATTTAATAATTATGTATTCATATAAATACGTAAGTGTTTTTATAAATAATAATAATAATAAATATAGTTTTTATATATAACATACTGTATATATATGTATAAATTACTTTGTTGTTGTATACTATTTTTAAATAATACTAGATGTAAAATCCGTATAAAAACACGAGTAGTTTTTAGAAAATTTACATACCATATTTTATTAAACAACAAATGACTATACATTTTCTAAGGTTTAATTGAAAATGAATTATAAAGAAAGGGGAACAATTTTTAAATGACAAATAAATAACAAACATGTTTAAGCGTTTTAAAACTATAAAGGGAAACCTAAATACAATTGAGCACACATGGTTTATACGCCACGTGCGCGTTGCAGCATGCTAAACCAATAACGTGTTGTTCTCGCTTTAAACATGTTACTTATACCAATGAATACTGACACGTTGAACGTATGTACTGACAGTAGAAACAAAATGAGATGGTACCAAAACTTGTTATCTATTATAGACAACTATATATCTAGATTAAAAGTTAATACATCACTTATATAAGTTTAGTTCCCTTATCCTACCTAAAAAAGACTAACCACCCATTCACGATATAACATGTTTATAGACATAACTACATACCAAAACATGTCTAACAAACTACCTTACTACCACCAAAGAACCAACTGCACAACCACAAAGAACTACTACATATTGTTTATAAACAACCAACCAAACCCAAATTCTCGAACATTCATGAACAGGACTTTGTCTTTTTCACCGTGTGCACAACTTTTGTCAGCTTCAACAGCTGAGTAGACTTGTGAAATTCAAAGAAAAGTTCATCATCAAACACAATGTTGCAAGATCTCAAGTAAGCAGCCCATCTAACAAAACCATACCTGAAGCCAGTCTTGAATTTTTTTTGATCTTGTCATCAACTCCTGCACTTCACCCTCCAGGTTTTGAATTCTCACATGCTTAAGATTATCAGTAGACAGACCCAAGGCAGCTGATACATCTGATGTAGACGCTGAAAAGCACAAAATTGGATAAGGTATTTTATAAAATATTGATATGTAATTGAAATTGTTGAAGTAACAAAACAAACAAAAAACTGCAAAAACTTACAAGTCTGTATTCAGCTATTTTGGTGAAGTGAAATACTGGCCAAGGAGTGGGTGCTACTTTATTAACCTTTTGAACTTTAGAAGGCCTATTTGTTAAATGAATGAAGTTCGAGCTTGAGCTTATTAAAAAAGTTATACAAGTAATAGGATTATTTAAGAAAAGTTATACAAGTAATAGGATCATTTAAACTTAGTAGTCTAATCAAACTTAATAAATGAAGTTCGAGCTTGAGCTTATTTATTAAATGAACTGTTATATTGGATTTGAGCTCATTAAGCTCAACTTGATTTGTTTTTAACCAACCGATTATTAAGAGGGCATGGCCTATTTATTATCATCAGACAATTATAAAAAATCTACTATAATCCAGATATATGTATTAATAACCTTTGGCTTTTTGTTTTGGAAGTGCTAACGACATTTGGCTTTTTGTTGTGGAAATGCTAATAATTTGGATGAACCTGGATAGTTGGATGCATACATGTATATGCCGACATAATATATAGAATCTTAGAAAGAAAGAAAAAATATGAAAGATTATAGCCAACTAAATGAATCTACATATTAACTTATTTATTGTTTTTAAGGACAATACAATTATATTAATTAGAAAAAGCTATAGGTGTTGGGAACATGCTGGTTATAATAATATTGTGGCCAAATGCAACCATAAATGGGAGAGGGCTGTATGGGGTACATTATCATTTATTCCAAATTATATTTTTATATAAAAAAGCATAAATATTATAATAATAAATCTAAATAAGTGATTCTTGTTCTTGATAGAATTGTAATTTATTAAGTGAACGTGGTCCAACAATGAAAATAACAATAGGAGTATACTTTTAATTATTTTATTTTTTCTATTTTAGGCGAAATCTAAAATAAGATTATAGATGTTCATATATTCTAAGGTTAATTCTTTAACTTTTAGTTTTTATTTCTATTTTGATAACCTACCTACATTCTCAAGCTAACCTACATTTATAACAAGATCATAACATGAACTTTATGAAGTCGTATTTAGCCTAAACGGGTCCATATCAGTTTCAGACTAAACTCATGAGTTACCTACTTATTTTCGTAACTTTTTTACTAAAATAATTTAATGATGTAACTATTGTAATTAGTTATGGTTTATCTTATAATAACGATGAGGTATGATTTGAATATAAATGTATTTTTTACAACTTGTTGGTCAACAATACATGGAGTTTTTACCATTTCATATATGTCATAGTACTAGGGTTATTGCATTTATTCTTATATCTCCATCATATCCTTCTTCACCACCAAATATTGGTTAGTTACATGCCCTTTCCTCCTATGCCCCTTTATTTTATTTTTTTTAACGGCAAAACTTCTTTATAAGAATAAAGAAAATGGGCCAGCAAGAAATTGAAGCCTGACAATTACACGATTACATCTCGGATATTGAAATCGTTCCATCTATTCTATTCCACTCTAAGTTATAAAATTTAGATCTATTGCTAATCCACAAGAATAAGTTTTCTTAGATGACATCCGCCGTTCGATTGAAATGAATTTTTATGTGATTACTTCAACAGGTTTAGGATAAAATACAAACGCTCCTAAAAATAAGAAGTCGTACAAAGGGTATCAAACATACTCCGATTAACCTCATTCAAGCGGCATTGAAACCATCTCATCAAACTCTACGATGTGAGATTTTAGGTTTTCATTTTTGGATTTATAGGTTGTAGATTTTAGAATTTTTGTTTATTATCATTGTGTCTTTTATTTATCATTGTGTCTTTTCTATATTTGCATTATTGTGTCTTTTTTGTGACTCGTTGTGTTTTTTTCCTCGACATTGTGTAATATTTTTCGGCATTGCATCATCTTGTTTGATCCACCATTTGTAGAATAACTTAACCCTACTTTTATATCCTTTTTCTCCTTGTCATTTGTCCCAAAGATTCATTGTACATATGTTATGTTTTGATTCATGTGTCTAAACCGACATATCTATCATATGTAATAAATGAAGATCTTAGGTTGTCACGTGGCACTCTTGACAATCAAAAGTTTTGGAGGGAAAGTTTTCTACAATATTGAGATTTATTAATTACTTAAATCAAAATTTCCTTTTTATTTATGTAAAGAAAGTATATCCTATCTAATTATATAAACAAAGTAATATAGTGGAGAGTTCAAATGAGAAGAAATTTTTTATAAGAAAAAAGAAGAAATTTCAACCAATAATAATACTTTATTTTACTTCGTTTAATATAAGTATTTAATATTATTATAAGGGTACATTGGTAAATCTACATAGATCATTAATTTGTAGTCTTTGTTTTTAATAGCTAACTACATTAAATTTTTTGTAACTTATCTTCAAAAGATATTTTTTTTTCAAAAAAAATAAAATAAAATAATTTAAAGTGTAGGATAAATTACGAGGTGTATAAGATAAATTACGAGTTGTGTAGGATAAATTTCAACGTGTAGGATGAATTTCGAAATATGTAGGATAACTTTTGATGTGTGTAAGCAAAAAAAAGTTAGTGTGAAGGATGATAGTCTTTATGACTAATTAGTTAGTCAAAGATGATAATAAATGAGATAAGTGAAAAAACTATTTAATGTTTTACAAAATTACCCTTTGTTCTTTTTCTTCTCAATTAAATTTTCTTCTCAAATAAACCTTCCCCAAATAATATATATAATAAGTTTCGCAAATCATGTTTTCCATTTGACCTTTTTATTCTGCGCAATTTCTCTTTCACTTTGACGCTATTTAATTGGAAAAATTACGTTCAAAAATTTGCATAATGAACGTTTAATAAAATATATATTTTAGGGTATTAGGTTTTTTTAAAAGTATTATCCATAAATAGATAACTAATAACTAAAAACTAAACTAATTAATAAATAAAAGTATATTTCAAGCTTCAATTTCTTTGCTACCAATTCATATATGATAAAATTCAAACAGTGAATTTAGACTATATTAGAATATGGGGTATGGGGCGGGGTTGGGTACAAGCGCCCAAGTCACCACCCCGGGTGGGCTTGGGTTTCGGCGTGGCCCCTTGGGCGGGGGTTTCAGCTCGGGGGCGGGGGTTGTGGCGTGGGTTGGGTACAAACGCCCAAGTCACCACCCCGGGTGGGCTTGGGTTTCGGCGTGGCCCCTTGGGCGGGGGTTTCAACCCGGGCGTTAGACGGGGCTATCAAGATGACATGACGGGATCTCATTGGCCAAGACAAGTAGTCGTTTGGGCTAGCCGTTGGCCAACGGCTATGTGTTTAAAAAAAATTATTCACTATAAATACTCACACTTCTATTCATTTTTTTACCACAACTACTCCACCTCTTCTATAATCATCTCTATCTTATTTTTAAAAAACAACCACAATACGAAAAATGAATCCTCATAATCGTGGTTTTGACCCGAACAATCCGTGGGCATTCCAAGAAACACCTAGCCCAGCATCCAATCGTCAAATTGCTCCCTTTTTAATACACTCCACGATGCCGGATATGGCTGGTTACGCATCGTTTATCTCGAATCGTTTGAACAATGATATTGGTCGAAAACACCAATGCCTTTCGCGCAACGCGCGTCATTGAAAAACACTAGTTACAATAAACTGACAAGCTTCAAATTTGCTGCTGAGATTCAATATAATTTTTCAAACCATTTGGTAGGTAAGATGCAAACATATATACTGATTTATAGCCCTTGCATAGTCTTTCTTCTCCATATCTCTTGATTGACTCCTACTTCAAAGTACTTTCTTTATGTTCGTCTTTGTTGATTCATTCATTAAGGTTAAACTTTAAGGATTTTTTGCAAATGGATGGTGATCCCCTTCTATGAGTTTTGTGTTTCTAATTTGCAACTCAAAAATGGTAATTTTAAATTTGTGTTTGTTACTGGTATGACTTTTGGTAATTTGAATTTATGTTTGTTATTGGTATAATCGTTTTGAATTTGTGTTCCTTATTGGTACGGTAATAAGATTTAATAACGGTTTCCAAACTTGTAACCCCACTCTTATATGACCATTGCCACATATTCAAAAAAAATTACAAATTATACCAAGTTTTAAACATTCAACCTATGTTACAACTTTATGATTTTTTCATTTTTATTGTTCAATCCGTGTAATACACGGGTTACTAACCTACTGATATATATAAGACAATATCTAATGCATATTCTCATCTCCTTGTTACATTTGTTGTTGGATCGCATATTATATTTATTAGATAGGAAGACCGTGAATCTTATAAAGACACATATGGTGCTGTTTGTTTTTTCTGTGGGAAAAGGTCTGCAGTCTGCGAACCACATCTGTAGGCATCTGCAGGAGAAGAGGTGGACCAAAGGTCTGCAGTCTGCAAGAAAAAGAGGGTTTGTTTTTTTATTTTATATAAACCTCTTCAGACTGTAGACACACACAAACACAAAAACAGAACCAAACCTCCCTGGATCTCTCTCCTCTCTGCCTTCATCACCACCACCAAGCACCGCCGCTAACCCACCGCCACCACCGTCACCACTACACCACAAACCTCCCCCGTCGCAACCACCCACCCCCGTCACTCTCCTCCCTCGATCTCTCTCTCTGCCTTCATCGCCACCACCGCAAACCCACCGCCACCACCGTCAGAGTTCGATTAGGGTTTGTTCGGTGTGTAGCAGAGTCCGAGATCGATTTGGGGGTTTTGTTCGGTGTGTAGCAGAGTTCGATTAGGGTTTTTTGTTCGATGATGATGATGGTCTCCGATGATGATGATGGTCTCCTGCCGCTCCCTCTCTCTCTAGTCTCTATGGTATCTCTCTCTCACCGCTCTTCTCTCTCTCTCTCTACGGTTCCCTCTCTCTCTCTCTACGGTCTCTCTCTCCGATGATGGGGGTGGTGATGTATCAGGTGGCGGAGGTGGTGACGGGATGTGGGGGTGGAGGTGTGGAAGAAGAATGGTGTAGCAGGAAAGGGTAGAAGAGGTCGTGAAGACCTTTGAAGACATGAGGCCACATCTGTTTGAGGCTGAGGTCTTGAAGACCTTTTTGTTAAAAAGCACTTCAAGGAAACAAACGGTCTGCAAAATAAAATGTCTGCCCGCGTCTGCGCGGTACAGACAAAAGTCATCAGGAAGAGCTTTTAGTAAAAAACAAACTGAACCTAGTAATAGTCTATTTGTTGGCCGCCCCTTGATTTATTGAAAGTAATATTATCATTATTTTGTTCAATGTTATTATAATAATAAATGATATTCTTTTAAACTTGTGTTTAATAACTCTTTAGAAAAGACCAATAACCTTTCATACTCATGGACTATTGTGAAGTGTAACACATAAAGATAATCATGTACAAGTCCAAATATGTATAATTTCCACCTTCAATATGAATATGTTTTTTTGTCTTACTACATGTCGTAAGACTTGGTCGACTGTTTAAGTTTTATAAATGATAAAACTCCGAGCAATGGATATAAACAAGTATTCATTGATGTTCAAGTAGGCATTAATTTCAAGTCTTTTTGTACATTTACTCGTGTGTGAGCTTCACTATCACCTAATGTTAAGTGTTCTCTAACCCCCTAGGCGTGTCACATCGTGACCACAACTTCATTTAGATGTATATCACCCCTTATTTAGTGTGCTTCTCTCAAGGATACTAATTCTAACACAACACTTTAGGCTAGGCATGATCTTGTAAATGATAGTTGTTTACTCAGCATTATGTGAGATACCAAGCTTGAGGCAGCAGGTTCAAAGGGCAAGATAAAGCAAGAAAACACTAGAGGGGGAATATGAACCATATAAATATATGGAAAGTATGAGTGAGCAAACTAAGATGATGATGTTCATTTTTTTTTTGCATATTAATCTATCATGGTAGGAAGAGAGGGGCAAATGTGAAATCTCTCGGTTTGGTTAGGCTATTGGGTGTGGAGGAGGGTAGTCCTCAAATGATGATCCGATACGTAGGCGTCCACGTAAGCGGGTGTGTGAGTGAGCATAAAAGGGATGAGCCTCAATATATATATATATATATATATGTGTGTGTGTGTGTGTGTGTGTGTGTGTTAGTAAAAAGAAGAAAGAAGAGGGGAACGTCGAGAATGGCAAGAGGAGGACTTTTACGACGTGCCAACCCGGGGGGGGGGGGTGGACGGAGCTCGCCGGCCCGAGGACGAGCCCTACACCGCACAATCTTATGACCAAAGCCAAACCTGTAACCGATATTTAATTCTTGGATTTTAATTTTTATTTACTTATTTATTTATTGAACGACAAATTTGTATCACTAACGAACCACTGGAGTATTATCTTGCCACCAATGGAACCACCCGATCATATCCATTTCCACTAGGAAATAATGCATATACACCAATTTAGAAGGAAAACCAATAAATCTGGGAAAAATCCTATTGTGAAAATCGAACCCAAAACCTATTGGTAACTGTGGTTCCGTTTTAGAGTTATATTTTAGTTATTCGACTTTTTGCAGTATAAAATTAACACCACTCACATAATTAGCATAGTAACATGAGGGAGTTATGGTCACATAATTAGCGAGTGACTATCACATGGTAAGAACATATAAGTTAATTGTTAGGTTTATCAATTTAGAACATCCCATATCTATAGTTATATTACTTTAGCTACTTTCTGGAAGACCTTTAATAAGTAAAGTTCTAGATAAACTATTATTAGCTTTAAATTGAAAAAAGATATTTTGCATACAGTGTTATAGTGATGTTAATGTTTATCCTGCGAGTGAATACTATGTTCTCAACTTATATATATGCTTTTCATTATTATAGATGTCTTGTCAGTTGAAAAATAAAGATTACCTACTTTATGTAATCCAAATAACAAAAACAATAGGAAGGAAGAAGAAAAAACATAGTGGACATGAGAAAAAGGATAAGATTGATAGGAGAAAACATTACATGAATGTAATAAAAAGATCAAAAAGTAGCACATGTGTTACGTTTTTTATTGTTTACTTTTTAATGGGACTTTTAGGTGCTGTTTGTTTTTTCTGTAGGAAAAGGTCTGCAGTCTGCGGACCACATCTGCAGGCATCTGCAGAAGAAGAGGTGGACCAAATGTCTGCAAGGAGAAGAGGGTTTGTTTTTTATTTTTATATAAAACCTCTTCTAGTTTAGAACACACACAACCCACCTCACACACTGATCTCTCTACTCTCTCTCTACAATCTGCCACCACCTTCACCACTGCCACCACTTCACCACCGCCATCATCACCACTTCTCCAGCGACCACCACTTCTCCGCCTTCACACCTCCACTCTCCACCGCCTTCACCACCGCCACGATGATGCAGATCGATGATGATGATGATGTAACAAACAGAACCTTAATCCCCACGTTTGTTCTTCTTTTCCGATCATATTCTTCACTCACAGGTTCTCACTTCTCTCCCCCATTATTTATTTCAAGAATTAAGGGTTTTCATTTTGGGGGTTTAAGGGTTTTAATTAATCGTTGCTGATTTTCATATGTATTTGCTTTTCTGTTCAATTGGGTTTCTTGTAAATTGAATTTCTAGGGCTTTTGGGTTTTGATCTACTCGTAGAATGAGTTCGGAGCAGGGGTGTCGGAGGTGGAGGTGGTGGCGGTGGCGGAGCAGGGGTGTCGGAGGTGGAGGTGGTGGCGGAGGTGGTGGCAGGGATGTGGTGGTGGAGGTGGTGGAAGAAAACGTCTGCCAAGAAGAGGTTCCAAGAAGACATGGGAACATGTCTGTGTGGTGAAGAGGTCTCTCAGACCTTTTTTAATGAAAGGTCTGCGAGAAAACAAACAATCTGCAGCATCCAAACGTCTGCCCGCGTCTGCGCGGCGCAGACATAAGTGGCCAGAAGTACTTCTGGCCAAAAAACAAACAGAACCTTAATGATTCAGACTTTTTGCTGGTTCAACATTTAATGGTTCAGACTGTTTGTTTCATGAGCAAATGTCTGAATTGTTCAGACATATGCCTCTGAATGGTTAAGCATTATACTGAGTCTGAATGGTTAAGAACTCTAATATGAATTGGTCAGACATTTACCTCTGAACGCTTAAGTATTATATTGGCTCTTAGTGGTTTAGACTTCTTACTGGTTCAGCGCTTAATGGTTCAGACCTCTTACTGGTTCAGCGCTTAACCATTCAAAAGTTTACAAACGGTCCCTTAGTGTATGTGACAGTGCCATATTGATGGGCTTCGGATATACTCTAGATAAATCAATAATTTTTTTTTTAATAACCGGACCGGTTATTAAACTAACCGTCTTTCTAAATCACACGTCACAATAAACTCAAAAACTGGATAATGTCATAATTAATTTTAGGAAATATATAAATATAACATGTATACGAATACTATTTAGATGTGAAGAGAAAGTAACATTACTTTTTCAAATAAAAGAGACAAAATGAGTTTCGAGTGTATTTAGTTTACTTACTTATAACTGTAACATTTTACTATATAAAATAAGTTAAATCTATCGAGCTGACGCTGGATCCGGTTCACGATCCAACTGACTAGCTTGCTTATATCTAGGGCTGCAAACGAACCGAACGAACACGGACAAGACCTAGTTCGTGTTCGTTTGTTAAGAAATATATGTGTTTGCGAACCGTTCACGAACACTTATCAAACGAGATTTTATGTTCGTGTTCGTTTGTTAAGGAAATGAACTTGTTTGTGTTCGTTTGTGTTTGTTTGTTAATTTTCGGCAACGAACAAAAACAAACGTTGACGAACACAAATGAGCACAAACTAATGTTCATGAACACAAATGAACACAAACAATCGTTCATGAACAGAATATATAATACACTGACACTTATTAGATATTTAATTTGTCGGAATTTTGAAGTATTTAAATAAATATAAAAAATAAAAACACTAATTAACTATCGAACACAAACGAACACGTTACCGAACGTTCACGAACATAAACGAACGAACACGACCTCTGTTCATATTTGTTCATTTAACTAGACGAACGAAATTTCTTGTTCGTGTTCGTTTGTTTAATAAACGAACGAACAAAACGAATTTCCCATCGAACGGTTCACGAACTGTTCGCCGAACGTTTGGTTCGTTTGCAGCCCTACTCATATCGTCAAAACAATGGACCAATTTGAGCACACGTATAGTTTTGTAAAAGATTTTTTTTTTGAGCGGCCAACAGAATCAATTCCGAGCACTTTCGGGCTACCCACTGGACAAACGGAGTACTTCGAGAGTAACTCGAGTCCACCACCAATTCCGGGGAAACCCCGATAACCAACCCGTCCGTAGGCACGTTAGTGAAATTACCGGTAAAACCTGTTTGGCTCAAAGATCCAATTCAGGTTTCTCTGGGTCTCCTATAATTGTCTATCAGTGCCTCATTCTACACCAAGTGATACTTGAACTTACATTTCTTAAGAGAAATAGAAATCGTCAATCACTTGATCTAGAGATCATAGGCTGTAAAAGATATTAATCTAATTTGAACACACGTATAGTTTTGTAAATACTGGACATGAGTTATGAATGAAATCAATTTTTAGGTGGGTTAAAGGACAGACTGTAAAAAAATTAAACAAGGTGTAAACTAATTGACCTTAATAAAATACTTATTTCTATTATTTTCTTTGAATTTTAGATCGAATATTAAACGATTTAAAAATAACTTCTAAAATTAAAAAAAAAAAAAAAAAACTATTTGTGTAACGTAGTTTTAAGACAGGTATAATTCTACCGATAGCTTCGTTATTTATAAGATTTTATTAGGCATGATTGATTGATGAGAGTATAATTAGAAGCCAATATAAAATAAACGAGAGAGAACAAAACTTTATTAAACAATGCATTGTGTGCATGTTATATCATTAAACCGTTTACGAGACTTATTTTCTTGTATAGATCCCCTGTGATAACATAAAGGGCCAAACTATCTACACACCATAGTCACCCAAAAAGGTGGTTTTTGTCCTTATATGCACATCCTGCAGTGTCGAACTGTGGCCAAAACGCGGCGTTTTGGTCCGGTTAACCAGACAAAGACTGACGGGTCTGTTGACCGGACCAAAACGCCGAGCTTTGGTAGCGTTTTGGTCCTGTCAACCAGACCGGGTGTCAGTATTTTGTCTGGTTGACAGGACCAAAACGCGGCCAAAGCTCGGCGTTTCGGTCCGGTCAACAGACCCGTCAGACACCCGTCAGTCTTTTTCTGATTAACCGGACCAAAACGCCACGTTTTGGCCACAGTTCGACACTGCAGGGTGTGCATATAAAAACAAAAAACACCTTTTTAGGTGTGTATATAGTGAAATGGGTGTGCCGATAGTTACACCCATAATAAATACAAACGTCTTACGAGTAACAACTGTACACCTCATCGTAAATTGTGTTCGTTACGTGGCACCCCACCACTACCCCACCTCACACATAAAAACGTTCTCAAAACGGCTCCATTCCTTGTCGTTTTCCCTCCACCCCTCAAACCTCATCCTCTCCACACCAATCAAAATAAAAAATTAAAAAATCCCAAAACAAAAATCCATTTTATTTTCCTTTAAATACATGGCTCGAGTGAAGTCAGGTTTGCCAATTTAGCACCCCAAACCAGTTCTTTAAAATTTTCTCTCTCATCTTCTTCTTCTTCTTCAGTCACAAGGTTTAATTTTCTCACTGTAAACCAATGGCGAATCCTACCAGAAGAGCCACCGGCTCAGTTTTCCGGTCTCACTCACCTTCTGGAAGATTCTACAACTCGTCTTCTTCTAACTCATTTGCCTCTTCAACCTCTACGTTCTCAACGACCTCGTCTTCGTTTTTCCAAAACCGATCTGCGTCTCCTACACGCGTTAACATGTACGGATCACCTCCGTCACAGTCACCGTCATCCGTTAGATTCTCTCCGAGCCGTTCGATCTCCGTCGTACCAAACGGTAACAATCCGGCGGTGAACAAGCCGTTACAGGCTCCGAAACGGATGTGTACGTGTTCACCTACTTCGCATCCAGGTTCATTTAGGTGCAATATGCATAAGAACAGGAACAACAGTAGCAAAAATAGTGGTAATAATACGGCGTCGTATCCTTCGAACCGGCTTAACGCGCGGAGATCGGCGATGACGAACTCGCTTGTGCGAATCGGCACCGTAGAAGGCGGTGATCTGGTGAAGAGAGCACTTTCGGCGTTGATTCGACCGTCGTCGCATCAGCAGAGACGGAGAACTTCGTTTCAGCCGAGACCGAGTCGGTTATCGGTCATGACGAAAGCAGATGATGTGTGAATTGTGTGAGATAACGGAAGTCTAGATTCCGGCGGTCCTGTGGTTGAAGATGACGGAACAGTTGTAATGAAAACCGTTGTGCTGATCTAGATTTTTACCGCTATTATGTATAGTAGTTGTAGATGAGAATGTGTGTATATATATATATATATATATATGATATTGTCCGCTATTAATGGCTACCGAAGCAGCTTCTAAACAAATTCGATTCAGTTAAAACTAACAAAATTCATCAACGTTTCATGAAGTTTGTTGAATTCAGTTATTCTGTTCGGTTTCCGTTAACTTCTGATTAGTCTTCCGCTTGAGCGGTGTTTGTTTTCCGGTGGTGAGTTCCGTCGATTTTACTGTCTGTTGGCGGTCTACTTGACGGTTTCCGTTATTATTCTGTGTATATGTGTCGTTAATTTCGTCGTAGTGTTGACGTTATTAACAAAAAGAAATTTTGGGTGCTAATAATTGAAGGTTTTGACTTGTTCTGCAGGTTTGTGGAAGTGAGTTCAAGGGATCTGGAGAGTTGTGCCGTAAGATGACTTTCTTCTTCAACTGCAAGTGACCGCCATGACTATGCATTTTGGGAGGATTTATGACTATAGACATTGATTAAATTACTAATATAAAAATATCTTGATTCATAGTATAAAACTTAACTTATTTTATTAGAAAACCCATATACGGGTAAGTAAAAAATGATATATATACCATACAAAGTTTTTTAAAATCATCTGTGATAACTAAAGAAAACAAAATAATTTTAAAATAAGTTCACACAATTTAAGAGGGAAACGATTAAAGTTACACACGAAGAATCTTCTAGTACAATTACCAAATTATCAATTACCGTCATGTATGTTTGTGCTATAGTGAGTTGTACTCTTAGATTAGGGAGTTTTTTTTTTTTTTTTTAAAAAGAGTTTTTACTTTCAATCCAAATGTATTCATTTTTTTTTTTCATTTTAACATCTTTGGTTTTACTATTTTTTATTTACTTTTAACACAATTTTTTTCCATCTTTTGCAGTTTAACCCCAACACATTTTTTTTTCAACTTCGATCCCCGTATTTTTTTATCTTTTGCAAATTTTTCGTTTTACGTTTTGTTCTAATTTTGCGAGTGAGTATGCTGCAACGTGCGTGTGGGTTTCAACATTTTTTCGTCTATTTTTTCCTGTTTGACAGGATTGTCACAACGCGTCCATTCTTCCATGTTTGACAGGTTCCTCGCAACGCGCATGGTCTTAGATCGACTTAGTTATTCTTTTCTATTTTTACGTTCTAGTCTAATTTCTTCGCATTATCATGCCACAACGGGCATGCGTGATTCAATGATTTTACAAATGCTTTTCGTTCGATGTTATTTTTTCCTTTTTTTTTATTTTTCTTTAAGAACTTTTTTGATGTTGTTGGTCGTTGATAGTTGTGTAGCATTAATGCTACTTTTCACGATTTATGCCCCCGCCGCAACGTGGGGGACTTAATACTAGATATCGTAAAATACGAAAAAAAATTAAAAAAAAAAGATTTACTAAGTATAAAAATGTAATAGAAATTTTAATTTCCATACTATTAATTTATAATTTTTTTGTGCTTCATAGGGCTGTACTATGTTTAAGGGGTTGAAAAAATTGATTTTCACTTTTAATACAAAACATCTCATCTTCTACAATTTAACCTCTTTGATTATTTTTACCTTTAACCTAAAGCTTTTCATTTTCTTTTTGCAGTTTAACCCAAGTACATTTTTACTTTCAACATTGGTCTTCCATACTTTTCATCTTTCGCATGTTTTTTGGTTTTACGTTTCGCTCTAAATTTTGTGAGTTAACACGCCGCAACGTGCGAGTGAAGTTTCAACGTTTTTTTGTCTATTTTTTCTCGTTTGACATGCCCGCTGCAAGGCGTTTATTTATTCCCGTTTGACATGTTCGTCACAACGCTAGATCGACTTAGTTATTTTTCTATGTTTTACGTTTCAAACTAATTTCTTTGCATTGACACGCCGCAACGGGTGTGTGTGGTTCAACGATTTTACGTTTGCTTTTCGTTCGTTTTATTTTTCATTTTTTTATTTTGTTTTTTAGGAGCTTTTCCAGTATTGGTAGTCGCTGACAGTGGTATGAAATTGGTGCTACTTGGCATGGTTTTACGCCTCCGTCGCAACGCGGGGGGCTTACTACTAGTTATTATAAGTTTATAACAAAGAGAGAAAATAGTGTGTTACATATACTAAATTATTTTTTAAAAAAAAAGAAAGAAAGTATGTAATTAATCATATTGAATGCTTAATTTTAAAGCTTAGAATTTAATGATTTCAAGGTAGCATATACTTTTTATATGGTAAAGAATGTCTTAGCGTTAGTGAATAGTATAAGACCAACTGTAGTAGGCATTCGTTTGGTCAAACCACATGTAATCACATGCTCAACACCGCCCTCTCGTTATTGTTAAATCTAATATGTTAGCTTGCGCAGTACGTCCATCACATTATAACCTAGTAGCATCTTAGGATGAGATAAAACTTAGAGATCATGAGGTCATGTGTACGACTCTCAAGAGGAGGAGAGTTTTTCCATATTTATTAGGTTTTCTCCTGAATTGGTGTAGAGATATTATTGCCTAATGGAGATAGATATAATCGGGTGGTTTCACCGGTGGCACGATGATACTCTAAGAGCATCACCAATAGATAAATATTTAGGTGGTGTTTTTAGATGCCACATAGGCACTTGCCCAACCAATAAAAACCATTCTCTATCATGACCTACTCACAAACAATAAAAATTTCATTTATCTCTCCTCTCTCTTTACCCCCACTCACATAACTCATTTTTTGTCATTTTTCCTCACATACACATCCACACTCTCTCTCCTCCAACTCATTCTCTCTCTCATCCACATCATTTTCTCTTTCTTTAAAAATGACTCTATTGGTGATGCTCTAATAGTTTGTCAGTGATCCAAATTTGTCGTTCTAAAAAAAGCTCGAGTACAAATTTCATTAATGATTTTGACTTTAATATCATGTTTTGTTTTTTTTTTTTTTTTTTTTTTTGTGTTAGAAATAATAATGTTTAATTCTTTTTAATGATCACAACATTTTTATACTTAGAAATTTTACAATTTTATTTCTTTGGTTTGTTTTGTTGATATGTTCAGTGCCGGTATCATAATGAACCAAATTGATATGATACGAAACTCAACTCAATTTTCGTTGCATTACATGAGGGATTCATGTGGTTATTACTTTAAACTGTATATTTGTCATTATTTATAATTAAAAAAAAATCAAACTCATTCCAATAATTTATTCCAGCAATTAAATGTGAATTAAATAAGTTATGTAAATATCTTTTATGTAATTTAATTATTTTATTCATCTTAAATTACAACCATAAATTAAAAAATAGGTTAACTGTTATATAAAATTTTCATAATATAAATTAGCAAAACATTGTTTTTTTTTTTTTTTGAACGGCGATATTTCTACAACAGGCGATAGAGATCGCACCTACCCTATAACTCGGGTAGGCCCCTCCGCCCCACTCCGGCATCCAAGGCTATGTTGTCTTAACCGGGCCCACGCTTGGTGCGTCAGAGTTTGGCTAAGGCGTTCCCCGAGAAAATTTCCAGCCCACTGCCCACCCGATTAACCGGGAGCGTGTAGTTGCACCCTCCACAAGAGTCGGGGACTCTCTGGAGTAAATGCACTGTAATAGAAAACTCGGGGTGGCTCCCGGGTTTCGAACCAACTGGCCCTCCACCCGTTCATTGCCATTCCCCCAAATGTGATGGGAGTGGGGATCGAACTTGGCCATCCTAGGAAAACCAAATCCTTTCCACCACTCCACCACAATGCAAAACATTGTTGCATTGTGTTGTTGTACCTCAAATATGGGGGGTGTTTCAAAAAAAATTATGATTTTTCACTTTTAACTCAAAGATTTTCATCTTTTGTATTTTAACCCTCTTATTGTTTACTTTTAACCTAAAACTTTTTATCTTTTGTAATTTAACAGAAAACTTTTTTATTTACAACTTTGGTCCCCCATACTTTTTACCTTTCGTAAGTTTTTCGTTATTACGTTTTGTTCTAAAATTTGCGAGTTAATACGTCGTAACATGCTTGTGTGGATCAACGTTTTTGGTCTATTTTTTTCACATTTGACAGGTATGTTGCAACGTGTCTATTTTCCCCCTTTGGCAAGTTCGTCGCAACGGGCAGATCCTACATCGACTTAGTTATTCTTTTCTATGTTATTTTGCGAGTTAAAACGGCGCAATGTGCGTGTGTGGTTCAACGTTTTATGCATATTTTTTCCATTTAACAAGTTTGTCGCAATGCGTGGGTCCTAAATCGCATTAACACGCCACAACTTAAGTGTTGGTGATCGCTACCAACGGTGTGGCATTGATGTTACTTGGCATATTTTAGGCCCCCGCCGCAACACAGGGTGCTTAATTCTAGTTATAAACTATAAATTAGCAACAAAATGTTGCTTTATGAAGTTGTACTTTATGTATTGGGAGTTTTTCAAAAAAAATAATTGATTTTTCATTTATAACCCAATGTTTTTAATCTTTTACAATTTAGCCCTAACACATTTTTATTTTCATCTTTGGCCCCTCATAGTTTTCATCTTTCACAAGTTATTCGTTTTACGTTTCGTTCTAAATTTTGCAAGACACGTCGCAACATGCATGTGGTGTTCACTATTTTTTGTTATATTTTTCCCATTTGACAAGTCCGCCGCAACACGTTTATTTTTCCTGTTCAACTTAGTTATTCTTTTCTACATTTTACGTTTCGGTCTAATTCTTTGTATTAACGCACCGCAACGGGCGTGCGTGGTTTAAAGATTTTACATTTGCTTTTCGTTCGGTGTTATTTTTTTCTTTTTTATTTATTTTATTTTTACGAAATTTTCCAATATTGGGATCGCTAACAATGATGTGGCATTGGTGCTACTTAGCATGGTTTTACGAACGTTTTTAACGTATTAAGTTTTTTACTAATCATTTGTTTCGAGTTTACCCCTATACTTCCTTTACTTAAAAAACATTTTTACGTGCATATTTTTATTTACGTGTCTGTATACATAGGATTTGCTCTACGTTTCGACGTAACTTTTTCTGGAAACGAGTCAGGTCAAATATAATACGTTTTCCTTAAAAATCATTTTTTACGTGCATATTTTTATGTACTATAAATTTGAGTTGGTCTACGTTTCGATTTGGAAGATGAGTCATGACAAATATAATATGTATTCGTGCGTATTTTATGTATGTTTTGTAAATTTTGTTTCGAACCGTGTGGAGCCAAATTGTAGTTTCTTTTCTATATATGAGTCGGATCACATATTAAAAAAATGGAGAAAAATAAAAGAGAAGAAGGGAATCCTGTTCTTACCAAACAATTCGGCGTTCACCGCCGCTGCTGTCAAGAAACCACGCCGTCGGAACCCCGTCGGCAACGTTGGTTCCTTCTTTCTCTCTCCTCCCTCTATCGCGTCTACCGCCGTAAGCCACCACCATCTGGTGGTGGCCGGCCACTCAATTTGGATGTAGGTGGAGGTGGTTCAGCGGTGCAGGCGTGTTCAGACGGCTGGAACATGACTCCGACAGCCGGTGATAGGTGAGCAGGGGAGAAGATAGGCGGGGGGGGGGTTGTGAGTGGTGTGACATCACCGGTAAACAAGGGTCACCGGAGCTCCGGCCGAACTCGGTTCCGATCGCTATTAATGACAGAGAAAGAGGAAGAGATGCAGGGTCTGTGTGTTGAGCGGCTGAAGAGAACAAGGGGTGTTAGGGTTTGATAATGAAGTTAAAGAGTATCACTACCCTTTTATACTAGGGTTATATTAGATGGGTTGGGCCCAGGGCCCATTAGCGTGTTTTGAGCGGCCCGATAATTCTCCGAAGCCCGTTTTCAAATCCCGAACTTTGAAAACGTCGTAAAATAAATGTTTTGGAACCGAAGCACTAAAAATTGTGTAGTATATCGTATTTAGACACGTATGATTGTCGTCGCGATAAACGCGTAACATGTTCCGTCTGTCGTTTCTAACCCGTTTTTCATTCCGTTTTCAACTATGGGTAATAAAATTCGATTACGAAGCTAAATACATCGTAGTATTTTAGTTTTAAGTTAATACGCGCATCTGATGCTCCCGTTTCGTTACCGGTGCGTTCCTGCATTCGCGTTTTCGTTCACGTTTGCGCTTTGTGCCGTTTGAAAGCATGATGTTTTCACAAAAACCACATTCATAAGTATAAGTTATATGTATAAACTTCGTATTTGTCGGCGTGGTCAGTATTTTGTACGATGTCAGTTTGTTTTCGTTTATCGTTCCGCAGATTTCTCCTGAAATCACCATACGCGCACTGTAACGTCTGATAAGCGTTCCTAGGCATTCCGATAGCCTGATTAAGCTAATTTGTGTCTTAAACACTACTTATTATCGCCTTAAACGTTTGTTAATCGCGTAATTAGAATATGTTAATTACCGGTTGTCACATACATGTTTAGTATAATTACACATCACTACTTGTACACTACTTGGATTGAATACATGTTTAATATACGTGACATACTTGTAGGTGGGCCTAATGTTGGTAACCATAATAGGACGTGGTTGACTAAGCTTAGGATAACTATACTATCTACCGAGCAACCAAAAGTGAGTTCACAACTTTTACTAAAAACATGCATTCCCGGTGGTTTGGGGACTTCATATATTCCGAGTGGATGGGAGCTTCATATATTCCCGGTGGTATGGGAACTTCATATATTCCCGGTGGATGGGAACTTCATTTATTCCCGGTGGATGGGAACTTCATATATTCCCGATGGTATGGGAACTTCATATATTCCCGGCGGATGGGAACTTCATATATTCCCGATGGTATGGGAACTTAACGTATTCCCGATGGATGGGAACTTCACATATTCCCAGTGGATGGGAACTTCATAAAATGATGTTTTTGATAAAACGAGAAAAACCTTTTTGAAAACCGTGAACTCGCCAACTTTTTGTTGACACACTACTGCATGCTTGCAGGTCCGTAGATGCTGTACTGGAGCTTGCTTGGAGCATTGTGGTGGTCGTCTAAACTATTTATGAACTTCATGCTTCTGCTAAACCTTTGAGACACTTCTTTAAATTAACTATGTTTTGAACTTTGTTTTCAAACTTATTATGTTTTAGACTTTTACGTTATGTCACTAATCACATTGGTGATGGTTTTTATCTTACTTATATTAAATGTTCAATGTGATTGGTGGCTTGATCCTGGGCAGTCATACGCCTCGCGGTGGTACTTCGCACGTGGAAATTTGAGGGTGTGACAATAATAAAAACGCACCCAAAGGTGAGTGTCAAAGAACCCCTCTTTTACTGTTTTAAATATTGTTTTCGGGGGAAGAACACGCCTTTAAAAAGAAAAGTATATGTTTTCATATAAAATATGCTTTCGAATTACATAAAAATGTATTTTCATGGAAAATATGATTTTTAGAATATTATAATGTGTTTTATAGAGAAACACGAAGATGTACGACATAAACTGTTTTCGAGAAAAACAACTTTTAATGAAATAAATAGTTTTCGGGGAAAACGGGGAAAAATGACGATGTTATGGGTATAACGATCGTAAACATTTAAAAACAACTTTTAAATCTAAGTTGGGACAAATTTGCCAAGTCTCAAGAATGTCAGTAGCAGCATTGGCTTACATTGCGTGGGGATGTCGGGAATTTGTACAACGCCAAATATTAAACGGTTATTCAGTAGGTTATATATATTGTTGAATTAGGGAATTGTAACACCCCGAAAACGGGTTTGGTAATCAAACCCCGTAAATACTAAAAGACGGGTAAAATACCGTTAACGGTAAAAGTAACCCGGTAAATATTAGGATTTAAATAGATAAACCTAATATTCAATAAAACGAGAATAAATGCTTCTAAGGAAAATAAAGTTTATAAAAGGCCCGAGTTAACGGGACCTAAAATAAACTTAGTCATAAATATTTCCGAACCCGCTAAATTAACTAGGAATATTAAACCTAGTTAATAAGTGGGAATATTGTTGAAAATAATTAGGTTGTGACCTAATTAATAACTAACCAAACACGAGGGACCAAAGCCGGGTATCTTGCAAATGGAATTATAAACTTAAAAACAAAACACAACACACACACACTCTTGTGTGTGTGCGTGCGTGAGATGAGCAGGAGACAAGCTCCATGGGAGCTAACCCTAAAACTCAACAAAACCTTCAAATTGGAGGATCAATCGAAGGCCAAATCCAGATTTGAATACATAGAAACGATCACCAAGTCAAGGGGATCGTAAGGTATGTCGAATTTCTAACATTCATGAAGTTGTGAAAATTAGTTAACTTTGCATGATGCGATCTATGCATGAATCGTAGAGGCTATGGTCGAATTTATGAAGTGTGATTGCTTAGGAACAAACCCTAAGTAGAAAATTGAAGTAAAATTGCTATGATTTGAGTAAATTGATGATTTACCACTTTTAGACAAGTGGGTTTTGATTATGTAGTGAAGATGATGATATACCCATGTTTAAAATCATCATAGTTGATAGTAGAAACAAGATACTTGAACAATTTGCAAGTTTGAGTGTTGATCATACATGACTTGAAATGGGTTTTTATAATATGATGATGTTAGTGCCTAGTTTGTGATTAGAATCATCATATTAGATAGTAAAGATATAGTACTTGAACAATTTAGGTGTTTGGGTACATGAATCATAATTACCATGAATTGGGTTTTGTATGAAAAGATGGAATTATGAAAGAAAACGTAATTAGCTAACTTGACTAATTACATAAGATATGGGATAAAACGATTTCTAATCATAATATTGATTTGCCTTGATTGTGCATATTATATGATTAAAGGTAGTTGATTTTAGAAAGTCAAACTAACCAATGATGAAGTAGAATAGAAGTTTCGACATAAAATCCGTAAGATGAAATAGTCATAATAATGATGACTAATCTAACCGTCTTACGAATTATGATGATAGTTTGACTCTTGACAAGCTAGATGGAGGCTTGGGAAAGAAGCGGGTCAAACGGATCGGGTACGCGAAAAGAGCAATAACCGGATGCAAGGTAAGTGAAACTTACACCATTTTGTAGAATACTTATTTATTCTATAAGTTTTAAACTCGATAAAAACAATATTGGAAAATATGGATTTCCGACGCAAATAATACGAGTCGGGACATACACAAAATTGATAAAAACCATGATGAATGGTAAATATGGGTAAATGGTAATATAACCGTAAATGACAAGCATACAATGAATCTTGAGATGTTACCGTATGGGGTAACTCATAATAAGGATAGGGATAAAATGGTAAATTAGTCGGGTGCCGATAAATATAAGTAAAAGTTATAAGATACCCTACGGCGTAAGCCGAAATGGTTTAAATAACGAGATGGTATATATATATACCATTCTAAATTCAAATGCAAAATGTTTGGTCGTTTAGACCAAACGTGTCAAAGGGTGACTTTTAGTGCCAGTTGACAAATGACGACTAATAAGTACGTGTCAAGTCTTATGCTTACAGGATAATAATGGTTTATGGATTAAAGCGCTACGAATTAGCATATTATAGAGGCAAGGTATCGAAACGGGTCAATAAGTTGACCCGAGCCAGGTATGTGTAAATATGGTTGTGGATAACGTACTTCATGGCCAAATATGTAGCAAAAGCCCTTCATAGTAAGTGAGGGGCTAATGTTGACTAAAACGCCCTTGAAGGGTAAATTGGGCAAACGACCCATAGGGGTTGTTTAGGAACTTGCATTAAGATTATGGAATCATTAAATATGAATAAAAGTTATAGGAATATACATTTGTGGGTCAAATGCACAAAAATGGTCATTTGCGTAAAATGACCAACTGATGGGTAAATGTGGGATAATAGGTTAGTTATGCTAAATCCACCACAAAAATAGTTGTGGTGGAACATAAGCAGGTATTTAGATGTGGCATTACGAAGTATTGAAAAGAAAGGAGCTAGTTTTGGATCAAAATGCATAAAAGATCACCTAAACGGGTCAAAATGAATTACGCTCGTAACTTGGGTGTTTACCATGTAATTCACAAAACTTATGAATCCAAGATAGATATTTTGAGTTAAATACCTAGGTCTATGATTTATGATTAACTAGAAACAAGTTTGGAGGTCCTAAATACCAACGGGTCAAAATGTGGATTTTTAATAATAAGTCAAATGCTTAAAAATTTAGGATTTTATTAGTTTGAATGTTGGATTTAAACTCCATGAGATGGAGAATCAAATTACGATCATGTAGGAAGAAACGGGAGGTCAAACGGATATGCGGATTGAAAGATACGGAAGTTTTCGTTTCAAAAACGGCAAAACATGGAAAGGTCTGATACAGGGACCACCGTAACTTACGGTGCCCACCGTAAGTTACGGTGGGGCTGAAATCTTTACGGTAGTTACCCCCTGCCTTACGGTGGGGGTATTTTAAAACAGAGGCCACCGTAGCTTACGGTGGCTACCGTAAGCTACGGTGGAGGCCAGTTTGAAGTCCTTCTTTTTGGGATCAAGAGATTAATGTTGGGATTTCCCTCCATTATCATTTATCTTGTCTTGTACCGTTATTTAAACTATCAATACTAACATTTAAGCTGGTATTGATCATAGGTGAATGTCGAGAGTCCCGAATGAAGATCAAGCGTCGAGCACGAACCGAACACACGTTAAATGAAGCTTCCGCAAGTTGTTTCGTCGTTATTCTAAGAACGATGAATTAAATTACATTATGTTGTTTTGTTTTCAAGTTTGGAAAAGTTTTAATAAACCCGTATTTGAGCATGAATGTTAAATATAAATACTCAGTAATTTGTGATTATTTACGGAAATCGCTAAATAAATTTATGGTTGTTACAGGAATGCAAGTGGTTTTCTAAATGCGGGAAACTGGGCGCAGTTAATAGTATTTAATCATTAAGTAATGCACACTTGGAATCGTTAATAGATCTATTGGGTTGACTACCCCGTCGCGATCGGTCGCTCCGATCTACAAAGCGGCGAATTTGAATTCTTTAATCATCTAGTATTGATTAAAACCTCAATCTTAGTATATAGCTTGTAACGTCTAGCTAACTTACGAAACTGAAGTCATAACAAAAAATTTAATATTATTAAAAAATCATGGGTATAAGGTTTCATCAGAGACATGCCTGCGGGGCCGTTGAATGAATTCTTCCATGACATTTTACAAAGGAAATAAAATGGTCTTTCTTAAACATACGCAAATGTTTTAAAACATTAAAATGTTTTTATCAAGAAAGATTTTCCTTACAGAAGTTGTTACGGAATTATATGTGAACTCACCCTCTATTGTGTTGACACTTGATTTTTACGTGTTATTCAGATACATGAGTTCCGCTTCGAGGATTTTGGCTTATGTTGCCATGTGCTTGTTGATGCTTGTTGTATTTAAATAATTATGTTTGGACACTTTTAAAAAAACTGTCATAGGACCGTGTGTACTAAGACCTCTAAGGGTCAAATAACTATGCTATGGATGTAGACAATGTTTACAACTTTAAAACTTTATGTTTTTAAATAATAAATTGTTCAAAATAAACAATGCATCGACCACTAAGACATTTTATGGGTACCAACCTCCGTCACCGCCACGTTTGTATTTCCGCTGCGACGTTTTTGGGGTGTGACAGCGATAGCCTAGGGCCACCCTATTGTAAGGACTCTTAAAATTGTCCTAAAAATACCCGTAAGTATAATCCCGGACCCCTGAAACCATACTGTGCATGAAAAACCAATAAAACAAGAAATATGGTCTTTAGGCGGGCCGCGTAAGCTTTGGCTTAGTCTTACGCGGGCCGCGTCAACCCATGTTTGACCGGATAAGTGTTCCGGATCCACGTATTGACCAGCTGTTGAACCTACTCGTGACCAATCAGACCTACGCGTAGACTAGGCGGCCACGCGGGCTGCGTAAATGTTAAGCCAAGGTTCACGCGGGCCGCGTGAACCCTATTTTTCACCTATAAATAGTTTGGAGCAGGGGCTTTCATTCTGTGTCGATGAAAACTTTCAAAAATGAAGTTTCACTACTCTGAAGTCGAATTTACTTTTATTATAGTGGGGTCTTGCTACGATACCGGGTATTAACTCGATCGCTGCTACGATTCAATGTCCGATCGATTAAAACTATCCAATGGATGTTTAAGTGCTGCCCACATTAGGGTTTATGCTTTGTCATTCGTCGTAAATTCGATGGATGTTTAAGTATCGCACTTTGTCATTCGTTGTGAGGGTTTAATCTCGTGAGTTATCGTAAATGCTGTATTAGTTACTGACCGAGTTTGTGTGCATGTTGTTTAAATTTAGGTTAAAAGGCTAATCAGTAGGCTAAGCTCTGCCCATATAAATCTGCAATGTGAGTCATTCTCCTTTTTATCAACTGTTTTACAATACCTCAAATTATTTTCAAATGTTATAATTACAGGGAGTAAGTCGTGGTAATCTTAATCAATGGCTAGTGGGGTATTGTGCACATTACTAATTTCTCACGGGTTAGGCTAATAAGCCCTAACACAGGTTAGGCTAATAAGCCCTAACAGTGATATATCATCACTAATTGGGTGACAGGACCCAATAGTGGTATGACCATCGTCACCAGGAGGTGACACGGCGCCATATAACAATAAGATAGAAACCATTGTAATCGCTCTTATGTTGTAATTTATAACTGTGTCATTTTATCAAATTGAGTGACTCGCCAGCATTTCCCCGCTGATAAAATATTTTTAAAACATGTTTCAGGCGACCTGCTGTAAATCAAGAACACGTGCTACGGAGCACTAACAAGCTTGAAGAGGTGACTCAGTTAAAATAAATAAACATGTTTTAAATAAATCATGGAATTTCTTAGTTAAATTCCTCTATTGTAAATTACGGGGTTTATCTCCAAATTATGGAATAAAATAATTGGGCAATTTGAGTTTTAAAAGATCCCGTTGAAAATCTTCCGCTGTCACATCATAAATACCACAGGTTCCTGTCCCGCGGCTCTTGACCGGGTAAAACCAGGGCTAGGGCCGTGACAGGAAAAAGTGGTATCAGAGCCACACTGATCAAGCCACTGATTTAAGACAATTAAGTATTTAGAAAATACTTAATTTTACTGATTGCTATTTTGTGATTATATGTTTTATTATTTGAATATTTGTTTACAGTATGGGTAAGCAAAGACTTTCGGATATCTACTATAAATTAGATACTTCACCAAAAGAAAAAGGAACTTCATCCTCAAAATACCCAACAGATACCGATGAAGGAATATTTGTTCGAAAGGCACAATATGAGGAACCACTTTCTCCTAATAAAAGAAGTCTGATTATTAGGAAAAGTCAGGAGAAAATAAAGAAATAACAATCAAAAGAAATGAGAGTTAATCAGAAAACCCAAGAACTAGGCAGTAACTCACCATGGGAAGACAAGTTAGATGAAAAATGGACAGATCTCTATATGCTAGCCACTGTAGCAGTAAATGCAAATCTTTAAATACACCTGACTCAAGTACTAGCACCCTTATCACCTACAAGCCAGAAACTTTACCCAGTAAATAAATAAGTTTACAGTAAACTCTAGTGTGTTTTAATTGTCAGTTGTCCTTTGTATTAAATTAGTCACACGGTATGCAATAATAATTAAAGGTTATCTATGAAATTTTGTTATAAAATTTTTAACTTAGCATTTTGTGTGTATTTTTGCATATATGCTAAACAGTATGAATGAGTTATCTGAAGCCCTTCAGAATCTCAATCTCTATCCGGTGAAAATAGAAGTTTCCAGAGATTTTACTGGTTATATACCCGATATAGAAGAACCTATGGAATTCAACGCTCCACCTCCAGAGAAACCCAAGCCTAAGAAAAGGAGAAGATTTGTGGGATGGAGGTGTGTGCGCAGGAGGAAGCCAGCAACTAGGAAGATTCCCAAAATAGAAAATCCCATAGACAAAGGAAAGGGGATTGAAATTGGGGAAGATTCTAGGCAGATAGAAATGGAGATTGGGGAAGATTCTAGGCAGATAGAAATGGAGATTGGGGAAGGTTCTAGGCAAACAAAGATAGAAATTGGGGAAAGCTCTAGGCAAATTGAGGAGTTGCCATTTCAGGAGGAATTAGATCGCGCATTGGCGAGCTGTGATATCGTTAGACCTATCAATAATAACCTCTACCCTTATCCTGCCGAAAATCAACTTCCAATAAACTTAGAACCAGCAATCCCAGAACCTATAATCCACACCCAACCTCTAGGAATGGACGAGTGGTGGACTAATGATTGGCAGTTTCAAAACCTCCTTAACAATCCTTATACCTTTCTCCCTCAGTTCGACCCGGAACCGATACCAAACCCGCCAATGAGCAATGAAAATCTAGCTGAACTCCGCCACTTTGGCGAAGAGTTGATGGATGCAGGAAATAGGATTCGGGTGGTAGGAGAACAGATCTCCTGGAAGTACGACGAAAGTGAACGTCGTTACTGAAGTACCAACTGACGAGGGATGGTGGGGTTGTGAAACTGTGATTGTATAATAATAATAATAATAATAATAATAATAATAATAATAGTAAAATATAATCTTGTAAAATAACTACAAATAAAACTTTGTAAGATAATGGTGTGTATTGATGCATATTATAATATGTAAAAATGGGAATCGAGAAATCGATAATTTTGGCTATCCATGTGTTATGAAATTGTGTGATTGTTTGTGTATTGTTATTAATTATTTTATGCTAATAACTTATATATATTAATTATCAGATGGAAAACGCTAATAATGAACCAGTTAACGAGGTTAACCAATCTGAGCAACACCCGGAAGATCAATTTATGACTAGGCAAGATATAGAAAATATTGTTGCTCAAGGAATAGCCAATGCTATTCTAGCAATCCTTGCTGCTGCCTAGAAACCTGTTGAACCTCAACAAATCATTCCTAGCAAACGTATTTCTGAAGATAACTTCAGTAATAGTATAAATGGAGGCGGTAATCATACTAATCACAATAATGATCCACGGCAGGCTCCGCTCCCTAAGAAAATGAAAGCTGCAACGCTTGGTTGCACTTACAAAGAATTTTTTGCCTGTAAACCAGCTGAGTTTGTAGGTAACGAAGGGGCGACTGCAGCACTGCGTTGGTTAGAGAAAACCGAGGCAGTAATTTCCATAAGTAAATGTGCTGAAGAAGACCAGGTCATGTATGCGTCAAATCTTTTTAAAGAAAGGGCGCTAGAATGGTGGAACACGGTGTTACAAGCAAAAGGAAGGATGATGGCGTATGCTATGAACTGGGAAGAATTTAAGAGTCTTGTAGAAAGAAAATTCTGTCCCGAGTATGAAAAGGAACAAATGACAAATAAGTTCCTGATACATCGGATGATAGATGTAAACTGTCGAGGGTACACTTCGACATTCTTCGAATATGCGAGAGTAGTACCAACCCTGGCTTCGCCAGAGCCAGTACTTATTTCCCGTTATATTTGGGGATTAATTGGTGAAATCCGTAATATCGTCAAGGCTGCGAAACCCCGCACGATTGATGATGCGGTGGATTTAGCCAATACTCTGACTGACGAACTGGTACGGACGCGAGAAGAAAATAGAAAGAAGGAAGTAACCCAAAAGATTACTCAAGGATTTCGTATGGGTAACCGTAACAATTTCAAGCGAAGGGGAACTGGAAAATTTTCCACTAGTCCATTTTGCAATTCTTGCAAAAGGAAACATTTTGGAAAATGCAAAGTATATTGCAATTTTTGCAAAATTCCAGGGCACCAAGAAGAAGACTGCAGGAAGAAGAAATTCACAGTCTGCTATAACTGTGGAGAAGTAGGACATTTTAAACCAGAATGCCCTAAATTGGTTAAACCAGCAGACAATAAAGCCAAGCCAGCTGAAGGAGCTACCAAGAAGAATGTTCGGGCCTTCCAGTTAACTACTCAGGAAGCCGAGCTAATCCCTGACGTGATAGCTGGTACGTTCCTAGTTCACAACGTTTATGCAAAAGTATTATTTGACTCTGGTGCAAACCAAAGTTTTATAAATACTACATTCTGCCAAGCTCTTAACTTACCCTTAACCAACATTAGGCAGATTTTTACAGTCGAAACAGCATATGGGAATTCAGTTAAAATAGATAAGGTTTTGCAAAAAGAAAATATAGAACTTTCAGGTCATAAATTTCATGCAAACCTATTACCAATGAATTTAGCTGGGTTCGATGTTGTGTTAGGAATGGATTGGTTAGTAGCCCACCATGCTCATTGTCACACCCCAACCGATGGCGGAATCATCGGGGCCTGGCACTGAGCGAAACAGATTGTCCAGAAGTTTCCATAACAATTATTAAAACTATTTAATTTAAATAATACGTCCCATACCGTATCTCAAACAGTCAAATAATTATTACAGACAAACATCAAGACAAATATTCTGTTTCGACAACTCAGATTTAAATAAGTAGCAGTTGTCTATCTGCTTCTAGAGACCCCTGATTCGTTATCTACAGACAACTATTTGTTGGGCTCTAAAGCTTTATTCTAGCTTCAATTTCCTACCACATATGCGTCCTAAGCACCTGTCACATACGTTAAAATAAAGTCAATACATATAATGTAAAGGTGAGCATACAAGTTTGATAATAGCATATAGAGTTCGAATTCGTTTACGCATAACCAGCACGTACACATAGTGAAATGAAGCACGTTAGTTATCGACATAGATCCATCGATACCAATGACTGCGGGTTGACTGCCCGAGGCAGTTCACAATACATGATTACCACCGTAATCCATGCAAGTAAAAGATCCTTAACAACCCCCGTGTGAACGGGTGCTGAGTCCAAACTATAGTACTATCGTTGCTAAGGCAGGTAGACAGCATTCCATGTGTAAACATAACAACAAGCATTCATAAGCCACATATAACATGCATTAACGGTTAGCGTTCAAATAGTTTTGAGTAGTGTGATAGTTGTAGTTTGGATATTCGTAACGTATGTAACACCCAAAAGTGCTTAAAGCAAAAAGGGATCGAGTATACTCACAGTGATTTATGGATTGAAGAGAGCGCTTAGCGAGTACGGTTAGCCTGAATAGATTCGGTAGCATAACGATAAGTGAAACGTAAAACGGGAAACAAGTGTAGGTGAGTCGGACAGCTGGTCGATCGGACGGCAGTTCGATCGGACGGCTGACCGTTCGGTTGACAGCCCGTTCGGTCTGCTGTCCGGTCGGTCGGTAGGTCGATCGGATGGTTGTTCGAGTGGATTGTTCCTTCCTTTAAGAAGGATGTGTTTGTGTATGATGGTTTGACTTTTGAAGTTTTCGTTGTAGCATTTGAAAACATTGAAGTACCTTTACCTTTCAGGTCAGTCGATCGGACGGCTGTTCGATCGGCCGGCAACCCGATCGGTTAGGCATTCAAATGAATTGCAATGTTTAGTCCTTGGATCGGACAGGTGTTCGATCGGACAGGTGTTCGATTGGACAGGTCAACAAGTCAAAGACTTTAAATGAAATGTAAAGTATGGTGCAATGGATCGGATAGTTGATCGATCGAATAACACAACTGCTGTTCGATCGGTCAACAGGGTGTCACCTGATCGGACGGCTGTTCGATCGGGTGGCACTTCTAGTGCATTGAACATGTTGAAAATCGATTAAGTATTGAAGCATAGTATCTCATGATCCGAAGAGTAATCCGATCGGACAGTAGTTCGATCGAACAACAGCTCGTTCAATACTAGACTTCAAAGTAGGTTGATTGTGTGGGACCATGTGTTAGCCGATCGGCTGGCCAGTCGATCGGCTGACTATCCGATCGGTTAGCATTCTGACCTGATCAGCCCTTGCGTCTAACACTTGGTTGTTCTGTTTGTTTGTCGTTTTATCGAGGTATTTTGACAGCGAGTAAAACCATAGATCCTTCATCCTTACTTGGTCCTTGGGGTCGGACAGGAATCACCCAAATCCGGTCGGTGGACTGTTCGGAACGAAGTTTAACGTTTAACGCGAAGTCGGTTAACCACGTGGATAG
Organism: Helianthus tuberosus; assembly: GCA_030545235.1. Taxonomy (NCBI): domain Eukaryota; kingdom Viridiplantae; phylum Streptophyta; class Magnoliopsida; order Asterales; family Asteraceae; genus Helianthus; species Helianthus tuberosus. The sequence goes on from CM060363.1 coordinate 174,573,398, forward strand.
AATCCAGATCTTGAGCCGTACGACCACCGAAGTGATTTGTAAACCGGCTCAGGCTCCGTTTCTACCGGTTTGAAGTTATTAAGTGAAAAGAGTTGGAAGAAAGTTGGAAAATCCCTCCTCCAGTCCTTTTCACCGTGTTTATGTTTAGATCTATGAAAGATCTGTGTTTGTTTATGTGGAAATCGGCTAGATCCAAGTCATTCTTGGTGGATTGAGGTCAAAACATAAAGTTCTTCAAGAACCCATGATGACATCATCCCAGAACACTTGATTCTTGGTGATTTCACGGTCAAAAGTTAAGATTTGAAAGATAGAAAGGTGTAGGAGTGTGTATAGATCAAGAAAGTACAAGATTTAGGACGAAAACTTACCGGAATCGAGAGAAATCTGAGAAAAGGTGAGTTGAGCGTGCTGGTCGAACAGAGGTTTCCAAAAGTGGAAAGAATGACAATGACAGGGGTATTTATAGGATGACAAAAGAGGAAAGGGCTGGCCGATCGGTCAGGCAGCTCGATCGGACAGCCTGTCCGATCGGACAACAGTCCGTTCGGCTGGCTGTTCGATCGGCTGGGAGCCTGATCGATCAGTCGCACCCTTCGAGTGTTTCGCGCGACGATTTTTGATATTTCGATTACGATTGCGAGCGGTTCAATTCGATAGGGTTTCCTAATCAAATTACTTTCAGTCCCAAGTACTTCGCATCTAGCGTAATCTCTTTTCCACTATCTATCATGGTCGCGATTCGAGTTCGATTTCATTCGAGTTTCGATTGAGTTCGCTTGATTACACAACATAACATAATTAAACATGCACAGGTAACACGTAAGGCACACACACACGTATAAACAACAAGTAAAATACATAGTTCGAGTTGCGATTCGATGTCGATTCGATTAGCATAGCTTGATGATTGATTAGTTAACTTTATCGCATTGTTACTTCCTATCGTTCACAGTCGTAGGTCGGTTGAATTACGATTACACAATTCGATTATTGTCATTAACAACACTTACTCCACATAATACAAATAAAATAAAGAAATTTCTGTAAGTCAAGTTGCGCGAAATCGGTCGTTGACTTTGACCTTGACTTTGACTTGTGAAGACACGGGGTGTTACAGCCTCCCCTTGTTTAGGGAATTTCATCCTGAAATTAAGCTGAAAGCTGTTACAACACCGTGACTCACGTTGGAGAACTTTCTCTTTCTAGACTTTCTCTTCGAATAACTGCGGGTACTTAGCCTTCATGTCGCTTTCGAGTTCCCAAGTGAACTCTGCACCTCGTTTGCCTTCCCATCGGACTTTCACAATAGGAATGCGTGAGCGCCTGAGCTGCTTGGTTTGGCGATCCATGATTTCGACGGGCTTTTCGACGAAGTGTAATGTTTCGTTCACCTGTAGATCGTCTAGAAAAACGTGTAAGTCGTGGTCGGCTATGCACTTTCGGAGGTTTGACACGTGGAAAGTCGGGTGGACGTTACTAAGTTCCTCCGGTAGTTCGAGTCTGTAGGCGACTTTTCCGATCCTTTCCAGAATCTTAAAAGGTCCAACATATCGAGGCGCGAGTTTCCCTTTCTTGCCGAATCGGACTACACCGTTCCAAGGTGATACCTTTAGGAGTACGTAGTCACCAACGCCAAATTCACGGGGCTTGCGCTTTTTATTGGCATAACTTTTCTGTCGATCCCGAGCTTTCACTAGGTTGTCTCGAATTTGGAAAATTTTGTCTGTCGTTTCTTGTAGTAGCTCCGGACCGGTTAGTTGCGAGTGACCGATCTCGTGCCACACAATAGGCGATCGACATCTTCTTCCGTATAATGCCTCGAATGGTGCCTTTTGGATGCTAGAATGGTAGCTGTTGTTATACGAGAATTCGACCAACGGCAGGTACTTATCCCAATTACCACCGAAGTCTAGAACACACGAACGGAGCATGTCTTCAAGAGTACGAATCGTTCTTTCAGTCAGACCGTCGGTTTGGGGGTGGAAAGCGGTACTTAGATTAAGCGTTGTACCGAGTGCCGTTTGAAATGTTTCCCACAGTCGCGAAGTAAACCGAGCATCACGATCAGAGATGATGTCACGAGGCGTCCCATGTTTACAAATGATCTCGTCGGTGTAGATTCGGGCTAATCGTTCTACCTTGTAGTCTTCTCATATCGGCAGAAAGTGAGCTGATTTAGTCAAACGGTCGACCACAACCCATATGCTGTCGTGACCTGATGACGTGTGTGGTAGCTTGGTTACGAAATCCATAGCTATGCTCTCCCACTTCCACATAGGAATTGGTGGTTGTTCGAGTAAGCCAGAGGGTCTTTGATGTTCAGCCTTGACTCTAGCACAAGTCAGGCATTTTTTGACGTAGAGAGCGATATCTCTCTTCATACCCGGCCACCAGTACTTATAACGAAGATCCTGGTACATTTTGTCAGCGCCGGGATGAACAGAATACCGGGATTTGTGGGCTTCGTCCATCAGAATTTGTCGCAGGTTGGTTCGCTTGGGAATCCAAATTTGGTCTAAAAAGTGGAATATCCCATTCGATTTGCTCACAAGTTGGGCTCCATCGTGGTAGATTCTTTCTTTCTTCAGGGTGCGTTCGTTGAAACATGCATGTTGAGCGTCGCGGATGAGGGTTTCAAGATTATGTTGGGCTCGAACATTACGAGTGCTAAGCAGATAGCTCCGTCTGCTAAGTGCGTCGGCAACAACATTTGCCTTGCCTGGGTGATAACGAATCTCGCAGTCGTAATCGCTGAGGAGTTCTACCCATCGGCGTTGACGCATATTAAGTTCCTTCTGATTAAAGATATGTTGCAGGCTCCTATGATCGGTGAAGATCGTACACTTAGTACCGTACAGGTAGTGTCGCCAAATCTTTAACGCAAAAACAACTGCGCCTAGCTCGAGATCATGGGTTGTATAGTTCTTCTCGTGGACCTTGAGCTGTCGAGATGCGTAAGCTATGACCTTGTCCCGTTGCATGAGAACACAACCGAGACCAAGGTTGGAAGCATCACAGTAGATAATGAAATCATTGTTTCCGTCGGGCAACGTGAGAACAGGAGCATTGCAAAGTATGCGCTTGAGGGTTTGAAAGGCAGTCTCTTGTTTAGTTCCCCAAACAAAAGGCTTGTCTTTATGCGTAAGGGAGGTAAGCGGTACAGCGATCTTTGAGAATCCCTCGATAAATCGTCGATAATAGCCCGCTAGTCCGAGAAAAGAGCGGACTTCGGACGGGTTCTTAGGCGTAACCCAGCTCTTGACAGCTTCAATCTTTGCAGGATCGACGTGAATACCCTGACTATTAACAATGTGACCCAGAAACTGAACTTCCCTTAACCAAAATTCACACTTGGAGAACTTGGCATAGAGTTGGTTCCCCTGGAGTAACTCGAGAACCAAACGTAGATGTTGCACGTGTTCGGTCTTCGATTTGGAATAGATCAAGACATCGTCGATGAATACGATGACGAAACGGTCGAGATATGGTTTACACACGCGATTCATCAGATCCATGAAAACCGCTGGTGCGTTGGTTAAACCAAAAGGCATGACAACGAATTCGTAATGGTCGTATCGAGTACGAAACGCGGTTTTAGGTATATCCTCCTCTTGAATACGCAGCTGATGGTAACCTGAACGTAGGTCGATCTTGGAGAAACACGTAGCGCCTTGTAGTTGATCAAACAAATCGTCGATACGAGGTAGAGGATAGCGGTTCTTGATAGTCAACTTATTCAATTCCCGATAGTCGATGCACATCCTGAACGACCCGTCCTTCTTTTTTACGAAAAGGACTGGCGCGCCCCAAGGAGAGGTGCTCGGGCGAATGAAGCCTTTCTCAAGTAATTCCTGGAGTTGGGTTGAGAGTTCACGCATTTCGGACGGTGCGAGTCAGTAGGGAGCTTTGGCAATAGGATTGGCTCCAGGAATGAGGTCAATACGAAAATTGATATCACGACTTGGTGGTAGTCCGGGAAGATCCTCTGGAAAAACATTAGGAAATTCTTGAACCACAGGAACGTCTTTCACTTCCTTCTTCTCTTTCTTTTCCTTCTCCGCTACTACAATGTTAGCCAAGAAAGCCCTGTACTCCTTGCGGAGATACTTGCTGGCTTGTACGCACGACATAAGCTTGAGCCCCCTTGAAGTAGTATCGCCATAAACACACAATAAGTCACCATTTGCGAGCGAAAAACGAATCATCTTGTCGAAGCACACAACTTCAGCATGGTTTTCCCGAAGAAAGTCCATGCCTACTATGACGTCGAAACTTCCGAGTTGCATCGGAATGAGGTCGATTGGGAAGATGTGATTGTTGAGCTCAAGAGTACAATCACGGATGACAGAATTGACGGCGACGGTTCTTCCGGTAGCGACTTCAACATCGAATGCCGAGGAGAGTTGGGAGCGTTTACGACTAAGGAGTTTCTCAAATTCGAGCGACACAAAGCAATTATCAGCTCCGGTATCAAACAAACATGAAGCATAAATACCATTCACAAGGAACGTACCATTGACCACGTTGTTGTCGGCCTGGGCTTGACGCACGTTGAGGTTGAAAGTTCTGGCGCGTGCGGCCTGTTGTTGATGCTGCTGTTGTTGTGGCTGCTGCTGTTGAGGTTCTTGTTTCACTACCCTGTTTGGGCACATGTTGGCGAAATGGTTCGGGTCGCCACATGCGAAGCAGGCTCTGGCTTTGACCGCGGGCGCCGGATGAGCTTGTTGACCCTGTGGGGCAGTGAGTAGAGCTTGATTGGCAGGAGCTTGACGAATACGGCAGTTGGCAGTAAAGTGGCCGTATACGTTGCAATGAGCACAAAAACGGCATTGAATAGCAGTCGGGTGGTGGTAGGTGCAAGTAGGGCAGAGCGGGTGTGGCCCAGTGTATGCACGCTTTGCAGGCGGTGCATTGGCCACAGGCGCCGCTACTTGACGCTGTTGGGCAGGTACAGCTTGAATCGGTGCAGCAGTGATCGCACAGTTCTTGTTGGTGGAGTTGTTCTTTCTCTTGTTCTTCCTCTTGTTGCTTGATGAGGTGGGTTCAACAGTCGGTGCGGTAGCGGTAGCTTGATGCAGATGTTTCGAAGTCTTATCCCAGACACCAGCCTTAACCCGTTTGTCGTTGATTTCAGCGGCCAACAGATAAGTTTCCTCGATCGTCGTAGTCTTAGCCGCTTGCACGAAATCAGCAACGCAGTCGGGCAGGGCCCGGATGTACTTCTTGATTGTCATGTCGGGAGTCTTGACTTGATCGGGACAGATAATGCTGAGCTGTTTGAAACGAGCAGTGAGTCCAGCATTGTCACCATCCTCTTGCTGTATGTGCCAAAATTCATCTTCTAGCTTTTGACGTTCGTGAGGAGGGCAGAATTCCTCTAGCATAACTTCCTTGAGCTCGTCCCACGACAGACCGTAGGCTGCATCGTTCCCTCGCTTGTTCCTCTCGGCCGTCCACCAGTCTAGTGCTCGGGACTGGAAAACGCCGGTAGCATTCAGAGTACGGAGGTCATCGTGGCAACCACTCTGTCGCAGAGTAACCTCAATGGAATCAAACCAGTGGAATAGTGCAGTGGGACCTCCTTCGCCACTGAATTCTTTTGGCCCACACGACTTGAATTGCTTGAAACTGAAAGGCCTTGCATTAGCTTTGGGAGCTTCGGTTCTCGATTCCTCGGATGATTTACTGGCATTCTCATAAACATCACTCACGGCCTTTGCCACGCTCTTGGAAATGATGGAAGCAAGGCGTTTGTCTCTCTTCTCTTGACGAGAAAGTGCATGACGGGATCCAGATGACATGGTCTGCAACAGACATCGTCACAGGACTCATCACATTGTATTCGAATCTCACCTCACACGTTTACTACTTACTAAAGCTTAGGAACACGCAATGTAACACGTAGCACATGGACTCATAATCACAGATTCACGCAAACACATAATCACATAATCATGTAATACCTAAGCACGTAAGCACAGAAGCAAGGAAACACATATACCCTTAATTACTAGAGGCGGTCAGAAAACAGAATCCTAGGTCTAGAGAAAGTGGCAAATGGTGATTCTTGGAGCGTGTACTTGTCAAGCTGATCAATAAGAATCACGGTAAATTGTACATCTAGTGTGTTCGGTCACGCACGTTCACGGATTTCGCACGTCGAACGTGTCGTTACGCAATCGTTTGGAGTCAAATAAGCACATAATCACAGGATGCAGTCAGAATACAGAAACCTATCATTCACAGTTCGCGATTTCTCGAAAATAGCGTAGTATAAGCGTACATCGTAGCATGAAGTCGTTCAAAGTTTCGCAATTTGTTAACGAATTGAGATAGAAAAGTAGTACGAGTTGTGTGTGTCGATCAAAATTGAGCAAATCCAGAATTTAAACACATAAACAGGTAAGCACATGTCTAAGCACATAAAATCGACGAAATATCAGAGTCAGCAGTTGCGGGCTCAAAAGCGAAACACATGAAATTCGAGAAATAGATTGTCTGCGGCTAGTAGACTTCGACTAACCAAAGTGGTTCGACTATTCACAAGGACCCGTTGCGCACATTTAACCTCCAGGACTGTGCCTTTTGCCTCGATTCTTGGGCATTTGGCACGTATCCCGTTAGTCATATCGTGACTTCAGGTCGTTGGAGTCCATCGAGATTTGGTGGGAATCTTGTAAAGGGTGCGGAACAAGTCGTCAAGGTTAGGGTTTCACCCCTGTCTTAACAACTTCGTTCCTGTTTTGATAAAATAGAGGAGATTATTCATCAAAATATGGGCTTCACCCCTAGTTTGGTATAATTCTCCCCTGCTAGCAGTGTGGATTAAGCAATTCAGTCGGGAGTTTGTGGTTTTCACACCTAATCTCGATCTTATTGCCCCTTTCATAGTTGAAAATTCGAGTGTAGTATTAGTGTAGTATAAGCAGAGATAGTGAGGAATAAGTATGTACGAAATTCCTACTAGACGTACTCAAGTTGGTCTGTTGGTTCTTAACTATAGTCTAGGTATCTAAGACTTCGACCCGGACTAGGTCGAGTCTTGCCTAATTCCCTATAGTTATGGCTCTGATACCAATCTGTCACACCCCAACCGATGGCGGAATCATCGGGGCGTGGCACTGAGCGAAACAGATTGTCCAGAAGTTTCCATAACAATTATTAAAACTATTTAATTTAAATAATACGTCCCATACCGTATCTCAAACAGTCAAATAATTATTATAGACAAACATCAAGACAAATATTCTGTTCCGACAACTCAGATTTAAATAAGTAGCAGTTGTCTATCTGCTTCTAGAGACCCCTGATTCGTTATCTACAGACAACTATTTGTTGGGCTCTAAAGCTTTATTCTAGCTTCAATTTCCTACCACATATGCGTCCTAAGCACCTGTCACATACGTTAAAATAAAGTCAACACATATAATGTAAAGGTGAGCATACAAGTTTGATAATAGCATATAGAGTTCGAATTCGTTTACGCATAACCAGCACGTACACATAGTGAAATGAAGCACGTTAGTTATCGACATAGATCCATCGATACCAATGACTGCGGGTTGACTGCCCGAGGCAGTTCGCAATACATGATTACCACCGTAATCCATGCAAGTAAAAGATCCTTAACAACCCCCGTGTAAACGGGTGCTGAGTCCAAACTATAGTACTATCGTTGCTAAGGCAGGTAGACAGCATTCCATGTGTAAACATAACAACAAGCATTCATAAGCCACATATAACATGCATTAACGGTTAGCGTTCAAATAGTTTTGAGTAGTGTGATAGTTGTAGTTTGGATATTCGTAACGTATGTAACACCCAAAAGTGCTTAAAGCAAAAAGGGATCGAGTATACTCACAGTGATTTATGGATTGAAGGGAGCGCTTAGCGAGTACGGTTAGCCTGAATAGATTCGGTAGCATAACGATAAGTGAAACGTAAAACGGGAAACAAGTGTAGGTGAGTCGGACAGCTGGTCGATCGGACGGCAGTTCGATTGGACGGCTGACCGTTCGGTTGACAGCCCGTTCGGTCTGCTGTCCGGTCGGTCGGTAGGTCGATCGGATGGCTGTTCGAGTGGATTGTTCCTTCCTTTAAGAAGGATGTGTTTGTGTATGATGGTTTGACTTTTGAAGTTTTCGTTGTAGCATTTGAAAACATTGAAGTACCTTTACCTTTCAGGTCGGTCGATCGGACGGCTGTTCGATCGGCCGAAAACCCGATCGGTTAGGCATTCAAATGAATTGCAATGTTTAGTCCTTGGATCGGACAGGTGTTCGATCGGACAGGTCAACAAGTCAAAGACTTTAAATGAAATGTAAAGTATGGTGCAATGGATCGGATAGTTGATCGATCGAATAACACAACTGCTGTTCGATCGGTCAACAGGGTGTCACCTGATCGGATGGCTGTTCGATCGGGTGGCACTTCTAGTGTATTGAACATGTTGAAAATCGATTAAGTATTGAAACATAGTATCTCATGATCCGAAGAGTAATCCAATCGGACAGTAGTTCGATCGAACAACAGCTCGTTCAATACTAGACTTCAAAGTAGGTTGATTCTGTGGGACCATGTGTTAGCCGATCGGCTGGCCAGTCGATCGGTCAGCATTCTGACCTGATCAGCCCTTACGTCTAACACTTGGTTGTTCTGTTTGTTTGTCGTTTTATCGAGGTATTTTGACAGCGAGTAAAACCATAGATCCTTCATCCTTACTTGGTCCTTGGGGTCGGACAGGAATCACCCAAATCCGGTCGGTGCACTGTTCGGAACGAAGTTTAACGTTTAACGTGAAGTCGGTTAACCACGTGGATAGAATCCAGATCTTGAGCCGTACGACTACCGAAGTGATTTGTAAACCGGCTCAGGCTCCGTTTCTACCGGTTTGAAGTTATTAAGTGAAAAGAGTTGGAAGAAAGTTGGAAAATCCCTCCTCCAGTCCTTTTCACCGTGTTTATGTTTAGATCTATGAAAGATCCGTGTTTGTTTATGTGGAAATCGGATAGATCCAAGTCATTCTTGGTGGATTGAGGTCAAAACATAAAGTTCTTCAAGAACCCATGATGACATCATCCTAGAACACTTGATTCTTGGTGATTTCACGGTCAAAAGTTAAGATTTGAAAGATAGAAAGGTGTAGGAGTGTGTATAGATCAAGAAAGTACAAGATTTAGGACGAAAACTTACCGGAATTGAGAGAAATCTGAGAAAAGGTGAGTTGAGCGTGCTGGTCGAACAGAGGTTTCCAAAAGTGGAAAGAATGACAATGACAGGGGTATTTATAGGATGACAAAAGAGGAAAGGGCTGGCCAATCGGTCAGGCAGCTCGATCGGACAGCCTGTCCGATCGGACAGCAGTCCGTTCGGCTGGCTGTTCGATCGGCTGGGAGCCTGATCGAGCAGTCGCACCCTTCGAGTGTTTCGCGCGACGATTTTTGATATTTCGATTACGATTGCGAGCGGTTCGATTCGATAGGGTTTCCTAATCAAATTACTTTCAGTCCCACCTACTTCGCATCTAGCGTAATCTCTTTTCCACTATCTATCATGGTCGCGATTCGAGTTCGAGTTCGATTTCATTCGAGTTTCGATTGAGTTTGCTTGATTACACAACATAACATAATTAAACTTGCACAGGTAACACGTAAGGCACACACACACGTATAAACAACAAGTAAAATACATAGTTCGAGTTGCGATTCGATGTCGATTCGATTAGCATAGCTTGATGATTGATTAGTTAACTTTATCGCATTGTTACTTCCTATCGTTCACAGTCGTAGGTCGGTTGAATTACGATTACACAATTCGATTATTGTCATTAACAACACTTACTCCACATAATACAAATAAAATAAAAAAATTTCTGTAAGTCAAGTTGCGCGAAATCGGTCGTTGACTTTGACCTTGACTTTGACTTTGACTTGTGAAGACACGGGGTGTTACACTCATATCCTCTGTGATAAGAACTCTATAGAGATTCGTGCACCCACCGGAGAAGTAATCATGATTACAGGAGATAAGCCACGTAAACCCATGAAGTTCATATCAGTAATGAAAATTGCTAATTATGAACGAAAGCAAGGAATAGTGTATACGATTTCAGTAATCATTAGCACTAAGAGTAAGGAACTTAAGGAAATTCCAGTAGTATCAGAATACCCAGATGTATTCCCAGAAGAACTACGTGGATTACCACCTGATAGGAAAGTAGAATTTAGAATTCATCTAATTCCCGGAACTACACCAATAGCCAAGGCACCTTATCGGTTAGCACCTACTGAAATGCTATAATTGAAAAAGCAATTAGATGACTTACTAAGTAAAGGATTCATATAACCTAGTTCATCCCCTTGGGGAGCACCAGTGTTGTTTGTAAAGAAGAAAGATGGGACAATGAGAATGTGTATTGATTATAGGGAATTAAATAAGGTTACAATTAAGAATCGATACCCATTACCTAGGATTGATGATCTTTTTTATCAACTTCAAGGAGCTAGATACTTTTCTAAGATAGATTTACGCTCCGGATATCATCAATTGAAGGTACAAGAAGAAGACATACCTAAAACTGCCTTCAGAACTAGGTATGGTCATTACGAGTTTACAGTCATGCCCTTTGGGTTAACAAATGCTCCTGCAGCATTTATGGACATGATGAATAGAATCTGTAAACCGTATTTGGATAAATTTGTAATTGTTTTCATCGACGATATACTTATTTATTCCAAAAGTCAGAACGAACATTGTCAGCACCTGCATGCACTTTTAACCTTGTTAAGAAAGGAAAAACTTTATGCCAAATTCTCGAAGTGTGAATTTTGGCTACAGGAAGTGCAATTCTTAGGACACATCGTGAATCATGAAGGTATTCATGTAGATCCTGCTAAGATAGAGGCAATTACCAAATGGAAGGTTCCACAATCAGCAATGGAAATTAGAAGTTTTATAGGTTTAGCTGGATATTATAGACGGTTTATTAAGGACTTTTCCAAGATAACTGTACCATTAACTAAGCTAACCTGTAAAGTCGTTAAGTTTGAATGGGGACCTAAACAAGAAGAAGCCTTTAGGATCTTGAAGCAGAAATTAACCAATGCTCCAATTCTAGCTTTACCAGAAGGAACAGAAGATTTTGAAGTATATTGTGATGCTTCAAAACTAGGATTAGGATGTGTGTTAATGCAACGCAAGAAGGTAATTGCGTATGCTTCAAGGCAATTGAAAAAGCACGAAGAAAACTATACAACTCATGACCTAGAATTAGGAGCCATAATTTTTGCCCTTAAGATTTGGAGACATTATCTGTATGGAAGTAAGTTTACTATCTATACAGATCATAAGAGTTTAAGGTACATATTTGGGCAAAAAGAATTAAACATGAGACAGAGAAGATGGATGGAAATCTTAAGTGACTACGACTGTGATATTCAATATCACGAAGGAAAGGCAAATGTAGTTGCAGATGCCTTAAGTCGTAAGTATCATGAGAAACAACAACGGGTTCATGCTCTTAGATTAAATCTACAGTTAGATTTAATGGAACAAATAAAGAAGGTTCAAGAAACAGCAATCAAGGACGATGCTGAAGGAATAAAAGGACGAATAAAAGAATTAGAGCAAGGAAATGATGGAATTTGGAGATTCCATAAGAAAAGGATTTGGGTACCTAGACAAGGAGAATTAAGAAATAAAATTTTAAAAGAAGCTCATAAATCTAGGTATACCATGCATCCAGTAAACAATAAAATGTATCAAGACTTAAGAAATAATTTCTGGTGGATAGGAATGAAAAAGGACATAGCTAGATATGTTTCTAAATGTCTAACTTGTTCACAAGTTAAGGCAGAACACCAGAAACCTTCAGGTCTACTACAACAACTAGAAATGCCTATATGGAATGGGAACTTATAACAATGGATTTTGTTACTAAGTTACCCAAAACTAGAAAAGGTAATGATGCAATTTGGGTAATTGTGGATCGATTAACCAAATCAGCTCATTTTCTACCTATGAAAGAGACCTTTAGCATGGAAAGGTTGGCAAAGTTGTATGTAGATGAAGTAGTATCCTTACATGGAGTTCCACTCTCCATTGTATCGGATAGGGATAGTCGTTTCACTTCCCATTTCTGGACTAGTTTCCAAGAAGCAATGGGAACTCGACTAAATCTAAGCACTGCATATCATCCTCAAACAGACGGACAAAGTGAACGGACGATCCAAACCTTGGAAGACATGCTTAGGTCATGTGTGATAGATTTTGGTGGAAATTGGGACAACCATTTACCCTTAATCGAATTCTCCTATAACAATAGTTATCATTCAAGCATTGAAGCTGCCCCATTTGAAGCATTGTACGGACGAAAGTGCAGAACTCCAGTTTGTTGGGCAGAGATAGGAGAAAGTCAATTATCAGGTCCCGAGATAGTGCAAGAAACTACCGACAAAATCACTCAAATCAAGGAAAGACTGAAGACTGCTCGAGATCGTCAAAAGAGTTATGCAGACAATAGACGGAAGCCACTCGAGTTTCAAGTTGGAGACAAAGTACTATTGAAAGTTTCACCTTGGAAAGGAGTAGTTCGATTTGGTAAGAAAGGAAAGCTAAGTCCAAGATACGTAGGACCATTCTCAGTGATCCAACGTATAGGACTAGTTGCTTATCGTTTACAACTACCAGAAGAATTGGCAGGAGTACATGATATATTCCATGTATCCAACCTCAAGAAATGCCTATCAGACGAATCTTTGGTGGTACCTCTCCAAGATATAAAGGTAAATGAGAAATTGAAATTTGTTGAGAAACCTCTTCAAATCGAAGATCGAAAGATCAAATTTCTCAAACACAAAAGATTGGTGTTAGTTAAAGTCAAGTGGGATTCAAAAAGATGACTCGAATACACTTGGGAGCTGGAATCGGAAATGAAGCGAAAGTATCCTCACTTATTCCAATGAATCTCGAGGACGAGATTTTAAATAAGGTGGGGAGGATGTAAGGACTCTCAAAATTGTCCTAAAAATACCCGTAAGTATAATCCCGGACCCCTGAAACCATACTGTGCATGAAAAACCAATAAAACAAGAAATATGGTCTTCAGGCGGGCCGTGTAAGCTTTGGCTTAGTCTTACGCGGGCCGCGTCAACCCATGTTTGACCGGATAAGTGTTCCGGATCCACGTATTGACCAGCTGTTGAACCTACTCGTGACCAATCAGACCTACGCGTAGACTAGGCGGCCACGCGGGCCGCGTAAATGTTAAGCCAAGGTTCACGCGGGCCGCGTGAACCCTATTTTTCACCTATAAATAGTTTGGAGCAGGGGCTTTCATTCTATGTCGACGAAAACTTTCAAAAACGAAGTTTCACTACTCTGAAGTCGAATTTACTTTTATTATAGTGGGGTGCTGCTATGATACCGGGTATTAACTCGATCGCTGCTACGATTCAATGTCTGATCGATTAAAACTATCCAATGGATGTTTAAGTGCTGCCCACATTAGGGTTTATGCTTTGTCATTCGTCGTAAATTCGATGGATGTTTAAGTATCGCACTTTGTCATTCGTTGTGAGGGTTTAATCTCGTGAGTTATCGTAAATGCTGTATTAGTTACTGATCGAGTTCGTGTGCATGTTGTTTAAATTTAGGTTAAAAGGCTAATCAGTAGGCTAAGCTCTGCCCATATAAATCTGCAATGTGAGTCATTCTCCTTTTTATCAACTGTTTTACAATACCTCAAATTATTTTCAAATGTTATAATTACAGGGAGTAAGTCGTGGTAATCTTAATCAATGGCTAGTGGGGTATTGTGCACATTACTAATTTCTCACGGGTTAGGCTAATAAGCCCTAACACAGGTTAGGCTAATAAGACCTAACAGTGATATATCATCACTAATTGGGTGACTGGACCCAATAGTGGTATGACCATCGTCACCAGGAGGTGACACGGCGCCATATAACAATAAGATAGAAACCACTGTAATCGCTCTTATGCTGTAATTTATAACTGTGTCATTTTATCAAATTGAGTGACTCGCCAGCATTTCCCCGCTGATAAAATATTTTTAAAACATGTTTCAGGCGACCTGCTGTAAATCAAGAACACGTGCTACGGAGCACTAACAAGCTTGAAGAGGTGGCTCAGTTAAAATAAATAAACATGTTTTAAATAAATCAGGGAATTACTTAGTTAAATTCCTCTATTGTAAATTACGGGGTTTTCTCCAAATTATGGAATAAAATAATTGGGCAATTTGAGTTTTAAAAGATCCTGTTGAAAATCTTCCGCTGTCACATCATAAATACCACAGGTTCCTGTCCCGCGGCTCTTGACCGGGTAAAACCGGGGCTAGGGCCGTGACACCTATCGCGGCCCGCGATAGCCTCTAGCTAGGGCATAGGTGGCCTTAGTCACCGTTGTAGGGTTGACACGTGTCATAAGCGTGTCTGGAAAGTTACTAGCGTTTCGCGACCAGCCGTGGTCCCTTAGAAGTCTGTCACGGCCCGCGACAGACATAAAATTTTTATTTTTTTTTTCCATTTTTCATGCTAATTTCCATTTTGCAAGTTCAGGGTTTCGATTTCATATAGTTTTGGGACTTTTTTGAGGGTTGTTATAATCCCCCAAAACACAATTTAAGTCTTAGTCGAGTCATAGTTAATTTAGCGTAACACCAGTGTCCTTTGGGTTCGATACTTGGACTTCTTAGGCTGTACTGCGTTGAACAATACACATGACGGTTGTGTGATCTAGGTTTAGAGATTCTTAGTTTATAAATTTAGAATTACAGTGTTTAGGTTAGGTTTAAATTAGTTAGTTTTTATAGACCATATTTAGCACATCAGCCGGCCTTTTAGCTAGTATAGTTAAGGCATTGAATTTTAGGATTTTTAGAATTGGGATACCCTTAGCCAGCTTAGCCGACACCCTTAGCCAGGCTAAAGGCACACCAAAGTTGGCACTAGTAACAAGGCACGAGTGAGTAAATGCTCTTCTCGTGGAGAAAAAGTGACGTTAGATTTAGAGAGTCTTAGTTTATAAATTTAGAATTACAGTGTTTAGGTTAGGTTTAAATTAGTTAGTTTTTATAGACCATATTTAGCACATCAGCCGGCCCTTTAGCTAGTACAGTTAGGGCATTGAATTTTAGGATTTTTAGAAGTGGGGTACCCTTAGCCAGCTTAGCCGACACCTTTAGCCAGGCTAAAGGCACACCAAAGTTGGCACTAGTAACAAGGCACGAGTGAGTAAACGCTCTTCCGGTAGAACAATATTATAAAGTACTGGCTAAGCCGACACCAACAATCTTAGCCGGTTGAACAATATTAAAAAGTATCGGCTAAACCGTTTAAATAGGTGTATAAAAGAAAGTGCCTTTGTAGTGAACACTAATTTTAAAATTTTTTAAAATTCAATACTCAAAAACATTGTTTTAAAAACCGGTTTTTAAATCAAACCGATTAAGCTAAAAAATGGTTCAACCGGTTGAACCAGGTTGTACCGAACGGTTTAATCGGGTTAACTAGTTAACTCTATAATTTCATAAATTACAACATCAACACAAAAGTTAATCTAGAAATGCATGATTACATATTAAAAGATAATCTAGAAGTTAAATCATAATAACAAATAATCCAAAAGATAATCGAAAATCATTCAATTTAACAAGCTCTTTTAAAAGAAAGTGCTCGATATGTTTAAGCCATTTGAGTGTTGAATACATCAAGTTCATGATCACATAAAAGATGAAATTACTATTATAGTCATCCTCATCAACTAGAGGATAACTATTTTCGTTTCATACAATATTAAATAAGAAGTTTTAGTTACGAATTATCATAGCATATAAAATTATGTAAGATAAGTAACATATATAATAAAAATAGGGTTATTGGATTATATCACCCCAAACTATCGGTCTTTGGCCGTTGTCACCCCCAACTAACACTTTGACGCCCAGGACCTCCAACTTGACATTTCATTTGTGCTGGAACCGCTCAGTTAAATCTCCACTAACTGGGTTTGTTTTTTGTCCAACGTGTCACCCACTTGCTTACATGGACTTCATTATGTGGCTCCCTTTCATACGTGGATTTAATTCCGAATTAAAAATTATTCTTTATCTCTATTATCTCTCACTGTACATATATACACACATCTGTATAAATATAGACACCCACCGCCCGCCATATCTAACAAGAACGATACGTGAACGGGATTTGACTGTGCTGAAAAACATCAACAAGAACGACGATTGGTGAAGGGGATTTGACTGTGCTGAAAAACATCAACAATCCGCTGGACCACGACACAAAAAAAACCCACCGCCGGCCATATCCGGCGAAACCTGCAACTTCCGGTGGTGGTTGATATTCTTCTTCGTGAAGAACAAACCGTCGCCTCGCTGATCTAATTGGCCTATCTCTCTTTCGCGCTCCCTCTCTAGATCCGCCACCAGATCTTGCCAATTTGTGGTTAGTAAAAAAATGACCTGATGTGTCTCTTTCTTGTCTATTTCTTGTGTCTTTCTTGCCTAATTGTTGAACCTGCTGTTAATTCAAAAGACAGTGGCCATTTTAATTTATGAACCTGTTGTTCATCAAAACCATATTAATCTTCAACTTCATAACTTTAGAACTGAGATCTGGAACTTTAGATCGGTGGATTGATTTAGGGTTTATAAGTAGGTTGTTGTGGTGGTTACGGTTGTGTGGGGATGTCGGAAAGTGGATGGTGGCGGTGGTGTATGCTGGTGGTGGAGAGAGTATTTATACAGATGTGTAAGCAAGTGGGTGTTTGTATTTTAAATATACACATACTTGGCCACGTAATGAAGTCCATGTAAGCAAGTGGGTGACACGTCGGACAAAAAAACAAACAAACCCAGTTAGTGGAAATTTAACTGAGTGGTGTCAGCACAAACGAAATGTCAAGTTGGAGGTGTAGGGCGTCAAAGTGTTAGTTGGGGGTGGCAACGGCCAATGGCCGATAGTTGGGGGTGATATAATCCAATAACCCATAAAAATAAGTAACAACCCAAACTAAAATAACCTTATCATAATATATAAAATTACGTAAGATAAGTAACATATATAATAAAAATAAGTAACAACCCAAACTAAAATAACCTTGGGTCGATACCAGTATTACGTTTTGAACCGGTATACCGGATTTTACCGCCGGTACAAATCTTATACCGTTTCACTTATTTACCTAAGTGTTTCGTACCAGATTTATATTTGGAAGCGGTAATACTGGTATAACCGGGCGGTGTTTACCGGTTTTTAAAACATTGCTAAAAAATATTGCCTAAGGTTACATGTCAACTTTGATTGCCTTATTTAGTTTTGAAAAGCTGAAAAATTGTGTATATTTTAATTTTTTTTGTTAACTTGTAATTTTCCCTATTTTAAATGTATGAAAGCTGTTTTTTTTTTGTTTACCATGTAAAGGTCTCCTCGTGGACAAAAAGTGACGTTTTTGTTTATTTTGGAAAACAATTGGTAACATTTTTCCTATTTTGAGTGTAAAACTAATTTTTTTTCTTTACCATCAAAAGGTTTGGAAAACAATTGGTAACTATGTTTATTTGTGTAATTTCTCCTATTTTGAGTGTATGAAAACTTTTTTTTTTTTCTTTACCATCAAAAGTTCTTTGCGGACAAAACTGATGTTTTTGTTTACTGGTGAATGTTATAATTATATTAGAAAATATTGAAGTGTTATATAAAATATAAATAAAGCATTAATATGCAAATATGTTATTTTGTCTGCTATATTTAGAAAATAAGAGATTTAAAAAAGAAAAATATAAAAAAAATTAACGAAGAACTTTTTAAATTAAAATAGAAAATAAAAGATTTAGAAAAGAAAAATATAAAAACAAATTAACGGAGAACTTTTTAAATTAAAAGAGATTATACAAATTTGGAGTTTACTTAAACTTTAAACCTATATTTGTTTAGAACAAAATACTAGTTTACAAATGATAAAGGTCTGTTTTGAAAAGCGCGGGCTTGTGGATTTTGACGGACGTGGGGCTTGTGGGTTGGGTCAGTGAACGATGGTGATTTGTTGAATGGATATTTAATTACAATAAAAAAAATTAAAGACAAAAAACACCTCCTTCACCTTATTCACCACTCTATGGTTTAGAGGTTTTGGTGGGTAAAGCCCACTCTACCTACATGGCAGACACGTGGCGGAAAACGCTCCCTCCACCTTGCCCACCACACTGAGAAACCTAATGAATTCGCTTTTTAGACTAGTTGTAATGGGGCATTAAAGCCTTCCAAATCACCACCCAAGGGTTCACCTCCTCTTTTTCCATGAGTGCATTAATGAGCGTAAAAATGGAGTGGCTTTAAAGAGTGTGTTGACCCCATTGGTCAACCAATGATAACCCTTCAAATGGAGATGGGGGTGTCAAGGGCTCATGTCACTACACTAGGGCCGTTCAAATCGCTCGCCGCTCGTCGCTCGCTCGACGCTCGTTCGGAAATTGCTCGGAAAATGCTCGTTCGATTTGACGCTCGGTTGTAAACGAGCCGCTCTGCTCGGTTCGGTTTGTAAACGAGCCAAGCATGAGCAAAGGTCCGCTCGGCTCGGTTCGGTTCGAATTATTATTTTAATTAGTATATATATACATATACATATACACATTTACATTTATAAACATGTATATACACAAATATAAATTATACATATATATACACACATACACCTATATATATACACATACTTACACATACATATATACTTAAATATAAATTAAATTTATAGTTTTATATGTACCAGTCTATTAGATTTTGGTCAACTATATACAAATTTACAACTATATCTATACGTACTAGCCCAATCACGCCAATAAAAATTTAAAATTTAAAATTTAAAATTTAAAAGTTAAACCCTAAACCGATAAACGGCAGTCTGTTCATCGCCTCAATGTTTCATGTTGTTACCCTAAGTCGATCGTCTCCTGCTCTCAACGTAATTGTTCGTGCAATATGATAATCGCCTCGTCAGCCACAACATTGTTATTTATAAGAAAAATATTATGCCCTGAAATGTGCATGTTTTTAAAGACATAAAAACTTGAAACCCAACATTGTAACTATCTCTCTCAGCAAATTTAAATTGGGCGACACGGTTGTCCAAATCGCTCGAACTTCGCTCGACGCTCGCTCGGAATTTTTACTGCTCGAAAAATGCTCGCTTGATTTGATGCTCGGTTTTAAATGAGCCGCTCCGCTCGGTTCGGTTTGAAAACGAGCCAAGCACGAGCAAAGGTCCGCTCGGTTCGGCTCGGCTCGTGAACAGCCCTACACTACACCCACTACACATAGTATTAACTCAGTTAACCCGTAAAAGTAATCATAGGTTACTTCCGTTAGTTTTTTTTTTTTTTGAACGGCAAATTTGGATCACTGACGGACCACTGGAGTATCATCGTGCCACCAGCGGAACCACCCGATCATATCCATCTCCACTAGGCATAATTATGCATATACACCAATTCAGGAGGAAACCCAATAAATATGGGAAAAACTCCCTTGTGAGAATCGAACCCAGGACCTATTGGTCCAAAGTCTTATCTCACCCCCAAGATACCACTAGGCTATAAAGCCATGGGTAAAGTTATCTTAGGGTTATGGCACTCCACACTTCTCTCTTGTTATAATCTCGTACCACCTCATATATTTATCACATAAGTATTATTCGTCAATTTTATACTAAAAGACTAAAAAAAGTATTTGATTTGTACGATGAAAACTTAAAAGAAACAAAGAACCGTTTAGCCAACCCCATTATACGATAGTGAAATGTCTCCTTTTATCAAGTTTTTATAATTAGCTTCATTTAATGTTTGTTACCGGAGATAATGCATACGAAAGTCACCAACTTTATGTAACGTTTCATTAAGATAATATTTAAAAAGATATGATTAATGGAAATTCTGAACCCATGTCTTGTAATTTTGTAAGGTGATTTATGAAGTCGGTAAATAGGTCTTATTGTTGTTGTTGTTGTTATTTTCAATGGATATAGAGGTAAAAAGTAGCAACAATGTCATGATCATAGCACATGATATCGAGTACCTTATCCACAAGGTAGGGTAATGCCTAAACACGAGATAGATAATTGTAAAGGGAAAATCACCTGGTCATGTTGACCCAAAAATGGAAAATCATGAAAAATGTATTATTTCAGTTGTGTTTGTTTGAAAATTTACTTGAAAAGATATTTCTTGTTTATGAATAGATATTTTAAAAGATATTTCTTACTGATTATGAATAGATATAAGTATATTAAATATTACATCTATAATTAACATGTTATTACGAGTTTTTGTTTTCATTGATGATAGTTTTATATAGTGATGAGATTGTTTCACAACTTTGTTAAAGTAAAATAGAAATCCATACCACATGTGGTATAATCGATATGAAGTTTGAAACAAGAAAATAATTAAAATTTATATCACATTGATGGGTGAAGAACTTGATGTGTTTTATAAGTAAGCTAATCAATATGTTTTGTAAATTTATTACTTGCGTCTAACGCTAACTTCTACGAATACACAGGGTGTAAATTCGGTTTAAATGGCTTGAAAAATGAACTTGTTCATCCCCGTGACCTGCAGACATGAATGTTAGACCAAACTTCGGGTTCTAGATGGTACATAATCTCTTGATCAATGTTGGGGTTCGCTAGCCAAGGGTTGTGGAAACCTAACAAAAGTGTCGTTGATTGGTTGTTTTTTTATAAAATAATGCTTTATAAAATGCCAAAACAACAAATTACAAACTAACGGCAGGTAAACGAGCAACAAGCTGCGCCGCAACCCCCCTTTTTATTGGCTGGATGAATCTCGTTGACCAACAAAGGTGGCACTCACTTGTTCAATCTGCTAAACCACAAAGGTGACCTAGAGCTATTGTGTTCTGTTCATTGCAAGTCTTTTAATTACTGAACCTTTAGGGTTCGCGTCGACCCATTGAGGTTTGCACTAACCAACTAAGACATTATCGTAGATGATGCTCTTAAATAAAATGCTGGTTTTTGGCCATCACTAAACAATCTAGTTGAGTATTAAAATACGTTAACTCTAACAAAGATTGTTAGTGCAGGAGATGTATCATTATTGTAAATACACACTATTGATGATGATGATGATAAAGGTTAGAACATATGATATAAACGTATTTTGCAAAAGATTATATGTTAGTTATTTATTTTAGTGATCCCTCTAAGGAGTGGTGGATCTCGAACTGAAGATTGTAATGGCTCAATTGATCCATTCTCTATTATCGATATCTCAATATATACAAAATACACAAGCCCATAATTTAGGGAAGAGAACAATACACGATCCTATCTATATTTACATAAAGTATATCTATTACACCCCCGCAGTCGAAGCAAGAGGTGGGCGAATGTTGAGACTGGAGCGGAAGTCATCAAATAAAACCCGAGGTAATCCTTTGGTGAAAATGTCAGCTATTTGAAACCGAGTAGGAGTGTGAAGAATTCGAATCTTACCACGTTGAACTTGTTCACGCACAAAATGAATATCAAGCTCTATGTGTTTTGTGCGTTGATGCTGAACTGGATTATTCGATAGATAGATTGCACTGATATTGTCACAATACACTAAGGTAGCCGAAGAGAGAGGTCGACGTAACTCAAGAAGAAGGTTGCAAAGCCAGCAAATTTCAGCAACAACATTTGCAACTGCACGGTATTCGGCTTCGGCACTGGAGCGTGAAATGGTCGATTGTCGCTTAGAAGACCAAGACAAAAGATTTTGCCCCATGTAAACACAATATCCAGATGTAGATCGAAGAGTATCTGGGCAACATGCCCAATCAGCATCCGTGTAAGCCCTGAGAGAGACGTCCGAGCACGAGGAGAGCGTGAGACCATAGTCTGCCGTGCCGCGAATATAACGAATAATACGCTTCAGCGCCTGCCAGTGATCCATGCTAGGATTATGCATGTGAATACAGATTTGTTGAACCGCATAACTAATATCGGGCCGAGTAAACGTGAGGTACTGAAGTGCACCCGCAAGGCTTCGGTATAACGTGGGGTTGTCAAATGGAGTACCAGTTGTAGCACCAATTTTTGGCTTAGTATCCACAGGTGTAGCAACTGGGTTACAGGTGGACATACCTGCACGGTGGACAATATCCAAGGCATAAGATTGTTGAGACAAAAACATGTTGTTACCAGTGCGAGATACCGTAATACCCAAGAAGTAACTAAGAGGTCCAAGATCTTTCATTGCAAATTAAGCCGCGAGGCTGCCCATTAATCTCATTCGGAGCGTGTCGGAGGAAGTAGTTAGAATGATATCATCGACATAGATCAATAAGTATGCAATGTCACCCCCGTGATGATATGTGAAGAGAGAGTTATCACATCTACTCTGCAAGAAGCCCATAGAAGTAACAAAATCCGTAAAGCGTTGGTACCATACCCATGGTGCTTGTTTAAGGCCGTAAAGAGATTTCTTAAGATGACCATGAAGAAACGCATTAGTAACATCCAGTTGATGAATAGGCCATGACTGAGATAAAGCAAATGTCAATACCGTTCGAATAGTAGCCGGTTTAACAACCGGACTAAAAGTCTCCCCACAATCAATACCGACCTCTTGATTTCTACCATCACACACAAGCCGTGCCTTGTATCGTTCTAACGTGCCATCCGACATGTATTTGTGACGAAAAAGCCACATGCTACGAATAATATGCATATCAGGATGTCTCGGGACAAGTTCCCAAGTCTTATTTTTAATTAAGGCATTAAATTCGGTTTGCATGGCGGTAAACCATTCCGGGTTAGACAAGGCATCAATGGGGTTTTTAGGGATAGGTGCGATAGTAGTTAAGGATAGGTTGAAAATTTGTTTTGGTTTTGAAATGCCTGACATGGCACGAGTTTGCATAGTGCGGGTTGGGGGTAAAGGTGGTGGGGGCGGGATCGGGCTTGAGGTGGTGATATCAGGAAACGATTGGGCCAAAGGGGAGGAGGTAGGTGGGCTTAAGATTGGGTCGGTGGATTGTGAATGGGTGACGTGTTGGGCTGGTGAGGGGTTTGGGCTCATTGTAGTGTGTAGAGGTGACGAGTTAGGCTGGGGAGGGGTTTGGGCTGGTTGGGTAGAAAGCTGTGGAGAGTGGGGTGGGGTATCGGTTTGGGCCGAGGGGGGTATAGGTGTGGGCGGTGGGGTAGGTGGATCCGGTGGGTTATGGGGTGGCATTGGTGGGTTGGTAAGGTGAACGTATGGGTGGATAGGGTCATCGAGGAAGGTGTATGTTTCGGGTTTGGCCTTGTGAGATTTATTAAATGGAAAAATAGTTTCGTCGAATAGGACGTGTCGATTTATGGTAATTTTACGGGATTTGAGATCAAGGCATTTGTATCCTCGGTGATTAGATTGATAACCGAGGAACACACACGAGTATGAACGAAAAGCAAGTTTGTGAATGGTTGTGTGGGGAATGAGAGGATAGCAAATGCACCCGAACACCCGGAGGTGATCGTAAGTCGGTAGACAATGGTATAGTCGTTGGGTGGGGGTTTGAAATTTATAAATTTTGCTTGGGATAATTTTTAAAAGGTAAGTTGCGGTTTCGAGGGCATGATGCCAAAAATGGGTCGGTGTAGAAGAGTGGGCCAAAAGTGTACGTATGAGGTTATTGATGGTTCGTATTTTTCGTTCAGCTTTGCCATTCTGGGAGGACGTATGAGGGCACGAAAAACGGAAGTGCATGCCTTGCATATTGCAAAAAGTTTGAAATTGATGATTGGCATACTCCCGTCCGTTGTCACATTGAAATTGTTTTATTTTGGTGCCAAATTGTGTTTGAATAAAGGTGTTGAATTTTGTGAACATTGTAAACACATCAGATTTATGGGTTATAGGATAGGTCCATAAAAAATTTGTATAATCATCCAAAAATAATACATAATAACGATGACCCCCATTAGAAAGGATGGGAGATGTCCAAACATCACTATGAACAATATCGAATGGTTTAAAAGTACTTGAATTAGATGCAATAATAGGAAGTCTAGTGTGTTTTCCAAGAATACAAGCAGTGCAAACTTTATTATTCAAAGAACCACAAAAAATTGAATGAGAAGTTTTTAAATTTTGTAAAATAGTTGGGCCAGGGTGGCCGAGCCTTTGGTGCCAAATGTCTTGAGAGATAGCTGCATAAGTAGAAGCAGAGGTGAGGTTGGTGATGTTGGACGGGCTGAGAGTGTAGAGATCCCCCGAGCTATTGCATCGTAGGATAGGTTTCCTGGTCTGGAGGTCCTTCACAGTAAAACCATAAGGGTCAAATTCAACAGACAAATGATTATTAGTAGTAAAACGACGTACATGACGTGTGCGTATATATACATAAAATTGCAATGAATTTACACACGATTTGGTTTTAAATTTATAAAAGTGATTATTACTTTTACATCAAAACACACACGAAAGAGGCAAGTGTACCCCGTCATATATGTAGTAAAGTATCGGTAAGAACCAAGTATCGATCCAAGGAAATGGGCGGAGAAATAATACTAGACCTTTGTCACTAAACTACCGGTAAAAACATAAGTTGTTTGATTTTTAGTTAAACTAAAGTAAGCATAAACAAAATACATATAAAAACATATTAGATAATAGATAAATAGCCTTGCTTAATACACAACCAAAGCATGTCAACTAAGTCGGTTTTGGCACTAGAAGCATTCGGTCAATTCTCCAATTTCAAGACAATTAGTATCCCTTTCGGGAATCCTAACATGACAATCATTCGGAAAGTTAAAACGATAAACACACTTTAACCACCTAAAATTGTTCTTTAACGTGCAATTGATAAATGTCTATGAAAATCTCTTAAAAATGAGTTAGTCATCCGTTAGGAGTTTTCTAACCGCACTTAATCAAGGAAAGCAACACCGATAAACACAATGCAACCACCGAGACAAGCATAAACTAGATTAAATCACAACCGAGTTCATTTTACAAATCTTGCACAATAATTCACCAAGATAGCAATTTTGGCCTAGACTACTAACTAAGCTAACAAATCATGGCAAGAATTTATAACGACACCATCTAACCCGTTAAGGTCCTTACGTGACGGCAAGCTCTCTTGATTAACAATAATTACATTTTATTAAATCACTAACCATTTCTAGTATCATGATGCATACATTTAAACCAAGCTAAACTAGTTAAACAAGTTCAAAGTTTACTAATACAAGATTAATTAAGCTTCATTTTTCAATTATCTTAACTAACCAAATACCAATCATCCAACACAATTACTTATAATCAAGAAATCAATATCAATAACAAGGTTGGAAACTAATCATCAAAGATTAACATAGAAAATACTTCAAAATGTCATTACAAACAAAGATTAACACACTAATGGTTATAATCAAGCAAGGGATTGTTGTGTTTTTGCCCAAAGGCTACAATAATACATAAACATTAATCTAAATGCTTGAAAGATTAACAAAATCATGGAAAGATTAGAAAACCAAACCATAAACAAGCATAAGATTAAGAATCTGGAAGATAACGAAGCTAATCGGCACAATGTGGCTTGAATCCGGGTGAAAGCAGAAGCCTCCGAAGCCTGAAAATCGCCAGAATCGCTTCCAAAATGTCCAGAGTTACGAGCAGAATGTTTCTGCAAGTTTTTATAATTTTCGGTCTCGCACGGTCGTGCGAGCTGTCGCACGACCGTGCACTTTTTGCATTATTGAAGTTACTGTGCACCATACCGCATGACGTCATCAGATCTTGACCAGATTCGATCTCGCACGGGCGTGCCATGGGGTGCACGGGCGTGCATCACCGAGCTGGGACTGATCATCGCATCCGCACGGGGGTGCGTTCAGTCGCACGGGGGTGCGACGCTGAGCTTTCGTTGCACTCCTAAGTTTGTTGTCGCATCCGCATGGGGGTGCCACCAGTCACACGGGGGTGCGTTCCCGGGATTTCGTTGCACTCCTGATCGCACTGGGTGTGCAACGCCGAGCTGAGCTTTGTTGTCGCATCCGCATGGGGGTGCCACCAGTCGCACGGGGGTGCGACTTGCCCAGGTCAGAATTTTCCACAGAATGTTCGCAGTTCAGCCGTTTCGCCCGGAAAATCCTTGTTTTCACTATCATCTTGTCTGGTATGCAGTTTTAGGCCTGTAAACAAAAGTATACCTGATTAAGTATCTGAATAACGGTTTTACGGCCGAAAACGCATAAAATGGGGATAAAATGGGGGACTAAAATATGTATAAATTGGTGAATATCAAATCTCCCCACACTTGAACCTTGCTTGTCCTCAAGCAAGCTAAACTAAAATGCGAAAAAAAAACAAGAATCTAACAAGAACGAGTATTTACAAACTATTTTATTGAAACAACTATAAACGGTTAGCCGGTTTTTCGAAAGACAACATCAAATGAATCAAACCCAACAAGCATATGCAAATATGTGGCGATAACCAAAAAGCCGTGACTTCACTTTCAATTGACTTAACATGCTAATCTTCACACAACTCACAATGTTCACACACACTCGGTTTTATTTATGAAACATACATAAAATGTGTATGTGCAAACACTCAATGCCTCGTCAATGAAATGTGTAATATCATAAGCTTGTCATACGATCTCGTCTCCACCAACTAACATGCGAAAAAGTGCAAATCAAGAGGTCTTTACGGGGTTGTAACGTTAGGCTTGGGCGAAGGGTGTGGAAATGGATATTTAAAGTGGCGAAAATGGTTAAAACTCGGTTGTAGCGTTTAACTAGCAACAAACAATATAACTATATATACATATGCCTTAAAAAGGCGACTATTGCGCAATCGAGCTCATCAACTATATTTTAACATTTAAGCATTCAAAATTGCTCCATTTTCGTCGGCTTCACCCTATTTTAGGGTGTTTTATTTTCTGTTTTTTTTATACAATAAACTGAAACAAACGCTAGTTAAACGATTATTTTGACCGAGTTTCAACACAAAAGGGTTTAAAACATAAAAAGGCTAAATTTGGCTAAGTGGGCGATAATGTGGGTAAACAAAGGTAAACGGGAAGGCTCGACATGGTTAATCCTAAAGGGTAATATAAGGTAAACGGGAAGCACAATAACACAAAGAACAAGGTTTACAACAAAGGGGTTATCTAAGTGCCTCTATCACTTTTACACAAATCCGCACGTTCATGGTCTTAACAAGCATACTAGTGACAAGTTCTAAATTACACATAACATCCGGCTCACTCCTATATCCGAAATGAACAAATATATAACAATCAAGGCTCAAATATGCTCACGTAACGGAAGGAATGGGTAAAAGTGTGAAAACTATCATGTAAGTCTTTCTTTGTTTGTCACGCTTTCCGGTTTCCTTTTTCAAAAATATTTTGCTTGTCGAGTTTTTATCAAGTCCGAAGCTTTCTAAAACACAACCAACCGGTTTATTTACTAAAATATATACAAAATACAGGTATTTTTGAATGATTTTTCTGATTTTCTGATTTTTTTTATATATAAATAGAGGACAAACAAAGTTAACAAAGTTAACCCCCTCCCCACACTTGAATTTCGCATTGTCCCCAATGCGAGACCCCAAATATAGAGAAAAGGATAATAGTACTCCCCTCAAGATGATGTTGATGCAACGAGACTTCCGAAGCTGTATCTGTCACGTGCTCCGGTCCAAGATCCGATAGCCCAAACCTGCAAGTATGTCACATGTACACCAAAACAGGACAGAAATAGAATAAACATAAATAAACCATAATGTACATAAGTAGAAATACTAGAAATCCCAATACCAAATAAAGTAAACAAACGAAAGTGTCAGAAAATAAAAGAGTACATAGCCGGGGTGTTTGAAATAACAGTCAAAATAAACACCCAAAATAAACAAAGTACTGAAATAAAAACAACCACCAACAATCAATACCACCGACTCCTACTCGTCACCATCATCATCGTCTCTCGTAAAGGATGGGCCCACATCACCATAACCAGGTGGGTTCCACGGTGGGAACTGTGGAGGATGCTGAAAGTACTCGGGATATGCATGATGCATCTCGCCGAATAGATATGAAAATCCAGCACTCACCCCCTGGTATAAACTGTCCTGGCTCTGCCTAAGCTGATCCTGAGTGGCCCTGAGCTGATCCTGACTAGCCCGGATCTGGTCCTGGCTAGTCCTAATCTGGTCTATGTAAGTACCATGCTGCTCCTGCGTCACTCGCATCAGTTGGAACTGCTGGTAGAACTCTGGCCAGTCCTGATGCTGGTGTAAATCATGGTGCTGCGGCGAATGTGGCGGTGTCGGTGGATGTGGTACATGCTGCTCCGGATGCTCCTGATCATGCATCTCTTCATCTTCATCTTCCCCCACAGCTGGAGGCAACGGGTCCCAAGCCTCGTTGTTTAACCCCTTTAACCTATCCCCGTGAGGCAACTCAGCAATTACTCCCATCGCCTTCAGTGACCTAATGTCGACATAAACACCCTCGGTTATCAGATTGAGACCCTGAAGTACCTCGTCAGTCATCAAATTCAGATTATAAGCAATTTCGGTCACGTACTGACCGCCATGGATCTCACTGCTGGGCTTCCGCCCCGAGCACTTCACGAAGTATTCAGCCATCCTCGCGGCTAGGTTGATAGGTGCTTTCTCAACCAGCGCATAGAGAAAAATCAAATCTGGTGTTGGACAGTTACCAAGACTGTCCATGCGCCCGCAAATTGTGTGGCTAAACACATGATGCATCACTCGCACCAAAGGGTCTCTCAATCTAGAAGCCTTCGACATCCTCGGGTCATATGGGTCACCTATAGCATTTTCAGCCCAAAACTGGTTTCGGACAACATCAGATGGAAAAGTGAACTGATCCGTGAAGACATCGGAGTCCATATCATCTCTAGTGTAAATCCCGAGCCGCCTACCCAATCGACCAACCGACCAAGTGTTCCATTTTCTACCCAACCTGAAAGTAACCCGGTCCTTGTGGCGGAATTTAGGCGTTCTATGAGCAACTGGTTTTTCATAGGCGTACGTAAAGAAGAACTCTATAGTCAGCTCAAGGTAGACGGGTCGGTTGATAGATATTAAACGGGCAAGTGGGTAAGTAAGCATGCTATCAAGTCTGTCACTCTAGTTTAGCTCAGTCATTACTTCCCAATCCAGCCATCTAGGGACTCCAAATTGCCCTCGCCTTGCCCACAAGGCGTCCCGTCTCAGGATGCAAAGAGCTTCTTTCTCAACATTGGGGTCAAATTGCAGGAAAGGGTGGTCCATCTGTATGAGACAAATCGTTAGAAAGATGAGACCAGGAAAAATTTTAATCGAAAACAGCCGAGCAGACATTTATGAAGAGTCTGTGATTTCTGATCTGGGCCTGTGGCACGGTCGTGCGACGAGACGCACGGTCGTGCGTCGCCGATGACAAGTACCAATTGCCCAAAGATATCGGAACGGCACGGCGTGCGACCAACGGCACCACCGTGCAATACCGACCAACAAGTAGATATCGTGAACCAGCCGGAATGGCACGACCGTTCCATTCAAGGAACGTCCGTGCGACACAGTGTCTGCAGATTTCGACTCCTGTACTTTGAACAGCCTGATTTTTGCAAAAATTTCAACAAGTTTTGGGCCAACAGGGGTCTGAAAATCAACCGGGTGTTCACGATATGCAAGATTCAAACAAGGGTTAGGGTTTCGTTTGTATTTATGAAGAGAACCCTAAAATGCCTTGAAGAATCAGAAGAAATCTAACCTAGAAAGCAAAGAAACAGGAAATCTACAACTAGGAACGTACCGTGCGAAGTAGGGCGTGAGATCGTGCGAAAAACCGTGCGATTTGAAGAAATATCGCTCTGGAACGGCTGCAGATGCCTAGGGTTCGCGAATGAAGGGAAAAGAAGCAGATGGGGGGTTTTTATATTGAGCAAAAGACCAAACTGCCCCTGCCTCTCGCATGGTCGTGCGACAGCTCGCACGGTCGTGCGTCACCTACATTTTTCAAACCATACATCCTGTTCTCGGTGATGCACTGGGGGTGCGACTCACCGTGCCGCCCTGCTCGGAGACGCACGGTCGTGCGACTCGTGGAACGTCCGTGCAACAGCTGCAGATCAGAATTTTCTGCAGAAGCTATTTTCAGCAACTGTTTTAGCCGTTTTTCGCCATTTTTTCAACACGCCAACTGTTCTAACAATATTGCAACCCAGAACCTTCGCCCGGCACGTATGAAAACTAAACAAACTAACGGAAACTACCTAACATGCCTAAATTACGCTAAAACTACAAAAACATAAAAGTGGACTATTTTACCCTTATAGCGCCAAAGACGCTCTTGCTACATTTTTGTCGGCGAGTCGATAGCAAGATTCCATGCTAAATTTTTGTCGGCGAGTCGATAGCAAGACTCATGTCCCCACACTTATTACATGTGCGGGCCATTACCACGCCCCTTCGGATTCTGCTCGGTATTGCCCGGAAGACCACCTGGGGGTCTCTCCGACATCATTTTTACCAACTGGCCCACTTGATTCTCGATGGTCTGAATGGAAGCCTTTTGACTCCGCATTTCTCCTTCGTTGACCAAGAACCGCTCCTCATGCTGCTGATATCGCTTCTCAGCCATTTGATTAGCACTGTTGGAGTTGTTCAGCAGTTGTGCCATCATTTCCTCTAGCTTTGCGTTGCTTTGAGAGGCGTGTGGCTGGGAATTGCTTCCTGAGCCTTGATTATGATACTGTGGCTGGAAGGACTGACCTTGATATTGTTGTGGCGCGGGAGCATGTTGAGCATATCCGTGTGCGTTCTGGTTCCCAGAACCATATTTCCACCCAAAGTTTGGGTGATTCTTCCACCCTGGATTGTACGTGTTGCTATAGGGGTTATTTTGGGGCCTGATTTGATTGCCCATGTAGTTCACCTCCTCGTGTCCTGTAAACATAACACCCTGCTCACACGTACCTGGCACGTGTGCAACACCGCACTGATCACATGATGGTGATTGAGTTCGCGAGACATTCTGAGACTTATCCATTCTTGCTGCCAAGGCTCCAATTTGCGCAGTAAGAGCCGTATATGTATCCACAGCATGAACTCCGGAAGTGGATGATGTCTTATTCCGCGCTCCACCGTGGCGAGAACTTGACTTCAACGCAACTTTCTCTATGATCGCATAAGCTTCAGTTGGTGTCTTCGTTCCAAGATCGCCTCCTGCATAGACATCTAAACGCTCCTGCGAGTCATAATTGAGTCCCTGATAAAAGGTCAGTACTAGTTGCCTTTTGGACAACCCGTGATGTGGGACATCAATTAAAAGATCTCTAAACCTCTCCCAAGCTGCATGTAGAGATTCTCCGTCGTCTTGCTTGAACGCCATGATACGGTTCCTCAATTTAGTCGTCTTTTCCGGAGGAAAATATTTTTGCACAAATAGTTCTGCCATCCCGGCCCAAGTGGTAATAGATCCTGCCGGAAGTGACAAGAGCCAAGCACTGGCTTTGCCTCGCAATGAAAACGGAAAGAGCCACAAACGGATCGCGTCCTCAGAAACATCTCCTATCTTGAAAGTCGAGCACACCTCGAGAAACTTTGCGATGTGCCGACCCGGATCATCGTGATCCTTCCCATCAAACTGCACCGAGTTTTGTATCATATTGATGATGCTGGATTTTATCTCGAAACTCGGTGCTGCTACCGTCGGTCGAGTGATGCTCGGTAGCAAGCCTACTCCTCCGGGCTGGTTTGTTTCATTCAAAGGTCTGTCGTCGTCTGCCATGGTTGCGTTTCCTGCTGCCCCTGAGCCCTCGGCTTCAGCGGGTACTACCTGCTCCTGATCACCGGCTGCGAGTATCAGCCCAACCGCACGAGATCTCTCACGAAGACGTCTCCTCAGATCACGCTCGGGTTCGTCTGACGGCTCAATAGGATTGGGAGCGGGTGTTGAGAACATCAACCTGCAAACGAAAATTTGACACAATGAATATTTTATAAATATAATAATTCTGCCCTTTTTTTTCAGCTGAATAGAAGCAGAATATTATTAAAAATGGGCTGAAAATTTTATAAAAATCCGAAAATGGGCCCGAAATTTTTATAAAAATCAACACAATAAAATAATCGAATCGGCTAGCAAAAAATGATTTTTCAAAGCCGAAAATTCAAAGAATAAATAAATAATAAATCCGGATAAATAAATAAATGGAATAAAAATTTACAAGTAACAAAAACGACTTGGAAAACGAATAAATGAAATAAAACAAGAAATATTCACAAATAAATAAACAAATAAATAAATCAAGAAAGTATTCACAAATATTAACAAGTATATACGCCGATAACACAATAACTCGGGTCGTTCCTAAAACTCGCCATTTCCCCGGCAACGGCGCCAAAAACTTGACGTGTGCGTATATATACATAAAATTGCAATGAATTTACACACGATTTGGTTTTAAATTTATAAAAGTGATTATTACTTTTACATCAAAACACACACGAAAGAGGCAAGTGTACCCCGTCATATATGTAGTAAAGTATCGGTAAGAACCAAGTATCGATCCAAGGAAATGGGCGGAGAAATAATACTAGACCTTTGTCACTAAACTACCGGTAAAAACATAAGTTGTTTGATTTTTAGTTAAACTAAAGTAAGCATAAACAAAATACATATAAAAACATATTAGATAATAGATAAATAGCCTTGCTTAATACACAACCAAAGCATGTCAACTAAGTCGGTTTTGGCACTAGAAGCATTCGGTCAATTCTCCAATTTCAAGACAATTAGTATCCCTTTCGGGAATCCTAACATGACAATCATTCGGAAAGTTAAAACGATAAACACACTTTAACCACCTAAAATTGTTCTTTAACGTGCAATTGATAAATGTCTATGAAAATCTCTTAAAAATGAGTTAGTCATCCGTTAGGAGTTTTCTAACCGCACTTAATCAAGGAAAGCAACACCGATAAACACAATGCAACCACCGAGACAAGCATAAACTAGATTAAATCACAACCGAGTTCATTTTACAAATCTTGCACAATAATTCACCAAGATAGCAATTTTGGCCTAGACTACTAACTAAGCTAACAAATCATGGCAAGAATTTATAACGACACCATCTAACCCGTTAAGGTCCTTACGTGACGGCAAGCTCTCTTGATTAACAATAATTACATTTTATTAAATCACTAACCATTTCTAGTATCATGATGCATACATTTAAACCAAGCTAAACTAGTTAACCAAGTTCAAAGTTTACTAATACAAGATTAATTAAGCTTCATTTTTCAATTATCTTAACTAACCAAATACCAATCATCCAACACAATTACTTATAATCAAGAAATCAATATCAATAACAAGGTCGCAAACTAATTGTAACACCCCGAAAACAGGTTTGGTAATCAAACCATGTTTATACTAAAAGACGGGTAATTTACCTTTAGTGGTAAAAGTAACCCGGTGAATATTAGGATTCTTAAATAAACAAGAATTTACTAACTAGGAATTTTAACCTAGTTAGCTAATAGTCTAGAAATAACTTATAATAGGGTTAAAAACAGCCAAACTATAAGTTATACAAAAGAGGAGGGGTTAATCTTGTAAAAACTGAAACTAGAATTAATTAAAACAAAAACCAAACACACCATTTGGTGTCTGGTCGATCAGGAACGCAGGAGGAGCGACCAAAGCTTCTCACCAAACCCTAACTCCACAAATTTGATCAATTGAAGGCTAATTCCTGTCCCAAATCGAAATCTGAACATAGATTCATGATCCTCATCACAAGGGGGTTACAAAGTATGTGAAATTTGGTGCTAATTCTCTGTTTGAAATTCTCATGAAATTGGGAAAATCTGAAATTCATGGTTGCATGTTTGTTTTATGATGAATTAGGAACCATATAGTGTCTAGGGACAAACCCTAGACAAATACAAGTTGAAATCATGTGAAATTTTAGTGAAACCTATGAACACCATTGTAGGTGATTAGTGGGTTATGTGTAATTTGATGAACACTAGGAAATAGAGTGTTGATCTAGTGTAATTTGACAATTTTGAAGTGATTTCAGAAATTTAGAAGTTAACAATCATGTAAAATGGTTGATTGGGGTGAAATTAGGGCTAAGTGACGAGCTAGAAACTTGCTATATAACCATGTAAAAATCTGCCCTTAAAGTGTTTGTTGAAATGCCTCAAAGAAGGTTCGAAATTGAAATTTTAAAGTTAAAACTCATGATTGTGATGAATTAGCAAAGTATGCGATACATGATTGAAAAAGGGTTCTAAACGGATTTCGAATTGAACTCTTTAGGCAAGGAATCCGGATCGTCAAGTGGACTAGCCGGTGGAAATACGCGTTTGAAAAAGGTGCTTAAAAGGTACGTAACTACGATCTTGTTACGTTATGTTTGATTTCGTATTTTCGCTAGTAGACTTTAAATTAGCATAATACATGAAATTTATATTTAGTTGAAGTGACGAAGATCACTAGGTAAATAAACGGGTCAAAAGGTGAAATTATCACCCTTTGACAATATCGACTAATGGTTTGTCAAGTTACTTGCTTATAGGAATAAATATCAAATGGACTCGTTCATCGCTATCGCTTAGCGGCTACTAAGGCAAGGTATCGAAATGGGTCAATATAATGATCCGAGTCAGGTATGTAAAATGGTTCAACTCATAACTTAGAACTTGAGGTTCTTTAAGAGTTAAACAAGGTCAAAAAATTGATATTCGGTTATCTTAAAGGTAAACCGAATAATTTATGTTATAATCGTGGTATTTTAGAGGAATAATGGTTTCTAATCAGAATTATAGTTAAAGGGTCGTATTTTGGGTCAAACAAGTATTTAAAAGTTCCTTGTAGTAAAAGGACTAAAATTGACCAAAACGCCCTCGTAGGCTAAATTGAACAAACAACCCTTAAAGGTTGTTTGGAAACGAGTTTTACGATTAGATAGATACTTAGGACGAGTATAGAAGTTGAAAGATGTAACACGTTAGTCAAATGGCTCTATTTGAGTTTTTGGTTGTAAAATAATGTGTCGAGGGGGTAAAACTC
The DNA here is from genome assembly GCA_030545235.1 of Helianthus tuberosus. Lineage (NCBI taxonomy): Eukaryota > Viridiplantae > Streptophyta > Magnoliopsida > Asterales > Asteraceae > Helianthus > Helianthus tuberosus. Next base: position 174,608,542 of record CM060363.1, read on the forward strand.
GATTTATATAGATTACTAAAGTATACCCACCATAATTACAGTTGTGGTGGAAAATTATATGATAAGAAATGTGGTAATGTAATGTTAGAAACAATCGAAGGCGATTTTATGTTAGAAGGTGCTCAAATACCCTTAACGGTTCAAAATATGAATTTGAACGTAAACGGGTTTCTATTATGTAAGAGACCCGTGATTTGAGATTAATATGATAGGGGATGTGGAATTTATGAATTTCATGAGTTTAGAGAGCAAATAAACATGTTTGATTGATAAAAATTGAATGGGTCAAAATTTGGTAAAAAGGGCAATAAGCCGAGGACTTAAAAGTCTGAATTTTTGTTAAACCGGATGTTGGATTTTAACCTCATAAGGTGGGGGATCAAATTACAATCACGTAGGAAGAAACGGTAGGTCAAACGGACAAGCGGTTTGAAAGATACGAAAGTTTTCGTGTCAAAAAGCGGCAAAATGGAAGTCTGATACAGGGACCACCGTAACTTACGGTGCCCACCGTAAGTTACGGTGGAGGCTGATGTCTTTACGGTGGTTACCTCCTGCCTTACGGTAGGGGGTATTTTATAACAAGGGCCACCGTAACTTACGGTGTCCACCGTAAGTTACGGTGGAGGCCAAGTTCAAGCCAATGGTTCTAGGATCAAGGGATCAATCTTGGAATTTTCTGATTTCTTTGTTTAATTTGATTAATCAAGCCAATTTCATTGTTGTACTAGTTAGTTAATTATCAAAACTAACTTTTAAGTTGGTTTTGATCATAGGTGAACGTCAAGAGTTCCGGATGAAGATCAAAGCGTCGAGCAAGAACCGAACACACTTTAAACTAAGCTTCCGCAATGTTGTTTCGTCGATATTCTAAAACGGCGAATTAAACCACATTATGTGGTATCACTTTTAATTTGTAAAAGTTTTTAATAATCCCGTATTCCGTTGTATATGAAATCATTAATTACATGATTGTTTTCGCAAAATATATGTTAAACCTTGATTTATAAGAACGGGTGTTACACTAATCATCAAAGATTAACATAGAAAATACTTCAAAATGTCATTACAAACAAAGATTAACACACTAATGGTTATAATCAAGCAAGGGATTGTTGTGTTTTTGCCCAAAGGCTACAATAATACATAAACATTAATCTAAATGCTTGAAAGATTAACAAAATCATGGAAATATTAGAAAACCAAACCATAAACAAGCATAAGATTAAGAATCTGGAAGATAACGAAGCTAATCGGCACAATGTGGCTTGAATCCGGGTGAAAGCAGAAGCCTCCGGAGCCTGAAAATCGCCAGAATCGCTTCCAAAATGTCCAGAGTTACGAGCAGAATGTTTCTGCAAGTTTTTATAATTTTCGGTCTCGCACGGTCGTGCGAGCTGTCGCACGACCGTGCACTTTTTGCATTATTGAAGTTACTGTGCACCATACCGCATGACGTCATTAGATCTTGACCAGATTAGATCTCGCACGGGCGTGCCATGGGGTGCACGGGTGTGCATCACCGAGCTGGGGCTGATCATCGCATCCGCACGGGGGTGCGTTCAGTCGCACGGGGGTGCGACGCCGAGCTTTCGTTGCACTCCTGAGTTTGTTGTCGCATCCGCATGGGGGTGCCACCAGTCGCACGGGGGTGCGTTCCCGGGATTTCGTTGCACTCCTGATCGCACTGGGTGTGCAAAGCCAAGCTGAGCTTTGTTGTCGCATCCGCACGGGGGTGCCACCAGTCGCACGGGGGTGCGACTTGCCCAGGTCAGAATTTTCCACAGAATGTTCGCAGTTCAGCCGTTTCGCCCGAAAAATCCTTTTTTTCACTATCATCTTGTCTGGTATGCAGTTTTAGGCCTGTAAACAAAAGTATACCTGATTAAGTATCTGAATAACGGTTTTACGGCCGAAAACGCATAAAATGGGGATAAAATAGGGGACTAAAATATGTATAAATTGGTGAATATCAGTACAGAAATAAGGTTTTTAACTAGGTTAGGTGCGTAAAGGACATTATTGAGTTTAAAAGGTGGGAATGGTGGTGGAAGGGTTATGTTGCCTTGTCCAAGGACCGGAATGGTTGTGCCATTGCCAACAATTATGTTACGAATAATGCCAGAATTAAAAATAGAATGAAACTTATCAAATTGAGGAGACATTGTACCTGACGCACCGGTGTCCTTGGTCCATGATGAATCATTGTTGTGAAGAGCCAAGTTGTATAATGCTTGTGCAATATCGGTTGGAGAGTAACCAGCCGCGTATGTTTGGGCCGCCGATTGATTTGCTGGTCGTGGGCCTAAAATCCCTTGGGCCGAAGATGGTTGGGAAGTCGTATGAGAAGGGTTTGGGTTGGAGGGGTATGGACATGGAGGGGGAGTCCATTGGGCCCAAGGTTGTGAGGGCGGCTGTGGAGGGTAGTTGGCCCATGGTGTCGGCTGCCAGTAGTGGGGCGGGTATTGATGTGGCTGTTGATGACGACCTCGGTTATAGGAGGAGCGACCACGGCCGCGGCCGCGGCCACGACCTCGGCCCCGGCCACGTTCAGAAGAGGAGTCGAACCGGCTAGAATTTCGGTTGTCTGTAGAACCGCGAGGAGGCTGATCCGTGGTGGTGTGTAGAGCGGTACCGACAGTCTGGGCCGATGACTTTGCCTGTGCAGTTTTTCGTTCTTCAACCTGGCATAGTCGGGATCGTGTGTTGTAAAAATCTGGTAAAGGTTGTGTCTGCTGTAGTATAAGAGAGATATTCTCATACTGATCCGTTAACCCGGTGAGAATCTGTAGAACAAGCTGGTTCTCGGAGACGGTGGACCCGAGGCTAGTAAGTTGATCATGGAGCAATTTCATGTGTTGACAATAGTCCGCCATAGTTGAAAATTGTTCGAGGCGAGTGTTAAAAAATTTGTTTTGTATAGTGATAGTTCGCGCCGCTTGGTTGTCAAGGAAGAGATTTTTGAGGCGACACCAGGCGTCGTATGCAGTAGTGTTGGTGATCATTATGGTATGCATGAGATCCTGAGAGATGGTACCGTAGATCCATTGAAGAACAATGGAGTCGATGCGATCCCATGACTCAAGATAGGTGTGTTTAGGGGCCTATTGTTTATCCTTGTCTTTGTCTTTTTCAGTAGAAGAAGATGTGGCGGTATCACATGGTTGCAAGTGATCAAATACGTCGTAAGCTTTGCAGTGGAGGACAAATAATTCGGCCCATGTGTTGTAATGTTCGGTTTGGCTATCAAGAATAAGAGGAATGGAATTCTTGATGTTATTAACCATGACAACGGGATGTACGGGTGGGGAAGACATGGCCGATTGAAAGAAAGAGGGTGGAGGAGACAGGGATCGGCAAGAATGAAAGAGGAAGGGGGCGAAAAAAATTAGGGTTTAGGGTTTGGCTCTTGATACCATGAAGATTGTAATGGCTCAATTGATCCATTCTCTATTATCGATATCTCAATATATACAAAATACACAAGCCCATAATTTAGGGAAGAGAACAATACAAGATCCTATCTATATTTACATAAAGTATATCTATTACGAACTTTTAAATTGGGGACCGAAAGTTTTAGAGAAAAAATAGAGGGGAGGGTGACTCAATACATATGAAACACATTGGAAATTTAAGTGAAATTTACACGATAAAGAGAAAAAAAAAAACAAGAGGGCCAGTACACATCGAAAAAGTTCAGTTAATGAAAGGTTGTCTTAGTAATACGACTTTCTTGTTCAACTGTGAGTGACCGGCATGCCTATGTATTCTCGGAGGATTTGATGCACTGGTGGAGGTTAATGGAGGTCTGGGGGTGCCCCAACCCCCATCGATTTTTCACTCGTACTGTTTAGTTTTACCGAAAATTTTCAAATTTTTTTATTGTAGTGTAAAATATTGAATTTTTAAGAGTTCGACCCCTACTGATTTGAATTTTGAGAGTCCGGTCCCTTCGAGTTTTCGTTTAAACTCCGTCACTGATTTGATGGACCATATTATTTAACCGTTTTAGTATATATATATATATATATATATATATATATATAGGGTGGCAGTTGGCTACAAAGTCTATTTTTCCTACAAAGTGTAGGAAGTGTTCTAAGGGTGACATGTGACATTTAGAAATTTTATATTAAAGGGCATAAAGGTAATTGAATAATTAACTTATTTATGAAAGATTTTTCTTAAACAAAATAAGGAGATTTTTAAGGAAACAACATATCTTTTAAAAATTCATAATTGTCAGTTACTTATAATATAAAGAACGTATACAAAACAAATTAACATGACATGCGATCAGTCATGAACAAATTGTTTCACATTTCTACGTGTTACATGCTGGTTATGCGTAAACCGCTTTCGCTATACTATATATATATATATATATAGGAACATGATCAGGAGAAAACACTTCAAAGTGTGAGAATATCTTAGTAGTTAGTGGTTGAGATTGATGTGGTGGCATTTTTGTAAATACTAGGGGCATTGGAACTACCAGAAGGGGTAAAATAGGAAGATCCAAACAAGGGTGCACATGCTAATCACATGCCATTTCCCCCGATCATATTTAAACGCCAGTAACTTTTTATACACGATTATTTTTTCAAAAAAATCACACCATAAAATTCAGCGTTTTTTTATCTTTCCAACGAGTATACTATTGATATACTTTAAAAAAAATGAACTGGGTTTTTATGGCGTTTTTCAGAACCGGGCGTTTTATGTCGTTTTAGATAGACTGGGTATTTTCATGGCATTTTTCTGAACTAGATGTTTTTATGGCGTTTTAACTAGGTATTTTCATGTCGTTTTTCTGAACTGAGTGTTTTATGGCGTTTTTTAACTGAGTTTTTCATGGCGTTTTTCTGAACTGTGTGTTTTATGGCGTTTTTAACTGGGTATTTTCACAAGCATTTTGTCTGTGTGGCGTTTTATTAAAATAATAATTTATTCTTAGCTGAAAAATACATAACAAACAACTGAAAAAGAAGATTAAAAAAATAGAAACAATTCATCTTTCAAATCTTTACTGTCACCAGTCTCTTTCTTCTTTGAAACATCTTCACTGGCGGTTTGACTTTAGTATGCTTCATTTTGTTTTTTTGTTGTTGAAGTAACTTTTTTGTGGCTGTTTGGAAGCATAAAATGACGTGAGTTTTTTGTTTGAAGTTCATCTTTATCTTCATATTTATCTTCAAACCACTTATCAGTGTCATCCGTCTCTTCATGCCATTCAAATATTCATCAAGAACAAAGCACAAAAAATGACATAAGTCTGACATCAACATCTTTTTCTTGAAGATTTGTCCATCTCATGCAGCAAAATGTTATTGAGTTACACCCCTTAGCTAAGAATGCATTCTGCGAAACTTCGCGTAGTACAATATTGAATATACAAGAAACGATGTTTGCCATTTTGGCGTTTTAGTGAGAAAATAGTGTATCTAAAAGAAATGTCGATTGGAATCTTTGATGTTTGAGTTTTTTGACGTTTTCTAAGATGATTGGTATATAGTAACATATGGCGTTTTGAGTTTGGTGTGTTTGATGTTTGGGTTTTTTGGCGTTTTTAAGATGAATGGTATATAGTAGTAAATATGGCGTTTGGGGTTCGGTGTGTTTAATAAATGTCTGAGATGTTGTTTATATAGGATGTGTTTTGGCACGTAATGGTGTTTTATTCATGAGTTTGGCGTTTTGGATAGAGAAGTCTAAATACCCTTTTACCCTTAATGAAGTGCGTCCACTTAATAGAATTGGTGTTATTCGCCACCGCGCCAATCTAGTCCATAGATTGTTTTGATCGGACGATCCATAACGGTTCTCACTGTTCTCACATTTTTTACCGTTTTCTCTAAATCCCGACACTATATATATATATATATATATAGGGTTAGGTTAACGTACAAATGCTCTTATCGTACAATACGTACGCGATCATCTCAGCCGTTAGATCTTCATCCCACATTGAAATCGCATGTTGGTTTTAGTAACAATTTCGCGTGTTTGTTTTTTAACATGTGATTTCATCAAAATTACCACATGCGAAATTGTTACAAAAAACCAACATGCAATTTCATCAAAATTATCACATGCGAAATTGTTACAAAAAACCAACATCCGATTTCATCAAAATTATCACATGCGATTTCACATCGCGTACATAGCGTACGTTAAGCCATTTTGTACAATACACTTTTTCTATATATATATATATATATCACTGTAGTCTATATAGTATAATAAAAATTAACAGCTAAAGATATGGAATTACCCGCTATATGGGTGGCCGATAAGTCGGAGGGAAGTTCTTACGTTCAAATCTGATAAGTATAAAAAGAATTAGATAAGTCGGAGGGAAGTTCTTACGTTCAAATCGGAGGGAAGTTCTTACGTTCAAATCTGACAAAACAAGTATATGTAGAGAAACATCAGGTTGAACTAAACAAGTATAAAAAGAATTAGATAAGTCGGAGTAGAGGTGCACAAACCGGTTAATTTTAATAACCGGTTCGGTTAACCAGTTATACCGGTTAATTTGACTTTTTGACTTTAACCGGTTAATGCTTTAACCGGTTATTTTTTTAACTGGTCCGGTTAATTACTTTAACCGGTTCGGTTAATTAACCTGTTATTTTCGGTTATTAACCGGTTTTTTTTGCCTTTTTTTTTGAATTTTTCGGTTATTTTTTCGGTTAACCAGTCTATCGGTTAAAAAACCGGTTTAAAAAAACCGGTTATTATACTAAACACTTGTAATCAGTTACTAACCTACGGTTAAATAACCGGCTGGACCGGTTATTCCTAAATCGGTTATTAACCGGTTACGGTTTCGGTTAATAACCGGTTACGGTTAATTAACCGGTTATTTTGTGCACCTCTAAGTCGGAGGGAAGTTCTTACGTTCAAATCTGACAAAAAAAATAATATAGAATTAGGGGTGTGCATGGGTCGGTTTTGACAAAAAACTATAACCATAACTGCAATGTCGGTTATTGGATAACCATAACCATAACCGATCGGTTATGGTGGTTATGGTTATTCGGTTTTGATGGTTATAGCGGGTCGGTTATGAGTGGTTAACCGTGTATTTAACTTAGCTAAAAATAGATTAATTTTTTTTGACATGGAATAAATTGTTATTGCATATTTGTATATATATTAGTATATTACATAGTATTTAAAAATACATATAATCTATAATATTAATACCAATTATTATCAAATATCCAAATAAAGTGATATGATAAATTCCATAAATTCAAATAAACATTCAACCAAAACCACAAAATGATATGAAAACCCATTAGTACTAAAAATCTTGAGTCAAAACATAAAATATTAAAAATATGGTGAAAAATCCTAAATCCTACAAAGATTTATTACATGTCGGTTCGGTTCGGTTATGATGGGTATGGAAAAAATGATAACCATAACCGACCCACTACTTTCGGTTTTAAAAAAAAACATTAACCGACCCACCGGTTTTTTATTTGGTTCAGTTTTTTCGGTTCGGTTTTATCGGTTAATTGGTTATGGTTCGGTTAATTCGGTTTTTTGCACACCCCTATATAGAATTATTTGTTTGACTGTAAAAAGGTAAAATTTGCCAATAAAAAAACTTATGAATAAAAACTTGTCATAAAGATAAATTAAGCTTTGTATAAGACAAATAAAAGTTTAACCTATGATTATGATGTCGCCGATAATTTAGGATTACTAGTTGGATTGGACTCTAGTAAAGTTTAATACTATTTTGCTATGGTAATTATATCTGAAAGTAATAAGATATATATCATTCGCCTAAAAGAAATAAATTAAAAAGAAGAAGTAGAAAAATTAAAGAAACACATAGTGTAATGTAATTTAAGTTGTAAACCAACTGGTTAGAGTTATAAATCTTTATATGAGGGATTATGGGTACAGGGTAAGGATAGTGTAAAAAGGGCCTAAAGTGTGAGAAGTGTATTATAACACTATATATAATACTATATAACACCATATAAACACCGTATAACAATACGTAACACCATATAATACCATATACCACTATGTAACACTATATATCATTATATAACAAATATAACACTATACATCTACCATAGACATGCTATCAGACAACCTATAGTGTTATATGGTATTATATGGTGTTACGTATTGTTATACGGTGTTTATATGGTGTTATATAGTATTATATATAGTGTTATAATACACTTTGAGCACTTTTTACAGGATCTTCTACCTATGGTTACAAATTCCACGATACTTGTAAACAACCAAAAAACCAAGAAACAAAATACGCTAAAACCCATAGAACCGAGCTAAGGGTTCAATCACCGTCGTCCGACTGGCCTATACAGTATACACAAACACCTCACAAGTGGTGAACTGGACCGTTAGGTTTTGCACGTCCCGTTCCAGCCCTAAAAAATAATATTAATAGAAAACTGGTTGATTATTACCTCTATGTGTTTGATTAAGATATCAAACAACTTAGAGCATTACATCCATCCCACCATATTTTTACCCTAAATTACACTAAAAAACACTACATTTTCTCTCTTTTTTTCAATTAAATAATATTTTTATACCTTTATCATTACCTTTTATCCCTCCTCCACTCGCAATCACTTTCAAAATATATTAAAAAATTATAGGGGGTGAACAGTGTCCCCTCAAATATACAGATAAACAGTAACATTTTCTCTCTCGTCCACTTCCAATCACCTTTTATACTCTTCATATTTTGAAAATACTACACACGGAATTTGATGTCATGGATTTGAATGCTCTTATAAAGAAAACAAAGGAATAATGATATATTATTAAACGTTCTTACTTTCTTTTTAATGGATATATTTGCTTATAAAGTCAATCTCATGTCATGTTATATTAAGATAACATTTAAAAAAGAAAAGATTGAATAAGATTAAATAATAAGGCAAGAATATTTTATGTTTGTATTAAGATAACATTTAAAAAGAAAGAATAAGATTTTTTTTTAAAGTTAAGTCCTAAAAAGAGCAAAAAAGAAATATAAATTATTGATTAAGGGGCTGTTTGGTAGCCGCTTAATTACCATTCAGATGCTACCTCTTAATGGTTTAAAACCTCTGAATGAATAAGAGGTAACTTCAAGTCTGAATGGTTAAGAGATAACATCTGAATGGTAAATCTTCACATGTCACATTCTTCTACCTTCTCATTGGTAAAATTATTAATGGTTCCATTAAGAGATAGCCTCTTAATGACCATTCAGAGGCTACCAAACAGCCCCTAAGTCAAATCAATAGTATTGCTTTACAAATATTATTGATCAAGTCAAATCAATAGTATTTCTCTACAAGATATATGTTAGTTATGACAAGGGAGGATAAAGATGTAATAATCAAGTATGTTCATTTTTATTTTTTCATACCAAATGTTACTTCTGGAACTCTTCGATAGGAGATATACGTCTCTATCAAATGGATTAGCTTCACACTGGCATGTTGTAAATATATGGTTGAATGTTTATTTAATTCAATCCTAATGTGTAATCGATATGTATTGGGCCGGGTATAAATGTATAATACGATTTCACAGTCGTAAATGGGACTGGAATTAGCAACAAATGTTCCATTGTCATACTGCATCGTATTTCCTGACCCAAAGTCAACGGCAAGCTTCAGGATACAGTTAAGAAAGGCTGATTCTATACACACCCCCCTCCCTCCTGATTATACCCCCCCTTGTGAGAGGAAAACTGCCGGTCCCACGCAGGCCCCACCTGTAACGGGACTGGAATTAGCACCCTTAAGAAAACTACGGAAATATGTCACATTAAGAAGACTACATAAATAAGAAGACAATAAAAATAACGGAGGTCGACTTTTGTTCTGTGTGTAAAGCTAACCCGTTTAAAATTAAAACATAACGTGTGAGCTCTTCTTGTGAAATTTGGTTTGAAATTTATAGGACCCAGTTTGACTTAATTCAAAAATCATAAGAACTTATTTTAAACTAGTTTAAAGTCATAAAGTATCTAAATAGTGATAGTTAGGTTATGTGTAATGGGGGTGAACTCATTATCATACACTTAGGGGCTGTTTGTTTACCTCTTAATGAGCCTCTTAATGGTTCAGACCTCTTACTGGTTCAGCACTTAATGGTTCAGACTGTTTGTTTCACAAGCAGATGTCTGAATGGTTCAGACATTTGCCTCTGAATGGTTAAGATTTATACAGAGTCTGAATGGTTAAGACCTCTAATCTGAATTAGTCAGACATTTGCCTCTGAACGGTTAAGCATTATATAGGTTCTTAATGGTTCAGACCTCTTACTGGTTCAGCACTTAATGGTTCAGACCTCTTACTGGTTCAGCACTTAACCATTCAGATGTTGCCAAACAGCCCCTTAGAGATGACTACCTATGACTAACCAAATAGCTCTCCAAGACATACCCACATGCAGAACTGTTACACGAGGTCTACACACATATTCACACATTTCAGACCAACGCTTGTGGCCTCACTCACACTTGAGGCACTCACGACTTGTCAGGCTGAGCTAGAAAAGGGTCTTAGGGTACTAGGCGTACAACCCTAAATACCCTCAACGCAACCCAATTAAAAGTTACCACATTGTCTTCAAGGGGATAGTTTGATGGTAAAGTGGGTTATTCACCAACCAAGTGGTAACAAAATTGTGGACTACTCACCGATGAAACTAACTTTTTGAATGGTTAATATGATCACTGATGATCTTTTAGGGGTTGTTTGTTTAGCTCTTAATGAGGCTTTTAATGGTTCAGACCTCTTACTGATTCAGCACTTAATGGTTCAGACTGTTTGTTTCGTGAGCAGATGTCTGAATGGTTCAGACATTTGCCTCTGAATGGTTAAGTTTTATACTGAGTCTGAATGATTAAGACCTTTAATCTAAATTGGTCAGACATTTGCCTCTGAACGGTTAAGCATTATACTGGCTTTTAATGATCCAGACCTCTTACTGGTTCAGCACTTGATGGTTCAGACCTCTTACTGATTCATCACTTAACCATTCAGAATTTGCCAAACAGGCCCTTAGGTTAATATGCAATGTATTGTTAGGTTTATAACATGTTTTATTTCCATGTATTTTTTATTTATGCTTACTATTTTGATGATTTTTAATCGTGTAATGTTAATGTTTTTTATTTAGTTTTATTTGTGTGTTTATGTAACACCCCGAAAACGGGTTTGGTAATCAAACTACGTTAATACTAAAAGACGGGTAAAGTACCGTAAGTGGTAAAAGTAACCCGGTATATATTAGGATTTAAATAAATAAAACGAATATTAAATAAAAGTTGAACAAATCCTTTTTAGAAAAATAAAGTGGATAAAGGGCCCGAGTTAACGGGACTTAAAATAAACCTAGTCATAAACTTCCCCGAACCCACTAAGTTAACTAGGGATGTTTAACCCGGTTAATAAGAGGGAATATGGATTAGAAATAAGTAGGTTGTAACCTACTTAATAATTAACCAAACATGAAGGACCAAAGTTAGATAATTGGAAAAGTTTATTTATTAAAAACAAAATAAAACACACACACACACATAGTGTGTGCGTATGATCGATCAGGAGAAGAGCTCCCATGGAGCAAACCCTAGTTCAACAAATTCAACAAATTGAAGCTTGATTCAAGCCCAAAATCGATGCATGAATACATAGAAACGATCACCTAGTCATGGTGATCATAAGGTATGTCGAATTTTTGATGTTGATGAAGTTGTGAAAATTTATTAACATCACAAGATGCAAATTCTGTATGAACCATAGAAGTTATGGCCGAATTTGAGATGTATGATTGCTTAGGAACAAACCCTAAGTGAAGATTTAGAATAAATTGCTATGATTTAGGTGTTTGATTGAATTACCACACCTAGCTAAGTGGGTTTTGATAATATGATGAAGTTAAGGTTAAATTTGTGCTTAGAATCATCATATTGAATAATAGAAGCAAGATACTTGAACAAATTATAAGTTTGAGTAATTGTTCATATATGACTTGAAATGGGTTTTAGTATGATATGAAGAAATTGATAATTAAAATCATGTTATAGATGCTAGAAATCATATTACCTACTAGTTGGTGTGCAAAAACTTGAATTGTTAAGAGTTCGGATGAAAATGTCTAAGTGAGTTCCATGAACCAAATGTGCATTTGAATATGTTGATAGATCAATTGACTTTTAGGAAGTCAAACTAACCAATGATTTGATCGAGTGATAAATTCGACATAAGACCCGTAAGGTGGGGTAGTCATAATTGATAATGACTAATCTAACCGTCTTACGAATTATGATGACAGTTTGACGCCTAACGAGCTAGGTAGAAGCTTGATGAGGGAGCGTGTCAAACGAATCAAGAATGAAAGGAAAAACGTAGTTCGGATGCGAGGTAAGTAAAACTTACACATTTTTGTAGAATACGTGTTTATTCTATAAGTTATGAATACAATAAAGATAATATTCGAAATATGGTTTCCGACGGGAAAAGATACGGGTCGGAACTAATATAAATGATAGAAACCATGTTTAATGGTAAACGGGGGTGAAACAGTAAACTAGTCATGAAAAGACTAAGATAAAATGGGTTTTCGAACGGCTACTTTATAAGTAAGTCTAAACGAGTAAAAAGGGGAAACGGTGATTTAGTCACGAACAAATAAGTAAAAGTTGAGATGTAAAAACGACACCAGGCGACATAAGTCACGTCGGGCTAAATGCGTAAGAAAAAGGGTTTAAGAGACATAGCTAAAGAGGTGAGAAATCTGAATATAGTTATTTAATGAAATGGTAAATATATACCATTCCAATATAAGCGCAAAGTGTTTAATCGTTTAGACCAAACGGGTCAAATGGTAATGTAGATACCATTTGACAAATAATGACTAATAAGTGCTTGTCGAGTCTTATGCGCACAGGATAAAACGCTTATGATTTAGCGGTGCTATGAATTAGCATATTATGGACGCAAGGTATCAAACGGGTCAATATTTTGATCCGAGCCAGGTACGCATAACTAAATTTTAGTTAAATATACGAATTCGGTCAAATGGGTAGTGAAAGTCCTTCGACGTTAAATGAGGGGCTAAAGTTGACAAAAATGCCCTTGATGGGTAAATCGGGCAAACGACCCTTAGGGATGGTTTAAGAACATATGTCGTGATCATGTAAGTTATATAGAAGTATAAAAGTTATAGGCATAAGCCTTTTTGGGTCAAATGTATCAAAATGGCCTTTGCCGTAAATTGAAAATCCGAAAGGGGTAAATTAGGGAGAAACAATAGATACACATAAAATCCACCACAATAGTAGTTGTGGTGGAAGACCCCTCGAAAAGCAATGTGAAAATATGAAGTTAGAAGTGAATGAGTGTGGCTTATGCATTAAAGCGCTTAAGTACCCTTAACGGGTCAAAAATAAGCGCATAAGTATGAACGGGTCAACGATGTAAAATAACCCGTGAATTGAACTTCGTGTGATAGAAAACATTTTTATATATGATGTCCGTAGTACTTTAGGTGTACCAAACTAGTTGGTTTGATGAAAGTATGAAACGGGTCAAAAGCTTTGCTAAAGGTTCAATAGTTAAGATAAGGCCGAGGGCTTAAAATCTAGAAAATTTGTAATCCGGATGTCGGATTTTAACTCCATGTGATGGAGAATTAAATTACGGATGCGTAGGAAAAAGAATCGCGTAAAACGGATCAATAACGAATAAGTTATGGTCGTTTCCGTAAAAACTGTCATAGCTGGCAGAGTGCAGGTTCCAGAAACGAACCTGCTGAAAAAGGGTCTCCCTCGCGCCACGCGAGGGAGCAAGTTGGTTCTGGCGCGTGGCATGACGGAGTTAGTTTCTGAAAATTTGTTTTTTTTTTTAATTATTTCGCCTCGCGAACTCGTTTAAACACGTTCTAAACTACGTATGACTAATTCAATTCATGTTTTATGAATTGTAGGTATAATATACAATACCGGAGGACGATCAAGCTCAACGAAGAACCGAACACGATCAAGTTACAAGCTTCCGCACATTGTTAATCGTTATTTTAAAACGACGAATTTAGTCACATTATGTGGTGTACTTGAAAATTGTAAAAATTTTAATTAATCCGTATTTTTCAATGTACTTGTAATTATAATTACATGATTATGTTCGTAATTTTAAACGAAATCCGCTTAAAAATAGTAAGGGTGTTACAGTTTAATGGTATAATTTATTTTTAATTTTTTTAAAAAGAGTTTTAGTATAGTATTGCCACCTATTAAGATGTTTTAGGATAGTTTGAGGATAAAAATGACTCACTAAACACCCCTCCTACCCTAATATAGTAATATGTAGGTAGTTTTTGTGGTTGATTTCATGTAAATTCTTTTAGGGGAAATATCATAAAAAAAACATAATTTCTTATTTTTCTCATAAAAGTCTCACAACAATTTTTTACACGTAAAAAACCAACATATTTTCTGTTTTGTCTCACAAAATCCCCCGAAATAAAGTCTCTTCACATGTTAAATTTAAACAAAATTATGACTAAAATAATTTGAACAACTTGGATCTGTTAGAGGTGTCCATCGATTCTTTTCCGGTTTATTCAATTATTTGGTTTGAAATATTTTTGGTTAAACTAAAAATCGAACCAAACTAAACGGAATTCAAGTATTTCAAAACTGAATCACAAACTGCATTTGAATTTGGTTTGGTTTGGTTTCGGTTTCAACCAAATACAACGAATTTATATAATTAGGTTTATTCGACAAAATATAAAGTATGGTTTACTTTGGTTACTCGGTTTATTGGACTACATATAAACCGAATTCATATCGATATTTTTACATATTTGAAATTTCAATTTCTTAAATTTGAAATATTTTATATTTGTATATATTTCATAAGCACGTACGTATACTCTATAATAACTCAAATTAAAGATAAAAATATAAATTGATGCAAATTTCATATAGGAAGTATATTATTTCCTTTGATATTAACATGTAATTCCTTTTCTCCTATAATGTAAATAGTTGATTTTGTGGTAACGATCGGGTCGAACATGAATTAGTTGATTTTGTGGTAATGATCGGGTCGAACATGATAAAGAACTCAAGAAAATTATCAATAAATTAGAAACTACGTTAATTATGAAAAGAATTTGATAATGATAAGAGTTACATAAAAGGTTAAATAAAAAAATATATATGTAAGGAATTATTGGTATAAGTAGACAAAAGGTATAAGATTACGTAGCTAATATGTGACTGTTTTAATAATCGGATAAATATTTACGTATTATAAATTAGTGTCACATCAAAAACCAGATTTTTAAAATATTTACGAGTCTCATCACTTACATCTAAGGTTGTTTTCTCATTTTCTTTCGTTTTATCATTATGACTTAGAATTATTCAAATCTATACCTGAAGACGACGGGCCAGTTGGTAGCCCAACATGACCCATCTTGACTTTAACAGTCTGGGCCCAATCACTAAAGCCCAAAGTCAATGTTTCTCTTTTTGATAAGGGTCTTATACACAAAACGAGCGGGAAAAATATAAGAAAGGATCCTAGGTTGTTGCAGAAGCATTAAATGTCTGACCGATAAGGGGAAAGAGTCGCCGGAAACTTAGTACCATCAACCTGGCCTCATTAAATGAAGCCAGCGATCTTACCGTTGTGGCTCAGACACGTGTCTGACTCCCCCAAAGGCAGCCAGATACCATTAGATCTCCTCGGTACCACTTTCCAATGGAGATAAGCTATCTCCATTATATAAGGAAGGTAAAGGTCTGTACATAACAAGGTAACTCTCACTTAATGTCATACACTCTCATTTATTCCGACCATGATACTCCTTCATTAAATTCCCACATAACAACTAATTCATCAAGATCCACACCATAGAGGATATTCCGACGATCATCCTCGTCGGAATAAGCTCCTCATTAATTTCCGGCAAGTTTACTTACTCTCACACCGGAGCTTGGTCACGGATCCCCCTCCCTGGGCCCTCCGTGACGAGGCTAACGGTTTTCTTTTTTGTAGAAGACAAAGGTTGGAGCATTACAACGTCAACGAAGACCCTTTGAATGTCATCAGGGATTTGGGGATTCGACATTGGCGCCATCCGTGGGACCTAAGCCTGGCTGATATTCCCACTTAAAAAATCATCGGCGTTGTAGTACCCCATCACCCAAAAAGACGACATGGCAACACCTCCCAGTGCAAGATACCAACAATACGGTCTTAGTGGAAGATATCACCCATGAAGAAGAGAACGAGAATCAAACTGGAACCTTGGAGAAAGAAAGCGCCATCACTCCAGATTTTATTGCCATGCACAAAGAAGAGTTCAAGAAGCATCTGGAGAATCTGGAAAGACTGGAGAGGCTCGAAAGTCTCAAAGCCAGGTTGTCCTTCGATACACCACCCAACAAGGGGGAGACTTGTCCTCAGAACAAGAACGATAATTCTGACCCCTTGGAAACCTTCATGACGGCCCTATGGCAAATGACATCAGAGGAAAGGGAGGACCTCATCAAAGGGAAAGGGCCGAAGGGAAAAGAAAAGGAGGATCAAGACAACAGTGGTTTGGACCAACCTTATCTGCCTCGAGATCTAGCCGAGGTCTTAAAATTTACCAAGAGGATTGCTGAGGCTCCCATGCCCCCGAATCTCAAGCTACCCCTAAACTTCGACAGATACGATGGGACAAGGGACCCGGAGGATCACCTGCATGCCTTCAGGGATGCAGGACAACTGGGACGATGGCCCATGCCTGTTTGGTGCCACATGTTTGTGCAGACCCTAACGGAGGGAGCCAGGATCTGGTTTGACAGCCTCCCTCCCGGGAGAATAGACAGTTACGAGGAGCTGAGCGAAAAGTTCCTGAGAAACTTCAGCAAACAAAGAAAGGTGATTAAAAACCCCCAACAAGATCATGCACATAAGACAACGGGATAATGAGCGGATAGATCAATACATGGAGAGGTTTGTCAAGGAAAGCATGAACATAAAAGATGTCCCGGAGATTATGAAGATCAGCAGCTTCATCAACGGACTGAGGCATGTACAACTATGTGAGAAGTTGGGCGAGGAGTTCTCACCCACATTTGCAATCTTATGGATCGAGTCAGGGCCTTCGTCAGGGGAAAAGACACAGTCAGCAAGGCCAAGGAGATGGATGCCCCAGCCTGGAGAACCAACCTCGCACCAAAACCCTCGGAAAAAGGTACATCATATCCCCGAAAATCAACTTTTAATAAAATGTTGCATGAAAGGGAAAAGCCTGCATACTCCCCATATAGACCTCGGAGCAGGGGACCAGCACCTTATTCTGACAGCTTTACTCCACTCACAAAAACTCCGAGTGAAATACTGGCCACAGAAAGGGTAAAGAACTCCTTTCCCAAGCCACCTCCTATAAAACCAGGGCCAAAGGCCCAACCAAACGAATACTGTGACTTTCACAAGGGCTAAGGCCACAAAACTGATGATTGTATGTATCTAAAGAGAGAAATAGTAGCTGCGGTAAAAACGGATAAACTGGTACACTTAGTCAAGGAAATCAAGGAAGGGGGGGGGATCGTAAGGGGAAGGACACAAAAGAACCGGAAAAAGCATACTTGGATATGATTAGAAGGAGGGATGAATATGACCCCACAAGAAGTGTCAAGGCCAGGGTCCTGGGCCCCCCGGACCGTATGAAGGCCCCCATACTAATGCCACACCTAGAGGAACACGAAGTGCAAAGGCTCCCTCTCAACATCTCAGCTATCATAGCGAGGCACAAGGTGGCCAGGATACATGTGGATGGAGGAAGTGGGGTAGAGGTAATATATGAACATTGCTTTCTAAGATTCGATAGAGACGTGAGGGACAGATTGGAAGAAGACTCAATTCCCTTGGTTGGTTTCAACAACAGCGTATCCCATCCCTTGGGAAAAATCAGATTCCCATTTACTATTGGGATAGGAGACCGTGTCCGGACCATAACCCTCACCTTTACTGTGGTCCGGGCACCCTCGAAGTACAACGCAATCCTAGGAAGTCCGGGAATTGGTGATCTGCAAGCACAAGCTTCAACCCCACATGGAGCCCTAGTGTTTCAAACACCTAAGGGCTTGGCTTGGGTAAAGTCCTCCTATGAAGTAGTATCCTAGGTCTTAGAGGGAGAAATGTCTAAGAAACCCCAAAAAGAAGGAATAGAGGAATGGGTACTTTGTGACAGGTTTCCGGAGCAGACGGTTAAGGTAGGCAGTCACCTCAGTGACAAATGCAAAAGTGGTCTCAAAGAATTGCTCCTCCTCAACATAGACGTCTTCGCGTTCCAACATGGGGACATGTCCGGAATCCCGAGGAGCCTAACTGAACACAGGCTCAATACTTACACCTGGGTGCAGCCAGTAAACAAAAGAAACGGAGCATGGGCCCCAGTAAAAGAAGGGCTGCATGCGAAGAGACAAGGAAGCTGCTCAGAGCTGGTATAGTAAAATACCCCTCTTGGATTGCCAATCCGGTCATGGTCAAAAAGAAAGACGGAGGGTGGAGAATGTGCATAGATTTCCAGGATTTGAATAAGGCATGCCCCAAGGACTGCTACCCCCTCCCGGAGATAGACGTACAGGTGGACTCCCTATCTCAGTACCCTTTGAAGTGCTTCCTTGACGCATACAAGGGGTACCACCAGATCCAAATGTCATTGGAGGATGAAGAGAAAACTGCATTCATCACGGACGAGGGGACCTTTTGCTACACCAAAATCCTTTCGGGCTAAAAAACGCAGGAGCCACGTAAAAGAGGTTCATGAACACCCTCTTCAGAGAGCAGCGGGGACGAAACTTGGAAGTGTATGTCGACGAAAATGTCATAAAAAGCCTCACCGAAATGGCCATGATAGAAGACATAGCTGAAACCATACAAACCATGCAAGATGTGACCATGAAGTTAAACCCGGGGAAATGTTGCTTCGGGGTAGAGGAAGGGAAATTCCTGGGGGTAGTGGTCACTAAAGGCGGGATCAAGGCCAACCCAGAAAAAACTCAAGTAGTAACTGAGATGCGATCCCCCAGGTCCATTAAGGATATTCAGCAACTGAATGGAAGGCTGATAGCTCTTAATCGTTTCTTGTCCAAAGTGGCTGACAGGACCCTCCCTTTCATGAAGGTCCTGAAGGACTGCCTCTAGCCGGACAAGTTCAAATGGACTCCAGAGGCTGAAGCGGCCATCCGAGAAATGAAAGACTATATCTCCAAACTCCCAACCTTAGCCACTCCGGTCCCTGGGGAGGACCTACTTCTATACTTGTCTGCATCAAAAACAACGATCAGCGTTGTGATGATGGTGGAGAGAGAGGAAAAGTAAATCCTCATATACTTCATTAGCAGAACTCTCAAAGGCCCAAAAGAACGTTACATGCCCCTAGAAAAACTAACCTTGGTACTTGTCTTCGCCTCCCGAAGGCTCCGGAGATATTTCCAAGCACACAGGATCACAGTGCTAACAGATCAGCCGCTTCAAAAGGTCCTTAGGAGACCGGAACTGTCGGGCAGACTAGCTAAATGGGCTGTTGAATTGGGGGAACACTCCCTGGAATACAAGGCAAGGACAGCGACGAAGGGGCAGATATTAGCGGACTTCTTGGCAGAAGTCCCTGAGGAAAAGGAGCTCCTCAAATGGAAAGGCCTGGAGGAAGAAGAAAATAAAAGGGAGGACGAAGCAGTATGGAAGTTGTTTACAAACGGAGCCTCAAGCGAAGAAGGAAACAGGGCGGGGATCACATTGATCAGCCCTAAGGGGATTGAACTAACATATGCCATCAGGTTGGATTTCAAGAACACCAATAACACGGCAGAGTATGAGGCCCTTCTGGCTGGACTGAGGTTAGCAAGAAAGATGAAAGCAAGACACATCGAAGCTAACACCGATTCGCAACTGGTGGTCAAGCAATATCACGGAGAATATGAAGCGAAGGACAATTCGATGGCCCAGTACGTAGACAGAGAGAAAGAATTGGATAGGACATTCAAAACCTTCAAGCTGGAGTATATCCCCCGAGGGAGAAACAGGAAGTCAGATGCCCTTAGCAAGCTAGCTTCTGTGGCCTTCGACCATTTAGCAAGGGAAGTCAAGGTGGAGGTCCTGACTTCCCCCTCCATCACAACATATAACGCCCATATTTCTTACTAATTTAAAAAGTATTATTATTTGCAAAATTCGGGCATGACCCGTTCGTATAATGAACGATTCCCTGTAAGACCAACTTGTAAGAACTTAAATATGACACAGCGGAAAATATGAGCCCAAAAATTTCTTTCTTATTTAGACACATTACTTACTTAAAGACTCAAATGCAAATGATGAATATTTACAAAAAGGGATTAACAATAACCACATTAAATTAACGCTTCAAGACAATACATAAATCAAACTATGTGGCCTTTCTTCCCGTACAATCCTTGATTTGCGGCTCGATCAATGCATGCTTATCATCGATAGTAGTGGTAGAGATACGTGCAATACCTGTGACCATCACATACAACTTAACCATTAGTCATTGACAACATCATACAACATGATTCTCATATAGTCTAATACTGAATAACATTTAACAATGAAACTTTGATTTATTTAACTATCCTCTTGTATTTTCTTGTTCAGAGTTCGACTTCGATACTTCAAGAATCCGGTGTTCATATACCTGCATTACATTTCAATCTCAAACACACCATTAGCAATCATTAATGCTCGAACATACTGAAACCATTCCATACCATTCCTTTATACATTTATAACATTTCGCATTCACAAACGTATACATTCTTAATTCTTACGTGCATTCTTAGCAACCCACTTCTTACTTACATACGTTACTACATATGACTATACAATCTTATTTTCCTACATTTGTTCATATACGGTTACGAGCTTTTGCCTACTACCTTTACACGCATACACTTATGCTAACAGGTCACAGTTATAATTTTACATAATATAGGCATTATACATATCAACCTACTACTTACTCGTTCCTAGATACCTTTACTTACGGTTTTTCTTCATTAACACTATGGTAATTCCATACTTAAACCTCCCATCATTTACCTATGATCAAAACCAATAATTACATTAGTTGTGAAGGCTTGAAATCCATTTAAACAAGTTGCTTAAGCAGAACCATCAACAAAACAACATTTCCCAGCCATTATACCCGTCGCGCCACGCGACGGTTAACTCCCTTGGCCGTCGCGCGACGCCAAGGCCCTGTTTCGACAGAATGTTCTTTAATTTGAGCTGCGGTTGTCCAGCTCCAAATAATAACCAATTTCTAACTTTAAACTGCCATAACATTCATTTTACTAACCCGTTTTACGTGATTCTTTTTCCTACGCGTCCGTAATTTAATTACGGATCCGTTTATCACTTCGGGTCGCATCAAAAGCTGAATTATAAGCAAACGGCTTATAAACCCCTTTATACATTATTTGACCCGTTTAATCCTACTAGTTTACTTTCATTATAAACAACTCCTTTGTTATACTAAAATAACACTTACCTCAATACTTCTCATTCATTACATGATTCTTGCATATTTTTCTACACTCATAAATATTAAATACTACGTACATACTAAGAAGTGAATTGGAATCACTTACCTTATGCGTCTATGTTCGAGCTCGTCTTCTTGCCTTCCTTTGACTCGTCAGCCATCCATGCTTGGGTCCTTGCCATTGTAAATTCCTATTCTTTCATACCATCATTTTCATAACTTGTTAGTTTGCAAATTAATCCATATCGATAATCATTTCAAATTCTTAGTTGCATTACTTTCATTAGTCAATCAATCATTCACTAACATGCATAGCTCAATTTACTGAAAATAGGCTGTTTTAGGACGTCCGTTTACTGTACTTATGAGCTTTCAAAAATTACGATCTTTTTATGTGACGTGTCCCTCGGAGGGTTTATCCTTGTGTTAAATTTTTAGAGTCTAACTCTTTACCAAAAATTTATAAAAATTCATTTACTAAGCTACAATCAGATTCGTCACTTCTGACTGCAGCTTACGGAAAAATTCATTTAAAATTCCTGGTTTATCCGATTGACGAAATTCCAGTTGGAGATTTTTGAAATCGCCTGAAGCTACCTACAATAAAAATTTGAGATATAACTCAATTCGTAAATTGAGTTATGACATTCGTAATGGGCTGCAAATTCTGCCAGAAAACGCAGCCTGAACCTTCGATACGGAAAAATTCATAAAACGTTCATTTTTCATCGAAAAAATGCTATTCCAGTTGGGTTTGAAACGTTTTTCCTGGAAGTTCATCAAAAAATCAATAAACATAAGTTTTTGACCAGATTTGACCCGGTTACAGATTCATGTTATGTGGTACATACAACTACATAATTACTTGATTTCATATCCGATGTTCACAAGATCAATTTTACACATAGTAACGCTTTCATAATCCTACAATTGACAATTACATACCAAGTTAGCCAATTTAATGTAGTCGTAACATCATGCTTTACTAGTTATCCACATCCTATACACTTAGTTCACACTCATTTTTATATTACCATTATGTCACTAATCCAACTCATGGTGTGCACCACCATTCAAGCATAGGGTACTAGTCCCTAAAGCATACTTTTGCCGAATTACATCATCAACCAACTACCCACATGATTTCCATCCAAAACACATATCTCATGCAAACTTAGCTATCAAGTACAACATTATCACATTCTAAACCAAATTGCCAAATTCTTGCATACAAGTTTCACCTTCTAACTTCACTTAGCCATTTCATCAAACACTTGGCGTGCGTACTAATATCTAAGCATAATGTACAAGTATTTTCTTTCTTTTTTTCTTCCTAGTTCTTTACTTTCAAACATTAGCAACACAAAATACCAAATCAATTTCATACCATTTTCAATCTAACTAGCAAGATGGTCACATATAACATAACATATCAAGAATCGAACAAAGATTAGACATGGGTGACATACCCATGTCGCCATCTCCATCAACCTATGGTGGGTTTCACCTCCAAACACCTAATTGATCAAAATCATGCATAACACATGTTCCGTATGGTGATTCTAACACATAATAACGCTTAATTTTAGACAAATTCGTGGATTGATAAAAAAACCCACTTCTTACAAAATCACCAAATCATAAATTACAACTTACCAAGTGATTTACAGAGCTAAACGATCAAGAATCTTGTTCATGCAAGTTCGATTTCAGCCAGAATCCATCCAATTTGGTCGATTAGGGTTTGAGAAGGGGTTTCCCCTTCTTTCTCTTCTCTGATCGAATACCCACACACGCCCAGGTGTGGGTTTGGGACTTTTAATTTTATTTTTATATTTTATCTTTTATCTTTTTATTCATTCAAAATTAACCCCTCATGTTTGTCACTTGATCAATATTGACCCAAATTTCATTTCCTTACTTGTTTTGCTAGGCATTTAACTAGGTTTAATAACCTAGTTATTACATTTCCTTCTTTTAAACGCGGTAACATACTGGCAACTAAATAATTCGAATTTTGGGGCGTTACACAACAAAGGAAGTAGCCACAGTTGACGATGCTCAGGAAACCTGGATGACCCCAATCGTGAAGTTCCTCAAGGACGGGAAGCTGCCCGAGGGTGATTGGGCAGCACGCAAGGTGAGAGTTAAGGCCCTGCAATACGAACTGATAGATGGGGAGCTCTATCGAAGGTCGTACTTGGGTCCATCGTTAAAGTGTGTTGACAATGAGGAAGCTAAATATGTGGTATGAGAAATACACGAGGGCATATGTGGCATGCATTTTGGGCCAAGGACAGTGGTGGCCAAAGCAATGAATGCGAGGTTCTACTGGCCCATAATGTACGAGACAGCATCAGAGGAAATCAAGAAATGCGACAACTGTCAAGTGCATGCCCCCATGACACATCGCCACAAGCACCCAATGATACCCGTATCAACATCTTGGCCATTCCAGAAATGGGCCATAGATATTATTGGGCTATTCCCTGAGGGTCCCGGAGGGGTCAAGTATGTGGTGGTCGCCATTGATTATTTTACTAAATGGGTTGAGGCAAGGCCCCTGGCGAAGATTACAGGAAAACAGATGAAGCGATTTGTACTGGACAACATTATATGCAGGTACGGGGTACCCATGGAGCTGGTAAGCGACAATGGGGTGCAATTCGCGGGGAAACCTTTTAAGCCATGGTGTGAACAAATGCATATACGCCAAGTGTTTACATCAGTCACTCACGCCCAGAATAATGGTGTGGTAGAAAGAGCAAACCAGAGTGTAATCATAGGGATGAAAGGAAGGCTAGGAAGGAAGCAAAAAGGGTGACTGGAGGAGCTACCTTTCATCTTGTGGGCATACAGTGTCACACCCTGACTTTTGCCGAAGCGTGGTTATTTGGTATGACTTCTTAATACCATAGCATTCAATCATAACAATGCTATATGATAACAACATGAGATGTTCATCCATTAATTAAGATTAGAAAATACCACAACATACTTGTTTGAAAAGTTGACACCAAACTTAAGTTACAAACCACAACATGTTCAAATGAGTTCATCAAGACTCGACAAAAGATCGTAAATAAAACCGGGTTTAGAAACATGTATCCCATCCAGGAATAGGACACATCTTCTAAACTCTACTACCCCGGATGACATCTTTTATTTAAACGCAGCTTGAAAACACATGCATACCCTTGCCAGATCCACTAGTTCCCTGAAATACATGTAATTTGAAAAATCAACAAAAGTTGAGCGAGTTCATGTGTGAGTGTATGAATAAACCTTTAAAGTATGTCTGTATGAATGTATGTCCTTGGTATGTAGCAATAAGGAAAAAGAGATCACCAATGGGTTGCAAAGCCAATGGTATGTGTGAAATGGTGCAGGAAAACTCAAACCTAGCATATTTGTATCGGGCCTCCGGCTGGAAGACATAGTCACCACTATGGGCCACCCTGGTCCCTATGGGTGTGGGCTCGCTACACCCAAATAGATCTATCACTCATGTCCCTCGGTCCTACGACGAGGATTAATGGCCTTAAGTGTTGTACCCATCCTTCACATTATCTAGTAGTAACCCTCCTTAGCTAACCATACCATGTATAAAAGTTTGTAATAACCGTAACATGTATTTCACCCCCGACGTATAAAACTGAAAACAGTAAAAGAAAAGGGGGACATGAACTCACTGTATTGCGTCCTCAGCTCGTAACTCAAACTCTGTCAGCAAACACGACTACCATACAGTGTACTAACGTCCATTAGACGAACGGGTCGTGCCTTTGCTTAGTATTTATGTTTTGGAGTTACGTTTCTAATGTTATTCCAAGTTGTATAACTGTTTGTCAAAATAATTAATATTTCAACTTAAATTATATTTAGTTTTGGAATAATTGTTTAAGCAATATCTCTGTATTAATACTTTTCAAGTCTTTAACTTCGTATTTCCTTCCCAAGGATGGGGTATTTTATACATGTATATTTGTATTATTGTATTTGTAATTTCCGAAATAATATATTTCCAAGTCTCACTTCAGAAAATATATTTGTAAACTCATTTTGTCCCGAAAATAATGTGTTGTCCAGAAAATATATATTTTTCTCAAAAATCATATATCTTCTAACTATACTAGGAAAATATATTTTTATTTCCCAAAAATAATATATTTCTCCTTGTCCAAAAATAATATTTACCAAAAAAAATATATATAAGTAACGGTATTGTTTTGGATAGTAAATTTCACGGTACTTTGTTAAGTTATATTATTTTACCCTAAAATAATATAACCATTTCACCAAGTATACAAACAATCACACAAGTGTCTTAATATGTATATATATTCTAAATATATATGTTTACCCATTTTTATTTATAAAAACCAACCTACAATATTTGTATTTTTGTTACAAAAATTATGGCAAAGTTTATATCGAAAGCTTATGATCAAAATGTACTTGTAAATACTTGTCAGAAAATATTTTTCTAAGTGTTTATATTTTTAGAAAATTTTGCCATAGTTTCCCCTAAAAATGGAGGTGTCCATGCTATCAAAGCATATCATTTTCTTTTCAAAAATCATCCCAACAATCAATAATCAATCTACACTTACCAAGTGCAAAAATTATACAATATATATAACAATATGAGCTTGAACTTTTATTAAAACTTGTAGTAACTTGGTAGGGTGTTTAGTAGGTTTAGTTACCCCTTAAAGTGCGTTTATTACTTTACAAATCTCATTCTTAACGAAACTAGGTGTTTACAACTTGTAAACATATTCTACAAAAATGTTTATTCATAACATCTTCTTGTTTCTCTAGTATCTCTACACTTGTTTTATCACAAAAAAATAGTGTAGTTTTAAGTAAGAATCAAGTTCTACTAAAAATCATATTTTGAACTTGGTTTTCTTGGAAAATCATTCATGAATCTTAGATTCATAAGATTACTAGCTCACTTTATTTATTATTTTTCAAGAATCATCTTATCATTCAAGTTCATGCTCATGCATGAGGATGATCTTCTTGTGTTAGCACATAATCATCCTCTAACTTGCTAGATCATGTGTTTAATCACAATCTAGCAAGCTCCTTATGATGATCAACATCATAATCTCAAATAAACAACAACAAGTATCATACATAAACTTAAACAACATTATTTCATCGATATACCATTATATGTAAGTTTTATGTTCATGATTCATGTTTAAGTCTTTTAGGGTTCTTGTGATTTATAACATAACACATCTTTTAACAAATCAAAATTAGAAGTATCAAGGAGTCAAGAGAGTCTTACTACTAGCTCTAAGCTAGGGAAGAACACAAGAGAATGAAGGTGACAAAGATGGATGATAAAAGCAAGTGATGAAGGTTCTTCAAGTTCTACAAGCTTCAAGCTTCATAAAACACCTTCTAGCTCCTTGGAATGATCTTGGAATGAGAGGATGATGGATGTAAGGTGGTGGTGGTGGCGGCACTATCTAGGCCGAGAGGGGAGAGGAAGAGAGTGAGAGAGATGAGTGAAGTTGTGAAGTGAAAATGAAATGATCTCTTGTAATCATAGGCCATACTTATAATGATCTCTTCCAATATCTTGTTCACTAGATCAAGCAAGATCAAATATAATAAGGAAATAAAATCTAGTGGGGTATGGTGGTGGGTCCTTGTGACCGTAAATCATGAGGGGGGGGGGGGTTAATTGTAAGTTTGAATGGTAACTTGGATAACTAGTTGAAGGTTAAGTGAAAAGTCTAGGGTTTTAAGTGTATGACACATTATATAGTGTGTTAGGGTGTTCGGGGATCATAACTAGTCCAAAAAATAATTAAACAATGTTTCTAGTAAAATTTTGGTGTTCCGGGTAATGTCCGGTTGTTTGGTTAGATACCGGTTCTGTCACACCCCAACCGATGGCGGAAACATCGGGGCATGGCACTGAGCGAAACAGATTGTCCAGAAGTTTCCATAACAATTATCAATACTATTCAATTTAAATAATACGTCCCATACCGTATCTCAAACAGTAAAATAATTATTACAGACAAAAATCCAGGCAAATATTCTATTCCGACAACTCAGATTTAAAATAGTCAGCAATTGTTTATCTGCTTCTAGAGACCCTTAGTTTGACCACTACAGACAACTATTTGTTGGGCTCTAAAGCTTTATTCTAGCTTCAAATTCCTACCAAGTGTGCGTCCTAAGCACCTGTCACATACGTTAAAATAAAGTCAATACATAAAATGTAAAGGTGAGCATACAAGTTTGATAATAGCATATAGAGTTCGAATTCGTTTACGCATAACCAGCACGTACACATAGTGAAATGAAGCACGTTAGTTATCGACATAGATCCATCGATACCAATGACTGCGGGTTGACTGCCCGAGGCAGTTCGCAATACATGATTACCACCGTAATCCATGCAAGTAATTTTCCTTAACAACCCCTGTGTGAACGGGTGCTGAGTCCAAACTATAGTACTATCGTTGCTAAGGCAGGTAGACAGCATTCCATGTGTAAACATAACAAACAAGCATTCATAAGCCACGTATAACATGCATTAACGGTTAGCGTTCAAATAGAATTGAGTAGTGTGATTGTTGTAGTTTGAATATTCGTAACGTATGTAACACCCAAAAGTGCGTAAAGCAAAAAGGGATCGAGTATACTCACAGCGGTTAATGGATCGAAGGGAGCGCTTAGCGAGTAAGGTTAGCCTGAATAGATTCGATAGCATAACGATAAGTGACGTTTTATGCGTCAAATAGTGCAAAGTGTAAATGGGGCGGATAATGGTTCGATCGGATGGTAATCCGATCGGACAGCAATCCGTGCGGATAACAATCCGTTCGGATGGTCATCCGGTCGGACAGCTCGTCTGGTTGGATGACGATTCGAGTTGATTGTTTCTTCCTATAAGAAGGATGTGTTTGTGTATGATGGCTTGACTTTTGAAGTTTTCGTTGTAGCATTTTGAAAGCATTGAAGTATCTCTATCCATCCAGTCGGTCGATCGGATGGTTAGTCGTGCGGATGACAATCTGTTCGGATGGTCATCCGGTCGAACAGTGGTCCGGTCGGACGGCAACCTAGTGGTGAGATTACTTAGTGAAGGCAAGTTCGCAGCAAGAGTGTCACTCGATCGGATGTCCATCCGATCGGGTGGCAACCCTGTTAATGAACATGTTGAAAATTGTTCGAGTCTTTAAAGTCTTAGTATCTCATGATCCGAAGAGTAATCCAGTCAGATGGTCGTTCGGTCGGATTGCAATTCGTTCGATACTCAAACTTCAGGTAAGGTTGTTTAAAGGTGGGACCCAAGTGTGATCCGTTTGGATGGCAATCCGTTCGGATGACCTATCCGTTCGGACAGCAGTCCGGTCGGACAGCATTCCGTTCCGGTTATTCCGTTCGTCCTACACTTGGTCGTTTTTATGGTTTGTCGTTATGTCGAGACGTTTTGACAACGTGTTAACCAACAGAACCCCCATTTTGACCCAGCCGTCCAACCTGACTAGGAATCACCCTAGTTTGGCCAGTTACCGGCTCGAGACGGTTGTTCTTGATTAACCCGAAATTGGTAGCCTCGTGGGTAGAATACAGATCTTGAGCTAGTACAACACTACGATCGAGTAGAAGACTAGATCAGGGTCGGATCCTATCGGTTTTGAGTACATTGAGTGCGAAAGAGTTGAAAGAAAGTTAGAAACCATCTTTCAATCCTTTTTCACCCCGTTTATGTTGGGATCTTTGCAAGATCTTTGTGGAAATCGGTTAGATCTAAGTTGTTCTTGGTGGATTGAGGCCAAAACATGAAGTTCTTGAAGAACACATGGTGACGTCATCCTAGAACACCCGAAATCTAGTGATTTCACGGTTAAAAGTTAAGATTTAGAAGATAGAAAGGTGTAGGAGTGCGTGTAGATCGAGAAAGTACAAGATTTAGGACGAGATCTTACCTTGATCGAGAGAAATCGAAGAAAAGGTGGGGAGCACGAGCTGTTCGGACAGAGGGTTTCCAAAAGTAGAAAGAATGACAATGACAGGGGTATTTATAGGATTCCAAAAGAGGAAAGGGCCGTCCGATCGGATGGCACACCGCTCGAATGACTTATCC
Source organism: Helianthus tuberosus (assembly GCA_030545235.1). NCBI lineage: Eukaryota > Viridiplantae > Streptophyta > Magnoliopsida > Asterales > Asteraceae > Helianthus > Helianthus tuberosus. The sequence goes on from CM060363.1 coordinate 174,638,246, forward strand.
GGTCGGATGGCACCTGGCCTGTGGCATTGTGGCTATCCGGTCGGATGGCTATCCGGCCGGATGGCACTTAGTTTGAATGTTTGACGCGACGATTTTTGCTGAGTCGATTTCGATTGCGAGCGGTTCGATACGATCAGGTTTCCTAGTCAAATTACTTTCAGTCCCAATCACTCATATCGAGCACTATCCCTTCTCCACTAATTGTCATAGTTCCATTGTAATTCGAGTTCGATGTCGATTGAGTTCGATTGCCTTTCGAGTTCGATTGCGTTTCGATTGCTTACCACAACACAACATAAATAAACTTGCACAAGTAATCACATAAAGCACACACACGTATAACAACAACCAATAAGCATGGATCGAGCTGCGATTCGGTGTCGATTTGATTTAGCATAGCTTGATTATCAGTTGATTAACTTTATCGCATTGTTACTTCTTATAGTTCACAGTCGTAAGTCGTTTGAATAATACGTCGGTGGCTTGTAATTAACAACACTTACTCCACATAATACAAATAAAATAAAGAAATTTCTATAAATCAAATTCGTATCAGCGGTCGTTGACTTGACCTTGACTTTGACTTTGACTTGTGAAAACACGGGGTGTTACAGCCTCCCCTTGTTTAGGGAATTTCGTCCCGAAATTAGGCTGGAAGCTGTACAATGCCGTGAATCACGTTTGAGAACCTTCTCTTTCTAGACTTTCTCTTTAAACAACTGCGGGTACTTAGCCTTCATGTCGCTTTCGAGTTCCCAAGTGAACTCTGCGCCTCGTTTGCCTTCCCATCGGACTTTCACAATAGGAATGCGAGAGCGTTTGAGCTGCTTGGTTTGGCGGTCCATGATTTCGACAGGCTTTTCCACGAAGTGTAATGTTTCGTTCACTTGCAGATCCTCGAGAGAAACGTGTAAGTCGTGGTGGACATTACTAAGTTCTTCCGGTAGTTCGAGTCTGTAGGCGACTTTTCCGATCCTTTCCAGAATCTTAAAAGGTCCATTATATCGAGGCGCGAGCTTTCCTTTCTTGCCGAATCGGACCACACCCTTCCAAGGTGATACCTTTAGGAGTACGTAGTCACCAACGTCAAATTCAAGGGGCTTGCCTCGTTTATCGGCATAACTTTTCTGTCGATTCCGAGCTTTCACCAGGTTGTCTCGAATTTGGAAAATTATGTCTGTCATTTCTTGTAATAGCTCGGGACCGGTTAATTGCGAATGACCGATCTCGTGCCACACAATAGGGGATCGACATCTTCTTCCGTATAAAGCCTCGAATGGTGCCATTTGGATGCTAGAATGATAGCTGTTGTTATACGAGAATTCGACTAACGGCAGGTATTTATCCCAATTACCACCGAAGTCTATGACACACGATCGGAGCATGTCTTCAAGAGTACGAATCATTCTTTCAGTCTGACCGTCTGTTTGAGGGTGGAAAGCGGTACTTAGATTAAGCGATGTACCGAGTGCCGTTTGAAATGTTTCCCACAGTCCCGAGGTAAACCGAGCATCACGATCAGAGATGATGTCACGAGGCGTCCCATGATTACAAATGATCTCGTCGGTGTAGATTCGGGCTAATCATTCTACCTTGTAGTCTTCCCGTATTGGCAAAAAGTGAGCTGATTTAGTCAAACGGTCGACCACAACCCAAATGCTGTCGTGACCTGATGACGTGTGCGGTAGCTTGGTTATAAAGTCCATAGCTATACTTTCCCACTTCCACATGGGTATGGGTGGTTGTTCGAGTAAGCCAGAGGGTCTTTGATGTTCAGCCTTGACTCTAGCACAAGTAAGGCATTTTCCAACATAGAGAGCAATATCCCTCTTCATGCCCGGCCACCAGTACTTATAGCGAAGGTCCTGGTACATTTTGTCGGCACCGGGATGAATAGAATACTGGGATTTGTGGGCTTCGTCCATCAAGATTTGTCACAAATTGGTTCGTTTGGGAATCCAAATTCGGTCTAGAAAGTGGAATATCCCATTCGATTTTTTCACAAGCTGGGCTCCATCGTGGTAGATTCTTTCTTTCTTCAGGGTGCGTTTGTTAAAACACGCGTGTTGAGCGTCGCGGATGAGGGTTTCGAGATCGTGTTGGGCTTGAATATTGCGAGTGCTAAGGAGATAGCTCCGTATGCTAAGTGCGTCGGCAACAACGTTTGCCTTGCCTGGGTGATAACGGATCTCACAGTCGTAATCGTTGAGAAGTTCTACACATCGGCGTTGACGCATATTAAGTTCCTTCTGATTAAAGATATGTTGCAGGCTCCTATGATCGGTGAAGATCGTACACTTGGTACCATACAGGTAGTGTCGCCAAATCTTTAATGCAAAAACAACTGCGCCTAGCTCGAGATCATGGGTTGTATAGTTCTTCTCGTGGACTTTGAGCTGACGAGATGCGTAAGCTATGACCTTGTCCCGTTGCATGAGAACACAACCAAGACCAAGGTTGGAAGCATCACAATAGACAATGAAATCATTGTTTCCGTCGGGCAATGTGAGAACAGGAGCGTTGCAAAGCATGTGCTTGAGGGTTCGAAAGGCAGACTCTTGTTTAGTTCTCCAAACAAAAGGCTTGTCTTTATGCGTGAGATCGGTAAGTGGCACAACGATCTTTGAAAATCCTTCGATAAACCGTCGATAATAGCCCGCTAGTCCAAGAAAAGAACGGACTTCAGACGGGTTCTTAGACGTAATCCAGCTCTTAACAGCTTCAATCTTCGCAGGATCGACGTGAATACCTTGACTATTAACAATGTGACCTAGAAACTAGACTTCCTCCAACCAGAACTCACACTTGGAGAACTTGGCATAGAGTTGGTTCCCCTGGAGTAACTCGAGAACCAAACGTAGATGTTGCGCGTGTTCGGCTTTCGATTTGGAATAGATCAAGACATCGTCGATGAATACGATGACGAAACGGTCGAGATACGGCTTACACACGCGATTCATCAGATCCATGAAAACCGTTGGTGCGTTGGTTAAACCAAAAGGCATGACAACGAATTCATAGTGGCCGTAACGGGTGCGAAACGCGGTTTTGGGTATATCCTCCTCCTGTATGCGCAGTTGGTGATAACCTGAACGTAGGTCGATCTTCAAGAAACACGTAGCACCTTGCATTTGATCAAACAAATCATCGATACGAGGTAGGGGATAGCGGTTCTTGATAGTTAACTTATTCAATTCCCGATAGTCGATGCACATCCTGAACGACCCATCCTTCTTTTTAACGAAAAGGACTGGCGCGCCCCAAGGAGAGGTGCTCGGGCGAATGAAGCCTTTCTCAAGTAATTCATGGAGTTGGGTTGAGAGCTCACACATTTCCGACGGCACGAGACGATAAGGAGCCTTGGCAATAGGGTTGGCTCCAGGAATGAGGTCAATACGAAAGTCATATCACGACTTGGCGGTAGTCCAGGAAGATCCTCTGGGAAAAATTATGAAATTCTCGAACCACAGGAACGTCTTTCACTTCCTTCTTCTCTTTCTTTTCCTTCTCCGCTACTACAATGTTAGCCAAGAAAGCCCTGTATTCCTTACGGAGATACTTGCTAGCTTGAACACATGACATGAGCTTGAGGCCTTTCGCAGTAGTATCACCGTATACACACAATAAGTCACCATTCGCGAGCGAGAATCGAATCATCTTGTCGAAGCACACAACTTCAGCATGGTTTTCTCTAAGAAAATCCATGCCTACTATGACGTCAAAACTTCCGAGTTGCATCGGAATAAGGTCGATTGGGAAGATGTGATATTGAGCTCAAGAGTACAATCACGAAGAACAGAATTGACGGCGACGGTTCTTCCGGTAGCGACTTCAACATCGAACGTCGAGGAGAGTTGGGAGCGTTTACGACTAAGGAGTTTCTCGAATTCGAATGACACAAAGCAATTATCGGCTCCAGTATCAAACAAACATGAAGCATAAATACCATTCACAAGGAACGTACCATTGACCACGTTGTTGTCGGCCTGGGCTTGACGCACGTTGATGTTGAAAGTTCTGGCGCGTGCTGCCTGTTGTTGCTGCTGCTGAGGCTGCTGTTGCTGAGGTTCTTGTTTCACGACCCTGTTTGGGCACATGTTGGCGAAATGGTTCGGGTCGCCACATGCGAAGCAGGCTCTGGCTTTGACCGCGGGTGCCGGAGGAGCTTGTTGACCCTGAAGGGCGGTGAGTAGGGCTTGAGGAGCAGGAGCTTGTCGAATACGGCAGTTGGCAGTAAAATGACCGTATGTATTGCAGTGAGCACAAAAACGGCAAGCAATGGCAGTCGGATGGTGGTAGGTGCAAGTAGGGCAGAGCGGGTGTGGCCCAGTGTATGCACATTTTGCAGGCGGTGCATTGGCCACAGGCACCGCTACTTGACGCTGTTGGGCTGGTACAGCTTGAATTGGTTCAGCAGTGATCGCACTGTTCTTGTTGTTGGAGCTGTTCTTTCTCTTGTTCTTCCTCTTGTTGTTCGATGTGGTGGGTTCAGCAGTTGGTGCGGTAGTAGTAGCTTGATGCAGGTGCTTCGGAGTTTTATCCCAGACACCAGCCTTAACCCTCTTGTCGTTGATTTCGGCGGCCAGTAGGTAAGTTTCTTCGATCGTCTTAGTCTTAGCCGCTTGCACGAAATCTGCGACGCAGTCGGGCAAAGCTCGGATGTACTTCTTGATTGTGATCTCTGGAGTTTTGACTTGATCGGGACAGATGATGCAGAGCTGTTTGAAACGAGAAGTGACAGCAGCATTGTCACCTTCATGCTGATGTATGTGCCAGAATTCATCTTCTAGCTTTTGACGTTCGTGAGGAGGGCATAATTCCTCTAGCATGACTTCCTTGAGCTCGTCCCACGACAGTCCGTAGGCTGCATCGTTCCCTCGCTTGTTCCTCTCGGCCGTCCACCAGTCTAGTGCACGGGACTGGAAAACGCCGGTAGCATTCAGAGTTCGAAGGTCATCAGGGCAACCACTCTGTCGTAAAGTAACCTCAATGGAATCAAACCATTGGAATAGTGCAGTAGGACCTCCTTCGCCAGTGAATTCCTTTGGCCCACACGATTTGAATTGCTTGAAATTGAAGGGCCTTGTGGTAGCTTTAGGAGCATCGGTCCTTGATTCCTCAGATGACTTGTTAGCATTCTCGTAAACATCACTTACAGCCTTTGCTACACTTTTAGCGATGATGGCTGCCAGGCATTTGTCTCTCTTCTCTTGACGAGAAAGTGTGTGACGGGATCCAGATGACATTGTCTGCAATAGACATCGTCACAGGACTCAACACATCGTATTCGAATCTCACCTCACACGTCTACTAATTTCTAAAGCTCAGGAACACACATATTCATGTAAACACATAACACATAGAGCACAAAATCGCGTAAACACATAAACACGTAGAGCACATAATCACATAACACCTAAGTACGTAAAGCACAGAAGTCAAGAAAGCACATACGCATTTAATCACTAGAGGCAGTCAGAAAACAGAAACTTATTATTCAAAGTCTGCGATCGTTCGAGAATAGCGTAGTATAAGCGTATATCATAGTATGAAGTTGCCCATAATTCAACGATTTGTTAACGTTTTGGGGTAGAAATGCAGTGCGAGTCATGTGTGTCGATCGAAGTGAAGGCACAAATCGGTTAATTCTTCCAAAATTAAGCACGTAAACAGGTAATTGCACATAAAACACATAAAATTGACGAATTATCAGAGTCAGCAGTAGCGGGCTCAGATTCGAAATACATAAAAATCGAGAGGTAGATTGTCTGCGGCTAGTAGACTTTGACTAACCAAGGTGGTTCAACTATTCATAATGACTTGTCATTCATGTCTGACTTCAGAACTGTGCTTTTGCCTCGATTCTTGGGCGTTTGTCACACATCCCGTTAGTCATATCAAGACTTCAGGTCATTGGAGTCCGTCGAGACCTCGGTGAGAGTTTTGTAAAATGTGCGGGACAAGTCGTCAAGGTTAGGGTTTCACCCCTTGCTTAACAACTTCGTCCTTGTTTTTGATAAAATGGAGGAGATTATTCATCAAAATATGGGTTTCACCCCTGATTTGGTATAATTCCCCCGCTGAACAAGCGTTCGTTATTGAAAATAATGAAGAGATCATTGATAAGTTGACAAAATAGCACTGATTAAGCAATCTAGTCGGGAGTTTGCGGTTTTCACACCTAATCTCGACTTTATCGCCTATTTATAGTTGAAAATTTGAGTGCAGTGATAGGGTAGTATGAGCGAGAATAGCGAGGAATAAGATCGTACATAATCCCTACTGGATGTGCTCGAGTCGGTCTGTTGGTTCCTAACTATAGTCCAGGTTTCTAAGACTCCGACTCGGACTAGGTCGAGTCTTGCCTAATTCCCTATAGTTATGGCTCTGATACCAATCTGTCACACCCCAACCGATGGCGGAAACATCGGGGCATGGCACTGAGCGAAACAGATTGTCCAGAAGTTTCCATAACAATTATCAATACTATTCAATTTAGATAATACGTCCCATACCGTATCTCAAACAGTAAAATAATTATTACAGACAAAAATCCAGGCAAATATTCTATTCCGATAACTCAGATTTAAAATAGTCAGCAATTGTTTATCTGCTTCTAGAGACCCTTAGTTTGACCACTACAGACAACTATTTGTTGGGCTCTAAAGCTTTATTCTAGCTTCAAATTCCTACCAAGTGTGCGTCCTAAGCACCTGTCACATACGTTAAAATAAAGTCAATACATAAAATGTAAAGGTGAGCATACAAGTTTGATAATAGCATATAGAGTTCGAATTCGTTTACGCATAACCAACACGTACACATAGTGAAATGAAGCACGTTAGTTATCGACATAGATCCATCGATACCAATGACTGCGGGTTGACTGCCCGAGGCAGTTCGCAATACATGATTACCACCGTAATCCATGCAAGTAATTTTCCTTAACAACCCCCGTGTGAACGGGTGCTGAGTCCAAACTATAGTACTATCGTTGCTAAGGCAGGTAGACAGCATTCCATGTGTAAACATAACAAACAAGCATTCATAAGCCACGTATAACATGCATTAACGGTTAGCGTTCAAATAGTATTGAGTAGTGTGATTGTTGTAGTTTGAATAGTCGTAACGTATGTAACACCCAAAAGTGCGTAAAGCAAAAAGGGATCGAGTATACTCACAGCGGTTAATGGATCGAAGGGAGCGCTTAGCGAGTAAGGTTAGCCTGAATAGATTCGATAGCATAACGATAAGTGACGTTTTATGCGTCAAATAGTGCAAAGTGTAAATGGGGCGGATAATGGTTCAATCGGATGGTAATCCGATCGGACAGCAATCCGTGCGGATAACACTCCGTTCGGATGGTCATCCGGTCGGACAGCTCGTCTGGTCGGATGACGATTCGAGTGGATTGTTTCTTCCTATAAGAAGGATGTGTTTGTGTATGATGGCTTGACTTTTGAAGTTTTCGTTGTAGCATTTTGAAAGCATTGAAGTATCTCTATCCATCCAGTCGGTCGATCGGATGGTTAGTCGTGCGGATGACAATCCGTTCGGATGGTCATCCGGTCGGACAGTGGTCCGGTCAGACGGCAACTTAGTGGTGAGATTACTTAGTGAAGGCAAGTTCACAGCAAGAGTGTCACTCGATCGGATGTCCATCCGATCGGGTGGCAACCCTGTTAATGAACATGTTGAAAATTGTTCGAGTCTTTAAAGTCTTAGTATCTCATGATCCGAAGAGTAATCCAGTCAGATGGTCGTCCGGTCGGATTGCAATTCGTTCGATACTCAAACTTCAGGTAAGGTTGTTTAAAGGTGGGACCCAAGTGTGATCCGTTCGGATGGCAATCCGTTCGGATGACCTATCCGTTTGGACAGCAGTCCGGTCAGACAGCATTCCGTTCCGGTTGTTTCGTTCGTCCTACACTTGGTCGTTTTTATGGTTTGTCGTTATGTCGAGACGTTTTGACAACGTGTTAACCAACAGAACCCCCATTTTGACCCAGACGTCCAACCCGACTAGGAATCACCCTAGTTCGGCCTGTTACCGGCTCGAGACGGTTGTTCTTGATTAACCCGAAATCGGTAGCCTCGTGGGTAGAATCCAGATCTTGAGCTAGTACAACACTACGATCGAGTATAAGACTAGATCAGGGTCGGATCCTATCGGTTTTGAGTACATTGAGTGCGAAAGAGTTGAAAGAAAGTTAGAAACCATCTTTCAATCCTTTTTCACCACGTTTAGGTTGGGATCTTTGCAAGATCTTTGTGGAAATCTGTTAGATCTAAGTTGTTCTTGGTGGATTGAGGCCCAAACATGAAGTTCTTGAAGAACACATGGTGACGTCATCCTAGAACACCAGAAATCTAGTGATTTCAAGGTTAAAATCTAGTGATTTCAAGGTTAAAAGTTAAGATGGCTATCCGGCCGGATGGCACTTGGTTTGAATGTTTGACGCGACGATTTTTGCTGAGTCGATTTCGATTGCGAGCGGTTCGATACGATCAGGTTTCCTAGTCAAATTACTTTCAGTCCCAATCACTCATATCGAGCACTATCCCTTCTCCACTAATTGTCATAGTTCCATTGTAATTCGAGTTCGATGTCGATTGAGTTCGATTGCCTTTCGAGTTCGATTGCGTTTCGATTGCTTACCACAACACAACATAAATAAACTTGCACAAGTAATCACATAAAGCACACACACGTATAACAACAACCAATAAGCATGGATCGAGCTGCGATTCGGTGTCGATTTGATTTAGCATAGCTTGATTATCAGTTGATTAACTTTATCGCATTGTTACTTCTTATAGTTCACAGTCGTAAGTCGTTTGAATAATACGTCGGTGGCTTGTAATTAACAACACTTACTCCACATAATACAAATAAAATAAAGAAATTTCTATAAATCAAATTCGTATCAGCGGTCGTTGACTTGACCTTGGCTTTGACTTTGACTTGTGAAAACACGGGGTGTTACAGGTTCGTTAAAGTGTCAAGCTATTCCGTCTAATGATTTTATGTTACTTTTTGTGACACTTTTAATTCCCGACACTTAGGAAAGCATTCAGGACCATTTAGTCAAATTTTTGCATGTAACTAGCTTGTTAAAAAGCTGAATTTTGCTGAAAAATGCAGAATTCTGCACTATAAGTGGGTTTTAGGCACTTTCCGGCACTTTATCTATCACCTAGTGACGCAGTTTTCTGGTCCTTACTTCCCTACACACCATAGTAGTGTAGTACATTGTCCCTGGCCCATACTGGGTCTCAAAACACTGTCTGTCTATGTACTGATCCCCGTCAGCATATTCCTGCTCTATCCGTTAACTGTGCTAACCGTGCTTTGTGCATCATGTATGTCAATAAAGTTTGTATGTGATAATGATGTGACATTATGTAATATGTGATGCACATGTAAGTATGATGCAGTAATCAGAAAGCAGTTAAGTAATTCAGCACAGTCATTAAGCCCTTAATTAATATTAATTAATTGTACGGATACCTGGATTTATGAGGGTTGTCACATACAGAACCACTCCCAAAGATTGCAACGAGGAGACCCCCTTCAGCTTGACCTACGGGACCGAAGTTGTCATCTCAACTGAGATTGGGTCCCCCACTGCAAGAATAAAGCTAAGGGAAGGTGAGAACAAGCAGGAGCTCCGGATGAACCTCAACTTGCTTGAAGAAATAAGGGAGATAGCAGCGGTAAAAGAGGCCAAATACAAGAAGCAACGTGAGATCTATTACAACTCCAGAATGAAGAAGCTCAGTCTGATACCCGGAGACTTGGTTTTGAGGGCAAACGAAGCCAGCCTACAGGAAAGTACGGGAAAGCTGGGACCTAACTGGGAGGGGCCCTACCGAGTCACTTGGGCTAATGGCAAGGGAAGCTGCAAATTGGAGACACTCCAGGGGAATGAGCTTCCAAGAACCTGGAACCTCATGCAACTCCGGAAATACTACATGTGAAAGGCATGATTCATCCTCAAAAAAGGGACTAGTGAAAAACGGCTTAGAAACCACTTTTATAAAAGCTAACTGCTAGCTAAGGTCTGTCCCAGGAAAAACATTTTGTGTAATCATGTACTGGAGGACTGAGTCCCCAAACACATATGATAATGAACAATCTGCTTGTTCTTTTTGGCAAATTACGGGTAATGTATTAAGGCAGACGTGCCTAGAAACTACAGACCCAATAACAATCAACACACGCATAAAATAGTGTACGATGCACACTAAGTGCCCGGCTGTGGGGCAAGGCAAGTCCTAGCTAGCCCGGAAGAAGCAGACAAACAAGCTAAAAAACATAATCTTTGATTATAAGTGTCACACCCCGATATTTCCACGTACTACCGGTGGGCCCGGTGGGGAGTATCGTGACGTAGTTAATATCATCATGGTAATAATCACAGTTTAATGCACAACGGAAGTCTTAAAGTAATAATACAAACTGGATTGAAAGTATAATAAAATATTACACAACGGTTGTAAGTGGATCCACAGGCGGATATAAAACAGAAAGGAAATATTGTTCAACAGATTTAAAGTATTAAAAGCTTGCAAGACTCTTTATTTAATACTCGGAGTTTCCAGCCCATTACGCGTAGTACCTGCACTTAACCTTTTTGAAAAATACGTCAGTTTACACTGGTAAATACAATTAACTGACTCTTTTGAAAACATTTAAGAAAAATTGATTTGAATGCACAAGGCACAAATATTCTTTTATAACTTGGGACAATTATTAAAAATAATATTGTATACAGATTTATATGTTTGTCGTACGTTCAGGATCCGGGATAGAAGCTGGAACAAGAATAATAGACACACCACATAATATAAACCCACGACGAGATATCCTCAACAGGCGGGTATATCTTTTTACATACGCACTGTCAAGTGTATGCCTACACCCCGTGCTTAAGTCGTGGTCATTCCAATGAATGAGCCAAGGATATCCAGGACATGGTCATTAACCCCCCAAAGGCTTAGATCAAACAAAACAGATTAAAACGGGTTATCTCAATGATTTAACCACTAATCGATTAAAGATTCAATACCCGACCAAGCGGTATTATTAAATACCGTATCCCAAGCCCGTATAACGGAAAATAAGTTAAAAGTATTTACCTGAGCAAAATATAATTTTATTCTCAGCCGTATATCAATTCAGCAAGTACAAGTAGCTTTTACTGGGCTCCTAATCTGGAACGAAGGTTTTAATAACCTATTAGATTCCTAACGGGTCTTATTTAAGTTATAACTTTAGACAAGTTAGTTTTAAAGAAAAGTTTAAGGTACGAAACGCAAGATTAAGCGATGACCGGATTAGAATGTGATTCAGCCCCAACAAGTATGAAGACTTGTATAAAATGGGTAAACTAAATGCATTCTGGATTTTGAAGTAAAAATGATAAGGTTTGACCCGTTTTGGCTAATTTATGCAAACTAGTTACATAAACCGTGCCGAACGCGTATATGCATAACGGGTAACCGAATGAGTCATGAACATGTTCCATAAGTTATTATGCTTAAAATATGTTATGAAATTAGTAGGATATCTTCCATTATGCCCAAAACGAATTTAAAAACAATTTATGCCCCGTAGGGGTATTTTGGTCATTTTAAAGTTTATAAAAGAGGTTAAATGGTAATCTGAGGTTCTGGTCTAAAATAATCAGTAAAAATATTTATTTTAACAATTTATATCATTAAGATATCATACATATGTGAAATTTATCATTTATGGCCAAACTATGCTCCGCAGGGGCATTTTGGTCATTTCACATATGCTTTAAGGGTTAAATTTGGAAATCTGAGTTCAAAACTTATACTTACTGTTAAAGTATAAAAATTTATTCATAACATCAGTAGGTAGTGAGTCTTAGGTGCTAAATATGGTTTTAAACCATACTATGCGCCTAAATCGCATAAAAGTCGGTATTTGACGATATTTGGGTTGTTTAAGGGAATCTGAGATTTTGATCAGTCTCTACTATTTAAAATAATTTATTTAATGTATAAAATCCATAGAAAAAGGTTTGACATGTAAAGGATGTGTAAAACTCATTTTATTAGCGAAAAGGGCATTATCGTCAATTACCGAGTCTATGCAAGAACTCTATGTTATGGTTAGTTTAAAATTTAACAAAAATTTCCAAAAATCCCTAAATATTATATCTTAACAGTAGGTGGCAATTTTGGTGCCAAAAATTGGGTTTAACTATGATTTATGCCAAAAATGCCATTAAATTAATAAAAAGCTTTCATTTTACGATATCGTGCACAACTTTCATTTTAGACCAGAAACGGATGTAAAATTTTTAGGACATACTTATAAATCAGTAATGAAGATTTTTGTCCACTCACATTTCCAAAAATCTCGTTTTTATATTAAAAGGGCAAAATGGTCAATTTTAAACAATGATGGAACATGCATGTAAATCTCAGATTTCTAAGGAACCATGTAGTATAACTTCAGAGAGTTATACTAACATATAATATGGTCCCAAAGGAACCCTAAGGCATAACTAAACTAAGCTAAATCGGGTCAGAACTGAAAGTAAAAGCAAAAGTCTACTTTTGCGACTTTCGGTTGCGAACCGAGCCTAAACTCAGAATTGTCGGGTTGAACATGCCTAAACATGTTCTTATATTATTTACCAAGCTATTTTAGTGTTAAAAACATGTTCCATAACTTCTACATTATCAGTTATGAATTATTTTGTGAAAATGGACTCGTTTGACTTTTTATTAAATAGTTTGACCCGACAATTGACCAAGTAAAAGTGATAATCAGTAGGTGCCCTTCTAAGGGTTTATTACCTACATAATTATCAACTCATAGCCACTTTCAATTTGAATAATGGCTGGACCGTTAGTGATTAATCACAAAGTCAAAGCATCATTATGATAACTTTTGTTGGTGCATACGTCTGTCGACTTCGTCTTGTATCGAGTCTTGTAATAAAATAGTTAGATCGAGTCACGTAGTTCAGGACAATAAAGTTTTAGAGATCATTTCCCACGAAATGTCTATTCCCCACGAAATAGACATGACATTTTCAAGGGGAATTAACATGGCACTTTCAAGGGGAATTAGAAACTCTATAAATAGGGAGTTTAGTCATTTCATTTAGAACTTCTTCCATTCCAGCAGCGAAGCTCTGCTGAAGTGTCTACAGGTCTGTAACAGTGTCAAATCAATAAACAAGACGGTTAAACTACTTTCTAGTGCAAATCAAACTGAACCGACACCGAAACGTCTGATTCCGCCTCTCGTTTTGGTCTAGAACTCTTCTGAAAGACTCGTTTTGGTCGTTACTCGATCCTACAAGTGGTATCAGAGCTCAGGAGGAAGAGTTCTTACCGATTCAGCTTGATTTCATCCAAAAATCTGATTTCTACTCATTCTTTCACGTTTTTAACTGATTTTCGTCAAATTGAACGGGTTTTTACGGTCCAAATCGGCTGATTTTTGAATATGTTGTGCGAAAACACCTGATCTATAACCCTACAAAGTTTCAGAGCTTAATTCAAAGCCGTTTAGGAGAAATCTGAATTTTTTAGTCCGATTTCGCATGAAACATCTTAATTCCGCTTGAACATTGCTGTTAATTTCGCTTGAAAACGATATTCGGCTTGAATATTGCTGTTGATTTCGCTTCAGATAGCTATTCCGCTTGAAAGTTCAAATGATATAAGTGATTCCGCTTCAAATCTTGTTTTCTCTTGAGTTGTCATTCCGCTTGAAAGTGTCAATCAACATTTATCAGCTTCATTAATTGTCTCGGGACTTCACATCATGTGAATATAGTGTCAGAACCATTTATCACCTCGGACATATACATGTGATCATATTGATGAAGATGTCGGACTCAGTTTGTCAGCCCATTCAATGATAATCACCGGTCCACGTGAATTGAATTAGTGTCATATATTCAAAGTATCTTCGGTCCAATGAGAATCTAGTGATAATCACAATTATCGGCCATTATCAAAAGTGAAAACATTAGATCATTAACTGGCACATGATATGATAAATCGGCCCATGTGATCACACTTGAAATTGTCAGCTTAGTGGTTTTGTTGGTCCAATCGAGTTGTGTGATTTCATTTTGTATCATTGAGATTATCGGCCCAATTGTTTTTAAAGTGAAGCCCATGTGATAATATCATTGATTTAGTCATTCCGAGATTTGCAGCCCAATCACAAAAAGCAATTCGTTTGAAGTGTTGATCAGTTCGTTTGAAATAAATTCTTCAGTTCACACGTAGTGGGTCAGGTTGTTTGAAATTGATCCGGGTCATAGCAGTTCTCACGGTTTGCCAATTTAAACCTCAGTTCACACATAATAGTCACCAGTTCGAGTACCAGTTTGTTTCAGTTAATTGATAAGTGGTTAAACTGATTGTGTTTTTTGTTTGTTTGTTTGTCTACAGGTGATCCAGGTGATTCGAGGTGATTTGTTTACCAGCTCGTTTGAAGAATCTAAGTTTGTGATATTTCAAATACCAAAACATGGATTCCGAGTTCTACAACGCATTTGCTACATCCCCGACTAGTCCAGCTTCCATTACTCAAAACATGAATGCTGAAAATGAAACTGGAACGTTACAAAAACCCCCAAAACTTATGGGAATTGAAGAATACCATGGATGGAAAAATCGTTTTGAGAATTGGGTTCAGGCAAACCATCTAAGAGCTTGGGAAAGCATTGAAACAGAATATGTTAGACCTCTGACTGCTTTGAACGTTGACAAAATCATCTCGGAATTTTCAGACATAGAGAGAGATAGCTATAAAGGAGAGAAAATGATGATAAGTCTTTTACAACAAGCGGTTAAAGAGGATATATTTGTTTTGCTTCAGCATGATGGGAGTGCGTTTTCGATTTGGGAAGCACTTAAGAAAAAGGTTGAAGGAAGCACAGAAATGCACAAGAGTAAAGCATCTTTGCTGAAAAAAGAGTTTGAGCTATTTACCAGTATGCCAGGAGAGACTACAAAGAGTCTTATTGAGAGATATTGTCATCTTGTGCGTACCATGTCTCAGTTGAAAATTACTAAAACTCCAGCAGAATGGGTTGAAAAATTAGCTGACGCATTGCCACAGAAAGAATGGGGTACTTATCTCATGATCTTAAAGAATTCAGGAGAGTTTAGTAGATTGTCAATTGGACAGTTTATTGAAAAGATTGAGGCACAGGATCTTGAACAGCAAAATATTGCCAGAATGAACAGCTCGAGCAATCAACAAGACATCAAATTGTATTATAAAGGAAATGTTCAAACTGTTGAAGCAAGTCCAAAGATCTAAACTGCTTTTAGTGCAGGAAATTCATCTGGATCAGTTACTCAAAGTTCAATCAACACTAGTGGATTTTCAAATGTTAATCCTCCAAGTGTTCAAAGTGCAAATGTTGGTAATGGACATATGATTCAGTGCAATGTTGCGTTACATCTTCAAAATGGTCAGAATTTTTCTGAAGAAGTTGTTAAAAGTCATATGGCATTACTGGTTACTGCTTTGGAATCTTATGAAGGATTGATTGCCGGAAAAATTGGTAATCCTATGCTAACAAAGGAAGATTACGATCAGATCGATGCAGAAGAATTGGAGCTCATGGACATCAAATGGTGTCTAGCAAGTGTTCTGAGGAGAGCCGAGAAATTCAAAATGATTACAGGAAGAAATGACTTCTTAGATGCACATGTTTCTGCTTTAGGTTTTGATAAATCTAAAGTTACTTGTTTTCGATGCAGGGAGAAAGGTCATTTCAAAAGAGAATGTAAAAATCAAGAAGCAAATGGAGCAAAGAATCCGTTTGGTGGACAAGATTACTATCGGAAGGCTATATATCAACAAGTTGCTCATCAACCGCATCAACAAAAAGATTCACAAACTGCTCATGGGAAAATGATCGAAGATGCAAATAAGAAAGCTTATTATGGTTTGTGGATGAAAATGGAGAGTTTAAAGCTTTCATTGCTCAAATTGTTCAAAAACCAGAATTGTTGAAAGAATGGATAGCTGTGTTATCTGATGATGAGAAAAGTGAAGATGAAGAATTTGTTTCTTCTGAAAACAGTTCAACAGATACTAGTGATGATGATGAAGAAGTTGAACAGATAAACATTGGAAAATCTCATTTATCTTCTGACAGTTTTGAATTTTATTTTGCAGAAAAATTGAAGAAACTTAAAGAGAGAAAAGCTGCAAAAGAAATGAAAGAAGTCAAAGTTGTTGAGAAGATAGTTGAAGTGGAAAAGGTAGTTGAAGTTGAGAAGATTGTTGAGATTGAAAAGATTGTTGAAATCACAAAACCTTGTCTTACATGTTTGGAATCTTGCAAAAATTGTGAAGATAAAGATGAAAGGTTTAGTGAGCTTGAAAAGTTGAAAGAGAAGTTGTTGTTTGATGTCAAGAATGTGAAAGAGTCGTATGATGTATTGAACAAAACGGTGAATAGTTTGCAGAAGACAAATTCTGAAAGAGAAAATGCTTTGACAATGGTGAATGCAACAATGATGTCCAAGCAAAAGGAGATCAATTACTACATTGAAGAGTGTGCTAAGTTGAAGCAGGAGTTGGAAATTGAAAAAGTTGAAAATGAAAGAATCAGACGATTACTGAGAAGTTATACAAGTTCTGATTATTTAATTGACAGAATTTATCCAACTGTTGCAGGTTTTGAAGCGTTTGACGACAAGAAGCCGAAGAAAAAGGATACTGGTAAGAAACAGAGTGTTAGTTATAACAAGTGTCCGCCTCCAATTTGGGAAGGGTATTCGTCTAGAAAACCGAATGAGGAACAAGTAAAAAAGGCAGTCAATATAAAGTTGAAGTCCGAGATAACCGATGTATTACCAGAAAATATTGACATCACATTCACAGCGTCCGACATAGATCATGAGTCTGAGTTAATAAAAAGGATGGTCGATCAGGTGTTAGATAAGGATGAGGAGTCCGAGTCAATGTCCGAGTCAAGGAGTTCGAGTTCGTCTGTCAGGAGTTCAAAGTCGTCGGGAAAACAGGTGTATAGTAAAGAATTTTTGTTGTCAAAATCTAATTTGAATGACGAAACATTTGAAGTTGCATATACTTTGAATGATTCTGACAAATTATATTTTGATAAAGAATTTCCAATAAGAAGTGTTCAAATTGAAAAGATTAAAAAGGTTTTCAAATTAACAGAAATTAATATTTCTGAAATAAAGATTTAAATCTTTCTGAAAAACCTAAAAAGTACACTTCAAGAGTTCAACAAAGATTGAACAAGAAAAAAGGTTACAGTTCTGGTTCTGATTTTCAAAAGAAGCCAAACCATAACGGTAATTTCAAAAGAAAAGGATTAGGATTTATTCCACCTGAAAATCATAAAAATGAGAAAATTTCTAAAACAAATACAAAATTTGTTTCAGGGACAAATTGTGAAGAAGAAGCAAAGAGCTCATTCTGGAAACAGTCAAACCAGGAGTTTCTTGCTGAAAAGATGAAGAATGGAGTTTTTCAAAGAAAGGAGACTAGAACCTGTTACAGATGCAATGAAGTTGGTCATATTGCATGGAACTGTCCTTAAGCAACAAAACAAAACAGGGAGTCTCAGAAAAACTTAAAGAAAAAGTTGTTGACAAAACCGAACCACCAACTGAAAAGTTTAAAGTGTTTAAAAATTCAACATATGAAGTTGGTGAGTGTTCGAAAAGGTTTTACAAGAAAAGGGGAAATCTTGATAGCCAAGCTTGGGTTGTTAAGAAAGCAGAGTTAAAATCTGGCAATGAATCTGATTCCACAAAATCAGAGGAGCCACATGTTGTTAAAAATGGTGAAAACTCAGTTCCGCCTTTGGATGATGTTCACTTTCCACCATTGCGGACTGAGAGTTTTAAATCAAAGGTTGGTAAAGTTGAGATCTCGAATCAATTTTATTCTGAGAAGAATGAATTTGATGTTGAGAAAGCTTTTAATGGGAATGTGAAGAAGATTTTTGGAAAGATGATCGAGGGGAAAGTTAAAGGGGTAAAAGATTTTTATGCTACAAAGAAAGCAACTTACACTCCAACTAAAGAGGAGTTGGAATCACCCAAGGCTGGTCAGGCTTGGGTGGACATTTTCTTTCATTAAAAAACCTGACTTGCCGGAGCTTCCAGGTTGGTAAGTGTGGAGCAGGAATCGGCATCTTTCTTGAGAAATTCACTTTTGTGATATTTCGTCTTTCAAAGTGGTAAATCAGGGACATTAAGTTGTACTTGATTTTCTACAAGTGATATTGTTGTTAAAATTCAAAATTGTTATATTTGTCAAATGGTTGAGAAAAACAATGTGATGAACCCCTGACCTACAACTGGTAAAATCAGCAAAACTTATTTTCCGGAAAAATCATTTTGGTTAAAACAAACTTAAGTGTTTTGAAATCATAATGAGAAAATAGTTTGTTGAAAGGGGGAGTTTTGATTGTTTATGCCAAGTGGATGGCAAATTGAAGTGATTCGATATCAGTTGTCACGTTACTTGTACAGTTTGTTTTCAAATTTCCTTAAATGATTTTGAATTTTAGGGGGAGTAAGATTTTTCAGAAAATCCAAAAACATTTGAAAATTTGAAAAAGGCAAAAACATGATAAAATACAAAAATGAGTTTGTTGTGAAAAAGAGGAAATGATAGTACATCAGTAGACAGTTAGAGTATGCTAAAGAAATGTAATGTTTAAATAGCGTTAAACGGTCTCACTGATGATATGCCGATAGGTTTTTACACATTTAGTAAGCTTTTTCGGGATATAAACTTAAATTCAAACTTGCTTATTTTGTGGGGAACACTACTTGGATATAGGTAACCCCTGAAATTTCGTTTGAAAGATCCCTCTTTCTGAGATACTAGGTCTTTATGCTCAGTGATATCTGGGGTATTATCCCGGGACTTCTGATTTTGCGGAAGCAATGGCCTAGTCCCCGGAGAATACTTTTCGCTTGCTTGAAATAAAAGCCTGCCCTCAGTACAAAAAATGATGAAACATTTAAAAATGCTCATCATGTGCTGTTGTAAAAAAGATCCTCTAAAGGGCACCCACCAAAAGTCGAAGCCGTCATCTCTCTGCTGAACGGAAGTTCTGACCTGAGCTCTCACGGTTCTTCGCATTTAACCCCTTACAGATATCATCTGTGGTATACTCACCTGTAAGACTGAATATTGGGATCTGGATATGGGAGTATATTCAAGAGGTGGGACACATGAATGAGTTTAAGTCCTTAATACACCTAATTCATATCCTGAATCAGTTGAAATTTGTGTGAGAATTTAAGTGGATCAGTATATTGGCAATCTAAGTGAATTGTTTAATCCTTATTGTGTAACTAAGCTCAACGGTACTTGTGACTTGTCAAAAACTGATATGATCCTCTTACACAAACTCGCAAAAATATTGTCTGTAAATATTTCTTTATTGCATTTCATTTCTTTTCAAAAATACAAAAAATTTTAAGTGTGTTTTAGCATAAATTTTGAAAAATCCAAAAAGATTTTTGACAACTGGTGTTGAAGAGTTCTAGACCAAAACGAGTCATTAAGCTAAGTAAAGCTTAACTAGGGAAGCTAAGAATGCTTACAAGAACCCTTAGCACGAAATTTGAACTGAGGAAAGCTTCCTAGAGCTCCAGGAGGCTTCAGAGAGTGAGCTTTGGGGTAAAACTCAAATGTGCAAGTGAACAAGAACAAACAAGGCTCTTATATAGGAAGTTTGATGCTCTAAGATCTTTGCATTTGTCCCTAGGATGTTACCAGATGCTCCCAAGTGTCCCTAGGGCAGTAAAAACCAGTTGCACAGTCCCTGGTATCGAAAAACTAGCATGCAATGGCGGTGGACAGGCTGCAACATGCAGCTGTCCACTTTTTATGTCGCTGGCACTCTTACGCGGCCCGCGTAACAGTTGGAGTCGGCCAACGCGGCCCGCGACAATGGGGTAATCCGGTTAAAAGTTTGCAAGCTTTGCAATTTCAGTCCCTTGTCCAAATTTAATTTAAATAACTTTCTTTTATTGCACATTTGACCCCCAAGTTAACTTTTAAGGGTCTTGAGTCACAAATTAACTCCGTTAAGCTCCCGGTTAGTTATGAGATCATCCGAAAAGTCTTGTTTTCATCGAAACTCTAAGAGATTACTATCCAATATTCTTGAGAGCAAAATATACAAATATTACAACGCTTTTGGGATCGTTAAAAGGTCACTCAGAGGTAACATTTAACATGTTGACGCATTTAACCCCTATGCTTTGTAAAGTTCTCAATTTAAGCACAAACGGCTTTCTACGTTCGACAAATTATTCGATAGAGAATGCGAACGTCGTGTGAGGTCATTCAGAGGCACGAGTTTGGCATATTGACACTTTGGATCCTCTTACATACATATTTGCATTGTTTGACAATTTTAGTCCCTCCAAATCAATTCAGTACATATTTAACTTTCATGACACGTGTCTTTATTATATTGGTCATGATTTTGCGAGGTGTTACATCCTCACCCCCTTAAAAGAAATCTCGACCTCGAGATTTACTGAAATAAATGAGGGTACTTCTGTTTCATTGTGGATTCAACCTCCCATGTGTATTCTGGGCCTTTTCGGGCATCCCATTTTACCTTCACATTCGGCACATGCTTTCTTTGAAGCTTCTTAACCTATCGATCTTCGATCGACAAAGGTTTTTCAACGAACTTCAAGCTCTCATCTATCTGCACGTCCTTATGCGACATTGCTAGCGACTCATCGGCTAGACATTTCTTCAAATTGCAGATGTGGAATACATTATGAATCCCACTGAGCTCTTCTAGCAGATTTAGCTTGTAAGCAACAGTTCTGACACATTCGATGATCTCGAATGGTCCTATGTATCTTGGGCTCAGCTTGCCCTTTTTGCCAAAACGTATCACCCCTTTCCAGGGTGACACCTTAAGTAACATTTTATCACCAACTTCAAATTTTTGAGGTTTACGCCTCATATCTGCATAGCTTTTCTGCCTATCCCTTGCGGCTTTCAGACGATCACGGATCTGAACAATCTTGTCCGTCGTCTCTAGGACTATGTCAGGCCCTGATAGTTGGGTTTCTCCAACTTCCACCCAACAAACTGGCGTTCTACACTTTCTTCCATACAAAGCCTCAAATTGAATACTCGAATGATAGCTATTATTGTATGAAAACTCAACTAAAGGAAGATGGTCATCCCAACTTCCACCTAAGTCTATAATACAAGCTCGTAGCATATCCTCAAGCGTTTGAATTGTACGTTCGCTTTGCCCATCCGTCTGAGGATGATAAGAAGTGCTGAAGTTTAATCGAGTGCCTGAAGATTGCTGAAAGCTTTTCCAAAAATGCGATGTGTATCTTCTATCCCTATCAGAAATAATAGACACTGGCACTCCGTGGAGAGATACAATCTCATCCACGTACAGCTGAGCTAGCTTATCGGAGCTGTGCGTTTCTTTAATCGGCAAGAAGTGAGCTGACTTGGTTAATCTGTCGACTATAACCCATATCGTATCATTCCCACGCTTCGTCCTTGGTAACTTAGTGATAAAATCCATAGTTACCATTTCCCATTTCCAGGTGGGAAGTTCAGGCTGTTGTAGCAAACCTGACGGCTTCTGATGCTTGGCTTTAACCTGCGCGCACGTCAGACATTTAGCTACATAAGTGGCTATAGATTTCTTCAAACCTATCCACCAGTAATTTGCTTTTAAATCCTGGTACATCTTATCACTGCCTGGATGCACAGAATATTTCGAGCTATGAGCTTCTTGAAGGATCACGTCTCTAAGTCCTCCATAACGTTTACTCTGGTGGTATCATTTCTCTCCCTCGGACGACTGTTAACCTCTTCTGATTCAGACATGCTGAAGCTTAATTGCTATAAAACAAATTGACAATAATTTATTCAGAGGTTTGTTATGGAATCATCATTTTCAATGATTCATTAACCATGGTAAATATAGACCATATTTGGTTAACTTGTTAATTAAGCTTTTATTTTAAACTTTTCGTTATAATTAATCCCTAGTTATAAAACATTAAGGGTATTATTAATGGCACATAAGGCCTAGTCACAAGGACAGTTTTAAGCCATGATTTCATAGAATAGAGGCATTAAGGTTTGAACATAGTTCATTACCTTTTCTTGACAGGGAGTCGTAGACTACAACTGTCTTTTGTCTTATAGGACAATAAGTGTGGCCCGTAGGCACTTCATCGCTAATGGATGTCTTATATGTGATCATCTTAATTGATGATTTGAACCCATGATTTCTAGATCATTAGGCTAGATAAGGAATCTGGAAGAATTCAATATAAGGATGACATATGTGACTTTACTGAATCACATTTGCCAGGAGTGCTAACATGTTTTCAGATGTTAACAAGGATTTGAAGCTTTTAAATAGGTCTTACCATTATGGCCATGTCTAAAATGACATATAGGTTAGGTTATACCTTTAAGATTCCTTTTTAATATTTAATGGTAGATCAATTGTAAAATGGAATGATATTTTTTATTTGTTTTATATAATATATTCATATATATATTAACAAATGAAATTTTAAATTAAAACATTCCATAAATTGAAAGAAATACATAATTGCCCTAAACGGGACTTTTAAATAAATAACTTGCCCATGTAGGGGCTAAAATAAAGAAAGACAAGTCCACGCAGGGACCAAGGACATAAATAAAATGTCCACGTAGGGACTTAATTGAAATAAATAACAATACAAATAAACAAGGATTTTAATAATCATTCTTCTTCTTTCCCTTTATAAGGTTTGCCAAACCCTTTAGTAAACCCCGGCGGCTCCTACGCTCCTCGTTTACCTGTTGCTCCACCTTGTGCAACCGCTGAAGGATCTGCTGCTGCTGTGGTGGTTGGATTTGTGGTGGCTGCGGCGGCTGCTGCTGCTGTGGTTGAGGAGGTGGTGGGTATTGATACCCATAAGTAGGGTACCCAGTTGGGTATGTAGCTGGATAGGGTCCAAGGTAGAGAGCATTGTAGTTTGCCGCTTCAAGGTATGGGTCAATGGCAGGGGCATTGTTGTAATTATAACCCAAGTAGGCTTATGGTTCAAACGGGTTGTACCCGGCTGCACCTGGGTACGATGGGATTGGGTTATCATAACCCATGTATGGTGCTGGCGCGACTGGTGCAGAGTCGACTTCAGAAACAGGGTTTGAAGGCCCACCCATTTGCTGGTCTTCATACAGTGGCGGATAGTTGCTGTTGGTGCTGTGTTGAGGGTTGCTGAAATGGAAACCCCCTCGCACGGACATCCGTGCACCTGTTCTTCTTCGCCTCGGTGGTTCTGGAGGCAGTTGCTGTCTGGTGGTGGCGGTTGTATGGTGCTGGCGCGACTGGTGCAGAGTCGACTTCAGAAACAGGGTTTGAAGGCCCACCCATTTGCTGGTCTTCATACAGTGGCGGATAGTTGCTGTTGGTGCTGTGTTGAGGGTTGCTGAAATGGAAACCCCCTCGCACGGACATCCGTGCACCTGTTCTTCTTCGCCTCGGTGGTTCTGGAGGCAGTTGCTGTCTGGTGGTGGCGGTGGCGTGACCGCCTTAGAATGTGGATCCTCTAAGGGATCCTGCTGCGGTTGTAGAAGTGGGTTGTGAGGGGGAGTATACTCCCACTTGTATGTGGCCCATCTTTCAGCAAACATGTATGGGCCTCTGTAAGGCGAACCATGGAAGGATGATCCGCTTGAAATCTCAATGGGATGCGTGGGCGTCCCAGATGGTGGCATTTATGGATCTGGATCTTCGTCCACATCCATATCCTGCATCTCAGGATAGTGGTCAGCCGGTCCCAAAGGGTTTGGACCCTCTGGTTCTTCTATCTGGTTTGCCAGGTTGAACCGGCTCTGGAAGTATGGGGTCGGGTACTTGAAGGCACGGTGCGAACCCGATCGCTGCAAAGGTATGAAGGAATGGTGCGAATCGCTATGCTCCTCGTCTTGATGAGGTCCGAACGAGTGATGGTAAGACGGGGAGGAACTGAGCGAGACAGAGCGTCTCGCAGGCTCTAAATAAGTTCTCCAATCCTCGTGAGGACTAGAGCTTAGGTTTGCTGATGGAGTTCGCCGGTGTGATGGCCCGGCTTCATGGTCGTTTCTTGCAGTCATTGGGGCTTTTCCTCTTCCACCTATTCCTCTGATTCTTGGCGGCATTTTGCTTTCGGTTCTGTCAAAACAAACAAAAGAAACAAACCAAAGAAAACAATTAAGATTAGGATTAGTCCTAAGTCATTTGCCTAGACTCGGAAGTCAAGGAATGTCCAACTGTGTAATTAAGATTAAACATAAAAGGCTAGTGTTTAATTTACTCAATGTTAGCTCTGATATCTGTAGAATCAAGAATCGATATAAACGAGTCTATCAGAAGAGTTCTAATCCATATCAAAGGCGGAATTCAATGATATAGACTTGAACATAGCTTGATTCACTCTTTAAATGTATTTGTATATTGATTTGAAAGCGTTACAGGTCAAATGACACTTCAGCAGCACTTCAGCTCTGGAATTCAGAACTATTACAAATGAAACGAAATGGCACATATATATAGGCCAGCCATTTCGTACGAAATGGACAAGTTCCATTTCGTGCGAAATAGCTACCTTCTACATGTTTCTCGTTTTTCGTGCCCTGATCTATCATTCTATTTACAAGACTCGATACAAGACGAAGTCGACAGACATATGCACTAACAGACTCCCCCTTGGATGTCGACGAGTCTTTAGTACAAAACTTCAGTACGTCGAGTCTTCAATCTTTATCAGACTTCTTGCTTTTTCCAAAGTGTCTGACAGTGTAAGCATCCTTCAATCTCTTTCTCATCTTTTATCAGCAGCTAATCTTCCCCTTGAATGTTGATCTAGTATTCAATCTTCTCTTGATCAGATCTCTTGATTCCTTAAGTTCTTTAGTAACAGCAACTTGCAAGAACCTCAGGATCAAACTTAGCTCTAGATTTATCAGACTCCCCTTTGCTAGCAGACTCCCCCTTAAGTTGTTCTGGGATCGCAATCTGACATAGCTTTTTGTTCTAGGATTAGAACCTGGCTCAACCTCTGCTCAGGCTTAGACACGAGGATCTTGTTTTGCAGCGAACACAGTCTCAGGAACGTTCCTGGCTCTCTGTAACCTGCACAACTCTCTACCTTCCAATAAGATTCACTATTATTAAGATTTAACAAATTTAGACTCTTTACTTAACCACTTGTAAGAATAACAATCAAAATTTGACCATTCATTAATTTGAAACCAAATTTATCTTTTCAAAATCAATTCTCATTACAAACAACTCTCCCAAACCTTCTGTTCATCATGTTTAGCACTTGGAATTTTGAAAATCAGCTTTCCATTATCAGTTGTCGAAAAACTTTTTGTATTTTTTCAAAATTTTATGCTAAAACACACTGAAAATCTTTTTGGATTTTGTTTTTAATGAAAAGCAGTAAAGAAATATTTACAGACAATATTTTTGTGAGTTTGCGTAAGAGGATCAAATCAGTTTTTGAGACAAATCACTAGCACCGTTGAGCTTTAAACACTTTAAGTTCTAAACAATTCACATAGATTGACGATATTGTTGTCCTCTTAAACTCAATCTAAAAACTTTCGAAATGCTTACCGATACGTTAAGGTATATTAATTTTGCACTAAATTCTTATGGACCCCACGATCTCAGCATATCCCCTCATCATGCAATACACTGACTCAAATAATGCCTTTAAACTTTCATCAACTGTGATATGTGCGAAAATAACGCAAAATGTTTAAACATTAACAATCAGGTCGATCTTTCGATACGCAGAGAAAGTCCAATGTTTAAACAAAATAAGAAATAAAAACAAATTGAAAATGTTTAGATCTTAATCACCAGTTCGATATTCACATATACGCAGAGGTGATCCAAGATTTAAACAAAACACCAAGAAAAATAAAGCAGAATGTTTAGGCACTAACATCCAGTTCGATACTCACGTATACGTAGAGAATGTCCAATGCTTAAACAAAATAAAGAAATTAAACAAGTTAAAATCTTTGCAAAAAGAAATGCACAATCACAGTGACTTTTTCAGCAAGTTGTGAAAATTCACAAACTGACCGGTTTTTATGCTCTTTTAGCATTCAGCTATTACTGAGTAGGTACACAATCACGAAGGACAAAAACTAAGTACTATGCTTTCAACCGCGTTTCCCACTAGAACTAGGCTTTTTCATTTAAGTTTGTATCGTTATCGCAAATCTACTAGTCTAGCTGAGCCTATCGTCACATCTTTAGTAAGACCGTTTATCACATTTTAACTTTCCAATTCTTTAGCGTACTGTGACAGTCCACTGATGTACTATCATTTCCTCTTTTTTTACAACAAAACTCATTTTTGATTTTATCATGTTTTTGTCTTTTTCAAATTTTCAAATGTTTTTGGATTTTCTGAAATTCTTACTCCCCCTAAAATTCAAAACCATTTAAAGAAAATTTGAAAACAAACTGTACAAATAAAGTGACAACTGTTGTGAATTGCTTCAATTCGCCATCCATTTGGCATAAACAATCAGAACTCCCCCTGTCAACAAACTATTTTCCCATTGATTTCAAAACACTTAAGTTTCTTTTAATCAAATGGTTTTTCCAGAAAATTAGTTTTGTTGATTTTACCACTTGTAGGAATGGGGATTCATTCATCACTTTGTTTTCTCAACCACTTGAATGAAAGTTAAATCAAGTTCAACTTAATGACCTTGATTAACCACTTGTAAGTGAAAACCTTCTTCAACCACTTGTAGGTTCACTTATCAACCATACCACTTGTAAAATGAAATATAACAAATTTCAAGAAAAACTACCACTTGTAGGTCGAAATATCACTTTCGTGAATTTCTCAAGAAAGATGCCGATTCATGCTCCACGATTACCAACTTGAGAGCTCCGGCAAGTCAGAATTTTAAGTAGAAAAATCTGTCACCCAAGCCTGACCAGCCTTGGGTGTTTCCGAGTTCTTTTCACTCGGTCTCCATCTCTTTGATTCATAAAATTCTTTTGCGCCCTTTACCTTCCTGTTAACCATCTTTCCAAAAATATATTTTACATTTCTATTAAAAGCCTTTTCAGCATCAAATTCTTCTTTATCCGGGAAGAATTGATCTGAGATCTCAATTTTTCCAACTTTTAACTTCAAGTTTTCTTTTGACAATGTCGGAAAGTTTTCATCGTTCAATTCTGGAACGGAATTCTTATTACTTTTCACAACAAACGACTCCTTTGACTTTGACGAGTCAGATTCATAGTTAGAACTAGTTTCAGCTTTAACAACCCATTTTTGTTTGTTCAAATCGACTTTTCTTTTGTAAAAACGTTTCGAACTTTCATCAACTTCAAAAGTTGAATTTTTGAACACTTTGAATTTTTCTGTTGGTTGTTCAGTTTTATCAACACATTTCTTTTTCAATTCTGAGTTAGAAGTAACTCCTTGTTTTGTGTTGTTGGACATTGAGCAGTTCCAAGCAATGTGTCCAACTTCTTGGCATTTAAAACAGGTTCTTCTTTCAACCCTTCGTTCAGATTCTTTCAATATATTCTTCTTCCTTTCAGCGAGAAACTCTTTGTTTGTCTGTTTCCAGAATGGTTTCTTCTCTTCTTCAACTGAGCTTGTTCCTGAAACAAATTTAGTTTTTGGTTTATAAGTTTTCTCATTTTTAAGATTTTCTGGAGGAATAAAACCCAATCCCATCTTTTTGAAATTACCGTTATGGTTTGGTTTCTTTCGATAACCTGAACCAGAACTGTAACCCTTTTTCTTGTTTAACTTTTGTTAAACTCTTGAGGTGTAAGGTTTAGGTTTCTTAGCAAGATTTTCATCTTTTATTTCAGAAATATTAATTTCCGTTAATTTGAAAACCTGTTTGATCATTTCAGTTTTAACACTTCTTATTGGAAATTCTTCATCAGAAAATAATTTGTCAGAATCATTCAAAGTATATGCTAATTTGAATGTTTCGTCATTCAAGTTATTTTTTGATAACAGAAAATCTTTATTGTAAACCCGTTTGACTGGTGAACTCGGACTCTTGTCTGATGAACTCGAACTTTCAGATTTAGACTCCGACTTTGACTCTTCATCCATATCCAACACCTGATCGACCACTTTCTTTAATAACTCAGACTCATGATCAGTGTCAGATGCTGTGAATGTGACGTCAATATTGTCTGGTAACTCATCAATGGTTTCAGACTTTAGCTTTATGTTGACTGCCTTTTTTAATCGTTCCTCATTTGGTTTTCTGGGAGAATAACTTTCCCAGATTGGAGGCGGACACTTGTTATACTTGACACTTTGTTTCTTACCAGTATCCTCTTCCGTCTTTTTATCTTGAAAAGCTTCAAAACCTGCAACAGTAGGATAAACTCTGTCAATCAAATAATCACAAGCTTTATAACTCATCAGCAAACGTTTGATTCTCTCATTTTCAATTTTTTCGAGTTCCAAATCCTGCTTCAGCTTTGCACAATCTTCAATATACTCATTAATGACCTTCTGCTTAGTCATTAATGTTGAACTCATCATCGTCATAGCAGCATCTACTTCTAAATTTGTTTTGTTCAGACTATCAACCGTTCTGTTCAGCACATCATATGATTCTTTTACATACTTCACATCAAACAACAATTTTTCTTTCAACTCTTCTAGTTCACGATACTTCTTGTCTTTCTCCTCACAATCTTTGCAAGGTTTCAAGCATTTCAGACAAGGTTTAGTGACCTCAACAATCTTCTCAACTTCGACAATCTTTTCAACTTCAATAATTTTTTCAACTTCGACTATTTTTTCAACTATTTTCTCCACTTCAACAATTTTCTCCACCACCTTCTCAGTCATTGGTTTTTCATCAAATTCTACTTTTACCTCACACTCTTCATCATCGACCTTTTCTGTCGAATTTTCTTCAGCTTTTGCTTTTTCAGCTTCCAATTTTGCCTTTTCTTCAGCAATTCTTCTTACTTCCAAATCTCTTTTCATTCTAGCAGCCTTCTTTTCATTCAACATCTCGATTTTTTCTGCAAAAAACAAATTAAAACTATAAGTATCCAAACCTTTTCTAGCTTTATTAATATACTATTCTTCGTCATCGGTGTCTGCATCACATCCTAATTCCTTAAAAATCGGTGTTCTTTTCGGCTTAGATTTGACTGCTTCTTCCAAGATTTGAGCAACAAAAGCTGATTTTTCTAAGTAATTTTTATCCGGAATGTATTTATCCCAGCTAAATCCTTCTGGTAATCTTTCATCATCTTGATCTACCAGACAAGCTTTCTTCTGTCCAATTTCAATAGCACGGGATGATGATGGTTGTTGACCAATCTAATGATAAATTGATTTTCTATGATAATCGTTGTTTCTAAACGGATCTTGTCTTCCGGTTGCTTCTTTATTTGTACACTCTCGTTTAAAATGTCCATTTTTCTCGGCAACGAAAACAAGTAACTTTTGATTTGTCAAACCCTAACGGAGATGTAGCAACATCACGAAGATCATTTCTACCGGTGATTTGTGTAAATTTTTCTGCTCTTCTTACAGCACTGGCTAAACACCATTTGATATCCATCAATTCAAGTTCTTCAGCATCGATCTGGTCATAATCCTCCTTGGTGAGCATCGGATTTCCAATTCGTCCAGCAACTAAGCTTTCATACGACTCTAACATAGTAACAAGTGATGCCATGTATTGCTTAGCTATTTCTGGAGAAAGATTTTGACCATTTTGTATATTCAATGTAACATTACATTGCAGATTTGTAGAATTCTGTTGTCGAGGACTTGGTGTTGTGAAATTTTGATCAAAACTTGAATATGATGACGAATATCCACTACTCTGAGTTGTAGTGCTAACATTTGTTCCAGAAGAACCATCAGCACTGAAAGCAGTTTTAATCTTCGGACTTGGAGTAGTCTCAAATTTGTTTCCTCTGTAATATAGACTAACATCCTGTTGAGCATTTGGATTATTCATGATAGCAGTTTTCTGCACATCCAATTCATGTTCTTCAATCTTTTGAATGAATTTACTCAAATTCATATTTTCAGATTTTCTCATATGTTTCAAGATCAACAAATATGTTCCCCATTTATTCTGCGGTAATGCATCGGCTAGCTTATCAACCCATCCATCGTCGTCTTTCTTTAGTAAAGCACGTTTATTTTTTATCATATCAGCGCTTCCCTTAAACTTTTGAATCAACGCCAACCAAATTGATCTAGCAGTGTCCTCATGTTGAAGCAAAACAAAGATATCTTCTTTTACTGCTTGTTGGAGAATACTAATCATCAATTTTTCACTGGTGTATTTTAACTTCTCAGCAGCTAAAAAATCACTTAAAGATTTTTCATTTACACGGTCATCTATCGGTTTTTCGTAATCTTTGTCTAATGCACACCATGCGTCAAACTTATAAGCTTGCACCCATGTTTCAAACCAATTTTGCCATCCTTTAAAATCCTCGATGTACATAAGCTTTGGAGGCTTTTGAGACGTTCCCGTTTCATTTTCAATTTCAATTGTTTCTGCAGCTGTGACTGGGGCAGCTGGAGTAGTAGCAAACGCATTGTAAAACTCTTCTTCCATGTTTCAGTAACAAATTTCACAAGTTCACAAAGTTCACGCGAAATGCAAGTTCAAACGAAATGACACTCAAACGAAATGACACTCAAACGAAATGACTTGGTGCGAAATGAACTTTTCAAGCGAAATGAACAATCTGGTGCGAAATGGAGTCTATTCCATGCAAAATGGAGCAACTTCAAACGAAATGGACACTTTCAAGCGGAATGGGTCATTTCGTGCGAAATGAAGGTCTTAAGATATGATTTCATGCGAAATGAGATTCACAGGGTTCAATTCGTGTGAAATGAAGGTCTGATTCAAACGAAATGAAGGTCCATTTCGTGTGAAATCATGCTGATGTCATCCAATCGTTCAGAATTTTGTCAAATTGATCACGTTTTAAGCTGAATTAAGATCTGATACTTTTAAGGATTGTTTAAAACAGTGTTTCGCTTATTATATGTGAAATTCAATCCATTTTATCTGTAAAATCTTGTTAATTTTGAAAAAGAAAGTGTAGAAGTCAGAAATTTCGATGAAAACAAGCTGAAATGATAAGAACTCTTCTTCCTGAGCTCTGATACCACTTGTAGAATCGAGAATCGATCTAAACGAGTCTATCAGAAGAGTTCTAATCCATATCCAAGGCGGAATTCAATGATATAGACTTGAACACAGCTTGATTCACTCTTTAAATATCTTTGTATATTAAAGCGTTACAGGTCAAATGACACTTCAGCAGCACTTCAGCTCTGGAATTCGGAACTATTACAAATGAAACGAAATGGCACATATATATACGCCAGCCATTTCGCACGAAACGGCTTCACACGAAATGGCTTGTTCCATTTCGTATGAAATGGACAAGTTCCATTTCGTGCGAAATAGCTACCTTCTACATGTTTCTCGTTTTTCATGCCCTGATCTATCATTCTATTTACAAGACTCGATACAAGACGAAGTCGACAGACATATGCACTAACAATACCAACCTGTCACACCCCGATATTTCCACGTATTACCGGTGGGCCCGGTGGGGAGTATCGTGACATAGTTGATATCATCATGGTCAATAATCACAGTTTAATGCACAGCGGAAGTCTTAAAGTAATAATACAAACCGGATTAAAAGTATAATAAAATATTACACAATGGTTGTAAGTGGATCCACAGGCGGATCTAAAACAGAAAGTAAATATTGTTCAACAGATTTAAAGTATTAAAAGCTTGCAAGACTCTTTATTTAATACTCGGAGTTTCCAACCCATTACGCGTAGTACCTGCACTTAACTTTTTTGAAAAAATACGTCAGTTTACACTGGTAAATACAATTAACTGACTCTTTTGAAAACATTTAAGAAAATTCATTTGAATGCACAAGGCACAAATATTCTTTTATAACTTGGGACAATTATTAAAAATAATCTTGTATACAGATTTATATATTTGTCGTACGTTCAGGATCCGGGATAGAAGCTGGAACAAGATTAATAGACACACCACATAATATAAACCCACGGCGAGATATCCTCAATAGGCGGGTATATCTTTTTACATACGCACTGTCAGGTGTATGCCTACACCACGTGCTTAAGTCGTGGTCATTTCAATGAATGTGCCAAGGATATCCAGGGCATGGTCATTAACCCCCCAAAGGCTTAGATCAAACAAAACAGATTAAAACAGGTTATCTCAATGATTTAACCACTAATCGATTAAAGATTCAATACCCGACCAAGCGGTATTATTAAATACCGTATCCCAAGCCCGTATAACGGAAAATAAGTTAAAAGTATTTACCTGAGCAAAATATAATTTTATTCTCAGCCGTATATCAATTCAGCAAGTACAAGTAGCTTTTACTGGGCTCCTAATCTGGAACGAAGGTTTTAATAACCTATTAGATTCCTAACGGGTCTTAATTAAGTTATAACTTTAGACCGGTTAGTTTTAAAGAAAAGTTTACGGTATGAAACGCAAGATTAAGCGATGACCGGATTAGAATGTGATTCAGCCCCAACAAGTATGAAGACTTGTATAAAATGGGTAAACTAATTACATTCTGGATTTTGAAGTAAAAATGATAAGGTTTGACCCGTTTTGGCTAATTTATGCAAACTATTTACATAAACCGTGCCGAACGCGTATATGCATAACGGGTAAACGAATGAGTCATGAACATGTTCCATACGTTATTATGCTTAAAATATGTTATGATATCAGTAGGATATCTTCCATTATGCCCAAAACGAATTTAAAAACAATTTATGCCCCGTAGGGGTATTTTGGTCATTTTAAAGTTTATAAAAGAGGTTAAATGGTAATCTGAGGTTCTGGTCTAAAATAATTAGTAAAAATTTTTATTTTAACAAGTTATATCAGTAAGATATCATACATATGTGAAATTTATCATTTATGGCCAAACTATGCTCCGTAGGGGCATTTTGGTCATTTCACATATGCTTTAAGGGTTAAATTTGGAAATCTGAGTTCAAAACTTAAACTTACTGTTAAAGTATAAAAATTTATTCATAACATCAGTAGGTAGTGAGTCTTAGGTGCTAAATATGGTTTTAAACCATACTATGCGCCTAAATCGCATAAAAGTCGGTATTTGACGATATTTGGGTTGTTTAAAGGAATCTAAGATTTTGATCAGTCTCTACTGTTTAAAATAATTTATTTAATGTATAAAATCAGTAGAAAAAGGTTTGACATGTAAAGGATGTGTAAAACTCATTTTATTAGCGAAAAGGGCATTATCGTCAATTACCGAGTCTATGCAAGAACTCTATGTTATGGTTAGTTTAAAATTTAACAAAAATTTCCAAAAATCCCTAAATATTATATCTTAACAGTAGGTGGCAAGTTTGGTGTCAAAAATTGGGTTTAACTATGATTTATGCCAAAAATGCCCTTCATTCGAAGGGAACCTTGAGAATCTCCTTTCCCATCAGGAGAGTCCTCTTCATCTTTTCCTTCAGCAACAGACTCCTCAGCTTGAACAGAACTCTCAGGGACCTTCTTCTCAACACCTCGGCTCATACTCGGTTCAACTTTATCACCCACCATAAACTTGATATCTTTGCAATCCCCCTAGAGTAAACCCCGCAAGGTCATCTCTGCACGAAGGTAACACCAGAGATGACTACCTAAATCCCCAAAAAATCTCCAAAAAAGAATAAACACAGCAAATCAAGGGATAGAGAAATACCTTTCTTGCCAAAGAAAACTTTTGGCCGAACTGAGTAAAAGGGGCTCAAACCCCCCATGGCCAGCACTCCTTCAGGGAATGTGAAAGCCCTGGTGGGATTCTCATGCATCCGTTTCCATTGAACAATTTCATCAGCAGACAAGGCCGGAACACTGTCCTCGATGGCCGCCTTCGGATCTCGCAGGGGTGGTGATTCCGGTATCATAGCGGCAGAAACGAAGATAAATTGGCTTTTCCATTCCTTTGGATAAGTGGAGGTGGGCATAAAAGAGTAACAGGGAGGAGACACACTGTTTTTTCACTTAGCAAAGGTGAACCAACCGCCATCCGAGATCAGCTTGTAAAACTTACAAAACAAAGGGATTGATGGTTCACCAAAAACTACCACACACGATAGTTTGAAATGAACGACCCTCATGAACCCTAGAGGGTGCAACTGTGAGAAATGAACCCTAAAATGCCTTAAGAGGTCTACTTTGAAGGCAGACAAGGGGTAACGAACACCACACGAAGAGAATGACAAAGTATAGACTATGATTCTGTCAGGAGTACACTCTGCTGATTCATATGGTCTGGGAAAAGTTGGGGAAAAATGCTCCGGTATCTTATAAGCCCCAACAAAGGCCTCAAGATCCTTCGTCGTTAAAACAGAACGAATCGAAGAGCGGCCGGTACGACTCATTGCAGGGTTGAATTATGATCGGAGATAATAGTAGAATGAGGGAAATAGAGAATGGAGAAGGAAAATGATGAAAATTAGAAGAGAGAAAATGGGTAACAGGGTTTTAAAGAAGATGACTGACACAAGGGGGAAGAAACCGTCACATCAACACTTTTCAAAATTTAAAACCGTTCTGAGCACATGTATTATGAAGATAGTCCCTAGCCGTAGATCTATAACACTTGATGGTTCTCGGGAAACGAAGGAGGCATGTAATCATTAAGGGAAGTTGGGCCCACTTTCAAAGCCCAAGAGAACTGACTCCCTAAGTAAACATGATACAGCCCTGGACCATGAGACTTGAGTCTCAGGACCAGGGACTAGAGATGACTTGACGACGGGCCAATTGGTAGCCCAACATGACCCGTCTTGGGCTTTAACAGTCTAGGCCCAATCAATAAAGCCCAAAGTCAATGTTTCTCTTTTTGATAAGGGTCTTATACACAAAACGAGCGGGAAAAATATAAGAGAGGATCCTAGGTTGTTGCAGAAGCATTAAATGTCTGACCGATAAGGGGGAAGAGTTGCCGGAAACATAGTACCATCAAGCTGGCCTCATTAAATGAAGCCAGCGATCTTACTGTTGGGGCTCAGACATGTGTCTGAGTCCCCCAAAGGCAGCCAGATACCGTTAGATCTCCTCGGTACCACTTTCCAATAGAGATAAGCTATCTCCATTATATAAGGAAGGTAAAGGTCTGTTCATAACAAGGTAACTCTCACTTAATGCCATACACTCTCATTTATTCCGACCATGATACTCCTTCATTAAATTCCTACATAACAACTAATTCATCAAGATCCACACCACAGAGGATATTCCGACGATCATCCTCGTCGGAATAAGCTCCTCATTAATTTCTGGTAAGTTTACTTACTCTCACGCCGGAGCTTGGTCATGGATGGATCCCCCTCCCGGGGCCCTCCGTGACGAGGCTAACGGTTTTCTTTTTTGTAGAAGACAAAGGTTGGAGCATTACAACGTCAGCGAAGACCCTTTGAACGTCATCAGGGATTTGGGGATTCGACAATACCTAATAATTCCAAATAAATAATTATGTGTGTCACGTAGATTAAGAATCCTGTAAAAAATGGCAGGTGTGTGTATGTTGAAGACATATGTTTTAATTTCAATAATAATCATTTTAATTAACAAAATCTTTCCATAATCGTTTTGAAAGATTTTAGTAAACCATATATTTGGTAACTTTCTGTTATTCGAAATCTTGTATCAAGTATTGTTTAATCCATAAAATTCGTATCAACATTTTTGTTAATTCACATGTATAAAACACCATACAAATTCCGCTTGAATCCAATACAGTCATAGTGTTTTAACATCTGGAATGATTTTGATTATTTTGAAAGTATAAAAGACCAATTAGATTCCAAAAACACAATGACTTGAATCATAATACAGTCGTGGTGTCTTAACATATGGAATGATCGCATTGCACATTATGGGGTGATGTTTTACACATGCAATTCCAGTAGATCTTCTTCGTACGGTGTTTTAAACCTGCATTCATGGTGTTTTACACCTGCAGTTCAGTATGTGTTTTTCGTATGTTCTTCATATGGTGTTTTACACCTAGATTCATGGTGTTTTACACCTTGTATTCCAGTATATGTTCTTCGTATGGTGTTTTAAACCTGCATTCCAGTAGGCTTCATATCATGCTACAGGTAATTTTTTTAATCTATATAAATATAACAATATGGTACTCATATTAAAGATAAAAAAGCTCGTTATTATGGTGTAATTTAAAAAAAAAACATTACGTATAAAAAGTTATTGACGTTAAAAAAAGATGGGTTAAACTTGCATGTGCATTAAAGTTGATGACTGTTTCTTTATTTAAACAATACAATATAAAAAGACAGTAGTACCCCTAATCTAGTCAAATTAGTCAAAAAAAAAAAAAAACATAATTTACATTTTAAGCCCTTTTTGATCTCAACCATTAACTACAAGATCTATGGGCTTAAAACACTTCTTACACTTCTCACAAACCACCCCCTTTTACATTAACCCCACCCGTGTCACGTATTATAATTTTGTAACTCAATCTTTTTATCAGCTTCTCTTATTTTACCCCTTTGTATTTATAGTAATAAAACAATATGTTAGATATGATAACTTATGGAGATATCTGACTTTAAAGTTTGTTTGAACGACTTAACTTATACTAAATCTGCTTTGCTCAAACCCTTGAGCTCAATTCTTAAATAATAAATGTGTAGATTTAGAACTAAGATTGAAGAATGTGTAAGTTAGCCCCTTACAAAAAACATTATTACAGTTTTAAAGATTTCACAAATAATTTATCTAATGATTGCTGATTAAAATAGTTTAAAAAATCCTCCCGATTGATACACCCAAATTGTCTAAACTCAAAATTAATTCCTTTAGAATCAAAACATGTATTGTTGGCCAACTAAGGAATTAAAAAATACATCATTCATTTTGGTTTCAGTAAATTACTTTTTGAGTCTTGTGTTTTAGTGGTTTTAACCATTTAAGTTTAAAATCAAAATGTTTAACCCTAGACGTTTTTTATAACTTTTTGAGTCCTTTTGAGTCCAACTTTTAACCTTATGAGTCCATTTTCTTTTAACAAAATTGGACTCAAAACGTTATAAAATGAACAAAATTGGACTAAAAACGTTATAAAATGAGCCATTGGGAACTCAGGGCGTTAAACTTTTTTATTTTGAACTCAATTGGTTAAAACCACTAAAACACAAGGACTCAAAAAGTAATTTACTATTTTGGTTTTTAACATTCTAAGTCCTTTTATAAATTTACCAACTAAACACCTTTATATTTTGGTTTTTAACATTCTAATTCCTTTTATAAATTTACCAACTAAACACCTTTATAATTTTGAATGGAATTAATTTCTATAAATTTCAAACCGTCATATTCATTTAGAAACATTCTACTAACCAAAACTTCTTTATCTTTATGAGATGGCTTGCAGATAAGATAGAAACAATTAGGAGGCAAGTGTAGTCTCGCTTAGCCTACACACTTTGAAGTTGGAATTCTTGATTATTTTTTTAGTGGGCCACCAAGGGTTTAGCCACTTGAAGTTATAGATAAGGCAATGCAATGCAATTGAAAGGTGTGTGGGGTGACGGTGACATCCTACCTTCCTATGTCACTTTTTCTATTTCTATTTCTGTTCATGTTTAATCTTATATTATCTTTCACTTCAGCCTTTTATATAAAAATATAACATAAAGAAAGATCCCATCTTTTTCTACATATTATTTTATATGGGGCTAACAAGAAAAGAAGAATGTGACGCATGTTATGAAAGGATCTTACAGAATAAAGTAAACAAACGAGGCGCAAACGTGTAGTCAGGTTGGTTTTCAGACATCTACTTGCGAAACAAACAGTCTTAACTATTAAGTGTAGAAATAGTAAGAAGTCTGAATCATTAAGAGCCTCATTAAGAGCTAAACAAACAGCTCTTAAATAATGAACTTTTTTACCTTTTATGTGATGAGTCTGTGACGGTTCGACGTATACCAATTTGGGTGGTCTAGATTCAAGCTTTAAGAAGTAAACAAATGAATACCAAAAGAAAATTGGGAAGTTACTTAGGGTATGTTTGGCATGGAACTTTTAGGAGCTTCTAGCTTTAAGCTTTTAAAAAAAAACCTCTTACTTAATAAAAAGTCTTGTTTGGTTGAAGGAGCTTGAAACTTTTAGGTTAGAAGCTTGAAGCTTTTGGTTGAACGCTCCTACAAGTAGCGTTTAGAAGGAGCTACAAGCTTTTAAGAAAAAAATGACTATTTTAACCTCTAAAGATTATGAAGTTTTTAGTTATGTTTTTTTAGTTATGTCCATTTTGGTCATTTTATACATTTTATTAAAAGCTCCAGCTAGTCTGCCAAACACCTAAATATATCTAAAAAGCTATAGTCACTAGCTACCAGCTACAACTATCAGCTACCAACTTTCAGCCACTAGCTACCAACTTCTAGCCACCAACCATCAGCTACTTTTGCCAACCATACCTTAATGTTGTATCATTTATTTGAACCTTTTTCATTTACATCACAAGGGACGGTTGTACACTTGTATGGGTTAGGCAACTCGAGTGGGCCCGGTTAACAGCAGCCCACATGATGGTGAAAGGGACGACTTAAACCAGATCGTGGGCCCATAAAAGTCCTTTTAGCTTTTAGGTGATGAGCTGTGACTTATGAGACTGTCATGGTTTTGGGTATGCCCTTATAGTTTGAGTTTTTGACATATTTCCCCCCTGAAACAAAATACTTTTACTTCTGCCTATTTTTGGTTTGTAGGCCCCTTAGATTTCCATTGGTGGAAAATTGATCACTCATGTTTTAGTATAGAGCACATTTTACTGCTTAATCAACATGGGACTGACAACTATGTGTTACGAAATGTAACTATTGCAAGGTATGAAACTTGTCTTATATCAGTAATCATTTGTATGAGCAACAAATGTGCGGTTTATAGATTAAATGAGCTTTCTCACCTACCCGAGTGGTGGTCTGGAAGGAACCAACCGTGACAATGTAAATAGATCAATTGAGCTCCCTTTTAGGATAAATTCTTTTGTTTGGGTTGTAACTATGGTTCAGAGCCAAACTCTGAGTGGTAGTCTAGAAGGAACCAACCATGGCAAAGGAGGGTCGAATGTTAGCATTGTAAATATTACAAGGTACGGGACTTGTTCCACATCGATTGTATGGGCCAGATGGGCTCCCTCACCCACCAAATTAGTCTTTTGTGACGAGTTATCTGGTTTGGACCGTAACATTATGTGCAAAGTTTCTTGGGATTAGTTATTGCTTCACATATATTAAATTAAACTATATGGGATGGTTGATTTGTTATGGCTTTGTAGAACGTCTATGTTATAGATTTTTAAATCATAAAGAAGATGTCGTTAGTTTTAAAGCTAGATGACATTAGGGAAATATTGTTTATCAAGAAATATTGTTAGTTTTTATAGCTTTTGAACTGTGATCTGTCTTTCACAAGTGAAGGTTTGATGGTGAAATCTGCAAATAGGGTCTTCGACGTTGACCAACTTATTTTGTTCAATATTTAGTTGTTTTGTTCGATAAGTCATAGTCAGATTATATAATACGATGAAAAACAATTATATTGACTGACGCGTTGTATTTTTGAGCTTGAAAGTTAAATACATCACAAGTTGACATAAAAATTTAATATGCAAAACACTAAGCTCTTGCAGTATATTGATGTATGTGTATTTTTAACCAACTTTCCATCAATGTTATTGATGACGTGGGTACCCGGAAAACCCACTCAACAAATCCAAGACCAATAACAATAACAACAAGTAACGAAAGAGAAAATGCATAAACCGGAAACGAGAAGCTGGAAGCCGGAAGCCAGAAGCTCCCAGCAGGAAGCTAATACATCAATAGCTGATGACCAGAAACGAAAGTTATTGTGTACACGTTAGAACTTGAACTCAATAGGTCAAAAGTGATGAGACTATACCCAAAAGCACATAAAGGTCATGTCGAGACACACAAACCTAAACATTACTCAAACAGGCAAGGCTAATCCCGCAAGCAACATCAAATAAGGATAAACTCTACCAAGCCAGGAAGGTATAAGCCAGAGCCGTCCCCGAAAACTCTTAAAAAAATTTAGGCCTCGGGGCCCATATGGTTAAGGGTAAATGAATTACAAAAATAAAAACTTAGTGACAGAGCAAAGACTTGAACTTAAGACCTTTACATTATTTTGAGATGGTTTTTGCAACTACACCACCAATACTTTTTTGCATAATAAACGGATAAATATACTAAATAAATAATTTAATAAATATATACAAGCTTATAAAAACTTTTCGGGCCCTTTGAAATTTTGGGCCTCAGACGTCGGCACGGGTTTGCCGGGCCCAGAGCCGGCCCTTTTATAACCTGACACAGGCTCCCATGGGCAGAACACTTTGTCTATAATAGGGGAGTTGTCACGACCCCCGATCCACCCTGGACGGAATCGGAAGCCGCGAACAGCCAAGTGGTACCGGTGACTATTTTTGAAAAATATTGCAGCGGAAATTTCATCAGGACCGTGAGTTAGGAAAAATATCAGAGTTTAGAAAACACCGGATTTTATTTATTAAATAGATGAGATAAACCCATGTTTTACAATGGTAGCTTTAATAAAGATAAATTTGATTACATAAAACAATATTTCGTAATTTGATTTAATTAATAAAATAAACCACTTCTTGAAGCCTTTCAGTGCCGTATCCATCTTCTACTCCAATTTACCTGAAACGCGTT
The DNA here is from genome assembly GCA_030545235.1 of Helianthus tuberosus. Lineage (NCBI taxonomy): Eukaryota > Viridiplantae > Streptophyta > Magnoliopsida > Asterales > Asteraceae > Helianthus > Helianthus tuberosus. The sequence goes on from CM060363.1 coordinate 174,679,151, forward strand.
TTAAAAAGGTTTTGTCAGAAGGAAATACTGAGTGAGTTCATTCAGGTTTTATAAAATGACCTTTAGTTATAAATTACAGCATAAGAGCGATTACAATGGATTTTATCTTATTGTTATATGGCACCGTGTCACCGCTTGGTGACGATGGTCATACCACTATTGAGTCCTGTCACCCAATTAGTGATGATATATCACTGTTAGGGCTTATTTGCCTAACCTCTGTTAGGGCTTATTAGCCTAACACCGTGAGAAATTAGTAATGTGCACAATACCCCACTAGCCATTGATTAAGATTACCACGACTTAATCCCTGTAATTATAACAATTGAAAATAATTTGAGGTATTGTAAAACAGTTGATAAAAAGAGAATGACTCACATTATAAGCATGCAGATTCATACGGGCAAAGTTTAGTCTACAGATAAGCCTTGATATATTGCAGATTTATACAGGCAGAGCTTAGCCTATTGATTTAGCCTTGTAACCTAGTGCACACGAACTAGGTAAGTAACTAATACAGCATTTACGATAACTCACGAGATTAAAACCCTCACAACGAATGACAAAGTGCAATCACTTAAACATCCATCGGATTCACAACGAATGACAGAGTATTCCCCGCGTTCGGGTGGTACTCAAACATCCTGTCGGAATCACGACTAATGACAAAGGATAGTACTAAAACATCCATCGGATAGTTTCAATCGATCGGACATTGAATCGTAGCAGCGATTGAGTTAATACCATGTATCATAGCAGCGTTTCGTGCTAGTGTGTGTTTCTGTAGTATTTGGACGATATATCAGTGTATGAATCGAATTTTATCGTCGTTCAAACGCCAGAATTCAAGTCCCAATCCCCTCTATTTATACTGAGATTTTGGACCCCCTCGCGTGACGCGAGGGGCCCCCCTATGGGCTTCGCGTGACGCGAAGGTCCACATCATCTCAAAGGCTTGCCACGTGTATTTCTAGCCTAGCTGAGTCGACGGAACGAGAAATTTCGAATTAGACAGCAAGTTATTAGGATAATCGTCAAGTAGGAAATACCCCCCCCCCCCTGAGTTTTAGGGGCCCTGATCATGATTCTGATTGTTCTGAAAACTTTAGGGTTTGTACAGAATTACTTGGGTGTCTCAATTAGGGTTTCTTTTTAGATAAACTATAAATAATAATAATAAAAATATAATAGTTTTGGTTTTATGGTTTGGGACCAAAGGGAATAAAATAATGAGAAAAGAAAATAGACCCACTTTGTAACTTTAGGGTTCAACTAGAAAACCTCCTGGTAGAATTTTGGGTATAATTTCTGAGCTATTTAAAAATATATAATGCACTCATGTTAAGTATAGTACCCCTCATTCAACCTTATCCTGATGTCCCGAGACAGAATCCCAACAAACTTAGTCGGGCAGTGCCCTGACATGCGTTATGGGCTTCAGATCAATCGGAAAGGATAGCGGTGATCGGGAGTTAAAACACTTAAAACGGGGCAGAACCTTATTATTATTATTATAAGGGAAAAAAAACAATATATATATTTATTGAGAGAGTAGACGAGACAACTGAGGGAAGGAAAAGAAAAAGTTTGGTTGTTTGAAAGGTTGGACAGTATCCCTATTTATACTAAGGAGGCTACTCTTTTCTTTCTTCTTATCCATATCCATACGTTACTTCATTTTCTCAATTCATAAGTTTTATTATTTTTTTATTTACTTATTCCTAATGCATGACACGTCCATCATACATACTCTACAATTGTTTTTAAATTAATATTATTTTATTTCTTTCTTTTTGAAAGACACGTACAAGTGTACAACATTCTCAAATTTGAAATATTAAGTTTATTATTATTTTATTCTTATAATTAATTCACCTGTTTCATTTATTTGGCGCTTATAACTTTTAAAATATGTTGTTCTAGAAAATAATAAAAATGTCTTTAGAATGAGAATATTTATATCTACATTTTGAACCAAGTTTCATTAAAAATAGAGTAGGTTCAAAATATAATGTATTTTTATAATTTAATTATTAAATGGTTTCTGGGCCCGTCTAGATACTTCATATTACAGTCAACTTACCCGTAATCTACCGTTCTAATAATATAAGCTTTTATATACTTTTATTTTATTTAGAAAGGTCACCCATATACAGGCCAATTATTTAATATAACATTTCAACCAACTATATAAAATATTGTTTAAAACTATTTGGGTTGAATGTTTATATTAAAAATAAACTAGTTACTAGTTGGTTAATAAATTTAACCAAACCTATAATTTTTATATAAAAATAGGAATGTTACATTCTCCCCACCTTGTTTTAAATCTCGTCCTCGAGATTTGGGTTACGATATTTCTTTTAGACTTAAGTCATATTTTAATCAATAAAAACAATAATTAAGGTAGATGACACAGAATTAAAATATCAAATTTTGTGAATACGAGTTGTACCATAAGTATGATTCAATGGTTCAACTGAATTAGTTCAAGAAATCAATGACAAACGAATGAGATGAAATAATATAATTTTCAAAGTGACTAGGTTCAAGCCAAAAGATATATGATCAATAGATATTTAAAATGAATGTGAAGGACTTTTAGAATCAATAAAATTCTTTGTCAAAAGAAAGCTTACTTTGATTGGCAACTGAGGAAGATTTAGAATTGACAGGTTCAAAATGAAATAAAAGCATAAAAAAAATGATTTGTCAAATATTTATGATATGAGAAAATCAAAGTGTTGAGATGAGTGAATTGCAAAGATATACCAAAAAAGAATAGAGTTAGTGTATCATTGTTAGAGTTCCAAGTTGTTTTAATTGTGAAACAATGTGATAGTACACTATTAGTGACTATATTTTTCATACTATGTCCTAGAGATCGAAATATAATAAGACCAAGTTGTTTTGGCATGACCAATCATTATATTATATTTGTAAAGCAAATGTAATATATATTATTTGTATCCCTGTCTGAAGCGTATCTTACATATCAAATATAAATACTATGTAATATATATTATTTGTTACGCATTTTTACTATATGTAAATGGTCACCACTTTTAAATAAATATTATTTTAGTATTTTACTATACTATGTAAAATAACTTATATTTAATATGTAATATATATTACAAAACACCGTAATGAAGTTATTACATTACAAAATATTTTAGTATTATTATTTTGTAAAAGAAATCACTATTATTTATAACGTTAAATGAAAGTTGTAAATAAAGATGTAAAAATATTTATTGTACAAAAGTATTTGTAAAATATTTTGTAAATATATAACACTTAATGGGTAGATTCTATGTGATTACTTATTTTCATTTTGAAACCATATAACGTTGTGAATGTCACACCCCGAAATTATCAGAGCTTGGCGTGACTGGACTGGTATCTTCATTGCACAGCGGAAGCAAAGAAGCTAAGTCTTTTAGAAAACGAACGCCCACTAAGTACTCGACTCTTCATGGTTCTCCTATTCCAACCGTGCCTTGTCTTAGAAATGCAACCTGAGAAAGAAACATGCGAAAAAGTCAACATAAAGTTGAGCGAGTTCATAGTTTGTTTGTAAAAGATTTGAAATAAATCTTTTGAGTTGTGAAAGGTTTGAAATAAATCCTTGGTATTGTGAAAGATTTGAAATAAATCTTTGGAATAACCGGTTTTTGAAATAGTATTGAGAAAATGAATTTAAAAATCATTTTCTTGCCAAGTTATATGGAAACGTTGTGTTTGTAACACGTTATGTTCATAAAACCATGTATTTGTAAAACCTTGTATTTGTAATGTTCGCATAACCGTCAATGCCCACCCTGACTTTGACTCCATACCCGCATAATGCTTTGAAATTTGTATAAAACATGGTAGTTAATTTGTATGAACAAGAAGTTTCCGTAAGTATAAAATCCCTGGTATGTAGCAGATAAGGAAAAAGAGATCACCAATGGTTTGCAAGGCCATTGATATGTGTGAAGTGCAAGTAGGGAGACTCAAACCTAGCAGATTTCGCCACGGCATTAGTATGTGGACAAAGTCACCCCGAGGTCCGTTTCTAGTTTGGCCTGGGGCTGGGCTCGCTACACCCAGATAGATCTACCGCTCCTGTCCCTCGGTCCTACCATGAGGACTAATGGCCTCATGTTGCTCCTACCCACCCACATGATCTAAGTAGTAAACCTCCTTACGCTAATCATACCATGTATAAAATAAATCCCTGGTCACCCTGACCAGATCCCTGGTCACCCTGACCAGATCCCTGGTCACCCTGACCAGATCCCTGGTCACCCTGACCAGATCCCTGGTCACCCTGACCAGATCCCAGGTCACCCTGACCAGATCCCTGGTCACCCTGACCAGATCCCTGGTCACCCTGATCAGATTCCTGGTCACCCTGGCCGAATATCATTCACATTTCGAAAATAAGCATTTGTTTTGTAAAAACCGGTATATTTAGTATAAACCTTTCGTAATTCATTTGTGTTCCCCGAAATCCCATCGTAATATGATTTAGAAATACGAGTTTTGCGTTAGTTCAAAACTTTGTATGTTTTTGCAAAATGTGCATGTCTTTCCACCCCGAAAACATTTATAAAAATGTAAAATCGTAAAAAGTGGGGGTTATGAACTCACCTGAATATTCCTGTGCAAAGCTAGCTAAATACGACTTCGTGATGTCGTTTCCAAGACGAGACTCGCTAGCGTGCATTCTACAATATTCCTAACACGGAATATCTAATAAGTTCCTAAATAAACGCAGTAACTAATCCACGTGTAATCGAGCTCTACCGAATCGTTGACCGAACGATATGACGGTAAATTGTCAACTTAACAGAAGCGAAGAAGTTATACTTGTTAGCTCGTCTTAAGAAGTCGTATGTTGATATAAAGAAATATTCGTATGAAAGTAATATATAATAAACTCGTATTATATATATTGCGTCTTGTGTATATTTGCCAAAAATATACGTATGTGCCGTCTAAGCGTATAAAATAAATATATCAGTTATATTTATTTTGTAAAAGAACCGTCGACTTGTATTGGAAGATAAATATATAACTATATTCATTTAGTAGCGTTTTCGTGTTTAAAAATAAATATATATAAACTATATTTATTTTAGTAAAAGAATTGTCGAAAATGATATCCAAGTCGTCGTTGTCGTGATGTTGTAAAGTGTTATCCGAAATGTTATACACTTGTATTTGATGTTTTAAAAATCGTTTGTAGTCGATAGGTAATGCTTCGTTTTATAATAAAACGCAGTTATTTTACGGATTTTCTCGAAAAACAGGCAGAGTTTCCTCTGTTTTTGGACACCCCCGACAACACAAGTTGTCGTTTTATTTTCAAAAAATTCAACACAATTTAATCAAGATTCAACTATAAGTAAACTTTGTCAAATATATAACGAATGTAATTTATAATCAGTCGGTTTCGAGAGCTCGTTTCACGTAATAAAACCATAATATAACGTAAATAATCTTGTCGTTAAATCTTTACCAAGTCCTCCGTCAATATGTCGAGTGAGCCGACTGAGTTGACCGAGTCAACCGGGTTGACTCCTGTTGACTGAGTTGACCGAGTTAACTCGGTTGACCGAGTTGACTCGCTGAGTTGACTGGGTTGACCCAGTTTGACTGAGTCAACCCGATCCGCTTCATAAGCTGCTTCGAACCGTCTGACCCGAACCTCCTGACCCGAACTGTCTGAGTTGACGGAGTTGACTCGCTTGACCGTCTGTTGACTGGGTTGACTCAGTTTGACCGAGTCAAACCGAGTTATACCGAACCCGAATTGAACCGTTCCGCGAGACCCGAACAAGACTCGAACCACCTGCCCGGATCTGAATCAACATCTGAGATGAAACAAAAGGAACCCGAACCAAAACTCGAAACTGAGCACGAATCTAAAGCCAAAACTGAACCGAAACTTACTTGAATACCCGAACTTGAACCAAATCGAACCCGGAACCGGTGAATCTTCACCGGATAAAGACAATGTCCGGCGGTCAATGGCACCGACCGCCGGTTATCTCGCTCTTCTCAGCTTTCTCTCTCTCCTCGCCGCCTCTCTCTCTCTCTTCTTCCTCTCTCTCTCTCTCTCTCTGCTTCTGTCCGCTGTCGTCGGTCACCACCACCGCACGGTGGTGGTGGTAGTCATTTCTGTCGTCGAGGGGGGGGGGTGTCACCGATGACTGGCTCTCGTGTGTGTGTCTGAAGAAGGAGAGGGCTAATTACTAATGTGTGTTTGAGAAGTATAATTTCTCTGTGTTTTGAATGCATAGATCAAGAGAGATGAGAGGCACTTTTAAAAGGATGATGGGTTTTTGTGTTCACTGCTTAGGAATCGAGAGAGAGAGGAAAGACCCTTTTTGTGTGTGTATAAATGTGCAGACAATTGATGATGAGGGTCCCTTTAAATAGAGATTTGAGGATTAAGGTTCTTTTGGGTATTTTTATTACATTCAGGACATTCATTCCATCCTTAGAGTTAAGATCTTTTGTAAAGATTTTATTGTAATTTTTGTAGAGATTTTGTGATTTGCAGATCTTGTAGGATTCTCTAAAGCTAGAAGAGATTTCACAAAGATTTTATAAGATTTAATTTATTATATGCAGGTTTAGGCTTTTGTGCTTTGGGCTTGGGCCCAGGGCCCACAACCCGTCTTATGTGTAAGCGGCCCGTAATATCTACGAGACCCGATATCGCAACCCATGCTCCAATAGCATAAAATATTCGTGTAACATCCATATTTGTCAGTGTCGTCAGTATTTTGCACGGTATCAGTCCGTTGTCGCGTAATATTCAGCAGATTTTCTGTAAATCACCACACGCGCACTGTATAGCTGAACAACGTTCCTGGGCACTCCAAGGGCCTGGTTAAGTTAATTAGCGTCGTAAACACTATTTATTATCGCGTAATCACCTGTTAATCACGTAATTAAGAGCCGTAAATCACGGGTTGTCACATTCTCCCCCTGTTACAGAAATTTCGTCCTCGAAATTCAGACTATGTTATCCCCTCAGAATTGTGTTGTTCGCAGGTAAGTCCGAATAATAACAAAGTGAATGACCTCGTAATCGAAACAAGACTTATCCGAATCATGACATTTCTCAACAATAAGAACCCAACGGTAAAAGCAATGTGTCTCAGTAATTGATGTCAAAGGAAACGAGACGTAATGATACAGTCACCAGAGCGACTAAGTTAACAAGGATCCAACAATGAACAGGAACTTCGACCAATCGAATTCCATAGGAACGTTTATAACATGTAAATGAGTTCTAGAAGCAATAACATCCACTGGGTGAACTTAGAATCAACAATCTCAAATATAATAGTTTGCATGAAACGCTCGACCGTGATCAGCACAAGCTGCAAGTTATACCGACGCCACAAGGTGTCGCAATGAATGAAACAATTCAATAATAGGGGTGATCGAACAAATATCACCTGTGTTTTGCATGAAACGCTCAATCATGATTAGCCGAAGCTACAAGTTTGTACTGACACCACAAGGTGTCGTAGTGATTCAAATAATTCAATAATAGCGGTGATCAAACAAATCCACCGTGTTTGAAGTCAAATGGAAGCGTAATAAGGTGAATCCGAAAGTTTGTTTCAAATGACATCATAGAATTTTCAATTGAAATTTGAACATCAAAGAAATAATGTTTTCGATCGAAGGTGAAGAAGCAATGAATGTCGCAAAGCATTCGATCGATGTTGAAAGAACCGTTATGAGGTACACCGGAATATGAAATGAATTTGTGTACCATTGTCTTAACACACGATTGTGTTAAGACTGCTTTAATATGATAATTCAAAGTGGATTGGAAAACAATCAATAAATAAATATTTAGATCCGTGTATAAGATGCGTAAACGAGTTTAGCGCAAGCTTCAAATTAATGAAAATCACCATCACATGGTGTCGGAATCAACAAACAATTTAACGGAGTCGAATACCAAACAAGTTTACCTCGACTCAGAACAAATGAAACGCTTGTTAATACGAATTTGAATATGATGCTCCCAATACATCATATTATGTTCTGAAATGAATATGTGTAATGAACAAGTTCAAACAATTGAACTTGGTTTTAGCGTAATCCGACAATAAGTATATGTATCGACAAGAAAACTTTCGGCATGGTCACAACGAAAAACCATGTATGTAACTTGAAAAGAAGAGAAATTTTCAAGAAAATGTGTTGACTTGATAACAAAGGAGCCAACAGTTACAATAATGTGGGTCATTCGAATTCACAAGTCAATAATAATGATTGTGGCACAATGTCCATTAAGAGGAGTAGAGATACGAAAATCTACTCAGTAAATATGAGAGTCGAAATTTCAATAAAAGAAATTTGAGGACTTTACCTGGGGTTGCGTGTGATGACCGGTTGTTAGGTGACACTACCATGGAATGTCAAACATAGCGTATTCGTCATTAATTAGGTAGGGGGGGGGGGGGGAAATGCGAAGACAATCGTCTTCTCCCTGGCGTGATTCGTGTCGTTGCAGGATCGCGTGACAAGTTGTCGTTTCCTGATTGTTAGTTCTCCTGCTGACAGGAATCTAGCGTCGTCGTTAGATTGCGTCATCGTTCCTTCTCAAAGGCCTCGCCTCGATAGTCGTGTATGTCGTATTTCAATCTTCGTTGACGTATAGCTTAAGTTTCACGTATACCTGTGCACTAGCGTTGTGTGCCGCGTAGAAGGTGATGTACCCCGACATCCGTTGGCGTAAAATTTGAGTTCTATGTATTCTCATGCGCTAGCGTTTTGTTATGCGTAGGATGCCTGCTCGGGAAGTTAAAATATCCTAGACAATATGGATAATAGTGTGTGCCCGAGTTAATATTCGCGGTTCCTACGTGATGACCTTTAATAAACACACACATGCACAAATAACCAATAAGCAATCAAATAGTCCTCCTAGTCCCACTAGCCTCCCAGCCTCCCAGACTGACTCCCTAGTCCCACTAGACAATTTTCCCAGCCTCCCAGACTGACTCCCTAGTCCCACTAGACTATCCTCCCAGCCTCTCAGACTGAATCTCCTAGTCCCACTAGACTGTCCTCCTAGCCTCTCAGACTGAATCTCCTAGTCCCACTATACTATCCTCCCAGCCTCTCAGACTGAATCTCCTAGTCCCACTATACTATCCTCCCAGCCTCTCAGACTGAATCTCCTAGTCCCACTATACTAACCTCCCAGCCTCTCAGACTGAATCTCCTAGTCCCACTATACTATCCTCCCAGCCTCTCAGACTGAATCTCCTAGTCCCACTATACTAACCTCCCAGCCTCTCAGACTGAATCTCCTAGTCTCTTAGACTACCTTCCCAGCCTCTCAGACTGAACTCCTAGTCTCTCAGACTGCTCTTCCTAGTCTCACTAGCCATATTCTTCCAGCCTCTCAGACTGACTCCCTGTTCCGAAGGTCTTAAATGCATGTTTCCTAAACTCTCAGATTGTTGTGTACTGTATGTAATCGTTTCGTGTACCGTGTATAAAACATCACAATAGCGTATGTTTGAAAACAAAATTTTGACTGTTTGCTTTTCGGCAACGGTTGGAGACCATATTCGAGTACTAGGCGTTCTGTATGTATTCAACGTCTTAATAGTCTAAGTCCTAGAGAAAAGTGAGGTTAGAGCCTAGGTATCACAACAGAAACCTAATTCGCTGTAACCTATAGCTCTGATACCAATCTGTCACACCCCGAAATTATCAGAGCTTGGCGTGACTGGACTGGTATCTTCATTGCACAGCGGAAGCAAAGAAGCTAAGTCTTTTAGAAAACGAACGCCCACTAAGTACTCGACTCTTCATGGTTCTCCTATTCCAACCGTGCCTTGTCTTAGAAATGCAACCTGAGAAAGAAACATGCGAAAAAGTCAACATAAAGTTGAGCGAGTTCATAGTTTGTTTGTAAAAGATTTGAAATAAATCTTTTGAGTTGTGAAAGGTTTGAAATAAATCCTTGGTATTGTGAAAGATTTGAAATAAATCTTTGGAATAACCGGTTTTTGAAATAGTATTGAGAAAATGAATTTAAAAATCATTTTCTTGCCAAGTTATATGGAAACGTTGTGTTTGTAACACGTTATGTTCATAAAACCATGTATTTGTAAAACCTTGTATTTGTAATGTTCGCATAACCGTCAATGCCCACCCTGACTTTGACTCCATACCCGCATAATGCTTTGAAATTTGTATAAAACATGGTAGTTAATTTGTATGAACAAGAAGTTTCCGTAAGTATAAAATCCCTGGTATGTAGCAGATAAGGAAAAAGAGATCACCAATGGTTTGCAAGGCCATTGATATGTGTGAAGTGCAAGTAGGGAGACTCAAACCTAGCAGATTTCGCCACGGCATTAGTATGTGGACAAAGTCACCCCGAGGTCCGTTTCTAGTTTGGCCTCGGTCCTACCATGAGGACTAATGGACTCAAACCTAGCAGATTTCGCCACGGCATTAGTTTGTGTTCCCCGAAATCCCTTCGTAATATGATTTAGAAATACGAGTTTTGCGTTAGTTCAAAACTTTGTATGTTTTTGCAAAATGTGCATGTCTTTCCACCCCGAAAACATTTATAAAAATGTAAAATCGTAAAAAGTGGGGGTTATGAACTCACCTGAATATTCCTGTGCAAAGCTAGCTAAATACGACTTCGTGATGTCGTTTCCAAGACGAGACTCGCTAGCGTGCATTCTACAATATTCCTAACACGGAATATCTAATAAGTTCCTAAATAAACGCAGTAACTAATCCACGTGTAATCGAGCTCTACCGAATCGTTGACCGAACGATATGACGGTAAATTGTCAACTTAACAGAAGCGAAGAAGTTATACTTGTTAGCTCGTCTTAAGAAGTCGTATGTTGATATAAAGAAATATTCGTATGAAAGTAATATATAATAAACTCGTATTATATATATTGCGTCTTGTGTATATTTGCCAAAAATATACGTATGTGCCGTCTAAGCGTATAAAATAAATATATCAGTTATATTTATTTTGTAAAAGAACCGTCGACTTGTATTGGAAGATAAATATATAACTATATTCATTTAGTAGCGTTTTCGTGCTTAAAAATAAATATATATAAACTATATTTATTTTAGTAAAAGAATTGTCGAAAATGATATCCAAGTCGTCGTTGTCGTGATGTTGTAAAGTGTTATCCGAAATGTTATACACTTGTATTTGATGTTTTAAAAATCATTTGTAGTCGATAGGTAATGCTTCGTTTTATAATAAAACGCAGTTATTTTACGGATTTTCTCGAAAAACGGGCAGAGTTTCCTCTGTTTTTGGACGCCCCCGACAACACAAGTTGTCGTTTTATTTTCAAAAAATTCAACACAATTTAATCAAGATTCAACTATATGCAAACTTTGTCAAATATACAACGAATGTTATTCATAATCAGTCGGTTTCGAGAGCTCGTTTCACGTAATAAAACCATAATATAACGTAAATAATCTTGTCGTTAAATCTTTACCAAGTCCTCCGTCAATATGTCGAGTGAGCCGACTGAGTTGACCGAGTCAACCGGGTTGACTCCTGTTGACTGAGTTGACCGAGTTAACTCGGTTGACCGAGTTGACTCGCTGAGTTGACTGGGTTGACCCAGTTTGACTGAGTCAACCCGATCCGCTTCATAAGCTGCTTCGAACCGTCTGACCCGAACCTCCTGACCCGAACTGTCTGAGTTGACGGAGTTGACTCGCTTGACCGTCTGTTGACTGGGTTGACTCAGTTTGACCGAGTTAAACCGAGTTATACCGAACCCGAATTGAACCGTTCCGCGAGACCTGAACAAGACTCGAACCACCTGCCCGGATCTGAATCAACATCTGAGATGAAACAAAAGGAACCCGAACCAAAACTCGAAACTGAGCACGAATCTAAAGCCAAAACTGAACCGAAACTTACTTGAATACCCGAACTTGAACCAAATCGAACCCGGAACCGGTGAATCTTCACCGGATAAAGACAATGTCCGGCGGTCAATGGCACCGACCGCCGGTTATCTCGCTCTTCTCAGCTTTCTCTCTCTTCTCGCCGCCTCTCTCTCTTCTTCCTCTCTCTCTCTCTCTGCTTCTGTCCGCTGTCGTCGGTCACCACCACCGCACGGTGGTGGTGGTAGTCATTTCTGTCGTCGAGGGGGGGGGGGTGTCACCGATGACTGGCTCTCGTGTGTGTGTCTGAAGAAGGAGAGGGCTAATTACTAATGTGTGTTTGAGAAGTATAATTTCTCTGTGTTTTGAATGTATAGATCAAGAGAGATGAGAGGCACTTTTAAAAGGATGATGGGTTTTTGTGTTCACTGCTTAGGAATCGAGAGAGAGAGGAAAGACCCTTTTTGTGTGTGTATAAATGTGCAGACAATTGATGATGAGGGTCCCTTTAAATAGAGATTTGAGGATTAAGGTTCTTTTGGGTATTTTTATTACATTCAGGACATTCATTCCATCCTTAGAGTTAAGATCTTTTGTAAAGATTTTATTGTAATTTTTGTAGAGATTTTGTGATTTGCAGATCTTGTAGGATTCTCTAAAGCTAGAAGAGATTTCACAAAGATTTTATAAGATTTAATTTATTATATGCAGGTTTAGGCTTTTGTGCTTTGGGCTTGGGCCCAGGGCCCACAACCCGTCTTATGTGTAAGCGGCCCGTAATATCTACGAGACCCGATATCGCAACCCATGCTCCAATAGCATAAAATATTCGTGTAACATCCATATTTGTCAGTGTCGTCAGTATTTTGCACGGTATCAGTCCGTTGTCGCGTAATATTCAGCAGATTTTCTGTAAATCACCACACGCGCACTGTATAGCTGAACAACGTTCCTGGGCACTCCAAGGGCCTGGTTAAGTTAATTAGCATCGTAAACACTATTTATTATCGCGTAATCACCTGTTAATCACGTAATTAAGAGCCGTAAATCACGGGTTGTCACAGTGAATGTATTTACAAATGTTGTAAATAAGTGAAAACCGGGACTATTCTTATATAGTACAATGTTCCCTTAACCCAACGTAGTTGATGACTACCATATTATTTTTATATGGTTATTTTCTTGCCAGAGCGTTACGGTACATAGTTACCACAAAACATGTGATAGACAATTATTTATGTAATTTTATTCGTTCCTCTAATTCTTGTATTGTTTTATGAAAATATGTCTTTTCCTTATAGTACAAAGTAAATATATTTTTATATATAATTAAAATTTATTAAATAAGTATGATGATTTAATTTATATACATTAACTAGTCATTATCATGGTTGGATATTGGTTAGTGCTGCCTTGTTTAAGCATAGATGATCAGTCCATGCCTAACTAAGGCTAGCCTATCCAATACCTGCCCTTGACAATAACCTTAGTACCTAAAAATAATATTAACACTATTACTATTAATATATTATTACTAATAATAAAATTATTAATAATAGATAACTTAAACATAAACTTAAATGAAAGTATACCTCAACATAATTTTTTTATACGTATATATAAAAGTATAAATTCTTCACCTCAATTTATTTAACAAAATTCATTGACTAGATATCAAAGAATCATCGTTTTGCAATAATGCAGTTCACAGTGCAAAAAGTAGAATGATATTTGAGTTTGGATAAAATAACAAATCGGAATGAAGTCCTCCAATGGTCTTTATAAATCAAATGAACCACATGCGCAACAAACAGTGTATGTGTGATGTAAGAAATGAAATCCTTATGGTATGATGACCATTGGGGGAAATAGAAACGCAAAAGTCAACTCTTTTATATGCAGAAGTCAGAATTTCAACGAAAGAAATTTAAGAACTTTATCTGAAATTTCGTGGAATAACCGTGTTTAAGTGATATTACCAGGGAATGTCAAATGAAATAGGGAATTTGCAAAAGTACGTGACCCATTTTGTAGTGATAATAATTATGACTCTGATTAGACTGTGCACTGATGGTTGTGAAATCTTATTTCAACTTAAAGGTTTCCATTGTTTATATTGTCGCACGAGTTACGAGATATATGATCAAACGAAATAATGTTTGATATTAGAAAAGAGATTCCTGATAAAGAAATCTAGAATTTATTATTGACACATATACTTATCTTTATTCTTAATTGACTTTTGGAATTTCTTATAGATGTACATATCTATATAATCATATATTTCACATGCTGTAATATACATACCCTTCCTAAGGTCAATGTATTTAACAGATTCTTATTTCCAAAAACAAGTCAGATATCAGATCATGATACTATTTAGGGAAATCTTGTTACTTGTTTGACATATTATATACCACGTCTTATCCGGTTCGCGCCGGAGAGGTAACCTCAGTATATCCGGACAAGCTGGAGAGTCTGCTTCACCATACCCAGTCTTGTCGGAGAAAATTTTATATTTCCCATAAATAGTATTTTTAAAAGTGCCTCTTTTATTAGGCTTTTATCCAGAATTAGGGAAATTTATATTCCCGTAACATATCTTATTCCAGACCAAGTAATATCAATAAGCAAGAATTAATAGCAATTAAGTGCTATTGCCTGCATTGTTCTAATTGTCATTCTTACGGCATACCAAATTCCATCATACTTTATTTACACAAGTACTTAGCTTATCTCGAAGCTTATACTAAGGCATCTTTTCTTAAGTTCAAGTCTAGTTGCTATCATGTGTGCTACCAGTTAATAGCAATCTCCTAACTCTTTTATATAAATTTAGGTATTATTATCACAACACCTAAAGGCTTAAATCAGTGGCTCTGATACCACCTTCTGTCACGACCCCCGATCCACCCTGGACGGAATCGGAAGCCGCGAACAGCCAAGTGGTACCGGTGACTATTTTTGAAAAATATTGCAGCGGAAATTTCATCAGGACCGTGAGTTAGGAAAAATATCAGAGTTTAGAAAACACCGGATTTTATTTATTAAATAGATGAGATAAACCCATGTTTTACAATGGTAGCTTTAATAAAGATAAATTTGATTACATAAAACAATATTTCTTAATTTGATTTAATTAATAAAATAAGCCACTTCTTGAAGCCTTTCAGTGCCGTATCCATCTTCTACTCCAATTTACCTGAAACGCGTTTTAAAAAGGTTTTGTCAGCAGAAAATACTGAGTGAGTTCATTCAGGTTTTATAAAATGACCTTTAGTTATAAATTACAGCATAAGAGCGATTACAATGGATTTTATCTTATTGTTATATGGCACCGTGTCACCGCTTGGTGACGATGGTCATACCACTATTGAGTCCTGTCACCCAATTAGTGATGATATATCACTGTTAGGGCTTATTTGCCTAACCTCTGTTAGGGCTTATTAGCCTAACACCGTGAGAAATTAGTAATGTGCACAATACCCCACTAGCCATTGATTAAGATTACCACGACTTAATCCCTGTAATTATAACAATTGAAAATAATTTAAGGTATTGTAAAACAGTTGATAAAAAGAGAATGACTCACATTATAAGCATGCAGATTCATACGGGCAAAGTTTAGTCTACAGATAAGCCTTAATATATTGCAGATTTATACAGGCAGAGCTTAGCCTATTGATTTAGCCTTGTAACCTAGTGCACACGAACTAGGTAAGTAACTAATACAGCATTTACGATAACTCACGAGATTAAAACCCTCACAACGAATGACAAAGTGCAATCACTTAAACATCCATCGGATTCAAAACGAATGACAGAGTATTCCCCGCGTTCGGGTGGTACTCAAACATCCTGTCGGAATCACGACTAATGACAAAGGATAGTACTAAAACATCCATCGGATAGTTTCAATCGATCGGACATTGAATCGTAGCAGCGATTGAGTTAATACCCTGTATCGTAGCAGCGTTTCGTGCTAGTGTGTGTTTCTGTAGTATTTGGACGATATCTCAGTGTATGAATCGAATTTTATCGTCGTTCAAACGCCAGAATTCAAGTCCCAATCCCCTCTATTTATACTGAGATTTTGGACCCCCTCGCGTGACGCGAGGGGCCCCCCTATGGGCTTCGCGTGACGCGAAGGTCCACATCATCTCATAGGCTTGCCATGTGTATTTCTAGCCTAGCTGAGTCGACGGAACGAGAAATTTCGAATTAGACAGCAAGTTATTAGGATAATCGTCAAGTAGGAAATACCCCCCCTGAGTTTTAGGGGCCCTGATCCTGATTCTGATTGTTCTGAAAACTTTAGGGTTTGTACAGAATTACTTGGGTGTCTCAATTAGGGTTTCTTTTTAGATAAACTATAAATAATAATAATAAAAATATAATAGTTTTGGTTTTATGGTTTGGGACCAAAGGGAATAAAATAATGAGAAAAGAAAATAGACCCACTTTGTAACTTTAGGGTTCAACTAGAAAACCTCCTGGTAGAATTTTGGGTATAATTTCCGAGCTATTTAAAAATATATAATGCACTCATGTTAAGTATAGTACCCCTTATTCAACCTTATCCCGATGTCCCGAGACAGAATCCCAACAAACTTAGTCGGGCAGTGCCCTGACATGCGTTATGGGCTTCAGATCAATCGGAAAGGGTAGCGGTGATCGGGAGTTAAAACACTTAAAACGGGGCAGAACCTTATTATTATTATAAGGGAAAAAAAACAATATATATATTTATTGAGAGAGTAGACGAGACAACTGAGGGAAGGAAAAGAAAAAGTTTGGTTGTTTGAAAGGTTGGACAGTATCCCTATTTATACTAAGGAGGCTACTCTTTTCTTTCTTCTTATCCATATTCATACGTTACTTCATTTTCTCAATTCATAAGTTTTATTATTTTTTTATTTACTTATTCCTAATGAATGACACGTCCATCATACATACTCTACAATTGTTTTTAATTTAATATTATTTTATTTCTTTCTTTTTGAAAGACACGTACAAGTGTACAACATTCTCAAATTTGAAATATTAAGTTTATTAATATTTTATTCTTATAATTAATTCACCTGTTTCATTTATTTGGCGCTTATAACTTTTAAAATATGATGTTTTAGAAAATAATAAAAATGTCTTTAGAATGAGAATATTTATATCTACATTTTGAACCAAGTTTCATTAAAAATAGAGTATGTTCAAAATATAATGTATTTTTATAATTTAATTATTAAATGGTTTCTGGGCCCGTCTAGATACTTCATATTTCTTACAGTCAACTTACCCGTAATCTACCCTTCTAATAATATAAGATTTTATATACTTTTATTTTATTTAGAAAGGTCACCCATATACATGCCAATTATTTAATATAACATTTCAACCAACTATATAAAATATTGTTTAAAACTATTTGGGTTGAATATTTATATTAAAAATAAACTAGTTACTAGTTACTAGTTGGTTAATAAATTTAACCAAACCTATAATTTTTATATAAAAATAGGAATGTTACAGGAGTCTTGTCTAGCTCCAAGTAAGTTCTCTCAATCTACTCTCCAGGCCCGGTTATCCATAGGGGCAGGTAGGGCATTGGACCCAGGCCCAAAGTTCTTGAGGGCCCAGAGTTTTTAAAAAATATCCTATATACTATATGTTTCTGTAATCTGTTATTGGGCCTTTAACAGTTTAACTGGTAACCTAATTATATTTAGAATTTGGATTGTATGTTTATGTAGCCCAATGATAAGCCCAAAAAGAAAACCCAATGTGAAAGAGATTGAGTTAAACGCTGTTGACTGTTGGAATTGGGAGGGCACGGTCAAAAAAAAAATTAAACAAACTGCTTGCTGCTGCTAACTGGAGACGAGAACAGAAGAAACAAAAGAGAAGAAAACGCAGGTGCGGGCGTGCGGCTGGAGACGAGAACGAGACGAGGTTGGGCTGCTCTAATCGATTAATCGACTTCAACTCTTCAAGGTATGTGTTTTTTTATCTTTAGGTTTAAATTAGGGCTTCAATTTACGTTATTTAGGTTTAAATTAGGGATGAAATTCGACCGAATTATTGTGTTTAAATTATATGGGCCCGATTTATTTTTAATGGCTCCAGGCCCAAAACGTTTCGAGATTTCTCGGAGACGGTACTGCTACTCTCACTCTCACTTACTATCCTTTACCATTTCGCTTAGACTCTCAAAGATCTATCGACTGATTCTCACGCCGGAGTCCAAACGCGCAAGGCCACCTCTCGCGTTTAGACAAACGGTGTTCTTTGATTGCAGATCATGACCAATGAGCTGTCTTTTGAAGTTGACCCTAAACCTTCCCCTCTCATACTTTTGTTACTTCAACAATTATGCATATATGGTTTAGGTCACATGATATGTACGTATTAAACATAAAACAATATGCAAAATCATTTATGCATGTGATAAATCTATGATTTTCTGACATCATATCTTATCCTTTAGGTGATGTTGATGCAACAAATAATAGACCAAGGGTAGTAGCCGGGCTGGTTAGGCAAAAGTGTTGAAGGGTTCAACTTTGCCTAACGCAGGTCGTGGGGTCCCCCCACGTTTGCAAGACGTGGAGAGAGGTTCACTAGATTGATTTTGTTGTTTGCTAGAGATCCTCCTCTGAAATGTGTTCAGATTCGGATGTGTAAGCAAAAGGAATGTGTGTGTTGAATGTGAAAGCAAGTGACTCGCATAAAGCAAGTACTTGAGAGCGATGATCAGAGATTCTCCAAGAATCAGAGCTGATCGGAGTGTCCTGCTTAGTAAATGAAGTGTCTAATTTATAGGAGAAGACATCACTCAAAGAGGAATGTATTTGACTAGTGACCATGCTTGCAGTGGGGGTTTTGCCCTTTTTGGGGGTTGAAGGCTTTGACCTGCGGGTAAAAGAGTGTGTTCTGTGGATCCGTGTTGCTTTTGCGGCTGGTGAGTTGGTGAAGCAATCCGGAGATGTGACCATTTACTGTTCCCGTATTGCTTTACTTCATCTCCCCAGCTTTTCAACCTTTGAACCATTTAACCTTTTGAGCATTCATGTATTTAAGTCATTTTATTTAGTCTTGGGCTACCCCCGTCATCAGCCCCCCAAGTCAGAGGTGTTTGGGAAATGAGCTCAAAGACTTCTGACTTTTATACATGTGTTTTACTGTCTAAAGGCTTCAAGGGTTCAAAGCTTTGAAGGCTTAAAGGGTTGGAGTCAGTTATTTTTTTGAATTTTAAAAAACTGACAACTGATTTGATTGATGTGTGGCAGTTCATAGGGCGACGGTTTTGCAGAGAGTAACTATTTGCCATTATAACCTCTATTTTGGTTTTTATTTTCTTTTATTGTTGAAGATAATCATTCAATCTTTTCATTATCTCTTCAAGTTTCCTCTGCAATTCCTTTCCTCTCTTCAAGGTTAGTTCCGGCTTCTTTCTTATTTCCTTACTTACTTCATATTTTCTTGTAAAATGGGTGCTCGTAAGGATTTGGCAAAGTCCTTTTCTCGATTAACCCAGGAAGAGGTAGAATTATTTTGTAAGGAATATGGTATTGGGAAAATGTTTAAACTAACTGCTCCTGCTTGTGATGTTCCGATTGATAAATGTCCGGCTGGTTTTATTGCTCTTTGTTGTCATCACTTTGATTTTTCGAACCTCCGTTATCCGTTTTCCCTCTTTGTTCTAAATTTATTGGAGTATTACCGAGTTTCCTTTGGTCAGATTCATCCAAAGGGCATGGCTAGGGTTTTACATTTCGAAGTTTTATGCCGTGCCCTTGGTTATGATCCTTCGCTTTTGCTTTTTCGCCGATTTTTTCGATTGGCCAAAAACGGTGATTGGTATACCTTTGAAACGTCCAAGGTTGATGCTTGTCTTATTTCGTGTATGGTTACGACTCTCGGTACTTGGAAGGATCTCTTTTTCTAGGTTTCTGATTCTATTGTCCCATTCAAAATGGTGTGGAGGCACCCGGATGTCGTTCTCAATGAACCGGAGCTCTCTGAATCTGAGTTGAATGACACTTTCCTCAAAGCCATCCGGGAGTGCCCTTCGAGGGTTCGTCCCTTCCCTGAACATTTGCTAGTTTTGTTAGGGGTTAGAAATTTGTGGGAAAAGGCCGATCGGGATCCGGTTCTAATGAGGAGTGGCACGGGTATGCATTTTCCTTTTTTGCCCCCTTTGTGTTTTTCTTAATTTATGTCTTATGTGTTTTTGTTTTATGGTTATTTGCAGTTATGTCTGCTCTTGACTTCATCAAAAGCGACGATACTTCTGATGTTGCATTTGAGGATGTTCCATCTGTTCCTGATGAAAACATTGTAGTTAGGAGTGCTGAGCAAAGGTTCGAGTGTTCGGGTTATGTTAGTGTTTCCAACGTCAAAGGTTTTTCCAAGTCTCATGCTCCCAAGGCTTCAACCCGTCGATCTACCCGTCGTTTGTTGAAGGGTGCTCCTCAATCCACTTCTACTGAACCAGTGGAGTTGAGTGATGATATTGAAGCTTCTGAAGATCAAGGTGTTGAAGTGGGTGCTGAAAAGGAGAAGAAATTGGTTGTTCATGGCAAAAAGACTCCAGCCAAGAAGGTTATGGCTACTCATGTTCAAGGTTCTTCCAGCAGGGACGTTGAAGGGTTAGACCCAGATGAGGTTTATGTGCCTGGCTGGTCAGTGAAAGTTGATGACAGTTTCAAGGACGCCGCTGTTTGTGAAGATGCACTAAGCCACTTTGCCCCTCCATCGGTTCATAACACTATTGCTGATATGGATGATGACATGATGTTGTCCCGCATGATTTTGAGTTCTTGCAATCTTGCTGCCATGCTTCCTCAGGGGGGTTGCTCGTTTTCGTAAGAGGATGCATGAGTATGAAGAATTTTCTAAGAAGAAAGATAAGATGAAATCTTCCATAGCTGCAATGAAGAAAGAGATAGGTGGGTTTGCTGAGAAAGAAGAGGCTTGGGCCAAAAAGGTTGGTGACATGACTAGGAGGCATGAGATTGAAATGGGTGATCTTAGGAAAAGCTTCGAGGCTGATCGGTTGAAGCTTAAAGCTAATAGGGAAGCTTTGTCTGTTCAACATAAAGCTTTTGATGAGGAGAAGGAAGGTCTAAAGGCTTTGGTTGCTCAAACCAACAGTGATAATCAATGGTTAATTGAGCAAGGTTTCCAGCAAGTTGTTACTTATCTTCTTCACTCCAAGGAGTTTAATTCCGCTCTTTGGTGAAGTCTACACGAAATTGCTCAACTTGGGGAAACATCAAGGTCTGATTGCTGGTTACAAGCTTCATGAATCTGGCCATCCTTTGGAAAAGTCTCCTTTATTTCGCCCTGAAGCTTCTGAGGTCTTCAAGGGTTCTGTTGAACGGATGGAGAGGCTGACCTACCCGTATGTCAGTCAAGTTTCTACTTGTTTTGGTAAGCCTCTTACTGTCTTGCAGGAGCTGAAACCGGAGGGCCTTAATGAAAAAGTCTGTGCTGAAATCCTGGGTTCTCTTTCAAGAAAGAGATCTTACTCGAGAGATAGTGATGACACCCTTTCAGGAGGACCAGATGCTTCAAAGGATGTAAGCTTGGAGGTTTCAGCAGTAGGTGGTGATGGTGGTGTGAAGACTAAGAAATCAAAGAAAGCAAAGAAGGTTAAAGGTGAAGGTTCCGGGGCTTCCAAGCCTCCTGCTGATGCTTAATGGATATTCGTAGCTTTCTTAGCACTCTTTGAAAACAATTTGTGGTGTTTGTTAACTAAAACAATGTTAGGTTTTACAAGGACCCTTAAGGTTCTTGTTATGTGGTTGTGGTGGGCCCTGTATGGCCGTTTGAACAATTTCTAAACTCACAAGTCACTAGGACTTGTTTTAACTTATGTTTGGATGTTTGAAAGTCTGTTGAGGCTTTCTTTGCTATGTTACTATGCCAAACTATTTGCTTGTGTTGTGTTGTTTATACTTGTGCTTATTTTGCTAAGGCAGCTTGTTTGGTTTTAAACCTTCAAGCTTTTTGGCTATCCCGTATGTAGGTTGAAGCCTTTAAGGTTTTGAGTTGTCACGTATATAGCTTGGAGCCTTGAAGGATTCTTAGTTTTGTGACTTGGCTTGGTTTGTATCTTTGAACTTTTTATAACTTTTTGTTCGAGTTCTTGCATTGTTCCTTAGGTTATTTATGTTTCTTGTGACTTTGTCTTTGTCGATTTTGTGTTGCCTTTATGTTTTTTATACCTTAAAGGGTTCAGTGCTGCAGTCACTTAGCCTTGGTATTTTTAACAAGAAGACATAGCACCTATCCTATTTATTTTCTTGTTTTCGTTTGATTTCGTAAGCCTGTTTGTTGATTATTCTTCTAAGGCTTAAGGAACATTTGGTGTAGGCTGTTCAAACCCGTCTATGAGACAATTTCATTTTTAATAATAAGTCTCATGGAGTTGTATTGATTTAGGAACTCACCCCTTATATAGGTTCATTCAACCCTTGAACCTATTGAGCGATGTGGCCTGAGAGCTCATCCCCTTACATGGCCCTTGCCATGGAGTTTTTTGCTAGGTTCTCAACCTGATCTTAGGATAGAAAGACAAATTTGATAAAACAACTTCATTCATTCAAGAGATACTTGTTTTTACAAAAGGTGTTCATAGTGCCATTCTTGAAATATAACTTGTGAAATACAAACCAATCTTTCCTGTTTAGACATGGAACCTTTTCAAGGTTTTTCCATTCCAATGTCTTGGAATCCTTTTGCCTTCCGAGTCTGCCAGCTTGTAAGATCCACCCTTATGTGCTTCAAGGATGGTATATGGGCCCTCCCATTTCGGGCCAAGCTTTCCTTGATTCTCTTTTTTGCTAGCTTCATTGTTTCTAAGGACCAGATCTCCTGGCTTGAAGCGTTCGTTCTTGACTCTCTTGTTGTAGTAGGCTTCCATTCGTTGCTTGTACTTGGCTTCTTGAATTGCAGCTTGGTCTCGTGCTTCCTCTAGGAGTTGTAAGTTCAACATGGTCTCTTTTTGGTTTGTTTCGGGATCCATGTTGACAATTCGTTGTGTTACAACTCCTACTTCAGCTGGGATCACGGCTTCGGATCCAAATACCAAGCTATAGGGTGTTCTTTTATGGCTTGTTTTTTCGGTTGTTCTTATGGGCCATAGAACACTAGGCAATTCTTCAAGCCAGTTGCTTTCGTACCTTCCCAATCTTGTTTTGATACCTTCTATTATGCTTCGATTCGTCCTTTCAACTTGACCGTTTGATTTTGGGTAAGCCACTGAGCTGAAAACCTGGTTGATTCTGTATTCTTTGCACCAAGCACAGAAAGGCTTCTCAGCAAATTGCTTTCCATTGTCAGTGACAAGTACTCCCGGCAATCCATAACGGCAAATAATGTTTTCCCAAACAAAGTCAATGACCTGTTTGCCCGTGATCTTTGCAAGTGGTTTAACCTCGGGCCACTTGGTGAAATAATCTATGGCCACCAACAAGAACTTCACTCCACCTTTGCTTGGGGGAAACAGACCGACAATGTCCATCCCCCATTTATAGAATGGCCATGCTGAGGTTATTGGGACCAGATCATGCTTGGGACTTTTTGGGATTGGTGCATGAATTTGGCAGGCATCACATTTCCTTAATTGCTCAGCGGTATCCCGGTGCCTTGAGGGCCAAAAATACCCAAGGTTCATAAGTTTTGCAACCACCGACCTAGCTCCAAAATGTGCTCCGCATATACCTTCATGAATTTCTTTGATCAAATACTGACTTTGCTCGGGACCCACACATCTTAGCAAGGGTGCAAGATAACCCTTTTTGTAAAGGGTTTCACCTTGTAGTATATACTGCCTTGCCTTGATCTTAACCCTCTCAGCTTCTGTTTGATCACTAGGCAATTCACCGTTTTTAAGGAATTTCTTGATTGGAATCATCCAATTTGGATCTTCCTCGGTGACTACATCTTGAACTTCCAACTCATCGATTGATGGAACCTTTAACACTTCTACCAACACCTTCTTGGTAAGGTGGGCAAAAGTGAGAGATGCAAGCTTACTCAAGGCATCCGCTTTCTTGTTTTGGGACCTAGGAATTTGCTTGATGTTGCATGTTTGAAAGGTATTCATCAGCTCTTTGGATTTTTCTTTGTATCTTTTCATGTTGGGCTCCTTTGCAACGTAGCTATCATTCACTTGGCTTGAGACCAGCAACGATTCTGTGAATACTTCAAGCTTTTGGACCTTCATTTCTTTAGCCAGTCTTAGGCCAGCGATCAGTGCTTCGTATTCAGCTTCGTTGTTGGTGGTCTGAAAATCAAAACGGAGAGCATATGTGAATTCTAACCCTTCCGGGGTGATCAGAATGAGCCCAGCCCCTGACCCTTAAACGCTTGAAGCCCCATCGGTGAAAAGCTTCCAGGCTTCAAGGTCTGAGGGTTCAGTGGTAGCTGTGTTTACTTCAGTGATTGTTTGCTTTGGGACTTCTACAATGAAATCAGCCAAGACTTGGGCCTTGATGGCTTTTCTCGGGACGTAGGTGATATTATGCTCACCTAGTTCCACTGCCCATTTGGCTAGTCATCCCGAGTTCTCTGGTTTTTCAAGCACACTCCTAATAGGTTGGTCGGTGACCACTTGTATAAGGTGTGCTTGAAAATACCTTCGAAGCCTTCTAGCTATTTGAACTAGGGCTAAGGCAAGTTTTTCAAGGGGAGGATATTTAGTTTCAGCCAATTTCAGAGTTTTGCTGAAGAAATAAACGGGTACCTGAACCTTGTCTCGCTCAATGGTGAGGACCGCACTTATGGCCTCTTCAGCAACTGAGAGGTATACCGAGATCAGTTCTCCCGTTTTCGGGGCTGCAATGTCAGGTAGGGAAGCTAGGTGTTGCTTCATCTGGTTGAAGGCTTCTTCGGCCTCTTCAGTCCATTTGAAGTCCTTCTTATCGGAGCAACCTTTGAGCGTTTTGAAAAAAGGTAAAGACCTTTCAGCCAATTTGGAGGTAAAACGCTTCAAGGCTGCAAGCTTCCCGTTTAAGCTTTCAACCTCCTTCTTGCTTCTCGGTGGTTTTGTTTCCAGAACAACTTTCACCTTGTTTGGATTGGCTTTAATGCTTTGTTTTCCCACAATATGCCCAAGGAATTTACCTTCCTCAAACCCAAATGAGCATTTCTCGGGGTTGAGTTTCATGTTGACCTTTCTTAGGTTCTTGAAGGTTTCTTGGATGTCATCGAGCATTTGATACTCCGTTTTGCTTTTGATTACAAAGTCGTCGACATATACCTCCATGTTTATGCCAATTTGACTTGAAAAGGCCTTGTCAACTAGGCGTTGGTAGGTGGCTCCAACGTTTTTGAGGCCAAAAGGCATCTTTTGATAACAAAAGATCCCTTTGTCCGTGTGAAAGGCGGTCTTTTCTTCATCCTCTTCCTTCATGAGGATTTGGTGATAACCTTTTTAGGCATCAAGAAAACATTTGAACGGGTAACCGGTGAGGGAGTCGACTTTGAGATCAATTTCTGGTAATGGGTAACAATCTTTAGGGCAAGCCTTGTTAAGGTCCTTGAAATCTATGCACATTCTCCAAGAATTATCTGGTTTTCGAACCATCACCGGGTTTGCAACCCAGGATTGATACTTGACTTCTCGGAGAATGCCGGCTGACACAAGCTTTTCAACCTCTTGGCATGCAGCTAAGCTTCTTTCGGGTGCTAGACTTCGTTTCTTTTGGACGACGGGCTTGACATTGGGTGGTATTTTCAACTCATGTTCAGCGATGCTTCGAGGGATGCATGTCATATCTTCTGGGCACCAAGCAAAGACATCACTGTAATGTGTTAACAGCTTTTCAAGGTACGAGAGGGTTTCTTGTGAAAGGCTTGGATTGACCCTTATCTTCTGCTCAGGGTACTTGGGATTTATGATTAGCCTTTGCTTGTCTTCCTCACTTTTGGAGCTTTCACCTTCAATCATGTAGGCCTCCTGAGAAGGTTGAAGGGTTGATATTCCCTTCTCGGTGGGAAATTTGACAGTGCCATGGCCAACAGACACAGCCATAAAGAATGCAAACTGTCCTGGCCTCCCGATGATTACATCGTAGTTTGAAGGTATATTGATAACCACAAAGGTGAGTGGTTGGACTCTCTCCTTCTGACCTTCGCTGAAACGAACATCAAGTGTCAATTGCCCTAAAGGCTTGAGGGGTATATCGGCAATACCTTTTATGGAGGTTCCGGAGGGTTGAAGCCTTGAACGTTCTTCATTGCTTAGACGGTTGAAGAACTTTTCAAACATGATTTCGGTGGCAGCACCAGTGTTTATGTATGCTCTACTTGTTTGCAGTGTTCCCACGGTAGCCACAACCACAAGAGGGTTTGAAAGAGGGTCTTTCTCTGTTGGAGGAAAGCAAACACATTGGAGCTCCCAAGCTTCCAACCGCTGTCTTTAGTGCTGAACCCTTCCATCAAAATCTACCATATTGACTTCCTTGCCCTTTCCTTCAGCCATTTTGTCCCTTACTCCCTTTACCAAGTGAGCAAGTTCCCCGAACTTGACGGCTTCTTCGATCCTCTTTTTAAGTTGGAAGCAATCGTTGGTGTGGTGTCCTTTTTCTTCATGAAATTCACAGTATTGTGTGGAATTTTCATTTTTCCTTCTCTTGGGGAGAGGCCTAGGAGGCCGAAAGTTCTGCTTGACTTCTTCCGTTGCAAGGATTTCTTGAGGAGTCTTTGTCAGGGGTGTGAAACTTATGCCTTTCTCCCTGGTGGAAGGGTTTCGAACTTTAAGCCTTCGATGGTCTGAACCCTTTTGGCGTCTGTCATAGGAGCTAAAGTTCCCCCTTTTCCTGGCTGGGCTGTTGCTCCGCCAACTGGATCCTCTTTTCCTTTGCTCTTTAATATCTACTGCCTCCTCTCCCCGGATATGGGCTTCAGCCCTTTCGAGAGCTTCTTCCAAGGTCTTGGGCAGGGATTTGTTGAAATCTCTGGTGAGATATTTTGAGGTGATGGCATTCATAAAACCGGCCACCCTCATCTTTTCGTCTGCCCATATATATGTTAGACCTTCCTTCTTGTATCTTTCGATAAACTCTCGAAGACTTTCATCATCTCGTTGTTTTATCTGAAAGATCACTGTTGCATCTTTAACGTATCACCTTTGTTGGAAGAAATTGGCCAGGAATCCCTTGCTGAGGTCATCGAAGCTTCGAATGCTTCGAGCAGGTAAATCATTGAACCAGATCCTGGCTGATCCGATAAGGGTTTGCATGAACATTAGACAACATTCAGCGTTTGACCATTTCTCAATCCTTGCTGCACCAGTGAAGATCTGAAGATGGTCCTCAGGATCTTCAGTCCCATCATATGTTTTGATGTGGGATGGCATCTTGATCTTCGTTTGAAAATCATAATCGGCTATTTGTTGTGAAAAGCATGAGAGGTTACTCGGCTTGTAAGGTCTAGCCAAATCTTCTTCAGCCCTTGCACCCGTGTTGTTGCCATTGTTGCCGTTCCCTTGAGTGGCCAGCACCTGATTAATAAAGTGCTGCCACGGGAAGCTGGCCATCATCTGGGCCATCAGGTTGAAGCCTTGAAGGCTTCCGGGTGCAACCGGGCAACTAACTCCCAAAGGGGTGCTCATAACGGCACTTCGTGCCAAGGGGAGCACGGACAAAGCTTGTTCCCATGAGGTTGTTGTAGAGGGTGGAAGGCTTGTCACTGGGGATTGTAGGAGCTGGTCAAGGGTCAGCTCATGGCCCAGAGGAGCACCACTTGTAGCTGGTTGGGATGAGGAGAGAGGATACGCTGTAGGATTCGGTCTTGCGGATAGATACGGGTTAGGGTTTGGAGGATTACTAGGACCAGCCTCATCCCTAGATGCAGAAGGAGGGATAGGAGGTCCAGGAGATAGTGTTGGTTCTGGCT
This sequence comes from Helianthus tuberosus, assembly GCA_030545235.1. Taxonomy (NCBI): domain Eukaryota; kingdom Viridiplantae; phylum Streptophyta; class Magnoliopsida; order Asterales; family Asteraceae; genus Helianthus; species Helianthus tuberosus. The sequence goes on from CM060363.1 coordinate 174,706,985, forward strand.
CATCATAGTCTAAACGAATCCTCACTCCCTTGTCCCTTTCCCTACTCACATATTGGTTGAGGAGAGACCTCAACTCAAGGAAATTGTTGGCAACCCCCTCAGGGGTAAGTTCAACACGTGGTGGGGTGCCAGAGACACCGACATTAGGGGAAGGGACCCCTGATCTAGATGGGGTTGGAGTGTTGAAAGTGAGAAACTCGGGAGTGCTTCCCGGTGTTGAGAAAGAAGTAGGTACAACCACATGAGCTTGACTAGTACCTGGGGTAGAAGTGTTAGGAATCTGATTCACTTCTCCCGGGGATCCACTTTCTGACATGGTAATTTCAAGAGAACGGAGCTACACTAATAGGCCTTTTGAATAAAAACAGTGGCGTAGCCCCACGGTGGGTGCCAACTTGTTGATGCAACAAATAATAGACCAAGGGTAGTAGCCGGGCTGGTTAGGCAAAAGGGTTGAAGGGTTCAACTTTGCCTAACGCAGGTCGTGGGGTCCCCCACGTTTGCAAGACGTGGAGAGAGGTTCACTAGATTGATTTTGTTGTTTGCTAGAGATCCTCCTCTGAAGTGTGTTCAGATTCGGATGTGTAAGCAAAAGGAATGTGTGTGTTGAATGTGAAAGCAAGTGACTCGCATAAAGCAAGTACTTGAGAGCGATGATCAGAGATTCTCCAAGAATCAGAGCTGATCGGAGTGTCCTGCTTAGTAAATGAAGTGTCTAATTTATAGGAGAAGACATTACTTAAAGAGGAATGTATTTGACTAGTGACCATGCTTGCAGTGGGGGGTTTTGCCCTTTTTGGGGGTTGAAGGCTTTGACCTGCGGGTAAAAGAGTGTGTTCTGTGGATCCGTGTTGCTTTTGCGGCTGGTGAGTTGGTGAAGCAATCCGAAGATGTGACCATTTACAGTTCCCGTATTGCTTTACTTCATTTCCCCAGCTTTTCAACCTTTGAACCATTTAACCTTTTGAGCATTCATGTATTTAAGTCATTTTATTTAGTCTTGGGCTACCCTCGTCATCAGGTGACTAGGTCCCGTTGCAGTTAGTTTTAACCTATGGACATCGTATCTATTGAATTACCAAGCGATTATCACGGTATGAGCACACACACGAATACACGATTAAACAAATTGTTTGACTCACAACTCGACCCACAAGATAATCATTAAACTAATTCTTATTGATACATTATTTATTATTTATAATGAAATATAAGGAATATTGCAAAGCATATTATATAGCTTAATTAACATATAAAAACTAATAACAACTATGGGGTAAGATCAAATAAAAAGTTAATTTTCCCTAAGTAGGATGAGAAGGAATCTTAACCATTCATTTTTGAAATCAATGGTTAAGATGAAAGTGTAGGAGAAAGGAGTAGTGCAAGGGTATCTTGGGAAAATCCTATTTATAGATTTTCTCTCTCCACATGCAAGGCACATGCATAATCATCCCTCGTTTTTTAAACGTTCATAACTTTTTTATACGACATTATTTTTTCATAAAAATTTCACTGTAAAATCGTGCGTCCTTTTATCTTTAATTTGAGTACCATATTGCTATATAAAATATGAAGACTAAAAAAACCCACTAAAATGTGTTGTATTTCTATGTTGTGTAACATTTTTTGTGCTGGATTTTTGTAATATATTTTTGTGCTAAATTTTTTGTGCTCAATTTTTTTGTCTTAAATTTTTTTTTCTCAATTTTTTGTGCTGAATTTTTTTGTGCTATATTTTTTTGTACTAGATTTTTTTGTGCTATATTTTTTTTGTGCTATATTTTTTTGTGCTATATTTTTTTGTACTAGATTTTTTTGTGCTATATTTTTTTGTACTACATTTTTTGTGCTATATTTTTTTGTACTAGATTTTTTGTGCTAAATTTTTTTGTACTAGGTTTTTTTGTTGTATTTTTAAAAAACAAAAGGGGTGTCACATGTTATTTTTACTCTTATTTATAAGGACCAAAATGCCCTTTATTCCTACTTATTAGGAGTGCCACATGTTATCATCACAATCCTTCTTAGGCTACTTAGGCAAAATCCACTTTTTAGTGGATCTTTCCCCTAACAACTATATCCTACTTTCTAAGGGATTACAAGTTATTAAATCCTCTAATTAGGTTTACATTATTACAAGGCTCATATCCAACATAGAACAAAGTAGATTCTCACTAGGAAAAAGATTAGTGAAGATATCGACTAAAAAGGGGACAAACTTAACGAAGATGAAGTGTGGGAGTCGATGGACACAAACAAGGACGCAACGGCAAATGGGGGAGCCAAGGGGACACCATTTACAATTATGAGTTCAAGAGCTACAATTACGGCCATAGATCATGCAGTGGTAAGAGGCGTGAGGGGAAGGTTACGACGTCAAAAAAGAAAAAATATAAACTATGATTAGATATGTGTAAAATATGTCTCCTGCGCATGACAAGCGTGAGAAGAAGAGAAATAATTCCGTTAGACGAAATAGCATAGGAACACAAAAAAAAAAAAAAAAGAAATATGAAAGGCTCTTATGTTCAACTGATATAAGTGTATATCAATATACTAGGTTATCACCCGCGAACTTCGCGGGTCGGAAAATTTAATCTACATTATCACAAAGTGTATAAATAATATAAATACAAAAGTAACACATTACATAAATTACTTATTGACAAAGTGAAAATATAGTTAAAATGTATTGAAGTATAAAATCTATCTTTTACTTTTATTAAAAATTAAGGTGTCTCGAGACAAACAACAGTTACTCTTTCTCACCCTCATCTAGAATCTTTTGCTACGGCCATCATTATATATCTGCAAATTAAAAGACAAACGTTAAATAACATCACAAGGTAACAAAGCTCCCAGTGAAAGATATGTTCACAAAAAATATATAAAAAAAGCAGGTTGACTAATAATATGTGCATAATTTCCTAATATTCAGATGTATATTATATTAATTGATAGGCAAGCTTTTAATAGACCAATATTGTATTCTCTTTTTTATCATGTATGTATTAATAATTAATGCCTAAGTCCAAATCAAGGGTGCTCTTCTAAGTCCTAAATAGGAATGACAATCGAGTGGCCCGGGCGTATTTGGGATATCCCAACCTCATGCCTAAATAATATAATATAGGTTTGGGATAGGCTAAAAAGTGTCAAAAGGAAATTAAAATATGGTGTCTTAAAGTCTTAGTTTTTTAGGCATGGTATTATTCGCTAACACCATGTTAAAAAAGAAACAAATCTAACACCATGTTAAAAAAAAAGCTCCGAAACATGCCTAAAAATTAAGACACAGTATGTTTTCTTTTTTACAATCTTTAGGCAATATCATTTTTTTTAACACAACTCAACGTTTTATGTATGTTGTTATATATTGAGGAAAGGGTATGTTTTGTTGTATGAAGTTACACAAACAGATAGTTAAACGTCAACATCTTTAAAAATAAATAATGCGTGACGAATAAGGTGTATTAGTTAAACGTCAACCAGTGGCGGATCTAGGATTCGCGCCAAGCTGTAACGTCTTATAAATAAGCGGTAACGAAATCGAAAAAACGTCAAATTTTTCCAAAATTTACACTAATTTTACACTACCGCCGAAACGCCAAGCCGTAGCGGACGCCACCCCTTAAACTAATGTACATCCGCCCCTGACGTCAACATCTTCAAAATGAAAAATACTTATCAAATACAGGACAAAGAAAACAAACTTGATCATATTTGTTTACATGATTATTAAAAGAATCCTAAATTACTGGAACCCCAACTTCTTGCTTAACATATGTAACACTTCGTTCTCGAGGACGAACCAAAGCTTCTTGTGAAGTAAAAACTGTCATATCAAACTTTGACTCAGAAATCATGTCAAATACAATAAAGTGGTCATCTTTGATTGACATGTCTTGTTTGATACGATCCCATCTAGTAGTGATGTAAATATTTCGTTCAATTTTTTCCATATGAACAAACCATTTATCATTGGGAATAACGGTTATAATATAATTCACAAACATATAAACAATTTATAAGTCTCTAAATATTTTCTTTATACACTATATTTGTAGTCTTATTTGCAAGATTTTTACATCTTTGTCTAATATGTGTAATTTGACTCAATCTCTTTGTAAGTTTTTCACATCTTTGTCTAATATATGTAATTTGACTCAATCTCTGTTTTTTATTCTTGATAGTGTCACGTATAGATATGAAAAGAATGTAAAATCAAGATGGAAAAAGAATAAAAAAACTCAAAAATATCTTGATATTGATTGAAATTATGAATTACATATAATAATAAATAACGAAAAGTTATAGTTGTATACAGAGTTATTAAAATTATATATTTTCTGTAATCATATTGAAAGTAATTATTTCTAACACGTTCAAAATCTACGAAGAAAATGTGTTTTGGGAGACCAACCCGGACAATATAAAAGCTACCTATTTTAACTCACTATCTGACCCGCCTGATTTGTCTATTTTGCCACATCTAACAAAAAAAAAAATACCAAATAAACATAAACCAATTTAAGTTGGTATCGTAAATGCTTTATTCTCTAATAAAAGTAGTTTTATATCCGTTTTAATGAAATAGAAAGTAATCATGCGTTTAAACATAAAATATCACACAATTAAATATCTAAGTTTATAATCAAAAGCAAAGTTCATTAAAATAAAGTTTAATAAACGTATTAAGTAATACATATCATATTTAACTTGGATGATGATGAGGATACGTCTCTGACCGGACCGAATCACCGCCATAAGCAGAACCGAACTATGGCACATCAGGTCGGACCGCGCCTCACACCATAGACGGAACGGACAGATACGCTGGTGCGGCATAACTAACTGGGTCCCACTTCCATAACCGCCATGATAGCGACTGGTCCGACCCTAACTAACTTGCCACGTCAGCACACCCAAAAGCTATAAATACCCCGCCAAGACTTCCAGCAAGGGGTAATCGCTACTTTCTCTCTCTAAACTCTCCTCTCTCTCTCCCTGACTTATTTCCTCCTCACAAATACTTATTCTCATGCCCGAACTTGGTCACAGAGAGGCCCCCCTCCCTGTGACGAGGCTAACGGTGTGGTTGTTTTCTTGTGATCTTGCAGGTTCCTTGCTAGGTCATCTGAAGCTCTGCTCTAACCAGGTCGTACCAACTGGTTTTGAGTCTTCAGATGACAATATTAATGATGACCAAGAGTTTCTCAAAGGAAAAAAAAAGGTATGAAAAAGTCACTTTGGTTGTTTGTCATTCAAATATAATTCCAAAGTATTAAAAAAATGCGCTAAATCCTTCCATAAGATTCGGGTGCTTTCCGTTTTGATTAGCAACCTGAAGATAAATAAGTCATCAAATCAAAATTAAGAAAGAAACATTATTATGTTAAACACTATAGTCTTTTTTACTCTGACGCATAAATGGCTAGCTTGCTTACATTTGAGACAAAACTATAAGACCATTGAAAAATGTAAGCCATATCTTTTTCCCTTATTATGTCACTTGAGACAATAGCCTTGTCACCCAGTATGCATTGGGTCTCAACAATTAATAACAAAACAAAACAATTCTTTGAACTTCAATGTCAACCTTATCATTTTTACGTTGACCTTATAAAAGACATTACATCTAAAACATCTAAATATATGAAAACTATTTGGGAGGTTATACGCATTAGTTGAACAACACTTTGACTGACCCATTTTATTTTAGCCGTTTAACCCCATAAAAGAGAAATATAACTCGAACCAACCCACATATAAGCAAATGTGTTAAAATTGCACATCTACTTGAAATTTTTGAAGAGAAACTTAATAAATGTAATTTTAATTACCTTAAAAGGAGAACCAATTTGCATAAAATTGAGTCATGGCCTGATCATTCTACTAAAAAAGTTGCGATGCATTACCAACAATAGCTGCAGCAACTACTCTAAAAGCAAATACAAACTTCACATGCTTATTATAGTATCAACATACACCAAGTAAGTTTGTACCTTTTGTTCTGGTGGTGCAGCCTTCACTACACTCAAAGTAGGTCTTGCCATCTGTTTTGGATACACCATTCACTACACTCACATAACACTGGTCGTTGCAAAGTTGTTGTCAAACTGCAATACCATATACAATTATTTTAGTTTATATAGTAAACAAACAAAACATGAGTATCATAAAACTTACATGACCACCGATCTGAGCCGGGCCAATGCAATTTTAGATAGGTAAATGGGTAACGACTCATAATGAGTCATTCAAGTACATAAGTAACTGTTTGTAAGGAACATCTGAAAGCCGCACAAGACATCAAGTGATCCCTTATATCCATGTATGTTGTAATCAATGAATAATGAAAGAGAAAAAAATATTCATCCACCAATAAGGCAAACGAAACATACGTTGTTTCCGTGAGCCTTTCTTTTTCCCAGGATAGTTTGAAGATGAGCTTCATATGGTCCAGCCACAGATCTTTTGAAATAAGTTGGGTTGGATTTGATACGTTTCCCGCCTTAACCCAAACCTGATTTAAAAGGCTACAAACCTAGTGGCATAAGCTTGAATCGTGTGACGCACGTTAAAGGCCACAAACCTCCCATTTGGTTCAACCAATGTTGAAGGAAGCACTACTGTAGCACCATTTGCATCACCAGCTGAAGATGGAACAATGGGCCTCGTATTAAAGTTGTCCTGATCAAAATGATCATCCTACAAGAGAAACATGATTATTGAAAAAAATACATAAAATTTACATGTAACCAAAAATAGCAACAGATTTATAAAAGAACGAAAGATAAGCATCTTACTCCTTCCAAGACTAAACTGATCACTAAAATGCTTTCCCCACATATAGAGTTCTCAACTTTCTGCAATTCAGAAGCATGTTTGAAGCTTCATATATATTTAATTTTCTATAGAACCCATCACTTAGTTGGATGTACAAACCTGTAATAGCTAACGTTCCACTTATAAAAAGCGCCAAGAATACATGTTCGTTTCATTAACTGCAGCCGCTATACTACCTGCGAGAAATTCATGAAAATTGACCAAAGTGTGTGCTAAAGAAGTTATTGTAAAACTGGGTGAGACCCAACAACCCCTTCCACAATAGTACCACCAGGTGCCCCGGTTCCATGTCCCGTCAAAGCTGACATTTGGTAAAACAATAGTGACCAACGACTTTTGGCAAGTTATTAGAAGCATTAAAGGCTTGATTATGACCAGAATGCCACAGGTGACACATTAACTGGCAGATTTACAACATAAGGAGTAGTGTTTGGAACGTTCTCTTAAACTCCATATAAAAATTCCAACAAACCTTCTCTGATGCTCGGGCTTATGCTGCAAGAACTCATGGATCCGTAATTTAAAGGAAATCATGCATATTGCTTTTTCATGTCAAAAAAAAGCTTTATAGAATACATGATTATTCATTATCTTCCCATCATTCCAAAATCATAAAATAACAACCTTCTAGCATCATGTCATTAACAACTATATTACCAGGATGCTGAAGCAAAGTAGGAGATGAGTTTAATCATGTTATGCAGATTGTGCCATTAATTCCACTATAAATGCATTAACTACCCATGATGGCTTCAAAAATCAAACCATTTTATGAGTCGACTAAAAGTATAATTCACATTCATCCAAAATAAATAAAAGAAATTGATGAAATTATATATCAAACAAACCAGAACGACATTAAACGTAGAACCTTTTAAAAGCAGAAGTGATCGACAGGGAAGAAGACGGAAGCTTGTCGCCCTTGGGTTTGGATGCCGATCAGAGAGATGATTCCTAAGAAGCTTCGACGGTTTTCCCTCATTGCTCTAAAGACACTTCACTGCCACAATTATTGTTGTAATGCATTCTTTTCTTGTGAGTGCCGTTATCAGGCTTGCATTTTTTAATATTTAAACACATAATAGTTGAAATCGATAGCAAATTCATTTATATTAGAATACCATAGCATTGTTTCTAAATATTCAGAATGTACCTTCTGGAATTCACACTATCAAGTACAACAATGAACTGGAGATTGTTTTGTGGAAGTGCACCAAAAGTAAACAAATTCCTCTCTCCATCATAAGAAACCTCTTTTCCATCTACTTTAGATTTGCAAGTTTCATCACTTTTTAGGCCACACCTTTTGAATCTGTATGATGACTATCTTCATAGAAAAGGGCCATCTGTTTGGTAAAGCATTATCCTTGTTTTATTAGTTGAACTTGACAAATGAATATCAAATGGTAAGATTGAAAATCAATATAAACTATAATTTCAATTTCGTAAGCGCTGGCACGGGTCAGTTAGGTTGACCCATAAGGTTTCTAGCCCATTTTTATAGAATTTTTTAAACAACTAATATGTTAAGTATGATTAAAAAAACATACTATAAAGAAATCATCTCATTTCATTAAAAAAAGTTTAAAAGGTTACAGGCATACACTTCGTTTGACTTCCAAGCCATTTGACCCGACTTACTTTTGCTAATTTTTTTAGTTTTAAATATCAAAATTGGTGAAAAATTAGCCTAAAACTCTGCATGAATAGGAATTGATTCTAGAAAGTTGCACCAAGTAGAACCAATATAGAAATTTGGCTTTTAAGTTCTAAACCTGGATATGTACACCCTCCTACATCTTTTTACCATTATAAAATAAATTATTAATGTAACAAAAAATATTTCAAGTCATACTTAACCTACTAATTATTTATTATTTTCTTTCCAAAAAAGGGACAAAAAAGTGTTTGATGGTTAGCCTGAGAGCGTTTCATCTCAGAAATAAAACGCTTCCATATGAAAGAGAGGATTAAGCACTTACCAATGTCCCATCCACTTGAGTAGATACATAACCCATCTCACAAGAGTCTTGACCAACCGAAATCAGCAAGTTAGCAACCTTAGCATTCAAAAGTTCATCAAGCATAATGTTATTTGACTTGATGCCCATAATGGGAGGGTTTGCAACTTAATGTTAATATCATATTCCAGGCACCTTAGTTTAACATTATCAACTATTATCTAGAACCAATTTGGAAATCAATATTAAAATCAAGAGATTACCTTGTCATAAAGATGAAGACAAGAGCTGAGCCACGTAGTCCAAAACCTCTTACATCTTCTCCTTGTCACCGACTTACTGTCAACCCTAACAACACCATCACTGAACAAAACAACTTCAAATCCAAATCAGATTGACATCATTTGTCATCCTTGTTGCATATTATTAGACAACACAGGAATAAGAAGTTGTTTCACTTGGTTGTTCACTTGCTGCATCACCTCAGAACCTATCAATTGGAGAAAAATAAACTAATTACCTTAAAAATTGTTAGACTAAATATCCATATAGGAGGGCCTTCTTTTCAAAACCAATGTTGAGAATCGGATAAACATAGAAAATGAGAGCATTAACTTCACCCAATGCGCATAAAAAACGCACATCCAACACAAGAAAACTGCAATAATAAAAAAAGAAAAGAAATATTTAGGATCAAACGTGAGGCATTTCATCGAACACCTGGTGGGTAACAATTTCAGTACCTGTTTGGTGATAAGTTGTTGTTCTACGGGATCTTACATTTCACAAAAAAAAAGTTGGTTTGTAAGACTTGTTGGTTAATAACTTCATTAGAATCTCCATCATAAATATCCAAGTCCAATAGAACAACAACTGAAACAAAAATACCATAATCATAAAAAATGATGCACTTTCATCAATGTGGACCGTGTTGGAGTAATATCGTGTTCATAGGTTTAAAGTTTAATAAACACATACCACATCTACTAATAGCGGAGGAAGCTTCATTAGGTGAGTGCCCCATATCAATCAAATTTTTAGTCAATTTACCTTCAATACCTTAAGACTGAACACATATTGACATAAAATTAAAGTTAACCTTTATAGTCTCGTCATAAACACATTCTCAAATAACAAATCATTGTCATAGCCTAAAAGTTCTATTCAAACAGAACACATAGAAGAAATCAACATCTGGTTATTACAATCATAATAAATCATGAGAAACACAAAATATACTAATCGAGTTCCAAACTACAAAATCAACCCAAAAACATATGCGAAAATAAAATGATCCATAACTTACCTCTCATATGAAGTGTCGTCATCGTTTTTACTCACAATCTTTCTGAGAAACACAAAATCTAACCATAAAGTTAACTTTTATAGTCTCGTCATAAACACATTCTTTTTTTATTCTTTAAAAAAACAGAATAATGAAATTAGGGCTTCTATTGGATGTAAGATCATCGTCAATTGAAAGGAAAAAGAGGAAGTGGTGGCCGTACCTTCTGATTCTCTGCTGCTACAGCACGATGATTGAAAAACCCTAACCCGAACGTTCGACACCCTCGATCCCGGATGAGAACAACCATGAATCTAAAATCAAAACCTGGATGAGAACAACCATGAATCTAAATCAATACCTGATAATATAGAACATGTTATGAAGAAAAAGAAATCATTATCTGAAGAAGATGAAGATGAAGAACAAACCATTTACAATCATATGAAGAAGGAGAGATAGATAATTGCCGATGCTAGGGTTTTGTAAAAGAAATGTAGGGAGTATCCTGGAAGCAGCTTGAATGAGAAGGGAGAAGAGAAGAGAAGAGGAGTACAGGAGAAGAAGAAGAAGAAGATTTAGGGTTTTTTTAGGAAAGAGAGAGTAGAGAGGATGGAAGTTTGGGCGGGAAAAGGGAAAAAAAGATGCCCTAATCTACTAATCTACTGACACGTGGTCCAAATAACTTTCATTTATTATATATAATATATAATAGATTGTTTAACAATAAATATATGAAAACAAATAAAATTCATATTGATATCTTGTTTAACAATAAATATATGAAAACCAATAAAATTCATATTGATATCCTAAATATATGATAATACAACTTTATGATAGTGGATGGAACAATCAAGTCGATGTTGTTTGTTGACCTTCGGCTTCAGTCCTTCACAGCTTCACTTGTTAAATAAAAAACTTAGCTAAAACCAACACCCAACCCAACCCAACAGACAAACTAACAGGTTATGGGCTCAAGTCACAACAAAGACAACTATATCTTGTTGTGGTAATAGTAATACCTTCTATCTAATTAGAGAAATAAATATTGCTTACAATATTAAAAAAAATAAGAAAAAGGGTTTACCCATCTTTATTTGATTGTCTTAAAAATCACATGTTTTTAAAATTCTTGTTTGATAAGAAAACCACATCTATTCTTGTTTACTATTCCAGTTTGAGGCTTTTATTTTGAAAACTAGAGGGTTACGTCCGCGTTCAGCGGTGGGGTTAACCCGACTTTTAATAAAAAAATTTAATGAAATATTAGCCGTAATGATAAAAATAGCGTTAATGGTAAGAATGTGTTTGATATTGGTTCGGTACATTATGGTATTGCTACAATACCATGTTTACTATAAAAATCGAAAGAAGACAAATACGTAAAAGAAAATTAATAATTTGGAAAAAGACAAAAACACTATAGTTCTATACTAGTTTTGTGTTGTTCCTTCATTTGAAACAAGGAATTTATATTAAAAAGAGAAAAATGCCCGGATAGTCCCCGTGGTTTCGCCTTTTTTCACCTATAGTCCCCAACTTTCTAAAACTACCTGAATAGTCCCCAAGTTTTCATTTTTTGTTCCCGGATAGTCCCTGGGTCTAACTTCAGTTACTTTTCTCTGTTAAAATGATGTGAAATGACAAAAATACCCTTTCCTTAAAAGGCCAAACCATAGGGACTATCCGGGCTTCTTCTTCATTTTTATTTATAAAACCCCACCACCACACTTCATCTTCAACCTCCACCCACCATCACCCTCCTCCTTACAGAATTCTGCATATGGGATTCACAGCTATTGGCGGCTCATTATTGATGGCTTCGTTATTTAATGGAACTGGAACTCCAAGAGAGAATGATCGAATAGCAATGAAGATGGCAAGCCTTGTGTTGCGGTACGAGTCTCATCTTAAAGATCCCTTACAGACGATAGAAAATTCAGTGAAAGTAAGTAGATTCTTCGGTAAAAAAGAGAAAGAATGGTGTGCAATTTGTCATGATGAATACCAAGCGGAAGATATGATCGGAACAATATATTGCAAACATACTTTTCATCCGCAATGTATCCTGGCCTGGATGAGAAAAAAAGGGAAACTGTCCGATCTGCAGGGCTGTTGCTGTCGTTATATGAGTTTACCTACCTGTTCATAGACTTCTTCTAGTATTTTCTGATTTTTATTTGTTTCATGGAGACTTAATTAAGACATTTTATACTTTAGTTTGTAGCATAGAGATAGATGATCTGTGTGGATTTTGAAGGTGGTCAGTCAGTTTCTTTGATGATGTGTTAGATTTGATGCAAAGACTAAGGGATAAAAAAGAGTTTGAAATATTGATTGATTGATGTTTGATACATAATAACACGGTGAATGGTAAGATAGATATAGGTTGAACCTCTTTTTCTGTTTTGTGTTATACATCAGGCATCTTCTTCGGATCGATTGGTTCGAGTTTCGGTTTGTTTCGACTCACGTGACTCGGTTCAGATTCGGATCGATTGGTTCAGATCCGGGTCAGTCGAGTTCAATCGGTAATCCCTCACTTCTGTTCTTTTATATTTGAGCAGAGTGATTGTGGTGGTGATGGTGGAGGGTGGAGGAGGGTGATGGTGGGTGGAGGTTGAAGATGAAGTGTGGTGGTGGGGTTTTATAAATAAAAATGAAGAAGATGCCCGGATAGTCCCTATGGTTTGGCCTTTTAAGGAAAGGGTATTTTTGTCATTTCACATCATTTTAACAGAGAAAAGTAACTGAAGTTAGACCCAGGGACTATCCGGGAACAAAAAATGAAAACTTGGGGACTATTCAGGTAGTTTTAGAAAGTTGGGGACTATAGGTGAAAAAAGGCAAAACCACAGGGACTATCCGGGCATTTTTCTCTATTAAAAATCATGGTTTTCTTTTTATGAAGGACCAAAGGTGTAATATGAGTTGAAGTTATGTTGTCATTCTCAAAAACACTAAAATGCTACTGGTGCTTACAACTTGTATTATTAGTAAACTCGTGTGCAAACACGGGTGGTTTAAAAAAAAAACTATGCATACCACATTTTATTAAACGACGAATGACTATATACTTTTCAGGTTTAATAAAAACTTTTAGAGTAAAATGCACGGATAGTCCCTGTGGTGTAATGAAATTTCACCTTTAGTCCCCAACTTTTCAAAATTACACTCTTAGTCCCTGTGGTTTGACAAGTTGTTACTCGGATAGTCCCTAAAGCGGATGAAGGTTACTCGGATAGTCCCAGTGGTTTGACAAGTTGTTACTCGGATAGTCCTTGTCATTTCAAACCCACTTAACCAGAAAAACTAACCTCCATCCGCTTTGGGGACTATCCGAGTAACAACTTGTCAAACCATAGGGACTAAGAGTGTAATTTTGAAAAGTTGAGGACTAAAGGTGAAATTTCACTAAACCACAAGGACTATCCGTGTATTTTACTCAAACTTTTAACTTCACCAAAATTTAAATCCACAATACTCTTCATACATTGTCCAATTCATATCAAAATTATCAACATCAACATATCATTTAAAGTCGTGCGATGTTGCGGGACGACAACCAAATTAAGTTATCGGATGGGTCGAAATTGCCACCAATATAGATCAGACCGTAGAATATGTTACCAAAATGGAGATATGATCATGAATACTCCATAAAATCCCTGATGTCCTTGCCTACCACACTTATCAAAATTAAAGCAAATCTTCACAGCTGAAGATATAAATTTAAATCACATAACATTAAGATTATTTCTTTAATAAAAAAACAAAACCATATACACGAAAAAAAATACTTAACAATGGTAACGATATACCTAAAACCACACTAAACTATATGTTGAAAAAAATACTTAACAATGGTAACAATATACCTAAAACCACACTAAACTATATGTTGTTCAGGGGTGGATCTAAAGCCAACCAGGGGGTTCCCAGGAACCCGTTCGGTTCGTAATTTATAGTGTTAATCATATAGAAAATTTTGAAGGAACCGTCTAATATTCTGTAGGGGAACCCTATAACCAATTCTATTGAATGGTAAATTGGTTCATCGCGCTCTTATTAAACTGGACATCCCGAGTTCGAGTTAGCAAAGTCCTTTTTTTTAACCATAAATACGAATTTGGCTTTAGATATTCGATTCATGCCTTTTGTCTTTCATGTTTACCGTCAAACGCAAACACACACACATATGAAATAGGGTTTATTTCTTCCATATGAAATACAGAAATCTTGTAGTCTCTTTGTTGAGTTATGGGTCTCATAAGAATAAGGTGAATTTGTTGCTTCTCAACGCTCATATACCAGACACTTTTTTTTTTTCTGGAGCAGATGGAATTTATGTGTGACAGCTGAAATTTAGCCCCCTTGATTTCAAATGTAAAAAGGATGATATTGATTTCCAGTGTAAGGGTATATTAATATAACTTTCAATATTTCTATGCCTGAATCAGATAAGAGCTGCAGGAGCTCAGATTCAAGCAACTGTAAAACATGCTTCACACGATAACAAAGGCAAAAGGTATAATTTTATTTCATGATATTTTGACAAAACATTTTGAATGATTTAACTTAACTTTTGAAGTCAAGAAATTAAGCTTTTTGTTTGCAAAAATGTATATTTTCTGCAACAATTTATAGTAACATGTTAGTAGCTGTGAGTCACATGGTCTAACTGTTAATCATTTTTTTAATTAGGTTCTAACTGATTAATGGGCTAACCTAACGTTAATGTCATTTATACTTGTTAATAATTGACTGCTAAACCTATTGTTTCTTGGATAAATCTTCTCCTTTCTCTCTTTCTTTTTCATCTAGCTTATACCGCTTTATATACATTTATACTCAACTAAATTGTTAAATGGAATGAAGATTTGTAGCTTGAAATTGAATCAGGGTACTTAATTATTTATCATCTCTGAGTTGAAATATTGATTACTTAATTTTGTATAAAGTTTATGTTGTATCCTATAATGTTAAGCTCGTTCTTATTCGTAAAGACCATCTTTTTTATATTACGTGTTTTTGAATTTATCATGACAATGTTTTTGTCATTATTTTATCGTATTTTTATTATGTGATGAACCTTACTCGACACGAACCGTCGAACCGACCCGTATTTTTTATGTTCGGAAATATGATATTGAAACATTTAAAAAAGTGAACCCCTTTGAAAAAATTCATGGATCCACCACTGATGTTGTTAACTACACCGAAACTCCAAACAAATAGCTGCAAAAAAGAGAAAAAAAAAACCGTTAACCAATTGAAATATTGATAATTAATTTGTTATTAACACACATGTGTATTCAGATCACTTTAATTTGCAATTGGAATTGGAATTACTTTAAACCTTACATTTTAACCTACAGTACTCTAATTTTGATTAATAAAACCATATCCCAAGATATGCAAACAACTATGTGTACAACTGTGTAGAATATATACTTCAATTTAAGGAGAACCACATACTAACCTCATAATTGCAAAGGGCATCTGAGTATACTTGTTTCCAGAACATGGTCTCCTTTCTACCCATTCTGCAACGACTTATGATCCATGTGTAACAACCATTTCATCATTTTATTTTATTTTTATACATTAAACAAAATCTGAATCAACATCACCAACTTAACTACTTGAATATCAACTCTTCTATTTCTAACTAAAGTACACCCTCCCGAATTATATATCTCAAACATTTCAGTCTAAAAAAGTTAGAAAGTTATTCTACCATTTAGAACTTGAACTGCAGGCATGCGTAAATCCAAAGATTTAATCAATGACGTTTGAACCTTACCCCGATTTACACCGGCTTCGAACTTAGGGCCCGAAAAGAAAGCCACCTATCTAGTGACAAATCAAAGAAATCAAACATCAAATATAAAACATCATATAAAAACCTCTAATAAACCCTGATAAACATCATGTATAAAACTACCCTAATCAATTTAAGCAATCCTTATGATTTCTCAAACATTACGGCATATCCCAATCATCTTTAAGAATCCTCTAAGTTTGACTAAGAAAAAAAGATTGAGTAGCAAAAGAAAATCATGAATTTTACCTATGGACAGAGAATCAGAACACTCGTGAGTTTTTTCAGAACATCTTTTTAGTAACATTTCCATGATGTCTCCCAATCAACAATTAGTATCTTGATGATACCTAATTTCTAAAAAATATAAGATTTAAGCTACTAATTATGTATTACAGAATTTATACACGTATTAACCACCCGTGTATGTACGGTTTTCTAAAATTTTCAATAATTACAATAATTAACATACTACAAACAAATGAAGTACTTTAATCATCAAGTTGCAAAACATCATTTAAACGATCTACCTATTTGAATTTATTATATTTTTTAATATGTTCTAATTTTAAACGATAACTTATTTAACTTTATTTCAACCCAATATGACACATTTATATAATGAGTTGTGCTAACCAATTCAAAACCTAATTAGTTTCGAGTTAGGTTTGTATCGTATTACAGACTGCCACCCCTCATGCGATCTATATCGCATCATATATACATTTGATCAAGTATCCTTTTGACTCTAAAATGTGAGCCCAAAAAATTATTTTCAAATGGAGCGGAGGATAATCAAAAATTGCATTTGGATGATCAAAGAAATAACATGAATCTCTGGTCTATATTATTGTTGACATGGATAACAACCATATAGTTATCATCCATTCCATTGAGATATGGTGGGGTACTCAAAAGACTTACAAAGGACAAACTCAATATTGTATCACAAACAATACAAATATACACAAAAAACTTATTTGACAAAAAAAATATATTAATTAAAAGAGTTAAATGCCATTTTAGTCCCTGTAGTTTGCGTTATTTTGCCAATTTAGTCCAAAGATTTCATTTTCCGCCTGTGGGTCCAAAATTGTTTACCGTTGTCATTTTAGTCCACTGGGTTAACTTCATCCATTTTTTCTGTTAGCGAGAAGGGCAATTCGGTCATTTTATATGGGAAATGCGACCATATAAAATGACCGAATTGCTCTTCTCGTTAACATAATAAATAGATGAACATAACCTAGTGGACTAAAATGGCAACGATGAAACCTTTTTGGACCCATAGATGAAAAATGAAACCTTTAAACTAAACTGACAAAATGGTCCAAACCACATGGGCTAAAATGGAATTTAGCTCTAATTAAAATTAAAAACAAAACACAAGAAAGGAAGACAAGCATCCATTGATATTGAAACAATGGTCAAGTAGGCTTGATATTATGAAACATTAAGGACCAAAGTGAAGCTGCCGCATCATCTCCGCCACCCGCGGTCTGCACCATGCCATATGGAATCCCGATCCTCGGACTATGGTCCATAATGTCAAGCGGCCCTGAACGGTTTGGGCCATGTCTAGTCTCCATCGGGCTACCATACATGACCATGAGGTTCTCTTGTACTTTCCTATCCAAAGGCCCGGAAACACTTGACACCTTTTTCGGGCTCATATACCTCTCTTGTACTCTTCTATTCAACGGTCCGGATTTCATCTTTTTCTTCACTTTCTCTTCCATATTCTCATCAAACCCCATGTTCTTCCTTAGATTAATACCGGGCCATTGTGGTCGAAACGGGTTTGGGTCAGGCATAGGCGTCTGGACCGAGTCTTTAAACGAAACACATTTTCCAAGTTTCTTGCAAAGCAACAATCTAGTATTGGCGATGGCCGACATGATCTTTGAGAAGCCGTTTTTGGGACATCCTCCACCTATGTTCTTTCGTGCAAGCTTGAGTATCTCGAGCCGGTGTTTGGCAACCGTGACTCCCATGCTTTGAAGAAACTCATGGGTGAAGTAGTTTGTGTCACCACTTTGTAGCTCGTTGTGAGTGAAGGCTCGCCCATACTCATAAACTAAATAAGGGTCTAGATTGGTTTTTGTTAACCATGAATACCAGTCCATGGCTAACAATATGAACTTGATAGTCAATGAGTGTTAGTTATATTATATACTTATATATATACATACATACATATGTCACACATGTATATAAAGTTAATACACAACAACTAAAACAGGGACACTTGAAACTAGTTTTGGATACTGTCTTAATTGGTTTTAAGTGGTGGTTGAGAAGAGCACAAAAAGTAAGAGATATTTACATTGTCATGTGAGAAGTGTATAGACTATAGTGTGATAGTGTGGCCTTTTATGGAGGATGTATGGGTATTGTATAACGCGAGGTAGAAGCGAAAATAGAAAATAAGAGAAAATATAATTAATGTGACAACTAAGAAATTGCATGAGTTGATAGCAACTCGTGTTTCCCTCGTATTGAAAAAACAAGTAAATTTTTCAAATTCAAATTAAGAAAGAGTGAAAGTTATGTCATTTTATTCATACTTATTTCTATTTCCACTAATCCATGTATGATCCGGTTATTCGAGTTATTACTTTTGGATGAGTTGCAATATTGTATTTAAGAACTTTTTATCTATATATCCAAACTTGATTTGAGATCTATTATCCTCAAGGGTGGATCTACTTCAAGCTTTTGGCCGCGAATCTACTTTAAGTTTACTACGTACTAAAACAACGTTCTTTTGCATCAAAGCTTGAATGACACCCAAAATTTTCAAAGGGTCACATTGGCAAAAAGCTCTATTTTGTATGTGTTACATTGTTTATAGCATTATTATACAACATATTACTTAATACTCTCCGCCTAAGTCGAGTACTCTCAACTCCCCGGTTGACCGACCAGAGGAGCGCGGAGCACCTAGCGACTTTTACAACCATGCCTATAACATGTCAAACATACAATATGTAACACATAATCTTAACTATTGTGCATTTTAGACGTAACGATCCTAGATCTCATTTCTCTTTTTTTATAGAGTTAAATGCTATTTTAGTCCCTGTGGTTTGGCTTATTTTGCCAATTTAGTCCAAAAGTTTCATTTTTCGCATGTGGGTCCAAAAAGGTTTCACCGTTGCTATTTTAGTCCCTTGGTTAACTTCATCTATTTTTTCTGTTAACGAGAAGGGCAATTCAGTCATTTTATATGCTCGAATTGCCCATCTAGTTAACATAATTACATATAAAATGACCGAATTATATTTTTCGTTAACAGAAAAAATGGATGAAGTTAACCCAAAGGACTAAAATGGCAATGGTAAAACCTTTTTGGACCCACAGATGAAAAATGAAACCTTTAGACTAAACTGGCAAATGACCCAAACCACAGAGACTAAAATGACATTTAACTCTTTTTTATATTTTCAATAGAAACAACGATGATATTGTGGGATTTTGGCCCTTGCAATCTTCCACATTCAAGAGAGGCAGATCGACACTAGTTAAAGAGACCGTAGGGGTCACAATACGATTGCAAATTTGGATGTTTTGTGGGCCATGGGAGAAGAAAATTGGAGTATCTATTAGTGTTGGACATGAATACATGAGTTAATTGGATTTAAAAGACTACATTTTCATTTATTAAGTGACAACTAGGTTCATAGATGATCACATGTCACTTGAAGTCAAGAACATGTTTGTCTACTTTAGGATATTAAAGTCACTACTTAATTGTGGTAACTATGGTGTTTTGAATAACGTGTTCGTGCGGATTTTAGAAATATACATGTAAATTAATAAGAGTTATGTTAAGGTAAAATTTAATATTTTAATAGGATATTTTGATATTTTAAATTTAAATTATTATAGAATAACAATATTTTAATATATTTCATTTGAAAGTTAATCATTAGTAAGTTTCACCCTTGATCGCATGCATGAAAAATGTATACTCATTCAATTAGATATATTCAGCCCATGTGTAATTAAAAGATAAAAACCTAAAAAATAAAGTTATGATATACCAAAAGGATATAGACACGTGTTTTACATTGATAAAAATATAAAACGAATACCAATAATGGTTCTGATAATATTTATGCCGGTACCGATGTCGTTCAATTGATATCGATTCGGTTCGCTACGCCACCGATAACTTACGATACCAAGAAAATACCTTATTTTGAATACAACTTTGATTTCATTAAAAATTTTATCGAAATGTAAGAAAAAAAAATTAACCACAACTGGTATTTAAATTTTTTTCGAAAAAATTAACGAAAACAAGTTATTAGAAAAAAAATTACAATTACAAAAAGTTGAATAAGTTAAAAATACATATCATTTGCCAATGTTGGACTATTTTACTTAGGAGTGACTCTTGTTTCTTAAGAGGAGGTCAAGGGTTTAGTCCCAAACAAGGAGTAGATTAAGATTTTGTTTAAGCGAAGGCGTAATACAAAATGGAAATTACATCGAGATAAAAGGTAAACGAGCAACAAGCTGGGCCGCTACCCTTTTTAAATAGCAAAACAAAAACTAAGATTAATTTGGTGTAAATTAGGAGTAACTAAGCATTGCCATTCAAAAAAAAAAAAAAAAATAGATAGTATTAATAGTATTAGTTATAGCAAAATTAACATTCACATGGTTTGATTCGTACAATTCGTGAAAAGATTTTGTAGTAGACATTTTTTCTTTTAGAGTTTACTGTCATTTTAGTTCCTGTGGTTTGGGCTATTTTTCTAGTTTAGTTCAAAGGTTTCATTTTTCGCATGTGGGTCCAAAAAGGTTTCACCGTTGCCATTTTAGTCCACTGGGTTAACTTCATCCATTTTTTGTTAACGAGAAGGGCAATTCGGTCATTTTATATGTAAATCTGTTAACTAGAAGGGCTATTCGGCCATATTAAATAACCGAATTGCCCTTTTCGTTAACAGAAAAAATGGATAAAGTTAACCCAGTGGACTAAAATGGCAACGGTGAAACCTTTTTAGACCCACAGACGAAAAATAAAACCTTTTGACTAAACTGGCAAATTAGTCCAAAACAACATGTACTAAAATCGCATTTAACTCTTTCTTTTAACATTAAAAAAGGTTTGGTTTTTGTTGTAATGGGCCTTCAAGATCAAACATGATAAACAATTCGTCTGAAAATTCCTAAAGCCCAAAAAAAATCCATTTGGGCCTAACCTAACACCACCAAGCCCAATATACATAACAAACAATTAACTACCACCTTGACCCAATCTGAGTCAACGAGTGAACCACCATGTTTCCCGCTGAAGCTTATCTTACCACCACTCCTCTCTTCTAACACTCTCATTCACTCACATAAATACCATTCATTCCTCCATTCCTCCATCTGCTGTTCTTCATTCCTTACGTTAGTTACTATGCATCATCATTTTTCCTCTGCATTATTCAGA
The DNA here is from genome assembly GCA_030545235.1 of Helianthus tuberosus. NCBI lineage: Eukaryota > Viridiplantae > Streptophyta > Magnoliopsida > Asterales > Asteraceae > Helianthus > Helianthus tuberosus. Next base: position 174,728,362 of record CM060363.1, read on the forward strand.
AAAACCCGGTCTATATTAACTGCCTCTCAATGCCACCGTCGATTCATCTCAACAAATTCTAATACCCAATCTTCCAGATTAAAAGATCGGGAAAATAGAGTCCAGTCGGTTTTTGAATTGCTAACCTCTGGTGCGGTTGTTGTGGGAATGAGCATGGGGTTGTGTTACGAATTTTTTTTGGAAATGGTATATTTTGAAAACATTTTTAGGAAAACGGGGAAGTCAAAAAAAAAAAAAAGGTAAATGGGGTATCCGCTATTAGCAATAGCGGATTAGGAAGAAAAATGTTGTGTACTGTAGCTTGGTGTCAGAGATGTTTCCTAATCCGCCATTCTCAATAGCAGTTTAGGAACAAACACTTGACCAACTCAACCCAGTTATCCCTAGTTAGTTATATTACCCAAAACCTAGTTAAGTTTTAACAAACCAAAATAACCCTTTAACTGATCTACCTAACCTCCGTTAAATTTGTAGGTTTTTCAAATAAAAAATGGTTATGCATATGGTTGTCGTAACGTTGGCTTTAGGGGTTTTCCAAAAAAATGATTTTTACGTTTTTACGTTTTTACTAATAAAAATCATTTTTTTGGAAAACCCCTAAAGCTAACGTTACGACAACCATATGCATAACCATTTTTTCTTTGAAAAAACCACAAATTTAACGGAGGTTAGGTAGATCAGTTAAAGGGTTATTTTGGTTTGTTAAAACTTAACTAGGTTTTGGGTAATATAACTAACTAGGGATAACTGGGTTGAGTTGGTCAAGTGTTTGTTCCTAAACTGCTATTGAGAATGGCGGATTAGGAAACATCTCTGACACCAAGCTACAGTACACAACATTTTTCTTCCTAATCCGCTATTGCTAATAGCGGATACCCCATTTACCTTTTTTTTTTTTTTTTGACTTCCCCGTTTTCCTAAAAATGTTTTCAAAATATACCATTTCCAAAAAAAATTCGTTGTGTTACTTCAGTTCTGTGCCTCAAGTGAACTCGCAGTTTGCGTATGCGGATTCTGTTGAGCAAGCTTTGGAAACTGAGAAGAAACCCAAGTATCTTGTTGCGGATTCCTACCGGAGGAAAGTTTTCTTCAAGTATGAGAAGAGAATCCGGACACAGAGTCCACCGGAAAAGGTATTTATAATCAGTGACGACTAAAAAAATATTTGCTTTCGTGCGGATGAGTGGTTAGGGCTGTAAACGAGCCGAGTCGAGCCGAGCTAGACCTAGCTCGAGCTCGGCTCGAGCTCGATTCGAGCTGGCACGGCTCGATCTCGACTTGATTAGAGTTCGAGCTAGCTCGGCTCGGCTCGATCTAGCTCGAATTAACAAAGATCCGCAAAATTTACAACTTAAAAAGTTCTTAAAAATGAATTTCTTCATAGACTATGCCCTCAGGGCCATAATTGTCATTTAAGTTAACCATATGGCTAAATATGCAAGTATAAATAGTTAATTCACTTTGTAGATTGTCTTTACCTTCTTTTATAGGGAAGATACTTAGTTTTTGTTTTATAAGCGATATGGGACAAAAACAATAAGGGTGTAAACCTTATCGAGCCAGCTCACGAGCCGAGCCAGGCCAAGCTCGAGCTCGGCTCGTTTACAAACCGAGCCGAGCCGAGCTGACTCGTTTACAACCGAGCCAATTTCGAGCCGAGCTTTCGTCGAGCGAGTTTCGCGCGAGCTGCGAGCCACGAGTTTTTTGATCTCCCCTATGAGTGGTTCAAGCATATTTTCAAGCAGTGCGGTCGGGTTTTTGCCTAAAAAATACACTAATTTTTTTTTCAAGGGGTGCGCCTGGTAACCCAGGATTATACCTGGGTCCGCCCCTGTTTATAATATATTCTTTACGTATTCTTGGATTTAATGAATAATAAACGCTTTGAGCCCATGATTTAACAAATAATAAATAAGTCGAGTCTGAGCAGAATTCGAGCTTGAAAAACTACTTATGAAGCCGAGCTCGGTTATTAGAAATAAACACGAAACAAGCCACCAATGGGGTGGTGGTCCATTGGCAAAGGCAAAGCCTTTAAATACTTTGGGAGGGGGAGGTCTTGGGTTCAAGTCCCATAGACAGCATGGAATAAAGAAATTTTCCGTTCAAAAAAAAAAAAAAAAAAAACGAAACGAGCCGAACTCGATCTTTAGAAATAGAGGCTCTGAGCTTGAAATGAGCTGAACTTGATCCTTAGAATTTATAGCTCGAAACGGGCTGATCTTGAAACAGGCTCAGCTCATCCAAACTCTAGCTTGAAAAACTACTCACGAGCCCAACTCAATTATTAGAGACAGGGCTCGGAACGAGCCAAGCTAGATCTTTAGAATCATAGCTCAAAACGAGCCAAGCTAGATCTTTAGAAACAAAGCTCGAAACGAGCTGAGCTCAATCTCTAGACCTAGACCTCGAAACGAGCCAAGCTCGGGCCAAGTCGAGCTTGGGCTCAGCTGGCTTGTATACACTCCTTGGATATTTTGTCTAGAAGTAAGTTTTATCTATCTGTGTTGAATCTTAGGTGTTCGAGTATTTTGCATCTTATCGATCTCCAACCGGCGAGCCATTCATGACTCCGGCAGACTTGATGAGGGCGGTGGTACCCGTGTTTCCGCCTTCTGAAGCAACTCACGTTCGTGGGGGAAGTTTGAAGGGGGAGTTAGCCCCAACTGAGTTACATTGCCCCCCTTCAAAATTCTTCATGCTTTTTGATACCAATAATGATGGGCTTATATCCTTTGCTGAGTAAGTATAACAACCCAAATTTTCACTGAAATATGTAACAGGTTTCGTGGACGCTAAATTCGGTTACATTTTTTGAAACAGATATATATTTTTCGTTACGCTCTTGAGCATTCCTGAATCGAGCTTTTCGATAGCTTTTAAGATGTTTGATCTCGATAATAGCGGGTGAGTTTTCATAGATTTGTACTAAGAGTTTGTTGTTATGTTTGATTTTGACTCGGGTAATCGTGTTATAATTGGTGAATAGTGAGATTGACAAGGAGGAGTTCAAGAAAGTAATGGCGATGATGCGCGCTCAACATAGACAAGGGTCTCGACATAGGGATGGGAAGCGTAGCGGGCTTAAAATTTCGACTCCTGTCGATAATGGTGGCCTTCTTGAGCATTTTTTCGGGAAAGATGGGAAACCGTGTCTTTCTATCGAGAAATTTGTTAATTTCTTGAAAGACCTGAAGAATGAGGTCCGCATTTCCTCTTGTTGGGTCGGGTTAAGTAACGGGTCAGGTTGGGTAACCAAAACACATTTTGCCCCAAAAAATCATTTTTCTATGAATGTCTTAGTACCAACTATAATTAGTTTTTCAATAATATATAATCTGGATAAAATGATTGCTTTGCATTAAAGCACGTTTTATGCGGCTTTCAACCTGTTTGACATGTTTCTTTTAACTCATTTTTTTTGCATCCGCTTGGCCCGTGATTTTGTATATCAGGACTCATTTGTTTGATCTTCATTTTCTTTAGATTTTGTTACTCGAATTTGCTCACTACGACTACAAATCAAGAGGCACAATATCCGCTAAGGACTTTGCGTTATCAATGGTGGCATCTGCCGATATGATACACATCAACAAGTTTATTGATTTAGTTGACAAACTAAATGATGAACCAACTCTTAACAACATCTGCATTTCATTCGACGATTTCAAGAAGTTTGCTGAGTTACGGACACAATTAAGACAGTTATCTCTCGCGATTTTTAGTTATGGAAAAGTGAACGGGCTCCTTACGAAGAATGATTTCCAAAGAGCAACAAAACAGGTAGAACCAACACCTCTATAGATCACATGTTGAGGAGACTACATATAAGCGGTCTCCATGATTTTTTTTCGTTTCTATTTGTAGGGGACTACTCAAACGAGTACCCCTACGATTCTCTACAGGCAGGCCCGTCTCTGAGAACTCTTGGGTTCTCAAGGGCCCTGTTCAAGTTATAAAAATGGACCCCCAAAAACTAATCAAATTAGATTGGACTAGTAGACTACATAGTATAAACGACATTTTTTAAATAACTGGGCCCCTAAAATTGATGGGCCCTGTGAGCTAGCCCACCCTGCATAGGGTGTAAACCGGCCCTGTCTACAGCAGTGGTGTAATATGAAGCTAATAACAAACTTATTTTTTTTATTGTACTAGGTTTGTGGGATTGCTTTGAGCGATAATGTGATTGATATTATATACTACATGTTTGATGCAAATCGGGATGGAAACTTAAGCTCAGACGAGTTTCTACGAGTCTTGCAAAGGCGAGAGGAAGACAAATTAGAACCAAGGGAGATGGGGCTCGTAGGTTTATTCTCGTGTTGGTTGCAATGCACTAGAAATAATTGTTCCTCACCAAGGATGCTTTTCTAGACTTTGTTTTAAACAAAGATGTACAGTTGAGTCGAGTTAAGATGTACCTAAAACGTGATTTGTAGATAAGTTTTATGATCTCATTTCACGATCAAACTTAGTACTCACTCATTTCCCATGTTGTTTTTGTTCTTTGGGTTTCGGTTTATTGGACCAAGATTAGTGTATCATGTTTTTTGAGATTTTACTTGGTGACTACAAGTTTATTCATAAGACGTGAAGATATTTCAAATGTTTGACGTATAGTTAAGTTATTTATAGAAGCATCTTATAGAACTACCATGTGTCGTATCTTTATAAAATTGTTTATTATTTAGTGAATTTTTTTCTTCACTTTATCTCATGGTTTAGGTTTAACTACAAAAAAAATAACTAAATAGTAATCACCATTTAATATCTTACATTTAAATCACTTAAATTTATTTTAAAAAAATTAACCATCCATACTTTGTGTGGGCATTCGGGGAGAGAGGGTAAAAGTGAAAGTGCACTAATTTTAGCGTTATTTTACTAATTTCGTGAAAATAACGTTAAAAGAGGGGGATGGTTAATCATGCATCACGTGGTGGTGTTGATAGCCGAAAGACAATGGAGTACATGCACTAATTAGCCTTTGTCTTAATTGCTGAGTGTTATGTGCCTTATGTCCAAGGCTTGATGCAAAACTACTATCGAGCCGGGGGTCTTACCGGAAGTAGCCTCTCTATTCCTGCAGGGTAGAGTTAAGGTTGTCTACATCTTACCCTCCTTAGACCCTACCTTAGCTTTGCTATTGGTAGGATTTACTAAGTATAATGATGATAACGACTTTGACTTCATATGATTTCTATTATGAAACCAATTACTATAATATGCCACCGACAAAAAAGACAAAACAGCCAGTCAAAGACGAAATTGCGACTTTATCATCGGTTTAAAATTATGCTAATACCCTTCTTTACCGTTTTTTTTTTTTTTTTTTTTTTTTTTTTTTTTTGTAAGTAATAGCGTACAATCAAGAAAGCTCATGGTACATGCATCAGGGTAGTGATAGTTAGGGGTGTTTATCGAATAACGAATTTTCGAATTATTCAAATTTTTATTTTATTTACCTGAATCCGTATTCGATTCAATTCGATTAGTATTTGAAACTCAAATTCGAATCGAATTCAAATTGAGTTCGAATAAATTCGATTTAATTCAAATTCACCCTAAATAATAAATTATTTTACTTTCATTTTTTAAAACTACTACAAATAATTATATTCAACATAAAATATAATAATCTGCAAAATTAACTAACTATCAGTATGCCAAAACACCAAAATTTAGAAGATAGGTTGGTTACTGGTAGCAATTTAAGTTAGGTAAAAATTTAGAAATAAGTAGTATGGACTATTTGTCAGTGAGTTTGGTAATGTTATGAATAATAAACTTATCACTTATTGAGATAGTTTGTACTTTAGCCAAGTTTAGAAGTTATTGTGTGTGTATATATGTTTGTGTGTGTTACGTGTGTGTATAAATACATACATATATATATATATATATATAAATTCGAATTTCGAATCGAATTGAAAATCATAAATTCGTATTCGATTCTAATTCGATTACTAAATTCGAATACAAATCAACTCGAATTCAAACCTTTTTAATCGAATTCGAATCGAACCGAATTTCGAATTTTTCGAATCCAAATCGAATTCTGAACACCCCTAGCGATAGTCGATCGGTAGGATCAGATAACAGAAAGCAAAGGTCGGAGCAGCAAAAGTGGTCGGATCTTAAGGGAGTAACTGTCGGAGCAACAGAAAACAACTTTGTCTACAATCCTTGAATAGACATTTGGAGAACCGATCTGATGGCTCCTCACCAACATCTCCCGTCTTCGCAACACAACCCGCCATGGCCTGAAACCCATTGTGGTACCGCCATTGTCGGACTGACGCCTTTGCCGGCAGCACGCTTGTCGTCTCCGGTGGCCTGAAACCCATGGGTTTTCCTCCCCCCCCCCCTGTCTACCATTACTCTGTCTCTCTCCCTGTAATGCATGCGTGTGTGAATGAGTAAGTTAAGTAACTTAAAATGGTTTTATACATGTTGATTAGGGGTGTTAAACTGGTCGGGTTCGCGGGTTAACGGGTCCAACCCGACCCAAACCCGAAAAATTTATATGAACCCGAACCCGAAAATCTTGTCAAACATGTGAACCTGAACACGACCCGAATATCAGCGGGTTGACCCGAACACGACCCGGTTAACCCGAATTTTCAAACTTTTAATTTTTTTGCAAATTAATATATTAAGTTGAAATTTTACTAAAAAAACTCAAAATTGATATTAATATATTAAGTTGAAACTTTTAATTTGTGTATAATACAATTGCATTTTAATTATAACACTTTATGTCAATCTCTCTTTTTAAGTTATAATTATGCATAAAATACACAACCAAATTAATTTATAACATAAAACATATTGTAAAAACATAAAATATAATGTGAATGGGTTAAACGGGTCAACCCGTCAACCTGACCAGGTTGACCCGAACCCGACCCGGACCCGTTTAGACTAAACCTAAACCCGCGAATTCCATGTTAGGTTCGTGTCAGAAATTCACACCCCTAATCAGGGCCGGCTCTCGGGCCGGCCAATCCGTGCCGTCGCTCGAGGCCCAAATTTTTAAAGGGCCTGAAAAGTTTTTATAAGCTTTGATATATATAGTAAATTATGTCTTTAATATACGCATTCATTTATTGTACATAAAATTGTTGGTGGTGGAGTGGAAAGTACCATCTCAAATGTCTTAAGTTCAAGCCTTGGCTCCCCCACAAAGGTCTAATTTTTTTTTAATTTATTTCCCCCTACTACAATTTTGGGCCCAGATTTTTATTTCGCCCGAGGCCTAAATTATTTTGAAAGTTTTCGGAGACAGCTTTGCCCCTAATGTTGATGGGTTTATAAAACCAAATATGGTTTTGTCTGACAACTGATGGTTTCAATAAAAAAAGGCGGCATGTTTTTTTAAAGGCCAACAAATCATTTATTAGAAACCCGGTCAACAACTGTTAACGCAGAATTCATACAGAGTTCACCAAAAGAAACCATACAATTACATCACACCCCATACATGCTAAGTCAAACTTACTCCAGTCCAGTCGTTCCACGTTAAAGAGCTGCACCTTGCCCTGTTTTTTATGCAAAGAGACCCAAATGTTTTAATGATGTTTTACTATTAAATATGCATATTATGGTTTCAATGATGTTTTACTATTAAGTAGGCATATCATTACCGAATAGAAAACGATTTTGGTTTTGGTTTTGTTTTTGTTATTATTAGGCTATTTCAATAAAGAAAATGGCTGAATAAAAAAAAGGTTTTGGTTTTGAAGTCGTTTATATTTTTTTTTAATTGGTTTGGTTTTTGGGTAGACACTATGCACTTTTAAATCTATGTCTAATTGTTACGTTAATGTCACTATTGTAACGTGTGTAACAAAGTCAATAACGCGCCACGTCACGCATTGCGTCAATGTCATCATCGTAACGCGTATGATGAAATCATAAACGTGACGTTGCCGCCGCAACGCACGGCAAGGTTCAAAATCTAGTATACTAAAATAGTAAAATAACATTTGTATATTGCTTATGCAATTTTAGGGGATTAATCAATTTTGTCTTTTTGGCAACCCCTTCTCTTTTTGTGATTCGCAATTTTGATAAGATTTTGCCTTTTGTAGTTTTCGTAAGGGGTTTTCTAATGGGACACCCCCTGTCTATTCGCATACTTTTTCAATTCAATACGTATCGTATAAGCCTATACGATACCTATTGAAATAAAGTAAAAGACATGGAAGATTGACGGGTGCAGGTTATGTCTGGCGGCGGGCTTGATACGCATCGTATAGGTCAGGCCACTGTTTTTTTGATTTTTTTGTTGTTGTGTTGTGTCGAATGCGAACCCGAGAAACGAAAGGGATTTCGAGCAGTTGGTCGATGATATGATAGATAAAGATCTTGACACGATTATTTCCATTTTCAAGTATTATTAAAACCATTCAAGCCCACCAGTCTACAATGTGGTTCCCAATTTGCGGAACATAATCCCAGATTGTCTAAAGAAACGCTTTTATCATGTGTCTAAAGAAGCGCTTTTATCATGTGTCATGTGGTAAACAAATACCAAGGGTGTATACAGATCTCTATTCGGTCATCTTTCCAAGCTTTTACACACGAATATGTGGTTCCCAATTTGCGGAACATAATCCCAGATTGTCTAAAGAAACGCTTTTATCATGTGTCATATTAGATGTGTTATGGTGAGGTTTTTCAAGTTTGCACAGTGGGAGAAAAGACCAGCACCCCTGTCAGTATTGTCCTTTAAATTAGCATAAAACATTTATTCGTTTCATAACCTCCTGTTGTAAATCAACTACAATTCACCCGAGACCGACCTCTGGATCACACATGATAAAAGCGCTTCTCTAGACAATCTGGGATTATGTTCCGTTTTATGACACATGATACGCACGTTTACCTTAATCACATCCTCCATGGAGTCACAGATCCGACAATAGGGCCCACGGATCTTATGCCCACCAGAGACCGACCTCTGGATCACACATGATAAAAGCGCTTCTTTAGACAATCTGTGATTATGTTTCGTTTTATGACACATGACACGGCACACTTACCTTAATCACATCTTCCATGGAGTCACAGATCCGACAATAGGGCCCACGGATCTTTCTTCAAGATTTACGTCTGATGTCCAAGTTTGATCACATTTGACTTCATCTGCACCGTGATCTTCATATTCTTGGTTCAATACCAACTCATCTTTATTGATCTTCATATTCTTGGTTCAATAATCCTTTCAATTTTGAGAAACGAAAGGGATTTCTAGTAGTTGGTTCAATAATCCGTTCAATATCAGCGTCGTTTATCACCCTGTGTGAGCATTGGAAGCCCGACAAACAGTCTTGCAATTTTGAGAAACGAAAGGGATTTCAAGTAGTTGGTTCAATAATCCGTTCAATATCAGCGTTGTTTATCACCCTGTGTGAGCATTGGAAGCCCGACAAACAGTCTTGCAATTACATCTTCAATCGAGACCGCATTATTAATTATAATGAAGCAATGAAGATTGAATGTGCAAACCGCAACCGTTTTTTACTACGAAAACGGTGGCTATGGGAAATACAAACCTGACACGAACCACAATGGACTCAGACTCATACTACTCTAATATGACACATGATAAAAGCACTTCTTTAGAAAATCTGGGATTATGTTCTGTTTTATGACACATGATACGACACGCTTACCTTAATCACATCTTCCATGGAGTCACAGATTCGACAATAGGGCCCGTGGATCTTATGCCCACCCGAGACCGACCTATGGATCACACGTGGGAGAAAAGACCAGCACCCTTGTCGTTCCGTATTTTCTCCTTTTCTAATTCTCGAAGAATCTCGTAAAGTATGACACATGATAAAAGCGCTTCTCTAGACAATCTGGGATTATGTTCCGTTTTATTACAGTCGTGTAACACCCCGAAAATATAAAACTTTCTATTAGAATTATAAAGTATTAAATAAACGAGAATAAACTAACTAGGAATCAATAACCCAGTGAGTTACGGGTTTTTTGGTAACATATAATAGGATTAAAACACCAAAAATATAAGTTAAATAAAAATTGAGGGACCTAAGTTGCTGAAATAGAAACTTGAATGATTAAAATCAAAATAACCCACACCAAACACACACTTAGGTGTGTCTGGTCGAACAAGAACACAGGGGCGACACAAGGCTCCCCACCAAACCCTAGTTCTTGTCAAAATTGATCAAATTGAGAGTTCAAATCAGCTCCAAATCGATTTTCAAGCACGAATTAGTGATCACCTTGTTGAGGGGATCATAAGGTATGCAAAATCTTGATGTTTTGATTCATCTTAAATTCTAGGTTAATTGTGAAAATCGAAATTGAGCTTTACTATATGATGTTTAGATGAAACTTGTAATGAAAACAAGTTTTAGACTGAATTCTAGTTGATAATTTACAGGAATCATGCCTAAAATTAAGAAATTATGATAACCCATTCATAAGTTAAGTGGGTTTTTGCAAAATAGGCTGAATACTAGAATCATAACTATCACAAGTAGTATTATTTGGTATCTACATGGTGATTTTAATGTTTGTATGCATGCTTGACACAATAGAACCGAAATGCATGAATAAATTGGCGAAAATAACAAGTTATGAACTTGATATTAGTTAGATAAAAATTCGACCCGCTAGGTGTTTGTTAAAATGCCTAAGTGAGGATTAAAATGTTAGAAATTAGATGAAAATGCGTGTCTGATTTTTTTATAGCGAATTATGCGTTAAAGATTATGAAAAAAGTTCTAAATTTGTTGTGAATTGAACTCTTTAGGCAAAGGATCCGGATCGTCGAGTGGATAAGCCGGAGGAGATACGCGTTTGAAGGGTGCGCTCTAAAGGTATGTGACTTTGGTCCCGTTACATTACTTATAAATGTTCGGATTTAGTTTGATAACGGTGTCGTATTGTAGTGTATGCGTTTGAAGTGTCATTGAAGTGGTGAAGTCCATTCGACACTCAAGCGGGTCAAAATATTGGTTAGAAGTAGTTTGACTTGTCCTAAAGTGAGGAATTTTTCACTTGACAACCAAACGGATCAAAACTATGTTCTTTAAATGATCTTATGCGTAGACACTTAAAGTCGCATATTGTGCTAGTGCTAGATAGTAATTTAGCAATGAATGGATATACTAAGTTGAGTCTATGAACCCGTGTTATCGGGTCGAATGATAGAAACTAGTTGCAAGAATTGCATAAAGTGGCAATGCTTGAATTAGTAGAAAATAAGCATGAAATTTTAATACGAGTGTAAAGCCATGTAATGGTAAGGATACGCCAAGAATTCCAAGCCCGGGAAGTGGGTAAATAAGATTAGGATGCCAAAAGAATGGATTGATATACCTTATGCACACATAGTTAATGGTCGAATAATCGGAACAAGGATTTTGTGGACCATTCATTCATAATCCGGGTTTCGTTATGTAATATTTATATGGTTAAATCTGTAATTTTAATACGGTCACATAGGAAAAAGAATCGGCAAAAACAGACAAACAGATAGGAAGTTATGCTTGTTTAAAGTTTGAATTTTGATAAAATCCGGAGCTGGGCAAATATGCAAGTCCAGAAACTGGACCTGCTGGAAAACGTACTCCCCCGCGCCACGCGACGGGGTAACACGGTTCTGGCGCGACACGCGGGGCCACCCGCGGCATGCGAAGGTCTTGTTGAAGTCTGGCGTGTGGCGCGACAAACTCAAATTAAGAATTTTTATTTTTTTGTTATGTATGTGTTTATGGGGCTTGTATAGGCTTATTTTTACATTGTCAAAACTAATCATTGATATGGTTTTGACCTTAGGTGATGCTCATTTCATTTTGGATGCCGATCAAGCGTGAAATCAAGAACCGAACATCATTTTTGAAGCTTCCGCACTAATCTAAACATGTCTAGACAAAACTCTATTAGATGTGAATGTTTTAAACTAGATGGCTGCTTATGTTAATTCGCTAAAACATTGTACATCTTAACTTATTAGCTAAGTTTTTGCTAATTATGCATTTTGGTTTAAAAAGTCCGTATTTCATGATTAAACAATGGAATAAATAAGATGAGTGTTACAAGTTGGTAATCAGAGCTCAAGGTTATTAACAAGGTGTGTTCGGTTCAAGCTTGATCAAACATCCGGTAAGAGTTAATTGTTTTAGTAGATTTATAAAGTGTAGAAGGGAAGTATGAATTGACGTGCACGGGAAGAGCGTGTTAACACACTCAAACCCGGAAAGTGCACTAAATTAGAACGGTTAAAGCAAGTTATGAACTTGGCTAAACCGAAGTAAACAAAACATATGTTATAGATGAAATGTTTAACGGCTGGTATAAACATTTCAGTTTTAAAGATGACAGACGAAGGTAACGATAATGCGGTGCCGACAGTCACCGAGTAAATGAGGGAAGTGATTGCCGAGGAAGTAGGAAAGGCAATCGAAAATAGCTTATCCGATTTTATTGATAAGATCCAAAACACGGTACTATCGGTAGTCGATGAAAGAATCAAGAAGTTGGAAGATAGCACCAACATAGCTAAAGAGAAATCGGGAGAGCGCAAGGGCTGCTCATACAAGGAATTTATGGCATGTAAACCACCGCTTTATAATGGAGAGGTGAATCCGATAATATGCCAACGATGGTTAAGCGATATTGAGGGGGTGTTTGAGAGAACCCACTGCGACACGAACGACTTCGTAGCTTATGGTACGGGTCAGCTTAGAGGTCAAGCAAAGGATTGGCGGGATAACAAGAAAAAGGAAATCGGGAGCGAAGCAGCTAGGGCAATGACCTGGGACGAGTTTAAGGTACTGTTTTGGTAAAAAATTAACGAAACAATTAAGTGATCAAATTAGTTAAGTGAGGTAGTGTGCTAAGAATGTGTGTTGAAAATATGTTAATTTAATTGTTTACAAAAACAGTCTTCAGGATACGGCTCAGGATATCGAGCTGTATCTACAATCAAACAATGAGCAAAAATGTAAAGGGTGACACGGGATGTACGAGGAAAGCCCTTCATCAATCTAGATTGCTGGCACAAAACCTCGGGAGCTGACAATCACAGCTGCCTTGTTCTTCTTATTACTTCAAATGTCAGGATACAGTGTAGGATATGATGCAGATCAACTAAGTGTTACAATGTGATTTCGATACAAGTGTAAGTGTGTTGTGAGTGTTTGCAGCTAGAGAGAAAGAGAGTTCGAGAGATTGTGTGTGTACTTATCTGATCCGATCAATCTATTTATAGTCAAATGAAACTAACTAACTAGCCTATAAATCCGGGATATATGGAATATTCCCTTTGTGAACGTTGTAGTCAACGTCTTCCGGCTTCAACGTCCATAATTCAACAAATTTGCCCGAGTCTCAAGGAGAAGAAGTCCACTTAAATGTTATAGACTTGTTCCAATAATCTGCACGTGAGTTAATTAGTTACTACCAGGATACTGTATCAGGATGTTACCAATATCCTGATCCGGTATCCTGATCACAACAAAATAAACATAGTCAGAATATTATTCAGAATATATGAGCAGAAAACCACCCATAACAATTGTCCCCAAAAATATATATGTTGGTATACCAATTCCAACGGATATATTTTAAAGCTTATCTCGTAAATCGAGGTTATTAAGTTGAAGCGACGATTGATATGACATGCTACAACTCCCTATGCGATATTTACTCAACACCCCCTATATCCAGCCTATAATTAGCCGAATTATTCTGCATTATGATCATCACTCTTCAAGCAAACTTCAGGTATTTTCTTTCCTTTCCTGTTTTTTCTTTGTTTAAATCACTCGTTTCTTGGTTGAGATTTTCCATTGCTGCCCAAACTAGATCCCAAACGGCAGACTCCTTTCCTACCTTCCATAACCAGAACCTGCTAAAAGAACCCTCAAAAGAGGTGTGTTCATTCGATAATGCTGATATCGCGGCCTTACGAGCTTCCAGTGCCTTCCCCGCCGGAGCAATCTTCCGTCCGTTTGAACGAGAGGTAAGGATAACAATGAGGATCCTGGATCCTTAAACCTGCAACGTCTTCTGAGGATCCTTAATTCAAACAGAACTGAGGATCCGTGATCCTGGCTGCACTTGAGGATCCATGATCCTTAGGCTTAGAAAATCCATCCCTAACACTTTGTTCAAGTCTGTGTAATCTACACAAACTCTCCATTTCCCGTTTTTCTTTTGCACCACAACTACATTTGCCAGCCATTTGGGAAATTTCACTTCCCTAATCATCTTGCTCTTTAATAATCTTTCAACTTCTTCCTGAATGATAGTATTCCGCTCTGGAGCAAACTTCCTTCATTTCTGTTGGACAGGCTTGAAAGACCTATCAATTCCGAGCTTGTGAGTTATAATATCCTTGGAGATACCTGTCATATCCTCGTGTTTCCATGCAAATGTTGACATCCTGCATTTCAAAAAGTTAGTCAATTGATTTTCAATATCCTGAGGGATATTGGTTCCCACGAGCACCGAGATATCTGGATTATCCTGATCCAGGATAATTTTCTTTACATCCTGCTCTACAGCTTCCATAATATCCTTGGCTCGCATCTTTAATTGCTTTGCTACACTAGGCTTTTTCGAGGTTTTCATCGAAGAAGAATAACACTCCTTTGCTTCCTGCTGATCACTTTCCACCTTGACTACTCCCCAAGGGGTAGGGATCTTGATGCATTGATGATAGGTTGATGGCACAACTTTCATATCATGGATCCAAGGCCTACCTAATATAATATTATAGCAGGATAAGGAGTCCATGACACAAAAGCGCTGCATTGAGTTGACCCCTTCAACATACACAGGAAACTTTATCTCTCCCACGGTATTCCTGGCTTCTCCACTGAACCCAACAAGCACAGTGGATTTTGAAGTAATATCCATCGGGGATACATTCATCCTCTTCAGTGTCTCCAGCTGAATTATGTTGACGGAGCTGCCATTATCCACCAGTATCATGCGCACAAAATGGTTAGCAACATATAACGTTATTACCAAAGCATCATGGTGAGGATCCTGGACAGTATCCCTGTCATCACTATCGAACGTGATCACTTTATCAGTCGTGAGGGTTGACATCCTAGTTGGCTTATCTCCCCTCTCTGCCTTGGCCTCTTTCGTGTGCCTTTTTGCCGCATAATATGATGTCCCGCAAATATCGGATCCTCCTGAAATGAAGTTAATTATCTTGTCATCCGCAGGAGGTGATGCTGCTCGTTCAGGATCCTTCTTAGTATCCTGACCCTTATTCTTCTTTCTTCCCAGGAGGTCCTTCAGATATCCCTTACTCAACAGATAGCTTATTTCTTTCCTCAAAGCAATGCAATCCTCAGTAACATGTCCGAAATCCTCATGGAAGGCACACCATTTGGACATATCCTTCCAATCAGCTTTTTGTTGATTCTTCCGGGGCCACCTTGCTTTGTCTCCTAAACCCTGCATAGCATACATCAGTTCAGGTATATTTACAGAAAAACAATATTCAAACAACTCAGGATACTCCTCAGGATCCTCGTCTTTAACAGCATTCACTTTCTTGTTGTCATTCCTGCCATACGGCTTAGAGCGATATGGTTTATACGAGGATTCTGATTTCCTGTTGGTTGACTCATAGGTTGTGGATGAATTCATCCTCTCGTGCATCTTTTTGTCATCCTCCAATTGAATATATCTTAAAGCCCTGTTCCGAGCTTCATCCAGATTCCTGCAAGGATTCATCATAGGATACTGGTAAAATTGAGAATCTTTTTGCAATCCTATCTTGAAAGCCTGCACAGCTGTTGCAACATCAAGATGTGGGATATCTAAGGATTCCCGGCTAAACTTGTTCACATAATCTCTTAAGGATTCCTGCGGTGCTTAAGTTATCCTGTAGAGATCACTGGTTAGTTTTTCAAAACATCGACTGCAAGAAAATTGACTATTAAATAAATTGACTAAATGAGAAAATGATGTAATCGAGTGAGGAGGAACGTTTAAGAGCCATTTTAAGGCTGATCCTGTTAAGGTAGAACCAAAACCCTTGCATAGGCATGCTTCCTTAAGATCCGGAGGGATAGGGTTAATTTCCATCCTTTCCCTATACTGGACAATATGCTCTTCAGGATCCGTAGTTCCGTCATAGAGCTTCATGTTGGGGGTTTGAAATCTTTTCGGGATTTCAGCATCACAAATAGGATATGCAAACCGAGATATCCTGTGGCTGTCTTGGGATACTTTTGGAATTGGCTGGACCACCCCAGGTACACTGGATATCATGTCCTACAATTTCTGAAGCTCCCTAAAAAATATTGATGTCATACCTGCATCCTGCAAAGATCCAATACCATTAGTAGCAAGAGTATTATTATTATTAGATACGTTACCAGTCTGAGGATTCTGGCCATATCCTGAAGCATATCCTGAGCTTCTCACAGTTGACACCCTAACCGAAGAGGGTATCTCAGGAGTATGATTCTGAGAATGGCTAAGCACAATATTCCCCCTGTTATCCTCAGTATATACTGTAGAACTGAAGTTTAAAGCTCTGGGTTGCATGGGTGTGACAGTATCCTCAGCGGGCCTGCTTGAGCTGGATTTCAAGAGTTGTATCTTTCTCATCAGCATTTGGTTGGTCTCCTGCTGTTGCCTCATCTGTTCCTGTACACTACCAAACAAAGTTAGAATTTCTTCATTAGAGGCCAAAACAGGACCACATCCCTGAATATTGCGAGCGGGGATAACATCCCGAGTCACATGAATTTCAGTTCCTTGTGAAGAGGCTTGCGTTCTCGGAGGAGGTGGTGGAAGCACCGAACCAATTGTTGCAGAGGTTGTAGTAGACACGGTGGAAGAGCTCATGTTTGATCTCAAGGCCATTGAAAATAGTGTAGCAAAAAGTTTTGAAAACAGAAAACCAAGTAATGATTTTGCAAAAGCTTTTAGTAGAAATAGCACCACTTGCCCCACGGTGGGCGCCAAATTGTTTTGGTCAAAAATTACCGAAGCAACTAAGTGATCAAATTAGTTAAGTGAGGTAGTGTGCTAAGAATGTGTGTTGAAAATATCTTAATTTAATTGTTTACAAAAACAATTTTCAGGATACGGCTCAGGATATCGAGTTGTATCTACAATCAAACAATGAGCAAAAATGTAAAGGGTGACACGGGATGTACGAGGAAAGCCCTTGATCAATCTAGATCGCCGGCACAAAACCTCATGAGCTGACAATCGCAGCTGCCTTGTTCTTCTTATTACTTCAAATGTCAGGATACAGTGCAGGATATGATGCGGATCAACTAAGTGTTACAATGTGATTTCGATACAAGTGTAAGTGTGTTGTGAGTGTTTGCAGCTAGAGAGAAAGAGAGTTCGAGAGATTGTGTGTGTTCTTATCTGATCCGATCAATCTATTTATAGTAAAATGAAACTAACTAACTAGCCTATAAATCCGGGATATATGGAATATTCCCTTTGTGAACGTTGTAGTCCACGTATTCCGGCTTCAACGTCCATAATTCAACAGATTTGCCCGAGTCTCAAGGAGAAGAAGTCCACTTGAATGTTATAGACTTGTTCCAATAATCTGCACGTGAGTTAATTAGTTACTACCAGGATACTGTATCAGAATGTTACCAATATCCTGATCCGGTATCCTGATCACAACAAAATAAACATAGTCAGAATATTATTCAGGATATATGAGTAGAAAACCACCCATAACAGGTACCATTCCTTAAACACCACAGTCCCAAGGCGGTTATCAATCGAATCAAAGAGGAATTCATTCAGCTTAGGCAGAAAGGTGAATCTATCGATAAGATCACGGGGATCCTTCTCGACAAACTGAGGTTTTGTGATGAGTTGGTGACGTCCGTAGAACAGAAAGTGTATTATTACTATAATATGCTAAGTGCAGAATATCAGGAGTTTATGACTCCCTCGAAGTACGAGACTCTTACCGAAATCATTAACGTTGCTCGAGAAAGGGAGATAGAGCTGAAGAAGCAAATTGAAAGAGGTGAAAGAAGGGCACAAGTGGTTAATCCAAGCCCTACAAAAAAGGCGCGTACAACTGAGTCATCCAAGAAACAGGATGGAAAAGGCGGGTCGCCGAGCTGTAAGGTTTGCGGGAAAGGGCGCAAAGGTGAGTGCCGATTCAAAGATAAGCCATGTCCCATATGTGGGAAGACAGGGCACACGGCTGCATTATGCCCCGGGAAGGTGTCGGTGTGTTACAAATGCTACCAACCGGGTCACAAGAAATTGGAATGCCCGTAGCTAGTCGGGAAAAAGGATGGCAAGGATTCACATACAGAGACTCCAAAAGCAAAAGCCAGATCCTTCCAGTTAACTGCAGCCGAGGCGAAGGTGGAACCCGATGTGTCTCAGGTATATTTGCCATAAATTCAATTCCCGCACATGTGTTATTTGACACGGGTGCGAATAAATCCTTTATTTCACATGGATTTATTCGACATCCTTCATTCGAACTGACAAAATTACCTATGCCTTTACAAGTAGAAATAGGTGACAACAAAAGTTTTATCGTATGTGACGTGTGTCAAAATTGTAAGATGAGTATCGACGATGAAGAATACTCAATAGATTTGATTCCAATGTCGATGGGAGAATTCCAAGTAGTAGTCGGGATGGATTGGTTATCCCGATATCACGCGAAGGTCGTGTGTTTCCGCAAGGAGATAAAATTAACATCTCCAAGTGGAAAACACGTTACTATTTATGGCGAAAAAGGGGGTAATCCCGTTATGTGCTCAATGTTAAAAGCTCACAAACTTATGAGGCGTGGATGTAGAGCGTTCATGATATACGCAAACGAACCAGACAAAGGATCGCCAAAGATTGAAGACGTACCGGTGGTACGTGAATATGCTGATGTATTTCCGGAAGATTTACCGAGAATACCACCAGAACGGGAGGTAGAGTTCGGAATCGAATTGATTCTGGGCGCGAAACCTGTGGCCAAGGCGCCGTATCGGCTCGCGCCATCGGAGCTACAATAATTGATGTCTCAAATTCAAGACCTGCTCGACAAAGGGTTTATTAGACCAAGTGTGTCTCGTAGGGCGCACCGGTGCTATTTGTGAAAAAGAAGGATGGGAGCATGCGAATGTGTATCGATTACCGGGAGTTAAATAAATTCACGGTGAAAAATCGATACCCACTCCCAAGAATTGATGACCTATTTGACCAATTACAAGGTGCAAGTTGGTTCTCCAAGATCTACCTTAGGTCGGGGTATCATCAGTTGAAAGTCAAGGAGGAGGATGTACCAAAGACGGCCTTCCGTACACGGTATGGACATTACGAGTTCCTCGTGATGTCCTTCGGGTTAACCAATGCACCCGTGGCTTTCATGGACCTCATGAACCGGGTTTGCAAACCAATGTTGGATAAGTCGGTGATAGTATTCATCGACGACATCTTAGTGTACTCAAAGAATGAAGCAGAACATGCAAGCCATTTACGTGAAGTGCTGGAGACACTCAGGAGAGAGAAATTATATGCGAAATTCTCGAAATGTGCTTTCTGGTTACGAGAAGTGCAATTTCTCGGGCACATTATTAGTGCGAACGGGGTGTTGGTAGACCCGTCAAAAATTAAAGCTGTGGCGAGATGGAATCCACCGAAGAATCCTTTGGAAATCAGAAGCTTCTTGGGGCTTGTGGGATATTATAGGAGATTCATACAAGATTTCTCCAAGATTGCTACGTCGTTGACCAAACTAACTCGTAAAGACGAAAAGTTTATTTGGGACGAAGATCAAGAGAAAGCGTTCCAAACGCTTAAAGATAAATTGACCCACGCTCCGGTACTGACATTGCCGGATGGGGTTGACGACATGGCAGTTTACTCGGATGCATCACATTCGGGTCTTGGGTGCGTTCTGATGCAACGAGGCAAGGTTATAGCCTATGCCTCGAGACAACTAAAGACTCACGAAAAGAATTACCCGACACACGACCTCGAGTTGGCGGTGGTGGTATTTGCCTTAAAGGTATGGAGGCATTATTTGTATGGGGTAAAATGTACTATCTTTACCGACCATAAAAGTTTGAAATATTTCTTCGACTAGAAGGAATTAAACATGAGGCAAAGGCGGTGGTTAGAAATAGTCAAGGATTTCAATTGTGATATACATTACCATCCCGGGAAGGCTAATGTGGTGGCCGATGCGTTAAGCCGAAAGGTAGACTATACACCTGTTGGATCGTTGTGCGACCTATACGAGTCGATCAGAAGAGTTTGTATCCGAATCAAAGGCGGAATTCGATGATACGGACTTGATTACAGCTTGATTCACGTTTATAATCACTTGTTTATTGATTTCAAAGCTTTACAGATCATTTGACAATTTGGCAGCACCTCGGCTCTGAAATCCGGATCGTTCCAAATGACAACCATGCTCCACTATATATAGAGGATCCATTTCGTATGAAATGACCATGACTCATTTCGTGCGAAATGGCTTTGTTCCATTTCGTACGAAATAGTTCTTGTTCATTTCGTGCGAAATGACCCTTTGACATACAAAACCTAATTTCTAGCCTATTGAGCACTGGTTTATCCTATCTTGGTACAAGACTTAATATAAGACGAAGTTAACAGACATTTATGCACCAACAGACTCCCCCTTGGATGTTGACGAAGTCTTCAGCATCGAGTCTTCAGTCTTGATCAGTCTTCTCACTCTTTTTAAACTGTTTGACACTGTAAGCATCCTTCAATCTCTATCTTTTCTTCTAACTCTCTTACTCTCCTCAGTATCAGCAACTCCCTTGAATGTAAATCTAGAATCTGTATCTGGCTCTTGAGTCTTCAGACTCCCCCTTTCAATAAGCTGGGATCTTGCATTACTGCTTTCACAGGATCAAAACTATTACCTGGCAATCACCTGCACATACTTTACCTAAACATAAGATTTTTATTTATAACAATTTCAATCTATGCTTACCACTTAAAAATCAATACCAAAACAATACTTGTTAGAATATGACATTTTTCATTTTTCATCTCAAACACACTTTCCCAATCCTGTTGTTTTTATCAGTTTTATAATCCACTTAAGTATCCAGATCCAAATTAATGACCCTGGGTACTTAATTTGCCTATCAAGTCCAACTTAATGACCTTGATTGACCCGAGACAAAGCAAAACTGACTTTTGTTCAACAATTTTCAAAACATTATCCTGAAATTTACAAGTTTCAAATTAATGAACTTGTTTTGACTTTTCATTTTCACAGATTAGCATAATAAGCTCCCAACTCTTCTGTCCAGCTTAGAAACTTCCTGCATCTTCTTCAAACTATGAATCTGAATATCAGCTTTCCACTTTGGTTTGTCGAAAAAATAAAGCAGAAATGTAAAATCTTTTTAGATTTTGAATAAAGTTTCTAAACTAGAATGCTAAACAGAAATGAAATACAGTAAATGTAAACTATTTACAAACATATTTTTGGTGAGCGTGTTAGGGAATCATATCAGCTACCGACAAGCTACAAGTACCGTTAAGCTTTGATTTCATATTCAGAATTAAACAATTCACTTAGATTGCCGATATACTGATCCTCTTAAATTCTCACACAAATTTCAATCTGTTCAGGATACGAATTTAGTGTTTTATAGACTTAGCTTATACGCGTGTACCACCTCAGAATATACTCCCGTATCCAGACTACTATATTCAGTCTTACAGGTGAGTGCACACTAGTAATATCTGTAAGGGGTTAAGTGTTGAGGCCATGAGAGCTCAGGCTATTGCTTCCGCAAAATCAGAGAGATGATGGCTCAACTTTAGGTGGGTCCCCTTTGGGGATCTTCTTTACAACAGCACATGATTAGCATTTTTCAATGTTTCATCATTTTTTATGCTGAGGGCGGGCTTTAAGATTAAAGCTGTGCAAAGTATTATACGAGGACTAGGCTATTGCTCCCGCAAAATCAGAAGTCCTGGTATAATACCCCAGATATCACCACGTACAAAGACCTAGTATGTTAGAAATAGAGCCTTTCAAACAGGATTTCAGGGGATATATCCGAGAGATGTTCCCCACGTAAAAAGCAAGTGAAGATTTAGGTTTATATCCCGAACAAACCTACTAAATGTGTAAAAACCTACCGGCATATCATCAGCGAGACTGTTTAACACTTTTAAACTTTACATTTCTTTAGCATACCGTAACTGTCAAGCTGATGTACTATCATTTTCCCTTTATACACAAGCTCTTTTTCGGTTTTCTAATGTTTTTGGATTTTGAAATATCTCATGTTTTTGAATTTTTGAAATTTTTTATTGTTTTTGTATTTTCTGAAAATATAACCTACCTCCCCCTAAATACCAAAACAAGTAAAAAATCGACAAACCATTGCAGATTGCTTTTCAACATCATCTACAGTGGTACCTTCATCTACGCCAAGAATCTCCTCCGACACCGATAAAAGCTTCATACTGTTCAGTTTTAAAAGATATTGAAAACGAGTTTTATCAAACGCTTTGGTATGTAAATCAGCTTTTTGTTCGTCAGTGTGGATTTTCTCAATTCGTATCAACATCTTCTCGAAACAGTCTTGGATGAAGTGATGACGAATTTCAATGTGTTTCGTTTTAGCATGATGAACATGATTTTTTGTTATATTAATAGCTGCCTCATTATCAACAAAGATAGGGGTGTTAAGAAATTACAAACCGTAGTCTCGCATCTGTTGCTGGATCCACAAGATCTGAGAGCAGCAGCTACTAGCAGATACATACTCGGCTTCACATGTGGATAAAGCGATAGAGGTCTGCTTCTTGCATTGCCAGGTGACCAATCGTGGTCCGAAAAACTGGCACCCCGCTGTTGTTGACTTAGCGTTCACTTTGCAGCATCCAAAATCGGAATCAGAATACCCTTCGAGTGTGAAATCGCCTTCTCTTGGATACCACAACCCCAGTGATGGAGTTCCTTTCAGGTAGCGCAATATCCGTTTCACAATCACCATATACGAAGCTCTAGGGCTTGACTGAAACCTTGCTGCGAGGCAGGTTGGATACATGATATCAGGTCTAGAAGCTGTCAAGTACATCAGCGATCCGATCATGGAGCGATACATCGTTTCATCTACCTTCTCTCCGGTGAGATCAGGGTTTATCCCATGGTTCGTCGCTAATGGGGTGGAAGCTGGAGTAGTCCCGGACATCCCAAATTTCTCTAAATCTCATGAACATACTTCATCTGATGTATGAAAATTCCCTCGAGCATTTGATCAACCTGAAGTCCCAAGAAGAATTTCATCTCACCCATCGATGACATTTCAAACTTTTGCTTCATAACTCTTTCAAAATCTTTGCATAGATCTTCATTTGTTGACCCAAATATGATGTCGTCCACGTATATCTGAACTATCAGAAGATGTCTGTCGACTTCTTTGGTGAACAGAGTGGCATCCACTTTTCCACGGATGAAGTTGTTGGCAAGCAGATGTTGAGACAATGTCTCGTACCAAGCTCTCGGGGCCTGGTGTAAACCATACAACGCTTTATCCAGTAAATAGACCTTGTCTTTGTGGATTGGATCGGTGAAGCCCGGTGGCTGTCCGACATATACCTCCTCTTTTACCTTCCCGTAGAGAAAAGCTGATTTAACATCTAGCTGAAAAACTTTAAAACCTTTCCAAGATGCAAATGCTAGGAAAATTCTGATCGCTTCAAGTCTAGCAACCGGAGCATACACTTCGGTGAAATCTATACCCTCCTGCTGAGTAAAGCCCTGGACTATGAGTCAAGCTTTGTTACGAATAATAACCCCTCGATCATCCCTTTTGCACTTGAACACCCACTTGGTGTTTATCTTCCTGTGACCGTCAGGCAAGTCTACCAATTTCCACACTCCTAACTTCTCAAACTGACTCAACTCCTCTTGCATCGCGTTGACCCAAGAATCTTCAGTTAGTGCTTCTTTATATGTTCTTGGCTCAATCTGTGAAATAAAACAACTAAGTGAAAACTCTGTTTGTAAAGAAGCAACTGTAGAATAAAAACAAGTAAGGCCTTGGTCAATTTGTCATCTAGTGCGGACGCCTGATTGCAATTCTCCAATAATCAACTCTTCTGGATGGTACGAAAGAGTTCTTGGCTTCACCTCGCTTTGAACATCTACCTCGCCTTCCAAATTTGTGACATTCTGATTTGCACCTTGTTCACTGATTGGAATTGTTTGACTTGAAATCTGGATTTGCTCCCCCTCAGAATCTGAATCACCATGATCGAATATTGGCCTATCATCAGATTCTAGATTATCGTTAACTGCCATCTGATTGTCAAGAGTTTGCTGAATATCATCATGTTCTCCGGCATTACTTGGACCAGCTTCATCATCATTGGAAGCTTGATATAGACGTCTAGATGACTCAGCTGGGAATCTTTCTTGTGATGCTTCATATTCTCTCAGAATATCCAACTCGTCAAAGAAATCTTTTTCTTCTTCTATGTCGAATGAATCCCACAGAGTATCATAATTGAAACGCCATGAGTCGCCGGGATTCTGAGGTGGCATCGTATAACTTTGACACTCAACATTATGTGCTTCGATGATCCGCTTCAAGCTTGGAACAAAGACTCTTTTCAATGGACTTGCATAACCCACAAAAATTCCTTCGATACTCTTTGGACCAAATTTACCATAAGGTTCTAGAACTGTGCAGGGAGACCCGAACGGTTCCAGATACTTCAGGTTAGGTTTGCGGTTATTGATCAGCTCGAAACATGTCTTGTTGAATTTCTTCTCTGTAAGAACCTGGTTGAGAGTATAGCAAGCGGTTGACACTGCTTCTGCCAAAAGTTGACAGGTAATTTCGAATCAACAAGTATCGTCCTGGCCGTTTCAATTAGTGTCCTGTTCTTTCTTTCTGCTACTCCATTTTGTTGCGGAGTGTAAGGAGCACTAAATTCTTGCAATATACCTCTCTCATCACAATATTCTTCCATTTTGTTGTTCTTAAACTCTGTACCGTTGTCACTCCTAATTCTTCTGATTCGGGTTTGGTACAAGTTTTCAATTTTTCTGAACAACGTCATCAAACTTTCGAATGTCTCATCCTTTGTCTTTAGAAATGATACCTACGAAAATCTCGAGTAGTCATCTGTTACTACTAGACAGTAGAGATCACCAGTTATGCTTTTGACGTTTACTGGACCAAAAAGATCCATATGAAGTCTCTCTAACGGTCTCGAGATCGAGTTTTCCTTCTTCCCAGGGTGAGATTTCTTTCGCTGTTTGCCTTTGACACAACTAATGCACTCCCCCTCAAGATGGAAACCTTTCAAATGAACACCAATTACTAAGTCGTTATGCACCAGATGATTCATTTTTCGTAGGTGAATGTGGCCCATCTTTCGATGCGACAATTGCGATTCTTTTTCCGTTGCTCTTGACATAAAACAGTGAGCCTGACCCGTGGTAGTAGTGGCTACGCTCATGTCCAACACATACAGATCATTGACTCTAGGTGCTCTCATGATAACCCACTCTTCGAGAACAACAAATCCTGGTTTCAATATCAAACATTCCTTATCTGTAAAGTGCGTTGAATACATACGATCACAGATCTGAGAAATGCTCAGAAGATTGTTTTCAAGCTCGGCGATGTAGTTTACTCTTTCAAACGTGACAATACCATTAGATAACGTTCCTTCACCAACTATTCGACCACCTTGATTGCCTGCTGTAACACCCGGCTTAATAAATCAAGATTTTATTAATAAAATACACATTTAATACTAAAATGTGACTTTACAAAAACTTTTCATACTAACATTTCCACATGTTAACAACATTTCAAAAATACAACTTAATGTAATTGGATTCGTCGTTTTAAAGATACGACGAAACGCCGCGCGGAAGCTTGTATTTTATCGTGTTCGGTTCCTCATCGAGCTTGATCTTCATCCGGGAACTCTTGGCAATCACCAATGATCAAAACCAACTTAAAAGTTAGTTTTGATAGTCAAATATTAAGTTCAAAGAAGTACAGGGGTTAAAAGGACAAAATTTAAAAATTTTCCGGAGTTAGGGGGCGTCGCGTGACGCCAAGGGCCTAGGCGTCACGCCTAGCCCTTGTTTTCACAGACTGTTGCCTTCAGCTGTTGCTGTACATTCCCAGCATGACCCGATTTCACGTAAACAAGCATAACTCTCTCGTTTTTGATCCGTTTTACCCGATTCTTTTTCCTATGCGTCCGTAATTTAATTCTCCATCATATGGAGTGAAAATACAACATCCAACATAATAAATTTTGAGACTTCTAAGCCTTCGACTCGTTCCCCTTTTACCGAATTTTAACTCGTTTATGCATTTTATCAAACAAACATATTTGTTTGACCCCCATTTCCCATGAACCCTTTAATTCCAATATTACCTATCATATTTGGTTCCAATTACGGATTTCTACGCATTATTGACTCGCTTTTACTTAAAATCTTATTTTGACCCGTTAAGGGTATTTATGTCCTTTTAGGCATAAATCTCGCTCATTTACTTTTAGCACCATAATTTTCACATTAGTTTTTCAAATGGTCTTCCACCACAATTATATTTGTGGTGGATTTGATGTAGTAAACTATTTATGTCACATTTTACATCTCGGTTTGTCATTTTACGAAAAGACCCATTCTTAGGCATTTGACCCACAAAGGTTAATACCTATAACCTTGATGCTTATCTAAGAATTACCTGATTATAATACGTGATTCCCAAACCACCCATAAAGGTCGTTTGCCTGATTTACCCAGCAAGGGCATATTTATCAACATTAGTCCCTCATTTACGACGAAGGACTTTCACTACAAAAATGATCAACATCGCGCATTTAAACTATAATCTTATTGATATGTACCTGGCTCGGGTCAACAAATAGACCCGATTATACCTCGCTTTTATTATCACCTATTCTATGGCGACGCAATTGTCCGAATCACTAATCGCTCCTGTTAACACAAGACTTGACAACCACATTAGTCGATAATGTCAAATGGTGTTATCACCACCATTTGACCCATTTGGACTATATACACGACGTTATCTATTTAAATCAAAAACATGGTTTTTGATGTCCAATTCATACCTCCATCCCATCCCGGATTATATTACCAAATCCTTTATCTCTTAAACTCTTTTCTTACAAATTCAACCCATTTCGGCTTACGCCATGGGCACACTTTTAACCTTAATTACATTAGTCGACTCTTGACTAATTTCCATTTTCACCATTTTTCCTTACCATTAGATTACACCTCAAGGTAATCTTAACAAAATCCATATTTCAATATTATCGTTATCCCGATTATTTTGTATAGAATAAATGAGTAATCTACATAAGTGCGAAAATTACACTTACCTCTCATCCGGTTTACGCCTTTCTTCACGTGCTTGATTCGTTTAGCCGCTTCTTTCTCAAGCCTCCACCTAGCTCGTTAAGCGTCAGACTATTGCCAACATTTACAAGGTGGTTAGACTAGTCATTTAAAATCACGACCATTCCACCTTACTTATTCTCTATGTCGAAGCTACTATTCGACTTCAAGATTAGTTAACTTAGTTTATTAAAGTTAACTACTTTCAATCACATGATTTACAACATTAAGTTCAAATCAACACGATGATTAGAACTCTTCTTGTTTCATATTTCATTTAACTAGCCATATTATTCAAATACGTGTTTCACTCGAAATTTCAATATTTTAGCTTTCATTTAGGCATTTTAACAAACACCTAATGGGCATAATTTTATATCATTCATATTCAAGTTCATAGCTTGTTGTTTAGCTAAATTTAACATCAATCGAGTTATCACATATAGAATCAAACATCAAATTTTTCAGTAATCAGTTTCTATGAATCAATTTACACTAGAATAACCTTCAAAACCCTAGTGTTCATCTAGTTCTATATGACCCACTAATCACCCATATTGGTGGCCATGGATTTCACTAATATTTGGCATGATTTCAACATGTAATTGCCTAGGGTTTACTCCTAGACACTTAAATGTCTTTATTTCATCTACATAACACACATGCATCAACAAATTTCGAGTTCTCTAAATTCATGAGAATTTCAAGTAGAGAATTTTTATAAAATTTTGCATACCTTATGATCTCCTTTCGATGGGGATCATTAATCTTAGCTCGGATTTCGTTTTGGATCAGATTTGAACCTTCAATTTGTGAGTTTTTGTGATGAACTAGGGCTTTGGGGGAGCTTGGGGTCGCCCCTGGTTCTGGTCGATCTCAACAACACAGACAAAATGTGTTTTGAGTTTAGTTTTGTTATTTTATTAAAAATAGTTTTCTTTTAGACACTTTTGGCCCCTCCATTTTCCTTAATTCATAATTTAAGTGTTTTAACCCACTCATAAGTCACTATCTAACTAGGTTAGAATTATTCCTAGCTAGCTTAGTAGGTTCGGGAAGTCGTGACCCATTTTACTTTTTAAGTCCCGTTAAATCGGGCCTTTTATCATCCTATTTTCTTGAAAGCTCTTATTCACTTTAAATAAATATTAGGATTATTCAATTGATTCCTAATACTTGCCGGTTTACTTTTACCACTAACGGTACTTTCCCCGTCTTTAGTATTAACGGGGTTTAATTACCAAACCCGTTTTCGGGGTGTTACAAGCCTACCCCCCTTAAAGAGGTTTCGTCCTCGAAACCTTTTCTTACATAATTCATTGGGTTTTAACTCAATGTATTTGAGCCGAGAATTCTTTTAAACATTACTTATACTTTTATCTAATTGTTAGTATTACCAGAAAAATATGGTAACATCTTTTTGGTTATTATTCGTCTACATATCTCCTACGACGTAGTGCAACTCAAAATAACGTAATCTCATTATTTCCACTAGTTTAGTTACTTAGCGATATTCATCACTTTCATATACTATCGAATCCTTTATGGATCCGTTACTTTGACTTGTTTAAAGGTCTTTAGTGAAATCTTTCACTTTTAGCAACAATTTCTTTTGTTTTCAAATTCATTTATTCGGTTCAGTTATACCGAATCCACCGCTTACAAACAACCAAATTTACTTGAATGACTTTAACCGGTCTCACTAACTAGACTTATTAGTCCAGTTACTTTTTACCGCTCGCTTGGTTATAATGTGATTCCATTTCACATTGCATTTCTTGACCGTGATCGTGTCACGTCATGTTTAATTTATATCAACCTTTCATTTTCGAAAAGATCACTTTTCGAATATATCGTCTTGCGCCTATCAGCGTCAAGACTTGAATCTTTCATGCTTACTATTCAATTTCCTATCAGAGTTTATATTTGTGAAAATGTCATTTCTTACTAAAACTGAATTTTAGTCTAACGTTTTTTTTCTTTAACTATGTCAATTACTCATATCAAGGAAATTGACAACCCATAATTTATTGTTTTCCGTTCTCGTTTTACGCGGGGAATCGTAACAAGTTCCCTCACCTTACATTATTGACCCGTAGGTTCCTTCACTTAGCCTCGTAGGCTATTTCCTTAAGCTTTCATCTTTTTAAGACGAGACCCTTATGATCCCTTTGCTTCAATTCGTGACCCGTGGGTCATTTTGGCCCCGTAGACCTTTACACTATTTAATATCCCGTAGGTTATGATGATCCCGTAGATCATCTTTTATTCTAGTCTTTATTCCATTGTCTATTTATACATATATAGCTTTACAGCATCCTTTGTTATGTTTGGAAACATTTAATTTTGCTTTTGAGCTTTAGTTGACCTTGACCGTAGTCTAAGGTTTCATTTGTTTACTTTCGGACTATCCTTTCCGACTTTACGACTTCTAGCGTCATTTACACGTCGGTTTGTCTTACGCTTACCATTACCCGGTTCATACTTATACTCCTTTACAACCCATTACCCGGGTCCTTCTATCTTATTGTTTTTAGCTTTCCGGTTTCACCGGTTTGCGTTTTCCTATTATATTAAGCGTTATTCCT
The DNA here is from genome assembly GCA_030545235.1 of Helianthus tuberosus. Classification (NCBI taxonomy): domain Eukaryota; kingdom Viridiplantae; phylum Streptophyta; class Magnoliopsida; order Asterales; family Asteraceae; genus Helianthus; species Helianthus tuberosus. The sequence continues at coordinate 174,758,371 of CM060363.1, forward strand.
TAATTGACTCGTTTGACTCACTTTGGGTGAATTTTCATCACTTATGAATGTCAAACTTCGTTCTTTATTTGACCCGTCCAACTTTGAAATGGTTGAACGTAATTACCAAAATTTATGTTTGCGAAAATTCTGGTCATCTTTTAGTCATGACTCATATTCCGAGTCTTTTGACTTTCTATTTCGCGTTCCTGTTTCTCAGTCTACGCATACGTTTTAATCCTTACCCACCAACCGGGTGTTTTACCGAAGTCGTTATTATTGCAACCTTTACGGTATGCATTATGACTTCGTTTCGCTTTTATATTCCTACTTTGTTCTCAAATTTGGTGTTTTACAAAATCGGCCCGTTAAGGGTCATATTTGCATTTTTCTTTTTCGGGTTCGAGTGTAAGCACACCCCTCCCAATTGTATACCTTAATCGTTTTACATTAATCTTTGTCCCTTCACTCGGGCTCATCATCCTAATGTAATACGCTTCCGTCACCCGGCTGTGCGTTTACATTATTATCAAATATTTTGCTCATTTGATTCATTTGGGTACTTTTTAAGTTAGTCCATTCACCCCACCCTTACTACATTGGACATAAATGTGTCCATCATAAGAAGTTCATGGTACCACGTGTTCACTACTTACTTGGCCAGAGTAAGCGATCAATGTCACACCCCCAAAATCCACCTGCGGAGTACTACCGCTTGGAGGAGTGACTGACCAGGATCCAGCCACCAATCATATTGAACAAGCATATAAGTAGTTATAAAATCCAACCAATACAATTGGTATTCAAACAAAACATAGTTTAAGTTGTAAGCGGAAGCATAAGTCTTAAAACCAAGACATAAGTTCAATTGTTTCAGAGTTTAACATGGCACGCAGCTGTCCATGTCCCACAACGAATCTCTTCCTTGCAAGCTCCAGCTAAGTACCTAAAGGCCTGCAAAGCATGTAGTAACGAGTCAACAACAAGTTGAGTGAGTTCACGGTTGGGTGTTCGTTTTAAGTTGTTTCGAAAACAGTTTCCTTTATCTGGCATCCTGCCGTGGGGGTTACCCCATAGTTGAAAAACGTGACTTGTTTATTCCCGGTTACTCTGGCACTCCGGCCGTGGGGGCTACCCCATGTTAGTTATCTGGCATTTCGGCCGTGGGGGCTACCCCATGTATCCACTAGACTCGTTACCATATCGACTGCTGACTGTAGTCATGTTTATGTGCCCTAAAACTATCAATGTCTATCATCATTGACGTGCCCCAGATCCATTAGTTCACGCCCGTCCTCTGCGGCACGGTGTGAGGTTTGTCAGACCTAAATAGCGCTATCTAACTAATGACCCGCTCGCCATTGGCCCGGCGATTAAGTCGATATAAAAATGAGGGACTTCGTGATAGAGTTTTGGTCTAGTACGAGTTATCTGTCCGTGAGGACGAGGAATTACATTCCTGAACCAATGCTGTCCTACCCAAGAGAGGACGAGGAACCCATGTTCCTTAACCCCATTCCCAACCCAGGGAATCCCATGCTTTGTAGAGGGTGTGAACTCACCTTAGTTTGCTCGGCAGATACACAGAAAGTCAAGTCTAGATGCTAGTGGTCAATCACGCCCTAACATAGTCGTACCATACAAGTCAGGTTCGTATCCGGGTTGTGCACGTATGTTTCTACACGTATGCTAGCACATTGCATGCAAGTATCTTTCATGGCAATCCAACAATATTCATGTTCAATCAGTAACGTATAAGGTCCATGCATTAGGCCCAAATACTCAGGCCCGTAGCTGTGCAAGTCCATACATGATCAAGTGGTCTCGAGTCGAGACTGTGCGGTCTCTAGTCGAGACTGTGCGGTCTCGAGTTGTAACTTACAAGTTCTCGAGTCGCAATCCGAGGAGGTCTCGGGTCATGCACGTATGGATCTCGAGTCGCAACCGGACTCGCAAGCATGGTCTCGAGTCATAAGGTTTGTGTGCTGATCAAGTGTGGTCTCGAGTCGAGACTAGAGGTTCTCGACTCGCAACCTTGTGTCGAAACCGTGATCTCGAGTTGACATATGGTGGTCTCGAGTCGAGACTGAAGGTCTCGGCTGGACATCTGCTGATTTCCTGACATATGTACTAAACCAATAGAATTACAATTTCATGAGATAATGTACTATCCAATGGTATTTCATAAACATGTTTCCTTGTCTAGTTATTAACCAAAATGGATCAAACAATCAGATTTCAAATATTCATAACATATTCATATCATATTCAACAAGTTCTTCCTATATTCAAGTCATGTTCTTCATCTTAGGGTTTTTAGCATCAAGCTCTATGAACTTTAACATGATTATAACATGAACACTAATCAAAACACTCAAATAACTAATCCGATTTCCACATATATGCAGCCTTTTAACAAGCATTCGATTCTTATCATAAGAGTATTCAATCCGATTAACATGGACATTATCTAATACGCATATACAAGCCGCTTTCATGAACATTAACAACTAATGGTTTAAACCTCATTCAAACACAAGATATCATTAACCCATCATGCAATATATCCGAAATCAAGACATGTTAACCGATTATCATCATCATACACATCAAGAACATTATCATGCTATTTCATTAAGGCAAGTAGCATCATTAGTCACATAAACACCTAGTGAGCATCTAGAAACACTAACCGATTGTGAAAGGCGCCGAGATGGTAAAGGAGATGAATAAAATGGAGTGTCCGAGTGTTGGTGATGAGCTTGACCGAGTCCTTGTTGATGCCGATTTGATCCGAGAGATAGGAGGGGGAAGATGATGTTTGATCTCTAGAGTTTTAGTGAGAGGATGTGGGAGTGTGTGTGTGGATTGCCCAAGGAATAGCAAGGTTGGCTATCACTAAGGATTATATACTTGTTCCACATTGGTGCACCCTAATGGGCTTCGGGAAGACTAAAGGGGTGCGTGGCCCAATCCGGCCCAACTGTTACTGTTCACTCGAGACCGCATGGTCTCGAGTCGGGTCCTTGGTTCTCGGCTCACTTAATCACACTCATACATACAAGCATACATATAAACATAACATATAATCATATAGGATGTTCACATATATTATTACACCAACACGTCAATTAATCACATAACGTTTCAAGTAGGTTACCCTAAGATACACGAAAGGTTCTAAATTTCGAGTTGTCACATCATCCCCAAGTTGAAAGAAATTTCGTCCTGAAATTTGGTAGGCACTCACTGAGGAAGCTAGTTAAGTTGTATGGTTTTCCCGGTTTTCCTGGGGTGTCACATCCACCCCCCGTTGATCTGGAATTTCGTCCTGAAATTCCGTAGCTTCAGCCTCAGCAGTGGTTGTACTGTTTGCGAACAGTTGGGGATACTTTTGTTTCATCTGATCTTCGCGCTCCCAGGTGAACTCTGGGCCGCGACGTGAGTTCCAACGAACTCGAACGAGAGGTATTCTAGTGCTCTTGAGGACCTTAACATCCCGGTCCGTGATTTCCACTGGTTCCTCAACGAATCGTAACTGCTCGTCGATAGTGAGTTCCTTCAAAGGAACTACGTGGGTCTCATTTGACAGACATTTCTTCAGATTCGACACGTGAAAAACGTTGTGAACTGCACCGAGTTCTGCTGGTAAGTTTAGTCTGTAGGCCACCCTGCCTATTTTCTCAATGATTTCGAAAGGTCCAACGTATCGTGGGTTAAGTTTGCCTCGTTTACCAAAATGAACCACACCCTTCCAGGGTGAAACTTTGAGTAGTACCCGCTCCCCAACCTGGAGCTCTAGTGGTTTTCTGCCCTTATCGGCGTAGACTTTCTGACGGTCACGAGCTGCCGCCATGCGTTTTCGTATTTGAGCAATTTGTTCGGTTGTGTCCACCACATGTTCTGGACCAGTGATCTGACTATCCCCCACCTCTGCCTAACAAAGAGGTGACCGGCATTTACGTCCGTACAATGCCTCAAACGGAGCAGCTTTAATGCTGGTGTGGTAGCTGTTATTGTACGAAAATTCCACAAGTGGCAGGTGCTTTTCCCAGCTGTTGCCAAAGTCGATTACACATGCACGAAGCATGTCTTCTAAGGTTTGAATAGTACGCTCAGACTGCCCGTCCGTCTGAGGGTGATATGCCGTGCTCATGTCTAATCGTGAGCCAAAGGATTTGTGCATTGCTTGCCACAGCTCTGAAGTAAAACGCGCATCTCGATCCGAGATAATAGAGGTGGGCACCCCGTGCCTCGAAACAACTTCCTTGAGATATATGTCTGCTAGAGTGGAGAACTTATCCGTTTCCTTGATAACCAAAAAGTGAGCAGACTTTGTGAGTCGATCCACGATCACCCAAATAGTATCGTTACCTCGTTGAGATCTAGGTAGGCCGGTAACAAAATCCATGGAAATTTGCTCCCATTTCCATTGTGGTATTTCTGGTTGTTGGAGTAGGCCTGAGGGTTTCTGGTGTTCAGACTTGACTCTCGCACAAGTCAAGCACCTGCTGACGTAAGTTGCTATGTGGGCCTTCATGCTAGGCCACCAATACGTAGCTTTGATGTCGTGGTACATCTTATCCGAACCAGGGTGTACCGAGTAGCGAGACTTGTGTGTTTCATCCATCACAAGCTCTCGTAGGTTGCCGTAGAGTGGGACCCAAACGCGTCCCGTTACGTAGTAAGCACCGTCTTCCTTCTGTTCCAAGCGTTGCCTTGATCCGCGTAGGGCTTCAGCCCTGACGTTTTCTGGTTTCAGTGCTTCTATCTGAGCAGCTCGTATTTGGGAAGGTAGACTAGAATGGATCGTGAGTTGCAAAGCTCGCACGCGCTTAGGCGCAGTGTCCTTTCGACTGAGGGCGTCAGCCACAACATTGGCCTTGCCCGGGTGATACCTGATTGAGCACTCGTAGTCATTCAGTAGCTCGACCCACCGTCGTTGTCGCATATTTAGTTCCTTCTGCTTGAAGATATGCTCGAGGCTCCTGTGGTCGGTGTAGATGGCGCACTTGGTACCGTACAGGTAATGTCGCCATAACTTAAGTGCAAAAACAACAGCTCCCAGCTCTAAGTCGTGCGTAGTGTAGTTCTTTTCATGAACTTTAAGTTGGCGTGAGGCGTAGGCTATAACCTTATCTCGTTGCATCAATACACAACCAAGACCTTGAATTGACGCGTCGCAGTAGACCACGAAGTCGTCTGTACCCTCCGGCAAGGAAAGGATAGGCGCACTGCAAAGTCTATCCTTTAAGTGCTGAAATGCTAACTCCTGTGCATTTCCCCAGCGATAAACAACGCCTTTCTGCGTTAGCGAGGTGAGAGGCTGTGCGATCTTAGAAAAATCCTTTATGAATCTCCTGTAGTAACCTGCTAAACCCAAGAATTGGCGAATTTCCTTTGGTGTACGAGGTGCAGGCCAGTTCTTAATCGAGTCTACCTTGGATGGATCAACGTGAATCCCATCCTTGTTTACCACGTGGCCTAGGAAATGGACTTCTCGAAGCCAGAAGTCGCATTTCGAGAACTTTGCATAAAGCTGTTCTGTTCGAAGGAGTTCCAGGATAAGTTGCAGATGTTGCTCGTGTTCCTCCTGACTCTTAGAATAGATCAGGATGTCGTCGATGAAGACTATAACGAACTTGTCCAGATAAGGCTTGCACACTCGGTTCATCAAGTCCATGAAAACTGCAGGTGCGTTTGTCAGCCCAAAAGGCATGACCAAAAACTCATAGTGCCCATAACGAGTTCTAAAGGCTGTTTTGGAGACGTCCTCTTCTCGGACTCTCAGCTGGTGATACCCCGATCTCAAATCAATCTTTGAATAGTAGCTCGACCTTTGCAGCTGGTCAAACAAGTCATCAATGCGTGGTAGAGGATAACGATTCTTCACCGTCACCTTGTTGAGTTCCCGGTAGTCGATGCACATTCTGAAGGTACCATCCTTCTTCTTCACAAATAGTACTGGAGCTCCCCAGGGCGATGAGCTAGGACGAATAAAACCCTTATCCAAGAGTTCTTGTAGTTGCGTAGAGAGTTCTTCCAACTCTGATGGAGCTAAACGATAAGGTGCACGAGCTATAGGCGCAGCTCCAGGAGCTAGTTCAATCTGAAACTCGACTTGGCGATGAGGTGGAAGACCAGGTAATTCCTCAGGAAATATCTCGGGATAGTCGCGTACAACAGGAAAATCTTCTATCTTCTTTTCTTTCTCCGAGGTGTCAGTAACGAGAGCCAAAATGGCAGTGTGGCCCTTTCGCAAGCACTTCTGGGCCTTAAGGAGAGAGATGATGTTCTCAACAGCACTCCTCTTATCGCCACGAATTATGAGAGGTTCACTACCGGAACCAGGAATACGAACAATCTTCTCGTTGCAAAGAATCTCTGCTCGGTGTTGGGATAACCAATCCATCCCAATGACAACGTCGAAACTACCCAAAACGATAGGAATAAGGTCGATAGAGGAGGTCTGGTCTGCAAGAATAAGTTTACAACCCTTGACTACGTGTGTGGCTTCTAAACTCTTACCATTTGCTAGCTCTACAGTGTGCTTGTTGTTCAAAGGAGTTGGAATACGCTTAAGCATTCGACTAACTTCTAGTGACATGTAGCTAGTATCGGCACCCGAATCAAATAAAACTGTAACATAAAAGTCGTCGAGAAGGAACTTACCCGCCACAACATTGGGGCCATTCCTTGCTTCACCTTGGCCAATCACGAACGCCCGCCCCCTGGCACCATTGTTGTTGTTGTTCCCGTTGTTACCATTCCCCTGATTGTTGTTATTGTTGTTGTTGTTGTTCTGGTTCCTGTTCAGTTGGGGACAATCTCTCTTGAAGTGGCCCTCAGCTCCACACTGAAAGCACCCTTTGTTATCACCCTGCTGCGGCTGCTGGCGTTGATTCTGTTGAGTTTGCTGACGATTCTGATTGGCGGGATACAAGCTCCTGCAATCCTTTGCAGCGTGACCTGGCTTGTTGCATCGATGACAGTTACCCCTGGTGCATGGCCCGCTGTGGTGCAGGCTGCAGCGATTGCATTTGGGGTGATTCCCTTTGTACCCACCATAACTTTGACCACCAGACGATTGCTGACTAGGGCTCTTGTAGTCTTCAGTCCTTCTCTGTTGAGACTGGGACTGAACAGAAGTCGAACCCTTGCTTGAAGCTCCATCCCATTTCCTCTTGTTGTCACTAGGAACACCCGAAGTGGTTGCAGCGCCTATGCGCTTTGGTAACCTGTTCTGCTCCACCGCCTGATCCGTGAGACGGTGAGCCAATTGCACAACTTGCTGGATGGTGGCGAGGTTTGCCGAAGTCACATGAATTTGGATTTCTGGCACTAAGCCCTTGAGAAATAGTTCGATGCGTTTGATGGGAGGATCTACCATGGTAGGGCACAGAATTGCCAGTTCATTCGATCTCTTCACATAAGCTTCAATCTCTGACCCTGTCATCTTGAGGTTGAAGAACTCAACTTCCAGCTTATGAATGTCATCACGACTGCAGTATTCCTCCTTGATCATCTCCTTAAAAGTTTCCCATGGGGTGGCGTTGGAAGCAACCAACCCCAGCATTTGGACCTGAGCGTTCCACCACGTGAGGGCTAAACCCTCGAGAGTACCGGTAGCATACTTCACCCTGCGCGCCTCAGGGCATTCACACATTTCGAAGACTGATTCTAGTTTCTCAAACCAGTGGAGGAGACTTACAGCTCCTTCAGTGCCGCTAAAAGTAGTTGGTCGGTAGTCCATGAAAGTCTTAAAAGTGCACACGGGTGGCTGAGCATGCTGACCTATCGTGGGTGAAAGAAAAGACAGAGTTTAACACAAAGGTTGGTTCACGAGAGTAGGATTCTAAAGATCCTGGAATGAGTTCGGACTGCAGGATATACCTCCTGCGTGTGCAGCTGCAAGTGCTGCGGCAACTCGTTCGTTAATCAGAGCCGTCAACTAGGCTTGTGTCAGGTTAACGCGTCCAGACATGATCTTCATATCAAGAGGAACGTGAGTGAGAGAGGTTCGTGAAAGTGCGATGACAGAAGGGAGTAAGCACACACGTGTTCAAGCAACGGTAGTTATACTAACCAAGCATACCATGAGCAATGTACTATGTAACTAACAAGTAGGCAATATATACACAGATCATATCACCTAGGATGTTGAGCCTTGCATGTGGAGTGAAGCGTCGTTGTGGATCGTAGAGCACTGTACAGGTTATAGTCTGATTTTAATAAAACTTTTCCCTTATTAAAACCAAGTTCACTATAACCAATGGCTCTGATACCAATCTGTCACACCCCCAAAATCCACCTGCGGAGTACTACCGCTTGGAGGAGTGACTGACCAGGATCCAGCCACCAATCATATTGAACAAGCATATAAGTAGTTATAAAATCCAACCAATACAATTGGTGTTCAAACAAAACATAGTTTAAGTTGTAAGCGGAAGCATAAGTCTTAAAACCAAGACATAAGTTCAATTGTTTCAGAGTTTAACATGGCACGCAGCTGTCCATGTCCCACAACGACTCTCTTCCTTGCAAGCTCCAGCTAAGTACCTAAAGGCCTGCAAAGCATGTAGTAACGAGTCAACAACAAGTTGAGTGAGTTCACGGTTGGGTGTTCGTTTTAAGTTGTTTCGAAAACAGTTTCCTTTATCTGGCATCCTGCCATGGGGGTTACCCCATAGTTGAAAAACGTGACTTGTTTATTCCCGGTTACTCTGGCACTCCGGCCGTGGGGGCTACCCCATGTTAGTTATCTGGCATTTCGGCCGTGGGGGCTACCCCATGTATCCACTAGACTCGTTACCATATCGACTGCTGACTGTAGTCATGTTTATGTGCCCTAAAACTGTCAATGTCTATCATCATTGACGTGCCCCAGATCCATTAGTTCACGCCCGTCCTCTGCGGCACGGTGTGAGGTTTGTCAGACCTAAATAGCGCTATCTAACTAATGACCCGCTCGCCATTGGCCCGGCGATTAAGTCGATATAAAAATGAGGGACTTCGTGATAGAGTTTTGGTCTAGTACGAGTTATCTGTCCGTGAGGACGAGGAATTACATTCCTGAACCAATGCTGTCCTACCCAAGAGAGGACGAGGAACCCATGTTCCTTAACCCCATTCCCAACCCAGGGAATCCCATGCTTTGTAGAGGGTGTGAACTCACCTTAGTTTGCTCGGCAGATACACAGAAAGTCAAGTCTAGATGCTAGTGGTCAATCACGCCCTAACATAGTCGTACCATACAAGTCAGGTTCGTATCCGGGTTGTGCACGTATGTTTCTACACGTATGCTAGCACATTGCATGCAAGTATCTTTCATGGCAGTCCAACAATATTCATGTTCAATCAGTAACGTATAAGGTCCATGCATTAGGCCCAAATACTCAGGCCCGTAGCTGTGCAAGTCCATACATGATCAAGTGGTCTCGAGTCGAGACTGTGCGGTCTCTAGTCGAGACTGTGCGGTCTCTAGTCGAGACTGTGCGGTCTAGAGTTGTAACTTACAAGTTCTCGAGTCGCAATCCGAGGAGGTCTCGGGTCATGCACTTATGGATCTCGAGTCGCAACCGGACTCGCAAGCATGGTCTCGAGTCATAAGGTTTGTGTGCTGATCAAGTGTGGTCTCGAGTCGAGACTAGAGGTTCTCGACTCGCAACCTTGTGTCGAAACCATGATCTCGAGTTGACATATGGTGGTCTCGAGTCGAGACTGAAGGTCTCGGCTGGACATCTGCTGATTTCCTGACATATGTACTAAACCAATAGAATTACAATTTCATGAGATAATGTACTATCCAATGGTATTTCATAAACATGTTTCCTTGTCTAGTTATTAACCAAAATGGATCAAACAATCAGATTTCAAATATTCATAACATATTCATATCATATTCAACAAGTTCTTCCTATATTCAAGTCATGTTCTTCATCTTAGGGTTTTTAGCATCAAGCTCTATGAACTTTAACATGATTATAACATGAACACTAATCAAAACACTCAAATAACTAATCCGATTTCCACATATATGCAGCCTTTTAACAAGCATTTGATTCTTATCATAAGAGTATTCAATCCGATTAACATGGACATTATCTAATACGCATATACAAGCCGCTTTCATGAACATTAACAACTAATGGTTTAAACCTCATTCAAACACAAGATATCATTAACCCATCATGCAATATATCCGAAATCAAGACATGTTAACCGATTATCATCATCATACACATCAAGAACATTATCATGCTATTTCATTAAGGCAAGTAGCATCATTAGTCACATAAACACCTAGTGAGCATCTAGAAACACTAACCGATTGTGAAAGGCGCCGAGATGGTAAAGGAGATGAATAAAATGGAGTGTCCGAGTGTTGGTGATGAGCTTGACCGAGTCCTTGTTGATGCCGATTTGATCCGAGAGATAGGAGGGGGAAGATGATGTTTGATCTCTAGAGTTTTAGTGAGAGGATGTGGGAGTGTGTGTGTGGATTGCCCAAGGAATAGCAAGGTTGGCTATCACTAAGGATTATATACTTGTTCCACATTGGTGCACCCTAATGGGCTTCGGGAAGACTAAAGGGGTGCGTGGCCCAATCCGGCCCAACTGTTACTGTTCACTCGAGACCGCATGGTCTCGAGTCGGGTCCTTGGTTCTTGGCTCACTTAATCACACTCATACATACAAGCATACATATAAACATAACATATAATCATATAGGATGTTCACATATATTATTACACCAACACGTCAATTAATCACATAACGTTTCAAGTAGGTTACCCTAAGATACACGAAAGGTTCTAAATTTCGAGTTGTCACAATCAACACCTGGTATGCATGACCTTTTTATAATTTTTACATTACACCCCATGTAAGTAATGCCTCTATTTGTTTTTCTTGGAAACAATATCCCGGATAGGTATTCTATTCAGGTTTTCCAAGTTTCTAACTTACATATGCAACAATCATTCTCTACATGTTTGTTGCGTATTGTTATTTGTGCGATTATATTTAAAAGCACGCACCTGATAATGCTTGCCCCTATGGGCGTTTCTTGCCATTAACTTTGTTCGCGGTCGTTACGCGATTTAGTCCTTGGTGAGCATGCTCCTCTTGTCATACTTCGGACCGTTCTTCTATCATATCCGTAATTTGTTAAACTCTCGCTATCCTCATATGCGAGTGTCCTTCAACTAAAACATATACAACAGTTAATAATTTCAACATTAAAGGATGCCCGTATTATAATACAAGGCTTTTCTACTATACGCATCAACGCGTGTAATTTCGTTGACTATATCTATTCTATATCGTTTTTATTGGTGTAACGTGTATTACACGATAACCATATGTCTTGTTCTCAACACTTTAATCATACTAAACCTTTGATATACATGTACTTACCGGATTTGCGATCAAGTCTCGAACCGAACACCAATCTTTATTAAGAGCATAAGGTTTAAGTCCAAGCATGGTTTTCCCCACCATACTTGAATCTCTTAAACCAAGGCTCTGATACCAACTTGTAACACCCGGCTTAATAAATCAAGATTTTATTAATAAAATACACATTTAATACTAAAATGTGACTTTACAAAAACTTTTCATACTAACATTTCCACATGTTAACAACATTTCAAAAATACAACTTAATGTAATTGGATTCGTCGTTTTAAAGATACGACGAAACGCCGCGCGGAAGCTTGTATTTTATCGTGTTCGGTTCCTCATCAAGCTTGATCTTCATCCGGGCACTCTTGGCAATCACCTATGATCAAAACCAACTTAAAAGTTAGTTTTGATAGTCAAATATTAAGTTCAAACAAGTACAGGGGTTAAAAGGACAAAATTTAAAAATTTTCCGGAGTTAGGGGGCGTCGCGTGACGCCAAGGGCCTAGGCGTCACGCCTAGCCCTTGTTTTCACAGACTGTTGCCTTCAGCTGTTGCTGTACATTCCCAGCATGACCCGATTTCACGGAAACGAGCATAACTCTCTCGTTTTTGATCCGTTTTACCCGATTCTTTTTCCTATGCGTCCGTAATTTAATTCTCCATCATATGGAGTGAAAATCCAACATCCAACATAATAAATTTTGAGACTTCTAAGCCTTCGACTCGTTCCCCTTTTACCGAATTTTAACCCGTTTATGCATTTTATCAAACAAACATATTTGTTTGACCCCCATTTCCCATGAACCCTTTAATTCCAATATTACCTATCATATTTGGTTCCAATTACGGATTTCTACGCATTATTGACTCGCTTTTACTTAAAATCTTATTTTGACCCGTTAAGGGTATTTATGTCCTTTTAGGCATAAATCTCGCTCATTTACTTTTAGCACCATAATTTTCACATTAGTTTTTCAAATGGTCTTCCACCACAATTATATTTGTGGTGGATTTGATGTAGTAAACTATTTATGTCACATTTTACATCTCGGTTTGTCATTTTACGAAAAGACCCATTCTTAGTCATTTGACCCACAAAGGTTAATACCTATAACCTTGATGCTTATCTAAGAATTACCTGATTATAATACGTGATTCCCAAACCACCCATAAAGGTCGTTTGCCTGATTTACCCAGCAAGGGCATATTTATCAACATTAGTCCCTCATTTACGACGAAGGACTTTCACTACAAAAATGATCAACATCGCGCATTTAAACTATAATCTTATTGATATGTACCTGGCTCGGGTCAAAAAATAGACCCGATTATACCTCGCTTTTATTATCACCTATTCTATGGCGACGCAATTGTCCGAATCGCTAATCGCTCCTGTTAACACAAGACTTGACAACCACATTAGTCGATAATGTCAAATGGTGTTATCACCACCATTTGACCCATTTGGACTATATACACAACGTTATCTATTTAAATAAAAAACATGGTTTTTGATGTCCAATTCATACCTCCATCCCATCCCGGATTATATTACCAAATCCTTTATCTCTTAAACTCTTTTCTTACAAATTCAACCCATTTCGGCTTACGCCATGGGCACGCTTTTAACCTTAATTACATTAGTCGACTCTTGACTAATTTCCATTTTCACCATTTTTCCTTACCATTAGATTACACCTCAAGGTAATCTTAACAAAATCCATATTTCAATATTATCGTTATCCCGATTATTTTGTATAGAATAAACGAGTAATCTACATAAGTGCGAAAATTACACTTACCTCTCATCCGGTTTACGCCTTTCTTCACGTGCTTGATTCGTTTAGCCGCTTCTTTCTCAAGCCTCCACCTAGCTCGTTAAGCGTCAGACTATTGCCAACATTTACAAGGTGGTTAGACTAGTCATTTAAAATCACGACCATTCCACCTTACTTATTCTCTATGTCGAAGCTACTATTCGACTTCAAGATTAGTTAACATAGTTTATTAAAGTTAACTACTTTCAATCACATGATTTACAACATTAAGTTCAAATCAACACGACGATTAGAACTCTTCTTGTTTCATATTTCATTTAACTAGCCATATTATTCAAATACGCGTTTCACTCGAAATTTCAATATTTTAGCTTTCATTTAGGCATTTTAACAAACACCTAATGGGCATAATTTTATATCATTCATATTCAAGTTCATAGCTTGTTGTTTAGCTAAATTTAACATCAATCGAGTTATCACATATAGAATCAAACATCAAATTTTTCAGTAATCAGTTTCTATGAATCAGTTTACACTAGAATAACCTTCAAAACCCTAGTGTTCATCTAGTTCTATATGACGCACTAATCACCCATATTGGTGGCCATGGATTTCACTAATATTTGGCATGATTTCAACATGTAATTGCCTAGGGTTTACTCCTAGACACTTAAATGTCTTTATTTCATCTACATAACACACATGCATCAACAAATTTCGAGTTCTCTAAATTCATGAGAATTTCAAGTAGAGAATTTTTATAAAATTTTGCATACCTTATGATCTCCTTTCGATGGGGATCATTAATCTTAGCTCGGATTTCGTTTTGGATCAGATTTGAACCTTCAATTTGTGAGTTTTTGTGATGAACTAGGGCTTTGGGGGAGCTTGGGGTCGCCCCTGGTTCTGGTCGATCTCAACAACACAGACAAAATGTGTTTTGAGTTCAGTTTTGTTATTTTATTAATAATAGTTTTCTTTTAGACACTTTTGGCCCCTCCATTTTTCTTAATTCATAATTTAAGTGTTTTAACCCACTCATAAGTCACTATCTAACTAGGTTAGAATTATTCCTAGCTAGCTTAGTAGGTTCGGGAAGTCGTGACCCGTTTTACTTTTTAAGTCCCGTTAAATCGGGCCTTTTATCATCCTATTTTCTTGAAAGCTCTTATTCACTTTAAATAAATATTAGGATTATTCAATTGATTCCTAATACTTGCCGGTTTACTTTTACCACTAACGGTACTTTCCCCGTCTTTAGTATTAACGAGGTTTAATTACCAAACCCGTTTTCGGGGTGTTACACCTGCAAATCCCACATATCCTCCATTAAACCCTCGAACATCGTACAGTAGGGTCTTCTTCCCCGTCATGTGCCGAGAAGCTCCACTATCCATAATCCAACGTGAAACGGATCTTGGAAGCTCCTGCACATATCACAAACACTTAGTTAGATTTTGATGCCACCCAAGCCTCTTTTGACTCAGGTAGCTTGACTTTGAGGTGAGTTTTTGCAGTGTATAGTGGCGGAAAATTTTTGTCATTCATCTTTAAGCTCTCTTCAGACCCAATATCAACCTCTTTGTATAAAAAGAAATCATTTTTAGGAGGTTGACCAGATGATTGGTCTTTCTTTGGTACATACTTCTTTTCAGAAGTAGTAGACTTTTGTTTTTCAAGTTTCTCATAGTAATCCAAAGGTACATACATGTTCTCAGTTGAAGATGATGTTTTTGCAGTCTCAGACACCTTTGGTTTTGGAGAGCTTGGTTTCTTTTCAACTGATTTTGGCTTCCATGCTTGTTGAGGCGAAGCAACCCGTTTGTAAAATTTGTCAGTTTTAGTTACCACATTCTTTACGGATTCAGTTTTGAATTTGGTGTTTTCATTTTTCAAAACTTTCTTCTCAACAATCATCGGAGCTTTGCCTTTTGCATCAACTATCCTTTTCTGACTCTCAACAACTTCAGACTTAGGCTTTAAGTTGGTGCACTTTCGTGCAATGTGTCCAACTTTGTTGCACTTAAAGCATGTACGGGTATCAACTTCCCGACTTGTGCCTTCGGTCTGAGGCTGTGAGACCTTCTTTTCAAAAAACTCTTCATTTGATTTTGAAAATATTTCAGATTCCTGCTCGGAATGAGAACTCGAGCTTTTCACAAACACCTTTTTCTCGACAAACTTCTTGTTTTGAAAGTTCCTTCTTTGATTATTCTTACCACCCTGATAACCACCCGACCATTTGTTTTGATTGTTACTAGAAAAACGTGGCGGTACAACAAGTTTTTTGTAGTAAGCTTTATCTTTTTCAAAGTTTAATTGCCTTTTGGAACGTTTCAAACCTTCGATTTCACAAACATCAATCTCAACCAGTTTAAAAACATTTTTCAATTTGTCGACATTTACATTCTCTAACGGAAACTCAAGATCCGAATACAACTTATCTGATCCCGACATCTTGTACATCACAAGATTAGGTTCTTCATTTAAGTTGTTTTTGGATGTTGATTTCGGAATATATTTGTCCAAAAAACATTCTTCATCCTCAGTTGAGTCACTTTCAGATTTCAAAACATTTTCAACCATACTTTTAACAACTTCGGACTGAACATTGTCTTCATCGGATGATGAAGTGAATGTGACGTCGATTTATTCTGGAAGTTTAACCTCATTTGTTTCATTATCGTTAACCAACCCGGACTTTTTCTTTGAAAAATTATTTAATACTGGCGGTGGAACCTGATGATACCCAACCCCAGTTCCGTCCGAATAAACATCTTCGCCAGCTTTGTTCTTCCCGATTGGTTTAGGAACAATATGTTGAAGAACAAAACTTGCGGAGTTGTAACTGTTGAGTTTCAGATTGATGCGTTCATTTTCAATCTTTGCCTCCTGAACCTGAAGCTTTAGATTAGCAATCTCATCCAACTGTTGGTTGATTTGCCTCTCTTTCGACTGAAGTACTCCTGTCAGTTGGAGATTTTCTTTGATTGTTTTATCATTTCTTTCATCAGAATCTTTTGTCGTTCTTTTTAGCTTCTCATAATTTTCTGAAAGTTGACGATTTTCATGAATTAATTTTTCATTTTCTTTCCTGATTCGTTCTACGTCAATTTTATCATTTTCAAGTTTATCAGTTAATTATTTTATTTGATCATTAGACGCTTTTACCAATTTGTCACGACTTAAGATCTGATTTTCAACTTCTCTGACTCTTTCTGTCAGTTCTTCAGTCTTTTTACCACTGAGGTAAGCATGTGTGCTACAAACCTTGCAGTCTTTCATGCAATTTTTGCAGTCACTTTCACTTTTGGCTTTATCAGTCTTACCTGACTCATATGATGAATCATTAGAACTGACCTTGCTCTTTGACTCAGTTCTGGACTTAGACTCTACCTCTAGCTCTTTCGCTGCAAGAACTTTATCAGCCATTTTCTTTAGATTTTCTGCTGTAAATTCTTTCGTCGTGTCGATTATCCCATCATCGATCTTTTTCGACTGTAGCTCCTTTTCTTTCTCTTCTTCATCTGTCACACCCCGATATTTCCACGTATTACCGGTGGGCCCGGTGGGGAGTATCGTGATGTAGTTGATATCATCATGGTCAAACAACACAATATTTAAATGCACAGCGGAAGCAAAAGATAGATATATTTCAACCAAATAATATTGTAATATCGAGTATCACAAATAGTTGAAAGTAATCCACAGGTGGATAAAAATAAAATGGAAACATTGTTCAACAGTTTTGACATCCAAGCTTGCGAGACTTATTGTGGACGCTAGGAGAAAGTCAGCCTAGTTCGCGTAGTACCTGCACTTAACCTTTTTGGGAAAATACGTCAGTTTACACTGGTAAATACAATTAACAGACTCATTTAGAAAAGTTTAATAAAATTGATTTGAATGCACGTGGCACAAACTTTTTATAACTTGGGATAATTATTTGAATATAATCTTGTAAAAGAATTACATGTTCCTTATGCGTTCAGTAGCCCGATCCATAGACCGGGTTAAAGATCAATAGACATACCACATTATGTATTTTGGCACTGACGGGTGTACGCCTACACCCCGTGCTTAGGTCGTGGCCATCTCGTAAGATGATGCCAAGGATATCCGGGACATGGTCATTAACCCCCCAAAGGCTTTAAGCAAACAAAACATTTCAAAACGGAGCATATCAATGATTTAACCTTTATTCGATTAAAGATTCAATGTCCGACCAAGCGGTATTTTATATACCATACCCCAAGCCCGTATAGGGAAAATAAGTTAAAAGTATTTACCTTTGCAAGTATCAATCACAAATAGCAAGTGCGTGTAGCTTTTACCGGCTCTCCTATTCTGGAACGAAGGTTTATAATAACCTATTAGAATCCTAACGGTCTTTAGTTAAGCTTAAGCTTAGACCGGTTAGTTTTAAGGAAAGATACGGTTCGAACGCGTGATTAAGCGAAGACCGGAATAGAATGTGATTTAGACCCGACAAGTTTTAAGACTTGTATAATATGGGTAATCTAAACACATTCTGGATTTTGAGATAAAAACGACAAGGTTTGACCCGTTTCGGCTAATTTATGCAAACTAGTTACATAAACCGAACCGAACGCGTAAGAAGCGTAACGGGTAACCGTAAGAGTCATATACAGGTTTCCTAAGTAAATATGCTTTAAATATGTTGTGATATCAGTAGGATATCTTCCATTATGCCCAAAACGAGTTTAATATCAATTTAAGCCCCGTAGGGGTATTTTGGTCATTTTAAAGATTATAAAAGAGATTAAATGAAATTCTGAGATACGGGTCCGAATACATCAGTAAAATAACTTAATTTAATAGGTCATATCAGTTGTGATAAGTCTTATATGACAAAAATGGTTTTAAACATAAACTATGTGTTTAATACGCTTAAAAAGCCATTTTAAGCGATTTCCAGGTTATACAGGAAATTTGAGTTTTCTGATCAGGTTATAAAGTTCAAAATACTTCATTTATTATATAAAATTAGTAGCAATTGGATTGGTGTCAAAATATTATGTAGAACTCATTTTCTAACCAAAAAGGGTATAACCGGTATTTACCGAATCAAGGCCATAACCTTAGGTTATGAGCAGGTTAAAAATAATTAAAAATCTTTAAAAATCCCAAAATATTATATTACATCAGTGGGTAAAAGGTTTGGTGTCAAAAATTGGGTTTAGATAGGCTTTATGCTAATGACGCCGTTTAATTACTAAAAAGCGTTCTAATTACGTCATTGAGCATAACTCCTAATCTAGACCTCAAACTGATGTGAAAATTTAGGGACATGTTTATAAATCAGTAACAAAGATTATTGTCCTCTTACATATCCAAAATTGTCATTTTATGGTCAAAAGGGCATTATGGTCAACATTAAGCAATTAACGGAAACATGTAAACGAATCAGACAATCAACGAACCAACCACAGAGGGTTATACTATCATGTAACCTGGTCCTAAGGAAGCTCTAAGGAATTTCCAAATCATACTAAATCGGGTCAGAACTGAAGTCAAAGCAAAAGTCAAAGTTTTGCGACTTTCGGTTCCGAACCGGGTCTAAACAGAAAATTGTCGGGTCGAACATGCTTAGACATGTTCTCACATTTATTAATAAGTTATATGAGTGATAAAATAGGTTACACACCTTCAGCATTGCTAATTTTGAGTCAAGTCTGCACCTCCCAATGTGGTGCTTCTGACAAATCTTACACTTGGGCTTATCTCCAGATTGATGCCCATCCTTCTTAGAACCAGACCCTTTCTTGTGGTCATTGTTTCCTCGGTGCTTCTTGTCTGACCTTCGTGAATTGTCATCATCACGTTTCCTTTTCTCGGTATCCGTGTTCCTCAGCGATCTCTGTCTGACCGCGTCCAGTGTGAGGGACAAAGATATATCAGCTACAGATCTGAAAGTAGCTGGCCGAGAGGCCTTCATGCTTGCCTTAATTTCTGGGGCTAAACCCCCAATGAAACGAGCTATTCTTTTGGGTTCCGGGGTCACCAGGTAAGGAACCAACCTTGATATTGTATTAAAGCTCGTAAGGTAAGCTTGGCAATCCAGATTCTTCATTACCAATGACAGAAAATCCGACTCAATCTTTTCCACCTCATGCTGAGGGCAGTAGTTTTCTCTA
This sequence comes from Helianthus tuberosus, assembly GCA_030545235.1. NCBI lineage: Eukaryota > Viridiplantae > Streptophyta > Magnoliopsida > Asterales > Asteraceae > Helianthus > Helianthus tuberosus. The sequence goes on from CM060363.1 coordinate 174,777,693, forward strand.
ATCAATGCCATAAACTGATCCCATGTCAGATTGTATAATGGAATCTTCCCAATAGCTTGAATCAACGATCTCCACCAGGCTAAGGCCTCACCTTTGAACGATTGAGACACAAACTTTACCACATCCTTCTCAGCGCACCCGCTGATATCAACCACGGTGTCCATCTCATCCAACCATGTCATGCAATCTATAGCTCCTTTCTCCCCAGTGAAATCCCTGGGCTTGCAGGAAACAAAATACTTGTAGGAGCAACCCTTATCACGGGGTCCTTGATTCAACATTATCCTTTGAGATGGGACACTTTGTTGATTTGAGGACTGACGATCGTCATCAACTTTCTTTGGTTCTTCCTTCTTGGAGGGTGGCTTGCTGTGAGCCTCAGAATGAGTCTTAGGCTTTGAATGCGGTGCAGATAGGGTCCTACTTCGAGTCCCGCTATACTCCTGATACTACCGCTCTATAGCTTTCGTAATAACGTTGTCTATTAACGCTTGCAGTTCAGCACCCGCTATATTAATTCGGGCATCATCCTGATTCCCCCGTGGGTGACTGTTGATCTCATCTGAGTCAGCCATTGTATCTTGAACTGCTACATAAGATATTGACAATGGTTTATTACGGAATTGTCTTTTATAGCAATTCATTAACCATGGTAAGCATAGACCATATTTGGTTAATTTGTTAATCATAATTATTTAGGATTTTTATTTTTAATTTATCCTAATTATAAAACAATAACAGTATTATTAGTGGCACAAAGAAGCCTAGTCACAGGGACATTTTTAAGTCATAAGCCATGATTTCAGAGAATCAAGGCATGAAGGTTTGAACATAGTTCTTTACCTTTTTCTGACAGGGAGTCGTAGACTACTACTGTCTTTTGTCTTATAGGACAATGAGTATAGCCCTTAGGCACTACATCACCAATGGATGTTTAATAGTTGATCATCTTAATTGATGATTTAAACCCATGATTTATAGACCATAAGGTTAGAATAGGAATCTTTTGAAGAATCCTTATATAAGAATGACGTGTGTGATTTTAACGAATCACGTCTGCCAGGAGCGTTAACATGTTTATAGATGTTAACAGGGACTTGAATCTTTTAAACAGGTCTTACCATCTTGGCCAAGTCTTATAATGACATGCGGGCTAGGTTATACCGTTAAGATTTTTAATTAATATTTAAATAGGCATATATATTTTTAAAAGGAATGATTTTGATTCATTTATTTCATATATAATTTATTTATGCATATAATGGCAAAATGAAATTTATAAACTTAACATTCCATTAATTATAAAGAGGATTACACATCGCCCTAAACGGGACTTTTAATAGACAAATTACCCACGCAGGGGTTAAACCGAAATACAAGTCCACGCAGGGACCAAGTACTAAAACAGATGTCCACGCAGGGACTAAAAAGACAAGTCCACGCAGGGACTAAATACAAAGATAAATGTCCACGCAGGGACTTGATTGAAATAGGAAGTACAACAATACATGTAGGGATTTAATGATCCCTCTTCTTCTTCCCCTTTAGCAAGCTCGCTAGGCCCTTGAGGAAACCCCTGTTGTTTCTGCGTTCTTCTTGAAATTCATGCTCCACCCGACTTAGTCTTTGGAGGATTTCCTCCTGTTCCGGTGGGGAAAATCGTGGTGGCTGCGACTGTTGCCGAATCGGTGGTCGTGCTGGTACTTGATACCCATGAGTTGGATATCCCATTCCCCAAGGGGTTCCAAATGGTCCTTCAGGATGAAGGGCGAGGTAGTTTGATGCCACTTGGTAAGGGTCTTCAGCATAGTTATAGTTTGTGTGAGCCGGCTGCTCAAACGGGTTGTACGTTGTTGACCCATCGTACGTAGGAATTGGGTTACCAAAACCCATTGGTGGCGGCTGTGGTGCAACTGGTGCAGAACTCACCTCTGGAATTGGGTTTGAGGGCCCACCCATCTGTGGGTCTTCTTGCAGTGGCGGGTAGTGACTGCCACTAGAGTGATGGGGTGTGCTGAGGTGAAAATCCCCTGCTCGCGCTGACATACGTGCGCCTGTTCTCCTACGCCTTGGTGGTTCTGGAGGTGCTTGATGAACTGGCGGCGGTGGAGGCGGTGGCATGACAGCCACGAAACGTGAATCCCCAGAGGGATCCTGCTGCTGCTGCTGGTGAGGTGATGAATGGTGAGAAGGTGTGAAGTACCATTCATGCTGGTTAAACCTTGCTTGGTAACTGTCCGGACCACCGTAGGGTGATCCGTGGAAGGATGAACCGTCAGAGACCTCAATAGGGTGTGTGGGGGTTCCAGTCGGTGGTTCCATAGGATCGGTGTCCTCATCCATATCCATGGCGTTATCGCCGGAAAAGTGATCCTCCGGTCCCAATGGGTTAAAACCCACTGGTTCTTGAATATAGTTTGCCGGGTTAAACCGGCCCTGAAAAACAGGAGTGGGGTTGCCAAAGGAATTGTGCGAAAGAGATCGCTGGAGAGGTATATATGAAGGTTGTGGGTTATCGGGCTCGTTTTCCAAATGCGGCCCAAAAGAATGACGGTAAGGAGGCGTTGAGCTGTGCGAGACAGACCGTCTAGCGGGCTCTGTATAGGTCCTCCAGGCTCCTTGCGGATCGGCACTCGCAGTAGTAGAAGGAGCTCGCCGGTGCGAAGACCCGGCTTCGTGATCATTGGGGGCGGTGATTGGCCCCTTTTCTCGTCCTCCTCTTCTAAATCTTGGCGGCATTGTTAATCCTGTCAACACAAATAAAAGATACAACAAGAAATATAAAGGACAAAGTTAAGATAAAAACAAAAACAAATTTGGATTTGTCCTAAGTTCTTTGTCTAGACTTGAAAATTTAGGAATGTGAAATTGTGTGATTGAGATTAAACACAAAAGGCTAGTGTTTAATTCACTCAATGTTGGCTCTGATACCAACCTGTCACACCCCGATATTTCCACGTATTACCGGTGGGCCCGGTGGGGAGTATCGTGACGTAGTTGATATCATCATGGTCAAACAACACAATATTTAAATGCACAGCGGAAGCAAAAGATAGATATATTTCAACCAAATAAAATTGTAATATCGAGTATCACAAATAGTTGAAAGTAATCCACAGGTGGATCAAAATAAAATGGAAACATTGTTCAACAGTTTTGACATCCAAGCTTGCGAGACTTATTGTGGATGCTAGGAGAAAGCCAGCCTAGTTCGCGTAGTACCTGCACTTAACCTTTTTGGGAAAATACGTCAGTTTACACTGGTAAATACAATTAACAGACTCATTTAGAAAAGTTTAATAAAATTGATTTGAATGCACGTGGCACAAACTTTTTATAACTTGGGATAATTATTTGAATATAATCTTGTAAAAGAATTACATGTTCCTTATGCGTTCAGTAGCCCGATCCATAGACCGGGTTAAAGATCAATAGACATACCACATTATGTATTTTGGCACTGACGGGTGTACGCCTACACCCCGTGCTTAGGTCGTGGCCATCTCGTAAGATGATGCCAAGGATATCCGGGACATTGTCATTAACCCCCCAAAGGCTTTAAGCAAACAAAACATTTCAAAACGGAGCATATCAATGATTTAACCTTTATTCGATTAAAGATTCAATGTCCGACCAAGCGGTATTTTATATACCATACCCCAAGCCCGTATAGGGAAAATAAGTTAAAAGTATTTACCTTTGCAAGTATCAATCACAAATAGCAAGTGCGTGTAGCTTTTACCGGCTCTCCTATTCTGGAACGAAGGTTTATAATAACCTATTAGAATCCTAACGGTCTTTAGTTAAGCTTAAGCTTAGACCGGTTAGTTTTAAGGAAAGATACGGTTCGAACGCGTGATTAAGCGAAGACCGGAATAGAATGTGATTTAGACCCGACAAGTTTTAATACTTGTATAATATGGGTAATCTAAACACATTCTGGATTTTGAGATAAAAACGACAAGGTTTGACCCGTTTCGGCTAATTTATGCAAACTAGTTACATAAACCGAACCGAACGCGTAAGAAGCGTAACGGGTAACCGTAAGAGTCATATACAGGTTTCCTAAGTCAATATGCTTTAAATATGTTGTGATATCAGTAGGATATCTTCCATTATGCCCAAAACGAGTTTAATCTCAATTTAAGCACTGTAGGGGTATTTTGGTCATTTTAAAGATTATAAAAGAGATTAAATGAAATTCTGAGATACGGGTCCGAATACATCAGTAAAATAACTTAATTTAATAGGTCATATCAGTTGTGATAAGTCTTATATGACAAAAATGGTTTTAAACATAAACTATGTGTTTAATACGCTTAAAAAGCCATTTTAAGCGATTTCCGGGTTATACAGTAAGTTTGAGTGTTCTGATCAGGTTATAAAGTTTAAAATACTTCATTTATTATATAAAATCAGTAGCAATTGGATTGGTGTCAAAATATTATGTAGAACTCATTTTATAACCAAAAAGGGTATAACCGGTATTTACCGAATCAAGGCCATAACCTTAGGTTATGAGCAGGTTTAAAATAATTAAAAATCTTTAAAAATCCCAAAATATTATATTACATCACTGGGTAAAAGGTTTGGTGTCAAAATTTGGGTTTAGATAGGCTTTATGCTAATGACGCCATTTAATTACTAAAAAGCGTTCTAATTACGTCATTGAGCATAACTCCTAATCTAGACCTCAAACTGATGTGAAAATTTAGGGACATGTTTATAAATCAGTAACAAAGATTATTGTCCTTTTACATATCCAAAATTCTCGTTTTATGATCAAAAGGGCATTATGGTCAACATTAAGCAATTAACGGAAACATGTAAACGAATCGGACAATCAACGAACCAACCACAAAGGGTTATACTATCATGTAACCTGGTCCTAAGGAAGCTCTAAGGCATTTCCAAATCATACTAAATCGGGTCAGAACTGAAGTCAAAGCAAAAGTTAAAGTTTTGCGACTTTCGGTTCCGAACCGGGTCTAAACAGAAAGTTGTCGGGTCGTACATGCTTAGACATGTTCTCACATTTATTACTAAGTTATATGAGTGATAAAATAGGTTACACACCTTAAGCATTGCTAATTATGCGTTAATTCAAAAATTAAGTTTCTGTTGACTTTTTATAAACAACTTCGACCCAACATTTGATCTAGTTAGGACGGGAATCAGAGGGTGCCCTTTTAAGGGTTTATTGCCCACATAATTACCAACTTATAACTACCTTCAATTCGACTAATCACTGGACCATTAATGATTAATCGCTAAGTCAAACGTTAATTACGACGGTTTGACTTTTAAGCTAATAACTAAGTAAAACTCAATTAAGGAAGGTCAAGGATACTTACCAAAGTCCTATGCACGATTAGTGATCCTTAGAAAGTGGCCTTGAGCTCCAGAATTGATCAGAAGTTGAGTGGTGATGGTATGATCAAAAGTTGTAAATAATGGCCCTTTATATAGTGCTTTAATCTCACTAGATTATTGACAACCAAGCCTACCACTGATCCTGGATCATCCACAACTGTCCCTAGGTCTAAAAAGCCTGTAGGGGTTGCCCATGGAGTGGAAAATATCTCCTAAGGTCGGTTACAAGGCTGAACAGGCTGCTGCCTGTATTTTTCTGTATCTGGGGATCGCACACGACCCGCGTAAGGTTCTGTTAAGACTTACGCGGCCCGCCTGAGGCCTGCTGTCAGGTAAAAACCTTTTTAATTATTGCATCTTGGCTCTTGGTCCTTCGAAAGGTCATTCCCCTTTATATCTTGCATTATAAGCCCCTCAAATTTACTTATAAGGGCTTCAAGACTTATACCCACTTTGTTAAGTCCTTGGTTTGCTTTGTGTTTACCCGAAAGGTCATGATTTTCAACGTTGACGCTTTTAACCCCTCGTATACGAATTTTATCATAACTTTCTCATACGATAACGAAACTTGGTGAAATTTTTATCATGTATTCTAGTGAGCATAATTAATCGTTACAAAGCTTTAGGTTTGCTAAAAGGTCACTCAGAGGTATACTTTAAACATGTTGACACATTTAACCCCAGTAGTTTGTAATCTCTCATTTTCCTTCACAATTAGCTTCGTATGATCCATGATTCATTCGTTTAAGGGTATAAACATCGTGTAGGGTTATTGTAAAGTATATTTATCCATTGTTGACATTTTGAACCCTTATATTCACACACTTTTCTTGTTTGTCAACTTTAGTCCTTCTAGAACATTCTTTCACACGTTCAAAGCTTATGACACATGTCAATACATTATAGGACGTGAATTTTCGAGGTGTCACATCATCACTTCCCCACCACATTCTCTGTCTTGCTTCTTCCTCTTCTGCTATTTGTTCAATCAGAGTCTCGACAAGAAGTGTTGATGGTTCCACAAGTATATTTCCCTTAGGATCCAAATAGCATTCTCTGTCAGCATCCCATCTCTTCGCGCTTTTTGCTTCTTTCCATGCACGATAATGTTTGTCTTTCATGATTTGAGCTAACATCTTTCTGTTGACATATTTTACTTCTTCTGTTCGTGTATCTTTGAAAGGAACAATTTTTGCCATGAAAGCATACCCCACTGCATCTTCTTCCGGTAACACATCACTCCAATCAAATCCCTCATCATCATGGATAACAGCTAATGCTCTTGATTTTTCTTTGGGATTTTCTTCTATCTGTTTCATTCATGGAGGTTCGGATTTGTTTTGATGATAGATGGCTCTCTTATAATAATCCTCACGGAATGGGTTAGCCGTTTCATCAGCAGCTGCATTTCGACATTCTCGTTTAAAATGCCCCTTTTGTTTGCATTTAAAGCATGTGACCTTCGATTTATCAAAACCTAGCTTTGTTGAAGGTCCGCCAATGGAGTGTCTGCCTGTTATCTCCATGAATCTCTGAGCTCTTCTGACCGCACTCGCCATACACCATCTAATGTCAATCAACTCCATCTCTTCAGGGTCGATTTGATCATAATCTTCCTTGGTGAGGTTAGTGTTTCCGATCTTTCCAGCAACAAGGCTCTCATATGATTCTAAGACGGATGCTAAAAACACCATTTGTTGCTTAGCTGCTTCTTCGCTGAAGTTTTGTGCATTGTTGAGGTCTACAACAATATTGCACTGGAACATATTTTTCGGAACTGATTTTTGTTGTTGACTTGGAGCAGTTGAAGATGATCCTCCATGATAACCACTGCTTGGACTTTCTTGATTTGACATGTTTGAATTTTCTGCTGAGAATGCAGTCTTTGGTGACACAGTTTTAGGAATCATACTTCCTCGATAATATAAATCAACATTTTATTGATACGAGGAGTTGTTGACTTTGTTTGTTTTCCTGATCTCTAATTCATGACTTTCCAACCTTTCAATTAGCAAATCAACTGTCAGATCAGCCGACTTCACTGTGTTCTTCAACATTAAAGCAAAATACTGCCAATCTTTCTCATCAGGCAGTGAGTCAAACAACTTGTTAACCAATTCTTCCTGAGTATACACAATTCCATATCCTGCAAGTTCCAACTTTAAGTGACCAAATCTTTCTATCATCTTTGATACAGACTCATTTTTCAGACATCCAAACAGATCGAATTCTTTTCTCAACAATTTTTTCTTGTTTTTAATAATCTCAGCACCACCTACACACTTTATCTTTAATTTCTCCCATAAATCTCTGGAATCTTTGTAGTCAATTAATGATATAATGTCATCCCTCACTGATTGATGTAGTAAAGCGATGCATTTTTGTTCTACAATGAACCTATCTTGTTCAGTATCAGCTAAGTTCTCATAATCAGTTCTTCCAATGTCAAAACCATTTTTCAAACTCTTCCAACTTAGGTATGCAAATGCATGTAGCCATTCTTCAAATCTACTAGCCCATCTGTTGTAATCTTCTATGGCCATTAGCTTGGGCGGTTTATTGTAGGTGCCATAGGCATTATCAACACTCAAAGAATCAGCAATGGTTTTCTTCGGACTCGGATTTGGAGCATTTTCATTTGTGTTGCTTGTTGTAGCATCTCCTGAGCCGCTAGTGTAAGCAAACACATCACTGAACGGATTTAGAAAACCATCACCCATCTTTAAGTACCTGAAACAATTAACAAACACTTTAGACAAATTTTTGTGATTTTAAAAACAACTCAAACGAAATGGATTCCAAGCGAAATGGATTCCAAGCGAAATGGATTTCACACAAGCTGGCAGGTTTCAAACGAAATGAATCAGATTCAAACGAAATGGTCTTCAAGCGAAATGGACCACTAATATCCCAATTCGTACGAAAGGGTATGTGTATCATCAAACGAAATGATCTTCAAACGGAATGTGCTTCACGCGAAATGAACTTCAAACGAAATTGACCAATAATGTCTGATTCATACGAAATGGACGAATCCTACAAACGAAATGACACCTTGATGCGAAATGAGGTCTATTTCGTACGAAATGAAGTCAACTATGTCTATTCCGTGCGAAATAAAGATCCAGAAGGTTGATTCCGTGCGAAATGAAGATCCAGTCAGTCTATTCCGTGCGAAATGATGATGACGTCACCCAATCGGCCACAATTTTGTCAAATTGATCTGGTTTTAGGGCGATTTTAGGTCCAATTCTTTCAAGGATTTGTTAATACTGTATTTCGCGTGTAATGTGTGAAATTCAAGCCATTTTAACCGTTAAATCCTGATTAATTTTGAAAATTGTGAAGAAGAATGAGTAGAAGTCAGAAATTCCGGTGAAAACAAGCTGAATTGGTATGAACTCTTCCTCCTGAGCTCTGATACCACTTGTTGGATCGTTGTGCAACCTATACGAGTCGATCAGAAGAGTTTGTATCCGAATCAAAGGCGGAATTCGATGATACGAACTTGATTACAGCTTGATTCACGTTTATAATCACTTGTTTATTGATTTCAAAGCTTTACAGATCAGTTGACAATTTGGCAGCACCTCGGCTCTGAAATCCGGATCGTTCCAAATGACAACCATGCTCCACTATATATAGAGGATCCATTTCGTACGAAATGACCATGACTCATTTCGTGCGAAATGGCTTTGTTCCATTTCGTACGAAATAGTTCCTGTTCATTTCGTGCGAAATGACCCTTTGACATACAAAACCTAATTTCTAGCCTATTGAGCACTGGTTTATCCTATCTTGGTACAAGACTTAATATAAGACAAAGTTAATAGACATTTATGCACCAACAACACCGATTCGAGTACGATCGATGCAACTAATTGTGACATCGGGTCTACTTGAACAAATTCGAAAATCCCAAGTTGAAGCAATGAAGGAGGAAAATGTGAAGAAGGAAAGAATAGTTGGCCAATTGAAAGAATTGACGGATGGTAACCAAGGGTGAAAGACTCATTTTGGGAGAATATGGGTCCCAAACTCGTGTGGAATCAAGACGCTTCTACTTGACGAAGCCCATAAATCTCGTTATTCTATCCATCCGGGGGCAACCAAGATGTATAACGATCTAAAGCAAAATTATTGGTGGCCCGGAATGAAAAGAGATGTCGTAAAGTATGTAGAGAAGTGCTTGACATGTTTACAAGTCAAAGCGGAACACCAAAAGCCATACGGTAAGTTACAACCGTTGGACATCCCAGTTTGGAAATGGGAACAAATCACAATGGACTTGTTAACCAAACTGCCCAAAACCAACCGCGGTTTCGATGCTATATGGGTAGTTGTGGATAGATTGACAAAAAGTGCTCACTTCATTCCGATTCGTGAAACTTATACATTCGCAAAGATGTCAGAGGTGTATACCAATGAAATAGTAGCACGCCACAGAGTACCGATATCCATCGTGTCTGACAGAGATACTCGTTTTACCTCGAACTTCTGGCGCGAATTCCAAGAGCGAATGGGAACTAAATTGTTCATTAGCACAGCGTACCATCCACAAATGGATGGACATAGTGAAAGAACAATACAGACGTTGGAATATATGTTACGGGCATGTATTATCAACTTCGGGGGTAGTTGGGATGTCTATCTACCGTTGGTTGAGTTTTCATATAATAACAGTTACCACGCAAGCATCGGTATGGCCCCGTATGAGATGCTTTACGGTAGAAAATGCCGAACCCCGGTATGTTGTGTAGGATCGATTTCTGACCCAAACGAGTCGTTCAGAAGAGTTTTTCTCAATACGAAAGGCGGAAACATACGTATCGAGTTCAATTCAGCTAGATATTCACTTTAAACTGTGTATAGATTGATATGACAAACTTTTACAGCGAGTAGACACTTCGGCAGCACTTCGGCTCTCAAACCGGAAAGTAATTTCGTTACAAATGACACAGACCAGGCACCTATATATAGGCAAAGTAATTTCGCATGAAAGGTTCAAGCGAAATTACATTTCACACGAAATTAGTAATTTCGTGCGAAATTACCAAGCGAAATTACATATTGTAATTTCGTGCGAAATTAACTTCAAACCTATTTTTGACATTTTCCTCGTACTACGTACCCTGATCTATGCAATCTAATACAAGACTCGATACAAGACGAAGTCGACAGACGCATGCACCAACAGACTCCGCCTCGAATGTTGACGAGTCTTCAGTGTCGAGTCTTCAACATCTTCAGTCTTTATCAGTCTTCTCAAACTCTTCCAAAATATCTGACAATGTAAAACATTCTCAATCTCTGTCTTCTCTTCATCTCCAGGAACTCCAACTAGCTTTTATCTCACTCTAAATCTCTTGATCAGATCTCTTGAATCCTTAAGTTCATCAGCATCAGCAATTTGCGTGATTTTCAGGATCTGAATATGACTCTACTATCTTCAGACTCCCCCTCAAATTGTGCTTGGGATCGCAGTCTGGCTTTCACAGGTTCAGGATCGAAACCTGGCTCTTCCTAATTACAGACTCCTTAGGAATAGAAACCTGGCTTACCTGCACATCCTCTACCTCACAATAAATTTCACAAATTTAAAATTTGACAAATTTATTCTCTATTTACCACTTGTAAACACAAACAAAAAAATAATAAATGATATTACAATTTTAATCTCTGATGAACCACTAGTAGAAATACCATTTTTCTTTTCAAACAATTTTCATATCAAACAAACTCCCCTTTACTAATTGTCATCATGTTTAGCACTAGGAATTTTGAAAATCAGCTCTCCAACATCAGTTGTCGAAAATCGTTTTGTAATTTTTCAAAATTTATGCTAAAACACACTCAAAATCTTTTTGGACTTTTGAATTTGTAAGAAAATGCAGTAAAGAAATATTTACAGACAATATTTTTGTGAGTTTGTGTAAGAGGATCATATCAGATTTTGAGACCAATCACTAGCACCATTAAGCTTTAAACATTTTAAGTTCTAAACAATTCACTTAGATTCTCAGTATACAGATCCACTTAAATTCTCACACAAAGTTCAACTGTTTCGAGATACGAGATTAATGTTTTAAGCACTTAAACTTATTCGCGTGTCCCACCTCAGAATATACTCCCATATCCAGATCCCAATATTCAGTCTTACAGGTGAGTATACCACAGATGATATCTGTAAAGGGTTAAATGCGAGGGCCATGAGAGCTCAGGCTATTGCTTCCGCAAAATCAGAGAGATGATGGCTTCGACTTTTGGTGTGTTCCCTTTAGAGAATCTTTTCTTCAACAGTACATGATTAGCATTTTTCAATGTTTCATCATTTTTTGGTGATGCTATATTTCAAGCAAGCAGAAAGTATTATACGGGGACTAGGCCATTGCTTCCGCAAAATCAGAAGTCCCGGGATAATACCCCAGATATCACTGAGTATAAAGACCTAGTATCTCAGAAAGAGGGACCTTTCAAACAAGATTTCGGGGGCTACCCATATATCCGAGAGATGTTCCCCACGATATAAGTAAGTTTGAAATTTAGGTTTATATCTCGTCACAATCTACTAAATGTGCATGAACCTACTGGCACATCATCAGTGAGACCGTTTATCACATTTTAACTTTCCAATTCTTTAGCATGCCGTGATAGTCCACTGATGTACTATCATTTCCTCTTTTTCACAACAAAACTCATTTTTGATTTTATCATGTTTTTGCCTTTTTCAAATTTTCAAATGTTTTTGGATTTTCTGAAAATTCTTACTCCCCCTAAAATTCAAAATCATTTAAAGGAAATTTGAAAACAAACTATACAAGTAAAATGACAACTGATATCAAATCGCTTTAAATCGCCATCCACTTAGCATAAACAATCAGAACTCCCCCTTACAACAAACTATTTTCCCATTATGATTTCAAAACACTTAAGTTTGTTTTAATCAAATGGTTTTTCCGGAAAATTAGTTTAGTTGATTTCATAAAACCACTTGTAGGTTAGGGTTTAGATCATCACTTTGTTTTCTTAATCACTTGAAAAATATAACAATTTTAAGATCAAACATCAAGTATCACTTGTAGAAAATCAAGTACAACTTAATGTCCCTGATTTACTACTTGTAAGAAGAAATCACTTCCGTGAATATCTCAAGAAAAATGCTGATACCTGCTTCACACTTACCAACCTGGAAGCTCCGGCAAATCAACCTTTTCACATATGGAAAACAGACATCCAAGCTTCACCAAACTTGGATGTTTCCTCCTTAACTTCACTCGGGTAGTAAGATGCTTTCTTTGTTTCATAAAAATCTTTTACCCCTTTTACCTTCCCATCGACCATCTTCCCAAAAATCTTTTTGACATTTCCATTAAAAACTTTTTCGACATCAAATTCTTTCTTTTCAGAATAGAATTGATTCGAAATCTCAACCTTTCCAACCTTTTGTTTAAAATTTTCAGCCCTCAATGGTGGAAAGTTGACATCATCCATCGGTGGTACTGACGTTTCCAGTTTTATCCCAACTTGTGGCTCCTCTGACTTTGTGGAATCAGATTCATCGCCAGATTTCACATCAAATTTCTTAACAACCCACTTCTGGTTGTCAAGATTCACTCTTCTCTTGTAAAATCTTTTCGAACATTCACCAACCTCATATGTTTAGTTTTTGAAGATTTTGAATTTTTCAGTTGGTGGTTCTGTTTTGTCAACAATTTTCTCTTTGAGTTTAGAAACAACTGCCTATTTTGTGTTGGTTGCCTTTGGACAGTTCCAGGCGATGTGACCAACTTCTTGACATCTGTAACAGGTTCTTGTCTCTTTTCTCTGATAAGCTCCATTCTTCTCAAACTTTTGTCTCTCAGCAAAGAACTCTTTGTTTGTTTGCTCCCAGAACGAGCCTTTTGTTCTTCTTCCGAACTTGTCCCTGAAACAAATACAGTTTTTGGTTTATCATTTTTCTCATTTTTATGATTTTCAGGTGGAATAAAACCGAGACCTTTCTTTTTGTAATTACCGTTGTGGTTTGGTTTCTTTCGATAACCTGAACCAGAACTGTAACCCTTTTTCTTGTTTAACCTTTGTTGAACTCTTGAGGTGTAACATTTAGGTTTTTTAGAAAGACTTACATCTTTTATTTCAGAAATATTGATTTCTGTTAGTTTGAAAACCTTTTTAATCATTTCTGGTTTAACACCTCTTAATGGAAATTCCTCATCAGAATATAATTTGTCTGAATCAATCAAAGTATATGCCATTTTGATTGGTTCGTCATTCAAATTAGATTTTGATAACAGAAACTCTTTATTGTAAACCCTTTTAACCGACAACTTTGAACTGTTGACCGACGAACTCGAATTTTGTGACTCCAACTTTGACTCTGACTCTGACTCCTCATCCTTATCCAACACCTGATCGATCACTTTCTTTATTAACTCAGACTCATGATCAGTGTTAGACGATGTGAACGTGACATCAATATTTTCTGGTAACTCATTAGTTGTTTCGGACTTTAACTTTATATTTACTGCCTTTTTGACTTGCTCCTCATTTGGTTTTCTGGGAGAATAACCTTCCCAGATCGGAGGCGGACACTTGTTATAATTTGCACTTTGTTTCTTACCAGTATCCTTTTCTTCAGTCTTCTTATCTTGAAAGACTTCCATACCTGCAACAGTTGGATAAATTCTATCAATCAAATAATCAGAACTAGAATAACTTTGCAATAAACGCCTGATTCTCTCATTCTCTATCTTTTCAGTTTCCAACTCTTGCTTCAAATTTGCACATTCTTCAATGTAATGATTAATGGCCTTCTGTTTTGTCATCATCACTGTATTCATCATAGTCAATGCATCTTCTCTTTCAGAATTTGTCTTTTGTAGACCAGTCACTGTTCTATTCAAAACATCATATGATTCTTTCACATAATTGAGATTAAACAATAATTGTTCTTTCATTTTATCTTGCTCACTCAACTTCTCATCTTTCTCTTCACATTGTTTGCAAGATTCTGAACACTTTAAACATGGCTTGATAACTTCAACAATCTTTTCAACTTCGATAATCTTTTCAACTTCGATTATCTTCTCAACTTCAACCACTTTCTCAGCTTCAAACACCTTTTCAGATTCAACCACTTTCTCAACTTCAACTGCCTTCTCAGCTTCAACCATCTTATCAGCTTCTGCTATCTTCTCATCATCAACTACCTTTTCAGTTTCAACCACTTGCTTAGTAACTTTAACTTCTTCACTTTGTTCAGAAATATTTTTCTGAGCAACACTTTTACTCTTCATCTTTTTCTGTTCTTTTGCTACTAGTTTCTCTTTCAGCTTCTCCACTCTATCTGCAAAATAAAATTGAAAACTTTCAGGAGATAAATGAGTTTTTGCAATATTAATATGCATTTCTTCCTCATCATCACTATCATCAGTTGATGATTGATCAAACACTTGTGTTTGTTCTGAACTATCATCTGAAAAACTAGATTCATCATCTTGATACTTCTCATCACTGGCAAACGCTTTCATCCATTCCGTCATCAAATCTGGTTCTTGAACTATTTGTGCAATGAGAGCTGCTACTTTTGAATCAGGTGGAATGTATTTGTCCCAACTAAAACCTTCAGCCACTTTTTCATTATCTTGATCAATTATGCCATAATAAGCTTTCTTATTTGCATCTTCGATCATTTTAGCATGTGCAGTTTGTGGTTCTTTTTGTTGATAAGGCTGATGAGCAATTTGTTGATATATGGCTTTCCGATAATAATCATTTCCACCAAACGGATTCTTTGCTCCACTTGCTTCCCGATTGGTACATTCCCTCTTGAAATGACCTTTCTCCCTACATCGAAAACAAGTAACTTTAGATTTATCAAAACCCAAAGTAGAAACTTTTGCATCCAAGAAATCATCTCTTCCTGTAATCATTTTAAACTTTTCAGCTCTCCTCAACACACTAGCTAAACACCACTTTATATCCATCAGCTCCATTTCTTCAGCATCTATCTGATCATAATCCTCTTTCGTTAACATAGGATTTCTGATCCTTCCTGTAACCAATCCTTCATATGATTCCAATACTGTAACAAGTAACGCCATATGACTTTTGACTACTTCTTCAGAAAAATTTGACCATTCTGAAGATGCAATGTTGCAATTTAAGACATGACTATTGTTGCTGTTTGAGCTTTGAAATTGATGACTTGAGCTTGAAGCTTTCGGACTTACACTCGGACATGAAGAAAATCCACTGCTGCTGCTGTTTGAACTTTGATTGATTGATTCAGATGAGTTTTCGACACTAAAAGCAGTTTGGATTTTCGGACTTGCTTCGACACTCTGAACATTCCCTTTGAAATACATTTTCACATCTTGTTGTGGACTTGGATTGTTCATTCTAGCAATCTTTTGTTGCTCAAGATCTTGTCCTTCAATCTTTTCGATGAACTGAGAAATTGTCAAACCATCATATTCTCCAGTATTTTTCAAGATCATCAGATAGGTACCCCATTCTTTCTGTGGTAAAGCATCAGCTAGTTTGTCAACCCATTCCTCACGATCTTTGTTGATGTCTAACAATGACATTGACCGTACTAAGTGACAATATCTTTCGATCAATTTCTTTGTATCTTCTCCTGGCAAACTTGAAAATAAATCAAATTCTTTCTTCAGCGATGATTTTTTACTCTTGATCATTTTCTCACTTCCCTCAAACTTAATTCTAAGTGCTTCCCAAATGGAACGTGAAGTCTTATCATGTTGAAGCAATACAAATATATCTTCTTTAATAGGTTGCTTGAGTAAACTGATCATCATCTTTTCTGCTTTGGACATTTCTCGTTCTTTGTCAGTAAATTCAAAAATCTTTTTCTCAACTCCCAAATATGTACGTGGTAGTACATATTTTTTCTCAACACACTCCCACGACCTCAAATGATTAGCTTGAACCCAGTTTTCAAACCTATCTTTCCAACCATAATACTCCTTAATTCCCATTAGCTTCGGGGGTTTTTGCATTGTTCCGGTTTCATTTTCCATGTTCATGTTTTTAGCAATGTCAGCTGGAGTAGTCGGAGTAGTAGCAAACGCATTATAGAATTCTTCTTCCATGATTCGGAGAAATTTTTCACAAAAACAATCACTTTCAAGCGAAATTACACACTTTCAAACGAAATTATCAACTGATGCGAAATCACCTGCAAGACACTTTCAAACGAAATAGCAACTCAAACTAAATCAGTATTTTCAAACGAAATAGGTTATTTTGTAGGAAATACTCAAGCGAAATACTAATTCCGTACGAAATACTCAAGCGAAATACCAAACTTATGCGAAATTAGGCTTATTTCATGCGAAATACTGCTGATGTCATCATCTCGAGCTGTTTTTGATAAAATTGATCAGGTTTTAGTCCGTTTTTAAGTCTTAAACTTTCAAGGGTTTGTTAAAAAACTATTGCGCGTATAATGTGAGAAATTCAAGACATTTTAACCATGAAAACAAATTTAATTTTGAAAAGAAGGTGTAGAAATCAGAATTTGCAGCTGAATTGGTAAGAACTCTTCCTCCTGAGCTCTGATACCACTTGTAGAATCGATTTCTGACCCAAACGAGTCGTTCAGAAGAGTTTTTCTCAATACGAAAGGCGGAAACAGACGTATCGAGTTCAATTCAGCTAGATATTCACTTTAAACTGTCTATAGATTGATATGACAAAGTTTTACAGCGAGTAGACACTTCGGCAGCACTTCGGCTCTCAAACCGGAAAGTAATTTCGTTACAAATGACACAGACCAGGCACCTATATATAGGCAAAGTAATTTCGCATGAAAGGTTCAAGCGAAATTACATTTCACACGAAATTAGTAATTTCGTGCGAAATTACCAAGCGAAATTACATATTGTAATTTCGTGCGAAATTAACTTCAAACCTATTTTTGACATTTTCCTCGTACTACGTGCCCTGATCTATACAATCTAATACAAGACTCGATACAAGACGAAGTCGACAGACGCATGCACCAACATGTTGGGATGAGGTTGGTCCGCGTGAGCTTGCGCATAAGGATGTAGTCCGAATCACGAATGAGAAAATTGACTTGGTCCGAGCTCACTTGAAAGCGGCTCAGGATCGACAAAAGTCATACGAAGATAAAAGAAGACGACCGATTGAGTTTCAATTTGGAGATAAAGTGATGCTAAAAGTATCTCCGTGGAAGGGGATCATTCGATTTAGGAAAAGGGGAAAATTAAGCCCAAGGTTTATTGGGCCATTTAAAATCCTTGAACGAATTGGTAAGGTCGCATACCGTCTCGAGTTACCCGAGGAACTAAGTGGAATTCATAGCACATTCCACGTATCACATCTCCGGAAATGTCTAGCCGACGAAACAGCTTACATCCACTATGATGACATCGAAGTGGATGATAGTCTTAACTACGCGGTGAAGCCGATTGCGATCCTAGATCGTAAAGTGAAAAGCTTGAGGAACAAAGAAATAAATCAAGTAAAGGTCAAGTGGGAACACAGAAGGGTTCAGATAACACCTGGGAGTCCGAAGAGGAAATGCAACGGCTCTACCCTACACTATTTGGTACGTACTTTGGTTTCGGGGACGAAACCCTTTTTAAGGGGGGTCGACTTGTAACACCCCGAAAATATAAAACTTTATATTAGAATTATAAAGTATTAAATAAACGAGAATAAACTAACTAGGAATCAATAACCCAGTTAGTTACGGGTTTTGTGGTAACATATAATAGAATTAAAACACCAAAAATATAAGTTAAATAAAAATTGAGGGACCTAAGTTGCTGAAATAGAAACTCGAATGATTAAAATCAAAATAACCCACACCAAACACACACTTAGGTACGTCTGGTCGAACAAGAACACAGGGGCGACACAAGGCTCCCCACCAAACCCTAGTTCTTGTCAAAATTGATCAAATTGAGAGTTCAAATCAGCTCCAAATTGATTTTCAAGCACGAATTAGTGATCACCTTGTTGAGGGGATCATAAGGTATGCAAAATCTTGATGTTTTGATTCATCTTAAATTCTAGTTTAATTGTGAAAATCGAAATTGAGCTTTACTATATGATGTTTAGATGAAACTTGTAATGAAAACAAGTTTTAGACTGAATTCTAGTTGATAATTTACAGGAATCATGCCTAAAATTAAGAAATTATGATAACCCATTCATAAGTTAAGTGGGTTTTTGCAAAATAGGCTGAATACTAGAATCATAACTATCACAAGTAGTATTATTTGGTATCTACATGGTGATTTTAATGTTTGTATGCATGCTTGACATAATAGAACCGAAATGCATGAATAAATTGGCGAAAATAACAAGTTATGAACTTGATATTAGTTAGATAAAAATTCGACCAGCTAGGTGTTTGTTAAATGCCTAAGTGAGGATTAAAATGTTAGAAATTGGATGAAAACTCATGTCTGATTTTTTATAGCGAATTATGCGTTAAAGATTATGAAAAGAGTTCTAAATTTGTTGTGAATTGAACTCTTTAGGCAAAGGATTCGGATCGTCGAGTGGACAAGCCGGAGGAGATACGCGTTTGAAGGGTGCGCTCTAAAGGTACGTGACTTTAGTCCCGTTACATTACGTATAAATGTTCGGATTTAGTTTGATAACGGTGTCGTATTGTAGTGTATGCGTTTGAAGTGTCATTGAAGTGGCGAAGTCCATTCGAAACTCAAGCGGGTCAAAATATTGGTTAGAAGTAGTTTGACTTGTCCTAAAGTGAGGAATTTTTCACTTGACAACCAAACGGATCAAAACTATGTTCTTTAAACGATCTTATGCGTAGACACTTAAAGTCGCATATTGTGCTAGTGCTAGATAGTAATTAAACAATGAATGGATATACTAAGTTGAGTCTATGAACCCGTGTTATCGGGTCGAATGATAGAAACTAGTTGCAAGAATTGCATAAAGTGGCAATGCTTGAATTAGTAGAAAATAAGCATTAAATTTGAATATGAGCGTAAAGCCATGTAATGGTCAGAATACGCCAAGAATTCCAAGCCCGGGAAGTGTGTAAATAAGATTAGGATGCCAAAAGAATGGATTGATATACCATATGCACACATAGTTAATGGGTCGAATAATCGGAACAAGGATTTTGTGGACCATTCGTTCATAATCCGGGTTTCGTTATGTAATATTTATATGGTTAAATCCGTAATTTTAATACGGTCACATAGGAAAAAGAATCGGCAAAAACAGACAAACAGATAAGAAGTTATGCTTGTTTAAAGTTTGAATTTTAACAAAATCCGGAGCTGGGCAAATATGCAGGTCCAGTTTCTGGACCTGCTGGAAAACGTACTCCCCCGCGCCACGCGACGGGGTAACACAGTTCTGGTGCGACACGCGGGGCCACCCGCGGCACGCGAAGGTCTTGTTGAAGTCTGGCGCGTGGCGCGACAGACTCAAATTCAGAATTTTTATTTTTTTGTTATGTATATGTTTATGGGGCTTGTCTAGGCTTATTTTTACATTGTCAAAACTAATCATTGATATGGTTTTGACCTTAGGTGATGCTCATTTCATTTCGGATGCCGATCAAGCGTGAAATCAAGAACCGAACACCATTTTTGAAGCTTCCGCACTAATCTAAACATGTCTAGACAATGTTGTTTTGTAAACTCTATTAGATGGGAATGTTTTAAACTAAATGGTTGCTTATGTTAATTCGCTAAAACAATGTACATCTTAACTTATTAACTAAGTTTTTTCTAATTATGCATTTTGATTTAAAAAGTCTGTATTTCATGATTAAACAGTGGAATAAATAAGATGAGTGTTACAAGTCGTGAGGTGGTCAAACCTTTCTAAAAGTAGAAAAAATAAAACAGAAGAAAGTGTTCCTCTTTGTTACCAAGCATGTCATCTGAAACAATTAACAGGACATTGTTAAAAGGGAGAATCTATTGGACCACCTGATTGAGAGAAACTTCTTCGAGCTAACTGCCGATATCTCATCCTTCTTATCTTGCTATTAATAGATTCCGAAGCTGTTATTTCTGTTGTTCAGTACTTCCGAGACGATTTAAGTGAGTCCTATGAAGCAAGTGTCTGTCTATTCAATTGAGAGGAATCATTATATGCTTCTTTCCTGATGCATGTCTGTGTCGAACAGTTTCTCCGTCGCTAATTTCTCCACTCACCGTGAAATCGAACAGTTTCTTAACAGATTCCGTCAGGTTTCAAAGCCGGTTGAGGATTACGAGTGTTCTAGACTCGTTCAAGGCATACCTGTTTGTGCGATTTACAAAAATAAGGATGCATTCCATGGTAAACGATGCAGCTGATGAAACCGAAGCTGTTATTTCTGTTGTTCATTACTTCCGAGAAGTGAGTCCTATGAAGCAAGTGTCTGTCTATTCAATTGAGAGGAATCATTGCATTACATCCCCATTGAAAACAAGTGGTTGTAATGATGGAACCCTTGATTTGAAAAACATTTTTGAGAAATTTATAGTTCAATACGCATCGTATAGGCCTATACGATGCGTATTAATCGATGAATTTACTGAAATACCCCTGTTTTTCTGATAAATTCTGGGGTATTTTTGAGAAAATTCAAAGTTTAATACGCATCGTATAGGCCTACTATACGATGCGTATTAAGATACGATAGGACATAGGCCTATACGATCGTATATGGCATTATTTCAAATTTAGTTTTATCGTGTTTCCCTCGGTTCGACGCGTATACGTCTTGTTTTTTTCCAAAATTTCGCATATTTTGTCGTTTTATGACGTATACCTTCAACATAAGTCGTTTCGGTGTCGTTCGGTTGCGTGCGAATATCGTATTCTATGATTACGTACAGTTTTGTTTGAAATCCACTTGGACTCCATAGTGTCGTGTTATATGTATACGTGTGTGTAAATATCGTTAGTCGCATACTTTAACGTATTTTTCCGTATTTTGACATATTCTAACATATTGTTGCGTATTTAATAGTATTTTTGACGTATTTGAGCGTATTGTAACGTATTTTAGCTTAGTTTAACCTATTTTAGGGTATTTTTACGTATTTTAGCGTATTTTAGCGTATTTTAACGTATTTTAACATATTGTAACGCATTTTAACATAATTTAGCGTATTTTAGCGTATTTTAACGTATTTTAGCCTATTTTAGGGTATTTTAACGTATTTTAGCGTACTTTAGTGTATTTTAGCGTATTTTAACGTATTTTAGCGTATTTTAACGTTTTTTTTTTTCGTATTTTAGCTTATGTTGAAGGATAACGCAAACAAGTTCTCCACAGAGTTTGTTATTCACAGTTGTCAAATTCGTTGCGTGCATTAATATTGTTTTAGACAACAATAGATAATGAACGGATTGTTGGACTTCTTGTTCCAAATGGACGCCTCAATTCATCTTCTTTACTCTTTTCTTCAATTTCAACAGATCTTTTCAATAATCAGTACGCAACAAAAGAGACCGCCTTGTTAATTTTAATGAAGCAATGAAGATTGAATCTGCAAACCGCAACCGTTTTTTACCACGGAAACGGTGGCTATGCGAAATACAAACTGCAGTCGTTTGTGAAGACGTGTTGGGTTCTTCTGCTAGTGGTATTTTTACTCTTTTCTTCGATTTCAACAAGCCTTTTCCTTTTCCTTCAATTTCGAGAACATTCTCCGTAACATGAAGACGTGTCGGGTTCTTCTGCTAGTGGTATTTTAATGAAGTATTGAATATTGAATCTGCAAACCGCAACAGTTTTTTACTACGGAAATGGTGGCTATGCGGAATACAAACCGCAATCATTTGTGACTACGGGAAACACAACTTTTCTTTTTGAGCTTGATGGATGTCCGTTATCTCAACGCTTTTCCTTACATTACTGATCTGGAATTGGAGAACCGTTGTTAAGTTAGTGCTTCTCAATTAGATATTATTTATTGAAACATAACTGAAACAATCGGAAAAAAACTGGAACAATAAGATATTATCTATCTGTGTGTGTCACATCCATCCTGTTATAGCAATCGATATATTTTAATTTTACAGATTTGTTTCTTATTGGCCATTATTCGACCGAATGTTTGGGCACTTCTTCTAACGGCGCCTCATTAGCGCTTTTAACTACCAAAAAGGCAAAAAGAATGCATACACAAATAGTTCTAGTGGACGAAGCAAAGAGACCGCCTTGTTAATTTTAATGAAGCAATGAAGATTGAATGTGCAAACCGCAACCGTTTTTTACTATGCGAACAGTGGCTATGGGAAATACAAACCGCAACCGTTTCCTTACATTACTGATCTGGAATTGAAGAACCGTTGTGTATTTACTTGCTGATCTAGAATTGGAGAACCGTTGTGTATCTGAATCAGGTTCTCAAACAAACACTACTAAAGATAAATTGGTATTGAACCAAGAATATGAAGATCACGATGCGGACACGGGGGAAGAAAGTCAGTGGACTACCGCAGATGAAGTCAAATGTGATCAAACATGGACATCAGACGTAAATCTTGAAGCAAATATGTGCTTCCCAATTTTCGGAACATAATCCGAGATTGTCTAGAGAAGCGCTTTTATCATGTGTCATATGGTAACAAGAGTATGTTGTTCCAAGATCAATTCCAATTGCAGTTTTTTCAACTCCACTGTTCCAAATGCCGCTGATGAAACCAGAGCTGTTATCTCGTTTGTTCAGGACTTTCGTGATAAATACAATGTTCATCTTCATTATCCTTTGCTTTCTGCAATTCAAGCAGGCACGGATGCTAAACGTACTGTTATTACATCCGAGACGATTCAAGTGAGTCCTATGAAGCAAGTGTCGGTCTATTCAATCGATAGGAATCATTGCATTACATCCCTGTTGAAAAACAGAATCGATAAATTTAGGGAAAATGGGGTTGAAAGATGATAACCCAACAGTGGAGGATCTCATTCTACAGCTTCGATGAAGTCAAACGTGATCAAACATGGACATCAGACGTAAATCTTGAAGCAAATATGTGCTTTCCAATTTGCGGAACATAATCCCAGATTGTCTAGAGAAGCACTTTTATCATGTGTCATATGGTAACAAGAGTATGTTGTTCCAAGATCAATTCCAATTGCAGTTTTTTCAACTCTCTAGTTCCAAATGCCGCTGATGAAACCGGAGCAGTTATCTCGGTTGTTCAGTTCTTTCGTGATAAATACAATGTTCATCTTCGTTATCCTTTGCTTTCTGCAATTCAAGCAGGCACGAATGCTAAACGTACTGTTATTACATCCGAGACGATTCAAGTGAGTCCTATGAAGCAAGTGTCGGTCTATTCAATTGAGAGGAATCATTACATTACATCCCTGTTGAAAAACAGAATCGATAAATTTAGGGAAAATGGGGATGAAAGATGATAACCCAACAGTGGAGGATCTCATTCTATAGCTTCGATAAATTCAGGGGTATTCTCAAATAATGTTTCCTAGATGTTTGAAGACCGATAAATGTCCAAAGTGCTGCTTCTTCGTTCGCGCGACGGAAAGCTACCGCGTGACAGGAAGCTACCTTGCAAAAATTAAAAAATTAAATCGACACCTTCAATACGCATCGTATAGGCCTATACGATGCGTATTACTTTTTGGTAGGGGACATTGGCAGCCTTTGGCAAACATAGAAGTTTGAACCCACCTCAATACGCATCGTATAGGCCTATACGATGCGTATTGAGGGTGTCGATTTAATCCCCCAAGGTGTGCCAATAATACGACCCTTTTGTAACTCGCAGTTTTGGTATCATTTTGCCATTTGTAGTTTTCCACGTTTCGTTATTTGCAATTAATTATTAACTCTATAACATTTTAGAACTTGCATGTACAGTAGTTGCTGACGCTGCTTTGTCCACGTGGCGAAGTAACTTAGTGATCAAATTAGTAAAGTGAGGTAGTGTGCTAGAAAGTGTGTTTGAAAATATGCTTGTTAAGTTATTTAGAAAATCAGTATTCAGGATACGGCTCAGGATATTGAGCTGTATCTATGATCAAACAATGAGCAAAAGTAAAGTAAACGACACGAGATGTACGAGGAAAGCCCTTGATCAATCTAGATCGCCGGCATAAAACCTCGGGAGCTGATAATCGCAGCTGCCTTGTTCTTCTATTGCTTCAAATATCAGGATACAGTGCAGGATGCGGTACGGATCAACTAAGTGTTACAACGAAATTTGAATACAAGTGTGGTGTTTGCAATGAGCTAGAGAGTGAAAAGTGTATGAGAGTGTTAATGAAAAATTGTGTGTTCTAAGCTGATCCGCCCCCATCTATTTATAGTAAAGATAAAATAACAAACTACCCTAAACTTCCAGGATCCACCGAATATTCCTTCATCGAACGTTGTAGACCTGGTCTTTCGGGCTCAACGTCTTTCCTTCAACAAACTCGCCCGAGTCTTGAGGAGAAGAAGTCCATTTGACCGTTAGCAAGTCTCAGCCTTTAACCTGCACGTGGTTAATTCAATAAACCTCAGGATATCGCCCAAGATGTTAGCAATATCCTCTTCCAGCATCCTGGTGACAAATAAACAAACAAAGGCAGGATATTGGTCAGGATATGTATGCAAAGAAAATGACCCCTAACAATTGTCCCCAAATATATCAGTTGGGATACCAATCCAACGGATATATTTCAAAAATCTTATCCCATAACTCAAGGCATTTAAAACGAAGCGACGGTCAAGATCACATCGTAACTTCCAACGCGTTTTTTACTCAATGGAGATCCACGATGCCCCTATATCTTCTCTTTTCTTGTTTGAAAAGCAGATATCTTCAACAGAACCTTCAGGTAATTCTCCATTTCCGATCTTCTTCCTGTCAATTTACTTTTCCTGTCTTTGAACAATTTACATTTCCTGCACTAGAACAATGTGATGACCAAAGGTGGATGGGTCCTAGGTTTTAGGATGAAGCCCTTGGTCATCAATTAGTATAACTTGTTTTGGACGTGATAACGGTTGTGGGCGGACAGGTCCTGTTTTGAGGTATATCCTGCAACCGTTACACAAGTATGGTAAAAACTAATTGTGCTTTTGGCGGATGGGCCTCGGTTTGAGGTGAAACCAAAAGCACAACTTTTGACTTGTTAATAATATAACTATCTTTTGACTTATCTGCTGTTGTCTCGCATTACTTAGTGTAACTCTTATCTTTGTAAAAATTTTGTATTGTTATCTTATAAAATATCCTGACCAGTATACTCAGAGATATACTGTAAAAACCTTTTATTAGATAGAACTTCCAAACGTTCCTTTAACTTTGTAAAAATTTCTTTAGAAAGTGAAAAACAGTCTATCTTTTTTAAAACCAAGTTTTGATAATATTTAAATGATCATAGTTCCAAACCGATACTAGTTTCAAACACCCTAATCAAATATCCTGAAAAGGACTTTGAGAATATATCAGGATACTTAAAATAATGTTACTAAAAACTTAGGCGACGTTTACAAAGGAAAGATCATACCAGAAATAGGGTATAAACCTATTACCAGACTTCAATCCCTTTGCAACTCTCCCAACAAAGGTGTCCCCTGTGCAAGGTACTTAGTACATTAGTTCCGAGCCTCATTCTTTTAGCTTTACATCACCATCTTGGCAAGGATGTCCCCTGTGTGCAATATTCAGAATACTAGTTCCGAACTTTGGCCTTTGAGCTTTACATCACTGCCTTGGTAGGAATGTCCCCTGTGTACAATGTCTTCAAACACTTAGAAATCTTCTGAATGTCAGTTTCCATTGTATAGGCAACTTTTTACGTTCCAAGGGTAAAACCCAAGGATGTACTGGAGATAAATCCCTTGTATCCTGGGGAAAATCCCAAATTTTTATGCGCTACAGGCGGGAGTGTATAAACTCCAAGACATAGAAAGGTGAAAACCTTTAAACCTTAGAGAGTATGAAAATACCCTTTCGTGAGAGAGGGTGATCAATCCTCATATACCTTTAGGATTCAGGATATAGCCAACAGTAACGAAATTGTCAGCCACTTTTACATGGACTGGTCCCGCCACCTTGAACTATCCCTGAATAACTTGCGCTCCAGGCGGGGTGTTTAAACCCAATTCGGAAGAAAGGTGAATACCTTTAAACCTGTGAAGGGATCAGTATCCCTTAAACGTGAGAGAGGGGGCCAATCCTCTAATCTTTCGAGTTATCCTGAGTACATATCCTGGAGCTATATCCCGAAACATATCTTGCAAAACAATTGTAAACTAAGGTGGGTGTTAACTTGGCTAACACCCCTCCGATGCTTAAGTTAGTATTGAGTTTCAAAGAATAAATTAAACCAAAACATATTTAAAAAAGATAGAATTCATACCATTCTGAGTTAGAAATTGAATTCTAAACTCACTTGAAATAGAGCTTAAGGTGTATAGCATTCCAAGACCTCGGTAGCATATCTCCCTCCATATTCTTGAGTCTGTATGCTCCCTTTCCTGCTTCTGATTCAACTTCATATGGTCCTTCCCATTTTGGAGCTAACTTGCCATCGGCAGGATTAGTAGTATTCTGAAAAGCCTTTCTTAACACCCAATTTCCAATCTTAAATCTTCTGGTCCTAATATTCTTGTTATATGCCCTGGATATTCTCTGTTGATATGCTGCCATCCTTAGCCTTGCCGCATCTCTCTTCTCATCTATAGTGTCTAAATCCTGACTCAAGGCTTCAGGATTCTGCTCAGGATCACCCAAGGTAGATCTTGCAGTAGGTATTGTCATTTCTGTTGGAATCATTGCTTCTGCTCCAAACACCAAGGAAAATGGGGTTTGGCCTGTTGCATTCTTTACCGTTGTCCTATCAGCCCATAAAACAAAAGGTAATTCTTCTGCCCATCTTCCTTTTTTGGCTCCAAGCCTTTTCTTTAAGTTATTGACAATTATCTTGTTTGAGGATTCTGCTTGTCCATTTGCTTGAGGATGTACCGGAGTAGATGTAATCATTTTGATTCCCCAACTTTTGCAAAAGTCAGTAGTTCTCTTGCTTATAAATTGAGAACCATTGTCACAGATTATCTCGGCTGGTACTCCGAATCTGGTTAAGATATTCCTTTTTATGAAGGATACTACTTCTTGATCTCTTACTTGAACAAATGCTTCTGCTTCAACCCACTTAGAGAAATAATCCGTCATTGCTAGCATAAAGACTTTTCCTCCCGGAGCTTTTGGTAGCTTTCCCACTATATCCATACCCCACTTCATAAACGGCCAAGGGGAAACAATAGGATATAATGGTTCAGCAGGTTGATGCAGTATGTTACTATGTCTTTGACATGCGTCACATCTTCGAGCATATTCTGCTGCATCCTTTCTCATTGTTGGCCAATAATATCCTGTCCTTAACACTTTTGAGAATAACGATCTGCCCCCAGCATGATTACCACAATCCCCTTCATGTATATCCTGAAGTACTTCTTTGGCTTCAGGATCCTCCAAGCATCTCAAATACGGTCCTGCAAGAGATTTCTTGTATAAAATATTATTTATAATAGTGAATCGTGATACCTTCATCCTAAATGCCTTAGGATTCTCATTTCCAGGGATGTGTCCTTCTTCGAGATATCTCATGATTGGAGTCGTCCAGGATTTAGGATCCTCTTTAGGATGTTCTGCTCCAGGATCCTGAATACCAGCTACTTCTTTATCCTGAGGATTCGTCGCAGGATATAAGACATGTAATATTGGTATTTGGGTCCCTTCAGGTATCCTGATCGATGATCCCAAATTTGCTAAGGCATCCGCTTCAGCATTATCCTCCCTCGGTACCTGTTCAAGTATAAAAACATCGAAATATCCTGCTAATTTTTTGAGAATATCGAGATATTCGATTAATTTCTCACCCTTAACTGAATAGGATCCATTAAAATGGTTAGTAATTAACAAAGAGTCAACATATACTTGCAAATTTTTGATATTCATGCTCTTAGCCAACTCTAATCCCGCAATTAAAGCCTCATACTCTGCTTCATTATTAGTAGCAGGAAATTCACACCTAATAGCCTGGGGTAATATGTCCCCCTGTGGCGATTTTAGTAGTATTCCTAATCCTACTCCTCTTACATTAGATGCACCGTCAGTATATAATGTCCAGGATCCTGAGGATTCTCCTAACTGTTGAACTTCTAGGTCTACCTCATCCTGAATGTCACTACTAAAGTCAGCCACAAAGTCAGCTAAAGTCTGAGATTTTATGGCATTTCTAGGTTCATATACTAAATCATAAGCACTTAACTTTACTGACCACTTGGTCATCCTGCCTGACATCTCTGGTTTCCTAAGCACATTTTTGACAGGATAATTTGTCTTAACATGTATCCTATGTGTCTCGAAATAATGTCTAAGCTTCGTTGATGCCATGACTAATGCTAGTATTAATTTTTCTAAGTGAGAATACCTAGTTTCGGCATCTAGCAAACTTTTACTAACATAATAAACAGGATATTGCTGACCTTCATGGTCTTTTATAAGAACGGCACTTACAGCATTCCCTGATACAGCAAGGTATAGGGATAGTGGTTCACCATTTTCAGGCTTCATCAATAGAGGTGCGGTTGATAGATATCGTTTCAAATCCTGCAATGCTGCTTCATGCTTCTCCCCCCATTCGAATCTTTTGTTCTTCTTTAGGATATCATAAAAGTCTTTGCATTTCTCTGAGGATCTTGAGATAAACCTGTTTAAAGCTGCTACTCGGCCTGTCAATCTTTGTACGTCCTTCATATTTGAGGGTGATTTTATATCCAGGATAGCTTTGATCTGCTCAGGGCTTGCTTCTATCCTCCTTTTTGTCACCATATATCCAAGAAATTTTCCTGCCCCCACTCCGAAATGGCATTTAGCAGGATTCAGCTTCATGTTGTATTGATCCAGGATATCAAATGCTCCCTTGATATCCTGGAGGTGATCCTCAGCCTTTTTAGATTTCACCACCATATCATCGATATATACCTCCATGGTGTCCCCCAGTTTGTCTTTGAACATCATGTTTACCAATCTTTGGTATGTTGCACCTGCATTTTTCAAACCAAAAGGCATAGCTGTATAACAATAAATACCTGTTGGTGTCATGAAGGCAGTATCCTCCTGGTCAGAAGGCTCCATTTGGATCTGTTGAAATCCTGAAGATGCGTCCATGAAGGTCAGCATTTCATGCCCGGCAGTGGCATCTACCATTGCATCAATGTGGGGAAGAGGAAATGGGTCTTTAGGACAAGCATTGTTCAAGTTTGTGTAGTCCACACAAACTCTCCATTTCCCATTTTTCTTCTGTACTACAACCACGTTTGCTAACCACCTTGGGAACTTAACTTCCCTGATCATTCTGGACTTTAATAATCTCTCAACTTCCTCCTGGATAATTGTGTTCCGCTCAGGAGCAAACTTCCTTCTTTTCTGCTGCACAGGCTTGAATGATTTATCAATTCCAAGCTTGTGAGTGATAATATCTTTGGATATGCCTGTCATATCCTCATGCTTCCATGCAAACGTAGACATCCTACATTTCAAAAAGTTAATTAATTGTTCTTCAATATCCTGAGGGATATTGGTTCCCACGAGCACCGAAATATCGGGATTATCCTGGTCTAGGATAATTTTCTTCACATCCTGCTCCGGATTCTCCACGATATCCTGGGCCCGCGTCTTTAATTGCTATGCTGCACTAGGTTTGGTTGAGGATTTCATCGAGGATGAGTAGCATTCTTTCGCCTCCTGCTGATCACTATCGACTTTGACAACTCCCCAAGGGGTAGGTATCTTGATGCATTGGTGATATGTTGATGGCACGACCTTCATATCGTGAATCCACGGTCTTCCCAGTATGATGTTATAGCAGGATAGAGAATCCATCACACAGAAACGTTGTATCGAGTTGACTCCTTCAACGTATACTGGCAACTTTATCTCTCCCACTGTATTTCTAGCCTCTCCACTGAACCCAACAAGCACGGTAGACTTCGAGGTAATATCCATTGGAGACACATTCATTCTCTTCAGAGTCTCTAGTTGGATTATGTTGACGGAGCTGCCATTATCAACCAGTATCCTGCGTACAAAATGGTTAGCCACATATAACGTTATTACCAGAGCATCATGGTGAGGATCCTGGACAGTATCCCTGTCATCTGCATCAAAAGTGATCACTTTGTCAGTTGTGAGGGTAGTCATCCTGACAGGTTTGTCTCCCCTTTCGGCCTTAGCTTCCCTTGCATGTCTCTTTGCTGCCGAATACGAGGTCCCACAAATGTCGGATCCTCCCGAAATGAAGTTGATTATCTTGGCATCGGCGGGAGGTGATGCTGCTCGCTCAGGATCCTTCTCAGTATCCTGACCCTTATTCTTCTTTCTTCCTAAGAGATCTTTCAGATATCCCTTGCTTAGAAGATAGCTTATTTCTTTCCTTAGAGCAATGCAATCCTCGGTTACATGTCCGAAATCTTCGTGGAAAGCACACCATTTTGACTTATCTTTCCAGTCAGCCTTTTGTTGATTCTTTCGAGGCCACCTAGCCTTGTCCCCTAGACCCTGCATGGCATACATCAATTCAGGAATGTTAACAGAAAAGCAATATTCAGACAACTCAGGATACTCTTCAGGATCCTCATCTTCGACAGCATTCACTCTCTTGTTATCATTTCTGCCATATGGCTTAGGCCGATATGACTTGAATGAGGATTCTGACTTCCTGTTAGTTGACTCATAAGTGTTAGATGAGTTCATCCTTTCTTGCATCTTCCTGTCATCCTCCAGACGGATATATCTCAAAGCCCTGTTACGAGCTTCGTCGAGATTCCTGCAGGGATTCATTACAAGATCCTGATAAAACTGAGAATCCTTTTGTAATCCCATCTTAAAAGCTTGCACAGCTGTTGCAACATCAAGATGTGGGATATCCAAGGATTCCCGACTGAATTTGTTTACATAATCCCTCAAGGATTCCTGAGGCCCTTGAGTTATCCTGTAAAGATCACTGGTTAGTTTCTCAAAACTCCGACTACAAGAAAATTGACTGTTAAATAAATTAACCAAATGAGCAAACGAAGTAATTGAGTGTGGAGGAACGTTTAACAGCCATTTTAAGGCTGATCCTGTTAGAGTAGAACCAAATCCCTTGCACAAGCACGCTTCCTTGAGCTCCGGAGGGATAGGGTTAATCTCCATTCTTTCCCTATACTGAGCAATATGCTCCTCAGGATCCGTAGTTCCGTCGTAAAGCTTCATGTTGGGGGTTTGAAATCTCTTTGGGATCTCAGCATCACAGATAGGATGTGCAAAACGAGATATCTTATGGCTGTCTTGGGACACTTCCGGGATCGGCTGGACCACCCCAGGTACACTGGATATCATGTCCTTCAACATTTGAAGTTCCCTAGTAAGTGCTGATGTCACACCTGTATCCTGCAAAGATCCACTATTGTTAGTAGCATAAGTATTATTATTATTTGACACGTTACCCGTTGGAGGATTTTGTCCGTATCCTGAAGCATATCCTGAGCTCCTCATGGTTGACATCCTGACCGAGGAGGGTATTTCAGGAGTATGATTCTGAGGAAGGCTGGGCACAATATTCCCCCTGTTATCCTCAGTATACACAGCTGAACTAAAGTTCAACGTTCTGGGATGCAATGGAGTGACATTATCCTCAGCAGATCTGCTCGGGCCAGACTTCAGGAGTTGTATTTCCCTTAAAAGCATTTGGTTTGTTTCCTGTTGTTGCCTCATTTGTTCCTGCACACTTCCAAATAAAGTGAGAATTTCATCATTAGAAGCTATAACAGGAGCAGACTCCTGAACACTGCGAGTAGGGATGATATCCTGAGGTCGTGAAGAGGCTGGCATCCTTGGAGGAGGTGGTGGAAGCACCGAACCAGTAGTAGCAGAAGTCATAGCAGACACAGTAGAGGAACTCATGTTTGATCTTGAGGCCATTATGGACAATGTGGCAAAAAGTTTTGAAAATAGAAAGCCGATTAGCGATTTCACAAAAAATTTTAGTAAAGAGAGCACCACTTGCCCCACGGTGGGCGCCAAATTGTTTTGGTCAAAAATTACCGAAGTAACTTAGTGATCAAATTAGTAAAGTGAGGTAGTGTGCTAGAAAGTGTGTTTGAAAATATGCTTGTTAAGTTATTTAGAAAATCAGTATTCAGGATACGGCTCAGGATATTGAGCTGTATCTATGATCAAACAATGAGCAAAAGTAAAGTAAACGACACGAGATGTACGAGGAAAGCCCTTGATCAATCTAGATCGCCGGCATAAAACCTCGGGAGCTGACAATCGCAGCTGCCTTGTTCTTCTATTGCTTCAAATATCAGGATACAGTGCAGGATGCGGTACGGATCGACTAAGTGTTACAACGAAATTTGAATACAAGTGTGGTGTTTGCAATGAGCTAGAGAGTGAAAAGTGTACGAGAGTGTTAGTGAAAAATTGTGTGTTCTAAGCTGATCCGCCCCCATCTATTTATAGTAAAGATAAAATAACAAACTACCCTAAACTTCCGGGATCCACCGAATATTCCTTCATCGAACGTTGTAGACCTGGTCTTTCGGGCTCAACGTCTTTCCTTCAACAAACTCGCCCGAGTCTTGAGGAGAAGAAGTCCACTTGACCGTTAGCAAGTCTCAGCCTTTAACCTGCACGTGGTTAATTCAATAAACCTCAGGATATCGCCCAAGATGTTAGCAATATCCTCTTCCAGCATCCTGGTGACAAATAAACAAACAAAGGCAGGATATTGGTCAGGATATGTATGCAAAGAAAATGACCCCTAACAATACCCCTGAAATACATCTTGGGCGATATCCTGAGGTTTATTGAATTAACCACGTGCAGGTTTATTGAATTAAAATGGCTGTTAAACGTTCCTCCACACTCAATTACTTCGTTTGCTCATTTGGTTAATTTATTTAACAGTCAATTTTCTTGTAGTCGGAGTTTTGAGAAACTAACCAGTGATCTTTACAGGATAACTCAAGGGCCTCAGGAATCCTTGAGGGATTATGTAAACAAATTCAGTCGGGAATCCTTGGATATCCCACATCTTGATGTTGCAACAGCTGTGCAAGCTTTTAAGATGGGATTACAAAAGGATTCTCAGTTTTATCAGGATCTTGTAATGAATCCCTGCAGGAATCTCGACGAAGCTCGTAACAGGGCTTTGAGATATATCCGTCTGGAAGATGACAGGAAGATGCAAGAAAGGATGAACTCATCTAACACTTATGAGTCAACTAACAGGAAGTCAGAATCCTCATTCAAGTCATATCGGCCTAAGCCATATGGTAGAAATGAAAACAAGAGAGTGAATGCTGTCGAAGATGAGGATCCTGAAGAGTATCCTGAGTTGTCTGAATATTGCTTTTCTGTTAACATTCCTGAATTGATGTATGCTATGCAGGGTCTAGGGGACAAGGCTAGGTGGCCTCGAAAGAATCAACAAAAGGCTGACTGGAAAGATAAGTCAAAATGGTGTGCTTTCCACGAAGATTTCGGACATGTTACTGAGGATTGCATTGCTCTAAGGAAAGAAATAAGCTATCTTCTAAGCAAGGGATATCTGAAAGATCTCTTAGGAAGAAAGAAGAATAAGGGTCAGGATACTGAGAAGGATCCTGAGCGAGCAACATCACCTCCCGCCGATGCCAAGATAATCAACTTCATTTCGGGAGGATCCGACATTTGTGGGACCTCGTATTCGGCAGCAAAGAGACATGCAAGGGAAGCTAAGGCCGAAAGGGGAGACAAACCTGTCAGGATGACTACCCTCACAACTGACAAAGTGATCACTTTTGATGCAGATGACAGGGATACTGTCCAGGATCCTCACCATGATGCTCTGGTAATAACGTTATATGTGGCTAACCATTTTGTACGCAGGATACTGGTTGATAATGGCAGCTCCGTCAACATAATCCAACTAGAGACTCTGAAGAGAATGAATGTGTCTCCAATGGATATTACCTCGAAGTCTACCGTGCTTGTTGGGTTCAGTGGAGAGGCTAGAAATACAGTGGGAGAGATAAAGTTGCCAGTATACGTTGAAGGAGTCAACTCGATACAACGTTTCTGTGTGATGGATTCTCTATCCTGTTATAACATCATACTGGGAAGACCGTGGATTCACGATATGAAGGCCGTGCCATCAACATATCACCAATGCATCAAGATACCTACCCCTTGGGGAGTTGTCAAAGTTGATAGTGATCAGCAGGAGGCGAAAGAATGCTACTCATCCTCGATGAAATCCTCAACCAAACCTAGTGCAGCATAGCAATTAAAGACGCGGGCCCAGGATATCGTGGAGAATCCGGAGCAGGATGTGAAGAAAATTATCCTAGACCAGGATAATCCCGATATTTCGGTGCTCGTGGGAACCAATATCCCTCAGGATATTGAAGAACAATTAATTAACTTTTTGAAATGCAGGATGTCTACGTTTGCATGGAAGCATGAGGATATGACAGGCATATCCAAAGATATTATCACTCACAAGCTTGGAATTGATAAATCATTCAAGCCTGTGCAGCAGAAAAGAAGGAAGTTTGCTCCTGAGTGGAACACAATTATCCAGGAGGAAGTTGAGAGATTATTAAAGTCCAGAATGATCAGGGAAGTTAAGTTCCCAAGGTGGTTAGCAAACGTGGTTGTAGTACAGAAGAAAAATGGGAAATGGAGAGTTTGTGTGGACTACACAGACTTGAACAAAGCTTGTCCTAAAGACCCATTTCCTCTTCCCTACATTGATGCAATGGTAGATGCCACTGCCGGGCATGAAATGCTGACCTTCATGGACGCATCTTCAGGATTTCAACAGATCCAAATGGAGCCTTCTGACCAGAAGGATACTGCCTTCATGACACCAACATGTATTTATTGTTATACAGCTATGCCTTTTGGTTTGAAAAATGCAGGTTTAACATACCAAAGATTGGTAAACATGATGTTCAAAGACATACTGGGGGACACCATGGAGGTATATATCGATGATATGGTGGTGAAATCTAAAAAGGCTGAGGATCACCTCCAGGATATCAAGGGAGCATTTGATATCCTGGATCAATACAACATGAAGCTGAATCCTGCTAAATGCCATTTCGGAGTGGGGGCAGGAAAGTTTCTTGGATATATGGTGACAAAAAGGGGGATAGAAGCAAGCCCTGAGCAGATCAAAGCTATCCTGGATATAAAATCACCCTCAAATATGAAGGACGTACAAAGATTGACAGGCCGAGTAGCAGCTTTAAACAGGTTTATCTCAAGATCCTCAGAGAAATGCAAAGACTTTTATGATATCCTAAAGAAGAACAAAAGATTCGAATGGGGGGGGGGGGGAAGCATGAAGCAGCATTGCAGGATTTGAAACGATATCTATCAACCGCACCTCTATTGATGAAGCCTGAAAATGGTGAACCACTATCCCTATACCTTGCTGTATCAGGGAATGCTGTAAGTGTCGTTCTTATAAAAGACCATGAAGGTCAGCAATATCCTGTTTATTATGTTAGTAAAAGTTTGCTAGATGCCGAAACTAGGTATTCTCACTTAGAAAAATTAATACTAGCATTAGTCATGGCATCAACGAAGCTTAGACATTATTTCGAGACACATAGGATACATGTTAAGACAAATTATCCTGTCAAAAATGTGCTTAGGAAACCAGAGATGTCAGGCAGGATGGCCAAGTGGTCAGTAAAGTTAAGTGCTTATGATTTAGTATATGAACCTAGAAATGCCATAAAATCTCAGACTTTAGCTGACTTTGTGGCTGACTTTAGTAGTGACATTCAGGATGAGGTAGACCTAGATGTTCAACAGTTAGGAGAATCCTCAGGATCCTGGACATTATATACTGACGGTGCATCTAATGTAAGAGGAGTAGGATTAGGAATACTACTAAAATCGCCACAGGGGGACATATTACCCCAGGCTATTAGGTGTGAATTTCCTGCTACTAATAATGAAGCAGAGTATGAGGCTTTAATTGCGGGATTAGAGTTGGCTAAGAGCATGAATATCAAAAATTTGCAAGTATATGTTGACTCTTTGTTAATTACTAACCATTTTAATGGATCCTATTCAGTTAAGGGTGAGAAATTAATCGAATATCTCGATATTCTCAAAAAATTAGCAGGATATTTCGATGTTTTTATACTTGAACAGGTACCGAGGGAGGATAATGCTGAAGCGGATGCCTTAGCAAATTTGGGATCATCGATCAGGATACCTGAAGGGACCCAAATACCAATATTACATGTCTTATATCCTGCGACGAATCCTCAGGATAAAGAAGTAGCTGGTATTCAGGATCCTGGAGCAGAACATCCTAAAGAGGATCCTAAATCCTGGACGACTCCAATCATGAGATATCTCGAAGAAGGACACATCCCTGGAAATGAGAATCCTAAGGCATTTAGGATGAAGGTATCACGATTCACTATTATAAATAATATTTTATACAAGAAATTTCTTGCAGGACCGTATTTGAGATGCTTGGAGGATCCTGAAGCCAAAGAAGTACTTCAGGATATACATGAAGGGGATTGTGGTAATCATGCTGGGGGCAGATCGTTATTCTCAAAAGTGTTAAGGACAGGATATTATTGGCCAACAATGAGAAAGGATGCAGCAGAATATGCTCGAAGATGTGACGCATGTCAAAGACATAGTAACATACTGCATCAACCTGCTGAACCATTATATCCTATTGTTTCCCCTTGGCCGTTTATGAAGTGGGGTATGGATATAGTGGGAAAGCTACCAAAAGCTCCGGGAGGAAAAGTCTTTATGCTAGCAATGACGGATTATTTCTCTAAGTGGGTTGAAGCAGAAGCATTTGTTCAAGTAAGAGATCAAGAAGTAGTATCCTTCATAAAAAGGAATATCTTAACCAGATTCGGAGTACCAGCCGAGATAATCTGTGACAATGGTTCTCAATTTATAAGCAAGAGAACTACTGACTTTTGCAAAAGTTGGGGAATCAAAATGATTACATCTACTCCGGTACATCCTCAAGCAAATGGACAAGCAGAATCCTCAAACAAGATAATTGTCAATAACTTAAAGAAAAGGCTTGGAGCCAAAAAAGGAAGATGGGCAGAAGAATTACCTTTTGTTTTATGGGCTGATAGGACAACGGTAAAGAATGCAACAGGCCAAACCCCATTTTCCTTGGTGTTTGGAGCAGAAGCAATGATTCCAACAGAAATGACAATACCTACTGCAAGATCTACCTTGGGTGATCCTGAGCAGAATCCTGAAGCCTTGAGTCAGGATTTAGACACTATAGATGAGAAGAGAGATGCGGCAAGGCTAAGGATGGCAGCATATCAACAGAGAATATTCAGGGCATATAACAAGAATATTAGGACCAGAAGATTTAAGATTGGAGATTGGGTGTTAAGAAAGGCTTTTCAGAATACTACTAATCCTGCCGATGGCAAGTTAGCTCCAAAATGGGAAGGACCATATGAAGTTGAATCAGAAGCAGGAAAAGGAGCATACAGACTCAAGAATATGGAGGGAGATATGCTACCAAGGTCTTGGAATGCTATACACCTTAAGCTCTATTTCAAGTGAGTTTAGAATTCAATTTCTAACTCAGAATGGTATGAATTCTATCTTTTTTAAATATGTTTTGGTTTAATTTATTCTTTGAAACTCAATACTAACTTAAGCATCGGAGGGGTGTTAGCCAAGCTAACACCCACCTTAGTTTACAATTGTTTTGCAAGATATGTTTTAGGATATAGCTCCAGGATATGTACTCAGGATAACTCGAAAGATTAGAGGATTGGCCCCCTCTCTCACGTTTAAGGGATACTGATCCCTTCACAGGTTTAAAGGTATTCACCTTTCTTCCGAATTGGGTTTAAACACCCCGCCTGGAGCGCAAGTTATTCAGGGATAGTTCAAGGTGGCGGGACCAGTCCATGTAAAAGTGGCTGACAATTTCGTTACTGTTGGCTATATCCTGAATCCTAAAGGTATATGAGGATTGATCACCCTCTCTCACGAAAGGGTATTTTCATACTCTCTAAGGTTTAAAGGTTTTCACCTTTCTAAGTCTTGGAGTTTATATACTCCCGCCTGTAGCGCATGAAAATTTGGGATTTTCCCCAGGATACAAGGGATTTATCTCCAGTACATCCTTGGGTTTTACCCTTGGAACGTAAAAAGTTTCCTATACAATGGAAACTGACATTCAGAAGATTTCTAAGTGTTTGAAGACATTGTACACAGGGGACATTCCTACCAAGGCAGTGATGTAAAGCTCAAAGGCCAAAGTTCGGAACTAGTATTCTGAATATTGCACACAGGGGACATCCTTGCCAAGATGGTGATGTAAAGCTAAAAGAATGAGGCTCGGAACTAATGTACTAAGTACCTTGCACAGGGGACACCTTTGTTGGGAGAGTTGCAAAGGGATTGAAGTCTGGTAATAGGTTTATACCCTATTTCTGGTATGATCTTTCCTTTGTAAACGTCACCTAAGTTTTTAGTAACATTATTTTAAGTATCCTGATATATTCTCAAAGTCCTTTTCAGGATATTTGATTAGGGTGTTTGAAACTAGTATCGGTTTGGAACTATGATCATTTAAATATTATCAAAACTTGGTTTTAAAAAAAGATAGACTGTTTTTCACTTTCTAAAGAAATTTTTACAAAGTTAAAGGAACGTTTGGAAGTTCTATCTAATAAAAGGTTTTTACAGTATATCTCTGAGCATACTGATCAGGATATTTTATAAGATAACGATATGAAATTTTTTACAAAGATAAGAGTTATACTAAATAATGCAAGGCAATAACAAACAAATAAAAAGATGAAATTATTCTTGAAGCAATCAATACTGGATGATAACCGAAGGTTTCGTCCTGAAACCCAGGACCCATCCACCTTCGGCTATCAAATTGTTTCGACACAGAAATAAATTGTTCGTAAAAACATAAAATTCTTCGAATGATTTAAAGGAAATAAGCTCTAGGGGGTAGTGCCTTCTTGGTCCATAGTGGTTTCAGCAACATCCGTCTTGGGATCCGCCTCAGCATCCTTCTCAGCATCGGTTGCTTTTTCAACTGCTTTAGAAGGTTCGTCGACAGTTGATTTGGAAGAGGTGCCGCCGAGGTTCTTCAGCTTGGTCTCCCAAGCACCAACATCCCAAGAAGGACATTCGAAACCTAATGTTTTGGCTTCATGAGCCATCTTCAACCTGGCTTGAAGGAGAGAAATGACGATGGAACTTTTGAGGCTCTCCCGGTAGCTGACCATATCCCGTTCGTACTGCACATGAGCGGCTTCCAGATCGGCTTGAGCTTGAAGAGTAGCTTTGTTGAGAGCAACTTGGTGTTCCTGGTTCATAGCTTTGAATTTCTCCTCGTAGTGACGAGATTTGGCGGCAGCAATCATACCTTGGTCGGAGATTGTGATTTCTGCTTCCTTTAGCTTAGATTCAAGTGTTTTATTAAGCTTGCAGGATTCTTGATATAAATGAACCAAACGCTCAAGACCCTACAAAGGTAAGAGGACAGGGATTAATATTGTTAAATCTTTGAAAATAATCTAAATTGCAGGATATGATATGAGGATACTAACCTGGTTAAGAAAAGAAGTCATAAACCCGCTAGCTTCAATGAACCTGTGCTTCTCATAAGGAAAGGTGTCAGAAATGACAGGGGAATCGGGTTCTTTCCTTTTTCGAGAACTTGAACTCCGGGGCTTGGTAGCCGGTGAAGGTTTAGGAATGATGATGGCTTTGGAGCTGCTGGGTTTGGATGTAGCTGTGGTCTTGGGGCTAGGTTCTTTCTTGACCTGGATCTGGTCAGAATAGCTGTCCAATTCGTCAAGATCGAAGACTTCAGGGATCTTAGCTGGTGCTGCATAAAGGGAAAAGTTTTACTCTTTATCTTATCATTATGCTGTTGTGACTAATTATTTTGAAAGAAATTCTTACCAGACATCTCGGATGATGAGTATTGACTGGAACTCGGGACGTGTGTGGTGAAAGTCCTGTCTATTGCAGGTAACCGGTAAACGGTATTGATTCTCTCTTCTGAGTCAGCGGTAGGGGGAGCAACTTCCTTGAAGTTCACTGCATAAAGATCAAAAAGAAGAGTATTAACAGGAGATAACAATCAAATGGTCTATGAGGATATTTATGATCCTACCGGTGGTTAACCACTCCACCGGAAGGTTGGCACCCTCAGCAATGGAATCTCGTTTGACAAAGAAGAATTTGCGTTGCCATCCGTCTTCGTTTTTGGTGGCTTTGAGAATCAGGGGTTTGCTGGAAGTCGAGAAGAGCAAGAACCGGCTAGAGCCGTGGGATCGGAGGCGATAAGCAATAGGTAAATCCTCGATGCAGAGATCGGAGCAATGGAGGTTTTTGATTTGGTTGAGTACAATTAGTACTCTCCAAACCATGGGCATGGTTTGAGCAAAAGAGATGCCGGTAATTCGAAAGAATTGCATCATGAATTCAGGAAAAGGGTATCGAAGACCTAATGAAAAAGGATATGCTGGGAAACAGACCCATTCGGTGGAAGAAACATCCGATCAGATTGACCGATCGAATGGTCTAAAGACCGTGCTGTCAGGGAAAGCGCCGGAGGCTCTTAAAGCTGCAATGTCTGCGTTATCGAAAGCGCAGATCTCCTTTTCGGGATTTTTAAGAAGATTCTGCTGGGTGAAGGTCTCGGCGTCCATTGCAAGTAAGGTGAAGTAAATTGACAGGAAGAAGATCGGAAATGGAGAATTACCTGAAGGTTCTGTTGAAGATATCTGCTTTTCAAACAAGAAAAGAGAAGATATAGGGGCATCGTGGATCTCCATTGAGTAAAAAACGCGTTGGAAGTTACGATGTGATCTTGACCGTCGCTTCGTTTTAAATGCCTTGAGTTATGGGATAAGATTTTTGAAATATATCCGTTGGATTGGTATCCCAACTGATATATTTGGGGACAATTGTTAGGGGTCATTTTCTTTGCATACATATCCTGACCAATATCCTGCCTTTGTTTGTTTATTTGTCACCAGGATGCTGGAAGAGGATATTGCTAACATCTTGGGCGATATCCTGAGGTTTATTGAATTAACCACGTGCAGGTTAAAGGCTGAGACTTGCTAACGGTCAAGTGGACTTTTTCTCCTCAAGACTCGGGCGAGTTTGTTGAAGGAAAGACGTTGAGCCCGAAAGACCAGGTCTACAACGTTCGATGAAGGAATATTCGGTGGATCCCGGAAGTTTAGGGTAGTTTGTTATTTTATCTTTACTATAAATAGATGGGGGCGGATCAGCTTAGAACACACAATTTTTCACTAACACTCTCGTACACTTTTCACTCTCTAGCTCATTGCAAACACCACACTTGTATTCAAATTTCGTTGTAACACTTAGTCGATCCGTACCGCATCCTGCACTGTATCCTGATATTTGAAGCAATAGAAGAACAAGGCAGCTGCGATTGTCAGCTCCCGAGGTTTTATGCCGGCGATCTAGATTGATCAAGGGCTTTCCTCGTACATCTCGTGTCGTTTACTTTACTTTTGCTCATTGTTTGATCATAGATACAGCTCAATATCCTGAGCCGTATCCTGAATACTGATTTTCTAAATAACTTAACAAACATATTTTCAAACACACTTTCTAGCACACTACCTCACTTTACTAATTTGATCACTAAGTTACTTCGGTAATTTTTGACCAAAACACCCATGTCTTCACTTTTTAAGCAGCGACCTTCTTTTCCTATACTTCCTCTCACTCCTTTCATTCGCAGAAAAAGAGAAGGTTAGATCTAGGGTTAGAGAGAGAGAGAGAAACAGCGGGCGGCCACCTGATACACTTCCGACGACCCTCTATTAACGACGGAGAGAACAACCAATGCACCCAGCGACCATGGGTGATGGGGATAACGACACTGGTCAAGGGTGACATAGCGACGGTGGTGATGATGGTTCGCGATGGTCAGCGGTCATACCTTTGGGTGACGGCTAGGGTTCTGAACGAGGGTTTGTTTCTCCGGATGACGTGAGCAATAGCGATTTTATTTTTCTTTGCTTCTTCATCTTCTACATAAACTTGAAATATAGCAACAATTTGTTTTTTGGCAATTTTTCTGTTGTGCGATTTTGGGATAAGAAGTTTGGGCTGAGATTCGTTTCGATTGCGTCTCTCTCTACTGCAGCTTCTTCGGAGGTTTGTATCGATTGCTTGCGTTATCTTTAATCTCTACTTCATTAAAGTTTAATCGGTAGAGACTGATGGCGAATTTTGTTAGAAAATTGTTAGGGTGTGAATGTTTGAAATGTTTGCAAATGAATATTGATGTTGAAAAGAAATACATAGTATAATTTAATCATTATGTAAGTTGTAGCTGTTTGTAAGTGTAGTTTATTTATTTTTGTCAATCAATG
The DNA here is from genome assembly GCA_030545235.1 of Helianthus tuberosus. Taxonomy (NCBI): domain Eukaryota; kingdom Viridiplantae; phylum Streptophyta; class Magnoliopsida; order Asterales; family Asteraceae; genus Helianthus; species Helianthus tuberosus. Next base: position 174,820,523 of record CM060363.1, read on the forward strand.
CATAAGGATAATTCTTTTGATTATTAACTGCAATGGTATCAACAGAAAGTTGTAATAAGATCTTTTTTGTAGATAGTTGAGATTACGATTGTTGTGATAAAGTTTCAAATGATACATTGGGCATATTTATGAGGGGTGTGCTATAGATTTTTATTGTGTATGATGCAAAAATTAAAGCCTAATGTACAAGTTGCTCTTGCATCACTTTTTAATTTGTTGCCATGTTTTGTTTAGTTTCACAGGTCTTCCCACCACCGCTAATATGTGCTATCAACAAAGAGGAAAGAAACCCATATCTGAGAGGGAGAAAGAGACCGAGATGCTAGAGGTGTGTGTATGCGAGAGAGAGCTAGGTTTCAATGACTGTCGTAAGTTCTTCTTTCTATGTTCGCTGGTGATTATCACTTTCTTATTGGCCTTACCTCCATCTTTTTATTGCTTCGAATTTGTAAAGTGTGCAATCTCCGATCGGGAGGTAATTTTTAGCCTAGTAAGGTTACTGTTTCATCATTGTAGTTTTAGGGTTTGTGTTTATAAACTGAAGGTCCAGAGTGATAGAATTAGATACAAAAGGACGTATTGAATCAAAACTCGTTTGGTACTATTTTGCACTTTTTAATTTTTGTAAGAGTAAATTGTCATTTTAGTCCCTGAGGTTTGTCCTAGTTTACCATTTTAGTCCAAATAGTTTTTTCTCCCTTGGGCCCCCGACTTTTCACATTTGTTGTCATTTTAGTCCAACCCACTAACTCCGTTAAAAATGTCAGTTAACTCACTCTAAATTTCCAGTAACAATTTATCTATGCACATGTGCATATATATCATTTATTTGACAAATTCCGTAATACATTACCAGTATTAGACAGTTGCATTTTCATGTACACTACCATCCGTAATACAATACTTTTTACATTACCAATATTAGAAATGCATATGTGCATCTATATGTATGAACATGAATATAACGTGTTTTTGGTATACTACTTTGAATAGACTTTTCTTTTCATCTATCATACCATCCATAATACACTACCATTACCTCCTACTATCCATAATACACCACCATTACCTCCTACTATCCATAATACACTACCATTACCAATATGTATAATATTTTTCAGTTTATGCACATGTACATCAAACCATCAACCACTAGATATAACTAACCAAAAACATGTATATGGGTCTACTTCATCATTCAAAATCACAATTTTTTTTTTTACCAATACACGTTATATCATGTTCATACATATAGATGCATATGTGCATTTTTTATATTGCTAATATAAAAAGTAATGTATTACATATGGTAATGTAAATGAAAGTGCAATTGTATAATAGTGGTAATGTATTACGGAATTTGTCAAAGAAATGATACATATGCACATGTGCATCCATAATTGTTACTCGAAAAAAAATGTTTTTTTATGGACGAAATATAGTGATTGAAAAAAAATATTAAATAAAAATTGTGTGTTTTTTAGGTATTTTTTTATGTTCACATTGGTTCTCGTGGTTCTCGCAATAAGAGTTGTTTTTAAATGAATCCTACCCTATATATATATATATATATATATAATGTTAATAATTAATAAATATAAAAAAATAATATATAGTGTTACTTTTTAAGGGATTGGTTATCGTACAATATTCCTTAATGTACTATGTGTACGAGATGAAATTACGCACGTTATAAAACTCAAAAACCCTAATCACGCATGTTGAAAACCATAATCACGCATGTTGGAACCCATAGTCACGCTTGGGTAAAAACCCTAATCACGCATGTTATAAAACTAATCACGCATGTTATATTTCAACACCATACTCAACGTACGTTAACCCATATTGTACAATACACTTTCTCTACTTTTTAATATATATAATACACATATATACCGTCATCTCTCTTCTCTCTCTCCCTATCATCTCTCTCTCTTATCTACCACCACCACCACCACCGTGTACCACCACCATTACCGCCATTCACAACCACTCACCAACACAACCACCACTCACCACCACCATTACCACAATCATCACTGACCTTTCTGCCTTTCTTGTCTCTCTCTCTCTCTCTCTCATCCACCACCACCATTCACCACCACTCGAAACAAACCCTAACCACAACTCGCTTGATGAAGCCCTAATCCCGTTTTCGGCAAGTCTCCGATGAAGCCCTAATCCCGTTTTCGGCTACAACTACCACCAGCCCTGCAATAACCACCTGCATAAACCACCAACCACCCCCACCTGCAAATCCTGTCGTTGATAGTTTTTTTTTGTTCTAATTGGATGTGTGGTTTGATTGAATCGATTGGGATGATGAATTCGAGTGATGATGATATAGGGTTGAAGATTGGGGGTTTGAGAAGGTTAGGATTTGTGAAGTGTGGATTGGTGGTGGTGATGATGAGGTTGAGGCGGTTACGGTTTCATAAGAAGAGATAATAGAGATAAAGAGAGTGGTGTTGGGGATGTTTTGTGACACGGACATTGTGGTGACAGAGGCGCGTGACAGTGGAGGTAAGTGTCGGCGATGGAAGCGGGTGGACCTGGTGATTGTGAAGGGAGGTTGTAGATATAAAGTAGAGTGATGAAGAACTAGAGGGGGGCTAATCATATTTTAAGTATATATATAAAAGATTAAAAGAAAAATATATATTAAAATAGTTATGGATGAAAATGGCAATTTAGAGACCAAGTTTTTAGACTGGGTTAGGCAATTTGATCAAAATGACAAGAAATGGGAAAGGTCAGGGACCCAGAGGAGAGAAAAAAAAAACTATTTGGACTAAAATGGCATTTTGGACTAAATCTCAGGGACTAAAATGGCAATTTACTCTTTTTCGTAATTCGCAATTTTGATATAATTTTGCCCTTTTGAAACCCTTGCTGCCGGTTGCCATTTATTATTTTCATATTAAAAAGGGTTATTGGATTTTATCACCCTTAACTATTGGCCACTGGCCGCTGCCACCCCCAAATATCACTTTGACGCCTGCCACCCACAACTTAACACTTACTTTTGATCCTGTTACTATACTTTTGGAGGTGTCCTAAGATCCCTAAAACCTTCCCAAGATCCCTATGACACCCCAAAAAGTGTAGTAACAGGATCAAAAATTAGTGATCAGTTAACGACGTAGTGACAGAACACACTAAGTGTTAAGTTGGGGGTGACGGACGTTAAAGTGATAGTTGAGGGTGACAGCGGCCAATAACCAATAGTTGTGGGTGATAAAATCTAATAACCCTATTATAAATAAGCAACATTTTGGTGCTTTATGTTGTTGTATTATATGCATAGGAAGTCTTTCAAAACAAAATTTGATTTTTCATTTTTCATCTAAAAGTTTTATCTTTTCATTTTAATCTTATTAATTTTTTTACTTTTAACCCAAAGTTTTACATGTTTTGCAATTTAACTCAAACATTTTTTTTATTTTCAACTTTGGTCCCCTATAATTTTCAACTTTCGCAAGTTTTTTATTTTACGTTTCGTTCAAAATTTTGCAAGTCAACACGCCGCAGCGTGTGTATGTGGTTCAACGTTTTTTTTTTTGTCTGTTTTCCCGTTTGACAGGCCCGTCGCCGTTTGACAAGTTCGTTCTAATGTGTGGATCCTAAATCGACTTAGTTTTTTTATTTCTACGTTTTACTTTTCGGTCTAATTTCTTCGTATTAACACGTCGCAACGGGTGTGCGTGATTCAACGATTTTACACTTGTTTTTCGTTCAGTGTTATTTTTTATTTTATTTTACGAGTTCTTCTGTTGTTGGTGGTGTGGCATTGGAGCTACTCAGCACGATTTTACAAACGTTTTTAACCTATTAATTTTTTTACTAAAAATTATTTGTTTAAATTTTACCCCTATACCTCATTTACTTAAAAAAAACTACTTTTACGTGCATATTTTTATTTACGTGTTGGTATGAATTCGATTTGCTCTATTCGACGTAAACTTTTTTCTAGAAACGAGTTAGATCAAACACAATACGTTTTTGTTTAAAAAACATTCTTTACATGCTTACTTTTATGTACGTTTCTGTATAAATTCGAGTTGGTGTATGTTTCAACGTAAACTTTTTTGGGAAATGAGTAAGATCAAATATAATATGTTTCCGTGTTTATTTTATGAATGTTTCGTTAATTTTGTTTCGAACCGAGTGAAGTCAAATTGTGTCTTTTCCCCCCTTTTTTCAAAAGTTCTATTTAATCTTTTTTTATTATACGTGTCAGCTTTTCCGTTATACCCGTTACGTATTCTATGATACGTCTAAATGCACGTTTTCATATGGTTAACACATCACATCATGTTTGGACTAATCCATTTGATATTTGCGATGTACCCGCGTCGCAACGTGCGTGGGTCTTATTGCTAGTTGTTTTTATTTAACAACGAATAAGATTTTATTCAAAAATAACCAGCTGGAAACTAGAAAAAAAACACGCAACGACAGAAACATGATATCTAGGACTAGCAAACGGGTTGGTTCGGGTCAGAACAGGTTAGGGTCAGAATGGGTAAGGGTCGAAATGGGTCAAATTAAAAAAAAGTTGTTTTGGGTCAAGTCAGAACAGGTCCGGGTTGGAGCATTCACACACATTTCAAATCTCATGATTTCGCCTTCCTCACCTGTCAATAGCAATTTTCACAAGAAAAGGACGCAACATTTGTACACATCTAATCTAATCTAATCTATCTAAATTTATTAATAGAGAAACTGGAATGAATAGTAACAGGCTCTTATCTGGCACGTATTCATTGGGCCGCTGGTGCTCTGCTCCATTGATGCCCACGTATACCCCACGCGTCACCTCCTTTACACCTCTACACGATACCACATAGCCCAGTCCTCACTCATACTTTCCAGAGATTAGAGAGAAATGGAAGAGGGAGAGAGAGGAGGTTGCTAGAGAGAGATCGGAGAAATCACATTAGGGTTCTAATGTTTAAAAACACGGTTGAGGAGAATACAATTGCGATGATTGGCCCAAAAAACTAGGGTTAGTACCGGTTGCCACCAAATGGACAAGATGTCTTCCAACCATGGACGGATTGAGTGCCGGCTTTCGACGGTGGTGCTGTAGTTGTGGGTACCACCGTTGCACCGGTGGCTTCTATTGTCGATGGTGGCGTGGTGCTCTGAATTTTACAGGCGAAAGATTAAGTGGCTAGGCAGGCACCTGTGATGGTTTGTCTCTTGGTTTTACACAGGTAAACTATCGATTTATATAGTTTCAAATTGTGTTCTGTTTGATTGATTGGTTGATTTTGAAACTTTATTTAGATCATACGCATTAATATATGCAATGGGTATGTCTTTTTTGCTTCGAAATCCTCTGTTTCATGATTAATTTGTGAAATGTTTGTGATTTTTTGTGGTCTTCTGATGAATTTTTTTAACCTCAGAATGCATGTCTGCCATTGCTGGTTCTTATGGGTACATTGCACCAAGTTCATAATGTAAACCTGGCTTCAAAAAATAGCAACAAGTTTATGTTTTTACTGACATGGGTTTTCTTTACAATTGACCAACAAGGTATCTTCTATGTTGCAGGATACGCATACACACCAAAGGTATTGCAAGATATTTTAAGAACAAGGATAACAGAGGTATGGCATTCTTTTGAATTGATTAGCAGCTATGCAGCCCTTTTTGTTATAATGTTATAAAATAATTTGTGGTTCGTTTTTTAATGGATAGGAAAATAGCTTTTAAAGTTAGAAATTTGAAGTTGATTTAGGCTAAAAGATATATTTTGGTTTGTTTGAAGCGGGACTTTTTTTTTCAGTAAGAATCTTGATTGGGCATATATGTTAAAACATTTCCACTGATTATGATGGTTTTGGGGTGTTTGAATTGAATGCAGATGTGTTTGATCAAATGACAAAAGGAAGAAAACTGTGATGGTGGTGTTGCTATTCAAATGGTTTTTATTTGATGGTGATTTGGTATTTGTTTGTATGGTGAAAGCGGTGTAAGGTATGGGGGTGATAGAAGGGGCCGGAGATTCGTAGCATGGAACAAAAGCCACCAACGTATGTTTTATATCATTTTGTAAGGAAAATTATTGATTTTTGCTTTATGTGATTTAATATGATGTTAGTGTTACTTTGGATTTACTTTTTAGATATCCAGTAGCTTCGTTTTTTGTTGAATATTGATTAGTCATCATAATCATCTTTTAATATCATGATGCTTCTTTAATACATTTTTTTAACCTGTTGTTAAACACATGAGAATGAGAGAATACGATGGTAGAATAAACGGTTGCTTTAAAATTATGTTAGTTCGTATTGGAGTATAGTAAACTAATATTCTCTTTTAATTATTTCTATAACTATCAGGTATACCTGTTATAGGGGCTTGGAACACAAAAACTGATTGCTATGTTTAGTTTGATTACGTGTTTGTTTGATGTTTGAGTTTTGCAAGATGAAACTTAACATTTGAAAATTTGATCATTTTGCTACGTATTATTGTTTTTTTTTATAAAACAATTAGGGGCTTTTTGTTTACCTCTTAATGAGGCTCTTAATGGTTCAGACATCTTACTGGTTCAGCACTTAACCATTCAGAAGTTGTCAAACAGCCCCTGAATCAATTAAAAGAACCTAAACCACCCCCCACCCCCACCTAAGCTAAATGCTAAAAACTAAACCAAAAATCTAACCCCACCCCCCCCCCCCTTTTGTGATACCAGAAGAAAGATTGTTTATGAAGATGATTCCCCTATCGCCTCCTTTGGTGATCATGAATCTATCAGTGCATACCTGTCCAGAATCCCGAGGAAGAAGAACACGAAGAGGCCAAACCCCTGTTTATCATATGGACTAGTGAATGAAAAAAATTTATCAAGGAGTCGTCGAAAGAAAATACCAAAAAAAATATTTAGTCCAAAAGTCAATCCATTTAAAAAGTGGCAAGAAAAAAATCCTAAACAATTATAGTAGGTTCTTGCGAAATTAGGCTCGAACGCCCCGCTATGTGGAGAGCAACCTCAATTCCATCTCATCAAGCACAAAACATAGCTCTTTATTCCGCTTGGCTGGGACGCGGGAAACATGCTTGTGTCGATCTCACAGGTGTATCCCCCATAGCCGGGTTCCGGGAAAATGGGTTTGTGGCGGGGCAAGCGGTACTGAAAGCAGAGTCAAAGAAGGTGGAAAAGCACGCGAAAGCTTGTGAGGATAATCAACATGCTTTTGCCCCCTGGCGTTTGACACATTCAGCTCCTTAGCACTGGAGACAGTTCGGTTCTTGGCTAGAGTTCAACGTGTGGTCCACAACAACTTTTCGACCCCTCAGGGGCGAGGATTTGTTTTTAGTATATTAGGGTTTTCAATTTAGAAGGGGATGGCGGCACAGTTTGTTGCTCGTTTACCTGCTATCCTTATGTAATTTGCCCGGGTAATTAGAATGAAACAATTATTTAAATATAGTAAGTTTCTATGAACAACAAAGTATCCACGTAGAAGATCCAAAACAAACTATATAAAAAAACTTAATGCTAACAAACTTCCTACCTGGATTGCCGCAACAAATACTTGTACAAATTGAAATTCTGGAAGCAAAACCAAGCACCAAGTTAGCTTCCATAACGAACCTAAGCATATATGTTTTTAGAATCAATAAAACCTTTCTACTTTAAATGGTTAATTCATAAAGAACACCCCCGAATAGTTATAAACCTTGATTAACCTCACTCACAACTTAAAAAAAAAACAACATTTTATACCCCCTTCAATAATCAAAACCCCACAAAAAGTCCGATGTTACTGTATTCATATGACCTTTTCTTGTTTGAGTTGTAAATTAAATGGTCACAACTTCACATGACATTTTTTTATTATTTATAAATTCATGTAAGTTGTATGGGTCAGATAGACTTGATTAATTTTTTTTATATGTATTTTAAAGTTCTTTACCCATCCGTGATTGTCCCTAAAATGTATATATATTTGTTTAATTAAAAGAAGAGTGTTATGAAAGAGTGGAGGGAGTGGTCTCGGGGGAGGGTTCGAGGAGGGGAGATGTCACACGGGGAAGGGGATGCCGGTGGTTGTTCGGTGATCGGGGAAGAGGAGAGAGGTGGTGTAGGCGATGAGTAGTCACCGAGTGGGGAAGAAGAGAGAGGTGGGAGAGAGAGGGTTAATGGTGGGCCCCAACCCCTTTCAACCAATCACACTTTTTATTAAATTGTTTACCACTCTCCATGTGTTTGACCATTGCTAGTGATTGAGTGCAAAATGAAAAGTGGAGTGAGGACTTGACATGGCATGACATTATTGGTTAGAAAATAAGTTTATCACTCCCCAAATGGTGGCCACTCCTTTCACCCTAAGGCCTACTAAGAAATGTATATTCAACAATCCAAGAGACGGTGCAATAATATATTGCTGAAATTTTTTAACTTAGTGCCTCAAAGGTCTAATATAAATGTCCCACTTGAATGAAGCCTATGGAGGATTTGACAAGAGAAGAAGATTCTTCCTCTGGTGAGCAGATGATTGCTCGGTCCCGGATGCGTTTACGAGGAGTGAAATATTTAAACAATCATCAATGGACAATAATCAAAGTATCAAACACTGAAACAACTAAACCCTAGGTCGATTTTGTCATACTAGAATGCAAAATTATAAGTTTGCACATCAAAATAAGCAATTACATACAAACCATACCTAATACCTATTGCTTGTTCCTCGAGGAGGTGGACTTGAGGTTGCTCTCCTCATAGCGGGGCGTTCGAGCCTAATTTCGCAAGAACCTACTATAATTGTTCAGGATTTTTTTCCTGTCGCTTTTTTATTGGACTTACTTTTGGACTAAATATCTTTTTTGGTATTTTATTTCGACGACTCCATGATAATTTTTGTTCATTCACTAGTCCATATGATAAACAGGGGTCTGGCCTCTTCGTGTTCTTCCTCGGGATTCTGGACAGGTATGCACTGATAGATTCATGATCACCAAAGGAGGCGATGGGGGAATCATCTTCATAAACAATCTTTCTTCTGGTATAACCAAAGGAGGCGAAATTATCAGTTTGGTAAGACGGTTCGTCATCCTTGTTTTGGGTACTTTCCTCCACCCTTTCCGAGTGGTTGTTTACACATACAAAGTATAAAAATGTCAAATATGCTTGCAAATATCTTAGATGCGTTTGATCGATAAAAAATTTATTTATATGAATATTACCAGCGGCATCATCTTCATAAACAATGGAATTGTTTTGGTCGGCTTCAAGTGGAAGTGCAAAAGCATAACTAGCAGCATCATGTGGTATTTTCCTCTTCGTGTTCTTCTTCCTCGGGATTCTGGACAGGTATGCACTGATAGATTCATGATCACCAAAGTAGGGCTGTAAACGAGCCGAGTCGAGCCGAGCTAGACCCAGCTCGAGCTCGGCTCGAGCTCGAATTTCAAATCGAGCTAAGATTTGAGGCTCGAGCTCGACTCGATTAGAATTCGAGCTAGCTCGGCTCGATCTAGCTCGAACTAACAAAGAACCGTAAAATTTACTACTTAAAAACCCCTTAAAATGAATTTCTTCATAGACTAAGGGCCACAATTGCCATTTAATTTAACCATATGGCTAAATATGCAAGTATAAATAGTTAATTCACTTAGTCCATTGTCTTTACCTTCTTTTATAAGGGAGATACTCCCTTAGTTTTTGTTTTCTAAGCGATGTGGGACAACAAAAATGAAGGATGTAAACATTATCGAGTCAACTCACGAGTTCACGAGCCGAGCCAGGCCAAGCTCGAGCTCGGCTCATTTACAAACCGAGCCGGCTCGTTTACAACCGAGCCGGCTCGTTTACAACCGAGCCAATTTCGAGCCGAGCTTTTTTCGAACGAGTTGCGAGCCACGAGTTTTTTGAACACCCCTACACCAAAGGAGTCGATGGGGGAAACATCTTCATAAATAATCTTTCTTTTGGTATCATCAAAGGAGGCGAAATTACCAGTTTGGTAAGACGGTTCGTCCTCCTTGTTTTGGGTACCTTCCTCCACCCTTTCCGTGTGGTTGTCTACACATGCAAAGTATAAAAATGTCAAATATGCTTACAAATATCTAAGATGCGTTTGACCGATAAAAAATGTATTTATATGACTATTACCAGCAGCATCATCTTTATAAACAATGGGATTGTTTTGGTCGGTTTCAAGTGGAAGTACAAAAGCAGAACTGGTGTCCCTAATACAAAAGGTTTCTAGATGTCTCTCTTCCCACATTTTTATTTAATCTGCATATCTTTGGTAGTAATTTCTCTGCGTTGTTCCCCTAGACGTCTTCCTTTTCAGTTGTTCCTGCTCAGCCACTTCTTGTAGATTTATGATTGCGAGCTGTTGGGAGGCCCTTTCCGGCTCATGATACTTTAATTTATCAAAGTTGATCAAAACCACCCGCGAAAAAAAGATTCTTTGACTCTTATATGCCAGGTAATCCTCATACGGTGTCCAGACTATATCTTGAAATATTACCCAAATATTAGTTAATGACTTAAACCGCCTAAAGTTGAAAAAGGTATTGGCTCTATGGGTGATGAAAATAGAGATATGTAAAAAAACACCTAATGCATCATGTTGCGCCGAATTTCCTCCAACTTACTCTTCAAACGAGACTTGTTATTCGTTCATTTGCCTGGTCCGACCATAAGTGGTTGTAGTAAGTATAAAGTGGGATGTTCTTTTGTGACTCGTCAGATAATTGTGACGCCAAGAAAGCTTCTTTTACTTTGGGAACTTTTTCCAAAAAAACATCTAAGGATAGTTTATAATTTGAAGTCAGAATAATCATAAAAATAGGACATAATATGATGTCAGAAAAATCATAAAAATAGGAGAAAATTGCATAAAACATTAATTATGCTTAGGTAAACTGCCAAAATCATCCTTCACGATTCTATTTACTACCAAACTCGTCCCTGAAGTTTCAATTTCGCCAAAATCATCCCTCAGGTTTGCTATTTATTGTCAAAATCATCCCTGGTAGCTTTAAATTTCAGGGACGATTTTGGCAATAAGTGGCAAACCTCAGGGACGATTTTGGCAGAAATCAGAAACCACGGTGACAATTTTGGCGAAACTGAAACTTCAGGGACGATTTTGGCAGTAAACATGTATGTTTTCTGCAATCTTGTCTAAAAATAGTTTATAAAATAAAGTCAAGTCAAAGTTTATCGAATACCTCGTACAGCCACGATGGTCCCAAGAAACCATCGGCGGTGTTGCTGGTGATTGTTGAAGTCAAAAGGCAATGGGCAGTAGCACCCCATGCAACACTATTTAAAGCTTTAGGAGTCACATCTTTTAAGAATTGTAACCAGTAGACAGGGAAAAAGCGAGAATTATCACTGTTGAGAAGAATCTTAGTTCCAATGACGTAAAGTAGATACGCCCGTACATGATGAAGAAGCTTCGGCTCTGTTAGGTCTTTTGGAACTTCTTCAAATTTTTCTCTCAGCCAAAGTTTAGACACTTGCATTATTTTTCCTGGACAAAGTTTATAAGCTCCAAGCATATCATTGCAAAGCACCTCAGCAGATATATCATCGCAAATAACTGCTTTCCCATCAACAGGGATCATTGATATGGCGTAAACATCTTCTAAGCCAAAATATAACTGAATATCTCTGTTCGAGCCAAATGTGAATGTTTTTTTGTCGTTGTCATAGCAGTCTTTGATAAAGGTTTGAAATACTTGACATTGTTTGTAAGGTTTCATAGTCGCAATTGAATGAAAAAAAGATCCTTTGAGTTTTTCTAGGACCCTAGGATCCAAAGGTTTCATAGTCGCAATTGAATGAAAAAAAGATCCTTTGAGTTTTTCTAGGACCCTAGGAAAGGTGGATCCTAGGGTCCTAGAAAAACTCAAAGGATCTTTCCTAGGGTCCTAGAAAAACTCAAAGGATCTTTTTTTCATTCAATTGCGACTATGAAACCTTACAAACAATGTCATGTATTTCAAATCTTCATCAAAGATTGCTATGACAACGACAAAAAAACATTCACATTTTGCCCGAACGGAGATATTCAGTTGTATTTTGGCTTAGAAGATGTTTACGCCATATCAATGAACCCATTTGATGGAAAACTGTTATTTGTGATGATATATCTGCTGAGGTGCTTTACAATGATATGCTTGGAGCTTATAAACTTTGTCTAGGAAAATAATGCAACTGTCTAAACTTTGGTTGAGAGAAAAAATTGAAGAAGTTCCAAAAGACCTAACAGAGCTGAAGCTTCTTCATCATGTACGGACGTAACTACTTTACATCATTGGAACTAAGATTCTTCCCGACAGTGATAATTCTCGCTTTTTCCCTGTCTAGTGGTTACAATTCTTAAAAGATGTGAATCCTAAAGCTTTAAATAGTGTTGCATGGGGTGTTGCTGCCTATTGCCTTTTGACTTCAACAATCACCAGCAACACTGCCGATGGTTTTTTGGGACCATCGTGGCTGTATGAGGTATTCGATAATCTTGGACTTGACTTTATTTTATAAACTATTTCTAGACAAAATTGTAGAAAACGTCCATGTTTACTGCCAAAATCGTCCCTAAAGTTTCAATTTCGCCAAAATTGTCCCTGTGGTTTCTGATTTCTACCAAAATCATCCCTGGGGTTTGCCACTTATTGCCAAAATCATCCCTGAAATTTAAAGATACCAGGGACGATTTTGACAATAAATAGCAAACCTGAGGGATGATTTTGGCGAAATTGAAACTTCAGGGACGAGTTTGGTAGTAAATAGAAACCTGAAGGATGATTTTGGCAGTTTACTCAAACATAAATGATTTTTATGCAATTTTGTCCTATTTTTATGATTATTCTGAATTCATATTATGTCCTATTTTTATGATTATTCTGACTTCATATTATAAACTATCTTTAGATGTTTTTTTAGAAAGAATTCCCAAAGTAAAATAAGCTTTCTTAGGGTCACAATTATCTGACGAGTCACAAAAGAACATCCCTCTTCATACTTACTACAGCCCACTTATGGTCGGATCAAGCAAACGAACGAATAACAAGTCTAGTTTGAAAAGTAAGTTGGAGGAATTCAGCGCAACATGACGCATGAGATGTGTTTTTACAAATCCCCATTTTCTTCACCCATAGAGCCAATACCTTTTTCAACTTTAGGCGGTTTAAGTCATTAGCTAATATTTGGGTAATATTTCAGGATATAGTTTGGACACCGTATGACGATTACCTGGCATATAAGAGTCAAAAAATCTTTTTTTGCGGGTGGGTTTGATCAACTTTGATAAATTACAGTATCATGAGCCGGAAAGGGCCCCCCGACAGCTCGCAATCATAAATCTACAAGAAGTGGCTGAGCAGGAACAACTGAAAAGGAAGGCGTCTAGGGGAACACACAGAGAAATTATGTGACAACCCTCACCAAACCAGGTATCCGTACGACTTAATTAATAATTAATTACTGCTTAATTACTGTGCTTGTTTGAAATTACTGATGAACTGCTACTTGATTTCTGATACATGTATATACCTGCATCATACTTTACTTACCGTCACTACATTATTTACATGCTGAACCTTAGTGACAAACATGATGCACAAGAGCACAGTAGCACTATAAACGGATAACCTATTGAACATGCTGATAAAGCCAGCATCAGGCAGGCACTGCCTCTAAGGCCTGTATGAGCCAGAAATATTTTACTACACTAGTGGTGAGTGTAGGGATACAAGGGTTGTAGAACTGCGTCTCTAGGAATAAGTTACAATGACTGGATGTGCCTAAAACGTGCTCTAAGCACAAAAATACAGCACTTTATACAATAATTCAGCTTTTAGCTAACTAATAAAGTGCCAAAACATGAGGAAATATTCCCGACACTTTGGGAAATAAGTTGTGTCACTAAAAATGGTATTAACGACACTTTAAAGCTTTGTTAACGCTTTAACGGATTACTATCCAACAGAACAACCGGACTTTACCCGGAACCTGAAAATATTATTATTTTCATTATTTATCTTTTTCTGAGCTAGTTAGGGTCCCTGAATACCCTAACACCCGTTGTAACACACTACACACTACTAACCGGGTTAAGCACTTAACTAACTTACTTAACCTAACTAATATCCAACTAATTAGTTGGAATCAGACCAAGACCCCCCCCCCCTTTAGAAACCGTCCCCATCTAGGGGACATACCTTGTCCTCTAAATTATTATTATAATCCTAATGCTCAATATCATCTAGACACGTGATCCATTGGATAATTACTATATGATTTGTCTATAAGTTCCAAGATTTACACACACTTACAACATAACCATCACTCAACACAAACAACTCTCTCTCTCTCTAAAGAAGCTACGGCCTAACACCCCCTTGAGCATACATCCGATTTCGAGTTTAGTTCAAGCCATTCCAATCATCTACAAGTGTTAAGGGTCGCATATAAGGAGTCTTGGTGCAAACGGAAGGCGAAGGACCTCATTCTCTTGCTTTTATCCACCCTATTTGCGCTTAGATTCTTCCCTAGCCTCGAGCTAGTGGTATGTTACTTAAATCACCTACTCGAACTATTTTTAAGTGGTTAATATGATATGTAATGGTTAAAAGTCATGAACATGCAAGATGAAGCATAAAAGTCCACTTAAAACACTAAAAATGGTGGTTAAAAGCTCATACGTTGTGTAAAACTTGTAGTATTTGATTTGTGTGATTATTTGGACCCGATCTATGTTGTGGTAGCCCGGATCATCATTTAACCCGGTTTAGTCATGTTCTTGGATCATGACATAAGGTTATTTTGGAAGTAACAAGGGTTAAAGGATGAAACTCTACCACACACGAATCATGAACTTGTGTAAAATCGATTTTTCCTATGAAATAGTGTTTAAAACTAGTAGATCTACGGATCTACAAACGGTATTTTCAAAGGACCACGTGTCAAGAGGAAACATACTTTTAAAAGACGGATCTTTCATAAACAAGAATGATTTTAGAACACACAAGTATGTAAACACTTGTGTAGCACAAAAGTTTCGACAAAATAACAATTTTTGTAAAAGATGACAAGAAGATGTAAAGACAGGATTTCTTTAAAAGCAAGGTTTTTATGAAACTGGACTAATTTATATAAAGATCCGCTAAAAGTAATAAGATTTACTTCGTATTTTTGAGTAAATTACAAGTTCATGTGATTTATGCGATTTACATAATTATTTACTAGTTTGATGTGTTGGACACTGTTTTGATTGAATAAGAAAATTGTTGGATTGATTTATAAAAGAAAATGATACGCTTGAAAGCGTGGCCACCTCCAGTTACAGAGGAAACTCTGGCGAAATTTTTCCAAAAACCTAACACTTAGAATTATTTTCACTAAAAGTGTTAGAAATACATTTTGACTTGTTTTCAAAGTATAGATTTCGCCGCGACTTTATTTACAAAATATCGGAGGTGGGATTTCACAAAATAAAACTTGGTAAATATATATTTAGTATATATTTTTCATAAAGACACTTGATCTATATTTATGATTATTTTGTGAAAATACTAGTATTATTTTTAGGGTAAAAATAATACTATCGAATGTTAATGGATCCAAAATAATACGAACGCCTCTACGATGAATATATATAAGTTACACCGGTAATTACTATTACCACTCGATCAGTAAAACGTAACTTACGCATTCTAAGAAAATATGACTTAATGCGTATTTTGTCAAGGTATTATTTTGGAAAAATCTATGTAGTAGAAAATACAATATTTTTGAGAAGAATATTTATATTTTGGAGTTAGAAATAAAATATATTTTAAGTGAGACTTAATAATATATTTCGAAATTATACGAACACACATGTATTCAATCCCCCATCCTTGGGAAGGAAAATAACTACCAAGTACATACAGAATATAAACATGAAATAGTTGTCTAACTATTTCCCAAGAACTTAAACCATAAAGCTAAGGCACGGCCGTCCGTCTAATAGAATTAGTACGTGTAGGTCGTCACACAGCTGCTTGATTTGGAGGCATACTTGGTAGAGACGCACCACTGTGAGTTCATGTCCCCCTTTTCTCTTAACTGTTTTCAGTTTTCTAAACTACGGGGGTGAAATACATGTTACTATGATTACGAGTACTTTATACATGGTATGGTTAGCGTAAGGAGGGTTACTACTTAGATCATGTGAGTGGGTAGGCGGGAACTGGAGGCCATTAATCCTCATTGTAGGACCGAGGGACGTAAGCGGTAGATCTATCTGGGTGTAGCGAGCCCAACCCCAGGCCCAGCGTAACGGACCTAGGGGTGACTTTGTGCCCCGACGTAAAATCGCTAGGTTTGAGTCTTCCTACTTGCACTTCACACATATCAATGGCCTTGCAAACCATTGGTGGTCTCTTTTTCCTTATTTGCTACATACCAGGATTTTTATACTTACAAGTGTTTTACATACTCACTTACACATGAACTCGCTCAACATTATTGTTGATTTTTCAACTTACATGTATTTCAGGGAACTAAAGATCTGGCGCGGTATGTTATGTTTTCCCGCTGCATATGGGTTACGAGGATCATCCGGGTTTGGGGAATGTGACTCTTTCCTGGACAAGTCACAGTCCTTAAACTGTGTTTATGTCATGTTGATGTTTATGTTTGTTGAACAATGTCATTAGGATGTGTTTCCGTTAAGACAATGTTGTTGTATTTGGTTTTTAAAACTTAATTAAATGGATGATCTTGCATGGTTTTATATCATATAGCTTTGTTATGGTTAAGCTATGGTATTAAGAAGTCACACCAAAATAACCACGCTTCCGCAAAGCCAGGGTGTGACAAATTACTGCCAAAGATATGCAGATTACATAAAAATGTGGGAAGAGAGGCATCTAGAAACCTTATGTATTAGGGACACCAGTTCTGCTTTTGCACTTCCACTTGAACCCGACCAAAACAATCTCATTGTTTATGAAGATAATGTTGCTGGTAATATTCATATAAATACATTTTTTTCGGTCAAACGCATCTAAGATATTTGCAAGCATATTTGATATTTTTATACTTTGCATGTGTAGACAACCACACGGAAAGGGTGGAGGAAGGTACCCAAAACAAGGATGACGAACCGTCTTACCAAACTGGTAATTTCGCCTCCTTTGGTGATACCAGAAGAAAGATTGTTTATGAAGATGATTCCACCATCGCCTCCTTTGGTGATCATGAATCTATCAGTGCATACCTGTCCAGAATCCCGAGGAAGAAGAACACGAAGAGGAAAATACAAGATGATGCTGCTGATTATGCTTTTTCCACTTGAACCCGACCAAAACAATTCCATTGTTTATGAAGATGATGCGGTTTGTAATATTCATATAAATACATTTTTATCGGTGAAACGCATCTAAGATATTTGCAAGCATATTTGACATTTTTATACTTTGTATGTGTAGACAACCACACGGAAAGGGTAGAGGAAGGTACCCAAAACAAGGATGACGAACCGTCTTACCAAACTGGTAATTTCGCCTCCTTTGGTGATACCAGAAGAAAGATTGTTTATGAAGATGATTCCACCATCGCCTCCTTTGGTGATCATGAATCTATCAGTGCATACCTGTCCAGAATCCCGAGGAAGAAGAACACGAAGAGGAAAATACAAGATGATGCTGCTGATTATGCTTTTTCCACTTGAACCCGACCAAAACAATTCCATTGTTTATGAAGATGATGCGGTTTGTAATATTCATATAAATACATTTTTATCGGTGAAACGCATCTAAGATATTTGCAAGCATATTTGACATTTTTATACTTTGTATGTGTAGACAACCACACGGAAAGGGTAGAGGAAGGTACCCAAAACAAGGATGACGAACCGTCTTACCAAACTGGTTATTTCGCCTCCTTTGGTGATACCAAAAGAAAGATTGTTTATGAAGATGATTCCCCCATCGCCTCCTTTGGTGATCATGAATCAATCAGTGCATACCTGCCCAGAATCCTGAGGAAGAAGAACACGAAGAGGCCAGACCCCTGTTTATCATATGGACTAGTGAATGAACAAAAATTATCAAGGAGTCGTCGAAATAAAATACCAAAAAAGATATTTAGTCCAAAAGTAAGTCCATTAAAAAGCGGCAGGAAAAAAATCCTAAACAATTATAGTATGTTCTTGCGAAATTAGGCTCGAACGCCCCGCTATGATGAGAGCAACCTCAAGTCCACCTCCTCAAGGAACAGGCAATAGGTACGGTTTGTATGTAATTGCTTATTTTGATGTGCAAACTTATAATCTTGCATTCTAGTATGACAAAATCGACCTAGGGTTTAGTTATTTCAGTGTTTGATAGTTTGATAATTGATACCTTGATCATTGTCCATTGATGATGTTTAAATGTTTCACTCCTCGTAAACGCATCCGGGACTGAGCAATCATTTGCTCACCAGAGGAAGAATCCTCTTCTCTTTTCAAATCCTCCATACCCTATTATAGGGGCTTGGAACACAAAAACTGACTGCTATGTTTAGTTTGATTACGTGTTTGTTTGATGTTTGAATTTTGCAATATGAAACTTAACATTTGAAAGTTTGATCATTTTGCTACCTATTATTGTTTTTTTTATAAAACAATTAGGGGCTGTTTGTTTTCCTCTTAATGAGGCTCTTAACGGTTCAGACCTCTTACTGGTTTAGCACTTAATGGTTCAGACTGTTTGTTTTATGAGCAGAAGTCTGAATGGTTTAGACATTTGCCTCTGAATGGTTAAGTATTATACAGAGTCTGAATGGTTAAGACCTCTAATCTGAATTGGTCAGACATTTGCCTCTGAAGGGTTAAGCATTATACTTGCTCTTAATGGTTCAGATCTCTTACTGGTTCAGCACTTAACCATTCAGAAGTTGTGAGAATCGCGAGAACTGAATCTGAATTGGTCAGACATTTACCCCTTGTATTAGTCTAGTAATATATATATAGGGTAGGGTTCATGCGAGAACCACCTTTATTTTGTGAAGACAACAAAATAAACCCACTACACCATCAAAAAACTAACCCCCCACCCCCCACACCCCCCCTCCCCACCTAAGCTAAATGCTAAAAACTAAGGGACAATTGCACATTTTCCCTTAAAAAACTGATTAATAGCGTATTTACCCAACTAAAAATTAAAATTGCATATATCCCCTTTCTTAACTATTAAAATTGCATATATCCCCTTCCTTAACTAATAAAATTGCAAATTTACCCATTTTGATTATTTCATTAAAAACAAGTTATATAATGACTTTTTACCCTTAACAACCCCATTTTATATCAAAGAAGGTCGGGTGTTAGCAAGAAAATGTAAAATTGAATCCACACGTCACATAGTAAATATAAAAGTATATGTACAGTTTAAATAATACCTAAAATTGGTTGTATATATAACAGTATAAAAACAATATGGCTAGTAACTTTATTTTAAGACGTGGTGTAGAAGACAATTAAATATCAACTTTATAATTTGAATTTGACTTTAACTTAGTATTTTTATTAGCCACATTCGAAACTGATTAGTAACTTGCTAAATTGTTTATTGATAGGATTCTTTTGTATTAGATTATCGATGGAACAATGAATATTTTGTGAGTTATCCGTTGCAAACACTTTTATCCGTAAGTATTCTATAAATAACCGATTAAAGATAATAACAAAATCATGCAAGGAAAGATAATTCATACCGACTGCTAATGAGATAACTTAGTCGACCGGTATGGGGGACGTCCACGGAGCATCTTGGACCGCCGCCGCCCCTCAACACCATTTCTGTAGGACCGTCGACGTCGTCTCCGTCTTCAGGAAGACATTCAAGCCGGGCCTCCACCTCACGCAAAATCATGCCGTTTAACGGCTACTTTAAAAAAAATATTAATTTTTACTAGTTTTTGTAGATTTTTACTAGTTTAGCGTTTATTTCAGTGTTTAAGTTTTAATAAAAATAATAAAAATGAATATATATGTATTTTTTAAGTAATTGTGAAAAACCCACAAAGACTAGCAAAAATGAATAAATTTGTATTTTGTTAAGTTTTAGTAAAAATAAGGGTAAAAAAAGTCATTATATATATCTTGCTTTTAATAAAATAAATCAAAATGGGTAAATTTGCAATTATATTAGTTAAGGAATGGGATATATGCAACTTTAATAGTTAAGAAAGGGGATATATGCAATTTTAATTTTAAGTTGAGTAAATACGCAATTAAGCTGTTTTTTTAAGGGGAAATATGCAGTTGTTCCAAAAACTAAACCATAAAGCTACCCAAAACAAAAACAAAAAACTAAAAAATCTTAAAAAATCTAAAAAAACACACATCACTAATATCTCTCTCTAATTTCCAATCTCTCACAAAAAAAATCCACTTAACAATCCATTACCGTAGAAGCCAAAAAATCCCAACCTTTTTGGTAGGGCTGCTAAACGGGTCGTGTTCGCGGGTTGGCTGGTTCAACCCGACCCGAACCCGAAAATCGTATCATACATAAGAACCCGAACACGACCCGAAGTTTCGTGGGTTGACCCGAACACGACCCGTTCAACCCGAATTTTTTTATTTTTTTCTGAAATTAATATATTAAAATTAAAATTTACTTAAAAACACAAATGTATATAATAATATCATATTTAAATTATAAAATCTATGTTAATTTCTCTTTTTAAGTTATAATCATTGCATAAAATACACACCCCATTTAATTTATGACATAAAATATATTGTAAAAAAAATATAATATAGTATAAGGTAAAGGATCAAATAAAAATAATATTAACGTACGAAACGTACGCATTGAGGGAAAAAGGAAAAAGTGGCGGTGTCATTTTGGTAATTATCAGCAACTTCAAAATTACTGGTGAAAAAGCAAAAAGTGTCTTGTAGAGTAATTTTGAGCATCTGTAGAGTAATTTTGGGAAATGTAGGGTAATTATCAAATTACTCTAGTAGAGTAATTTTGACTTCTGTAGAGTAATTTTGGAAAATGTCTTGTAGAGTAATTTTGTTAGCATTTAGTTATGGGGTGTAGCTTTATGGTTTAGTTTTAGCTTTTAGTTGTGTGTGTGTGTGTGGTGTGGGGGGGGGGGGGGGGGTTAGTGTAATTTTGATAATTACCCTACACGACCAAAATTACTCTACATGAACATTTACAAAACTACTCTACAGAAGCTCAAAATTACTCTACTAGAGTAATTTTGAAGTTGCTGATAATTACCAAAACGACACCGCCACTTTTTTGACTTTTCTTTCAATTCGTACGTTTCGTACGTTTATTTTATTTTTACGGGAACTTAACTCTATAGTATAAATGTGTTAAACGGGTCAACCCGCCAACCCGACCAGGTTGACCCGGACCCGAACCCGACCCGTTAACCTAAACGGATTCGCGGGTTCAACCTGAAACTGACCCGAACCCGTTTAGACTAAACCTAAACCCGGGAATTTCGTGTTAGGTTCGTGTCGGGTTTTCAGGTTGTGTCAGAAATTCACGCCCCTACTTTTTGGTTCATTGTTGTTCTCATACTAGCTTCTGATCTTGAGGGCCACCAGTTGACTGTAACTCCGGCACCTCCGCCGGATGAACGTGAAATTCGTGGGTTAGCCTACCAACAAACCCAGAACTCCTTGTAATCGTTTTACATGAATCATGTCGAATCAAACCCGCATAAAAATAAGAATGGATGAACACACTTACCGGTCTATCGAAGCAATAAAACCGAAATGCAAACAAGAGAGGGTGACTGTGGTGGTGGTTGATGGTCACGGTACAACAAGGTGCTTCAGATCCGGAGGTGGTGGTGTGTGGAGGAGGGAAATGGAGTTGCAGGTTGTGATGATTTCATCGGCAGTGGTGTCGTGGATTTTTGGTGAGACTTGAGAGAGTGGGTTTTTAAACAAGGAGATGAAAATCACAGACATCTACAAGGGATTACGTGACTTTTAAGTGTTGCAGGTGTACTAGATTAAAAAATCAAGCCAACATCATGCGCATGTGCTTCTAAAAAACTCATGTACATGTAATTTATCTCTTGCACCTGAATTCCTCGTTTCATGCTTTATTGTTATTTTCAAGAATTCGTGTCTTTAGATACTGAGGGCATAAGTTAACGGCAATTTGTGGTAGGGACCAAAAGTGATGTGAATTGACAACCACATGTGAAATTCGTATGCGAATTTTGTATGGTACAAAACCTACCAATTCGAAATTCGTGTTATTTTGGGCGAATTCTGTGACTATGTACAAAACACAAACTTAATTGTAAAACACTCACCTCATCAAACTTTACGGGTGAAAGGCAGCGCCTTATGTTAGTACCCTGCTTCTTCGTTACTAGTTCTCCATATTCTCTCTTTTCAGCCTCACTCATCTTATTCCACATTTCTCGTCGTTGCTCGGCTGTAAATTTATTTTTGTTCTCTTTCCTGAAATTTGTTCAGAAACAATATGAAGTGGAAAATGAGGCCACAAGAATAGTTAAATCGATATGAACATCACAATTCACAAGTATGCAAATGTAAAATATGCACTAGTATAACATACAAATTGAAATTTTAAATGGGATAAACAAACTTGAAAACATACTTACGTGAAATTGTTCTACCGGTGGCGGTTATTTTTCTTCTCCATTTGCGATTTCGGTTAACAAACTTGAATTATCCACCAATTTAACCGATTAGAATCTAGGGTTTATGTTCTTGATTTGGGGATCTAGGGTTTATATTCTTGATTTGGGGATAATCAGATCTAGTGTTTAAAATTTCAACTTTTCATTTCTTATTGTTTTCCATTAAATTTATTTTCTTTTCTACTAAACAAAACAGGGGATGGCAATGGGTCGGGTATTGGTGATCCCATGCCCATACCCGGTTATAAAATCGTGTCCCATACCCGTCGGGTATCGGGTATACCCACGGATTTCGGGTATACCCGTTAGTTTGTTAAAAGATATACGTTGGGATTTTCAAATACATTTTTTACTATTATAATTATTATATAATTTTATTTATATAACAACTATTATAAATTAAAAATGTACATTACATACATATAAGTTTTATCATAAATTAATGATAACACTTATACACTTATATGTATAGTGGGAGAACCCGCGCTATGCGGCGGAAAAAAAAGATGATTTTTAACAATTTTTTTTTTAAATATAGATAGAAAGAAGTACTACTCAAAGAAAATTTTGCATAAGTAAAAACAAAACCTAGAGTGAGCTTCAATCTAGGCTCGAATTAATTTGAGTCCGACTCGGTTCAAGGTTTTAGCGAGTCCATCTTAATTTGCTCATAAGTGACTCGACTCGTTACATCCTAAAATCGAAACTTATGTGTCACAAAAATATGTTGAAGCTAATTTTTTTATGTTCTCTTTTTTTATATTTAAAGATAACTTTTAAAAGTTAGAAATATTAAAAGTGAACTCTAATGTGTGGGATATAATAGTTAATATAAATCTGTACTGATAAAAGTGAACTCTAATTTGTGGGATATAATAGTTAATATAAATCCATACTGAGAATCATGATTCGTAATTACATTAGCATACACTCCGTTGATTCAACAACATTGGTTGAGATGGGAATTTCCATTTTCGCCCATTATTACTGTTAGAAGATAGGGTAAATTACACTTTTCGTTCTTTATGTTTGTACTGAATTGCAACGGATAGCCTTTAACTTCAATAATTACAGTCACAGTCCTTTAATATTTCTACTAATTCAAGTTGCATGAATATAATTTTATAAGTTGTAACAAAAATATAACTTTTATATTGTTACATCAAGTTGTTATTGACCGAGGGTGTTAAGTGTACAGTTTTGATACTTTTGGACTGAAGAGTTATCTGGTGAAAGTATGTAGCTAAACAGAACATGGCCCAAATGGTTTAATTTTTGAACCTGTTAAACGAGTTGATTATAAAACTATGGTTAGTGCGCACAACCTGACCCGATGCGGGCTGGCCCGTTTTGAGTGGTACCAAAATGGCCCGTTTCAATCGAGAATAGTTTTGACCCATTACTCAAAATACCCATCATGCTACTTCAACATAAAAGATTTGTTTTTTGAGTTACCGCATTCACAGAGGCCTCAGCGGGCGCTTTGATGGAAACCAATGAAGATTCAATGATGTGATGATATCCTTGTTCAGGAGCCATAAGATGTGGTTGATATCCATCAGCTTGGGTGATCAGTTTCTTGATATTTTCTATTGATAATTTCATGTCAAAGTGTAAATTCTTGAGAGCAGGTACGCACCATATACTCAATATCTTGCACAATCCCTTCAAATTTTGTAAGGCTAGGAAGATCAACTAAAGTCAAGTTGACCACTGTGAGGGAAAAAATTTCATCAAAATTCTTTCTAAATTATATGTAGGCCTATGTTAGATTGGTAGGTAAAGATATATTGCAACAGTGTTGAATTTTTTTTTTTTTTCAAAATTTACAATTTGGAGAATACTTGTAACATGGATCAGGACACTTGAAATTTTGTTTGGTTTGAACAATCAGACTCAGCCTCATCTGAAATCTCTTTTCTCACAACAACTACATATTTCAGAATCACCAACATTATATCA
Source organism: Helianthus tuberosus (assembly GCA_030545235.1). Classification (NCBI taxonomy): domain Eukaryota; kingdom Viridiplantae; phylum Streptophyta; class Magnoliopsida; order Asterales; family Asteraceae; genus Helianthus; species Helianthus tuberosus. Next base: position 174,845,148 of record CM060363.1, read on the forward strand.
CCACTTCTGAAACAAAGCAAAGGGACATACAAATGATGAACATATAAGATGATGGTGGAAATTCAATCCATTTGCTTATAAATGGGTTGATTTAGGTGATGTTTAAAACTATATGCATACAACCTCCTAAATCATTGTATTCAAAGATTTAGAAAACCTAAACAAACCCATTTCATCCATCACAAAAATAACCTGCTATAACCCATACCCATTTTGACCCATTACCAGTCTAATAAAAGATAATGGTCGTTGTTTATGAAGTAAGCTTATACCGAAATCATAAAACTTTTGTGATGGAAGGTGCATGAATTCTGAATATTCTTTGTGCAGGAATTCGGTAAGAAGTCGTTGCCAACAACATTTACCAAAGAATGAAGATATCCCTGAACTCTGCTAGTATTAAACAACAAAGGGTAAATTACACTTTTCGTCCTTTATGTTTATATCAGATTGCAATGGATGACCTTTAACTTCAATAATTATAGCCATAGTCCTTTATTTGACAAACTAATTACACCTTTCGTCCTTTACCACTAACCATGTTAAAATTTTTAGTTAAGACTGATCAGTTAAGGGTAACTTAGTCATTTTAGCAACTTAATTAAAAATAGTGTTATAAAAAAAGTCAACAAAAAATATCCCCTCATCAAGTCAACACCCTCTTTATCCTTGACTTGTAACCTAAAGCTTCACCAGTCACCACTGCCACTCCGGCCACCGTCCAACCACCATCCGGCCACAACCCTAGCCATCATCCAGCCACCACTAAAATCGACAAGAAATCCGTGCCGTATTTAGGGTTTATTCGTGGCTGATGGTCAAATATGAGAGTGTTCTTCAGATCTAAGGGTTTCCAGGGTGTTTAGATTGGATTTCAGATCTGAGGTTTCAGATGTTTAGGTTTTCAGAGGGTGGCCGGTGGTCGAATATGAGAGAAAGAGGTAGTGAGACTTTGTGTGTGTGTTTATAGAGAGAGAGGGGTCGGCGATCAGTGAGTGAGGTTGAGGGTGGCCGACGGTCTTTTTTTGTGGTTCTTGGTTTTGGTTGAGCAGAGAAGAGAGAAAGTGAGTAGACAGGAGAGAGAGGATATGGTAAGAACATTGTTTGTTATTTATATATGTAATAATTTATCTTTTTAATTTTTTTTAAATAAATGAGTAAAATTACCGATCTACCCTTATGTGCAACTCACATGACAAGACTTAACTGAAAAGTTTGTCATGGTTAGTGCTAAAGGACTAAAGGTGCAACGAGTTTGTCAAATAAAGGATTGTCACTGTAATTATTAAAGTTAAAGGGTATCCATTGCAATCCGATACAAACATAAAGGACGAAAAGTGTAATTTACCCAACAACAAATTAAGTCAATCTCACCATCCTATAAAAAAATCTTTAATGGATAATACCTATAATTTATCATATAAAGAACAGATTCCACTTCCTAAATATAAACATTTAAATAAATGAAAGACGGTTTTTGATTATCGTTCAAACCTAACTCAAAAGATTAATCTCTAGTTTCATAAGCAAAGATTTTAAATACGAACATTAAAATTAAAAAAATAGTCTTTTTCTTTCTCTTTTTGAAAGGTGATTCTACTAACATAGGCGCATGGATTTATTTCAATAGAAAGCAATAATCTTTTATCTATATTATGCATCAAAGAGCAAAATTAAAGATGTAAATTTGGGTATGTGATGAAATTAACAAAAAAGAAAAGGAAAACAAAAGAATGAATGATGGAATAAACTGACCACCAACAACATCAATGGAGGGCAAAGAGTCCCAAAGAGTAGGCAATGAAGTTGCTTTACCATGATCACGTAATGTTGTACCTGCTCTTTGCATTTTTCTAGTAAACTGATCAAATTCTTCATTGAAATTTAGAGAAAGATATTGCAGGCATTTTGTGTTCAACAAGACTCCTCCCATCCTCCCATTACGTTCTTGAATTGAATGTAGGCGAAATTGATATTCACGTCACCTTCATGAATTGATTTTCACATTTATAACTCATAACTCAGGCCACTACCATTTTAATAGTTCATAGTGGCATTAAAGTACTTAATTAATGGGCTTGTAAGTTACGGAAGAACATAAGTCTTTGATTCTTGAATTGCGAAACAGTCGTATATTTTAATATTTTATCTTATCTCTAGTAGTATGAAGTGAAGAGGAATAGGAATGGAAGAAAATGAAAAAAAAAATGTTTGGCATTTGAACATGACTCTTCATATGCCATTTAAAATTTGATGACAATTTACTTTTCTAGCCATCTTTTCTAAAATACCCTTAAAGTGTCTTAAATTTTTGGAAAATGTGCAAGTTTACCTCCTCTAAAAAACTTGGCTCTCTTGTACATGTTGCTTGAATATATGTACACAATGTAAAATTACTATAAGGGTAGAAAACCTAGTTTGCTTAATAAGGTAGTATAGATATAATTCACAACATACGAAATATAAATACTATTATCAAATATGTATACTTAAAGAAAATTTATATTTATAAACATATTAAAATAAATCACTAATGAACAAGGGTTATTGGCAAATAAAAATATAAATTAAAAAATTCGGGTATATGATCGGGTAAACTGGTGTGTGGTTTCGGGTAATCGGGTCAGGTATCACCTAATCCCATACCATACCATACCATACCCGACCCATACCCGCGAAATTTTTTAAAACTAATCCCATACCCGGCCCAATACCAATCGGGTATCGGGTATACCCGTCCCATTTGTATCGGGTTTCGGGTATACCCGTCGGGCTCGAGTATTTTTGCCATCCAACACGAAATCCAACACGAATGAAGTACGGTATGAGCACCTACTTCTAAATGTTGTGGCATCACCATTTTGGTCATAGTATCTAACCTAAAAGAGTATGCCAGAGTTAGTTGTGGCATCACTCTTTTGGTCATAATATGTAACCTTAAGGATTATCTGACACCTTTTACCGTTAGTAGGTGCTCGTCCCTCTGACACCTACAAGCTTTAGTAGGTTCTTCCCTCATGGACCCCTTCTACCTTTAGTAGATGCTTCCCCCTACGACACCTACTATCCTTAGTACGTCACCTACAACCCTTAGTAGGTGCTCGTCCTCTATGACACCTACTATCGTTAGTAGGTGCTTCCCTCATGGATCCCTTCTACCCTTAGTAGGTGTTTCCCCCCTACGATCCCTACTAACTATCCTTAGTAGGTGACTCCTTTGCTTCCACCTTCGGCTCTCTATGACACCTACTATCATTAGTAAGTGCTTCCCCTATGCTTCCAGCTTCGACTCCCTATGACACCTACTATCGTTAGTAGGTGCTTCCCCCCTAAGGTGCTACCCCTTTGCTACCACCTTCGACTAAGCTGGGATCGTTTCCGGACAACGGCTACTAGTTGAGATTATTAAAATCCATTATTCCTAATTGTAAAATAAGCAATGTTATAATTTAATGCATTAGATTGATTTAAAAATATAATAAAAAAAACAATTTTGATTAAAACGATTTTTTGGGGATGATATAGTATTGACTCATGACTTGATGATATGGTGTTGACTCATGACTTTCTTGGGAAGCGTTTATTAGACCGGTGTACTACACAGGGTTAGGTACAAAAAATAATACAATAAAAACATTATAATAAAAATTACATATTACATATTACATTATTTGCAATAATAAAAAACTAAAAATTAGTGTTACATTTATAAATCAATTAATACAAATATACAAATTATAAATGTTTGAAAACCTTTTTGTAAACGTCATTGGATGTCCTACTCAAAATATTACCATTTTTATCAACAATTAACAATTTAACTCCATCTTTACTTTTGACTCAAAAAGAAACCTCGTACAAACCATGTGAAAACTCTCTGAATAATGATTGTCCTTAAATTTTATTTAGTGTAATCACGAAACGTACAGTGAGAGAAAGTTGTATTTTTTCATCTTGTGTATTACATGGGGCTGAATAAATAATACAATATGAAATGAAAACGTATACGCATTTATTGAGTTTTTTAAAATTGTTTTTTTTCGAAGTCATACGTTTTTTATATAATTTTAACATATTATTAAATTAAATAGTAAATTTGTTAAGGAGGGTGCCACATTTGAAATCACAAAGCTGAGTAGCACCCGCACCAATGGCTTCAAGTTATCTCTTTTCATTTCCACCCCTTTCTCCAACATGAACAGCTCGGAGAGCATTATATTTTCCTCAGCTATCTTCTTTGGATCAATGAAATAATCATTTTCGTCTACCAACTTGTAGAAAATGCCCGGTTTCGAATCAAACTTGGCTGCTTGTCTCAAAGTGGCTAAAGACAAGGTAGCCGACTTTTTGTTGCATGTTCCTGTAAGAGTGACGGTCTTCGGCGGGTTGCTTCCATCATCTTTCTTCAATGTACTCAGCCACTCCATAATGCTTTTAACATAAATCTCTCCTTTTGCATTACCCCCGAAATCAATCACCGCCTCCCAACCAAGCGCGGTAAACTTTTCATGGAAACCCAAAGCTCTGAAATCTAGTCTATAGACCGCCTTCTCAAAACACATATTTTCTTTGATAGACTGGTCATCCCCTATCTAAGGTTAGGGTTTCTTTCCTATAGATCTTACCGGGTCAATTGAACTGCTGAAATGCCTATAGTGACCAAGTAAAAACTGCATTACCTAATTGAGTGCATAAAAACCAGGCCAATTGACTCTATATAATCTTTCCATTTTCTCTGTATCTCATTTGGATTCACCCAATTGATGAAAAGTTTATTTGGATATATATGTAACTTCATCAATGAAAAGTTTACCGTGCTCGGTTTCTATGTTATTTTTCAATAATTAGGCCCCTTCAATGGGAAGGAGAACAACCCAAGAACCTACCATAGTAACTAAAATACCATCTGATGAACCAAATGGAGAAACTAATGGCGAGTTTCTTGGGCCTTAACCTCAGCTTAAAGAGTTACATCCTCACCAGCCTTTAATGAAGTTTCCCCTGATGCATTTGGGAGGGTAGCTAAACATTTTACTACGGCCGGCCCGAAGGGTGTGCTGGATGGGCGACGGCTCAGGGCCCAAACCCATCGGGGGCCCAAATTTTTTTGTTTATGTATTAGTTTTACACTTTAAAGTTAGAATATATACATAATGAATCAGAAAAAATACCTTCCCGAAGCACTTGGTTTGGTGGTTTGAAAGTCACTTTAATAATAAGAAGACACAGGTTCTAATCTCGGCGTTCTCAGTTTTGTTTTTCTTTTTGTTTCTTATCTATTTATTAAATGCAAATGACATTAATTGCCTAATTTTGTCAAGTTACATTAAATGATTGGTGTTGATTCAATTGACATTAATTCATTTTCATATGTTTAAATATTTTTTATATATATTCTTTTTAAAAATTTATATTTAAGGTGCCCGTATTTTCTGTTCGCATAGGGCCTAAAGATTTTCGAATATTTTCGGAGACGACCCTGCCTTTTACTGATATTCGTGTGCTAAACAGAGATGTAAGTAATGTCTTGGTTATTTGTTCTTAATGGAACTTTTTAACTAGATAGGGTGAATTAAAGTTTTCTTTACTTTGTATTACCCTGATGGTGAATCTGTTAAGGACCTGACAATGGAGCTTATTGAAAATGTATGTTATCTTATTTCAAGTCAACAATATCCGTTGTATGGAAATCTTCATCATTATGGCTGTTTTAATAGTAGATTGTTGTCAAAATAATTTTCTTGTCCATACTGTGATTAGGAAACTGACCATTTTGATAACCCTGGTGGTTTATAAATTGGTGTTAACTGAAACATGCACAGTTAACCAGGAACTTACGCTATGTGAATACACTAATGTCTATCTCGCAACGCGCGTAATCGAAACACCTAGTTTCAATTTGTTATTGTTTTTTTTTATAAAAATTGCGTAAAATCTAATAATAACTACATATAATTTTCAGCTGTAAAGGCTATTTTAATATATTAACTAGTCAAAATTTGCATGATAAATTATCACGATCACTCGTAGAATTGCGTTTACAGAGAAAGTTATGGGTTTGTAATCTAGTGGCATCGGTAGTTTGTATACAGAGAAAGTTATGGGTCCACATTGTAATATGGTGATATTGGTGATTGTGTCCCACAAATATGTTATGCCATAATGGGTTCAAATTGCCAATTATCTCTAAATTAAGTGGTAGAAGGCTTGTATTTTTTCTTGAGAGATTCAAGTTCAACTCCCATTTGGTGCAGAGTGAGGCATTTGTGGGCAATGATAGGAGACACAGGGAAACATGGGTTCGATCCTTAAGCCAAGCAGGTTTTACCGGTAATTTCACCGCCATGCCTACGGGCGGGTGGGTTACTGAGTTTTCCCCGGAATTGTGGTGAACTCGGGTTACTCCGTTTGGTCCAGTGGGTACCCTGTGCTCGGGATTGATTCTGTTGGTCATTAAAAAACAATAATGGGTTCAAATTGGTATGTGGTATTTGAAAGTAAAAAATTGTTGGTTAATTAAAACTTAAAGATATTTCTTAAACTTGAAAGTTCAATCAGTACTATTTTATCATTTTCAAATATATATAGGATTAGGGTAAAATGAAACCTATACGAGTTATTAAGGTCTAGTTCAAGAGTGAATTTCAATTTAAGGTATTTAGATTATGATTCTTGGACAGGGTTTTTTTTATTTGTTGGGCTCACTCACAGAATATCACTTATTTACTATCAACCAGAGACTTTAAATGGACTCGGGCCTCAACAAGACCATAAGATATTAACATGAGTACCATTACGGTGGAAGTGGTCTCGATGGTGATGTTGGGTAGTACCTTGTCTTCGCAAGCCCATGATCAAGCTCCAGACATTAACAACCCGTTAAAATATCCTTGAGTGAGAGCCCTAATAATATTCCAACGAACGAATCAGTTAAAGTGTATGATGTATCAAGGATAGAGAGGTGGAATGTACGTACAATAAGAATGTTGGATATATTCATTAGACGAGGAAAGAGAAAGAGAAATGCGAATAATCTGGTGCAGGGGCGGACTTACTTGCAAGGGTGGACGGGCACCCCCAAGAAAAAAATTTAGTGTTAAATACGAGTGAAAAATCCCGGACGCCCCCAATAAAATTTTGTAATCTCACTCCTTAAAACTACTAAAACCCAAAACCAAGCCCAATGACAAAATAAGAAACATAAGTTGGAGTTTGCCATGGCTGCAATTTAGATATGGGATGGTTTAGAGAGAGATTCGGAATTTAGGGGTTTTGTGGGCCCTCTATTTTATGTTGTTAATCTTTTTAAATTGTTTTATTTTAATTTAGGGGTAATCTAGTCATTTCATATACACTTAACTAACAAATCTAACATAGGTTAGTGATAAGGACCACCCGAGTGTAAAAATTGCAACCACTGAGACCAACTCTGTAATTATTGAAGCCTTGGGACCAAGTCTGTAATATCTAAAAACCACAGAGACCAACCAGGCATTTAACTCAAAAAGAAAATAGTTATAAAATGGTATCTTAAATGCCTACAACCTACTTCAAATTGCCATCACCTGACCACATCCAACCAATGTACACGGAATTCTTCAAAATAACAATTAACCCAATTATGGGTGTTCAAAACTATCTGTATCCGAAAATCCGATCCGAATTATCCGATATCCGAATCCGAAATATCCGAAAATCGTTGCATGCTAGTTATTTATTGTTAATGTATTACATGGCGGCTAGGAGAGAGAGGAAGAGGAAGATGATTGTGTGTGAACAAGAGATGCAATAACATACTCCGATATAAAACAAGAGATACCATATCAATCATAATATAAAACAAGAGATATCATGGCAGTATACATAGCGATATATATAGTCACATCTCATAGTCATGTATAAAAAAAAGTACAAAATCATGCTTTCACATACACTTGGAGTGAAACATGCAAAAAGTATAACTATATCAAGAAACCGCAACCTGTGATGAAGTTAAGGAAATGTTGTCACGTTTAAAGGTAAGTTCAAGTTTGAATGATGCTTATGTTGACAAAACTACACATTAGGAATCACATTATACCAGTCACATTTAGAGTTAAATGCCTCGTTGGTCTCTGTGGTTTGTAGATATTACAGACTTGGTCCCAAGGCTTCAATAATTACAGAGTTCGTCCCAGTGGTTGGTTTGGTGGTAGGGTTTTTTAAGGGAGAGATGGAGAAACGATGAAGAAGATGAGGGTGTGTGCATCTTTATATTTTATATTTTTTTAAACCGTTCAGGGACAATCTAGTCATTTCGCACTCACTTAACACATGGTGTAATGAAAGAGATGGTGGGTTAAGTTTAATTAAGTTTGGGTATTTTAACATTTAACTCCCTCTATCTTTCACTACTTTACATATGGTTCCCAAACTTGTAAATTTGTATATAAAAAGTATAAAGTTAACTATATATTTATATAATTTTGTAAAAGTATACATAAAAAGTCCAATCCTATTAATCCCGATTAATCCCTAGACGGTGCCTCACCGTCCGACTAACGCCTAGCAATCTCTACAACACTCCACACAGGTAAAGAACTACTACATTTAACAAGAAAAGCAAAAACCAAAGCATACAATACACTATAAAACACCAAATCGCATACTTTGTAAGCACAATTTTAACCCATCTGCTCACTTTTTATGCAAATAAAAGGCGCGAAGGGATTGAACTAAAATCAAACCACATAAGTTGTGTAACATCCCATGGGTTTACTATATCATTCGAAAACCGTGTACCTCTAAACGTCGATAAATCTCTATTAGTAAATTTAATGTGACGATACGCAATGTGCACATATCTTTAAGTTGCATATTCTTCTGAAACAAATGATGATGACTTATCGGTTACCATAGCAATATCGTGTTCATGTACAACGTCATCTTCCATTTTTGGTTGTTTGTAGTCTTTTGGAAGCGGGTTACAGTTGATTGTATACCAAACTGGTCTTTCTTCTTGGAACAACCTGAAAAGACGATAATACCCTCTACGTGTTACAACATGAAAAAGTGTAAAAAAAAAAAGAAATAACTGAATGAGATGGACACTTACGGGTGCTTGCAAAGTGTTGGGCATTGGATTGTGAGAGCGTATTTGCATGTTGATAATTCAGTTATAGAACTAATCATCGCTCTAGGTTCCGAACAAACAAATCTTACCTGCAAATCACATAAACAAAACTTTTTCTTAAGGTCTAGTGAAATTTATATGAGAAATGAGTGAAAAAGTTGGAGCCCGTCAAACCTCGGTTTCTCGAGGCTCGTTTGTAAGATCACAAGTAGTTCCATTTGTGTATTGATGCGCATGATACCTGCATTGATCATATAATTTTTTTTAAAAAGAATTATGTTTCTGTATATAAATATATTAGAAGCAGCCATTCGACACATTTATATTACATGACTCAATCTGACAGCAGTTACCTTTGTGATGCATCTTTAGAGCGGGGATCTTTCAAAGTTGATATGTCAGAAAGGTTACGGTTATAAGCAGCTGTAGCTTCAGCATCATATTCACCCAATACAAACTCTTGAACAACCTGAAAATGTGTCCAAAAATACTTTAAGAAAATGGGTCGATTCAGGTTATGTTTTATCTCTAACAGGCTAAACCGGTGAAATCAGAAAAAAAAAGAAAAAAAAAAAGAAAAAGAAAGTGAGCTAAAGAGGAAAGGGGGTAAAAGACACCCGAAGTGTATTTTCAATGCAGAAACCTCCAAATAATTTAATTAAAAAATAGATTATTATTAAAATAGTATAGACTTTGTGATTATATTTGACAAACTAATTATCTACAAAAGATCTATATATAGTACGGATCCTAAGAGAAACACATGCTAATTGAGATCCGTGAGAACGATTCTAGACCACACATTTTCTCTAAGCCAAAAAAACAATTTTTTTTTACTTCTAATCGCACGTTTTAAGAGTTTTTATATATATATACACATGTGTATAGTGTCAAATTTTTTAATTATACATATGTGTATACACACGTATATACATATATGTAAACGATTGACAATATACACGTGTAAATATAAAAAAAACCTAAAAGAAAAGGCTGCGAGTTTCATAAAAAAATGCAATTTTTTCGCACTTTTTTTGCATTTTTGCTTAGGAAAAATGTGTGGTCCAGAGTTGTTCTCACAGTTCTCAATTACCCTAGTGATTTTCACACGATCCTAACCTATATATATATATATATATAGAGAGAGAGAGAGAGAGAGAGAGAGAGAGAGACAAAACTCATCCCCAAAATTACAAGTTTTTACACAGATTGATTTTGACCCGTATCCCAACCCGTCTGACCCACCATATATCAACCTCTATAACGTATACATCTTGATTCATACCTTGTCATCCTCCACATGAATTTGACGCAGCTTCTTGTTATAACAAAATTCATACGACCACCAGCCCTCTTGCTGCAAAAAGAAAAAAAAAACATCCCCAACAATTAAGTGCGTTCATTTTATTTATTTTGCCATTTTTCTCATTTTATCATATAACATGATCCACAATTAATTTGATGATTTTTTTTTTAGTTTTTGGTGAAGGATCTAACCCTGATAAAGCATTGGTCTTGAAGTGCTTCAAGTAGTTCATCTGGTGTCTTTAATTTAGTTCGTTTTTCAGTTTCCAAAATTAAACTTGTTGTATTTTCATGTATGGCTGGCTTCTCAGTCTTGGTTTTCTCCACTTTAGGCAAGAAACAAAGAAATTTATCGCCGTTTTTCTTTGGCATGACCACCGATTCTTGATCATCATCCTGCATAACAAATAATTCACATATATGTTATGTACTAATGTCAGCTTGGGACAGTTAGGTGGGTTGAGTAACGGGTCAGTACAGTTTCAGGTCAAACTTGCAGTTTTTACTGACGGTTCAAACGGTATGGGCCAGCCCATCTACACCTTATTGTTCAAATTTATACATAATAAATCTATTAATTAAATAACAATATTTATAAAAACTTTATTGCTAAAATAATTGTTGAAATCTTTAATAAAGAGATTTAGAAGTTTTATGCATTTACTTTGGGCAACTTTCAACGTGTTTGACCCATGTTCACCAATTTGACCCAAAAGTTGACCCATTGGAGATAAAATACAACCCATATCAACACATTTTACACGGTTGAAAAATAGGGATGAGCTCGGTACAGGACCGGTACCGGTATCGAAAGTACCGCGTCCCGAAAAACGGGTACCGGTACCGAAAATAATTAGTACGGCACGATACCGGTAACTGAAGGTATATCAACCAAAAAACCGGTACCGGTCCCGAAAAATTAAAAACATGGGTACCAATACCGGTACCAAAAATGATTGGTATGGTACCGGTACCAAATGTTCACTTACAGGAATAAATGGTGAATCTTCTGTGTGGAACTCAATGTCATATTTTGGTTCTCGAGAGCTACGACTTAAGCCACCTGATAATTAATTTATAAACATTCAAAATCCATATCAAGTGACTTATGACCAAGTCATCGGTCATAAGTTATACACTACTAGTGTCCCTAAAGATAACAGAAAGCTTTATCAAACCATTGGTTTAGTTCGTGGGTCATTAATTTTGGTAATGGCAGTAATGGGTTGGTAGTTACTTCCTTTGTTTCCTTGTATGTTAATGTTTTGGATATGAAATGAATATAAATTGAGTCTCGTTATCTTCTGATCCTCCTTATCCTTCTTTTTCATCAAAATCCCGATTTGGTACATAACAATTTGTATCAGAGCTGGATCGATTTCGCCAATGGGTACCTGAAGCCTTGACATGACACGAGTCCCATTTCGATCAAGTTCTGCAGACCCACTCACCAAAGCTCAATCTATCGAGGTCTCCCATAGGCACAAAATAACTTCTCCTGGTGTCTGGACCCATGACGGTCCATCCTATAGAGCTCAACAATACCACCAACCGAGTCCATACTTCCAACCCATGACATGAGTCAATGTCCCATCTCAGTTCCCGACAGAAAGAGCCGCCGCAGTGGCTACTGTTCCCATCACCACTGGTGGACTATAGAAGGTCAAAACACCAGTTAAAAGGGCTCTGAAAATTCAGAGCGGGCAGAAAAGAAAATGACACCTTTCAAAAATGCCATCGAGGATTAGGAAACCAAGTTGCAGCTACCGTCGCATAATGTTAAGTCTTCGAAGTTGAGGTATGAAGCACCGATCGAAGGTGCCTACGATGATCCCGAATGGTGCCATTAATTGTTAGTGGTTTAGTTAATGGGTCATTAGGTTTAGTAATGTTTTAGATATGAAATGAAGGATTAGGATCAAATACAAAGGATCCTAATTGTAAGAAGTGTAAGAAGGATTTATAGAGTGACAAGTGTCCAATAACCTAAAAAAACCCACTACACAAAAAAACCCACTTAAAAAAAAAAAAAAAAAAAAAAAAAAACTTAAACATCAACCACCACCAACCCCCCCACCCCCCCCCCCCTACCCCCCACATCACCCACCCCCAAAAAAAAAAAAAAAAAAAATTTTTTTTTTTTTTTTTTTTTTTTTTTTTTGCCGAGGGGGTGGGGGTTTAGGTTTTTGGGTGGTGGTGGGGGTGGGGGTGGGTGTTTAGTTTTTTTTATATATTTTTTTTAGGTTTTTGGGGGGTGGGGGGATGGGGGGGGGGGGGGGGGTTAGGTTTTTTTAGGTTTTTGGAGGGTGGGGGGGTGGGGGGGGGGGGTTAGGTTTTTTGAGGGTTTTTTTGGTGAGGTATAGTTTTTTTTTTTGTTTTTTTTGCGGGGGGGGGGGGGGGGGGGGGGGTGGGGGGTTTAGGTTTTTGGGTGGGTGGGTGGGTGGGGGGGGGGGGTTTAGGTTTTTGGGTGGGTGGGTGGGTGGGGTTTAGGTTTTTGGGTGGGGGGGGGGGGGGGTGGGTGTTTAGGTTTTTGGTGGTGATGTAGTGGGTTTAGTTTTAGGTTATTGGACACTTGTCACTCTATAAATCCTTCTTACACTTCTTACAATAAGAAGCCTTTGTAGAATAACTTGACCCATGAAATGAATATGTATTCACCCTAATCATCCCCTTATTCTCCTTATCCTTCTTTTTCTCCAAAATTTACATTTCCGGCTTACCAGCTTATCAACTTATGTCTAATTCAACCACATAAACTTAAGTCGATAAGCTCAAAAGCCGGAAAAAAATGAGTTTTTCACCTTTTCAAAATCTCAATAAACCCAACATCCTTTCTCATCATACACAATATATACTCCTCAATCAAATCACTCAACCAAACAACATTCCCAAAACCATCAATCATATACTCAATCATTAACCCTATAAATCCCAAACAATCCCTAACTTTAACCAATTAAACTTGTGCCTAACATCCTACAACAAATAGGTTAAAATTACAAGTTCATAAACCTCTTAATACCTACCCTCTGCACAAAATAACTATTTACCCAGTAAAAAAATCCAAAATTTTCACCATATACTTCAAAATTAATAACAAAAGAAACAAACACAATAAACTAATTGTTCATATAATACCCAAATTGAATTTGTTCTTTAGTTACCTGAATGAGTTGGGAAGATCTGATCGGCTACGACCTCGTAATTGAAGAAAATGGCGAAAAGAACCAAAACCCACGACAAAATGGAACCCATTTGTTACGTAAAAGTGTGTGGGTTGTTCACCAAGAACTTGGAAAGATGAAATTTTGAGAGAAAGTATTTGTTCAGTTGTTGTGATGGTTGAGGGGGCGGAGAGTCAAACAGTGATTTTAAAGGGGGTGAAATGAAAGTTAAAGAAATAAGTCATCTCAGCCAATTAAAAAGTGACATATCATTAGGAGAGTGTGACGTGTTGCTCATGGGCTTTTGATTCTATGGTTGACTTTTGGAAGCCAAACAAAAAATTGGATTTAACTATATTCTTTACATACCAAATATGATATTTTGTTTTTGTATATATCAATAAAACTATTTAATTATCTTTTTTTTTTAAAAAACAAATTTGGATCACTGACGGACCAATGAAGTATCATCGTGTCACCAACGAAACCACCCGATCATATCTATCTCCACTAGGCATAATGCATATACACCAATTCAGGAGGAAACCCAATAAATATAGGAAAACCCTCCTTGCGAGAATCGAACTCAGAACCTATTAGTCCTAAAGTCTTATCTCACCCCTAAGATGCCAGTAGGCTATAAAGCCATGGACAACTATTTAATTATCTTGATTATGTAATGTCGGACAAAAGAAAAGAAACTAATGCCTAAAAAGAATTATTAATTAAGCTTAAAGCAGTTTGATACGAGCTGGTTAAGATTTATAGGACTCAAATTAAAAAAGTGTTTTTTTAATAAAAGTAATTATTCACTTATTACTTTTTCAAAATGAGTTTTTAAAAAATTGTTTAGATTAAATTTTGTGGTGGGAAATAGTAAAATGACTAAAAGTGATACGGTAAATTTTCATATTTAATTGCTATTTTAAAGGTGAGTTTAGATTTGTAAATTTATATTCAAAAGGCCAAAAACCATTTAAAAGCCAAATTTTTGTGGCTTTTGAAAAACAACCTTTTATTCATTCTCAAAAAGCTAAAATAAACCGCACTTTTGTTAAAACTAAACATTTTTAAAAAAATCATTAAGTCATTTTCAAACTCAATCCCAAACATCCTCTAAATAGAAAATTAACAACTATGTGGAATTTCAAACTATGTAAAACATAGTTTGAGATTAAGAATCTTAAGGTTATATCTTTGAGAACTCATCGTATTCATTTTTTTAGTTTACATGTAACGTCAATAATTGTCAAACCGGTCTTTAGATTAATATCATCGGCGTGATAATGTAAACAAGTCTAGTGCTGATCTTCTCCAGTTTTCTCGAATAGTTTATTGCCAAACAAATTCCTGAAAACGAATCTTATAAGGGGAGGGGGGTGGTTCACTAGTGATAGATTTCTATCACTCACAAGCACCAATCAAGTTCCGCCATGTCATCAACCATTTTTTCATCACTCACAACCTTTTTTAGTCGGGGTGGTCATCACTCACCACCACACCCAACAATTTCCCCCAACCAACAATTACACTCACAAAACCAAACAATAACGCGTTGAAAAAATAACGGAAAATCGATTTCGTGAAAATATAACGCGTTGACATTTGTTGTCGGGGTGGGAGAATGGTTTCCATCACGCGTTATAGATCATTCCGTTATACAATAACGTAACCGCCCCGTTGGACCTAAGTTACTTTGCTCTAAACAAGTTTGATTATTTTACTATTTTAGGGTATTCAACAAATCATTTTCGTTATCCTTTTATAAGACATATCGGCAAAAGCATAGAAACGATTTGTTGGACTTCCATTACTTTTTCATATACAGAGCTAGAGTTGGTCTACTTAAGATTAAATATATTTAATCATGTAGCCATATAATATTTATATACTATATAGATCAAAATATATTATACCTATTATATAACAAGTTGGTAATTGTTGATGTACTATATTACCCTTACTAATTAATTAGGTTTTCTTTTAGGTGTATATACAATGAGATTGGTTAAATGTTACACAACTTATCAATTATCATAACATCAAAATCGTCCCCTCTACATCTCTCTCTCCATAATCACGAACTCAAACCCTAAAGTTCGGTATCTATAACAACCCTCAAAAATATCCTAAAACACTCTGTAAACGAAAAACCGAACTTGCGTAACGTTATTTTTATTGAAAAATAAATAAAATAAAATTTATATGCCTGTCGCGGGCCGTGACAGACTGAAGGGAAACCTCTCGCGGGGCGCGAGAGGTTTTAACTTGCCGGACACCCTTGAGGACACGTGTCGTACACGTGGCGGACCTATACTCGTGACCAGTCAACCCTAAGCCTAGCTAAGGGGCTCTCGCGGGCCGCGAAAGGCACAGCCTTAGGCTGTCGCGGGGCGCGAGAGAGTCAGAAAAATCGTATAAATAGAACAGCCAAGCCACAGTTCCAACTCGCTCAATCCCTTTCTTTCTCTCTATATTCTGAACGAAATAATACCCCAAAATCACAAAGCTCTGCCCCGTTGTAAGTGTTTTAACCCCTGATCACTGATTCGATACCCTGTCCGATCGATGTTGGACCCGGCAACGGATGCCAAGGCGCTGCCTGATAAAGGCTATGGTTTGTAAACTACGTTGGGGTTCTGTCTCATGACGTATTGATAAAGTTGAATTGGGTTATTATGCTAACACACGTGCATTGTATATTTTTAATAGGAACTCAAGAAAATTATCAGAAAATATTACAAGAAAGCCTGTAGTAAAACCTAAATTTACAAAGTGAGTCATTATCTCTTTTTATCAAACTGCTTTACAAAACCCTAAATGTTTTTCAGTTATACTTACAGTGATCGAGTCTTTGTATTCTACAAATTACTGTCGGTATTATGGGGTTTTGTATACATTGCTTGATAACCTTCATAATTGGACAATGAGTTAGCCAATGTGTGATATGACCATAGTCACAGATCCGTTGAGTGACAAGTACTTTGGAGAATTTGTTAGATACAAACACTGTAATCTCCATCTTGATACTGTAAAATATAACAAATGTGTCTTTTACAAAAATGGAATGTACTCGCCAGTATTTCTTGCTGATAAAATATTTTTAAAAGCATTTCAGGTAATTTGATTTGAAGCTATTAGAAGCTAGCCATGGAGCACTGAAGGCTTAAATAAAGTGGCTATAAATTACCTGAATAAAAGAAGAAGTTATATTTTCAGCAAACTGGGTTTATCCTTATAAATACATTATAAATTAAATATGGGTTTTAGCCCATTTGTTTAATATAAAAAGTTTGGTGTTTACAAACTTTGAAATTATTTCCTAATTACGGCCCTGATGATTTAATTCCGCTGCAAATTTAATAAACACCGATACCACCAGTTCAGGTTCGCGGTGCCCGCTCCTGGGGTGGGACCGGGGGCTGCGACAGAAGGTGGAATCAGAGCCAGGTTTAAGCCATTTAGGTGTTCTTTTAATGCCTAAATTTTTACTAGTATGTTAGGAAATTATATAACTTCTCTGTTATTCTGTGTAAATAAATCTTAATATCTATAGTATGATTTTATGTTATTTTGACAACTTTTTAGTTCACGGTATGAGTGATCAGAATACATCTGACACTTATCGTCACCTGTCCCACTCTCCAATGGATGAAGGACCATCTGATCTAGCATTTGGATACATAGCTGATTCCGAGGAACCTTTTGTTTTTAGAGCTAAATCCGAGGAAGCCTTTCCACCTAAGAAAAGAGGATGGTTTAATAATGTGAACGCGTTTTTGGATCGAATATAACTCCCGAACGATTGCGAAGAACACGTACGACGTGCGGAATCCGTGCACGTGTGTGGATCGAGCACAAGAACAAAATATAATGATGATTCGATTAGAGATTTGACAATGTTTACACCTTGAATCACCTTATTTGCTACTTTCTCTCTCTAGACCTTCAAAGCTCTCCAAAGATACAAAGTTGCAAAAGTTGTGAAATGAACTAAACAAGACCTATTTATAGGGTTCTCTAAAAGTAAGGCTCCTTGACTTAAATGCTCCATCCATCCGGATGAGAGATCCTCCATCCGTTCAGATGGACTATTCCATATATTCTTCATTCTAATATCTTGTCTTGTTCCATTTCCTGCTACGATGCTCGATTGACGGAAGTGATAGACATTATGCACTCACAGACTCCCCCTTGGATATTACTGCAGTCAATCACGTAGCTTTCTGTCTTCTCTCTCTCTCTCTGAGTCTTCACGAAGCTTTGACATCTTCAGCAATCACAGACTCCCTCTTCCAGCTCTTCTTGATTCTGCGTTCTGAATCAGCTCCCCCTTTCAGATGACTCTTTCTCCAGGCACCCCCTTTCATTAAGCTTCCGTGCTTTTCAGGATCGACACCTGGTTCTTCGATTACAAGCTCCCCCTTGCGTCGAGCTCGTCTTCAGACTC
The DNA here is from genome assembly GCA_030545235.1 of Helianthus tuberosus. Lineage (NCBI taxonomy): Eukaryota > Viridiplantae > Streptophyta > Magnoliopsida > Asterales > Asteraceae > Helianthus > Helianthus tuberosus. The sequence continues at coordinate 174,863,179 of CM060363.1, forward strand.
CCCCTTAGTCTCAGCTATCGGGATCGTAATCTGGATTACTATCTGCACAACTCAAACTATTTATAAGATATTTGACAATTTCAGTTCAAGATCGTAAAATCTAGCTCTAAACATTTAACATAGATAAGCTGGAGCATTTCAAATATGTGACTGCACAGGACATCGTTTGTCCACAGAAATCTGGATTTTACATCTAACAATGAAAGATTTTTGATTTTCCAGAATCGATGACCTGGCTCAAAATTATCAATTTAAATCTCCCAGAAATTACCCGACTCTACTCCCCCTATCACATATCTTCAAGTATTTGACAATATAAGTTCAAGATCGTACTCTGACTCTAAGCATCAAAATATGACAGTTAAAGTATCCAAAACTTTTATCAAATAATCATCCAAGTCCAACTTAATGACCTTGGAGATTTCACAAACTGTTTTTTATTTTCGTTTTAAGAATCTCAAGTTTCAAATTAATGAACTTGTTTATTTTCAGAAACATGTTCAGCTTACTTAGATTTTGAAATTCAACTTTCAGACATCGGCTGTCGAAACTAAAGTAGAAACATAATCTTTTTGTATTTTCTGAAACATAAAGCAGTAAATAGATATTTACAAACACTATTTTGTTTGAGTTTGTGTCAGAGGATCATATCAGTTTATGACAAATCACTAGCACCGTTGAGCTATAAACACTTTAAGTTTTAAACGATTCACTAAGATTGTCAGTATATTGATCCACTTAAATTTTCACACAAAGTTCAACTGATTCAAGATACGAGATTTAGTGTTTTAGGAACTTAACTTATTCGCATGTCCTACCCCAGAATATACTCTCGTATCAAGATTCCCTAAATTCAGTCTTACATGTGAATATACTATATTGATATATGTACTCTGGGTTAGTGCGAGACCTTGAGAGCTCTGGTATGAACTACCATTCAGTCAAAGAGATGAATGCTCGACTTTAGGTGTGTCCCACTTAGGGATCTTCTACAACTACACTTGATTTATATCTTTCGATATTTTCTCAATTTTTATGCAGAGCGTAAGCTTTTTAAAGCACATAAAGTATTATACGAGGTCTAGGTCATTGCTGACGCAAAATCAGAAGACCTGGTATAATACGCCAGATATCAAACCGTATAAAGACCTAGTATATCAGAATTAGGCAATCTCTCAAACAAGATTTCGGGGGTTACCCATATATCCGAGAGTTGTTCCCCACGAGATAAGCAAGATAATGTTTTTATGTTTATATCTCGAACTCAATCTACTAAATGTGTAAAAACCTACCGACACATCATTAGTGAGACCGTTTAACGCTTTTAAACTTTCCAATTCTTTAGCGTACTGTGACAGTCTACTGATGTATTATCATTTCCTCTTTTTATACAAAAAAATCATTTTGAATTTTCTCATGTTTTTTGGCCTTTTCAAATATTCAAATGTTTTTGTATTTTCAAAATTCTTATTCCCCCTAAAATTCAAAACATTTAAAGAAAATTTGATAACCGATGTAGATAGCTTTATCTCGCCATCCATTTTCGGCTTCACATGCTCTGTTTTGTAGAAAGTACCCACATGATTTACAACACACTGATTTTTAACTATGTTAAAACCATTTAATCACTTGTGAAATAATCATGTTTGTTCAGCCGTGAGGGTTTCGGCATATTCAGTCAACCTATATTTTTGTAAAAAAAATTATTTTTGACAAAATATAAAAAACAAACATATTTTTTCATTTTTCAATTTTTGACAAAATAAAAAACATATTTTTGGTTTCTAAATTTTTCTATTTTTAGGGTTTTTGATTTATAGTTTATTTATGTACAAAAGCGAACAAACTCCCTGTTTTCACTTGCAGGGACCTGCAGCCTCCTGTGCCAGGCTGCTCCTCTTCTCAATTTGAGATTCATCCATCTTCAGGAGCACCTACACATTCAAACAATTCAATTACTTGAGCAAAGCAACCCAAGCCTGCTTTGACTCAGGTAGCTGAACGTATGTTTTCCCAGGTAAAACTGGAAAGTCACGTTCATTTTTCTCAAAAACATTCTCTTTATTTTTCTTATCATTAGAAACCTTTTGTTGCTTGACCACCCAGATTTGGCCTTTTGAAACATTCCTTCGATAAAATTTTGAATCATTTTGAATGTTTTGTTTTAACAAATCAATTTTTTGTTTCCAGATTTGTTTTGGTTCTGAAACATTTACTTTCTATTTCCAAATATGTTGTGGCACAACTTTGGATGTCGTTGGTTTCGGTTTCCAAGTTTGTATTTGGCCTTTGGAAACAATCCTTCGATAAAATTTTGAATCATTTTGAATGTTTTGTTTTAATAAATCAATTTTTTGTATCCAGATTTGTTTTGGTTCTGAAACATTTACTTTCTATTTCCAAATCTATTGTGGCACAACTTTGGATGTCGTTGGTTTCAGTTTCCAAGTTTGTTTTAATCCAAACTTGTTTAACTTCTGTGTCTCATCTTTCCCTTTCTTGTCAACATCAACAGGTTTCGGATTTGAACACATGCGACCAAGATGTCCAATTTGGTCACACTTAAAGCATGTTCTCTTGGAAACATTTTTAACCTGTTGTAGTTGCTTTTTCTGAGAATAGAACTCTTCATTAGACTGTCAACTAAATTGGAGTTCTTTCTCTTCCTCAGAACTTGTTTCGTGAACAAAGTTCGTCTGTTTCTGAAAATTTGTCTTTTCATATCGTTTCTTTTGATTTTGTTTCCTGTTATAACCCAACCCAGCCTTCATGTTTTTCTTTTTGTAACTAGGTTTGTTATAAAAAGTTTTCTTGCTCTTCCCAGCAAATTTTGAAATTTCAGACTTTTCAATTTCTACGAATTTGAAAACTTTGTCAATCTTTTCCGAAATCACATTCTGAATCGGAACTTCAATATCTGAGAATAATTTGTTCGATCCAATCATGGTATAAGCCAATCCTATCGGATCATCATTCGCATTTTTTCTCAGATTTTGAATTTTTAAGATAACTTTCATGAAAACTTCCCTCATTTTCATCATGTGACTTGAACTTATTTGTTTTGGTAGACTCCTCTGTCAGAACGCTTTCAACAACCTTACCTACCACCTCTGAATCACCAAGATTATCAGATTTGGAGTAGGTCACATCAATGTTGTCAGGTAATTGGTCAACCATGTTTATTGCTTTTTCCACATTTCGCCATCATAGAATGTATAATTATTCTCCAATGGTGGTGGAACCTGATGGTATTCTGACCCAATTCCTTTTTTGTTCTTTTCAGACTCTTTACCATCGGGTGTGATGTTGAAAATACGTTCCAGAATATATGAAGAAGCATGATAACTTTGAAGTTTATTAACCAATTTTTCTTTTTCAGCCAGTTCTTGTTTAAGTTTAGCAACATCATCAATATACTGATTTAAAACCATTTGTTTCCTTCATATCCGGCTTCAAGAAATTTAGGTGTTTTCTGGCTTGCTGACAATCTATCATCCAGACTTTTGACTCTACTCTTCAAAGTTTCACAAGCTTCTTTTACCGTGTGATATGACAATTTCATTCAATCATATTCTTTTTGCAACTCTTGAAGAGTTTTATCTTTTTGAACACATTCGTTGCAATCAGCTGAACACTTTTGTTTCAAAACTTTGTTTTCTTTTTCAAGATTTCCACATTTCTGTGTTAGCACTTTTTCTTTTTCTTTCAAAAATCTCTCATTTTCAAGCATTTCGTTACATTTTTCTTTATAATTCTTTCTATTTTAGTAAACTCAATGTCTCTAGATCTCAGATTTCTACCTTTTTCAGTACAAGCACTACATGTTTCCATGCATTTCCTGCACTGTTCGTCAGTTTTATTTTCAATTTTATCTATTTTATCAGTTGACTTAGCATTATCAGACGACTTAATAGTTTCAGTTTGATTTTGTCACACCCCAACTGATAGCGGAAACATCGGGGCGCGGCACTGAGCAAAATAGATTGTCCAGGAGAAATCCATAATAACTAATTTTACCAAATATTTAGCGTTACGTCCCATACCATACCATAACATATCACGCAAAGTAGTTATTACAGACATAGTATCTCAAAGACAAATAAATTGTTCCGACAACTCAGAATTAAATGTGACGTTTCTAGACCTCCTAACTTGATTCCATAACAGCAAGCATATTATAAGCATCCTAAACACCTGTCACATACGTTAAAATAAAAGTCAATACACATAGTGTAAAGGTGAGCATATAAGTTTAATAGCATAGTAGTAGCGAAAAGCGATTTACGCATAACCAACATGTAACACGTAGTAATGTGAAACAAATAGGTTATCGACAATGAAATATGCACATACGTGACTGCGAGTTGTAGAATGCGCAACACATGTCACCACTGTGACACGTGAAGAAAAGCCCTTAACAACCCCTGTCCACAACAGGTGCTGAGTCCAAACTATAGTACTATCGTTGCTAAGGTGTCAGGCAACAACCACTGTGTAAACATAACAAACAAGCATTCATTGAATAACACGCATAACATGCGAGAGCGGTTAGCGTATAAAAGTGTTTGCGTTATGTGATCGATGTGATTTGATATAAGTAACGTATGTAACACCCAAAAGTGCGTAAAGCAAAAAGGGATCGAGTATACTCATAGATCCTGTTTAATGAATAAACACAGTCTTGGATTGAAGGGAGCGCTGAGAGATTAGCCTGATCACAGTACGATAGTATAAGCATTGAACAATGCGTTAAATAACGTGTCGGAGTTGTGGGACGGATGGTGATCCGATCGGATGACCGTCCGAACGGATGGTCATCCGGACGGACGACCATTCAGTCAGAGGGTCGTCCGTTTGGGATGGATGTGTTTGTGAACTTTGAAGTTTTCGTTGTAGTATTTTTAAAAGTCTGAAATGTTTCTATCTATCAAGTCGTCCGCTCGGATGGTAATCCGAGTGGAGACTGATATACTTTGAAATTTAAAAATTGGTTAAGTGTTTGAACATTACAAGTCACCTGGTCGAATAGCCGTTCGATCGGATGGCGGTTCGATCGGGCAATTGTTTTGGTTGAAAACCTTGTAAAATCAGCTAAGTTAAAAGGTCTTGTGGGTGAACCGAGACGATATGATGACGTGTTAAACAACGGAAATCCTCATCAAGCCCAGCTCATCCGCTCGGACGGGAATCACCCCGTTTGGTCAGACTTAACTGTTCTTGACGGAGTTTCATGTTCAATCCGTGAATTGGTTGTCTCCTCGTTAGAAATCCATCCTCAGTCCGGGTTTCCACTAAAGAATGAGTAGTGAACCCGAATGAGTCTAGGTTCTAACGGTTTTGAGTTGAAAAGTTAAGAATGTTGAAGAAAAGTTTGGAACACTTGTAAAGTGTTTAGATTTAGGTGAAATCAGTGTTTAAACATTGTAGAAATCCTTTAGATCCGAGTTGTTCTTGGTGGAATGAGGTCACCCTTTAGTGTTCATATGAACTTCATGATGACGTCACTTAGAACAAACCCAAATCAGGTGGATTTCATGGTGGAAATGTAAGATTTGTTGGTGAAATCGGTGGGAAAGTGTGTGTAGATGATAGAAGTACAAGATTTGGAGTGAAAACTTACAAGAATCGCGAGAAATCGAGAGGTAATAGGCTGAGAACACGCTGGTCGGAGGAGAGCTGTCACATCATGAACAGTGATGTGACAGGTGGGGTATTTATAGGTGAAGAGGAGAGAAAGGCGGTGTGGAGTTAATGGGTCGGAGGGCCATTCGATCGAATAGTCCTTCGATCGGATGGCTCGAGTGAGTTGGTTTCCGACTTTTCATTTCGTGCATTGAGCATTGCGTTGTGTTGCGAGCGAGCGATGCGATAGTATTACACATTAGTTACACAATTAACGTAACTACTAATAACCATAAAAGTAAACCTTAAATTTTGAGTTCGCGATGAGATTGCGTTGTGATAGAGTTGCGATTGCGTTTGGGAATAACATCCACCACACATAAGCACACACAAGTAAAGCACATAACAACACGCACACATAAACAATATCCGGAACCTGTAATTCGAATTGAGATGCTATAGCGATGTGATAGTGTTTAGTAGATTAGCGTTTAATTGCGTTTATCGCATTGTTACTTCACATTTTAATAAATCGTAAAAAAAATAGCGTCAAGCAAGGTATCGATTATCGAGTCAAGAGTACAAGCAATAATTAAGCAAGAAATGTTAGATCTGATTAGCAATCTTTTCTTCCTTTGACTTTGACCTTGAGTTGTACTTTGACTTCAAAAAGTTGGGTTGTTATAGCCTCCCATACTTTAGGGAATTTCGTCCCGAAATTAAGGCGCAGGCGTAACGAAGAGATGTGGATACTTAGCCTTCATATCACTTTCGAGTTCCCAGGTGATCTCGGCGCGGGATCGACGTGAATACCTTGACTATTGACAATGTGACCGAGGAATTGAACCTCCTCAAGTCAAAATTCACACTTGGAGAACTTGGCATAGAGGCGATTTCCTTGGAGTAGTTCAAGAACCAATCGGAGATGTTGCGCGTGTTCGGCTTTTGACTTAGAATAAATTAGGATATCATCGATAAACACGATGACGAAGCGGTCGAGAAAGGGTTTACACACGTGATTCATTAGATCCATAAAGACTGCGGGGGCGTTAGTAAGACCAAAGGGCATAACAACAAACTCGTAGTGACCGTATCGGGTTCGAAAAGCGGTTTTGGGTATATCTTCCTCTTGGATTCGTAATTGATGATAGCCAGAGCGTAGATCGATCTTCGAGAAACACATAGCACCTTGCAACTGATCAAATAAATCATCGATTCGGGGCAGGGGATAGCGATTCTTGATGGTAAGCTTATTAAATTCCCTGTAGTCGATGCACATCCGGAACGATCCATCCTTCTTTTTGACGAAAAGGACAGGTGCTCCCCAAGGAGAGGTGCTAGGGCGAATGAAGCCTTTATCAAGCAATTCCTGGAGTTGACTCGAGAGTTCGCACATTCCAGATGTAGCGAGGCGATAGGGAGCTTTAGCAACAGGATTTGCTCCGGGAATGAGATCAATACGGAAATCAATATCACGAGACGGCGGTAAACCAGGTAAAACGTCAGGAAAGATAGCAGGAAAATCATGAACCACAGGCACCTTATCCATTGCCTTCTTTTCCTTTTCCTCCGCTACTACGATGTGCGCCAAGAAAGCTTTGTATTCCTTTCGGAGATACTTGCTCGCTTGTATGCACGACATGAGTTTGAGATCCTTCGATGAGACTTCGCTATAGACACAGAGTTGATCGTAATTAGCGAGTGAGAAACGAATCATTTTGTCAAAACAAACGACTTCAGCACCATTCTCGCGAAGAAAATCCGTGCCAATTATGATATCAAAGCTACCAAGCTGCATCGGAATAAGATCAATCAGGAAAACGTGATTGTTGAGCTCAAGAGTACAATCACGTAGAACTGTACTAACAGTGATGGTTCTTCTAGTGGCAATTTCTACGTCGAACGTCGTTAGGAGGTTAGCGCGTTTACGTTTTAGGAGCTTCTCGAATTCAAATGACACAAAATGGTTATTTTCTCCAATATCAAATAAACACGAAGCATATATACCATTGACAAGAAACGTACCATTGACAACACTGTTGTCAGCTTGGGCCTGGCGAACGTTGATGTTGAAAGTTCGGCCGCGGGGTGCTTGTTGTGCTGGTTGCTGCTGCTGCTGAGGCTGCTGCTGTTGATGTTGTTGTTGCGCTGGTTGCTGCTGTGGCTCTTGCTTCACCACTCGGTTCGGGCAGACATTTGCAAAGTGGTTAGGATCCCCACATGCATAGCAGGCTCTTGCGTGAGCAGCGGGGGCAGGAGTTGCTTGTTGTCCCTGAGGAGCGGGAAGTGGAGCTGGCAGAGCAGGAGGAGCTTGAACTTGAGCTTGACGGGGACCAGTACGGCAGTTCGCAGTAAAGTGGCCGTAAAGGTTGCAGTGAACACAAAATCAACATGCCATCCCAATAGGATGATGATAAGTACAAGTAGGGCACAATGGGTGAGGACCAGTGTACGCACGTTTTGCAGGAGGTGCGTTGGTCACGGGTGTAGTAACTTGGCGGTTCTGGTTCTGCTGTTGGACAGGAACAACATTGAGAGGAGCGGTAACAGCTACACAATTCTTGTTGTTTTTGTTGTTCTTGCATTTGCGGCGTGAAGACTTTGAAGCTTGAGGTAAGGCGGTTTCAGCGGCGGGAGTAGCAGAAGTAGCGGTGACTTGGTGAAAACTCTTGGCGGTGTTCTTGAAGTAACCAGCCCGAACTCGCTTGTCATTAATCTTGGCAGCGAGCAGGAAGGTCTCCTCAATGGTAGTAGTCTTGGCTGCTTGGACAAAATCGGCAACACAATCCGGTAAAGCGCGAATATATTTCTTGATTGTGATGTCGGGAGTTGTGACTTGGCCAGGGCAGATGATGCTAAGTTGTTTGAAGCGGGCAGTAAGACCAGCATTGTCGCCACCCTCTTACTTGATGTGCCAGAACTCATCTTCCAGCTTCTGGAGCTCGTGCGGGGGACGTAATTCTTTCATCATGATTTCCTTCAATTCCTCCCACGAAAGTCCGTAGGCTGCGTCGTTCCCACGCCTGTTTCGCTCCGCTGTCCACCATTCCAGTGCCCTAGACTGGAAGACACCAGTTGCGTTAACAGTGCGGAGGTTGTCTGGACATCCGCTTTGTCGTAGAGTGACTGTGACACCCCAGGAAAATCGGGAAAACCACGCAACTTAACTAGCTTCCTCAGTAACCACGCGCTAAATTTCGGGACGAAATTCTCTTAACAGGGGGAGAATGTGACAACCCACAAAATCCCATGTATTCCGTACAATTTATTATTGATAATTAAAGTGTTTGACGACTGTGTGGAATTACTTAACTGCTTTCTGATATCTGTGATATGCTTACATGTGCTTGTCAACATACTAGTAGTATGCAGAAAGGTCACTAAATAGTCCGTTATAATTTCCTAAGTGTTAGAAATTAAAAGTGTTACGAAAATATACATAAAAGATACTTTAACGGATTAATATCCAACCGAACAACCGGACTTTACCCGGAACCTAAAAATATTGTCAATGACACTATTTTTTTTTTCTGAACCAGTTAGGGTCCCCGAGTACCCTAACACCCGTTATAAATTACAACACACTATTACACTGATATAAACTCCTAACTAACATATGTAGTGCTTAACTAACTAGTTGAATTTGAACCAAACCCACCCCCATCCGATGGGTTGTTCCCTAGGGAACACACACCCTTGATTTGTTGATTTTTTAATCCAACTTGTTTTATATCTAGGGGACATTATATCCCTTGGATAATTAATATGGAATGATCTATAAATTTAAAACAAAGGTTCACCACATGTACATAATCACCAACTCAAAAGTTTCACTCTTTCTTTTCCCTTCTTTGATATTCTCGGCCAAGAACCACAAGCAACATTTCACCCACTTTCAATTTCTATCTTGGCATTTTACATACTTACAAGAGTGTTAGAGCTCATACGAGGAGACCCGGTGTTTACGGAATCGCAAGGACCTCTCTACGACGCTATTATCCACCCATTTTTCGTCTAGTTTCTTCCCTAGCCACGAGCTAGTAGTAAGTGATTCTAATCACCTTCTTAAGCTTGTCTAAAGTGGTTAATAAGAATTTGTCGGATAAAAATCATGAACACTAGAGTTCAAAACTAAAAGTCCACTAAAAATAATAAACATGGTGGTTAATGAATGAATGTTAGTGTAAAACTTTTGAAACTAGTTTTGTTATGATTCTTGGTTGATTATCTGATGTTTTGCTGGTTAGTATTGATGTTTAATGTTGTTTTGATTAATAAACTTGCTAACGGAAATCAATCGAACACAAGTTAGTAAGTTAAAGAGTGAAAACAGAATCTGTCCCGGTTTTACAGCCAACTTCAGTTGGCTGTAAATAGGTCATAAACTCTACGAAAAACTGATATTTTGAGTCTAAAACGTTTTATTATGAAATACGGTTTTAATGGCACCGGAATCATAATTTTTGGACTTCGTTTACTATTTTTAAAGTGTCATTTCGTAACAGCAGTTAGAGCTGCATTTTTCTGCTGAAAATATATGTTTTGTTTTCTGTCATAACTTGGGTTCTGTGTAGAGTTGGATCATGAAACTTGTACTGTAAATGACCAACGATGTATTTGTAATTACCCCATGAATTTCGTAAATCGGACGCTCGATGGATTTTTAATAAATTATCCCGTGGACTGTGGTCAGAAAAATATAAATCTGAGTTCAGTCCGGAAAATGAATTTTTATAAAATATTGGTAATGAACCGGACCCCGATATTTTTACAAAATAAAATTTGGAACGTTTAAGACATTCGGTAAAAATTTGGGAATTTTTGGAATAAGATAACTATTTTATTAAAATGTCCGAAAACAGCCCGGTTTTGAATATTAATGCTGAAAGGTCATAAGTTGTGATTTGTATGTCTAAATGTCGGGTAGGTTATCTGTGAATGATATAACATGTTATATGTGTTATGTGCATTATCGTATGTTTGTTTATGAGTGGGGAATGGATGGGAAACTTATATGGGCATAAACTGTTAAAGTGATACATGTTATGTGATAGATACGTGTAGGAACTTTGTGCTCTATGTGAAACCACTAAATGACTAACTGGTAATCATACTAGGACGTGATTGACCAACCTTGATTACTAGCTATTTGTGAAAGTCAAACCGAGCAACCGAGGTGAGTTCACACTTTTCTACAAAGCATGGTAAATTCCCAGTGGGAATGGGAATGGGCACAGGAATAGGGATTCCTCGTCCTTTGAGACGTGTTCAGGAATGTAAATTCCTCGTCCTATTGGGACGTATTAGACTTACTGGACTAGAACTCTATCAGCAAAGTCCCTCCCTTTTTGTATCGACTTAATCGCCAAGGCTATGGCGAGCGGGTCATTAGTTAATAGCGCTATTAGGTTTAACAAACCTCACACCGTGCCAGTTGGACGGGTGTGTACTAATGGACTATGGCACATCGGTGGTGATAGAACACCGACGCTAGGGCACAATTGATTTTTGTTAGTAGTCGATATGATAAACGAGTCTGGTAGTTTAAAATACTGGGGTAGCTCCCCATGGCCGAAGTGCCGGGCTGGATAGCCAGGGAAGGTGGACATGGGATGGTTAACTAATAAACGTTTTCGAACTATTGGGTAACCCCCACGGCTGGATAGCCGAATGAGATTAAACTATGTTTTTGGAAACAACTCTAAAACGGACAACCAACAGTGAACTCACTCAACTTTGTTGTTGACTCGTTATTACATGCTTTGCAGGTCATTAGATGCTATGGAGCTTGCATATGGAGGTGGTCGTTGTGGGATGCGAACTGATATGTCCCGTACTTAATGAATAAACTTTATGAACTTATTAAACCTACGTTTTGGACATTAAACTTATGAACTATGGACTTATGTTTTGAACTTATGTTTTATGCTTCCGCTGTTAACCTAAAATCGGTTTACTTCCTTTTGGTCACCAATCGTATTGTGTTTGGTTTTATTTACTTAATTATGTTGTTCAATATGATTGGTGGCTCGATCCTGGTCACGTCACGCCTCCAAGCGGTGGTACTCCTCATGGTGGATTTTGGGGGTGTGACAGATTGGTATCAGAGCCATTGGTTATAGTGAACTTGGTTTTAATAAGGGGAAAAAGATTTTTGTTAAAACCAGACTATAACCTGTACAGTGCTCAACGATCCACAACGACGCTTCGCTCCACGTGCAAGACTCAACACCATAAGTGGTATGATTTATGTTATGTTGTCGGTTAGATCGTTCTCACTGTGCATTAGATAATGTGATAATTGCTATTTGAACCTTGTGTGCTTACGCTCTACTATCGTCCCACACTTACGCACTTTCGCGACACTTTCCTCACTTACGTTGCTTCGTTATGAAGATCATGAGCGGACGCGGAGGACGTATCAACCTCACTCAAGCCCAGTTGACGGCTTTGATCAACGAACGAGTCGCTGAGACACTCGCAGCCAACCCTGCAGGAGGTATAACCTGCCATACCAACTCACCTTAGGACGTTTAGATCCTACCTTCGCAAACCAACCCTCGTGCTTAACCTTGTCTTTTATTCTCGCGCAAGAGGTCAACATGCTCAAACTCCTGTGTGCACATTCAAAACCTTCATGGACTGCCGACCTACTACTTTCAGTGGCACAGAAGGAGCGGTAGGCCTTCTACACTGGTTCGAGAAGCTTGAGTCTGTCTTCGAGATGTGTGAATGCCCTGAGGATCGTAGGGTGAAGTATGCTACTGGTACTCTTGAAGGGGTAGCGCTCATATGGTGGAACGCTTAGGTTCAGCTGCTGGGGTTGGTTGCTGCTAATGCCACCCCATGGAACGGTTTCAAGGAACTGATCAAAGAGGAATACTGTAGTCGGGATGACATCCACAAACTGGAGGTGGAATTTTTCAATCTGAAGATGACGGGGTCTGAGATTGAGGCGTATACCAAGAGGTCGAATGAACTGGCCATCCTGTGCCCTACTATGGTGGACCCTCCCATCAAACGTATTGAGCTTTACCTCAAGGGCCTTGTACCCAAGATTCAGAGTCACGTAACTTCGGCTAACCTGGGTACCATTCAGCAGATCATTAAGTTAGCCCATCGTCTCACCGATCAAGCTGTGGAACAAAACAAACTGCCCAAGCGTATTGGTGCTGCTACTGCTGACGCACCCAATGATAACAAGCGAAAATGGGATGGGAATTCAGGCAAAGGTTCTACTTCAGCTCAGTCCCAGCAGCGAAAGACAGATGAGTACAGGAGCCCCAGTCAGCAGTCTTCTGGGAATCAAGGTCAGGGTGGATACAAGGGAAATCACCCCAAATGTAATCGCTGTAACTTGCACCACAGTGGGCCATGTGGTAAGGGCAACTATCATCGATGCAACAAGCCTGGTCACATGGCAAGGGACTGCAGGAGTCAGCATCCGGCGAATCAGAACCGGCAGCAACAGCAAGCCCCACCCAATCAACGCCAGCAGTAGCATCAGCAGGGAAATAAAGGATGCTTTCAGTGTGGCGCTGAAGGCCACTTTAAGAGGAACTGCCCCCAGCTGAACCAAAACCAGAACAACAACCAAAGAAATGGGAACCACAATGGAAACAACAACGGAGGCAACAATGGAGGTAACAATAATGGCAATGGCGCCCAAGGTCGGGTGTTCGTGATTCGTCAGGGAGAAGCAAGGAACGATCCCAACGTTGTGATGGGTAAGTTTCTTCTGGATGACTTCTTTGTTACTGTTTTATTCGATTCAGGTGCCGATACTAGTTATGTGTCCGTAAAAGTTAGCCAAATGCTTAAGCGCACTCCAACACTCCTGAACACCAAACACACGGTAGAACTAGCTAACGGTAAAAGTCTTGAAGCCACACACATAGTTAAAGGTTGTAACCTCGTCTTAGCTGGTCAGACTTTCTCTATTGATCTTATTCCTATCACACTTGGTAGTTTCGACGTTGTTATTGGGATGGATTGGCTATCTCATCATCAAGCAGAGATTGTTTGCAAGGAGAAAATCGTCCGCATTCCTCGTTCTGGAGAAGAACCTCTCGTGATTCGTGGCGACAAGAGTGGTGCTGTCGAAGGCATCATCTCTTTCCTTAAGGCCCAGAAGTGTTTGCGAAAGGGCCACACTGCCATTCTAGCGCTCGTTACTGACACATCAACAGAGGAGAAGAGAATTGAAGACATTCCTATTGTGCGCGATTTTCCTGAGGTATTTCCTGAGGAGTTGCCTAGTCTTCTGCCTCATCGTCAAGTTAAGTTTCAAATCGAGCTAGCTCCTGGAGCAGCGCCAGTAGCTCAAGCACCATATCGTCTAGCTCCATCAGAACTTGAAGAACTATCCACACAACTACAAGAACTCTTGGAAAAGGGTTTTATACGTCCTAGCTCTTCGCCCTGGGGAGCTCCAGTGCTATTCGTGAAGAAGAAAGACGGTACCTTCAGGATGTGTATTGACTATCGCGAACTTAACAAGGTGACTGTGAAGAATCGTTATCCTCTCCCACATATTGACGACTTGTTCGACCAGTTGCAAGGGTCGAGCTATTACTCCAAGATTGACTTGAGATCGGGATACCATCAGCTGAGGGTCCGAGATGAGGACGTCTCCAAAACAGCATTCAGAACTTGTTACGGCCATTACGAGTTTCTGGTTATGCCATTCGGGCTGACGAATGCACCAGCGGTCTTCATGGATCTCATGAACCGAGTGTGCAAGCCTTACCTGGATAAGTTCGTTATTGTGTTCATCGACGATATCCTGATCTATTCTAAGAGTCAGGAGGAACACGAGCAGCATCTACGACTTATGCTGGAACTTCTTTGAAAAGAGCAGTTGTATGCCAAGTTTTCGAAATGTGACTTCTGGCCTCGCGAAGTCCACTTTCTAGGCCATGTGGTAAACAAGGATGGAATTCACGTGGATCCATCTAAGGTTGAATCGATCAAGAACTGGCCTGCACCCCGCACACCAACAGAGATCCACCAATTCTTGGGTTTGGCAGGATATTACAGAAGGTTTATCAAAGATTTCTCCAAGATTGCGCAACCTCTCACTTCACTGACTCAGAAGGGTGTCACCTATCGTTGGGTGATGCACAGGAGTCCGCATTTCAGCACTTGAAGGATAGACTTTGTAGCGCGCCTATCCTCTCATTGCCTGAGGGCACAGATGATTTTGTGGTTTACTGCGATGCTTCCATCCAAGGACTTGGTTGCGTGTTGATGCAACATGACAAGGTCATTGCCTACGCATCACGCCAACTCAAGGTTCACGAAAGAAATTACACTACTCACGATGTGGAGCTGGGAGCAGTTGTTTTCGCGCTTAAGATATGGAGACATTACCTGTACGGTACCAAGTGCACCATTTACACCGATCACAGGAGTCTCGAGCATATCTTCAAGCAAAAGGAGTTAAACATGCGTCAACGCCGATGGGTTGAGCTCTTGAACGATTATGAATGCTCAATCAAGTATCATCCGGGCAAAGCCAATGTTGTGGCCGACGCCCTCAGTTGAAAGGATACCATACCTAGGCGTGTACGTGCTCTACAGCTTACCATCCAGTCTAACCTTCCCGCTCAGATTCGCGATGCTCAGGTTGAAGCATTGAAAGTAGAAAACATCAGGGCTGAGTCCCTACGAGGATCGAGGCAGCGGCTAGAACAAAAGGAAGACGGCGCTTACTATGTAACAGGGCGCATCTGGGTCCCACTATATGGAGACCTACGCGAGCTGGTGATGGATGAAGCACATAAGTCTCGTTATTCGGTACATCCTGGTTCGGATAAAATGTACCACGACCTCAAGACTACGTATTGGTGGCCTAGCATGAAAGCCCACATAGCAACCTACGTTAGCAAATGTTTGACTTGTACTAGAGTCAAGACTGAATATCAGAAACCATCAGGCCTACTTCAACAACCGGAGATCCCGAAATGGAAATGGGAGCAAATTTCCATGGATTTCGTTACTGGTCTGCCTAGATCTCAACGCGGAAACGATACCATTTGGGTGATCGTAGATCGACTGACCAAGTCTGCACATTTTCTGGCTATCAAGGAAACGGATAAGTTTTCTACTCTTGCAGACATTTATCTAAAGGAAGTAGTGTCCATGCACGGAGTGCCAACCTCTATTATATCTGATCATGACGCGCGTTTTACCTCTGAACTGTGGCAAGCTATGCACAAGTCTTTTGGCTCACGTTTAGATATGAGCACCGCTTATCACCCACAGACGGATGGGCAATCTGAACGCACCATCCAAACCCTTGAAGACATGCTTAGGGCATGTGTAATCGACTTCGGAAATGGCTGGGAAAAGCACATCCCGCTAGTGGAGTTCTCATATAACAACAGCTACCACACCAGCATACAGGCCGCTCCGTTCGAGGCATTGTACGGACGCAAATGCCGATCACCTCTCTGTTGGGCAGAAGTTGGTGACAGTCAAATCACTGGCCCAGAACTCGTAGTAGATACAACAGAAAGGATTGCTCAGATACGACAGCGAATGGCGGCAGCTCGTGACCGTCAGAAAAGCTATGCTGATAAGGGAAGAAAACCACTCGGGCTCCAGGTTGGGGATCGAGTGCTACTCAAAGTCTCACCTTGGAAAGGTGTAGTCCGTTTTGGCAAACGAGGCAAACTCAACCCGCGATACGTTGGACCGTTCGAAATCATTGAGAAAATTGGCAAGGTAGCATACAGGTTGAATCTACCTGAAGAACTCAGCGGAGTTCACAACGTATTCCATGTGTCAAATCTGAAGAAGTGTCTGTCAGATGAGACCCTCATAGTTCCTCTCAAGGAACTCACAATCGACGACCAGCTGCGGTTCGTCGAGGAACCAGTAGAGATCACGGATCAAGATGTTAAGATCCTCAAGCGTACCAGGATACCTCTGGTCCGAGTTCGTTGGAATGCTCGTCGTGGCCCAGAGTATACCTGGGAACGAGAAGACCAAATGAAACTCAAGTATCCCCAGCTGTTTAAGAAAAACGCAACCACTATTGAGGCTGAAGCTACTGCAGAATTTCGGGACGAAATTCCAAATGAACGGGGGGATGATGTGACACCCCAGGAAAATCGGGAAAACCACGCAACTTAACTAGCTTCCTCAGTAACCACGCGCTAAATTTCAGGACGAAATTCTCTTAACAGGGGGAGAATGTGACAACCCTCAAAATCCCATGTATTCCGTACAATTTATTATTGATAATTAAAGTGTTTGACGACTGTGTGGAATTACTTAACTGCTTTCTGATATCTGTGATATGCTTACATGTGCTTGTCAACATACTAGTAGTATGCAGAAAGGTCACTAAATAGTCCGTTATAATTTCCTAAGTGTTAGAAATTAAAAGTGTTACGAAAATATACATAAAAGATACTTTAACGGATTAATATCCAACCAACAACCGGACTTTACCCGGAACCTAAAAATATTGTCAATGACACTATTTTTTTTTTCTGAACCAGTTAGGGTCCCCGAGTACCCTAACACCCGTTATAAATTACAACACACTATTACACTAATATAAACTCCCAACTAACATATGTAGTGCTTAACTAACTAGTTGAATTTGAACCAAACCCACCCCCATCCGATCGGTTGTTCCCTAGGGAACACACACCCTTGATTTGTTGATTTTTTAATCCAACTTGTTTTATATCTAGGGGACATTATATCCCTTGGATAATTAATATGGAATGATCTATAAATTTAAAACAAAGGTTCACCACATGTACATAATCACCAACTCAAAAGTTTCATTATTTCTTTTCCCTTCTTTGATATTCTCGGCCAAGAACCACAAGCAACATTTCACCCACTTTCAATTTCTATCTTGGCATTTTACATACTTACAAGAGTGTTAGAGCTCATACGAGGAGACCCGGTGTTTACAGAATCGCAAGGACCTCTCTACGACGCTATTAACCACCCATTTTTCGTCTAGTTTCTTCCCTATCCACGAGCTAGTAGTAAGTGATTTTAATCACCTTCTTAAGCTTGTCTAAAGTGGTTAATAAGAATTTTGTCGGATAAAAATCATGAACACTAGAGTTCAAAACTAAAAGTCCACTAAAAATAATAAACATGGTGGTTAATGAATGAATGTTAGTGTAAAACTTTTGAAACTAGTTTTGTTATGATTCTTGGTTGATTATCTGATGTTTTGCTTGTTAGTATTGATGTTTAATGTTGTTGTGATTAATAAACTTGCTAACGGAAATCAATCGAACACAAGTTAGTAAGTTAAAGAGTGAAAACAGAATCTGTCCCGGTTTTACAGCCAACTTCAGTTGGCTGTAAACAGGTCATAAACTCTACAAAAAACTGATATTTTGAGTCTAAAACGTGTTATTATGAAATACGGTTCTAATGGCACTGGAATCATAATTTTTGGACTTCGTTTACTATTTTTAAAGCGTCATTTCGTAACAGCAGCTAGAGCTGCATTTTTCTGCTGAAAATATATGTTTTGTTTTCCGTCATAACTTGGGTTCTGTGTAGAGTTGGATCATGAAACTTGTACTGTAAATGACCACCGATGTATTTGTAATTATCCAACTGGAATTTCGTAAATCGAACGCTCGATGAATTTTTAATAAATTATCCCGTGGACTGTGGTCAGAAAAATATAAATCTGAGTTCAGTCCGGAAAATGAATTTTTATAAAATATTGGTAATGAACCGGACCCCGATATTTTTACAAAATAAAATTTGGAACGTTTAAGACATTCGGTAAAAATTTGGGAATTTTTGGAATAAGATAACTATTTTATTAAAATGTCCGAAAACAGCCCGGTTTTGAATATTAATGCTGAAAGGTCATAAGTTGTGATTTGTATGTCTAAATGTCGGGTAGGTTATCTGTGAATGATATAACATGTTATATGTGTTATGTGCATTATCGTATGTTTGTTTATGAGTGGGGAATGGATGGGAAACTTATATGGGCATAAACTGTTAAAGTGATACATGTTATGTGATAGATACGTGTAGGAACTTTGTGCTCTATGTGAAACCACTAAATGACTAACTGGTAATCATACTAGGACGTCATTGACCAACCTTGATTACTAGCTATTTCTGAAAGTCAAACCGAGCAACCGAGGTGAGTTCACACTTTTCTACAAAGCATGGTAAATTCCCAGTGGGAATGGGAATGGGCACAGGAATAGGGATTCCTCGTCCTTTGAGACGTGTTCAGGAATGTAAATTCCTCGTCCTATTGGGACGTATTAGACTTACTGGACTAGAACTCTATCAGCAAAGTCCCTCCCTTTTTGTATCGACTTAATCGCCAAGGATATGGCGAGCGGGTCATTAGTTAATAGCGCTATTAGGTTTAACAAACCTCACACCGTGCCAGTTGGACGGGTGTGTACTAATGGACTATGGCACGTCGGTGGTGATAGAACACCGACGCTAGGGCACAATTGATTTTTGTTAGTAGTCGATATGATAAACGAGTCTGGTAGTTTAAAATACTGGGGTAGCTCCCCACGGCCGAAGTGCCGGGATGGATAGCCAGGGAAGGTGGACATGGGATGGTTAACTAATAAACGTTTTCGAACTATGGGGTAACCCCCACGGCTGGATAGCCGAATGAGATTAAACTATGTTTTTGGAAACAACTCTAAAATGGACAACCAACCGTGAACTCACTCAACTTTGTTGTTGACTCGTTATTAGATGCTTTGCAGGTCATTAGATGCTATGGAGCTTGCATATGGAGGTGGTCGTTGTGGGATGCGAACTGATATGTCCCGTTCTTAATGAATAAACTTTATGAACTTATTAAACCTACGTTTTGGACTTTAAACTTATGAACTATGGACTTATGTTTTGAACTTATGTTTTATGCTTCCGCTGTTAACCTAAAATCGGTTTACTTCCTTTTGGTCACCAATCGTATTGTGTTTGGTTTTATTTACTTAATTATGTTGTTCAATATGATTGGTGGCTCGATCCTGGTCACGTCACGCCTCCAAGTGGTGGTACTCCGCATGGTGGATTTTGGGGGTGTGACAGTGACTTCAATCGAGTAGAAGCATTGAAACATGGCAGTAGGCCCGTCTTCACCAGTGAAGTCTTTGGGTCCACAAGCGTTAAACTGCTTGAAGCTGAAGGCAGCTTTCGGAGAGTCGGTCCTAGATTCCTCAGAGGACTTGCTAGCGTTTTCATTGAGTTCGATGACGATTTGCAGAATGACCTTAGCCATTTGCTTAGCGACCAGCGAGGCGATGCGTTTGTCAGCGTGATTGCGGCGAGAAGAGCGGGAGGTATGAGATCCGAATGACGACATTGTCTGCAACAGACATCGTCATAGGATTTTAGACGATACACTCAATCTCACCACACAGCATTTAACCAACGTACTTATAAAGCTCAGGTACACATCAGTTACTTAGACACATAAATCACACAGGCACATAGGCACGTAAGCATAGAGACATATAAGCACATAAACACGGAAGCACTGAAGCACGTAGTCCGCGTAAGCACGTATTCACTATATTTTGCACGTATTCACCTACATATTTTGCACGTATTCACCTATCTTTCACAGTTGTGAAAAGCGATCGAGAGTTGCGAAAGCGAGTAGCGAGTAGTACAGCAGGTAACATAACATGTGAGAGTCTTGGATTTGTTAGCGTTTTGAGATAAATGTGTAGTGCGAGTTGTGTGTGTTTATCGAAGCAGACAGCGGAAAAGCGTATAAATCTCCAAAATCGAAACACATAAACACATAAAACACTAAGAATTCACATAAAATCGAAGGAATCCATAGAGTCAGCAGTTGCGAGCTCAGAATCGAAACACATAAAGTGTAAAATCAGCGATTGCGAGCTTGAAATAGATTGTCCTGGGTGATAGACATCGACTACCCAAAGTGATTCGACTATTCTCAAGGACTTCGTGTACACACCTTGGCCTAATAGACTGTGCTCTCTCACCGATATACGGTGAATGGCACGCATCCTTTCGGTCACGATGTGAACTGAGTCATTGGAATCCATCGAGACTTTGGTGAGAGTTTTGTAAAACCACAATAGAGAGCGGAACGGGTCATTAAGATTCGGGTTTCACCACTAGCTTAACAACTGTATTCCTATTTGTGTGATAGAATCACGGGATAGAGAGGGAGAAATCTGCGTCGAAGTATGGAATTCACTCCTGATTCAAAGAAAATTCTCGTGTTTATAGTAAAATGCGCGTCGGGCGAGTGATATAGGCGAGAGTTTGCGGTTTTCACACCTAGTCTCGACCAGATCTCCTGTTTGTTTTCGAAAATCGTGTGTGTCGCCAGCCTTAGGAAAGGCTGACCTTGCACGAAGCGGTAGTATGCGATGTTCGTGCAAGGATGTAGTTTTCAATGAGTTTGAGCGAGAATATCAAGTAAGCTCGTACAAAACCCCTACTGGGTTTGCACAAGTCGGTCTGTTGGTACTTAGACTATAGACTAGGTCAACACTAAGACATCGACCCGGACTAGGTCGAGTCTTGCCTAATTCCCTATAGTTATGACTCTGATACCAATCTATCACACCCCAACCGATGGCGGAAACATCGGGGTGCGGCACTGAGCGAAACAGATTGTCCAGGAGAAATCCATAACAACTAATTTTACCAAATATTTAACGTTACGTCCCATACCATAACATATCAAGCAAAGTAGTTATTACAAACATAGTATCTCAAAGACAAATAAATTGTTCCGACAACTCAGAATTAAATGTGACGTTTCAAGACCTCCTAACTTGATTCCATAACAGCAAGCATAGCATAAGAATCCTAAACACCTGTCACATACGTTAAAATAAAAGTCAATACACATACTGTAAAGGTGAGCATACAAGTTTAATAGCATAGTAGTAGTGAAAAGCGATTTACGCATAACCAACATGTAACACGTAGTAATGTGAAGCAAGTAGGTTATCGACAATGAAATATGCACAGACGTGACTGCGAGTTGTAGAATGCGCAACACATGTCATCACTCTGACACGTGAAGAAAAGCCCTTAACAACCCCTGTCCACGACAGGTGCTGAGTCCAAACTATAGTACTATCGTTGCTAAGGTGTCAGGCAACAATCACTGTGTAAACATAACATACAAGCATTCATCGACTAACACGTATAACAGGCGAGAGCGGTTAGCGTATAAAAGTGTTTGCGTTGTGTGATCGATGTGATTTGATATAAGTAACGTATGTAACACCCAAAAGTGTGTAAAGCAAAAAGGGATCGAGTATACTTACAGATCGTGTTTAACGAATAAACACAGTCTTCGATTGAAGGGAGCGCTGAGAGATTAGCCTGATCACAGTACGACAGTATAAGCATTGAACAGTGCGTTAAACAGCGTGTCGGAGAGTTGTGGGACGGATGGTGATCTGATCGGATGACTGTCCGGTCGGAGGGTCGTCCGTTTGGGATGGATGTGTTTGTGAACTTTGAAGTTTTTGTTGTACTATTTTTAAGAGTTTGAAATGTTTCTATCTATCAAGTCGTCCGGTCGGATGGTAATCCGAGTGGAGACTGATATACTTTGAAATTTGAAAATTGGTTAAGTGTTTGAACATTACAAGTCACCTGGTCGAATAGCCGTTCGATCGGATGGCTATCCGATCGGATGGCGGTTCGATCGGGCAATTGTTTTGGTTGAAAACCTTGTAAAATCAGCTAATTTAATAGGTCTTGTGGGTGAACCGAGACGATATGATGACGTGTTAAACAACGGAAATGCTCATTAAGCCCAGCTCATCCGATCAGACGGGAATCACCCCGTTCGGTCAGACTTAACTGTTCTTGATGGAGTTTCATGTTCAATCCGTGAATAGGTTGTCTCCTCGTTAGAAATCCATCCTCAGTCCGGGTTTCCACTAAAGAATGAGTAGTGAACCCGAATGAGTCTAGGTTCTAACAGTTTTGAGTTGAAAAGTTAAGAATGTTGAAGAAAAGTTTGGAACAATTGTAAAATGTTTAGATTTAGGTGAAATCAGTGTTTAAACATTGTAGAAATCTTTCAGATCCGAGTTGTTCTTGGTGGAATGAGGTCACCCTTTTGTGTTCATATGAACTTCATGATGACGTTACTTAGCACACACAAGTAAAGCACATAACAGCACACACACATAAAACAATATCCAGAACCTTTAATTCAAATTGCGATGCAATAGCGTTTAGTAGATTAGCGTTTAATTGTGTTTATCGCATTGTTACTTCACATTTTAATAAATCGTAAAACAAATAGTGTCAAGCAAGGTATCGATTATCGAGTCAAGAGTACAAGCACTAATTAAGCAAGAAATGTTAGATCTGATTAGCAATTTTTTCTTCCTTTGACTTTGACCTTGACTTGTACTTTGACTTCAAAAAGTCGGGTTGTGACAGATTTGTTACCTCAACGTGATCTTCTTCCGATACGTTGTCGGCTATCTTCTTCAAAATTTCTTCTTTCAGCTTCTTGCTTTCGTCAACAATCTCCTCTACCGTCTTCTTCTTCTTTTCAAGACTGGCATATATCACCTTCTTTATGCCCTCATCTACCTTCTGTCTGTAATTCGGAATCTCTTCGAGCCCTTTACACCAAACTCCCACATTTGGTATAGCAGCAACACGTGCTTCAAAATCTACTTTGTCAGGATCAACTGTTGGGTTTCCTTTAGGATCTCTCTTCACTCCATCTATTTGCCCGCCGTGCTTCTGTGAAAGCCTTATACACGTTACTCAAATACATTCGAGCATGATTTTCTTCTCGGCAATCTTTGAACTCGGCAACCAACACCTTTTTCTCCCTTTTCTCTTCTTTTATGTATTTACTCCAGTCAAACCCTTCTTTTTCGTCATCCTGGATCGTCACATAAGCTTGTTTCCTCTCTTTTGATGACGGTTGCTCGTTGTTGCGAAGATAGATGGCCTTTTTATAGTAATCTTCATGAAAAGGATTCACGCTATCATCAGCTTGATGGTTAGTACACTCTCTTTTGAATTGTCCCTTCTGTTTACACTTGAAACAAGTGACTTTTGCTTTGTCGAATCCCAGATTCATATCGGGACCTTCCAAACACTTCCTACCAGTGATCTCCATGAAACGTTGTGCTCTTCTGATTACGCTGGCCATACACCAGCGAATATCCATGAGCGCCATCTCTTCTGGATCTACTTGATCGTAATCTTCTTTGGTCATGTTTGGATTGCCTATCTTGACTGCAATCAGACCTTCGTAAGATTCCAGAACGGAAGCCAAGAAACTCATGTGCTGTTTAGCGAAATCAGTATTCAAATGCGGAGAATCTTTCCAGTTCTGACTCTGATTGGATTTGGATGATGAAGATGATGAATGATATCCTGAATCATAACTTGGAAATTTACTCTTTGAAGACTCACCAGCATTGTCAGTACTAAAGGTTGTGCCAACCTTTGGTGACTGATTGTTCAGCAGCATACCTCTTTGGTAATACAGATCAACATTCTGCTGATAACTCGAACTGGACATTTTGTTTTGTTTTTTGTAACTCTAGATCATGTCCTTCAAGTTTCTCAATCAAACCATCTAACGTAATATCATCAAACTTAGCATCGTTCTTCAACACTATCACAAACGTTTTCCAATCTTCAACGTCCGGCAATGCCTCGACCAGTTTATCAATAATCTTTTCTCTATCCTTCTTGATTCCAAACCTTTCTAACTCGATCTTCAGATGATAAAATCTTTCAATCATTTGTCTGACAGTTTCTCCTTTCATGCATCCGAACAGATCAAATTCCTTTTTTAGCAAAGAAATTTTGTTTTTCATGATGTCTTTAATGCCTTCAGCTTTTAGTTTCAATGCTTCCCACATTGACTTGGAAGTTTCACCATTTTTAAGTAAAAACAAGATATCCTCTCTAACAGAAGACCTTATCAATCTTCAACCGCCGCATATTACAAAGCGACAGGCCGGTCGTCCTCGAGAAAACCACCGGATCTTATCCCGCGGGGAAGAACCTACTCCGTTGTATTGTTCCCGGTGTAATTCAGACGGTCATCATCAGGATGTCTGTCGGCAACCCATGTCGTCAGAAATTCGTACTCGCAAAGGCTCAGATAAAGGGAAAGGGAAAGAAACCAGTGATCCTGATCATCTAACACAATGTCCGTCCAATTATATGTTTCCGTCTTATAACTTGGGAGAGTTTTAATAGCATTATTTCTTTTTTTGTGTATTGTAATTTCTCAAATAACGTAGTAAATCTATTTACTTGCAAATAATTAATATTGAAAATCATTTCATTATAATTTGTTATTATGTTATATTACATGCATACATAGAACCATCAAATATTAACAGGTGTGAAGCGCCCGACATAGAGTTCATCTGCCATGTACCGTCTATATCTGAAACAAGCATCCTGAAGGTATCCTTCGTTCCATGTTAACGAACGATCGCGAACAAGGTTTTCCATTAGCATACATATGATGACTCCTGAATTTCTGCCAATACGATCTATGTGATCAGGCCACACGACATCCCCTACTATTTCCATGGCACCCGTCTCATATATTTTAGAGTGTTGCCAGTACGATATACGTCCCAGAAACCATAAGAATAGAGACTCAAATTCCATCATAATTTGATGTATTCTTCTGTGTGCGCAAAATGAATCTCGGCAATTAATCATGTCACAAGTATTGGCAAAAAAATTCTGAATTCTAGTAACTATATTTATTTTAAGAGTTAATTACCAAAATTGTCCCTGAGGTTTGGGCACGTTTGCCATTTTCATCAAAAATGACACTTTTGTACCAAATTGCCCCCAACGTTTGTAACTTTTTGCCATTTTCATCCAAACCACTAACTTAGTTTATTTTTTCTGTTAAGTTGAGGATATTTGGATAAAACTGGCAAATATAAAACCACAGGGACAATTTTGACAAATTACTCAAACCTTTTTAATTTTTTTATTTAATTATTTTTATTACATATATAATAAAAAAGAATATACATGGAGTTTTTAGAAAAAAAAATTAATAGTTTTGTCACATAATTTTTATAAATTTTCATCCAAATCACTAACTCAGTTTATTTTTTCTGTTAAGGTGAAGGATGTTTTAAATTTTACAAATTAAGACAGAAATTAATTTACAGCTTCTTTATATAAATCAGTTTTATAAAGAGAAAACGTCATTGGTGTGCAACACATAACAATCGATTACAACTTTTAGTATTTATCAGTTGTAGAGATAGAAAAAAATTGTAAAACGTTACATATTTTTTAAATGTGTTGAGCACCTAGGAAATATGTTGGTAGAAATAAAATATTTATTTAATTAATATTATGAGGGTAACTAACTAATACTTATTCTGAGTGGCTTGAGTAAAGAAACTTTTGGTTTATAGCATTATAATTACAATTTGGTGGGTAATTTTAAGTTTTGGTAACGATACGTTGTTTGATAGGGGGGGGGGGGGGGGGACTGGCTTCTGTTTTTCCTTAGGAGTGAATTTAAAAGAGTAGAAGATTAATTACAAACTTGGTAAATATGATAAGATTTTTTTATTTGACCTTTTTCAATAAGGTCGCCAACATTTTAGTTTTATAAAATTTATAGGTTTAAGTAGATTTTATTTTTATAAAATTGATCTATATAAAAATTAGAAATTAATTTCTGTGTTAGTTTATAAACATCCTTCGCCTTAATAGAAAAATTAACTTAGTTAGTGGTTGGATGAAAATTTATAAAAACTATGTGAGAAAGCTATTATTTTTTCATATAAAAATTGCATGTATATTCTTTTTTATTATATATGTAACAAAATTAATTAAATAAAAGAAATTTAAAAGAGTTTGAGTTAATTGCCAAAATCGTCCATGTGGTTTTACATTTGCCAGTTTCATCCAAATATCATCAACTTAACAGAAAAAATAAACTAAGTTAGTGGTTTGGATGAAAATGGCAAAAGGTTACAAACGTGGGGGGCAATTTGGTACAAAAATTCCATTTTGGACGAAAATGACAAACCTGTCCAAACCTCAGGGACGATTTTGGCAATTAACTCTTATTTTAAAAAGCAACCATTTTTGTTCTTTGTCCAGTATAGGAATGTAAACCTGCAAAAAATGTATAATCTTAGCTTTTAACTCAATCTTGCAAATTTAAAAAAAAATTCTTAACAAAAAAGTAAATTATATCAAACACGTTTAAGATCTTATTCCATAAAAACCCCCACATTTATAAAACGGAACTAAGCTAGTCGGTATGGTCTTTCGCGTTAGAATCATACTCTAAGCCTTTTTCCATTTCCGCATGATAAGCTTCAAAACGCAGTTCATCGAAATATGTTTCGAAATCCAATTCCTTGTCAGCGTCTTCTTCAGCAGTAGCCGTCACATTTTCTAGTGGAGTAATCTGGTGACAAGGACATTGTCGTTAATGGGTGTTAGGTAACGGCACAAGCCACTGACACCGACATGAACAGTTAAATGGTGTCTCACGTGTTGGCTGTTGCGCCGGGTTTGGGTGGTTAGGGGTTTGGGAAATGTTTGCTTCGGGGTTCTCTGAGGGTGGGTTTGGGTGGTTAGGTGTTTGGGAAATGTTGAGGTTGATATGAATGTGTAAATGAATGTTGTGTTCTTGATTGGCCATGAGGAAAAAAAGGATACAAGTTGAGTAGTGGACAAACATTTGTTTACATAGGTGTTGAGCATGAATGAGACTCGTGTATTGGTATACACGGTAGACGTATTTACCGGTAAACAACTGTAAATATAAAAAACTCATTGAAAATTGAATAAAATAAAATAAATAAAGGATTAAGCCTACCGTATCAATTTACCAGAATGGTGGATATGTTGTTGTAGAACCATCTGCGTATCTGTTTGCATCATTATGTTGTTCGTTTAACATGTCGATAAAATTTGGCGGTAGAACTGTCCAACGATAATCGTTTGATGACATCGTCCTTGCATTTATTTCAACCTCTCGTTGATACATGAGTTTGTTACACCATGCTTTCACGTGCTATAAAATAACGGTAAAGATTTTATTAAAAAAATTATTATACTAATTACTATTACAAAATTATTTATTATTAACGTACCGTTTGTTCATTAAAACCAGCTCCAATAAATCCAAGTAGTCCCCCCCCCCCCACCAGTATTTTCCGAGTAGTGTTATCCCCATGTATGAAGAATAGCAAGTAGGAATATCGCCATCGTAGTACATTTCAAGAAGATTTGGAGACCAATGGTCAACTCGATCCTATTGATTGATCCAAACTGTGTTTTGTACGGTGGCACACACATATATATACATATAGAGAGGAGTACAAATGTATTTAATTTTTTTAAACCAAAACAAAATAAAATAAATTTTAATGATTTATATATAACATTAATAGACGTACAATTATCTTACATATTCAGCTTCGTCATCTAAGACGTTGTCATTTGTAGTCTCGGGTAACATGGAATCGTAAAAAAGTAAAGCTAGTTGACGTCTCATTCGGTACGCAGTTGTCGCAGTATCTTCACCATCATTCAACGGTTATTTTATCAACCTGTCTAGATATATGCAAACTCAAACTCAACAGTCTCCCAAAGCTCCGGAATGCTAAGGAGCGTCGCTTGCAAAAATAACGTGGAAGGGATAATGTAATGGTAACGGTCTGTTGGAATTATAACCATGAATCCGTAGCCAATGGTCAAAAATAAAATTTATATGACACACCACTTCCGCTCATCCCTTTTCCAAATATTTGAAGCTTAAAAGGCTAAAATCCCCCAACAAATTAACACAGTTAGCAACATGTATTTTGGAGTACCAATATATTAAATCGGGCTAATACATGTCGTATATCGTAAGCGTGTAATCAACAAGGTTAAAAACGCCTAAAAACCAGTGGACGCCTTGTATATACAACGGTACTTACACCTATATAATAAATTATGCCGCAAAATATTAATTCAATACGAAATATATGTAACCAGTAACCAATTGGAATGTTCAACATTACCCCAATGATGCAGGATGAATTTGTAAGTTTTTACATTTTTTATATTTATTTGTAATTATGAATTTACGTTTACGAACTGTTTACTCTTATATATAATCATTTTTGTAGAATGAGGATCCTGATATAATCAAATTGAGATGATCCAAAAGACTTGTAAGGCCCGCTGCAGCTTTGCTGTCCCCGTATGTGGCTTATAAAAGGATTAAATAGAAACATGCCAAAAAGTTAAATAATGGGGATAGACATTGCTTTAATCCAGCAGTGGTATCCAAGTAGTGGCAATAGATTTCTTTCCCTAACAATGGGTGGATCTGTCGATCCAGATTTTTGGGCGTCATTGCTAGGCAAGGACGGTAACGGCTGGTTAAGCGATGATGTAAGCAATGTCTATATATAAAAACTATAAAGAAATAAATTTATATTTTTATATATATTGTTTCCAAAGTAACTTTAGAATTTTTAACAGCATATATTTGGTTGGATGATCCACTTGTATCATTCAAGAGACGCAAGTGACCGCTGGAGTATTTTATCCCCTTATTTTCAGAGATATTTTCAATCACGGGTCGTCGACCAGACGTTCAAGGGTTATTTCACCGGGGCGGTTGAACCTTTTCCACCAATACCTACCGTTGACGAGGTAATGTGGAACATTGCAATTGGTTACTGGTTACATATATTTCGTATTGAATTAATATTTAGCGGCACAACTTATTTTATAGGTGTACGTACCGTTGTATATACAATGCATCCACTGGTTTTTAGGCGTTTTCAACCTTGTTGATTACACGCTTACGATATACGACAGGTATTAGCCCGAGTTAATAGATTGGTACTACAAAACACATGTTGCTAACTGTGTTAATTTGTTGGGGGGGGGGGGGTTTAGCTTTTTAAGATTCAAATCTTTGGAAAAGGGATGAGCGGAAGTGGTGTGTCATATAAATTTTATTTATGACCATTGGCTACGGATTCATGGTTATAATTCCTACTGACCGTTACCGTTACATTATCCCTTCCACTTTATTTTTGCAAGCGACGCTCCTCAGCAGTCCGGAGCTTTGGGAGACTGTGGAGTTTGGGTTTGCATATATCTAGACAGGTTGATAAAAAAACCCGTTGAACGATGGTGAAGATACTGTGAAAACTGCGTACCGAATGAGACGTCAACTAGCTTTATTTTTTTACGATTCCATGTTACCCGAGATTACAAATGACAACGTCTTAGATGACGAAGCTGAATTTGTAAGATAATTGTACGACTATTAATGTTATATATAAATCGTTAAAATTTATTTTATTTTGTTTTGGTTTAAATAAATTAAATACATTTGTACTCCTCTCTATGTGTATATATATGTGTGTGCCACCGTTATACAAAGACATATTTTAAGATATTAACAATGACAAGCATTCCTCCTTCTGTACAAAACACAGTTTGGATCAACCAACAGGATCGAGTTGACCATTGGTCTCCAAATCTTCTTGAATTTTACTACGATGGCGATACTCCTACTTGCTATTCTTCATACATGGGGATAACACCACTCAGAAAATACTGGTGGGGGGGGGGGGTACTTGGATTTATTGGAGCTGGTTTTATTCAACAAACGGTACCTTAATAATAAATAATTTCGTAATAATAATTAGTATAATAAATTTTTTTAATAAAATCTTACCTTTATTTTATAGCACGTGAAAGCATGGTGTAACAAACTCATGTATCAATGAGAGGTTGAAATAAATGCAAGGACGATGTCGTTAAACGATTATCGTTGGACAGTTTTACCGCCAAATTTTATCGACATGTTAAACGAACAAGATAATGCTGTAAACAGATACGCAGATGGTTTTACAGCAACATATCCTCCATTATGTGAAATTGATACGGTAGGCTTAATCCTTTATTTATTTTATTTTATTCAATTTTTGAGGTTTTATATTTACAGTTGTTTTACTGGTAAATACGTCTACCATATATACCGATACACGAGTCTCATTCATACTCCACACCTATTTAAACAAATGTTTGTCCACTACTCTACTTGTATCCTTTTTTTCCTCATGGCCAATCAAGAACACAACATTCATTTACATATTCATATCAACCTCAACATTTCCCAAACGCCTAACTACCCAAACCCACCCTCAGAGAACCCCGAACCAAACATTTCCCAAATCCCTAACCACCCAAACCTGGTGCAATAGCCAACACGTGAGACACCATTTAACTGTTCATGTCGGTGTCAGTCGCTTGTGCCGTTACCTAACACCCATGAACGACAATGTCCTTGTCACCAGATTATTCCACTAGAAAGTGTGACGGTTACTGCTGAAGAAGACGTTGACAAGGAATTGGATTTCGAAACATATTTCAATGAACTGCGTTTTGAAGCTTATCGTGCAAAAATGGAAAAAAGGCTTAGAGTATGATTCTGACGCGGAAAACCATACTGACTAGCTTAGTTCCGTTTTATAGATGTGGGGGTTTTTTATGGAATAAGATCTTAAACGCTGAAGGGGTAAGGTCCCAAAAACCTTGTAACAAGTACTTAGGACCATACCACAACCTTGTCTTTCAGCCCTTTTTGACCTTGCGCGGCCACGCACTGGTCCTACAAAGAAGGCTTAAGAGACAGATAGCAGACAACACTAGCGCGCCAAAAGGAAATCATAAATCCTTACGCTTTCCTCCATAAACAAAGGCTGAAAATCCTAAGTTAAACACTTCCCGCCTAATAATATCCAGACTTGGATATTATTTACCCAACTGGTGCCACACGATAAAGAGCCACACAGGATTATGGCAATAACCTTCTAGAAGGACCCAATCTTGCACCACTAAACGGTTACAACCGTCTGGACACGTGTCATCACCTCAGGCATCCCTGAAATCACGATGATGGCATGAAATTGGAGAGAAACCTCCACTTGATCACTTTCCACGTGGCAAACCCCCAGCCATAGATCTAAACAGCGATCCGTGTGCACTCACGTCGGATCGAGAAGCTTAACGAAAGGAAATGTAACCGCTTACAGGGTTTGCATCTTCCGTCAGCATTTCACCAACGCGCCCAAAACTCTCGGCTATAAATATGAGAACAATTCAGGTATGAAATTCAAGTTACACACACTTCGTCAATACCTCTTCTTCTTCATAAACACATACTGATTCTCACGCCGGAGTCGGATCAAGGAGAGAACCCCTCTTCTCCCCTTGACGAGGCTAACGGTGCTTTGTTTTGCAGAGTTTACCAGAGAAGAAGGTCAGTTGCATCGAATCAAACGAGAGAGAACAACCCCCTTTTATGCAGATCCAAACCCCCTAGATAATTCGATTCCGGTCAATTAACTAGTGTTTCTTCAAACGCGTTTGATATAATTTACTTTTTGTTAAGAATTATTTTTTTTAATTTACAAGCTAAGATTATACATTTTTGTAGGTTTACATTCCTATACCGGACAAAGAACAAAATTGGTTGCTTTTTAAAATAATTATAAAGTCACTAGAATTTAGAGTTTTTTTTGCCAATACTTGTGACATGATTAATTGCCGAGATTCATTTTGCGTACATAGAAGAATACATCAAATTGTGATGGAATTTGAGTCTCTATTCTTGTGGTTTCGGGGACATATATCGTACTGGCAACACTCTGAAATATATGAGACGGGTGCCATGGAAATAGTAGGGGATTTCGTGTGGCCTGATCACACAGATCGTATTGGCAAAATTCAAGAGTCATCCTAAGTATGCTAATGGAAAACCTTGTTCACGATCGTTCGTTAACATGGAACGAAGGAAACCTTTAGGATGCTTATTTCAGATATAGATGGTACATGGCAGATGAATTCTACGCCGGGCGCTTCAAACCTGTTAATATTTGATGGTTCTATGTATGCATGTAATATAAAATAATAACAAATTATAATGAGATGATTTTCAATATTAATTATTTGCAAGTAAATAGATTTACTACGTTATTTGAGAAATTACAATACACAAAAAAGAAATAATACTATTAAAAGTCTCCCAATTTATAAGACGGAAACATATAATTAGACGGACATTGTGTAAGATGATCAGGATCACCAGTTTCTTTCCCTTTCCCTTTATCTGAGCCTTTGCGAGTACGAATTTCTGACGGCATGGGCTGCCGACAGACATCCCGATGATGACCGTATGAATTACACCGGGAACAATACAATGGAGTAGGTTCTTCCCCGCGGGATAAGATCCGGTGGTTTTCTCGAGGACGACCGGCCTGTCGCTTTGTAATATGCGGCGGTTGAAGATTGATAAGGTCTTCTGGAGTCTCCCATTCAGACTTATGAGGAAGAGGATTAATCGCTTCTTCATAAGTTTTATTATAGACTTCGTTTGAGTAACACGGGAAGGAATAGTGACTACAATCGGTTTCACCTAAAAATTTTGACACGACAATAACATGCCCACACGGTAAACCAGAAACCTGCCAAACTCGGCAGCTACAAGTTCGATTAAAAAAGTCGATAATATCCCCCTTTCCCACATCTTCAACACAATAAGTGTTTAACCCAATCCCAGAACCAGTCGAGGTTCTAGACCCTTCAATTTTTTAAAAAATTTTCTTCTGTGCCCATTGTGTAAGTAGGTGTTTTTCCTGAATACCTTGCAACCGTCGTTCATAAAACCATCTCTATACAAATTGCCGAAAGAACTCTATAACTTGTGTTATCGGCATTTTACGTGAGTGTCCAGATAAAGCGTTAATGGACTCTGTCACGACCCCCGGCCCGGTTTTACCTGGTCAGGAGCCGCGGGACAGGAACCCGTGGTATTAATTAATGCGACAGCGGAAGTATTTTAACAGGATCTTTTTAAAACTAAAAAATTCCCAAATATTTTATTTCATAATCCGGGATATACCCCGTACTTTACAATCAAGGCGATTTCCCAGGGAAACCCTATTTTACAAAACATGTTTCTTTATTTATATTGAGCCACTTCTTTAAGCTTGTAGTGCTTCACGGCACGTTTCCTGAATCACAACAGATCACCTGAAACATGTTTGAAAAAGGTTTTGTCAGTGGAAAATACTGGTGAATCATTCTTTTTACTAAAAACGACGTGTTGTTATAATTTACAGTATTAAGAGCGATTACAATGTTTATACATATCAACCATCTACCCACGGTATTTATCACTCGACCACTCATTGGCTATCTCGTTGTCCAATGGTGTCTGTGATTATGGTCATATCACCCCTTGGCTAACTCGTTGTCCAATGGTGATGGTTATCAAGTAATGTATACAAAACCCCACATACCGGCTGTAATATGGAGATTACATAGACTTAATCCCTGTAATTATAACCTTGAAAATAAACATGATTTTGAAAGTAATTTGGTAAAAAGAGAATGACTCACCTTGCAGATTTAATATGGTCGGAGTCTAGTCTACTGATTATCCTTGTTAACCTAGTTTAACAATAATGCACACGAAATTAGGTCAGTAACTAATACAGCATTTACGATAACTCACGAGATTAAACCCTCACAACGAATGACAAAGTGCGATACTTAAACATCCATCGAATTCACGACGAATGACAAAGCATAACCCTAATGTGGGCAGCACTTAAATATCCATTGGATAGTTTTTAATCGATCGGACATTGAATCGTAGCAGCGATCGAGTTATTACCCTGTTGTCGCGGCAACGTTTCGTGATTTGTGTGTGTTTTGGACTGTTTCTACTATATCTCAGTGTACGTGTTGAGTTTTAACGTCGAACCAACGCGTAATTGCAAGTCCCACTGCCCTCTATTTATACTGGAAAATGGGCTCCCTCGCGTGGCGCGAGGGGTCCCCTATTAGCATAGGGTAGCCTCGTGTACAGGTAGCTTAGCTGAGTTGGTCTTGCATTCAAATTCGATTTACACGTTAAACTGTTCAGATAATACCGACTAGGGTTTACCCCCCTGAGTTTTAGGGGCCCTGATCCTGATTCCGATTATTCTGAAAATTTTAGGGTTTATGCAGAATCACTTGGGGGTCTTAATTAGGGTTTTCTATTGGACAAAATGAAATAATTGTAGGATCGTTGTTGGACCCAAACGAGTCAATCAGAAGAGCATATAATCCGATTCAAAGGCGGAATCAGTGAAACGGACGTGGAAACAGCTTGATACTCTTAAATCTGTCACTATGATTGATTATAACACTAATTACAACCTGAACAGATTTCGGCAGCACTTCGTTACAAATCCTGAAGCGTCACCAAATGAATCAAAAAGTGCCCTATTTATAGTGTGTCTAGTTAGCTTGAAATGACCAGGCATGTTCAAGCTACCAGGCCTGTTCAAGCTACCAGGCCTGTTCAAGCTACCATGCATGTTCAAGCTATCATGCATGTTCAAGCTAACAGCCTTCTAAACTTTCTAATAACAGTTTCTTGCAACTCGGACACTGATAATCCTAACCTATCCTATTACATGATTCAAGACGAAGTCAATAGACGTAATGCACTAACAGACTCCCCCTCGGATATTGACGAAGTCTTCATTGTCTAGTCTTCAGCATGACACATCTTCGGTCTTGATCATTCTGTCTTCTCATTCAAGTTGTAACATTATAAGCATCCATCAATCTTTCTCTTCTTCCATCAGCTTCAGGCTCCCCCTTTCGTCAAGCTTTCGTGCTTTGGGATCGACACCTAGCTATCCATCTACAAGCTCTTCCATGCTTCAAGCTTGTCTTCAGACTCCCCCTTAGACTCTGCTCTCGGGATCGTAATCTGGACTATCTGCAATCACTCATACATTTATAAGTAACAACATTTTAAACTACCAGGAATTGTAACTTAGCAATTCAATCTTCTCTAAAACACTCCCTCTATCAACAATCTTTACAGATATGGCAATGTTCAGTATCCAAAATCCTCACAGTAAATCATCCAAGTCCAAACTAATGACCTTGGAGATATCACAAACTGTTTTTTATTTTTGATTTTTTTAATTCAAGTTTCAAATTAATGAACTTGTTTTATTTTCAGAAACACAATCAGCTTACTTAGATTTTGAAACTCAACATTTCAGACATCGATTGTCGAAAATAAAGCAGAATCAACAAACTTTTTGTATTTTCTGAAAATATAAAGCAGTAAAGAAATATGTACAAACATATTTACAGACAATATTTTTGTTTGAGTATGCGTCAGAGGATCATATCAGTTTTTGACAAGTCACAAGTACCGTTGAGCTTATTTACACATTAAGAATTAAACAATTCACTTAGATTGTCGATATACTTGTCCACTTAAATTTTCACACAAATTTCAACTGATTCAGGATACGAATTAGGTGTTTTAAAGACTTAAACTCATTCATGTGTCCCACCTCTTGAATATACTCCCGTATCCAGATCCCAATATTCAGTCTTACAGGTGAGTATACCTAGATGATATCTGTAAGGGGAATAAATTATAGTACGAAACCGTGAGAGCTCAGGTCAGAACTTCCGTTCAGCAGAGAGATGACGGCTCGACTTTTGGTGTGTCCCCTTTAGAGGATCTTTTGTATTACAACAGCAATGACTATCAATTTTATTGTTTCATCAATTTGCTGAGGGCGGCGCTATATTTCAAGCAATGCAGAAAGTATTCTCCGGGGACTAGGCCATTGCTTCCGCAAAATCAGAAGTCCCAGGATAATACCCCAGATATCACTGAGTATAAAGACCTAGTATCTCAGAAAGAGGGACCTTTCAAACAAGATTTCAGGGGTTACCTATATATCCAAGTAGTGTTCCCCACTAAATAAGCAAGTTTGAATTTAGGTTTATATCCCGAAAAAGTTTACTAAATGTATAAAAACCTATCGGCATATCATCAGTGAGACTGTTTAACGCTATTTAATCATTACATTTCTTTAGCATACTGTAACTGTCTACTGATGTACTATCATTTCCTCTTTTTACGCAAAAACTCAATTTTTGAATTTTATCATGTTTTTGGCTTTTTTTCAAATTTTCAAATGTTTTTGTATTTTCTAACAACAATACTCCCCCTAAAATGCAAAACCATTTAAAGAAAATTTGACAACCAACACTGATAGCTTTGTCTCGCCATCCATTTTCTGCTAACTATGTCCTGTTTTGCAGAAAATATAACGTACCCCCATGATTTACAACACATTGATATTTACAGTTTGAAAACCGTTTTTCAATCTTGTGAAAGTAATCATGTTTGTTCAGCCGTGAGGGTTTCGGCGTATTCAAGCAGAACTCCCCCTTACAACAAACTATTTTTCCCATAATGATTTCAAAACACTTAAGTTTGTTTTAATCAGAATGGTTTTTCCGGAAAAATTAGTTTGTTTACCCATCACTTGTAGGTTCGGGGTCATCACATCACCTTGTTCTCTTTTAACCATTTTGAAAATTTAACATTATTAGGTCAAACACCACTATCACTTGTAGAAAATCAAGTACAACTTAATGTCCTTGATTAACCACTTGTAAGACGAAATATCACAGTTACCATCCTGTGAATTTCTCAAGAATGATGCCGATACCTGCTTCACGCTTACCAACCTGGAAGCTCCGGCAAGTCAGAAATTCAACCAACAGATTTATGTACCAAAGCCTGACCAGTCTTGGGTGTAACCTTTTCAGTTTTACTCGGGGTTTGATCATTCCTTTTTGCTTCATAAAATTCTTTTACCCCTCTTACCTTTCCATCAACCATCTTACTAAAAATATGTTTAACATTGCTATTAAACATTTTTCCAGCATCAACACCTTTTGATTTTAGGTTTGCGGCTCGTAATGGTGGAAAGTTCTCATCATTCATTAACATAATTGTCTCTTCCTTTTTTACCTCAACTTGTGGCTCATCTGATTTTGTGGAATCAGATTCATTGCCTGAACTTGGCTTGTCTGACTTAGATGAGCCAGATTCATCGCCAATAACTTTCTTTTTCTTCTTGTTTGTCCTCAGATTTGCATCTGAAGAATTCAATTTGCTTGACTTTGCCATCGAGTGAATTAATTCATCAGAACTTTTATTCGAACCAACTGATAAACCCGAAGACAAAATCTTCTCCAAATACTCTCTCGCCTTCTTCCTCTTTTTCCTCAGTCTGTCCTTTTGCCCCTGCGAAAGTTTCACTTTCTGTTCTAGAACCTTCTGTTCTTTGGGCTTGACATTGACTTGTTTCTTCACCGTTCTCTGAGATTCAACCCTTGATCTTCCCATCGATCTCCTTGGGCAATCTCTGGCAATATGTCCTCTGATATGGCAATTATAGCATCTTCGTGTTTCAAAATTCCAATTCTGGCAATTAACAGCAATGTGTCCTCTAACACCACAGGTATAGCACACTCTGTTTTCGTACCATCCACTTCTGTCAGTCCAAACCTTCAGATCATAACATTGTTTGGCTTGGTGATAATCATTTCTCCTCTTCAATGCTGGATTTGTCTTTTGAGCACTGTGGTCAAACCTGCACCACTTATTACCATCATTTTGTGAGTTTTCATTTACAATTTTTTGTGATTTTTTATAATGATTGGATGACTGAACTGATGAGCTTTTATTTTCATTTTTAAAATTTTTCAAATTTTTAACATTTTGTTTCTGTTCTACACTCTTCTTAACAGGTTTTTGCTTAGAACATTCACCTGTTTCAGTAGATTGCAAAACAGTATTTTTAAATTTTTCTTGTAAATCTAAAAATATTTTTCTTTTCTTTTTCTTTTTCATCATCAGCTTTGTCATCACGATCTTCAATTTTGACTTTGTCAAAATTTGTGACATTGTCACTTATTGGAACGAAATTGATCGGTTTTGGACGTGGATAATCTGGTGTTGATGACGAAGTCTCAAAACCTTTCAATTTCTCTTCAAGCTCTTTGATTTTAGTCCAATCTTTTTCAGCTTCATTTTCAAGCCGAATGATTTTCTGAAGATTAGAGTTTATTTCAATCTGTTTTTCAAGATTATTTTTAAAAATAGCAGATTTCTCATCTTCTAAAATCTTCATTTGACTTTGAAAATCCTTTTCTAATTTTTTAAAGTTTTTGTTTTCTAATGACAAACTCTCAATATTCTTCAAAAGTTTGTCATTTTCAGATTTTAGTTTTTCGCAATTCAAACGCAACTCCAAAATCTGTTCATCATCAAATTTCTTTTAAGCTTTCAAAGCTTTGTTTTCCAATGTCAAATTCTCCATATCTTTCAAGAATTTTACATTGTCTGCTCCAGATTCATCACATTTTGAGCATTTTTCATTCATCTTTCCAACATCAGCTTCTTTCTTTGTTTCCATCTTGAATGTTCCTGCACAAAAAATTTTAACAAAATCAAGAGGGTTGGCATATTCATCAATAAAACAACCTCTCTTAATATCATATTTCATGACATTTTTTGCAGCAAGACATACAAAGATTCTTTTTCTCATTTCAATGATCACATCCAAATTTATCTTTTCTAAGTCCCTTTTCATTTCATTCATCAACTCTTCTTTTCTTTTTTCTTTATCAAACTTATGTGAACTAAGCTTATTGATGAATTTTTTAAAATGAAGCTTTGAGAAACTAACATCCCTTTTTAGTTCACTCAAAAATTCATCCCATTCTAAAGGTAATGCATCAGCAAATTTTGAAATTTTTTCAGCATTTGAAACCCTTATCTCATATTTATCTAACTTATCAATCAACTCATCAAACCGTCTATCCAACTGTTCCAAAGATTCATGTTTCATGCACAAAAAATTTTCGGATCTTTTAATCCAAATGTCCTTCTTATTCTTCTTATCAATCCAAGATCCAGAAGTCCAATCATTTAAATCTTTAAGATTCTCGTTTTCCTGTTCATCAAACACTTTAGCCATGATTATATCTCCTTGAATCACCACTTTCAAACTTTTAGATACTTTCAAACGAAAACCAGTTTCAAACAGAACACTTTCAAGTGATGTTTTCAAGCGAACAATAGATTGATATTCAATTGTTATCACATGTAAACTCAAGAGGACAGTCATTTTCAAGCTGTGTGTCGTTTCAAGCGGTCAGACGGTTTCAAGCTGTCAGACGGTTTCAAAATGTCGACGTTTTCAAGCTGTCAGACGGTTTCAAGCTGTCGACGTTTTCAAGCTGTCAGACTGTTTCAAGCTGTCGATGTTTTCAAGCTGTCAGACGGTTTCAAGCGGTCAACGTTTTCAAGCTAACATGTCATGACACTTTCAAGCTAACAAGCTGTTTGAAGCGAACACAACTATATTTTCAAGCTAACAGGCAAGTTTTTGTCATTTTTAATCCGAATTTGACCATAAAACTTTCAAGGGTTTGTCTATGTCCAATTCCGAGTGCACTGTGAAAATTTGAACCAATTTGGACCGTGAAATCTCGTTCAATTGAAGAAAGAAGGTGTAGAAGTCAGAAAATAGATGATATCAAGCTAAAATCTTCTTCCTGAGCTCTGATACCACTTGTAGGATCGTTGTTGGACCCAAACGAGTCAATCAGAAGAGCATATAATCCGATTCAAAGGCGGAATCAGTGAAACGGACGTGGAAACAGCTTGATACTCTTAAATCTGTCACTATGATTGATTATAACACTAATTACAACCTGAACAGATTTCGGCAGCACTTCGTTACAAATCCTGAAGCGTCACTAAATGAATCAACAAATGCCCTATTTATAGTGTGTCTAGTTAGCTTGAAATGACCAGGCATGTTCAAGCTACCAGGCCTGTTCAAGCTACCAGGCCTGTTCAAGCTACCATGCATGTTCAAGCTATCATGCATGTTCAAGCTAACAGCCTTCTAAACTTTCTAATAACAGTTTCTAGCAACTCGGACACTGATAATCCTAACCTATCCTATTACATGATTCAAGACGAAGTCAATAGACGTAATGCACTAACAATAATAAATAGGACTTTTAATGAGAGTTGTTACATCCTCCCCACCTTAATAAAAATCTCGTCCTCGAGATTTACTGGAATAAGTAGGGATACTTTCGCTTCATCTCTGATTCCAATTCCCAAGTGTATTCGGGTCCTCTTTTAGAATCCCACTTGACTTTGACCAGCACTAGCCGCTTGTGCTTGAGAAATTTGATCTTTCTGTCTTCTATCTGCAGTGGTTTCTCCACAAATTTTAGCTTCTCATTTACCTCTATGTCTTGAAGGGGTACTACCAGAGATTCGTCAGATAGGCATTTCTTGAGGTTGGATACATGAAACACATCATGTACTCCAGCTAGTTCTTCTGGTAGTTGTAAACGATAAGCAACTAGTCCTATACGTTGGATCACTGGAAATGGTCCTACGTATCTTGGGCTTAGTTTCCCTTTCTTACCGAACCGCACTACTCCTTTCCAAGGAGAAACTTTCAAGAGTACCTTGTCCCCGACTTGGAATTCTAGTGGCTTGCGTCGATTATCTGCATAGCTTTTCTGGCGATCTCGGGCTGTCTTTAATCTGTCCTTGATTTGAGTGATCTTGTCAGTAGTTTCTTGTACAATTTCTGGACCTGATAATTGACTTTCTCCTATTTCTTGCCCAACAAACCGGTGTTCTGCACTTACGTCCGTATAATGCTTCAAATGGGGCAGCTTCAATACTTGAATGATAACTATTGTTATAGGAGAATTCAATCAATGGTAGGTGGTCATCCCAATTTCCACCAAAATCTATCACACATGCCCGAAGCATGTCTTCCAGGGTTTGGATTGTCCTTTCACTTTGTCCATCTGTTTGAGGATGGTATGCAGTACTTAAATTTAGTCGGGTTCCCATTGCTTCTTGGAAACTTTTCCAAAAATGGGAAGTGAAACGACTATCCTGTCCGATACAATGGAGAGTGGAACTCCATGTAAGGATACAACTTCGTCTACATACAATTTGGCTAACCTTTCCATGCTAAAGGTTTCCTTCATGGGTAGAAAATGAGTTGATTTGGTTAATCTATCCACAATTACCCAAATCGCATCATTACCTTTTCTGGTTTTGTGTAACTTAGTAACAAAATCCATTGTTATGAGTTCCCATTTCTATACAGGCATTTCTAATTGTTGTAGTAGACCTGAAGGTTTCTGGTGTTCTGCCTTAACTTGTGAACAAGTTAGACATTTAGAAACATATCTAGCTATGTCCTTTTTCATTCCTATCCACCAGAAATTATTTCTTAAATCTTGGTACATTTTATTGTTTCCTCGATGCATGGTATACCTAGATTTATGAGCTTCTTCTAAAATTTTATTTCTTAATTCTCCTTGTCTAGGTACCCAAATCCTTTTCTTATGGAATCTCCAAAGTCCATCATTTCCTTGCTCTAATTCTTTTATTCGTCCTTTCATTCCTTCTGCATCGTCCTTGATTGCTGTTTCTTGAACATTCTTTAATTGTTCTATTAAATCTAACTGTAGATTTAATCTAAGAGCACGAACCCGTCGTTGTTTCTCATGATACTTACGACTTAAGGCATCTGCAACTACATTTGCTTTCCCTTCGTGATATTGAATATCACAGTCGTAGTCACTTAGGATTTCCATCCATCTCCTTTGCCGCATGTTTAATTCTTTTTGTCCAAATATGTATCTTAAGCTCTTATGATCTGTATAGACAATAAACTTAGTTCCATACAGATAATGTCTTCAAATTTTAAGGGCAAAAATTACAGCTCCTAATTCTAAATCATGAGTCGTATAGTTTTCCTCGTGCTTCTTCAATTGTCTTGATGCATACGCAATTACCTTCTTGCGTTGCATTAGCACACATCCTAATCCCAGTTTTGAAGCATCACAGTATACTTCAAAATCCTCGGTTCCTTCTGGTAAAGCTAGAATTGGAGCATTTGTGAGCTTTTGCTTCAAAATCCTAAAGGCTTCTTCTTGTTTAGGTCCCCATTCAAACTTATCTGCTTTACAGGTTAGCTTAGTTAATGGTACAGCTATCTTGGAAAAATCCTTAATAAACCGTCTATAATACCCGGCTAATCCTATAAAACTTCTAATTTCCATTGCTGTTTGTGGAACCTTCCATTTGGTAATTGCCTCAATCTTAGTAGGATCTACGTGAATACCCTCATGATTCACCATGTGTCCTAAAAATTGCACTTCCTATAGCCAAAATTCACACTTCGAGAATTTGGCGTAAAGCTTTTCTTTTCTTAACAAAGTTAAGAGTGCATGCAAGTGCTGACAATGCTCGATCTGACTTTTGGAATAAATAAGTATATCATCGATGAAGACAATTACAAATTTATCCAAATACGGTTTACAGATCCTATTCATCATGTCTATGAATGCTGCGGGAGCATTTGTTAACCCAAAGGGCATGACTGTAAACTCGTAATGACCATACCTAGTTCTGAAGGCAGTTTTAGGTATGTCTTCTTCTTGTACCTTCAATTGATGATATTTGGAGCGTAAATCTATTTTAGAAAAATATCTAGCTCCTTGAAGTTGATCAAAAAGATCATCAATCCTAGGTAATGGGTATCGATTCTTAATTGTAACTTTATTCAATTCCCTATAATCAATACACATTCTCATTAAATCGTCCTTTTTCTTTACAAACAACACTGGTGCTCCCCAAGGGGATGAACTAGGTTGTATAAAACCTTTACTTAGTAATTCATCTAATTGCTTTTTCAATTCTAGCATTTCTGTGGGTGCTAACCGATAAGGTGCTTTGGCTATCGGTGTAGTTCTGGGAATTAGATGAATTCTAAATTCTACTTCCCTGTCGGGTGGTAATCCCGGGAGTTCTTCTGGGAATACATCTGGGTATTCTGAGACTACAGGAATCTCCTTAAGTTCTTTATCCTTAGTACTAATGATTACGGAAATCATATATACTATTCCTTCCTTTCGTTCATAATTAGCAACTTTCATTACTGAAATGAACTTCATGGGTTTTCGTGGCTTATTTCCTGTAATCATGATTACTTCTCCTGTGGGTGCACGAATTTCTATAGAGTTCTTATCACAAAGGATTCGAGCATGGTTGGCTACTAACCAATCCATTCCTAACACAACATCGAACCCAGCTAAATTCATTAGTAATAGGTTTGCATGAAATTTATGACCTGAAAGTTCTATATTTCATTTTTGCAAAACTTTATTTATGTTAACAGAATTCCCGTCTGCTGTTTCGACTGTAAAAATTTGCCTAAGGTTGGTTAAGGGAAAATTAAGAGCTTGGCATAATGAAGTATTTATAAAACTTTGGTTTGCACCAGAGTCAAATAATACTTTTGCTTACACGTTGTGAACTAGGAACGTACCAGCTATCACATCTGGAAT
This sequence comes from Helianthus tuberosus, assembly GCA_030545235.1. NCBI lineage: Eukaryota > Viridiplantae > Streptophyta > Magnoliopsida > Asterales > Asteraceae > Helianthus > Helianthus tuberosus. The sequence continues at coordinate 174,907,138 of CM060363.1, forward strand.
GAGTTCTGCTTCTTGAGTGGTCAGTTGAAATGCTCTGGCATTCTTTTTAGTAGTTTCGTCGGCCGTCTTAGCTTTGTTTTCTGCTGGTTTGACCAATTTAGGACATTCTGTTTTGAAATGCCCAGTTTCTCCACAGTAATAGCAGATCCTGGTTTTCTTTCTGCAGTCTTCTTCGCGATGTCCTACAACTTTGCAAAAATTGCAGGTTACATTACATCTTCCATAATGTTTCTTTCTGCAATTCCTGCAGAACGGCGGAGTTGAAGATTGCCCTGCTCCTCTTTTCTTGAAGTTGCTATTATTACCCATACGAAATCCTTGGGTAATTTTCTGAGCCAGTTCTTTTTTCCTGGTTTCATCTCTTGTGCGTATTAGCTCGTCAGTTAGGGTGTTAGCTAATTCTACCGTATCGTCAATTGTGCGAGGTCTCGCAGCTTTAACGATATTATGAATTTCGCTAATCAATCCCCAAATATAGCGAGAAATAAGTACCGGTTCTGGCGAAGCCAGTGTTGGTACTACTCTCGCATACTCGAAAAATGTCTAAGTATATCCTCGACAATCTACACCCATCATTCGAACCAGGTTTCTCCAATCAACGCAGAGCTGCAGTTGCCCCTTCATTGCCTGCGAACTCAGCAGGTTTACAAGCAAGAAATTCTTTGTAAGTGCAACCAGGCGTTGCAGCTTTCATTTTCTTAGGGGTGGAGCTTGCCTCCCATCATTGTCGTTATTAGTATGATTACCGCCTCCGTTTACACTATTACTAAAATTGTCGCCTTGTGTGCGTTTGCTAGGAATAATTTGTTGAGGTTCAACAGGTTTCTGGGCAGCAGCAAGGATTACTGGAATAGCATTGGCTATCCCTTGAGCAACGATATTTTCTATATCTTGCCTAGTCATAAATTGATCCTCCGGGTGTTGCTCAGATTGGTTAACCCCGGTTACTGGTTCATTATTAGCGTTTCCATCTGATAATTAATATATATAATTTATCAGTATCGAATAAATAACAATTATACAAAATAATCATACAATTTCACCACACACATATACATATCCAAAATTATCGATTTCTCGATTATATATATTATGCATTATTACACACCGTTATCTTACAAGGGTTTTATTTGTAGGTTATTTTACAGACTTACTTCATTATTCTTATTATTATTATTATTATACAATTATAACTTCCCAACCACATTATCCCTTATGGTGATTTTTTCAAAAACGACGCTCCCTCTCGTCGTACTTCCAGGAGATTTGTCCTCCTATCTCCCGAATCCTATTCCCAGCATCCATCAGCTCCTCGCCAAAATGGCGGAGTTCAGCTAAGTTTTCATTACTCATTGGTGGATTTGGTATAGGTTCTGGATCGAACTGAGGGAAAAAGGTATAAGGGTTATTAAGGAGGTTTTGAAACGGCCAATCATTCGTCCACCACTCGTCCATTTCCCCTAAAGGTTGAGTATGGATTAAAGGTTTGGGAATGGCTGGTTCCAAATTTATTGGAAGTTGAGTTTCGGCAGGATAAGGGTAGAGGTTGTTATTTATGGGCTTGAGAATATCACAGCTTGCCAGTACGCGATCCAACTCTTCTTGTAATGGCAATTCCTCGCCTTGCTTAGAACTTTCCCCAATTTCCATTTCTATTTGTCTAGAACCTTCCCCGATAGCAATTCCTTTTCCTTTATCTATGGGATTCTCTATTTTGGGAATCTTTCTAGTTGCTGGTTTCCTTCTGCGTACCCACCTCCAGCCTACGAATCTTCTCCTTTTCTTAGGCTTTGATTTCTCCAAAGGTGGAGCGTTGAATTCCATAGGTTCTTCTATATCAGGTATGTAACCAGTAAAGTCTTTGGAAACTTCTATTTTCACTGGATATAGATTGAGATTCTGAAGGGCTTCAGATAACTCATTCATGCTGTTTAGCATATAAAAATACTAAGTTAAAATTTTATAACAAAATTTCACAAATAACCTTCAAGTATTATTGCATACCGTGTGACTAATTAAATACAAAGGACAACTGAAAATTAAACATATTAGGGTTTATTGTAAACTTATTTATTTACTGGGTAAAGTTTCTGGCTTGTGGTTGATAAGGGTGATAATACTAGGTCAGGGTATTTTAAAGATTTGCATTTACTGCTACAGTGGCTAGCATATAGAGATCTGCCCATTTTTCATCTAACTCATCTTCCCATGGTGGGTTATTTCCTATTTTCTGGATTTCCTGATTAACTTTCACTTCTTTTGGTTGGGATTTCTTTATTTTCTCCTGGCTTTTCCTAATAATCAAACTTCTTTTATTAGGAGAAAGTGGTTCCTCATAATGAGCTTTACGAACAAATATTCCCTCCTCAGTATTTACTGAGTATCTTGAGGATTTTGTTTGGGATGAACTTCCCTTCTCTTTTGGTGAACTATCTAATTTAAGATAGATGTTTGAAAGCTTTTGCTTACCCATACTGTAATTAACAAATAGTCAGTTAATAAAACACATAATCACAAAATGATAATCAGGAAAAAATTAAGTACTTCTCAAATACTTAATTAGCTTAACTCAGTGGCTCTGATACCACCTTTTCCTATCACGACCCCCGGCCCGGTTTTACCTGGTCAGGAGCCGCGGGACAGGAACCCGTGGTATTAATTAATGCGACAGTGGAAGATTTTTAACAGGATCTTTTTAAAACTAAAAAATTCCCGAATATTTTATTTCATAATCCGGGATATACCCCGTACTTTACAATCAAGGCGATTTCCATGGGAAAACCCTATTTTACAAAACATGTTTCTTTATTTATATTGAGACACTTCTTTAAGCTTGTAGTGCTTCACGGCACATTTCCTGAATCACAACAGATCACCTGAAACATGTTTGAAAAATGTTTTGTCAGTGGAAAATACTGGTGAATCATTCTTTTTACTAAAAACGACGTGTTGTTATAATTTACAGTATTCCGAGCGATTACAATGTTTATACATATCAACCATCTAACCATGGTATTTATCACTCGACCACTCATTGGCTATCTCATTGTCCAATGGTGTCTGTGATTATGGTCATATCACCCCTTGGCTAACTCGTTGTCCAATGGTGACGGTTATCAAGTAATGTATACAAAACCCCACACACCGGCTGTAATATGGAGATTACAAAGACTTAATCCCTGTAATTATAACCTTGAAAATATACATGATTTTGAAAGTAATTTGGTAAAAAGAGAATGACTCACCTTGCAGATTTAATATGGTCGGAGTCTAGTCTACTGATTATCCTTGTTAACCTAGTTTAACAATAATGCACACGAAATTAGGTCAGTAACTAATACAGCATTTACGATAACTCACGAGATTAAACCCTCACAACGAATGACAAAGTGCGATACTTAAACATCCATCGAATTCACGACGAATGACAAAGCATAACCCTAATGTGGGCAGCACTTAAACATCCATTGGATAGTTTTTAATCGATCGGACATTGAATCGTAGCCGCGATCGAGTTATTACCCTGTTGTCGCGGCAGCGTTTCCTGATTTGTGTGTGTTTTGGACTGTTTCTACTATATCTCAGTGTACGTTTTGAGTTTTAACGTCGAACCAACGCGTAATTGCAAGTCCCACTGCCCTCTATTTATACTGGAAAATGGGCTCCCTCGCGTGGCGCGAGGGGCCTTCGCGTGGCGCGAGGGGTGCCCTATTAGCATAGGGTAGCCTCGTGTACAGATAGCTTAGCTGAGTTGGTCTTGCGTTCAAATTCGATTTACACGTTAAACTGTTTAGATAATACCGACTAGGGTTTACCCCCCTGAGTTTTAGGGGCCCTGATCCTGATTCCGATTATTCTGAAAATTTTAGGGTTTATGCAGAATCACTTGGGGGTCTTAATTAGGGTTTCCTATTGGACAAAATAAAATAATAAATAGGACTTTTAATGAGAGTTGTTACAGACTCTGCGCTGTTAGATGTCATATAATGATATCGATTGCCGGGACAATGTGCCCTTGCCCATTTACCGAACTCAATACTTGTTAGAGTGTGACGTACTCTAGGAACGACAAGATAAAGAGCATTGAATGACTCATTAAAATCAGACAACCGGTAAGATTTGCATGTCTTCCACCACAGCTTCTCGTTTTCTTTTTTTTTTTATCGGACGGTAAATGTAAGTTCATCATTAAATGATGACAACATAACCCGTTATAAGCATGTGGAAAGACGTTTCTAACAGCTAGGTGTATAGAATTCGCTCTATCCGATATTATCACCATGTCGGGTATTTCACCGACACATTCTCTAAGCTTTGATAGAAACCATGTCTAAGATTCACCATCCTCTGATTTTCCTATTCCATAGGAAATTGGTAAAATTTGGTTGTTTCCATACATCCCAACTGCTAAAAATAAGGTTCCTTTAAATTCACCCTTTAAGTGTGCAGCATCGATGATCACCACCGGTCTTAGATTACACATAAAGGTACGAATCTGAATGGAATAATTTAAAAAAAGGTAAGCCCGATCTTGTTTGAGGAAAAAAATGAGAAGCCGTAACTTACCGCAGCACCGATCGCGACAAAGACCATTTCAAACCGATGCTCGTCATCAGTCTTGATACGAGTGACAGAACCCGGATCTGCCCGCTCTAAATTGTAACAGGAAAATGGTAGTTCTGCAAATGAATCTCTGCTTGTTCCTTGTAAAAGCTCTAGTGCCAGACTTTTTCCACGCCAAGCTTGACTACTGGTTATCTCAACTTGGAATCTTTGTCTAAAATCTTTCACTATATCCTTAGAACGATATATTCTTTTTTTTTTGAACGGCAAGCTCAGTTGGGAACTATCCAACATATTGCGGACGCGGCCCGAGTTCGAGACGGCGCCAAGGCGCTTGCAACTAACATACCACACCGAGGCCCGGCCAAGAGTAACTCGGGGCTGCCAGGAATCGAACTCGTGACCTCAATAGGATGAGAACCACCTTAGGTGTAAACCCACCCTACCTCAAACCAGCTGAGCTGGAGATCATTGGCCTTAGAACGATATATTCTACCGTTGTCTTTTAAAGGTTCTTTTAAATAGTGAGCCACAATCTTTGGGTTTGCCTGACGAAGATGAGGGTACGTTAGTGTCTTCGAGCACGTGTGTTTATCGTTAAAATTCTTAACAAAAAACAGCCCACTACCGCCAAAACTGTATGCATGAAAACGCCATTCGCAACCGTCCACCAAACATGACACTTCGTATCGCGTTTTAGATTATCTATCTACTTTAAACTTGAATCGTTCTAACAAACATTTTTTTCCCAACTCAAGTTTCATTTCTTCTTTGTTATTAAATGCGCACCCTAGCTCAAAAGTAATTGATGAAGATGGCATTGACTTTTCAAATGAATTATCGGGATTTGGTTGGTGGTCATTTAAAACATCATCATTTGCTTCGTTAACACAAACATTTAAATCAGGAACTTTAAATTTATTTGGAGTTGAAAAACTAGATCACCCAGCACAAAATTCTTTAACGACGTATAATTTATATTTTTCAAAAAGATTTTATGTAGCAAAATTATAAAAAATTGCAAGATCTTCATCATTAATTATATCGATTGGATCACTAAATGAAGACGGTACGATAACTTTGTAATGTTTGTAGTACCACACATCTTAGAAACTTTACTTAAAAGATCAATGTATGAAAGGTTGGGTTCAATTTCTAAACCACGTCTACCTGCATCCGCATCAGCAACATACTCCAAGTTTCCGTTAACGATTTGCCACTTTCCCCCGCTGTATACAACTAAAGGAATCTTCATAATTTTAAGTTTCTACTACAAAATATGATCTTGTATAAATCCCAAGAACACCTTTAAACATATATACACTCGAAAATTGTTGAAACAGCTTGGAAACAGCGCGCTGAAACGGCTCGAACAGTAGGCTAAGACGGCTCGAACAGTACGCTGAAACGGCTTGGCTGTAATGGTGGGACCCGTGTGTACGTAAACAGCGCAGTTGACAAGCCGGCTCCAACCTGCTGAAACAGCTCGGCTCGTTGAAGGTATTCGGCTGTACGTAAACAGCGCAGTTGACAAGCCGGCTCCAACCTGCTGAAACAGCTCGGCTCGTTGAAGGTATTCGGCTGGGGTCCTCAGCCGGCTTGGGTCCAGGAGCCACGGGAAACGGCTCGGCTGAGATCTTTCATCAAAGTTGGTCGCCTGAAACGGCTCGGAGCCGTTTCAGGTTTGTCGGACACGTGTCGTCTTCTGAGTTTTTTGTGTCGTTTCAGTAAACGGAAACGGCTCGTTGAGAGGTGTCAAATGGCTATTCTTGAAATGACGGCGTCAACTTGGCTATTTCAGTCATTTTCCCTTTATATTTATATAAATAATCTAGCCCCGAGTGATAACTCGTTTCAATTGGAAATAAATATGTATACAAAATGTATATTTATTTTAGGTAATATACACATTGAACTTACCAAGTATATTTATTTGTAACTTTTCGAAAAAATATTTATGTTAACACTATAAGTAGTATATTCTAAGGCAAACTTTTAGGTAAATATATAGTTTTGAAAAAAAAAATGAATATATTTTCACCAATATACTACTAAGTGACATTTATACACAAATTATTATGTTACGACATTATATGGCTTAATATGTACAAGTCATATTTACTAGTAAAATAACTTACAAAAAAACAACTTTTAGTGTTCAAAACAAAATCATCAAATCAAAGGGACAAGTATAGATCTCAACCTTTACCAGTATTTTAAACATATAGCTAAAAATATGTAAATAATCCATAATAATATCATACGTGTGTGTATATATATATAGATCTAAAGTTTACACATACATACTTGTTTGTATAACACAACTAACGAGTGAGATCACCAAATCACTACCAATGAACTTGAAAATCTCTCTCTTTGTAAATTGTAAACACTTATACATATCACCATGTATTTTAGAAAAATAACTTGTTCAAAGTGTTTGATGTTATTTTTTTAAACAAGTTCAAAACAACTAACTAATTGGGTGTACATCTTTATACTAAACACTGTAAAAATGTAATAGATTTAGAGATGGAGACTCACTTGAAGCAAGCAAGGCAAGATGAGAAAATAAGAAGAAAAACTTGATCCTCGGAACTTGAACTTGGATTAAACACTTGAAAAGCACTTGAATTTTGTACTTAAAAATGGGAGATTAAGAGTGTGAGGGTTAGGTTCGGTCAAGAAAGGAGGGTCTTGGAGACTTTTAAATGCAAACTCTTCTAGCGACAAAAAAATTAAATGAAGTCCCTTGCTTTGAAAAGTGGGAATTTGGTTGTGGGAACCGAATGGAGGGAAAGGAAATGGATAAAATGCTTGTCAATGTTAGTGATGGTAATGGGTCGGGTTTGAGACATGTTTAGGTAATCCTAAATCCAAACCCAGTTAGAGAAGCTTGTCCCAAACCAGTCTCAAAACTTGTTGAGTTTATAGCGGGTAAATACCCATCGGGTATTGGGTATACCCGCGGGTTTCGGGTAAACCAGTTAATTTACAAAGATTACTTGTTGGGTATACTTATCTCAAAACCCATTGGGTATCTATCGGGTAACTACTAACCGGTTACATTTTCTATTGTCATTATAAAAAAATATATATCAAATAACTACAATGTATACGGAATAGAATACCTATATGTGTAAAAAATGGATGTATCATATATATATACATATTTAATAATATAAAAGAAATTATATCGGGTAAACGGGTACACTTTATCGGGTAATTGGGTCGGGTAAACGGGTATATCACTAAATCCCAAACCCATCCCAAACCCGCGAAAAAAATAAAAACTATTCTCAAACCCGATTAACCGACCACAAACTCGTCTCAAAATGTGTCAAGTTTCGGGTTTACCCAGCGGGTTTGATTGCCATCCCTTCAATGTACTAACCTTTCAAGTTACAAGTTTGTATCATGACACTATGACAAAATGTTAGGTATAAAATAGTATGAGGGGTCAATTGTAATAATAGTATAGTGTGAGGGTTTAGTGGTAACATGTGCTTGTAAGTCAGTTCGTTAAATAAACGAACTGGGAACTGAATTGGATAGCTATTGATTTGAGATTAATCTCCTTCTTCTCTGGATTCTTTCTTCTTCTCCAATTCTTAGCTCTTAACTCTTGATTACCATTTTCACACGTAACAATGGTATCAGAGCATTCGTTCCTCTAACTGTGTGGGTTAGGGCAACGACAATAACAACACTAATCAACATCAAGGGTTTAAGAATTAAGGCAACAACAACAATCAAGTTCCTCAACAACATCAACAAATCAAAAGAGTAGGTTACCATGGATGAATTAATGTCATTGAGCCAAGAAGGTACGGTTGATGAATACTGTGATGAATTCAAATTCTTGTTGGATAGAGTCAAAGCTTTTGAAGAAATTTCTGAAGATTATGCAACATATCTCTTCATTTTCGGCCTTAAACCAAAGATTGGTGATATTCTTATGCGGTATCACAATATGGGCCAGGTTTAAAGATGGAAGAGGCGATGTCTAGGGCTAGATTACGTGAAAGATCCTTCAGTTCAAGTTCAGTTCAAACAAGAACTATGGCAGAACTGAAAGAGATGGTGATGACTCTTCAAGAGCAACTTAAAAATAACAAGAGTTCTTCAAATCAAATGGCATCAACTGATTCTGAAGTAAGTATGTTACTTGTAGATCCCAAATCTTCTTTTTCAAATCAAATTGAATCACCTTATCCTTCCCAATTCACAAAAGTGGAAACTGCATGGAAGGTGTTTGATGAAATGCCTGGTAGCTTTAAAATTGAGATTCAAGAAACCATGGGCAAATCTGATAATGGGAATGATATTAAAGCTAAAGAATCATTTGATAGTGATCAAGTCTTTGATGAAATGTCTAAGAATGTAGGTAATGTGAGGAATGAAGACATGTGTGATGTTTTAATAGAGGGGTTTAAAGAAAATGAAAAAAGTAAGGAAAATAATAAGGTTCAAACTAATCTTTGTAATCATACGTTTGATGATGATGATGATTCAAAGGGAAGTGGAAAAGTAATTGATACAGGACAGAATAGGCATGAAACTATTGATCTATGCAATGCTATTGTAACACAGGAAAAGAATACTCAACGTCAAGGCATAGAAAGAAGTGTTCTATTCAAAATGGTTAACTGGGAAGAATTAGTCTCTGTTAAGTGGGACATGAGATCTAATAATGAAATTTTGTTTGATTTGATCAGACCACAGAAGACCACTATAAACAAAATTAAGGTAAGGAAAAAGGGTAATGTAGTAGAAGCAATTGAGGGTGATAACACAGTTGGTGAAAGGAATGCTTGTGTGGGTTTACAATTACTTTATTTTCTCCATAATAGTCACTACATAACTGGGAAGACGCTTGCTGGTGTGGTTGAAGGGTTAATTGGGGTTTATTACGTTGAAGGTGGAAAACAAGCTGCTAATCATTTCATGAAATGGGTTGGAATCGAGGTTGATTTTGATTCCGCCACGGAGATGGAGACACAAACAGTGCCAGCTGGCAGTGTTCCAGATAGCATACTACGGAGTGTTGATCTTGATTCCATAGAGGACAGTTTGAACTTTAAGTTTTGTGATAGAAGTTTGCTTGTTGAAGCCATTACTCATGCTTCTAGACCATCTACTGGTGTTTCATGTTGTTTTGTGATAGAAGTTTGCTTGTTGAAGCCATTACTCATGCTTCTAGACCATCTACTGGTGTTTCATGTTACCAACGGTTGGAGTTTGTAGGGAATGCGGTTCTCGATCATCCTATTACAAATTCAAGTGCCCTAGAAAAACAGATACGGGATTTTGTGAAGGAGGTTGAAAGTGAAGTGTCAAAGCCAGGTTTCAACTCGTTTGGTCTGGGTGATTGCAAAGCTCCAAAAGTCCTCGGTGACATTGTTGAATCTATTGCTGGTGCTATCTTCTTAGACAGCCAGCGGAACACATCATTCATATGGAAGGTCTTCCAGCCACTGTTGCAACCAATGGTGACACCAGAGACACTCCCAATGCATCCAGTGCGGAAGCTACAAGAACGTTGTCAACAACAGGCTGAAGGACTGGAGTACAAGGCGACTCAAAATGGTACTTTGGCTACCGTCCAAGTGTTCGTCGATGGGGTCCAGGTCAGCATTGCTCAAAATTCCCAAAAGAAAATGGCACAAAAGTTGGTTGCTCGTAATGCTCTCGCTGCTTTGAAAATGAAATAAACCGAAGCAGCAGCCAAAGAGAAGGAAAAAGAAGAGAATGGAAAGAAGAAAAACGGCAGCCAAACCTTTACCAGACAGACTTTGAATGACATTTGTTTGCGCAGAAATTGGCCAATGACATTGTACCGGTGTGTGAGTGCAGGTGGTCCTGCACATGCAAAACGGTTTATACTTGCTGTGCGGGTGAATACTTCTGATAAAGGGAAGACCCTTAATGCTGTACTCCTTATAAAGAGCGTGTATGCTGATTTGCATAAACAGGGCATGAAGATGTTGGCCGTCTTTTTGGTTCCAAAGGTGCAACTTGTGTATCAGCAAGCAGAAGTTATTCGTGAGCAAACGGGCTATCAAGTTGGTCATTATTGTGGTGAGATGGGCAAAGATTTTTGGGATGCCAGGAGATGGCATCGGGAATTCGAGAAGAAACATGTTCTAGTGATGACTGCTCAAATTCTTTTGAATATTCTGAGACAAATTTGCTTATTTTAGACGAGTGCCATCATGCTGTAAAGAAGCATCCATATTCTTTGGTGATGTCTGAGTTCTATCACACAACTAAGGAGAAAAGGCCATCAGTTTTAGTGCTACAAAATCATATTGGTCAAGTTAACCCTCAAGGAATAGAGTTCCATTTTGTTGTGGGAGCTTTCGAGAGTGTGATAAGTGGAGCATGTATGAGGTCTTTTTCACAGTTCAGATTTGACAGTTTTGATTAGCTATTTTTTTCCCTTATTTTGATTTTTGGGGACAAAAAAACTTTGAGGGGGAAGTAATGTTAGGTATAAAATAGTATGAGGGGTCAATTGTAATAATAGTATAGTGTGAGGGTTTAGTGGTAACATGTGCTTGTAAGTCAGTTCATTAAATAAACGAACTGGGAACTGAATTGGATAGCTATTGATTTGAGATTAATCTCCTTCTTCTCTGGATTCTTTCTTCTTCTCCAATTCTTAGCTCTTAACTCTTGATTACCATTTTTAAACCTAACACAAAAGGGTACGGTTTTTACAATTAAATAATACAACGCATGCAAAGATTGAGTACAAATTTGGTTTTCATGTCTGAAAAGTAATCTGGTTCTTTTCTTTGATTCCAGTGGAGACAGAGAAAGAGATAGGACAAAAAGTATGAGTTGGTAGAAGAAAAGGTGAGGTGTTGATCATTTGATTTCTTGTGGGTTGCTGTTTTGTTAAATAACTAGCGATTAACTAGATTTTATTGGAATTAATCGGTATTAAATGTGACTAATCTGTGATTAATCAGTGTCTAATTGAGATTTTTACAACTATGATTACTGCCCCTGCCAACCTCCTCAGGTCTTATAGACCACCGGTGAGCCGCCACAAAGAACCCCACCCAACCTTGTATCACACCGTTGTATTCTTTTGTGGCTCTGTATTCTTTCTACTACAAAATTTGTTGGATAAAACAAATACGTTAGCAAAATGGATTAATTAAATTGATAAATATATTATGTTTACTTTAGTTATTTATTATTTTAACTAGTTAGGTTTCCGCGCTTCACGGCAGGTATCATTATCATATCAAATTGAATTGAAACCGACTGAACAACATATCGATACGATATTGGCACTCGGTATAAGAATTGAAAGACAAAAGCTAAAAATAAAGTCATTATATGCCTAAAAGGACATCGATGCATATTTTATATCAAGAAAACCATAAAAATAAATGAATATTAGTATTGATTCCAATGATACCAATATCGGTACTGATGTTGTTCGATTGAAATTGACGTGGTACAAATACTCACTATAGTTTACGATATTAAAAAAAAATATATATGGTTATTGTAAAAAAAGTGTATTTTGTGAGAAGTATAGGAATGAATCAATACCATTTGATCTATAATCTAACTAGTCTAAGTACCCGTGTGTTACACGGGTGCTCTCACAATAAATTAAATTATTTAACAGTGTTGAAATAATTTTTTAAATGAAAGAAACGCCCATTACCAAAACATTGAAATGAACGAAATGTTGCATTACTTATATAATAATTAAATTACAATGTTGGATAGGGTCACACCAATCAATGCCTCTGATGGATGGTTACGATGAACATTTCTTTTCTAATTTTTTGATATTATGAACAAAGTTGTTCCAGTTCTCTATAGTTCTCTATCGTTAGCCTTGCACTCTTACCCTTTCTAAGCATCCATAGTCCTAAGACCAAGCGGTATGGGGACCGGCTTAGGCCCGGCGAAGCCCGGCGCCGGTCCCCCACACCGCCCCCCTTGCCCCGCCTTGTGATACCCGGCTGCCAGAAGACGTTGATGACGGGCCTACTTTAAAAAAAAAAATGTCGTTAACCAACGGCTGTAATTTAAAAAAAAAAACTTTTAAACTTTAAATAAATACCCCTCATTTCATCCATTTTTATACCATTTTCTCCCATTCTTCTCCCATTCTCATCCATTTTTATAAAAAACACTCCCCTTTTTTTATACAATCATGAATCCATTCAACCCAAACAACCCCAACCCGAACAATCCCAACCCGAATCAACCTAACTTTTTTTCGAGTCCCACTTACACTTCGACTATGGATCCTTCGTGGGGGTCTCCACAATTTACGTTTTCGGGTTACCAACAATCACCCAACGCCTTCTCACAAATGTCCCAAGTTCAACAATTGCAACAATTCCAAGCACTCCAACAATTCATGCAACGCAACTCGGTTCAACTTGAACAATCCCAACCGCAACCCCCGGTTCAACTTGATGATGATGATGAAGAAGTCGTCCCCGAATCGCCACCTAAAGAACTCAAGCGCAAAAAAAACAGGGGGAAGGGGAAGACGGTTGAAACCGAACCCGACACCGCAAAAAAAAGTGGTTCGAGAGCAAAGCAGAGACAACAGTGGACAAAAGTAGAGGAAGAGGCGCTAGCAATCGCGTTTGTTAGGTCCTCAACTTGCCCGATTGTCGGTATGAACCAACGTTAATTTTTTTTAATTTAAATTTAAAAATATTTATTTTTTACTTTTACTAATGCATTTTTTTTTAATTTAGGGAACAATCAAACGGGTACTAGTTTTTGGAAGGCGACAACGGATAGATTTAACGAGCTTATGGGGCAAGGCCCGATTCGTGATATCGATTCCGTATCGGGCAAGTGGCGGAAAATGAACAAGACCGTCAATGAATTTTGTGGGTATTATAACGCAATTTACGCTTGTCCTCCTAGTGGGAGCAACGACGAGGACATTCTTAACCTTGCGATGGCTAAATGGGATTCAAAAAATCCGGCGCCTTTCCCGCACCTCCGAGCATGGAACATTTTAAAGAAAGAACCAAAATGGAAGCCGGTTCCAAAATGAGGTCGCAACCGCCAAACGGACTAAAACTTCTGAGTCCGGAAGTTATAGTGCGGGAGGCTCCACCGCTCGTTGTCAAATCGACATAAACGACGACCCTATATATGACGAGGATGTGTTGCCCGTTCACGAGTCCGAACGTCCCACCGGAAGGGACAAAGCAAAAAAAGAGGCGGCCGGAAAGCGCAAAGGGGCCGGCTCGAGTGGAGGCGGCGGCTCGAGTGGAGGCGGCGGCTCGGGTGGAAGGGGCGGCTCGAAGGCGTCTTCAAAAATGGACGAGTTGATTTCCGAATTTCGTTCGTTCAAAGACTTTGCGGCCGAAAAATATAGTCACAAGAAAACCGTGTCGGCCAACTATGCATGAGCGGAGGATTTTAGGCTTATGAGGTTGGATCTCGACTCGGTTCCGGAGGATGAACGCGAGGTTTATCGGAGGATGAAGGAAGATGTAACGAAAAAATGGATGTCGTAGTTTGTTTAGGTTTTTAATCGTATGGTAATTTTTTTTCGTTTTTATGTTTTCCGTTTCTAGGATTACTAATTTTTATTTTTAGGAAATGTAATTTTTTTTATGTTATGAAATGAATTTATTTATCTTGTTTTATGTTGTATTTTTTAATTTTTATGAACTTTTTATTAAGTTAACAAAAAAGAAAACTTTTGAAAATTATAAAATAATTACGTGGGGTAGCCCCATCCTCCACCCCTCTCAAATTGGGAGGAGGCCCATCCTCCATGAGATGGTGATGTGGCGCCTACGTGGCGGCCCATCCTCATGAGGATGAGCCTCCCCATACCCACTAGTCTAAGCTCCTTCTATAATGTCATCAGAAAAGGGAGTAGACAGGCTGTTTCTCGTTTGCTGGCTTATAGCTGTTAAGGCATGCTTGAGTATACTCTCCACCCAATTAAAACTACTCGGCAGCGGGGTCTTGGTCCAAACACACACACGCCACCATATATTTTTGGCGACCATGCACTTAGCGAGGAGGTCATCCGCGGACTCATCCCGAATTCCGCACATTGGGCAAATGAAATATCCATGATAGGATTATTGAGATAGTTGTTGGCCCAAAGCATTACTGCAGGACACATCTACCAAATGAAATATCCATGATGGGATTATTGAGCTAATTGCTGGCCGAAAGTGCACTATACTTTTCAAATGCAATATCATCCGAAGGTAGCAATAATAAATTAATAGAAATACACCTTAAAAACCAAGAAAAGTCATGTGTTAAGATTAAACAAAACATATGACTGACAAAATAAATGTTAAATGAGAATAAGTACTAACCTCTCATCGCCCTTTTCCATCAGTGCCCTACTACCCTCAAGATTCATCTGCAATAGTCTAGGCGTAGAATATCGTTTGTTTTCGAGAGGTATTCTAGTCAGCAATGGGTGTTTTTTTTTCTGGAGAAGCGAAGTGGAGGCGACGGATCATCTTTTCACTACTTGCTCTTATGCAAAAGAGATTTGGAATAGAACGTCTTGGTGGAGCAGCAAAGATTTTTGTTTTGCCAACAATATTGAAGAGTTATTCAAACTCGCGGCCTCCTTTGCTGGTTCTAAGTCGAGGCACAAGCTCGACTTTGGAGTTCTCTACACTACCTTATGGTTCACTTGGAGATCTCAAAATAACTTAGTTTTCAACCAACGCAAAATTTCATTAGATAGTTTTGTGGAGGATATTATGGCTAAATTGTTCTCTTGGATCACCAACAGGTCTAAACATAGGTCATTAAGAACATTACCTAGAACATTACCCCAATGGCAAGTATTATCCCGCTTTTGGTTTAGACCATAACAGCTACAAACACGGTCATGGTTAATATTATCGCTGCCAAAAAGATAACAGCCAGCCTCCAAAAAGGAGATCAATTTTGGTAAATAAATCACGCTTACCATTAATATTAGCAAGTCTATAACTTCTGCCATAGTGTATTTTTTAAAAATGATCCAAATGGGTCAAAAAGTGCAATAGTGTATTTAAAAAAAGTATATTATCATAGAAATAATGTAATTGTAACTCATAATACCAAAAACAACACTTTAAGGGGCTGTTTGGCAACTTCTAAATGGTTAAGTGCTAAACCAGTAAGAGGTCTGAATCATTAAGTGCTAAACCAGTAAGAGGTCTGAACCATTAAGAGCCAGTATAATGCTTAACCGTTTAGAGGCAAATGTCTGACCAATTCAGATTAGAGGTCTTAACCATTCAGACTCTGTATAATGCTTAACCATTCAGAGGCAAATGTCTAAACCATTCAGACATTTGCTCGCGAAACAAACAGTCTGAACTGTTAAGTGTTGAACCAGTAAGAGGTCTGAACCATTAAGAGTCTCACCCCTAAATAAACTCAACAAGGAGATGCCATTTTTTTTCAAACTGGCATTAAATTAAATGTTTTAGAAGTTATATTTTTTTTCAAAATTTGGGTAACTTGAATAGAAATATGACAAACTTCAGTCTCTTTTGTGTTTTTGGTAGTACCAATTGCACTATGTATGACACTCGAAACTTCAAAGAAGTTCTCATTTAGGAAAAAAGAAATGATCTATCCTCATAAACTTAGTCAAAGTATCACAAAGTTCCCTTTACGTGTTTTGCTGTCAAAATTTTTAAAGGTATGAAACTTTTACAGTGAAAAAATTGGTTATCCAAAACAAAGTTGTCACACTTGCACCTATTATTAGAAAAATTAAATACACTACTAAATCACCTGCTTGTTCTGAGCATTTTCATCATTAGAAAATGATGATTCCTTTGTTTGGGTAAAATAGAGCACAGACAGTTCGAATGTTTAATATGTTGAGAAAAATAAAAATTATATCATCAAAATGAATTGTTCACCAGTCTATTACTCTGCATGAAAGAAAAAGACAGACATACCCATACAAAAAATATACTAATATGCATATTTTGAATACTCATTGATACCATGTTGCAAAAACAAACATCCAGTTAACTTTATGTTGCTCTATAGACTGATGGGATATAGAACAACAATCATTTAAGTTATGAGAGTGAAAGTATACCTGCGTTACAGTCCAAAAAAAGTAAACTCATTGACCGAAGAGGTGTTGAAAGAAAAACACCTGAAATCCCTTTGTCGTTAGTAGAGGACCTGGAGTACATATAAAGTATACAAACACGTTAATCACAGTTGATGCAGGCTTAGGAAAACATTTGTTTCTCCCATGCAAAATGAGTACATTTATATCACCAACTCCTGCAGGCCTACCTCAGTGCACAACCATAAGGTGAATTTAATAACACTTATATTTTGTAAAAGTCGCAACAAACTTTGAGATTCTACAGAAGAATTACAGGAAGTTGTATAAGTTAAAGATCAATTGCACAAATCAGTTAGGGTTATGTGTACTTACAGATCCGAATATCAACTCTGAATATAATCATTTCTTCAAGAACCACCAAAATGTCCAAATTTTTTTTAAATGATAGCAGTCAAAGATTTCCCCAAAATTGAAGATTCAGCGCCTACATAAAACAAACCCAATACATAAAGTCCAATATGTTTGATCTGATTTGATCATTTATTGCAATAGGACTCTTTGATTAGCAAACTGTGATTGTTCAACTATTAAGACAAATAAACAGCTTCAAGAGAACATAACTTGCAATCTAAAACACCACCGTACCTTCCGTCGCATATGAAGCCAATGCAATAGCGCCAATTTGTTTGTTCCCTTAAAGCTCATTTTTGACTTATTTTCTTCTTCATTCACTATAACTTGATGATTCCCATATAAGAAACCCAAAAACAGTTAGCCAATTTCCACTTTCTAAATGAACACTACCGTTATACAAAAAATCTATCTAATAACCACGTTTACTCGAAGCCTACCGCATCCACAAAGAACACCAATAATAACATCCTCAAACAAACCTGAAATCAACCTAAAATAGACTAAACGCCTAAAGTAGCCTAAAACATGTTGAACCCCTAAAAACTGTATGTTTATCTGTAGTGCCTTGTTTATGAAAGTCCTTGTTTTTAAGTTCCTTGCGTTGGGGCCCCAGGCTCACCCTTTAAACCTCATTTTTAACTTCACTGCTTTAACCATTAAGTAAAATCCATTCACCTTCTCTAATCATGGTCACCTATTGTAAGAACATGCAAGAAAAAGACCTGTTTTTGTTAAACTTATAATCTTGGTTACATGATTAAGGGTTGGTTACATGATTAAGGATTATAACTGTAACCATGTCATTTTTAGAGATTGACTTCCCACTTTTAGTTTTTTTTTTTTTGGATAAAATTCATGCATTATTTGAATTTAGAACTTCGTTCAGCCATTTTATCGATTAACTCGTGTGCAGTCAAATAACATCATATTCGAATCTGAACTCGTGTGAAGTCAAATCCCAACCAGGGCATTCAAAAGCCACCACAATACAACTAACATGCCAGGGCAAGTTACACATACTTTATTGCTGGAAATCATGTATAACATAGCTATGGGAAAGAAGTAAATTACATTTTCATCTTCAATTCCTCCTTATGATGGAAAATTAGAAAAATAAACAACATATATACTATAAGTAGATCACTATAATCAACTATCCAAGGCCATATATACTAATAAAATTGTATGATAATATAGAACATGTTCATTAGGCAAGTAAAATCGAATCGAAAACAATCCTTCAATCAGCACCATGCCGGAAATTCCATTCATAATGAACAAATATATACTTAATTAAGCATACATAATTTCTCAAAAGCAAACTTAACACAGTGATTGAGAAAAAAGGAAGGAGTACCGATGTTGAATACAACATTAAAGCGTTTGGGAGGTGCTTTAATGAAGTGGAAAGTCTATCAGTAACGTCATCATTTTGGTTTTTTCTCTTCCGGTCGCGTTTGGCCTGTGGTCTCCGTCTCCATCGCCTTTCGGTTTCCTCAACGAAGAACCGTTAACCATTATCTGCCTTTTTTTCCTCTGGACAGAGGATGAGGGATAGGAGAAAACTGATGGAATGCTTGAGATGGCAGACGAAGATCACTAAATTAACCAAAACGAATAAATTTAAACTCACAATGACGCCAGGGCCCACTTAATGGTACACACCTTCGCTAGGTAAAGACGACTATAAAACGAATCACACCACAAAATGAATCATTGTCAACATACGCACACAAATATTCAATTGGAAAAAAGTAAGAACGGAAACAAACCACTGAATGCATACCTGGATCGCATCTTTTGATCGCCATCTTCTTAAATTCTAGATCAACGAAGTTCTGTGTAAAGATATAACAAAAAATTTTAAAATTGTCTTGAGAAAAAAACAACATATGTTACAGGAATCAAGTAAAAACCCTAGCGATAATTTTAGATAAAACAATCTTCAAAGGGACTGGACTATCTTCAAATTGTATTTTAGAAATACAACAAAATTAAGATCGATGAGCAAAGAGATGGATAATTTTCAAAAACCATTATGACAAATCTGGTTGGTCACAATGTAAAATAAGCACTTTCATAACAAAAAACCACCTTTGAGTGCCCTTCCAACTGGCATTCATCCCAAACGTCTGCATATTACGAACCCTAACCATGACTCAACACTAGAAAAACGGAATTCGTAATTCAAAATCTATCTATCCAGGGCCTGAATGATGCATTGTGACTCCCCTGCAAAATTCAAAGGGAAAATTGTTGTCGGGTGCGTATATAACTCGTTTTGCCTCGACATCTCTATCTCTGGAAGATTTAATGATCTAAACATAAAGAAATTCAAACTTTATAGAGCATTACAAAATATATACTAACTAGTTTAAGAGAAAACGATGGAAAACCGACATCAGCAAGATTCAATAATTTCTTCAGCTTGTTAACCTAGCAAAGGACTTCAAATAACACTCGAGTCACATGGCAAGGTTTCTCCAATTGGGCTATGATAATCAAAACAACATGAACAATAATAAGAAACAATTAATCAATTTGATATATAAGTTCAAAAATGTTTTGCAAAGGTTAAAAAATATTTTAAATACAAACATCAAACATTCAAATGTAGGTTCTTCTTCACTATCATCTTCAAGACCATGATCTACATTTATATATATATATAGGGTTGAGTTCATTTCAGAACTCTAAATAACTATAGAACTTTCAGAACTCCTAATAAACAATCATTTTATATATATGTTTTTGTATTTAGGATCTTTTTATCATCTATTATATGTATTTCTTTGATTACATACATGTTAAAAGTAGTTTACATATGTTTAATTGCCAAAATTATATATATGTGTCACAACTAATTACATATATGTAAAAAAACTAGTTTACATATATGTAATTATAAAATTACATATAAAAAAATGATAAAATTACTCATAACATGTATGTAATCGTAAAAATACACATAATAAATGATAAAATTATCCTAAACATAAAAATATATAAATAAAAAGATTGTTTATTAGGAGTTCTGCGAGTTCTGTAAATATTTATGGTTCTGAAATGATCCTGGCCCTATATATATATATATATATAACAAACCTTTTGCAAAAATTATTTTAAATACAAACCTCAAACATTCAAATACTGCTATAAGTGATTGTAAACTGCAGAAATTAAACAGAGCGTCACTGATAAATATCAATTCTGTTGACTGGAACTTACCATGGACGCAGATTATATTTGAACTTTCTAAAACTTAGCATATCTTGAACATTGTCTAAGCTAAACCATCCAAAGCACCACTACTTAGAAAAGTCCTAGTGGCCAGCAATATAAAAGTCAAATGATTATGAAATTAAAACTTAATGTTTACAATAAACCCCTTTATATTGTGATACCATTAAGCTAAAGCATGAACTATATGATTCCACATTCATTGTATTTTGATTATTCATAAATCATATATTGTTCCTCACTTGTTTCTGTTACTATCAACCCTATAGCCATTATAAAGTGTGAACACACAAGACATCACAATTCACCAATCACTCAATACCAAAGCCTAACAACTCAAAAATTAACTCAAAATCACAATTAGGTCAAAATCATAAAATCTAATGACATAAACAATTAGGTCAAAAACTCATCAAGCAAACATCAACAAAATCAATTACCTTCGAAGGAAGCTTCTCAATACACATCATTTTGAGGCATAACTGAGCGGCCTTAATCGCCGCCATGTATCCGCCAGGGTCGCCGCCGATAACAACGATGCCATTTTTATCGGATCCAGACGTGAATCCTCAAGAAAGTGTAGATGAAAGAGAAAACAAATACCTAAATGCATCAGAATGGATCACGGAGGTGTTGAAGAGACCGATTGTTTTTATACTAGCCATATTCGCCATTAATGAGATAGGTGAAACGAATCGTCGTTTGAATTTTCTGATTAGAAATAAACAGTTTATAAGCGATAATAATGGAAACGTATTCATAATTTTTAGAAGATTTTCAATTGATTGAGAATTGATTGGGGGTTTCCATATGAAGAACACATTTTCACAAACGAAGGAGAATTGAGGAAAAGTATTTTGCCGCTCATTACACAATTATCTGCCTAAGTAGCAATGCCACATCAGCAAGTGATATGGCAAAGTTATTTTGCTTTATTATATGAGATAGATGGTTGAGATTAAAATGGCAAAATTGTAAATAGTGTTTACCATTAAAATAATTAATTTTCTAGATTAATGGTATAAAGGTAAATTTAAATTTTTTTAAATTTAGAAACCCACATGCAAAGCACATGCAAGTTCCCCCTGGTTTTTAAACATTAATAACTTTTTATACGTAACTCTCTTTTTTTAATTACACCACAATAAAGAGTGTTTTTTTATCTTTAATATGAGTACCATGTTGTTATACTTATATACAGAAAAAAATTACGTTTCGATCGAATGTTTTACTCCATGGTGTTTTTTCTATGTTCATACAAGAGTGTTTTGATTGTATTGTGATTCAAGGCGTTGTGTTTTACAGTAAAATACCACGAACGTATATAAGACACCATAACATTACAAATAATGAATTATGATTCAAGTTGTCACAACCCCCGTCCCCCTATATAAAGACCGGGACGGGCGGGCCGTTTCGGTGGTATCGCGTGTTTGTCTAATTTGGCAGCGGAATTTTCGTCAGGACCGTAGTTAGGAAATAATTGATTAGAGTAAAATACCACATTTTGATAATATTAAACACATGGGATAAAACCCAAGTTTGCAATACACACATTTTCATAGGAATAAATCCTATTTTATTAAATACAAACATCTATTTTATTTTAGGTAACTTTATTGCCACTTTTCCAAGCCTTCAGTGCTGTCCAGCTGGCTTCTATTTGGCTTTCACAGTTTGTTACCTGAAACGCGCTTAAAAACATTTTGTCAGCGGGAAATACTGGTGAGTGAATCTCAGTTTAATCAAGTTTAAGTAAAATCCATTGTACAGTATTGAGGGCGATCTCGCAATTACATTTGTTTCCAAGTTATATCAATTAACATCCATGGTACTGTCAGACCCGACTTGTGGAAATGTTACCCCTCGCAAGGCAGTAACATAACTTTGTATACAAAACCCCAACATACTCATGATAATTGTATTCTTACAAATACTCAATAACTGTTTAATATATAATTAATTAAGTGAGGTTTTGTAAAAACAATTTGCAAAAAGGAGATTACTCACATTGCTGTCTTAGATTTTTCATAAGGGTTTCTTGATGACAATCTATAATTTACACAAATGCACACATGTTAATATAATAACCCATTTTAACATTAGTAAGACCCTCCCCGAGATGACATTCCAATGACTACGTCGGGCAGAACCACGACAGCCGTTACGGAACCCTAGATCAATCGGGCAGCGTATCTAATACGTATCCAGGGGTTATAATACTTACAACGGAGCAGAACTTTGCTATTTAGGGGGTCTTAGACCCGAGTATAATGCCTACTATCAGATTTTCGAGATATAGAAAAGAAAGTGAGCGAGTTCGACTGAAGATCCAAGGCCTTCTATATATAGGTGCTGAGTTTGGGTTCTACGCGACCCGCGTAAAGGGTAGCCAAGGGGCTACACAGCCCGCGTCAACTCAAGTCAACGATATAGTTGATCCGGGTCATCGACTAGCCTTGACATGTGTTGGGCCACGTGGCGGCCCAGTGTCGTGCCAGCCCTAACCTTGTCGCGACCCGCGTAAAGGTTGAGGTGTGGCTTACGCGGCCCGCCTCAACCCAAAAATTAGTTTTTTAATTATTTTTGATAATATTTAAGGTATTCGGGGCCTGTTTTTACGTATGGGGTGCATTTTTGGACATATTGGGATATTTTAAAATATATTAGGGTGTCGGAAAAATATTCGGGAGAGTGTCGGTTTAATTTAGAGTTGTTATATCCTCCCCACCTTGTTTTAGAGCTCGTCATCGAGATCTACTAGAACAAGTGCGGATATTTCCTTTGCATTTCTGATTCAAGCTCCCATGTGTACTCAGGTCCTCTTTTGGAGTCCCACTTCACTTTGACCAGAACTAATCTCTTATGCTTGAGGTTTTTGACTTTCCTGTCTTCAATCTGTAGAGGTCTTTCTAGAAACTTGAGTTGTTCATTTACCTTTATATCCTTAAGAGGTATTACCAGTGATTCATCGGCTAGACATTTATTGAGATTAGATACATGAAATACATCATGTATTCCTGCCATTTCCTCTGGCAGTTGTAGCTGATAGGCTACAAGTCCTATTCTTTTAATAATCTTAAAAGGTCCAATATACCTGGGACTTAGTTTTCCTCGTTTAATGAATCTTACTACTCCTTTCCAAGGAGAGACTTTCAATAATACTTTGTTTCCTACTTGAAATTCTAATGGTTTTCGCCTGTTATCGGCATAACTTTTCTGTCGATCACGTGCTGCTTTTAGTCGTTCCTTAACTTGAATGATCTTGTCGGTTGTCTCCTGTACTATCTCAGGTCCAAATAGTTGCTTTTCCCCAATTTCTGCCCAACAGACTGGGGTTCGGCACTTTCGTCCATAAAGTGCTTCGAATGGTGCAGCGTTGATACTTGTGTGATAACTGTTATTATAAGAAAATTCTATTAAAGGTAAGTGATCGTCCCAATTACCTCCGAAATCAATTACACAAGCTCTAAGCATATCTTCCATCGTCTGAATTGTTCTCTCGCTTTGTCTGTCCGTTTGAGGATGATAAGCTGTGCTTATATTCAACTTGGTTCCCATTGCTTTTTGGAAACTTGACCAAAAATGAGAGGTAGATCGGCTATCCCTATTAGAAACAATTGATAAAGGAATTCCATGTAATGAAACGATTTCATTTACATACAATTTGCGTAATTGTTCCATACTAAAAGTTTCCTTCATTGGTAGGAAATGAGCTGACTTGGTTAGCCTATCTACAATCACCCAGATTGTATCATTACCTTTCTTTGTTTTGGGTAATTTAGTAACAAAATCCATTGTTATTAATTCCCATTTTCATACTGGCATTTCTAACTGTTGCAACAGACCTGAGGGTTTCTGGTGTTCAGCTTTAACTTGTGAACAGGTTAAACATTTAGAAACATAGGTTGCTATGTTCTTTTTCATTCCTATCCACCAGAAATTCTTTCTTAAATCCTGGTACATCTTATCACTTCCTGGGTGCATCGTATACTTAGACTTATGGGCTTCTTCTAATATACGATGACGTAGGTTTCCTAATTTAGGTATCCACATTCTCTTTTCATGGAATCTCCAAATTCCATCCGTTCCTTTTTCTAATTCCTTAATCATACCTTTTAGATTTTCAGTATTATCTTTGATTACTGATTCTTGCGCTTTTCTAATTTGATCATTTAAATCTACTTGTAGATTTAATTTAAGAGAACGTACCCTTTTTGGCTTTTCATGATATTTTCGACTTAAAGCATCAGCAACTACATTTGCCTTTCCTGCATGATACTGGATATCACAATCATAGTCACTAAGCATTTCCATCCAGCGTCTTTGTCTCATATTTAATTCCTTTTGCCCGAAAACATACCTTAAACTCTTATGATCAGTGAATATGGTAAACTTACTACCATACAGGTAATGTCTCCAAATCTTAAGGGCAAAAATTATAGCTCCTAATTCTAGATCATGGGTTGAATAATTTTCTTCATGATTCTTATGTTGCCTAGACGCATAAGCTATAACCTTTTGGCATTGCATTAATACACATCCATAACCTAATTTGGAAGCGTCACAATAGACTACAAAGTCTTCAGTTCCTTCTGGTAACGCTAGTATGGGTGTATTAGTTAATCTTTGTTTAAGAATTCTAAAAGCTTCTTCCTGTTTTGGTCCCCATTCAAACTTAATGGATTTACAGGTTAACTTAGTTAAAGGAATGGCTATTCTAGAAAAATCTTGAATAAATCTTCTATAATAACCGGCCAATCCTAAGAAACTTCTAACCTCAGTTGGTGACTCAGGGTTTTCCATTTAGTAATTGCCTCGATTTTTGTTGGATCCACATGAATTCCTTCATGGTTTACTAAGTGTCTAAAAAACTGTACCTGTTCTAACCAAAACTCGCACTTTGAAAATTTAGCATAAAGCTTTTCTTTTCTTAATAGACTTAAAAGTGCGTGCAAATGCTTTGCATGCTCTTCCTTACTCTTAGAGTAAATTAGAATATCATCTATGAAGACAATTATGAATTTATCCAAATATGGCTTACATATTCGGTTCATCATGTCCATGAATGCGGCTGGGGCATTGGTTAAACCAAATGGCATAACAGCAAATTCATAATGACCATACCTGGTTCTAAATGCGGTTTTAGGAATATCCTCTTCCTGTACCCTTAATTGATGATATCCTGATCTTAAATCGATTTTAGAGAAAAATCGAGCTCCTTGTAGTTGATCGAACAAATCATCGATTCTTGGTAATGGATACCGATTCTTAATCGTGACCTTGTTTAATTCACGATAATCAATGCACATCCGCATTGATCCGTCTTTCTTTTTAACAAATAAAATAGGCGCTCCCCACGGCGATGAGCTTGGCTGTATAAATCATTTTTCTAACAGTTCATCTAATTGTTTCTTCAATTCCTGCATTTCTGCGGGTGCCAAACGGTAAGGTGCTTTGGCAATCGGGGCTGTTCCTGGTAGCAGGTGAATTCTAAATTCAACTTCTCTATCCGGCGGTAGTCCTGGTAATTCCTCTGGGAATATATCTGAAAACTGAGACACTACTGGAATGTCTTTTAGTTCTTTTCCTTTAGTGTTAATGATTATGGAAATCAAATACACTATAGACCCTTTTCTCATATAGCTTGCAGTTTTCATCACAGAGATTAATTTCGTGGATCTAAATGGTTTATCACCTTTAATTGTGATCTTTTCACCTTTTGGTGAATTTACTTGAATTGATTTTTGCTCACATAAAATACTGGCTTTATTGGCTATTAACCAATCCATTCCTAAAACGACATCAAATCCTGCCAGATTCATGGGATAAAGGTTTGCAATAAACTTTTGATTTAAAATTTCTACTCTTGCTCCCTGCAAGATTTTAGAAATCCTAACAGTTTCTCCATTAGCTGTCTCTACTAGACATTCTTGTGGAAGTTTAGTTAATGATTGATTAAGAAGTTTGCAAAATGAAGTATTAATAAAACTTTGGTTTGCACCAGAGTCAAATAATACTTTAGCAAAAATATCATTAACTAAAAACGTACCGGCTATTACGTCCGGAATCATCTTGGCTTCATCTGCAGTCAGAACAAATGCTCTAGCATTTTTAGTGTTCTTGTTGTTCGGAGCTGGAGCCAATTTTGGACAGTTTGGCTTGATATGACCTTTTTCTCCACAGTTGAAGCACAGTCCATTACTGGATTTTCTCCTGCAATCTTCTTCCTTGTGTCCGGGTAGCTTACAGAAATTGCAGTGAGTGAAGCATTTTCCTGAATGCCTCTTCTTGCAGGCCTTGCAGTATGGTGCAGAGGTAGAACCTATATTCCTACGGTTGGAATTACCATAACAGAATTCCTGGGTAAGCCTTTGTGCTAGGTTTTTCCTCTGGTCTTCTTCTCTAGTACGTATTAATTCATCAGTCAAGGTGTTTGTTAGTTCTACAGCTTCTTCTATAGTTTGAGGTCTAGCTGCCATGACTACATGCCTAATCTCTCCAATTAATCCCCAGATATAACGGGAGATTAATACCGGCTCTGGTGATGCAAGGGTTGGTACTATTCTGGCATATTCAAAGAATAACTTTGTGTACCCCTTACTATCCACTCCATTCATCCTAAGGTTTAGGAATTCATTTGCTATTTGTTCTTTTTCATTAGGAGGGCAGAATTTGCTTTCTACCATATTCCTAAATTCTTCCCATTCCATATTGTATACCTTATCACTTCCTCTTGACTGGAGGATAGTGTTCCACCATTCTAAGGCTGAATTCTTAAATAGATTGGAAGCAAACATTATCTTGTCCTCTTCCGCACATTTGCTTATTTTCAGAACAGCCTCAGTCTTTTCTATCCAGCGTAGAGCTGCAATAGATTCTTCATTGCCCGAGAATTCTATTGGTTTACAGGACCATAATTCTTTGTAAGAACAACCGTAAGACACGGTTCTTCTTCTTTTGGGAATGGGCACTTGAAGTATGGGTCCATTGTTCACGCTGTGTTCTGGTTCAATTGGTCGCTTACTGCTATGTTTACTTTTATTATTTGCTTCCTGAACCGTTTGAATAATAAATGGCATTGCATCTATGATTCCTTGTGCCACTATGTGTTGGATAGCACTATTATCCACTTGATTTCCATTGTTATTGATGCTTGGATTCTCATTAACCAAGTTAATGTTACTCTGGTTATCGTTATTCAGATTTTCCTAATTTCCTTCGTCGGCCATCTGAATTTTAAACATTTACCACATATTAATATCACAAAATAATATTTTAATATAGCCAATCACATGATACGCATTTTGGTCAAAAGCGTCGATCATTGCGACTTTACTCTATTCATATAATATGCATTTATTACACACCAGTACTGAAATTAAAATTACAATACCAACTGAAATAAAATTACACTAATAATAGTAGGCATCCGTACACACATATTTTATTTTATTTTATTTTTATTATTACTACTACCGTCTCCACCATCACATTCATGGATATGGATTCATCCAGAAATCCATATTGCGCTCGTCATACTTCTAGACGAGTCGCTCTCCCACCTGTCTCTTTCTTTCGCTACTCTCTAAAATTTCCTCACCAAATGTCCTAAGTTCTTGTACATTGTCTGCACTCATTGGGGCTGCAGGTTCTAGGACTGGGTTTGGAATCTGGGGTGCGGGTTCATGGTAGGGAGGTGTAGGTGCCTGGAACTGGTAAGGATCTTCTAAAATCTCCCTAATGTATTCGTCGTGGTAATAGGGATCTAAAGGATCCAAACCTGGGTAGGCTCCTATGTTTGGAATGGGCATATCCTCATGTATCGGGTAGCGTTGCACATAGTCCCTATTGTCGTCCCACCAGGGGTCGTAATTTGGGTCTAGGGGGTTTGGTGCTGGTACCCTAGGTATTTTCTCCGGGTTGAAGTCATGCATTTCTATTTGATTTTCAGGGTTTTCTATCTCCATTGGTTGGTCAGGAATTGGTGGTTGTGGTTGGGGTGCTATCATTTGTTCCAGATTAGGGTCAGCTGCAGTGGTTGCTAGGATGTGGATGTTGGCTATACCCCTATTGATCATGTCCTGGGCATAGGCATCTGTCTCTCTCTTAGCTGCTGCTAGTGCTCTCTGGTCTTGTAACTTTTTCATACGTTTTCTACGCTCGTGTGCCCCTCTACTGAACCATCCCCTATTTTTCTGAGGAAATGGCTCTTCTGACTGAGCCTTAAACAAAAATATTCCTTCTTCCGTATCAGCAAAATACCCCGAGAGGGCAGGCTGAGAAGAGGAGGTGCCTTTGCTTCTAGGCGAACCAGACAATTGACGGTACACGTCAGATGGTCCTTGGTCGCTCATACTGTAAACTAACAAATAGTCAAATAACACATAACAAATAAATACAATTATGCACGTAGTTCCGTAATTTATTTCCTAACAGATTGAATTTTGATGTCAGCAGAACGCTTCTATGGCTGAATCAGTGGCTTAGCTCTGATACCACCTTCTGTCGCAACCCCCGCCCCCTATATAAAGACAGGGACAGGCGGCCGCGGCCAGTTTCGGTGGTATCGCGTGTTTGTCTAATTTGGCAGCGGAATTTTCATCAGGACCGTAGTTAGGAATATTTGATCAGAGTAAAATACCACATTTTGATAATATTAAACACATGGGATAAAACCCAAGTTTGCAATACACACATTTCATAGGAATAAATCCTATTTTATTAAATAAAAACATCTATTTTATTTTAGGTAACTTTATTGCCACTTTTCCAAGCCTTCAGTGCTGTCCAGCTGGCTTCTATTTGACTTTCATAGTTTGTTACCTGAAACGCGTTTAAAAACGTTTTGTCAGTGGGAAATACTGGTGAGTGAATCTCAGTTTAATCAAGTTTAAGTAAAATCCATTGTACAATATTGAGGGCAATCTCGCAATTACATTTGTTTCCAAGTTATATCAATTAACATCCATGGTACTGTCAGACCCGACTTGTGGAAATGTTACCCCTCGCAAGGCAGTAACATAACTTTGTATACAAAACCCCAACATACTCATGATAATTGTATTCTTACAAATACTCAATAACTGTTTAATATATAATTAATTAAGTGAGGTTTTGTAAAAACAATTTGCAAAAAGGAGATTACTCACATTACTGTCTTAGATTTTCCGTAAGGGTTTCTTGATGACAATCTATAATTTACACAAATGCACACATGTTAGTATAATAACCCATTTTAACATTAGTAATACCCTCCCCGAGACGGCATTCCAACGACTACGTCGGGCAGAACCACGACAGCCGTTACAGAACCCTAGATCAATCGGGCAGCGTATCTAATACGTATACAGGGGTTATAATACTTACAACAGAGCAAAACTTTGCTATTTAGGGGGGTATTAGACCCGAGTATAATGCCTACTATCATATTTTCGAGATATAGAAAAGAAAGTGAGCGAGTTCGACTGAAGATCCAAGGCCTTCTATATATAGGTGCTGAGTTTGGGTTCTACGCGGCCCGCGTAAAGGGTAGCCAAGGGGCTACGCAGCCCGCGTCAACTCAAGTCAACGATATAGCTGATCCGGGTCATCAACTAGCCTTGACATGTGTTGGGCCACGTGGCGGCCTAGTGTCGTGCCAGCCCTAACCTTGTCGCGGCCCGCGTAAAGGTTGAGGTGTGGCTTACGCGGCCCGCCTTAACCCAAAAATTAGTTTTTTAATTATTTTTGATAATATTTAAGGTATTCGGGGCCCATTTTTACGTATGGGGTGTATTTTTGGACATATTGAGATATTTTAAAATATATTAGGGTGTCGGAAAAATATTCGGGAGAGTGTCGGTTTAATTTAGAGTTGTTATACAAGTCATGGTGTTTTAACATCCAGAGTCTATAACATTGTATTGTGATTACAGTCATGGTGTTTTAACATCTGGAATAGCAATAGAATCATTCTAGATGTTAAAACAACACGACTGTATTATGATTCAATTCATGATGTTTTTGGAATTTGTATGGTGTTTTATACCTGCAAAAATAACAAAAATCATTCCAGATATTAGATCACCATGGTTGTATTACGATTCAAGTAGTGGTGTTTTCTGGAATTCGTATGATGTTTTATACAAACCGATGATTCAAAAAATACGAACCGTAATTTCCTTCGATCTCTATGAATCAGACGGTAATGATTTATAAAATCTCTGAGTTGGTATATAAAACTGAATTCTTAAATCTTTGTAAAAATAAAATTATATCACTAACCTAAAATAACTCACTGGAGGTTACATAAATTATTTTTTCAATTAATTAAACTTTGAAATAAATTACATTATTGCCCTTCTTAATTAATTAAATTGAAGGACACATGTCAACACCATATTATTTTGTAAAAACTATACAAAAATGGGACAAGTAATAAAAATATATATATATTTAACAAGTATAAGAAATATATATATTAAAACCGATCTTAAAAATATATTGTTTTTAAGAAGCGTTAAGGATATTTTATAAGATATATAATTCTGGAAAAATACTAAAAACCACAAGGAATGAATATATACACTAAGTATAAAATACATATAATTAATTATACATACCTAACTGTATAAATATGAGCCTACGTATACACTTAGTGGAAAATACAAGATTTCAAGTATTATACATGTATACTTATACAAAAATAATATTGAGAATATTATTTTAACAAAGTATTGAAATCTAATTATATATATATATATATATATATTGAGGACTAAATATATATACATACTTTGACTTGGTCAAAGGTACACAAAGACAAGGATATATAAAAAGGTATAAGTAGACATATACAAGAACAATGTTAAAAATCTATTTTTTAACAAGCACGAACTTGGAATATATATATATATATATATATATGCTTAGACATAATCGAAGATATTCTTGGAACAAGAATATATATTTTAGGAGGTAAAATATATATTATGCACCTCGATAAAACAATCGTGTGAGACACGAAGACATACGAAGGGCTAGGCCCTAATCATACATGAACAAATGATACAAATGTACGTAGATACATTACAGAAAATAGACATGGATAACCAACTACCAACGAGTCCAAAACAAACAGGGGTTCTCAAACACACATAAACAAAGGCAAGTCTAAAACAAACAAGATTCATGATGAGAGACTTGTACATGATCAAAACTATGGACCTAAGTGCCTTAACGAAATTAGGATACTTGTAGGTCGGATACAAGACAGTGAGAACAAATGATTTCTAGCCATTTGCACGGAAGCAAACTGTGAGTTCATGTCCCCTCTTTCAAATACATTTATGTTTCTAAATCCAGGGGAGAT
Source organism: Helianthus tuberosus (assembly GCA_030545235.1). NCBI lineage: Eukaryota > Viridiplantae > Streptophyta > Magnoliopsida > Asterales > Asteraceae > Helianthus > Helianthus tuberosus. The sequence continues at coordinate 174,938,781 of CM060363.1, forward strand.
ACATGTTACTAATGGTATGATAATCTAGGGAATGAAATAACCATAGATTATGTGCACATAGGTTAGAATACACAAATAGCCATTAATCACATATACAGATCGAGGAACGAAAGGGGTAGATCTATTGAGTTTTGGCTAGCTCCACACTTGGTCCGTGAGACCCGTTAGAGTGCTTTTGTGTCCCAAGTCGAGGAGAATTGACATACATTGTCTAGGTTTGGTTGCTTCCTGTCACACCCCCAAAATCCACCCTGCGGAGTATCACCGCTTGGAGGTGTGACATGACCAGGATCGAGCCACCAATCATATTGAATAACGAAATTAAGTAAGTAAAACCAACCACAATACAATTGGTGACCATAAGACAGTAACCAGATTTAAGTTAACAGCGGAAGCATAAAACGTAAGTTCAAAACATAATAAGTTCATAGTTCATAAGTTTTAAGACCCAAAACATAAGTTCCATAAGTTTATAAAGTTTAATTAATAAGCATGGGACATAACAGTCCGCATCCCACAACAACCTCCTCCTCGTGCAAGCTCCATAAGCATCTAGCGACCTGTAAGGCATGTAACAACGAGTCAACAACAAAGTTGAGTGAGTTCACGTTTGGTTGTTTAGTTTTAAGTTGTTTCTGAAAAACGTGGTTTGACTTTCGTTGGCTTATTTGCCGTGGGGGTTACCCCATAGTTGAAAGTATGTTTAACCAGTTCCTTTTATTACCCAAACCATATCCATAATCAGTGGGGGCTTCCCCATGTGAACTACTAGACCGTTAAGATATCGACAACTGACGAACAATAGTTGTGCCCTACATCAGTGTCTACCATCACTGACAGTTTGCCATAGTCCATTAGTACACGCCCGTTCGGACGACACGGTGTGAGGTTTGTTAAACCTAATAGCGCTATTCACTAATGACCCGCTCGCCATCGGCCTCGGCGATTAAGTCGATATAAAATGAGGGACTTAATGATAGAGTTTTGTCTAGTAAGTTTTAAGGGTGTTGTCCTACCCAAGGAGGACGAACGTACGTATTCTCCCCAAAGAGAATACGCAGGATTAATATTGGCATCCTACCCAAGGAGGATGGCCGTACATATCCTACCTAAGTAGGATATGTAGATTCCGTTTTAATTTTTTAACCCATTCCCAAACCACCGGGAATCCCATGCCTTAGAAAGTGTGTGAACTCACCTTGGTTTGCTCGGTTAGACTCTCAAAAATAGCTAACAGTCAAGGTCAGTCAATCACGTCCTAGTATGATTACCACTTAGTTTATTAGTGACTTCAAATAAGCACAAAGTTCCTACACGCATCTACCACATAACATGCATCACTTTAACGGTTCATGCCCATATAAACTTCCCATCTATTCCCGTTCATAAGCAAACATACGACATTGCACATAACACTTTTATTGACATATAACATGTTAGATCATTCTCAGATAACCTACCCGACATTTAGACATGCAAATTACTACTTATGTCGTTTCAGCTTTTATATTCAAAACTGGGCTGTTTTCGGAAATTTTAATAAAATAGTTACCTTCTTCCAAAAATTCCCAACTTTTTACAGAAGGTCTTAAACGATCCAAATATTATTGTGTAAAAATCTCGGGATCCAATTCATCGCCAATATTTTATAAAAAAACATTTTCCGGACTGCAATCAGATTCATCTTTTTCTGACTGCAGTCCACGGAATAATTTATTAAAAATTCATCGTAAGTCCGATTGATGAAATTCCAATGGGTGAATTACTAAGACATCAGTGTCCACCTACAGTACAAATTTGTGACCTGATTCTACACAGATTTCAAGTTGTGATGAAGAACATAACACATATTTTCAGCAGCAAAAATGCAGCTTTAGCTGCTGTTACAAAACGACACTTTAAAAATAGTAAACGAAGTCCAAAAATTATGATTCCAGTGCCATTAGAACCGTATTTCATAATAACACGTTATAGACTCAAGAAAATCAAGTTTTTGTTAAGTTATGATCTGGTTACAGCCAACTGAAGTTGGCTGTAAATGCTTGGACAGAAGCTGTTTTCAGCTTATTGTGTTCTAACGCATGTTCTATTTGTTCCGTTAACTTGTCTAGTGATCAACAACGACCTTTAACATCAATATTAACAAGTAAATCATCAGGTAATCAACAACAAAATCAAAACAACTTCATACTAACATCACTTCATCACATTTCATCTTTTATGTAAACCTACATGTTCATGACTTATGTTTACGATCTTTAGTGTCCTTGCATAAACCAACATGATGTGTCTATTAACCACTAAAATCATGAAGTATCAAGAGTGTATAAGAAGCTTACTACTAGCTTGAAGCTAGGGAAGATCTCTAGTGGAAATGTGGAGGGTAATAGCAAACGAAGGTGGTCCTTCAAGTTCCGCAAGCACCAAGCTTCGTCAAATACCTTCTTACACCTTGTATCACACTTGGAATAGATGAAGCTTGAAACAAAAAGGATGGAGGTGGTGGGGGAGGTTACAGCCGAGAGAGAGGGAGGAAGGAGGAGTGAGAGTTGGTGTGTTGTATGTTGTTGTTGAATGAAGGACTAGGACACAAGGGTTTATTCTTATAACCGTAATACTACAATAACCCATGGATAATGTGTCCCTAGGATTACAAGACATATCCTAATAAACAATTCAAATAAAATCAAGTGTGTAAGGGCCTTGGTGGCCGTGAGATAGGGGGGGGGGGGGTCTTAGGCTAGGGTTTAACCAATAGTTAGTTATTTAGTTTGAATTCAAGTATATAGTTAGGGATTTGGTTACTAGATATTTATGTAGTGTGTGTTATGATATTCGGGGAGCATAACTAGTTCAGAAAAATAAAAACAATGCCTCTGGTAATATTTTAGTGTTCCGGGTAATGTTCGGGTGTTCGGTTAGATACTGTTCCGTTAAAGTGCTAAGTTATTCCATATAGTGTCCTATATATATCTTTTTGTAATACTTTTAATTCCCAACACTCAGGAAAACATACAGGACCATTTAGTCAATTTTCTGCACACGACTAGTATGTTAAAAGCACATGTAAGTATGACACAGTAATCAGAAAGCAGTTAAGTAATTCAGCACAGTCATCAAGCACTTTAATTAACATAAATAAATCGTATGGATACATGAAATTTTGAGGGTTGTCACATTCTCCCCCTGTTAAGAGAATTTCGTCCCGAAATTTAGTACGTGGTTACTGAGGAAGCTAGTTAAGTTGCGGTGTTTACTAGCTTTTCCTGGGGTGTCACATCATCCCCCTGTTGGTTTGGAATTTCGTCCCGAAATTCTGCAGTAGCTTCAGCCTCAGTAGTGGTTGCACTTTTCTTAAACAACTGGGGATACTTGAGTTTCATTTGGTCTTCTCGTTCCCAGGTATACTCTGGGCCACGATGGGAATTCCAACGAACTCGGACGAGAGGTATCCTGGTACGCTTGAGAATCTTTACATCTCGATCAGTAATCTCTACTGGTTCCTCGACGAATCGCAGCTGGTCGTCGATAGTGAGCTCCTTAAGAGGAACTATGAGGGTCTCATCTGACAGACACTTCTTCAGATTTGACACGTGGAATACGTTGTGAACTCCACTGAGTTCTTCAGGTAGATTCAACCTGTAAGCGACTTTGCCAATTTTCTCAGTGATTTCGAATGGTCCAACATAGCTTGGATTGAGTTTGCCTCTTTTACCAAAGCGAACTACACCTTTCCAAGGTGAGACTTTAAGTAGCACTCGATCCCCAACCTGGAACTCGAGTGGTTTCCTTCTCTTATCCGCATAGCTTTTCTGACGATCACGAGCTGCCGCCATTCGTTGTCGTATCTGAGAAATCCTTTCGGTTGTATCTACTACGAGTTCTGGGCCAGTGATTTGACTGTCGCCAACCTCTGCCCAACAAAGAGGTGATCGACACTTCCGTCCGTACAATGCCTCGAACGGAGCAGCCTGGATGCTGGTGTGGTAACTGTTGTTATATGAAAACTCCACTAACGGGAGGTGTTTTTCCCAACCATTACCAAAGTCGATTACACATACCCTAAGCATGTCTTCAAGGGTTTGGATGGTACGCTCAGATTGCCCATCCGTCTGTGGATGATATGCCGTGCTCATGTCTAGTCGAGAGCCAAAGGACTTGTGCATAGCTTGCCACAATTAAGATGTAAAACGTGAGTCACGATCATAAATGATGGAGGTTGGCACTCCGTGCCTTGATACTACTTCCTTTAGGTAGATGTATGCCAGAGTAGAAAACTTATCCGTTTCCTTGATAGCCAGGAAATGTGCAGACTTGGTCACTCGATCCACGATCACCCAAATGGTATCATTACCGCGTTGAGATCTAGGTAGGCCAGTAACGAAATCCATGGAAATTTGCTCCCATTTCCATTTCGGGATCTCTGGTTGTTGAAGTAGGCCTGATGGTTTCTGATATTCGGTCTTGACCCTAGCACAAGTCAAACATTTACTGACGTAGGTTGCTATGTGGGCTTTCATGCCAGGCCACCAATACGTAGTCTTGAGGTTGTGGTACATTTTATCCGAACCAGGATATACTGAATAACGAGGCTTATGTGCTTCATCCATCACAAACTCGCGTAAGCCTCCATAAAGTGGAACCCAGATGCGCCCTGTTACATAGTAGGCATCATCTTCCTTTTGTTCTAGCAGCTGCCTCGATCCTCGTAAAGACTCAGCCCTGATGTTCTCTGCTTTCAACGCTTCAACCTGGGCATCTCGTATCTGAGCGGGAAGGCTAGAGTGAATGGTAAGCTGTAACGTACGTACACGCTTAAGTATAGTATCCTTTCGACTGAGGGCGTCGGCCACCACATTGGCCTTGCCCGGATGGTACTTGATCGCGCATTCGTAATCATTCAAGAGCTCGACTCATCGGTGTTGTCGCATGTTTAACTCCTTTTGCTTGAAGATATGCTCGAGACTCCTGTGATCGGTGTAAATGGTGCACTTGGTACCGTACAGGTAATGTCTCCATATCTTAAGCTCGAAAACAACTGCTCCCAATTCCAAGTCCTGCGTAGTGTAGTTCCTTTCGTGAACTTTAAGTTGGCGCGATGCGTAGGCAATGACCTTGTCCCGTTGCATCAATACGCAACCAAGTCCTTGGATGGAAGCGTCGCAATAAACCACAAAATCATCTGTGCCCTCCGGCAAGGAGAGGATAGGCGCGCTACAAAGTCTGTCTTTTAAGTGCTGAAAAGCAGATTCCTGTGCATCACCCCAACGATAGGTGACACCTTTCTGAGTCAGCGAAGTGAGAGGTTGCGCAATCCTTGAGAAATCCTTTATAAACCTTCTGTAATATCCTGCCAAACCCAAGAATTGGCGGATTTCTGTTGGTGTACGGGGTGCAGGCCAGTTCTTGATCGAGTCAACCTTGGATGGATCAACATGAATCCCATCCTTGTTTACACATGGCCTAGAAAGTGGACTTCGCGAAGCCAGAAGTCACATTTCGAAAATTTGGCATACAACTGCTCTGTTCGAAGAAGTTCCAAAATAAGTCTCAGGTGTCGCTCGTGTTCCTCCTGACTCTTAGAATAGATCAGGATGTCGTCGATGAAGACTATGTCAAATTTATCCAGGTAAGGTTTGCACACTCGGTTCATGAGATCCATAAAGACCGCAGGTGCATTCGTTAATCCGAAAGGCATAACCAGACACTCGTAATGGCCGTATCGAGTTCTGAATGCTGTTTTGGAGACGTCCTCCTCTCGGACTCTCAGCTGATGGTAGCCTGACCTTAGGTCAATCTTGGAATAGAAACTCGACCCTTGCAACTGGTCGAACAAGTCGTCAATACGTGGGAGAGGATAACGATTCTTCATGGTCACCTTGTTGAGTTCACGATAGTCAATACACATTCTGAAAGTACCATCTTTCTTCTTCACAAACAAGACTGGAGCTCCCCAGGGCGAAGAGCTAGGACGTATGAAACCCTTTTCCAAGAGTTCTTGTAATTGCGTGGACAGTTCTTCAAGTTCTGATGGAGCTAGACGATAAGGTGCTCGAGCTATGGGCACCGCTCCAGGAGCCAGCTCGATTTGAAACTCAACTTGACGATGGGGCGGAAGACCAGGTAATTCCTCAGGAAATACCTCGGGAAAGTCACGTAAAATAGGAATGTCTTCAATTCTCTTCTCTTCCATTGATGCGTCAGTAACGAGTGCTAGAATGGCAGTGTGGCCCTTTCGTAAACACTTCTGGGCCTTAAGGAAAGAGATAATGCCTACGACAACACCACTCTTGTCGCCAAGAATCATGAGAGGTTCTTCACCAGAATGAGGAATGCGGACGATTTTCTCCTTGCAAACAATCTCCGCTTGATGATGAGATAGCCAATCCATCCCAATAACGATGTCGAAACTACCAAGTGTGATAGGAATAAGATCGATAGAGAAAGTCTGACCAGCTAAGACGAGGTTACAACCCTTAACTGTGTGTGTGCTCTTAAGACTTTCACCATTAGCTAGTTCTACAACATGTTTGGTGTTTTATGGGTAATGGGGTACGCTTAAGCACCTGACTAACTCTTAGGAACATATATCTAACATCTGCACCCGAATCAACTAAAATAGAAACAAGGAAATTGTCTGGTAGGAACTTACCCGCCACAACGTTGGGGTTATTTCTTTCTTCCTCTTGTCCATTCAGGAACTCATGCTCACCAGTCCGGCGGTTATCCTTATTGTCTCCGTTATTGTTCCCGTTGCCCTGGTTGCTGCTGTTGTCACGATTCTGCCTCATCAGCGGACAATTCCTCTTGAAGTGGTTTTCAGCACCACATCGAAAACACCCCTTCTTGCTACCCTGCTGCTGCTGCTGCTGGTTCCGGTTTGCAGGATATGGGCTCCTACAGTCTCTAGCCATATGTCCCAACTTCTTGCACCGATGACAACACAATCCCGCACATGACCCGCTGTGGTGCCGTTGGCACTTGCGGCATCTCGGTTTATTCCCTAGGTATCCCCCCTGATTTTGGTAGTTCAGCCCGAGTTTCCTGTGCGGTTCCTGTTGTATAGAGCTAGGACCCTCACCTTGGTGATCACCCCAAATATACTTGTTACTAATAAGAGCATTTGCATTGGAAGAGTTACGCTTGGGCAACTTGCCCTCTTCCACTGCCTGATCGGTGAGTTGGTGCGCCAAACGAACGACTTGCTGGATTGTGGGAAGGTTGGCCGCACTTACAGACCCTTGGATTTCCGGGACCAAGCCTCTGAGGTATAGCTTGATTCGTCTAGATATGGGTTGTGACATGTTAGGACATAAGGCAGCCAAGTCGTTGGACCTCTTTGTGTACGCCTTAATCTCTGATCCTTCCATCTTCAAACCATAATACTCTATTTCCAGTTCCAGAATGTCGTCCAGGTGGCAGAATTCTTCCTTAATCCAATCCTTGAAGTCGCTCCAGAGGGTGGCATTCGCGTCTGCCAACCCGAGCATCTGAACTTATGCGTTCCACCAAGAATACGCTTTCCCCTGCAACATGGCAGTAGCGTACTTTACTCGTTTGCTAGCAGGGATTTCACTTTCTTCGAATGTATATTCGATTCTTCGGATCCAGTGTAGAAGGCCGATTGCCCCTCCAGTGCCGTCGAAAGTGGGAGGTTTGCACTCCAAGAACGTCTTGAGGGTGCCTATGCGCGTTTGAGGGTGCATGGGTTGACTCCCTGTTTGGATTGCTAAGGCTTCAGCAACCCGTTCATTAATCAAGTTCGTCAGCTGATCCTGAGTCAAGTTGAGGCATCCACTCATGATCTTCACATCGAGGGAAAACACAGGTAAGAAGGGTGTCGCGAAAGTGCGTAAGTGTGGAGTGACAGAAGATAGCAAACACACAGGGTTTTCAAGCAATAGTTGTTACGCTTACTAAGCATACCATGATCAAATGCGCTACTTAAACTAGCAGGCAGGCAATACAAACATAAACCATATTACCTATAGTGTTGAGTCTTGCACGCGGAGCGAAGTGTCGTTGTGGATCATCGAGCATTGTACAGTTTATAGTCTGGTTTTTCTCAAAAAGCTTTTCCCTTTTTAAAACCAAGTTCACTATAACCAATGGCTCTGATACCAATCTGTCACACCCCCAAAATCCACCCTGCGGAGTATCACCGCTTGGAGGTGTGACATGACCAGGATCGAGCCACCAATCATATTGAACAACGAAATTAAGTAAGTAAAACCAACCATAATACAATTGGTGACCATAAGACAGTAACCAGTTTTAAGTTAACAACGGAAGCATAAAACGTAAGTTCAAAACATAAGTTCATAGTTCATAAGTTTTAAGACCCAAAACATAAGTTCCATAAGTTTATAAAGTTTAATTAATAAGCATGGGACATAACAGTCCGCATCCCACAACAACCTCCTCCTCGTGCAAGCTCCATAAGCATCTAGCGACCTGTAAGGCATGTAACAACGAGTCAACAACAAAGTTGAGTGAGTTCACGTTTGGTTGTTTAGTTTTAAGTTGTTTCTGAAAAACGTGGTTTGACTTTCGTTGGCTTATTTGCCATGGGGGTTACCCCATAGTTGAAAGTATGTTTAACCAATTCCTTTTATTACCCAAACCATATCCATAATCAGTGGGGGCTTCCCCATGTGAACTACAAGACCGTTAAGATATCGACAACTGACGAACAATAGTTGTGCCCTACATCAGTGTCTATCATCACTGACAGTTTGCCATAGTCCATTAGTACACGCCCGTTCGGACGACACGGTGTGAGGTTTGTTAAACCTAATAGCGCTATTAACTAATGACGCGCTCGCCATCGGCCTCGGCGATTAAGTCGCTATAAAATGAGGGACTTAATATAGAGTTTTGTCTAGTAAGTTTTAAGGGTGTTGTCCTACCCAAGGAGGACGAACGTACGTATTCTCCCCAAAGAGAATGCGCAGGATGAATATTGGCATCCTACCCAAGGAGGATGGCCGTACATATCCTACCTAAGTAGGATATGTAGATTCCGTTTTAATTCTTTAACCCATTCCCAACCCACCGGGAATCCCATGCCTTAGAAAGTGTGTGAACTCACCTTGGTTTGCTCGGTTAGACTCTAAAAAATAGCTAACAGTCAAAGTCGGTCAATCACATCCTAGTATGATTACCACTTAGTTTATTAGTGACTTCAAATAAGCACAAAGTTCCTACACGCATCTACCACATAACATGCATCACTTTAACGGTTCATGCCCATATAAACTTCCCATCTATTCCCGTTCATAAGCAAATATACGACATTGCACATAACACTTTTATTGACATATAACATGTTAGATCATTCTCAGATAACCTACCCGACATTTAGACACGCAAATTACTACTTATGTCGTTTCAGCTTTTATATTCAAAACTGGGCTGTTTTCGGAAATTTTAATAAAATAGTTACCTTGTTCCAAAAATTCCCAACTTTTTAAAAAAGGTCTTAAACAATCCAAATATTATTGTGTAAAAATCTCGGGATCCAATTCATCGCCAATATTTTATAAAAAATCATTTTCCGGACTGCAATCAGATTCATCTTTTTCTGACTGCAGTCCACGGAATAATTTATTAAAAATTCATCGTAAGTCCGATTGATGAAATTCCAATGGGTGAATTACTAGACATCAGTATCCACATACAGTACAAATTTCGTGACCTGATTCTACACAGATTTCAAGTTATGATGAAGAATATAACACATATTTTCAGCAGCAAAAATGCAGCTTTAGCTGCTGTTACAAAACGACACTTTAAAAATAGTAAACGAAGTCCAAAAATTATGATTCCAGTGCCACTAGAACCGTATTTCATAATAACACGTTATAGACTCAAGAAAATCAAGCTTTTGTTACATTATGATCTGGTTACACCCAACTGAAGTTGGCTGTAAATGCTTGGACAGAAGCTGTTTTCAGCTTATTGTGTTCTAACGCATGTTCTATTTGTTCCGTTAACATGTCTAGTGATCAACAACGACCTTTAACATCAATATTAAGAAGTAAATCATCAGGTAATCAACAACAAAATCAAAACAACTTCATACTAACATCACTTCATCACATTTCATCTTTTATGTAAACCTACATGTTCATGACTTATGTTTACGATCTTTAGTGTCCTTGCATAAACCAACATGATGTGTCTATTAACCACTAAAATCATGAAGTATCAAGAGTGTATAAGAATCTTACTACTAGCTTGAAGCTAGGGAAGATCTCTAGTGGAAATGTGGAGGGTAATAGCAAACGAAGGTGGTCCTTCAAGTTCCGCAAGCACCAAGCTTCGTCAAATACCTTCTTACACCTTGTATCACACTTGGAATAGATGAATCTTGAAACAAAAAGGATGGAGGTGGTGGGGGAGGTTACAGCCGAGAGAGAGGGAGGAAGGAGGAGTGAGAGTTGGTGTGTTGTATGTTGTTGTTGAATGAAGGACTAGGACACAAGGGTTTATTCTTATAACCATAATACTACAATAACCCATGGATAATGTGTCCCTAGGAGTACAAGACATATCCTAATAAACAATTCAAATAAAATCAAGTGTGTAAGGGCCTTGGTGGCCGTGAGATAGGTGGGGGGGGGGGGGGTGTCTTAGGCTAGGGTTTAACCAATAGTTAGTTATTTAGTTTGAATTCAAGTATATAGTTAGGGATTTGGTTACTAGATATTTATGTAGTGTGTGTTATGATATTCAGGGACCATAACTAGTTCAGAAAAATAAAAACAATGCCTCTGGTAATATTTTAGTGTTCCGGGTAATGTCCGGGTGTTCGGTTAGATACTGTTCCGTTAAAGTGCTAAGTTATTCCATATAGTGTCCTATATATATCTTTTTGTAATACTTTTAATTCCCAACACTCAGGAAAACATACAGGACCATTTAGTCAATTTTCTGCACACGACTAGTATGTTAAAAGCACATGTAAGTATGACACAGTAATCAGAAAGCAGTTAAGTAATTCAGCACAGTCATCAAGCCCTTTAATTAACATAAATAAATCGTACGGATACATGAAATTTTGAGGGTTGTCACACTTCCTATATCGGCACACATATTATGTCCTTGCAAAACATTAATGATCAACAAATTTCATAGATACTTTACATATCGGGTTCTCAATACAAGATTTTCAAATGTTTTAAATATTCATTTGATACTAAACAAAACACATGAATTCACCAACTTTTGTTGACTTTTCAAACTTACATGTATTTTAGGAAAGTAAGTGGATTTCGCACGGTTGGAGACAAAGTACAAGGATCACGAGTCGATGCCATCTTTTGGAAGGGTTTGGTTCATATATTTCGCCTTCATACGAAATATAGGATATAAAGCCTTGATTTATATAAACAATATTTTGGTGTAAAAGTAACTTGTTGAACTTAAAACTTTTGGATTATGTTTCATGAACAAATACTTTGACGTTGTAATTCGTTTTAAACAATCTATAGATGGGCTTCATAACTATTTTTATCATATAGGTTGTTTACTTAATCGAATGCAATGAGAACTAATCTAAGTTCACACCTTGCGCTTCCGCTACGAGCGGGTATGACTGCGTAAATCTGAATTCTTTGGCAATTACAAAGACTTTAGAGCCTATGTCAAGATGCAACATTCGGCTGTGATAAAGTGCTTATGTCTGACCAATGGGTGAATATACCTCCAAAGCTTTTAGCCAGTTACTTGCTTAGATGGTACAATACAACAAACATCTTATACCGACACCCCTCAGCAGATTGGTATTGCTGAAAGGAAACACCGTCGTCTTATGGAAACTGCTCACCCATTTCTTCTATCTTCTGATGTTCCGAGTGTTATTTTTTGGAGAAGCTGTCACACCTCGATATTTACAGCTCAGTCCGATGGGCCCGGTGGGGAGTATCGTGACGTAAGATTGGTATCGTCGTAGTCAAACATACACAGAATAAGACAGCGGAAGTCTTGGAATATAAAATATTATTACAAACCCAATTGTTTGAAATTACCATTGTAATAGTTACAGACGAGCTTGTAATATCGAATCCACAGGTGGATCGTCACAAAATGTTCAAAGTGAAGTTTAGCAGACTTTAGGGCATCCTAAGGATTTACAAGATCCTTTATTGACACCAAGCAGCTCCCAGCCTATTTACGTATAGTACCTGTCACTTAGTCTTTTGAAAATACGTCAGTTTACACTGGTAAATACAATTAACCGACTCTTTTGAAAAGCGTTTAAGAAAATTGGTTTTGGTGCACAAGGCACGAAAATCTTTTATAACTTGGGATAATTACATTTATAATCTTGTATACAGATTTACATGTTTGTCATACATATGGGGCCCGATTTAGAAACTGAGACATGATTAACTGACACACCACTTATAAAACCCACAGAGGAGTTATCCCCAACTTGTGGATAAGTTTTATATTTTAGCATTTGCATCTGTTGGGTGTATGCCTACACCCTGTGTATAGGTCATGCCTATTAGTAACTTAAATGAGATGAGGATATCCAGGACACGTTTGTTAACCCCCAATGTTTATGTTATCAAACAAAACAGATTAAAACGGGTTATGCGGATTTATTAATCACAATCCGACTAAATGATCCCATACCCGACCAAGCGGTAACAATTTACCTTATCCCAAGCCCGTATAAGGGAAAATAAGTTAAAAGTATTTACCTGAGCTATTACTCGATTCACAGCAGGATTTAAATAACTCAGTCGTATCCAATCTAACTAAATGTAGACAGCTTTTACCGGGAGGCTCTAGTCTAGAATGATGGTAATATATAACTAATTTAGAATGCTAATGGGTCTTATTTAGGTCATAGACCTAAACCGGCTAGCTTAAAGTATTAAAAAGGTACGATACGCTAGATTAAGCGATGACCGGAATATAATGTAATTTAGACCCAACAAGTATGAGGACTTGTGTAATATGGGTAAACTAAATACATTCTGGATTTTGAAGTAAAAAGGATAAGGTTAAACCCGTTTCGGCAAACTTACGTAAACTAGTTATGTAAGCCTAACCGTACACGTATAAGCGATAACGAGTAACCGGATGAGTCATGAACATGTTCCATATGCCAATATACTTAACAAGTCATAATATCAGTAGGATATCAACTTGTATGCCCGTTAAGGTTTTAAAATCAAACAATGTCTCATAAGGGCGTTTTGGTCATTTTACGACGTATAAAGGGAACTTGCGTATAATATGATGTTACGACCATAAATATTCTGTGAAAATACTTTATTTATGATATAATATCAGTAGGTTATCAAACGTATGTGTGTTTTATAGTTTAAAACCAAACTATGCTCTGTAGGGGCATTTTGGTAATTTCACACATAGTTTTGAAGGCTAATTTGGGAATATAAGTTTATATCATATACCTACTATAAAAATAATTAAAATGATTTATAAAATCAGTAGGTAACAAGTCTTGGTTGGTAGTTATGGTTTAAAACCATACTACGCGCCGAAACAGCGTTAACATCGTTAAATGACGATATGTGCAATATTTAAGGAAAACTGATGTTATGAACAACTTTATATGATCCAAATATGTTAATTAATATAACATATCAGTGGTCAAAAGGTTTTGTATGAAAATTATGCTTTAAAACCATTTTAGGTGCAAAAGGGACAGTATCGTCATTTAAGGACATAATTCAAGAACGCATGCTTAAAATCAGTTTGAGAACAGATTAGATATCCCAAAATATCCTAATTATGATATTACATCAGTAGGAAATGAGTTTGGCATGAGAAATTATGCTTAAAACCGATCTACGCGCCAAAAGGGCATTTTGGTCAATTTAAAGCACAATTTTCGACATTATATGCAAACTCAGTTTATGATCAGATTTGTAACATCAAAATATGTTAAACATGTTAAAATATCAGTACCTAAATCAATTGCAAGCTTATTGGCGTCTAAAACCTTATTTTTGCTAAAAAGGGCATAAAAGTCAAAGTACGGCATAATAACGAAACATGCGCAAAAACTCAGATTTCTAGTATGATAGTATAATATAACCTTATAGGGTTATGATATATCATATTAAGATCATAACGGAACCTTAAATCAGGAGAAAACTAATTTAATTCGGTTTATAATCGAAAGTCAACACAGAAGTCAAACTTCGCGACTTTCGGTTGCGAATCGACCTTAGAACTGGAATTGACGAGCCGAACATGTTTACACATGTTCTAATAATTATTAATAAGTTGTTTAAATGATAAAACATATTTTAGAACACTTCTAAACTTAAATCGCAATTATTTCAAAACTGGCCCGTTGACTTTTTAAAACAATATTATGTTGACTCATCAATTGACCAAGCAAACGTGATTCTTAGGAGGTGCCCTTTTGAGAGATTAACACCTACCTAATTACGATCTCATAGCCATGTTTGTTGCGAACAATGGCTTGACCATTTAAGGTCTAACAAAAAGTCAAAGCATTTATCGTAAACGCTTGACTTTTCGGCTTTAAAAGCCAAATGAACGAACTAGTCACGAAAGGAACACTTACAAGTGGTCCTAAGGACTGAATAGAACTCAAAGGATGCTCCCAATTGCTCAGGAACTTCCAATTATGAGAGTATAGGAAGAATGAATGAAAGGTGCAAGTCGTGAAATGAAATTCAACACCTTTATATAGTGTTTGGAGAGTTTGTGGATGACTGCCATGTGTTTAGGGGAGTTCTAAGATGATTACATGTGTTATACCAGCTATTACAAACCAATTTGCAGCCCAAGGAATTGATGGGAAGGATCTAGAGCTTGATATGTGTGGAGAACAAGCAAAGAACAAAATAAAACCAAAATAAAAAATATATATAAGTTGCTGCTGTTATTGATGGTCCCTGGCGGCCAGCGAAGGGGCAGACCCAACCGGGTCGCGGCCCATGAGAGCAGCCCAGTCCAGAGCTTGATATGTTTCTGTTATTGGCAGTTTCAGTCCTTGTCTTCTTTAAACATATTTAACTTTCATATTTGACATAAATGGCACATTATTTCTATTTTCATATAAAAATTTAATATAAGGCACATATGCCCATTGTGGCCAATGTTAGGCACACCCGGGAATACGACCAAACATCACAAAGTTCTCGTTTCATTTAAAAAGTTACTTAAAGGTGTAGATTTACATGTTGACGCTTTTAGTCCTTTTAACGCGTAAACTTGTGCCTATTATAGTTTAATGGCATCAAAGCCCTAAACGTCCAATATTAGGCATTCCTGAGAGTACGTTTGCACATCATGATGCTTTGGGTCATTAAAAGGTCACTCAGAGGTATAATTAAACATGTTGATGCTTTTAACCCCTTTAACTTGCAAACTTGCGCGTATCATCACTTATTGGCATAAAAGCCTAATATGGCCAATATTAGGCATTCCTGAGAGTATGATCGAACATCATGAAGCTCTCGGTTTGTTAAAAGGTCACCCAGAGGTAAGAATTAACATGTTAACGCTTTTAACCCTTCATCGCGCAAACTTTCAAATAATTACGCAAACGGATCCTCTCGACCAACAAGTGGCTCATTTGAGAATACAGACGCCGTGTAGGTCACTCAGAAGCTTAGTTTTAGCATGTTGACACTTTTAGTCCCTCCACATTCAAAGTTTTCATTTCGCAAAAACAGTCCCTCATAGTCAATCTTTGACTTCATTAGGGTTTAGTACACGTGTCAACCCATTATTGGACACGATTTTTACGAGGTTTTACATCCTCACCCCCTTAAAAGAAATCTCGACCTCAAGATTTGCTTGAAAAGTTGGGGGTACTCCTGTCGCATAGTGGACTTGACCTCCCATGTATATTTGGGGCCTCTACGGGCATCCCACTTAACCTTTATAATATGTATATGCTTCTGTCGGAGCTTTTTAATCTTGTCAATCCTTGATCGATACTGGTTTCTCAACAAACTACAAGTTTTCATTAATCTGCACATCATTATGTGACAACACTATCGACTTATCGGCTAGACATATCTTTTTAATCACAAGTGTGGAACACATTGTGAATTCCACCAAGCTCCTTAGGTAAGTTTTAGCTTATAAACTACTGATCTTGACGTATTCGATTTTCTTGAATGGTCCTATATATCTAGAGCTTAACTTGCTCGTTACATCAAAACGCAGTACACCTTTCCAGGGTGGTACTTTATGTTGAATCTTGTTCCTTATTGATAACTTAACAGGTTTGTGACTCTCGTCAGCATTGATTTTCTGCCGATTACTGGCATCTTTTAGACGGTTACGGATTCGTATGATCTTATCCGTTGTCTCCAGGATAATTTCAGGTCCTGATAATTGGGCTTTCCTAACTTCTGCCCGACAAACAGGCATTTGACACTCTCTCCCATACAAGGTCTCCAAAGGAGCAGCCTTGATGCTTATATAATAACTATTAGTTATAGGAGAAGTTAATTAGGGTGAGATAGTCATTCCAACTACTACTCAAATCAATCTTAAAGAATGGCTACCCTCATGGTTAGTCGAACAAATCAACGACCCTGGGCAGCGGATAATGATTCTCCATCGTTACCTATTAATCTTGCGGTAGTCAATGCACAACCGCATTGAACCGTCTTTCTTAAATAACATCGGAACCCTCAGAATGAGGAGCTAGGCTTTATGAAACTTTCTCTAAAAGCTCATCTGATTGGCCCTTAGTTCTTCCATTTCCGTCAGTGCTAACCTATATGGAGCTTCTGCAATAGGTGCAACTCCTGATGGAATGTTAATCCTAACTCCAATTTCCTCTCAGGAGGTAAACATGGTAGTTCTTCATAGAAGATATCAGGATAATCAGAGATGTTAGAAACATCTTCCATCTCAGGCTTTGGTCCATCTATCGTCGCTCGAGCCATGTAATTTATACATTCGATTTACGAGCACCTGGATGCCTTAAGTAGAGACACCTACTCAGGCATTTCTATAGTGGATATCTCTTTGAATACCATTAGCTGACTTTAGTACAATATGAACATTGGGATATCTCAGTGGTTCCATGCATTAAACCTCCATACTGATCAGACATGGAAGCAATCTATGGGACACACTAGGATACGCCAATCATCATATGGCACTTTTATCAAACATAGTTTGGCATTCGCAGTTAATAAAAATCAATGAGATAATAAATAAAATAACATATATTGTCGTACTCCATCTGGAGAAAGAGTACTCAAGATTTTATGGATGAGGATTATTTGATGAGAATAGAAGGAACGGTTTCTATGATTTCGTTGGTAAGTTCTACCCTTTACTTAGTATCTGGAGTTCTTATGGGTAATTTAAAAGTTTGCTAAGCTTATGATCTACGAAAGACTTATTAGTACCTGAATTAAAACAGAACTCTTAGCAAAATATCCTTGATTCACTATAAGGAATGTACTTGATGTCATTATTTACATGAACTGCCTCTGGCATTCATCAGGAGAGTTCAGGCATTTCCTTCCTTAACAGTTTTAGGGCAGTTAGTCCTGATGTGGCCTTTCTCGCCACACCGTAACAGAGCGCATTCTAAAAGTTTCTACATTTATGGGACTGATGACCAGTTCTTTTGCAGACGCCACACTGCTTTGGTCTTTGGTCCGTTCGACACTGTTCCCGACGCCTTTTGTCGCAAGTCTTGCATATAGGCTTCTTATTGGACTTTTGTTGGTTCTTATTAAGCCCGGACTTGCCCTTTTCTTAGATTTCTTGGAGTTATCCTCCTCCATTTTCCTTTTTCCGTCAGTCTTAGTTTTGCTTGACTTACTTCTTAATCAATAGTGGATTTATAAGAAGCAGGCTTTGAAGCCTTATCGTGTTCTTTTATCTTTGGTGCTAGACCACTAAGACATCGTTCATTATTCTTAGATTCTGGGTTAATCGAATAGGGTATTGTCCTAGATAATGAATTGAAGACGATTTATTTTGGCACATAGGCAAATCAATGGACATCACTAATGGATGTTTATATATATATATATATATATAAAATCATCTTAATTGATGATATTATTCATGATCTTATCAATCTTATAGACTATAAGACTTGGGCACTGCCCATCACCTTGGACAGTGAACCATAACGGTCACAATTGTCAACGTCACTAGTGGACAATATAATATATAGCCCATAGGCGAAACATCACTAAAGGATGTTAAATAAGGTGATCATCATACTGATGATATTAATCATGATCGTACTGATCATATAGACTATTAAGCTTGAGCATAGCTCACCGCCTTTGACTGGGAATCATAAAAGATTACAACTGTCTTTGTCACAAATGGACAATATAATATGGCCCGTAGGCACTTCATCACTAATGGATGTTTATATTATGATCATCACATTGATGATACTTACCATGATCTAATTTGATCATATAGGCTTTAAGGCTTGGATGTAGTCCAATTACCTTGACGGCTGGTGTGGTTTCTCAAGTCACACTGCTAGGAGTGTTAACATTTTCTGAATGTCAACAAAGATTTATTGTCTTAAGAGGGTTTTACCATCATAGCCATGTTCATGTTGACATATAGTCTAGGTTATACCATTAAGAGGATCTTTTGGAATTAATTAGCTGATCGATAAAGTTCGAATGAAATGGAGGCGATCGCTTGAACAAAATATACTGAATACATATATAATAATTTTTTTGAGGCTTAATAGATGGTAAGCTAGAAGCATCCAGGTTAGGGCTCTTCTACCAGCTTATAGAATTGGAAGAGATAAGGTCACCCTCCCGCTATGTGAAAGAAGAGCTTTTCTCTCATACTCACTTCAATAGGTAGTTCACTTAGTAGAAGCCATAGATCTTACCAAGGATGCGCCCAACGCTTCAACAACTAACATCGCCGTTCTTAAGCCTAGACTTTTTTTGGGTTCCAAACCTCCTATTACCTTTACACCGTTGTAAGATGCTTAGTTTTTGTTCATGTATCTGGGTTAGAGTCACCGAAGTGGACGATAGGCAAGAGAAGACCCAAGTGTGGACCTGAAAAGCATAAGATTCATTCAATAACCAAGCCAGAGAGTCAGCACCACTCCGAAGTACTAATAACTAAGTTGAAGATAGAGCAGGGCCATAGACGAAAGTGAACTATAGACAACTTACCGGAGACCATAGGCAATGAACAAAAGACCCGCGGAAGGGTATTAGTCACCGAGAAAGCTAGCGCGCGTAGATCAAAGCTAAGTGGAGTCCCTCTAGTCGAATCCATAATCCATAGAAGTCCCAATAGAAGTTTACTGACATGGCTCTTCCATCAATGATCTACTGCTCCCTCTTAGTTGCAGATGCCCATGCTTTGATTCGAAAGCCCTAGCCCGTGATGAATCCCCAGGAAGAGAGGACTATTGAATTCCTCCTCCCTTCAGTCCAGTTTGAACCCGTCCCAGCAACGAACACCTTTCTACTGCAAGGCTTTGCTCTGCCCTTCCACTAGAATCCACTCCGGTTAAAAAAAAAAACTTTCCATTTAAACGATAGGAAATTACTGCATGCCCTTAAATAGGACTTCGGTTCTCCTAAACTAGCTTGTCCATGCAGGGACTTAAAGTAACACAAGTCCGCACAGGGACTAAAAGGAAATATAAGTCCACATATGGATTATAAGATATTATAAGTCCATATAGGGACTATATTGAAACAATATGCCCACGAAGGGATTATAAGGGAATATCATGTCCAGGAGGGACTATAATGAAGTAACATGTCCACGAAGGGACTATTTTGAAATAATATATCCAAAAAGGGATTTTAATGAAATAACATGTCCATGAAAGGACTGTATTGAAACATCATGCCCACAAAAGGGACTTTGCTGAACAGATGTCCTCACAGGGACTTAAGTCGAAAGATATGTCCATTTGGGGATTATGATAAACAAATGTCACTCAGGGACTATACATAAGAGATAGGTCCTTATAGGGACTTTGAAGCAATACTAGTCCACGCGGGGACAAAAAGGAAAATATAAGTCCATATAGGGACTATAAGATATGTCAACATTGGGTCTATAGTGATACAATATGTCCTCGAAAGGACTATGATGATTTATGTCCGCCAGGGGACTTTAATGAAATAATATGTCTACAAAAAGATTTTAATGAAATAACATATCCATGAAAGGACTATAATGAAATACAATGTCCACGAAAGGAATATAATGAAATATCATGTCCACAAGGGACTTTAATGAAATAATATGTCTAAAAAATAATGAAATAACATGTCCATATAAGGACTATAATGGAACATAATGTCCACGAAAGGACTATAATGAAATATCATGTCCACAAGGGAATTTAATGAAATAATATGTTAAAAAAAATTAATGAAATAACATGTCCATGTAAGGACTATAATGAAATATCATGTCCATAAGGGACTTTAAGGAAATAATATGTCTAAATTTTTTTTAATGAAATAACATGTTCATGTAAGGACTACAATGGAATATAATGTCCATAAAAGGACTATAATCAAATATCATGTCCACAAGGAACTTTAATGAAATAATATGTCTACAAAAAGATTTTAATGAAATAACATGTCCATGAAAGGACTATAGTGGAGCATAATGTCCACGAAGGGATTATATTGAAACATAATATCCACGAAGGGACGATATTGAAATATAATGTCCATGAAGGGACTATATTGAAATATAATGTCTACGAAGGGACTATGATGAAATAATATGTCCACAAAGGACTATAATAATCAAATGCCCATACAGGGACTTAAAGGAAAATGAAATATAATGAAAGAAGGGTTTTCTAATGCTTTCCTTGCTTCATTCTGATTGTTTCTCTTCTTTGTTTACCGTACGCGGTAGTGACACTGAAGATCTTAGTGAATAAAGTAAACATTCCAAATCAGGATCCATTGTAGAAGTAGAATCCAAGGATTCAATGATTAGAAAATTGTTAAATTGGATCACGGATTGAAATTTGACAAGCATAGTCCAAGTTCGGAATTCCAAAACATGGAGACAAGAAATAGGGATCATTAGCATCCACTGGTATCATTTTCAATACGGGAGCCTCAGGGACCTCCTGTATGGATTCCGAAGTCTGGTTAAAAATTTCAATACGTTTGGTTTTGGGAATAGTTCCATAAAGGTCCTTCCTCCAAACCGGTCGCACGCTTATCCCAGCCATGGTATGAAGCTTGGCATTCCTTGGATTCGGATGACGAGAACTTACATCAACGACTTCTTTGCTTGGTGACAAATTCATAAATACATAAAATCGAAAACAATGTTTACTTAATAGGGATGGGAGCATTCCAATGTCAAGTCAAGACTCAGAGGATCTAAGGAATATGCTACTGTGTTATTTGAGATTAAACACAAAAGGCTAGTGTTTAATTCACTCAAACGTTGCCTCTGATACCAACCTGTCACACCCCGATATTTACAGCTCAGCCCGGTGGGTCCGGTGGGGAGTATCATGACGTAAGATTGGTATCGTCATAGTTAAACATACACCGAATAGCACAGCGGAAGTCTTGGAATATAAAATTTTATTACAAACCCAATTGTCTGAAATTACCAAAGTAATAGTTACAGACGAGCTTGTAATATCAAATCCATAGGCAGATCGTCATAAAATGTTCAAAGTGAAGTTTAGCAGACTTTAGGGCATCCTAAGGATTTGCAAGGTCCTTTATTGACACCAAGCAGCTCCCAGCCTATTTGCGTATAGTACCTGTCACTTAGTCTTTTGAAAATACGTCAGTTTACACTGGTAAATACAATTAAATGATTCTTTTGAAAAGCGTTTAAGAAAATTGGTTTAGGTGCACAAGGCACGAAAATCTTTTATAACTTGGGATAATTAGATTTATAATCTTGTATACAGATTTACATGTTTGTCATACATATGGGGCCCGGTTTAGAAACCGGGACATGATTAACTGGCACACCACTTACAAAACTCACAGAGGAGTTATCCCCAACTTGTGGATAATTTTTATATTTTAGCATTTGCATATGTCGGCTGTATGCCTAAACCCCGTGCATAGGTCGTGGCCATTAGTAACTTAAATGAGCCGATGATATCCAGGACACGGTCGTTAACCCCCAATGTTTATGTTATCAAACAAAACGGATTAAAACGGGTTATGCAGATTTATTAATCACAATCCGACTAAATGATCCCATACCCGACCAAGCGGTAATAATTTACCGTATCCCAAGCCCGTATAAGGGAAAATAAGTTAAAAGTATTTACCTGAGCTATTACTCGATTCAAAGCAAGATTTAAATAACTCAGTCATATCCAATCTAACTAAATTCAGATAGCTTTTACCGGGAGGCTCTTGTAACAACCCGACTTTTCGGATTGTTATCTGATCGTTTTCGCTTCGGCTTATAATCCTCTTTTGCTCTGAGATTTGATATAAACAATGGGTTTTGTTATAATAAATACATTTTCATCACACCGCACCGTTACACGTTTAAACGCTTTATTTATATACGCAACCACTTTATATTCGCAACGCTTACGTCACACGAATTACAGAGAATTATGTTATTTTGATTGCCGAGTGTGTTTGTATGGTTATCATACGCCCCCGCATACGCTTATCACAACTAACACGCAAAATCGAAAACGCAGTTATTAGTAGTAGTAATGTTATGATGTGTGTTCTTATGTGATTTACTTGTGTATGCTTTATATGTTTATGGATTACACTCGTAACGCTTTCGCAATGCAAACTCAACGCTACTCACACAACTCAAATTATCACGACAAAACGCAACGCAACACCTAACAAACGAACCAAAGTTGGAAAACTAACAAGATCCGAACACAGCGTCCGAATGGGCCATCCGCCCGGTTGGGGCCCATCCGTCCGGATGACGCCATCCGGACACCGCCACTCACACGCCGCCTCAAATCTCACCCTCACCTATAAATAGGGGACTTGTGTCTCTATTTCAACCTTTAAGCTCTCTCATCCGCTCCCAAACCTTCAGACGTGATTCAAGGCCTACTTGTAAGCATTTCTCTCAAATCTTCTTCAATCTTCACTCTATTTCACTTCTACTCCATCTTCTTCATCAAAATCACACTCACACACACCCACACTTCAACTTTTTCTAAAAAACCCTTGATTCCAGCCACCTTGAGGATGGTTTCCACTCATCATGCTTAGGCAAACTATTGTGGAGCATCATTCACTCGAGATGGGATCAAGTTATGGAAGATTTCCACATTTTACAACTTGTTTTGAACTTTTCTCTGGTTTTTACACAATATTGGTGGAATCTGGACTCAACCAGACTCTCAACTCGTTCTCTAGTCGAAAGCCGGCTTGAAAACTGATTTCCACCAAAGAGATGGACCGATTAACGGGTCAAACATGAATCTCCTCAAGAACAGTGCATTCGTCCGAATAGGCAGAGCCCATCCGACCGAATGGACAGGACTTGGTGTTTTTCCGTTGTTTGGTTCGCTGTCCAGACCGTCTCCGTTAATTTAAAACCTTTGTTCAAGAAAATTTGCAAAAACCTTAAACATAGCCCATCCGTCCTAATGGACCACGTCCATCCGTCCGGATAGGCCTTGCTCTCACTCAAAATATTTTTCCTTCTATTTTAAAACAAAGTTTTACATCGGATTTTATCGTGTGAAACAAAACAACCCATCCGACCGAATGGGGTCCATCCGCCCGGATGACACACATCCGCTCGGATGAACTGTCAAATACTTAACCCGCTCAACACCCTGTTTATGACAATTCAGCCCTGAGGAAGACTTATCCATCTATTTCCGTACGCAGGCTGAACCGGCGCTCCCTTCAATCCAACCAGATCGTGTTTACTTGTAAAACACGCACTGTGAGTATACTCGAACCCATTTTCATTTAACGCACTTTTGGGTGTTACATACATTCTCTATCGAAACACAACACACAACGCAAACACTTTATAAATGCTAACCGCTCCCGCATGCTATACGTGATTTGTTGTATACTTGTTACTATGCTTACACAATGTTATGCCTGACCGCCTTTAGCAACGATAGTACTATAGTTTGGACTCAGCACCTGTTGTGAACAGGGGTTGCTAAGGATCACATTACTTTACTTCACTTGTTCGCCTCGGTGGACATGTGTCGCGCATACTCTACATCGCAGTCACGTGGTTAGGTTGTATCATTGTTGATAGTTACATGCTTCGCCCGTTACGTGTTACATGCTGGTTATGCGTGAATGCTTTTTATACTATATCTATGCAAACTTGTGTACTCACCTTTACTTTATATATTGACTTTTATTTTACCGTATGTGACAGGTTGATTGGATGTTAAGCTGCAACAAGTTAGGAAGTCTAGAAACTCACCAAATAAAATCTGAGTTATCGGAATGGAATTTGTTTTTGAGACTGAATACCCGTAATGACTATTTTGCTTTATTTGTTTAATAGTATGGGATATTAAACCTTATAAATAATGTCATTTAATAGTTGTTATGGAGTCCCATGGACAATCTGTTTCGCTCAGTGCCACACCCCAATGATTCCGCCATCGGTTGGGGTGTGACAGATTGGTATCAGAGCCATAACTATAGGGAATTAGGTCAAGTCGTGTAGAACAGACCTAATCTATAGTCTAAGTACCAACATACCCTCGTACGAACCCACTTGGGGCTTCATACAAACCTACTTGCTGCATTTCGATATGAACACTCATCTCTGCAGTTTCATACGGACCCACGCACTACAGCTCCGTACGAAGGCAACCTTTCCTAAGGTTGAAAACTATATTTGCCTTTCCTAAGGCTAACACAATACACATGAATTGGAAATGCTCATATAACACCAACGAGTGATTGTGTCGAGATTAGGTGTGAAAACCAAGAACTCTCAATAAGATCGCTCACTCAACGCAATACTCTTAGCACGAGAATCTCTCGTTGAGCTAGGAGTGAAATCCACATCTCAACGAAATTCTCCATCTCTCTATCTCGTGGTTGTTTAACCACACTTAGGGACAAAGTTGTTAAGTTAGAAGTGAAACCTGCATCTTAATAACCCGTTCCACTCTCTAAACTGATTTTCAAAGATCTCACCAAAGTCTCGACAGTTCCAATGACTAAAGTCACGTAGTAACTAGGAGGATGAGTGCTGTTAGCCGTATTATGATGAGAGTACAGTCTATTAGGCCAAAGCGTGTCCTCGAACTTGTTGTGAAAAGTTGAATCACTATGGGTAGTCGATGTCTAACACCCAGGACACTCCATCTATTTCAAGCCGCAATCACCGATTTTACGCGTCATCAAGTTTTATGGTGTTTAAGTGTTTAAATTTTACGATTTTGGTTTCGATTTAACGCTTATCGCTCCGCCAAACATGCACAACTCGCACAACCCTCGTAATCCAAAACGCTAACTAATTGCGAACCACCTAAAATGCGCAACTCTCTTACGCAGTTTTATACTCTCATACGCTATAGTACTTGCTGATGTACGCTACACTCTCGCTCACGCTACTCGTTATCGCTTGCAACTCTCGAACGCGCTACGCGCCCTTGAAAGATAGGTGAATACGTGCAAAATATGTAGGTGGATACATGCAAAATATATGTTTATGTGAATTATGTGCCCACACTTGCTTATATGCTTATGTATACGTGCCATTACGTGACTAGGTGCCTATGTGCTTACGTGATTACGTGCTGACGTGTTCTTGTACTTTATGTGGACAATAATATATATATATATATATATATATATGTGTGTGTGTGTGTGTATATATATATATATATATGGTATAAAACACTAAACTTTTCAACACCAACCCAATATAATCGAATCTCGCCTAACTCGGCGTGATGACATCTGCAGAAGAGGCTCACAATGTCTTCTTTTGGATCTCATACCCGCGGCTCTGCGCAGGGAAAGAATGCTGACAAACGCATCGCCTCACTCGTGGCTAAAGAAATGGCCAAGATGATCCATCAAATTGTCAGTGGAATCAATGAGGTCAGCAGCAAATCCTCTGCTGAATCAAAGAGTGACGCACCTAAAACTCCTTTTAGCTTCAAACGATTCAAGGCATGTAGCCTATGAATTTCGCTGGGGAAGATGGTCCCAGCGTAATGTTCCAATGGTTTGACGCAATCGAAGTCATCTTTCATCAAAGCGGATGTCCTGAGAATCTTCGCACTGTGAATGCTACTGGAGTCTTCCAGTCCAGGGCACTGGATTGGTGGACCACTGAGCTCAACAGGCACGGTAACGATGCAGCTTATGGCCTCTCATGGGAGGAGCTCCGGGAACTCATGATGAAGGAGTTTTGTCCTCCTCACGAAGTCCAGAAGTTGAAAAATGAATTTTGGCACATCAAGCAAGAAGGAGGTGACAACGCTGGTCTCACCGCTCGTTTCAAACAGCTGAGCATTATCTGTCCTAGTCAGGTGGACACACCTGATAAGACCATCAAGAAGTATATTCGCGCTCTTCCTGATTGTGTAGCATCGAACCTGCAGCATCTCAAGCTTCAAAGCCCAGTCTCCAGAACCGCAAGCGAAGAAACTCCACCAAGAACAACGTGGTAGTCACAACACCGCCCAACTTTCAGCCTAACAACCAGAATCGTCAAGTTGCTGTTACCAACGCACCGCCTGCTAAGCGTGCGTATACTGGTACTCACCCTCTGTGCCCTACTTGCACCTATCATCACCTAGCAGGGGTAAACTGTCGTTTCTGCGTGAATTGCAACATCTATGGGCACTTTACAGCTCACTGCCGCTCAGGCCCCCATCAGTAAGCTCCTCAAGCTCTCACCGCACCGCCAGCTCCACTTCAAGCTCTTCCAGTCAACCAGGCACTTCTAGCACCTGTTGCTAACGCACGTGCTTGCAACATGTGTGGTGACCTGAATCACTTTGCTAACATTTGCCCACAACGTGTGGTGAAACAAGAGCAACTACAGCAGCAGCCACAACAGCAACAACAACAACAGCAGCCTCAGCAGCAGCAGCAGCAACAACAACCACAACAAGCAGCCCGCGGAAGAACCCTCAACATCAATGTCCGTCAGGCTCAGACTAACAACAATGTTGTCAATGGTACGTTCCTTGTTAACGGTATTTATGCTTCTTTCTTATTTGATACTGGAGCCGATAACTGTTTTGTGTCGTTTGAACTCGAAAAGCTCCTGAAACGTAAACACGTTAACCTCCCAACGACGTTCGACGTAGAAGTTGCCACCGGAAGAACCATGACCGTCAGTTCCGTTCTACGTGATTGTACTCTTGAACTCAACAATCACGTTTTCCCGGTCGATCTCATCCCTATGCAGCTTGGTAGTTTCAATGTCATTGTAGGCATATATTTTCTTCGTGAGAATCATGCTGAAGTCGTTTATTTCGAAAAGATGATTCGTTTGTCTCTTTTAAACGGTGATCAATTATGTGTTTATGGCGAAGTATCCTTGAAAGAGTTGAAATTAATGTCGTGTATTTAAGCAAGCAAGTATCTTCGCAAGGAATACTTGGCTTTCTTAGCTCACATCGTAGTAGTGGAGGAGGAAAAGAAGCCGATGAAAAGGTACTTGTGGTTCGTGATTTTCCTAATGTCTTTCCTAACGAATTACCCGGTCTACCCCCTACCCGCGATATTGATTTTCGTATCGACCTTATCCCTAGTGCTAACACTGTAGCCAAAGCTCCTGATCGACTCGCGCTGTCCCGAAATGCGTGAACTTTCTAGCCAACTCCAAAAGTTACTGGATAAAGGCTTCATACACCCTAGCACATCTCCATGGGGCGCACATGTCCTTTTCGTTAAAAAGAATGATGGATCGTTCTGAATGTGCATCGATTAAGGGAACTCAACAAGCTTACTATCAAGAACCGTAACCCATTACCCCGAATCGACGATTTATTTGACCAAGTCCAAGGCGCTACGTGTTTCTCAAAGATTGATCTATGTTCAGGCTATCATCAGTTGTGTATACAAGAGCAAGACATTCCTAAAACCGCCTTTCGTACCCGTTATGGCCATTACGAATTCATGGTCATGCCTTTTGGTCTCACAAACGCACCTACGGTCTTCATAGATTTGATGAACCGTGTGTGTAAACCCTTCTTGGATCGTTTCGTTATTGTGTTTATCGATAATATCCTTATCTACTCGAAGTCGAGAGTCGAACACGCGCGACATCTTTGTTTAGTTCTCGAACTTCTTCAAGGAAATCGCCTCTACACAAAGCTCTCCAAGTGTGAATTTTGGATCGAGGAGGTTCAATTCCTCGGCCACATTGTTAACAGTCAAGGAATTCATGTCAACCCCACGAAGATCGAAGCAGTCAAGAGTTGGATTACACCGAAGTCACCATCCGAAATCCGTTCTTTTCTTGGATTGGTGGGTTATTAATGTCGATTCATCGCTGATTTCTCTAAAATCGCCGTGCCTCTCACCGCTCTAACTCATAAGGACAAACCTTTTGTTTGGGGTCCCAAACAGGAGGAAGCCTTTCACACTCTCAAGCGTATGCTTTGCAACGCTCCTGTGCTTACACTTCCCGACAGAAATGACGATTTCGTTGTTTATTGCGATGCCTCTAACCTAGGTCTTGGTTGTGTCCTTATGCAACGAGACAAGGTTATCGCGTATGCCTCACGACAACTCAAGGTCCAAGAGAAGAACTACACAACCCATGATCTCGAACTCGGTGTAGTTATTTTTGCGTTGAAGATATGGCGACACTACCTTTATGGTACAAAGTGTACGGTCTTCACCGATCATAAGAGCCTACAAGACATCTTGAACCATAAGGAACTGAACATGCACCAACGCATATGGGTTTAACTTCTCAATGACTATGACTGTGAGATACGCTACCACCCAGGCAAAGAAAATGTCATGGCCGATGCTCTCAGCCGACGAAGCTATGTGTATAGTGTTCGTGATATCCAAGCCTAAAACGATCTCGAATCCCTCATTCGGGACGCACAACACGTTTGTTTCCTTGAGAATATCATGAGGGAAGAGAGGATACTTGGTACCGAAAACCAGTTGGTAAGAAAATCTAATGGCATCTTTCACTCTCTCGATTGCATTTGGATACCCAGTCGCAATAACCTCAGCTTATATGAAAGTAAAAACCTACGCTTCAACTCCATTGAATCATTAACTTGTTTAAATAAATCTAACATTTGTTACATTAACTGTACATCCTTTATCCCATTCTCACTGTTATTCAAAAGTGCTAGGTCACGAACAGCAGTTGGAGGCAATAAACGCAAGGTCTCAGATACAAGATCACGAGAGACAACTCCATTCTTCATAGCATCAAAGCATTTCCTTAGATCTCTGGCAATCACTATCTCAGCTTCAAATTCTTCCATCACTGCTTTAAAAAAGAGTTACTTCAAATCCTCTCCTTGATTATTTGATGATGCCATTAAAAAAGTTAACTTTTTAATTCGATATCTGTAAAACTTAAATAACTTGAGATACATCATACATGAAATGTCTGTATATATATATATATATATATATACATATGTATATAGGGGATGGTTCAAATGAAAACCACTTTTATTGTGAAAACTCGAAAACTAACTAAAAAAATCCTAAAAAACACACAAAAAATTTTTTTTCAATTTTTTTTATAAAAATCGCTGGTTTTTATATATAATTTTTTTCAAAAAAATATTTTTTTTTTTGTAGTACACATGTGTAATAATACACATGTGTAGTACAAATACACATGTGTAGTATTACACATGTGCACTACACAAAAAAAAAGTTTTTTTTTTGAAAATTTTTTATATATAAAAAAACCTGCGAAAATTGGTTTGCAAAAAAAAAAAAAATTGATATGTTTTTTTTGGTTTTTTTGATTAGTTTTCGAGTTTTCACAATAAATAGTGGTTTTCATTTGAACATTCCCCTATGTATATATATATATATATATATGTATATATATATAGTGGAGAGTTCAAATGAGAAGAAATTACAAATTAAGAATAAAAAGAATAAAGGATACAAAAGTAATTTGAACAAATCATTTAATGAGTCTATTATTTATTTTTGCTATTCAAATTAATGAACTCTAATTATTTAATGAGTCTATCTTATAAAATAGTTGTGCACCTTACACAATAAAAACAATCATGCACAAGATCTTACATATTCAACGTTTCCTACACTATTAAAACAATGTTTTGGTGTAGTATACAGAATGTGTAGGACTCCAAAACTTTTAAACAATTTTGCGACTCATAATAAAATATATGTAGGACACAATACTTTTAATTAATTTTGTCACTTCTAATAAAATTAGTGTAGGATCCAGCACATTAATGGTGGTGAAAGGGAAAATTATGGTGGCATTAATGAGATTTGAGTAACTCATTAAAATATTTATTAGTATTCTACATCAAATTGTCTATATTACCCTTAGTAATTAAAGCATTAATTAAAAGTAGACAAAAATGATATCTTAATTCCTAACCATTGATCAAAAAACTATAGGGTCTAGATTAATTTATGTTTCTTCTTTCAAGAAGATTCTTTTCAAATGAACCTCCCCCTATATATATAAAGGGCTTATGGTTACTAACACGAAACTATTAATGGCAGCAACGGTTACATGATGTAAAAACTGCTCCGGGAAATGATGCAAATAACTGAAGAGACACACGCTTACTACAATTATTACTATAAACACATAAACCATTAATTAAACACGGGAAACTTAAACTGGTACACCGCTTACTATGCATGAATCAATGAAAATATTAATTACCCTTTAAATTATAACGAAAATATTACATACAAAGAAAAACATGCATATTTAAATGAAGGGAAAATATATACATAAAAAACTCTAACTCAACATAGTACCATTACCAAAATATAATGTATTAAAAAATTTACACAAAAAACATATTGAAATTCAAAATCGTAACTAACTTTTGATAACAAACATAAGAATCCATTAAAATAAAACTACAACGAAAAATAAATACGAAATGATTACAAACCATTTCACCATCTAACCATCATCATACATAAAAAAAACAACATAACTAATCTTCACTGTTGGATCTGAGTTTGATTTTGATTGTGTTTTTACGTTTGAATTAGATGAAGATGGATGAGTTGTGCAGCGGAATTTAGATGGAAACAAACTTTACACACAATCAAACGAGAGATTTTCTTTGATCAAACATTTTTCACAAAGAACCGAAGGATTGAATTTATTTCAATTACGATTACAATGCAATGTTGAATACAAACTCCCCCTCAGCCAGAGCTCAGTGTTTGTTCGTGCAGGAAGAAGATTTTTGCAAGAGCTGATAGAACAGTACAGAGCACTGTTCTATTTATAGGCACTAGCAAACCACTGAGCATCTAAGCTGACGTCACCATGAAAGTGACATCTAACCTGCTAACAAACTCTAACCTCTGATCAATACAAACACTGTTATGTTAACTACTGCTATTACATTTCATTACATAAAAGACATCTAATAACTGCTGCAACCTTCCACTGATGTGAACCCAACAATACTTGTCCGGATCAGCAGAGCTTGACTCAAGGCAGTAGATTGAACAGCAGAGCTTTAGTCTTTCAACATGCCTTTACTTGATCAGCAGTTTGTAGGTCAACAGTTTGCACGATCAGTAGATAGGAGGTCAGCAGATGTTGAAACCACTTTCAAGGGGAGAGACTTGTATGTAACATCTGCTTATTCTGGATCCACTGCTCTGATCCAGTTTTGGCTTTAATTATCTGTTCCTCTGGTAGGGTTCAATCCCAACAATCTCCCCCTGGAACAGATAATGCCAAAACTCTTCATTATTGTGGAACTTTATTGCCTCATCAACAGTTCCCTTATCTGACCTTTAAGTTGTAACTCAAAGTCTAGGGCATCTGTGTCATCTTCATCCCTACCAAGTGGAAGATCAAGGAGATCCTGCATATCTTCAAGACTCAGGCCAAGAGCTTGTTCCCTTGTTATTTTCTTCACTTCTCCACCAGACCTGAACATAGTCAATACATGGGTCTGTTTGTCAGTTTCCCACTTTAGTACTTTTGAGCCTGGTGGGTTTCTTGGGAGATTTTTATTTGACGAGGTGTTTGGAGATGCTGGCCTATTGAGAACTGTCTGAGCAGTACTTGCAGGTTGACTCAGGCCAAGAGTATCAGCTATCATCTGCTTAATGCCTTCTTTTACACACTCATCTCTTGCCTTTAAGTCTGCCACTGTTTTAGTAACCAGTTGTTTTTGTGGCCTTCTTTTGTAAATGGCTGCACCAGCTGGAGCAGTGGCTCTCCTGACTTGCAGCTTTGATGGTCTCTTTGAAACCTCTGCCTCAGGATAGTCAGGTTTTTGAGGAACTGTGGGATCTTTCTTTCTTAGTTCCTCCAGCCTTTTGTAAGTGGCCCTGACTACGTCTTCTTTCCATCTTGCCACTTGATGTTTAGACCCATAATCTGCAGCAACTAACTCCTCTTTCATTCTCTTCAGCTCAAGTGATTTTTCAGGCACATTCTTTTTGTACTTTGACCATTCTGGAGGAGTGTGTTTGACCTTATTCTTGATCATTTCTTGAATCCTGGCTGCTTCTTGTTCAAGCTCAGGGATGGTCCACTCCTTGTACATGTGCTTTTCTCCTTTGTACTTCTTTGTTGCCATGATGCTTTCAATGTAGTCTTTTCTCAAAGATTCATCTGCTCTCTCTGAGATTTGTTGACACACATTTTTTTGCGAATTGCTCTAAGGATCTGACTTGTGTGAGCAAGAATTGGTAATTCTGTCCAATTTCTCTATCAGATTTTCCTTGAGCATTTCTTTTTGAGATATCCTCTGCTTGTTTAGCTTTAATTTTCAAATATTCTTCAATATTGTTTGGCCTTGGATATCCTTTGACTGATGGCAACTTCCTTTTGGCAGGGTCATCCTCATAGTAGAAAGATTTGATCTCTTCTCTAACTGCTTCAAGTTCTAGAGGAAATTGGACACCTGCAGGAGTAATAATAGGAATTGATCGTTGTGTAGGAGCTGATGAGAGAGGAACAGGATTGGGTATTGTAACAAGTGACAAAGATTTTGAAGATGTTGGTGATGGTGAAGTGTCATCATCTTTCAGGATTAGCCTTCTCCTTTTTGTTTGAGGAGGGACTGATGATGTTTTGGGTGGATCAGTGGTGGTGATTTGAGTGGCAGTGGTTTGTGATTGACTAACAGCTGTTGAAACAACTGGTGCTTCAACCACTGTTGTCATTACAACAGATGTTGTAACATCTGTTGTCTTCTGCTTTTTGGCAGGAGAAGATGATGGTGAGGTTGTTTTTGGTGGTGATGGTGGTAGTGATAAGGCAGTGGTTGTGGTGTGTGTTGAAGTAGTGTGTGTTGAAGTGATAACAGATGTTGAAACCTCTGAAGTACCAGCAGTAGTTGATACAGCAGGAGTTACAACAGATGTTTGGATGGAGGTTTGATGTTGGTGGCTTTTGGATGGTGGTTTAGGAGTATGCTTTGTGAGTCTGGATGGTGTGGACTTGGGTTCCCTCACTTTTCTAGTGAGATTTCTTTTCAGCTCAGGATTTTGAACATCCTTTGGCCCAGAACAACCCTACGCATTCAGCTCCATGTAAGCTCTTTTCTCCTTGTTCCACCTTGACATATCCTTTGCCGCTCTGTCCCTTTTTACACTTGCTATAGCTTCATCAAGTGCATTTTGGGTAACATCAACCTTTTTGCTACCATCTGGCAAAGGTATCTGCTTGGTCATATTCTCCATTTTTGGTTCTATGTAAAGACCATCATCTACTCCCTTCTTCTTCCACTCTTTAATTTTCTCCCCTTTTTTGGCATTATCTGGGGGTAATTGATCGATGAAGAGCACAGTGGGAGGAGCAGTGCCAGTGGTTTCCAATAAATGGGCCTTGAGAGCCTTGATGTCTGCTTGTGTGTTCTTGAACCTAGACTCCATGATGTTTCTCAGCTCTTGTACATGTTTATCATGTTGCTGATCAGCCATTTGTTTTTGTTGTTGGAGAAAAGGTTGAAACAGATTCCAGAGCTCATTTGCAGCAGGTGCTTGTGGTGGAGCAGGTGCTTGAGGTGGATCAACAGTGGATTGCATCTTTTGTATTGTCAACAACTGTTGTAGCATGTCTTTGATATCTGCAACAGCTGTATCTAATTTGTCAACTCGTTCCGTCAAATCCTGATATTTTAAACCATCACCCAATTTAACGGGATCATCTGATTTCCCACTAGCAGTGGTTTTATCAGTGGTTGAGGTAGGGAGTGTACTCCAAACATTAACCACTGATGCCCCTTTTTCTTGGTACTGGGGTCTTCTTCCTTCAACACTTGACAATCTTTTGATATTGCCAGTGGTAAAAAAGAATCCACTGGTAGATGTCAGAGGTGCTATGGAAGGAGTTGCCTCCAAGGAAGTCTTATTAATGTAACCACTGTCCAAATGTAAACCAGTGGGTTTAACAGTTGTAGTGGCTGCTTCACTTGGATTACCACCAAGAGTTACTTGTAACTCAAGGGGTGTAACCTCCTCAGGTTGTGTTGGTGGGTTAGCAAAGATTGATACATCAGACCCAGTCATTTGTTGAGGCATGTTCTCATTGATGGGTGATTGAGAAGGACTGGTTTGTGCCTGGTTCAAATCAATTACTTCCAACAAAAGTCTTGTTGGTGGAGGAATTATGAATGTGAGGTTTGGGGTTAGAAGAGAATTTGCCCCGGGCATTGGGTTGTGGATGATGGAAACGAGTGATTCCAGAGCATCATATTATGGAGTCCCTATGTGTACAACCTGTTCTTTTTGAGAAGAAACATGAGGAGTTTCGGTTATGGGTGGAGATATTTGTACCAACTGCTGTGAGGAAGAAGCAGCAGTGGTTTCTTGTGACTTTTGTTTTGTCACAGGCAGTTGCTCTGGTATCTCATCCTCCAGAGTTGCCTTTTTGATGGGTTTGGGGGGTTTTTGAGTTTTTCTTTTTGTTGGCTTTTTGGTGATTGTAGGTGTGGGTTTTAAAGCAGTTGTTTTGCTACTTTGATCACCTTGAGCAGTGGGCTCAGCTGCAGATACCTGAGGAGCAGTGGTAGCTGCTAAATTCTGCTCAGGCACCTCTGCTTGTGTTTTGCAAGGTGTTGAGATTCTTGTAAAAGTTTCAGCAGTTAAGCTGTGCATTTGAAGAGATTCACCTTGTTTTATTGCAGAAGGATCATTCTTACCAAGTTTCTTTTCAAAATAATAACTCAGAAATCTTGGAAACAGTAAGAATGCCTTTGTTTCAACATTTTTAACCAAATCATTAAAAATTTCCCGAGAATAATTAAAATTTTCTCCTTGAAGGATAGCATATCCCAGATTTTGAATTTTTAATGGTATTTCATTAAAAGCAGTGGTTTTGTTTGAAACACACATTAGGAGGGTATGAAATAAAAATCTTGTTGCAGAAGGGAAGTAACCTTTTTGTAAGGTGTCCTTTTTTACTTCTGCATTATACCCTCTTTCCAGAAAATCATTTTTTAACTCGTTTTTGGGAAAAGAAATTGTACCTTCCTGATCATCGAGTTGAAAGACCTCTGAAATTGATTGTGGTGTAATCTTGACGGCTTTACCCTTTAGAGAAGAGTTGATGGCTATTACAGCGTCTCCTTGTTTTTCAAGGGTTGCATTCTTCCAAAACTCTCTTTGGGTTGTCAAGTAAATTGGTGCATCTGCTGTTAACAAAGTTTTGTACTTTGATGCAGATATGGTAGCAAGGATCGAATCGAAAGCGTTTGTAGTGCCGGGTTTTGTGAGGAGACCCAGAAGATTGTGAGATGGTTTGTGTGGAATTTCAGTGGGTGTTGCCTTTTGAGAGGCTTGTTTTGATGTTGATTTGGAAGTGGGTTTTGCAGATGACTTCGATTTTGTCATTTTGGAGATGATGATCGAAGAAAGTTGTGAAGGAATTTGAAGAAAAACTGCTTTGAGAAGAGAATTTTTGAGAATTCAATTCGACAGTAAAACTCTGTTTTGGTGTGAAGTGGGGGTTTTATAGAGAAAAAGTGAATGCTGACGTGGCAGCGGTTACAAAAGGTCTGACCACTATGTACTGCCCACATGCCAACCCCTGGTGAAATGAAGGACAGTACTTTTATGAAGGCAGTGGTTTCAACGGAAACAAATGGAAGCAATGGATGATTTTCACTATCAGTGGATAGCATATCAGTGGATAAGACACTGCTTTTGAACAACAGGGTTTATCAAGGAGAGAGAACAGGGGATGGCTTTCAGCAGTGGACAGACATTTTGAAGTAGAGCAGACATTTGAACAAGCAGTGGATATGGCAGACTTTTAAGGATTTTAATGAAAACTTCATTTTTAACTATTTTTAAGGATGAATTTTTGATTTTCTGAAAACATTTTAATGCTTTTATACATAGAAA
Organism: Helianthus tuberosus; assembly: GCA_030545235.1. Taxonomy (NCBI): domain Eukaryota; kingdom Viridiplantae; phylum Streptophyta; class Magnoliopsida; order Asterales; family Asteraceae; genus Helianthus; species Helianthus tuberosus. The sequence continues at coordinate 174,975,275 of CM060363.1, forward strand.
AACAAGATGTTGCTTGTTATTCCATGTTTAGCATGCCAATCCTAGAGACCAAACTTTCAAAGGTGGCTGTATCTAATGCTTTTGTGAGCACATCTACCAGCTGGTCTTTAGTTGGAACATGATGCAGAGAAATCAAACCTTTTTCATAGCAATCCCTCACAAAGTGATGTCTGATGTCGATGTGTTTGGTGGTTGAATGGGAGACTGGATTTTTGATGATATTTTCTGCTGCCTGGCTATCCAACATGAGTGGTGTCTTTAAGGCAGTGATACTAAAATCCAGTAACTGATTTTGAAGCCACAGGAGTTGGGCTGTACAGCTTGCAGAAGCAATGTTTTCAGCTTCAGCAGTGGATGTTGAAACAGCTGCTTGTTTTTTGCTTTGCCAAGAGACTAAGCAATCACCTAGAAACTGGCACCCTCCTGAAGTGGACTTCCTTGTGGTGTTACATCCAGCAAAGTCACTGTCTGAGAAACCTGAAAGCTTGATATTCCCATTAGCTGGATACCAGATACCAAGTGTGGGAGCACCTTTTATGTATCTGAAGATCCTTTTTACAGCAATGAGGTTTGATTTTCTGGGAGCTGATTGACTTCTTGCACAGACACATGTTGCAAACATGATGTCTGGTCTAGATGCAGTTAGGTACAGTAAAGACCCAATCATGCTTCTATAAAGTGTTTGGTCAATCAGCTCATCTTTTTCATCAGACATGACAAGCTTATTTGTTGCCATGGGTGTGCTGCATGGTTTACAATCATTCATATCAAATTTGTTCAAAAGTTCTTTAGCATATTTGCTTTGATGAATGAAAGTTCCATTTTGCTTTTGCTGAACTTGGAGACCAAGAAAGCATTGCAGCTCACCCAATGCACTCATTTCAAACTCAGCTGTCATGAGTTCCCTAAACTCCTCACACATTTTATGACATGTGCTTCCAAAAATAATGTCATCCACATAAATTTGGACAATCATTAAATCCTTCCCTCTCCATTTGAGAAACAGTGTTTTATCAATGGTACCACTTTTGAAACCATTTGAGAGTAGAAAGGTGGAAAGAGTTTCATACCAGGCCCTAGGTGCTTGTTTCAGGCCATACAAGGCTTTGTTTAGCCTGTAGACATGATCTGGATAGAATGGATCCTCAAAACCTGGAGGTTGACAAACATACACCTCTTCTTGAATTGTATCATAGAGGAAAGCACTTTTGATATCCATTTGGAACACCTTCATGTTGTGGTTGACAGCAAAGGCTAGGAACAGTCTTATAGCTTCCAATCTTGCTACAGGGGCAAATGTTTCATCATAATCAATCCCCTCTTCCTGTCTGTAACCTTGAACCACAAGCCTGGCTTTATTCTTGACAACAATGCCCCTTTCATCAGTTTTGTTTTTGAAGACCCACTTTGTGCCGATGGGACTTACATCTTTTGGCAGTGGTACAAGTTCCCATACTTGTTGTCTTTTGAACTGTTGGAGCTCTTCTTGCATGGCTTCTACCCAGCTGTTGTCTTTCAGTGCCTCTTGGTACTTGACTGGCTGATGGAGTGATAGAAAACCAGCAAAAAGACAAATGTTTTGGGTTTGGCTTCTTGTGAGCACCCCTTCATTGATGTTGCCAATGATTTGATCAGGTGGATGAGATCTCAAGTAGATTAAATCTCCTTGGTATGGAATGATGGCATTTGTTGGTGAAGGCTGCAAATGTGTATCATTTGAGCTAACCACTGCTGGTGACTTTGATGACCCAGCAGTGGCTTCAAAAGGTGGTGGAATAGGAGGTAATGGTGAGGACACATGCTGACTTTTATCCACTGTTTGGGGACTTTTGTCAGCAGTGTTTGATGATGTGGAAGCAGTGGTTAATGGGCTACTTTGGTCAACAACTGTTGAGGTAGCATTGGTTGAGCTTTGACAGCTGTTTTGAACATCTACTGCTCTTCCCATTTTGGTAGACTTTTATTGAGGAATGATGATTTCATACCCATAGTCTGGTGTTGAATCCTCTGATGGACCTGCACTGTTAGTCTTGACAGCAGTATTTTCAAAAGTGAATTTATCAAGATCAAACAGATCTGCAGGATTTGCAGGGATTTTCATTGATGAAAGTTCATTGAACTTTACATTCAAGGTCTCTTCCACTGATTTGGTCCGTGTATTAAACACTTTGTATGCCTTGGCAGTGGTTGAGTATCCCAGATGATAACCACAATCTATTTTGGCTGCAAATTTTGAGATGGAATCTTTTAGGTTCAAAATAAAGCATGGGCAGCCAAATACCTTGAAGTATGAGATCAGTGGTTTGATTTTATACAGAATTTCATAGGCAGTCTTTTTGTGCCTGGGGTTTATTAAAACTCTGTTTTGGACATAGCAAGCAGTGTTTACTGCCTCTGCCCAAAAAGTTAATGGCAAACCTGAATCAGCAAGCATGGTTCTGGCAGCCTCAATCAAAGTTCTGTTCTTTCTTTCAACTACCCCATTTTGCTCTGGTGTTCTGGGGATGCTGTACTGCCTTACAATCCCTTTCTTCACACAGAAGGCATCCAACTCCTTATTTTTGAATTCTGTGCCATTGTCACTCGTGAAGACTTTTACTGGAAGGTCAAATTGCTTTTCAACCTGTGTCACAAAGTCTTGCAAAATGCCTGCAGTCTCATCTTTTGAGTGTAAAAAGAAAGTCCATGTAAACCTAGAGAAGTCATCAATAATAACTAAACAATATCTCTTCTTTTTGAGACTCATGACTTGAACTGGGCCAAACAAATCCATGTGCAGCATTTGCAAACACTGGGTTGTTTTGGACTCTTCAATGGACTTAAAAGAGCTTTTATGTTGTTTTCCTTTTAAACAGGAAACACAATGCTCAGGACATGAAAACAATTTTTGTGGCAGGCCTCTTACAAGGCCATTTTTTGAAATTTCAGTGATTGTCTTGAGATTTGTGTGCCCCAGTCTCCTGTGCCAAAGTTCTGTCTCTTTGTTAGAGGCAGCTGAGAACAGACAGACATCAGCTCTGGGACACTCTTTTGACATATCAACAAGATAAACATTGCCACTTCTTTGAGCAACAAGGTTTGTTTTTCCAGATTTTATTATTGCTTCAATCTTTTTAACCATTTCTGGTCCAACAATCCTACAACACTCCTTTGTGAAGAATGACCCATACCCCTTGTCACTCATTTGTGAAACACTTAGGAGGTTGAATTTCAGATTGTCTATCAGATTGACATTTTCAAATTTAACATTTCCAGACTGCACTGTACCAGACCCCAGAACTTTCCCTTTACTATTATTCCCAAAGGATATATCACCCCCTCCATGTATTTTGAAATCTTTGAGTAGGGCTTTACATCCAGTCATGTGCCTGGAGCCTCCACTATCAACATACCAAAGGCTATCTAAGCATGCAGAAGCTCCCTGCACATGAAGTAAAAGGATTAGTTCATTAGGGTTTCCAAAGCCAATAAGGCTTTGGATGGGGTCTCAACAGTTTCTGGGATGGATGCAGATTGATGGACAGTGGTTAGTTCAGGGGATTGGACAGTTTTAGGACTGTATCTTTCTAACCACTATTGGGGGTCTTGACCAATCACCTGTTGTGTAACACCCCAAAATTTTAAATATCTTATTTAAAATAAATAGCGGTAATAGTCAAGATAAAATAACTAGGAATGAATAACCTAGTTAGTTAGTGTCTCGACATAATGGAACAAATATGGTTAAAATATTTGTTTTTAAATATCTTGTGTGTAGTAGAGGGACCAAACTTGTTAAACATGAAACTAGGATGTTTAATAAGTAAATAACACACCAAACACACACCAGATGGTGTGTCTGGTTCGATCAGAGAGAAAGGGCGACCAGGGAATCCCCCTTCAAACCCTAACTCTTACAAAAACTCACAATTGAAGGCTCCAATCACGACCAAATCGAAAACTGAATACATATTAGTGATCACCTCGACAAAGGGATCGTAAGGTATGTGAAATTTTGATATTTGGTTCCACTTCAAATTTTAGATGAACTCATGAGTTTTGAAATTTAGCCTGCATGATTGTTGTATTGATGAAATTAGAAGCGAATTCATGTCTAGAAATAAACCCTAGATGAATCCTTGTTGAAATCTTGTATTATACTTGTGGTGATTTTAATCACCATTGTAGGTGATTATTTGGTTTGTAGAAACTAGATAAACACTAGAATTATGATTCTTATTCTAGTGAAATTTGAATGCATGAAGTAATTATCTGAAAAATTGATGTTAAAACTTCATGTAAATTGCTAAATTGAAGTTGATTTAGATGAAACTAACAAGTCATGAAGTTACTATTGATTATGTAAAAATCCGACCCGCTAGGTGTTTGCTAAAACGCCTAAGTGAGGATAAATTGTTAATAATCGGACAAAAACGCAGATTCGGATATCATAATGAATTATGATAAATGAATGTAAAAAGGGTTCTAAAATGGTTGTGAATGGAACTCTTTAGGTAAAGAATCCGGATCGTTAAGCGGACAAGCCGAAGGTGATACACGGTTGAAGGGTGTGCTTTAAAGGTACGTGACTTGTTGTCTCGTTACATATATAGATAAACCTAGTTGTAGATATGTTAAATATTGATATGGAGAAAATGATGGCGTATGTTATGTCAATGAAGTGGTGTAACTCGCTCGACAAACAAACGGGTCAAAATAGTTAATTAGAATTGTTGGTTGATAATGTTGTTTAAATATGCAAGTATGTAACTTGTCCCGTTACATTTGATGAATTATTGTTAAACTATGCGTTGTTGAATTAAAAGTTGTGTTGATTGTAGCGACTTTGTTCGTTACTTAATTCGTAGGTTAAGAATTGGTTTGTAGTCGTTTGGTAGTCATCAAAACGGAGGATTTCCGTAGATGAACCAAACGGGTCAAATAATGATACATTGTAGTAATGATATTGTAAGTAGATAGAGATGGCGAAAATGATCACAAGAGCACGAAGCCATAGGGTTGGTAATGAAGTGCCAGTGATCATAAGCCCCGGAAGTTGGGTAGCAAACGCCTTAGATTTACTAGTCAAATGGTAGTAAAATAAGTAGAGTTATAATGGGTCGAATAAATGCATAGCGACATTCAGTTGTTCGGTCCGTAAGTTAAATTTTCGGTATCAAAATTTTATTAGTTATGTCGGTAATGAATTTACAGACGTATAGGAAAAAGAATCACCTAAAACGGACTTACGAGTCAAAAGATATGCACATTTGAAGTTAAAATCTGAGTTTTCCGGAGCTGGCAGAAAATGCAGCTCACAAAACACAACCTGCTGGAAAACCTGACCCCCCGCACCACGCGGAAGGTTACCTGAAACACGCCGCGACACGCGAGGCCTTCACGCGGCCCGCGTAATATTGAACGTGATCTGTCGCGGGGCGCGACAGACCAGAAAGCTGGAAATTTTTTATTTTCTTGCTTGTTTGATATCGGAACTTGATTTAATACATTTTAATGTTGTCAAAACTAACCTTTGATGTGGTTTTGACATTAGGTGATGTTGGTGAACTTACGGATGGCGATCAAGCATATGACGAAGAACCGAACACTACTTTTGAAGCTTCCGCAATGTTTTTAAATCCTTAATAGACTATGTTTGTGAATTGTAAACAACTTTGAATGTTTTAAATTAGTCGTTAGTCGACTAAATGTTGTTACTTTTGAACCCTACTTATGGATTATTATGTCATAACTTAGACATTTTCATATAATATGGTATGAATAACTATTAAATCCATGTAAAATTAGACGGGTGTTACAAGTTGGTAATCAGAGCTTAAGGTTGTCAACAAAGTGTTCGGTTCAAGCTTGATCGATCGTCCGGTAAGAATTAATTGCTTTAGTAGACTTACTAGAATTCTAGAAAAAGAAAATTTGATTTGATATGCACGGGAAGTGCGTGTTTACACACTCAAACCCGGAAAAGTGTATTAAGCATAAATGGTTCAAGCAAGTGGTGAACTTGGCTAGATCAAAATGAATGACGCATATGTCATAAATGAAATGTTTAACAATTAGTGTAAACATTTCAAATTCAAGATGACGGAAAGATGGGAGGAGTGTATAAATACGCTCGAACCCAGGAAAATACACTAAGTAAGAAAGGTAAGGTAAGGCAAGATATATACTTGACCAAACCGAAAAAGAATAACACATTACTTATGATTAAGTAAAAGTGATATAAATTTCCGTATAATAAGATGGAAATGAATTAAATAATTATTGATAAATTGTGATGGATGTTTCAGTTAAAGAAATGTCTAGTGTAACCGGAGATGATTCGACATCTCAATTGACTGAACAGATGAAAGCTAAGATTTCCGAGGCGGTCGGAAAAGCTCAAGAAAATAGTCTATCATAGTATATTGATAGATTACAAACCACAATCGTGCCGGTGGTGAACAATATGATGACTGAATTGAAATACAGCATGCTACAAGAAATAGAAGAAAGGAGGGTGTTGGATATGAATCCAAGATCCGTAAAGAAGTCTAAGTATAATAAAGCTTCCAAGAAGGGGGTTACAAAAAGTGTGTTACATCAGTGCAGAGTTTGTGGAAAAATTCACAAGGGCACATGTGGTAAGCCAAGACATAAAAAGCCTAATTGTCCAGAGAGGCTCAGAACCAAGGACACAGCTGACACAAGGTCTAATGCCCAGAAATCAAGGACAAAGTTGTTTTATATAACAGCCACGGAGGCTAAAGCTGGACCTGATTTCGTTTCAGGTATACTCTTGTAGATTAAATTTCAGTATGAATTTTTAATTATTACGAGTGCAAATAAATCGTTTGTTTTATACCGATTTATTAAACATCCTACATTAGTGTTAACGAAATTACCAAGGCCTTGAAAAAAAAAAGAAAAATAGAAATAGATAATAATAAAAGTTCTATTGTTTATAAGAGGTGCTGAAACTGTACGTTGAGCATCGAGGTAAAAGTAATCTCGATAGATATTGCAATGGGAAGGAGTGCGTGTACACTCGAACCCGGGAAATTAATGAAGTGAATAAACCTTGTGTTGGGAAGGAGTGTAATTACACTCGAACTCGGAAATTGCAATAATAATAAATGGCGAAGACAAGGTTATAGACTTGGTTGAACTAAATAAAACGCGTAGGAGTGTCATTTATATCAACAAATGATGTGGATAAATTTCATGCAACGATAAACAATAATAAAATTAAATGAATTAATTTTGTTATTGTTGCAATAGGATTAAGGTTAAAGATAAGAAATTAAGACTCGGACCGAGAATATCCGCGAAAAAGAAGTTAAATGAATGATACGTATTATTCGCTATCATGAATAATAAAGTATCAATAAATGCAAATTTAGAAACGTGGGTAGGGGTAACCATCCAAGTAATACATTATTAATCGAACCCTCATGAGGAAGAACAGTGATCGCAGTAATGGATGTGATTACATAAAAGCCTAGTAAAATAAACTTTATGAAAGTGTTAAGATAAGAACGGGTAAACCTCAAAAGCCGTATAACCATGACAGTGGTTTACCAAATAAGAATTGAGAAATGGACCTTCGGAACATTAGCAAAAGAAATAGACCTAAGGGTCGCTAACAACAGAAAGGTGGTGTTCGAATCAAATAAGCAAAATGCTTGATAATAAAGGTAAACGGAAGCCGGATAATGCGAGCATATTACATTAAAGTAATAAGCCCAAGGGAAGGGATAAAAATCAAGGTAATTAAAATTATATACTAACAAACAAGAATGTTAAGGCACAAGGATAAAGTTTGACTATTATAAGTAATAAAGTTCATCAGAACAAGTCAAACAAAATAAATGGAATAACTAAGGAATCGGTGGAATAAAGGCGACAGGTTACGCTAATACCACCGAATAAATCAAAACGAAATCTTAATGCATGTCAGAATGATGACTCTAATAATGACTTCGGTAAAATAACCGATAGATGGGTAGGACTACGGATATATGCGTAAACCAAGAGACGGTGACCCAGATTAAAGGTCAAAAGACTCGGATTAAGAGACGATGGAATTTCGCAAAACAGAAATTTCGATAGTTATGTTTGACTATTGCAATGCTGGATGGACTGAATAAAGTATAATACCTGATATTCCGAGTAAGCGCGAAACGAATAATGGAAGTATGAAATATTACTGAACCTATGTGATAGGTCGTAAAAGAATATGGAAAGGAAAACGCAAACTAATAAAACCGGAGTGTTAAAAACCATTAAAGATAAAGAACCCAGGTAACGGGTTGAAAGGTAATAGAGGCATAAACCAAATAACGGTATGAGTAAAATAAACCGATGCGAAGGACACATAAGAAGTCATAGAGTCGGAAGGATAATCCGAAAGAAAATGGGTGTAGCCTTAGACTACGGTCAAGGTCAAACGAATAGAAGATGATCCATGGGATTACCATAACCTCCAAATTATAAACAATGTAAAGGCCTACGGGAACAAAATGACCATTGGGTCGCAAATACAAAATGAACATACTAGGGGGGGTCTCACCCTGAAGAGGTGAAGACCTAATAGAATAGTCTACAAGGTTAAGTGAAGGAACCTACAGGTCGATAATACAAAGCATGGACAACTAATTATGATCTCTCACGTAAAATGATAATCCTGAAGAATAATCCTTGTCGTCAATCCCTTGATAGGATTAATCGACATGGTTAAAGAGAAAAACATTAAACTAAAATTCAGTTTTAGTAAAGAAACAATGTTCTAACACCTATAGATACCGATAGAGAAATTAGAAAATGGTTAGTACTAACGAATATAGGTCTTAATGCCGAGAGCCGTAAGATGATGCATTCGGAGAAAAGATTCTTAAGAATGAAAAGCCGATGTAAAACTAAACATGGCGTGAAGTGATCACGGACACAAAAAGTAATATAGAATACAATCATGTTATAGTGTGAATGACTAGATATGAAATTATAAGTATGCAAAGGGCTAGTAACTGCAAAAATTTTATACCCGAACGACGAGGTAAGAGGTAAAACTGTGAGTAATTAGTCTCGACGGCAAAGCAATTTATAGTCAAGTAATGTTAAGTCCAAGGTTTATTGGGCCATAGAGAAATATCGAAAGGGTTGTTAAGGTAGCATACCGTCTCAAAATGACCGAGAGGTTTAGTGGGATACATAGCACGTTCCACGTATCACGTCTCCAGAAATGTTTGGCCGACGAAACAGCTTATATCCACTACGATGATATCAAAGTGGATAATAGCCTTAATTACGCAATGAAGCTGATTGCGAATTTAGATCGTAAACTGAAAAGCTTGAGGAACAGAGTAATTAAACAAGTAAAGATTAAACAGGGACACCAAAAAGGGGGTTCGAATACCGCATGGGAGGCCGAAGAAGAGATGCAACGGCTTTACCCAACATTGTTTGGTACGTACTTTGGTTTCGGGGACGAAACTTTGTAAGGGGGGTGGACTTGTAACACCCCGAAATTTTAAATATCTTATTTAAAATAAATAGCGGTAATAGTCAAGATAAAATAACTAGGAATGAATAACCTAGTTAGTTAGTGTCTCGACATAATGGAACAAATATGGTTAAAATATTTGTTTTTAAATATCTTGTGTGTAGTAGAGGGACCAAACTTGTCAAACATGAAACTAGGATGTTTAATAAGTAAATAACACACCAAACACACACCAGATGGTGTGTCTGGTTCGATCAGAGAGAAAGGGCGACCAGGGAATCCCCCTTCAAACCCTAACTCTTACAAAAACTCACAATTGAAGGCTCCAATCAAGACCAAATCAAAAACTGAATACATATTAGTGATCACCTCGACAAAGGGATCGTAAGGTATGTGAAATTTTGATATTTGGTTCCACTTCAAATTTTAGATGAACTCATGAGTTTTGAAATTTAGCCTGCATGATTGTTGTATTGATGAAATTAGAAGCGAATTGATGTCTAGAAATAAACCCTAGATGAATCCTTGTTGAAATCTTGTATGATACTTGTGGTGATTTTAATCACCATTGTAGGTGATTATTTGGTTTGTAGAAACTAGATAAACACTAGAATTATGATTCTTATTCTAGTGAAATTTGAATGCATGAAGTAATTCTCTGAAAAATTGATGTTAAAACTTCATGTAAATTGCTAAATTGAAGTTGATTTAGATGAAACTAACAAGTCATGAAGTTACTATTGATTATGTAAAAATCCGACCCGCTAGGTGTTTGCTAAAACGCCTAAGTGAGGATCAAATTGTTAATAATCGGACAAAAACGCAGATTCGGATATCATAATAAATTATGATAAATGAATGTAAAAAGGGTTCTAAAATGGTTGTGAATGGAACTCTTTAGGTAAAGAATCCGGATCGTTAAGCGGACAAGCCGAAGGTGATACACGGTTGAAGGGTGTGCTTTAAAGGTACGTGACTTGTTGTCTCGTTACATATATAGATAAACCTAGTTGTAGATATGTTAAATATTGATATGGAGAAAATGATGGCGTATGTTATGTCAATGAAGTGGTGTAACTCGCTCGACAAACAAACGGGTCAAAATAGTTAATTAGAATTGTTGGTTGATAATGTTGTTTAAATATGCAAGTATGTAACTTGTCCCGTTACATTTGATGAATTATTGTTAAACTATGCGTTGTTGAATTAAAAGTTGTGTTGATTGTAGCGACTTTGTTCGTTACTTAATTCGTAGGTTAAGAATTGGTTTGTAGTCGTTTGGTAGTCATCAAAACGGAGGATTTCCGTAGATGAACCAAACGGGTCAAATAATGATACATTGTAGTAATGATATTGTAAGTAGATAGAGATGGCGAAAATGATCACAAGAGCACGAAGCCATAGGGTTGGTAATGAAGTGCCGGTGATCATAAGCCCCGGAAGTTGGGTAGCAAACGCCTTAGATTTACTAGTCAAATGGTAGTAAAATAAGTAGAGTTATAATGGGTCGAATAAATGCATAGCGACATTCAGCTGTTCGGTCCGTAAGTTAAATTTTCGGTATCAAAATTTTATTAGTTATGTCGGTAATGAATTTACAGTCGTATAGGAAAAAGAATCACCTAAAACGGACTTACGAGTCAAAAGATATGCACATTTGAAGTTAAAATCTGAGTTTTCCGGAGCTGGCAGAAAATGCAGCTCACAAAACACAACCTGCTGGAAAACCTGACCCCCCGCGCCACGCGGAAGGTTACCTGAAACACGCCGCGACACGCGAGGCCTTCACGCGGCCCGCGTAATATTGAACGTGATCTGTCGCGGGGCGCGACAGACCAGAAAGCTGGAAATTTTTTATTTTCTTGCTTGTTTGATATCGGAACTTGATTTAATACATTTTAATGTTGTCAAAACTAACCTTTGATGTGGTTTTGACATTAGGTGATGTTGGTGAACTTACGGATGGCGATCAAGCATATGACGAAGAACCGAACACTACTTTTGAAGCTTTCGCAATGTTTTTAAATCCTTAATAGACTATGTTTGTGAATTGTAAACAACTTTGAATGTTTTAAATTAGTCGTTAGTCGACTAAATGTTGTTACTTTTGAACCCTACTTATGGATTATTATGTCATAACTTAGACATTTTCATATAATATGGTATGAATAACTATTAAATCCATGTAAAATTAGACGGGTGTTACATGTTGATAACCAAAAGGATGCCTATTCACTTTAGGTTTAGAGGGCCTTTTGTAGGTCTCATAAACGTGTGGAATCCTTTGGTATGATGGTTGTCCCTTACCTCTTCTGAACTGGTTGGCAGGGGGTGCATCAGTAACCTGAACATCTCTTTTGACAGATGTTTGGTTCTTGGTGAATTTGACAGATGATGTTGATGGACTCAAGGATGTTTTAGCAGTGTATTCATTCTTTTTCACATCAAAGTTTTTGAGATACACACATGCTTGAGTTTTGTGGTTTGTTTTACCACAGACGATGCAGCTTTCAGCAGGAACAATGACACTTGTTTTGTTTAGATCGTATGCTTTTAAATGAAAACAGTCTTTTGTTAGATGATTTCTTTTCTCACAAAATTCACAAAACAAGTTATTGATCTTTTCTCTCTTCTTTCTCTTCTCAGACTCCTTTGCAACAGAGTTTTTAACCTCTGTTGGGATGTCCTTAAGAGGGATGACTTTTTCTTTTGGAGCTTTAACACCGTCAGTGGTTGTAAAATCCATGGGCTTGAAATTTTCAAGAATGTCACACTCATCAGACCATGTGGGTTTAAACTGGTATTTCTCAATCTCCTCAAAAGTAGAGGATCCCATTGGTCTGTCAAGTGTGATTTTGTTACCAAGTTTATCAGTGATTTTCACTTCTTGGCCATTCTTGTTTGTGGGGATGAACTCAGTGGTTACATCAGTGGTTTGAACAGATTTTTCAAAAGCAGTGTTTTCATCATCATGTTTTCTATAACCAACACCAAATTTCACATTGCTTTTAATCTGTTTTTCAAGCATAACCTCATACCCTTTGCATGATTCCACCCATTTTTCACAGGTGATCTGGGTGGACTCCAACTCCTTTTTGCAAACTTGGTATTTTTCTACCATAGTTTGGAGTTGAGTTTTGGTTATGCTCTGCTCTTCTTTAAGACTGCTGATTTCTTTTTCTTTTTCAGTCAATTTGTTTTTAAGTTCTTTTAAGGACCTTTCAAATTTGACTTCATCAGTTAAGATTTTATCCCTAAGGTTTTCATTTACCTCTTTGATGTTAGCAAAAGCAATAATGCAATTGCCTGAACATAGTTTTCAAGAACTTGAGGTGATACCTTGGCAGCAGCCATCATGGCACAATCACATTGATGATTTTCTTCATCATCAGCTCTTATTTCTTTCTCACCTGCTCTCTTTTCTTCCTCTTCTTCTTTGTCCTCTTTGGACCAGGGGTCTGTCAGTGGTTCAATCAGGGTTTCTGAATTTTCTCCCAGCAGCAGTTCACCAGCAACTGCATTAACAACTGCTTCAGTCACCTCATCCACTGTTTCAGCACTTAGCTGTTCACCTTCAGTTTCTACCCCCTCTGGTATTGACTCTAATGCCATCAAACAAAATTCATCATTAGAAGGTTCATTAAAAGCATAGAGTGCAAAATTTTCATCACCAAGCTCATCAGGCATGCTGCTCCAGTCAACAAAGCCTTGAGTGAAGAAGCTTTGCTGATCTGGTTGTACCACTGCTGGAGCAGCTGTTTGAGGTGCAACAGGTTGCACTTGTGCCTGAGGGACAGGGGTTTGAACATACTGACTTTGTGGAACAGTGGTTTGGACATAATGCACAGGCACAGGGGTTGCAGCATAGTGAGCAGTGTTAACATGGGCTGCAGGGGTATATTGGGTATAGTGAACAGTGCTTTGATTTTGTGGTATAGGGTTTGAGCTGGGATGAGTAATTATAGGACCAGTAGTTTGACTCCTGCATTCCCTAGCAAAATGACCTAGCCTATTGCACTTGTAACACTTGATTTTAGATTTATCCAACCCCACCCTTAAATTCCCATGTAACCCTGGGAATTTTCTCCCTGTTCTTTTGTAGAATTTGCTTGTTCTTACACTAAGCAAAGCCAATTGATGCAAAATGTCCATCTTTTCTAAGTCAGTGGGATCAAAGTGTTGCAAATCATTGAGTTCAAAGCACAAATTATCTGACATCTGGTTTTCACAATTTGCAGTAAAAGCATAATTTGCAGAGTGAGGATCAGGGTTGTTAAAATTTCCACCAGCAGTTATATCAATGAAGTGATCATAACCCTGATCCTTACCACTGCTACCAGATTCTTCCTGACCAAAAAGAGCTGTGCTACCGAATGAATAATCATCAGCAACTTTGCCAGACTCTTGCAACTTCTTTTTCTGGTTTAACTCCCTTTCATAAGTCAGGAGTCGACCATGAAGTTGGGTCAGGGTCAGATCTTTGAACTCAGCAGAGTTTCTAGTGACAAAAGCTATGGTATCCCATTTTTCTGGTAGTGACCTAAGGAACCTGCTATTTTGAGTTGAATTTGGAAATATTACTTTAACAAGCCTTAGTTCACTAATGAGACAACTGAATCGCTCAAATTGCTGAGTCAGTGATTCACCCTTGATGTGACAAAATGTTTCATACTGCTAATTCAGAATTTCCCTATTGTTTTCAATGACTTCTTCTGTTCCCCCAAACTGTTCCTTCAGTGCATCCCATAGCTCTTTGGCACTGTTACAATGTAACAGTCCAGCATAGATCTCATTGGGTAATGCGGATGCTATGATGCTAAATGCTTTAGCATCGAGTTTGAACTTTTGAAAATCAGTTTCAGTATAGTTTTCAGTTGGTTTAGGAACGAACTTCTTTGCATCCTCAGCACTTGGCACCATAGGAACATGGGGACCAAAAACAACAGACCTCCAACATCCAGTGTTCTATTGAGCAAGGATGTGACCCATCTTTCTCTCCCAGATGTTGTATTCATTACGTTTAAGCATGGGTGGTTTAAAAAGCGAGCCAATGTTATTCTTATCATCTTGTGATTGTGACGTCATCCTGGTTGTTTTACAGGCACTGATTAATCAACTTTAATGGTGATTAAACCTTGCACTGTTTTTCAACACAAACGAACAAACTATCAGTATCAATGATTATGAGCTGAACTATTTATGTCAAAATGATTGTTAAATCAAATTTGACTGTCCAAGCTCTGATACCAATTATTGGATCTGAGTTTGATTTTGATTGTGTTTTTACGTTTGAATTAGATGAAGATGGATGAGTTGTGCAGCGGAATTTAGATGGAAACAAACTTTACACACAATCAAACGAGAGATTTGCTTTGATCAAACATTTTTCACAAAGAACCGAAGGATTGAATTTATTTCAATTACGATTACAATGCAATGTTGAATACAAACTCCCCCTCAGCCAGAGCTCAGTGTTTGTTCGTGCAGGAAGAAGATTTTTGCAAGAGCTGATAGAACAGTACAGAGCACTGTTCTATTTATAGGCACTAGCAAACCACTGAGCATCTAAGCTGACGTCACCATGAAAGTGACATCTAACCTCCTAACAAACTCTAACCTCTGATCAATACAAACACTGCTATGCTAACTACTGCTATTACATTTCATTACATAAAAGACATCTAATAACTGCTGCAACCTTCCACTGATGTGAACCCAGCAGTACTTGTCCGGATCAGCAGAGCTTGACTCAAGGCAGTAGATTGAACAGCAGAGCTTTAGTCTTTCAACAGGCCTTTACTTGATCAGCAGTTTGTAGGTCAGCAGTTTGCACGATCAGTAGATAGGAGGTCAGCAGATGTTGAAACCACTTTCAAGGGGAGAGACTTGTATGTAACATCTGCTTATTCTGGATCCACTGCTCTGATCCAGTTTTGGCTTTAATTATCTGTTCCTCTGGTAGGGTTCAATCCCAACATTCACCAAAACTGTCGTTTTCAATCACCTCATCCCACTTCCAATTCTTCAGCGCCTTTACCCTTTGATTAATTCTTCTGAAGTTATGAGGCTAGAGAATAATATGTCAGTCATTCATCTAGAATATTAACTAAACACAACTAAACATATAGTTAAGGAACCAACCTTGTTGATCTCATGCTTCATAGATTTTTCAGGACATCCAACCAATGCACCAAACTCCAAGTCAAAGCCTTTAGATTTGTTCTGAAATTTACATAACAAAATATAAACAAACACAATAAGATTCAGCATAAACATTACCAACTATCACTAACAAAATAATTTACATACTTTAACATAAACGATTTACCTTTGCAGATCCGATTGAAGATATAGTCAAGTTAGGAAGTACTCCAAACAATTCTTCAATCTGAAAAACAATATACTCGTTAATAAAATAAATTACCATGTTGTACTAAAACAATGTTATCTTACAATTTTACAAGAATTATTACGTACGTTTCCAGTTTCATCAGATATCTTATTCAACTTTTGAAAATGATCATCCACAAACATGTTGTCAGCCACAACCTGGAAAAGAAAAAAAAAACAACTGTTAATCACTGTTGTCATAGTATATTACAAAAATAAACCAAAAACACAATATCTGTAAAAAAACACAATGATTTCAAATAATACACAACATGATAAATAACTTTACAAGAATTATTACGCACGTTTCCAGTTTCATTAGATATCTTACTCAACTTTTGAAAATGATCATCCACAAACATGTTGTCAGCCACAACCTGAAAAAGAAAAAAAACAACTGTCAATCACTATTGTCATAGTATATTACAAAAAAAAAAAAAACAAAAAAAAAAAAAAACAAAAAACACAATATCTGTAAAAAACACAATGATTTTAATTAACACACAATATGATAAATAATAACAGAAACTTTATCATAAGCTTGCTTATATAAATGTACATTCTCATTAGAGCAATGAGTAAATTTATGCAAATGACCATCCACAAACTCGTCAGCTACAACCTGACAAAAAAAGCATGTCAATGATTGTTTTACTATAATAACACAAAGGATTGCTAGAAACACAAAACGATTGTAAAAAACACAATGCTATATAAATCCCAATACTTGACAAAACAAAATGATATATACATTTCCAAATATATTCGACGACTTCATAACTGCTGCCTGCTTCATATCCACAACGTTGTCCAACCCAGCAAACTGAAAAACAAAGCATCATTATTCAAATGAACAAACATGGTTAAATAAACACGATGCCATATAAATTAACAACTTACATTTTTCCCCATAATCGAATCCTCATCATACACAACATTATCCATCGATCATAACTGAAGCAAAACAACCAAACTAAATCAGAAACTATTTTCGAAACATAACAAACATCATAAACACATAAAATATGTAACGACCTTACATTGATATCATTTATTGAAAACAATGTAATACAAAGCATACACAGACATATATATACATCTTGTATGCTAACTTCCACGAAGAAGTTATCGAATATCTCCGACATGGTCTGAAAACTGACAGAACAGCTCAAGTAACCGTAGCACCTAAAAAAAACCGCCAAATTTTGGGGGGTTATTCCGGTCAGGATTAAACCTCAGAAATAACTGCCATGATCGGACGGCATAGAATACTCAAAAAACGGTTTTTTTGTCAAAATTGGCAGTTTCTTTGCGGCGAACAATATATTAATAATATTCCAACTTCTAATTTAATGCAACGGTCGTTCAAACTTTAAAGTCAAAATTAAATTTTAATGAGTAAATTACGATTGTGGCCCCTGTGGTTATATTATTTTTACCCTTTTAGCCTAATTTTTTTTTTTAACATCTAGACCTCTAATGTCTTTTTTTCTAACCCTTTTGGCCCTAACATTAACCACATCCATTAAATATCAGAGGCCAAAATGGTTAGAAAAAAAGACATTAGAGGCCAAAAGGGTTATGAAAAAAGACGTTAGGGCTCAGATGTTAAAAAAAAAATTTAGGCTAAAAGGGTAAAAGTAATATAAACACAGGGGTCAAAATCATAATTTACTCTTTTTAAAAGTTTCACCCCTTTATTTTACGAAAAGTTACAATTCACACGCCACAAAACCCTAAAACACCAATCTTGTTTCTTTTCAAACAAACAAAATCCCCTTTGTCCCGACAACACCCCCAAAAATCCACACATCCAAACCCTAACCCATACCCATAATCTCACTCTCACTCTCACTCTCACTCTCACTCTCTCTCTCCACTTTCCCAATCTAGTATTATTATTTTCACTTCTTTTTATCCTTTTGTTTCTCTTTTTAACCCCAATTTCACTAATTTCCCCAAAATTCTTGATCTTCAGTGGGTTTTACAAGATAGTTTTTTCTGGGTTTTCACAATGGAAGCTGTAGCCAAATCTTTCACCTCTGATTTCACTTTCTTGCAGAGAAAAATGGCGTCTTTTGTCACTCAGGCTGTGGTTACTGAAACCATAACGTTTCTTCTCATGATGGTATATATTTTTAATCATAAACCCTAATTTTTGTTTGTGTTTCTTGACTTACTTTGCTATAAATTTGGGCTTTTTGGTGGTAGCGTTTGATGCTTGGTTGTTTTGTGCATATTTTGGTGCTTGAATTCATGTGAAATAGTTTGGGGTTTTGATGTGTGTATATGCTCACCAGGTGTTTGATGTTTTGTTCCTGTTGGATAGTAATGCAATTTTTGATCTTTTTGTTTGTTTTTGCTTGTTATGAACATGTGAATGCATTGTTTCTGTGATAAAACCTTGGTAGATTATTACTTGGAGGACCGGAAAGATATGTTCTGGACGGTATCTATTCGTCGATAACGATCATGATAATAATAACGACAACAACAATTTGGGTCTAGAGAAAATTATTTATTTATTGAGTTTAGGCTGTATGTCTGTGTGTTTTTTAACATTGTATAAACCTTGGAAATTAAGTTACTACGATAATTTCTTCTTCTTTGTGTTCAATCTTTTTAAGTTTTAGGTTCTGTTCTGCAAATTTGATAGCTAATGTATTCTACTAGCTAACTTTTAAACTGAAAATACACTACTAGGTGCTTACCATCATGCATCTGCATTTAATTCAAAAGATTGTTGTTAATGTCAAGGTTTAAAAGAATGGAAACACGCCTCGAGGTGTTTTCGATTCGCCTAAAGAGGCGTAAGCCCGAGGTGGAATTAATAAATAAATATAAAATTATATATCTTTTAACATAAATAAATAAATTTATACTAATAATGAGTAGAAGATAATTAAAATAGATAAAAAAATATGTAAAGGTTAATTTAATCAAGAGGAGTAAAAGAAAAAAAACAATAGACTTAAAAAGATAATTCAGTGAAACGCGTTCCCGACCGAACCACGTCAGTGGTTAGAGGCATACGTACCAAAGTAACCCTTGAGGCGCGGCCTCATAATCGGTTTCTCACCGCCTCACCTCAAGGCGCGTCTCGAGGCGTACGTTTCTTACGTTTTTCAAAACCATGGGTAATGTTACATCTTATTATTTTTTTTAATTTTATAAGGTATCCTAATTAGAATATACTTTGTTCTCTTTGGCTTCTAGTGCTCTTTTGATAGTATAGATATAAAAGTACATCCATTTGGATTTTTCTATTTGTTTATTTTGACCAATCTTTTTGGTTAGTGGGATTGGTAAACAAATCCAGATGCTAACATCTCTAAAAAGACTTGTTAGAATATTTCATAGTGATGGCAATTTCGACCTGTTTACAAATGGGTCAATTTGGGTTTATATTTATCTCTCACGCGCATAGTAGCGATGCGTCCATATGGCGCTATAGGGTTTTTAGCAACAAATAGCGACGTTTCTGTATTTTTTTTTGTTT
This sequence comes from Helianthus tuberosus, assembly GCA_030545235.1. Classification (NCBI taxonomy): domain Eukaryota; kingdom Viridiplantae; phylum Streptophyta; class Magnoliopsida; order Asterales; family Asteraceae; genus Helianthus; species Helianthus tuberosus. The sequence goes on from CM060363.1 coordinate 174,994,642, forward strand.
TTTTAAATATTATTTTGATAAATAAATATAGCTATGCCCATTTGGGTTTTTTTTTTTTTTTTTTTGTTGTTTCACGATTGGAAAAAGAAGCGTGTTTAGATGATTAATGATAGCGTATTTTAGTTATATTTGATAAAGTATACATGTAAAATATTTCTTAAAATTGTACTACTTTATCACTAAACATGTAGCGGACACTATTTCATCGTTGTCGCTACGTAGCATATAGGTAGCTTATCGCTATTTACAGCTATTCGCTAATGATAACTATGCTCATGGGTCAAATAGGTTAAACTTCGATATTTAACTGACCAAGAAAACGGGTAACACTGGTGTCAAATGGGGTGAGTCATAAAAAGATGTTTGAAACCTTCTGAATTGCTTTATAAAATAGGTTAGGTTATTATTATATTATTAATTTTCCAATCATTTTTATTTAAATAAAATAAGAAAACAAAATACGAAAGGTATTTGCCCCAATTCAACCTTAGAATGCCCATTTTTTTTTCAGCCCTTATATCTCATATATGTCTTGTTTATGCAGACTGGAACATTGACCGAAACTGATCAGAGGTATCGATTTGTTTTTCTTATTTTCTGTTTTTTTATTTAAAAGTTTGCAGTCAGACATTTTATCTATTCTAATCAACATGTATATAATTAACTGGAAAAATGCAGGTTTCTTTTATCTGAGCTTCACAAAAAGAACAAAACCGAACCCGAAGCGAAAGACGGAAGTGACACAGAGGACGATAACGATGATGAAAATGAAGATGATGCAGGAGAGCCAGAAGAAGAAGAAGATGATGCCGGAGATGAAGATTTCTCAGGAGAAGAAGGTGAAGAAGATGATGTGGTTGGAGACCCCGATGAGAATCCAGAGACGAACGGTGATGAAGATGAAGATGATGATGACGACGATGCTGATAACGGTGATGATGATGACGAGGAGGAAGAAGAAGAGGAGGAAGACGAAGATGAGGTGAAAGAACCGCCTGCTAAGAAGAGAAAGTGAAAAGAATGTCGGGTTTCAAGCGGCTTTAATTGGGTGAGTGTGTAGTAGGGAGGCTAAGTGTTTTTAGCTTCGTTATGTAGGATTTAAACCGTCGTTTGTTTAGAATGATTATGGTTTCGTGTTTTCTTGTTATGGATGGATTTGTATGCGTGTATATTTGAGTACTTGGGATGAATGATCCTGGGATTTGTGTTTTAGGTTTTATCATGCACATGTTTCTTGGTTTTTTGTCTTTTGTTCATGTCTTGTTGGGAAGTTTGATAGGAACAAAACATCAAACACATGTGGTTAAATATGTTGCAGAAATCGGCCGCCTGGTTAAATATGTTGCAGAAATCGGCCTAGGCGGCCGATTAATCGGCGCCTAGGCGCTAGTCGGTGGGTTACTGCATAAATTTAAGCTAGTCGGTCAACAAATCGGTTATGGTCAAAATCGGTCAAAGTCGGACAAAATCGGTAAAAATCGGACTAATCGGGCCCATGTTTTTTGACCCAAAAAAAACATGTTTATTGACCCAAAAAACCCAATTTTTGAAACCTGACCCATGGTTTAAAACCCAAATTTTAGTTATAAACCTATTTTAACATTTAAGTTTAGGTATTTTAACATTTAACCCTCTCTATCTTTCACTAGTTTACATATGGTTCCTAAATTTTTAAATTTATTAATAAAAAGTATAAAGTTATCTTCTAAACTTGTAAATTTATTAAGGCCAATTGGATTTTAACACCTTTAACTTTGAAGAATTGGCCGATAACACCCGCAACTAACACTTTGATCTGTGACACCCGAAACTTTTAATTTCGTTTGTCATTTCACCACTCAGTTAAAAAATGTCTAACTGAGTTAGTTTTCAATCCTAGGTGGCATCCTACGTGGACTATTTTTGCAGATGTGGCTTCAGTAATCATACATGGCACGATGACGTGGCTAACACATGTTATAAGAAGCAAAACACTGATCTTCTTCTTCGATACCCCTGCACAAAAATTGGGAAACCCTAATTGGGTGGAACGCAAGAATCGACCCAAATTCAAACCCTAATTTGCTCATCACGAGTTCAGAGCTGTTCTTCAACTTATTGGCTGATCGACATGTCTACTTCTTCCAACTCTTCATGTAATACGAACCGAATCCCTAAAATTTTCAAGGTGGACATGGATGGGAAGTTGTATTGTCATCACGAGATCAGAGCTGTTATTCGCGTAGCGGGAAGGAGAAGTGTTCGATGTGGTGCTGAATTTTACGGTTGCTCACAATGGCCGGTAAGTCCTGTGTATTGAATTTAACATGTTTTTGAACTGACGACATGATGTTGGTTTGTAGCGAGACGACTGCAAGTTCTTTATGTGGAAAAAAGATTTCGACAAATTATTCGAAGTTCATTCAACTTGCAGCTCAAGTGCAGTTACAAGAAGTGATGCTATGACCGGCAATGAATATAATTTGCAATTGCGGAACAACTTGCTATCTCAAGAGAACAATATGTTGAAACGGCAAATTTGTGCGAAAGAATTCATGTTGAAGCAGCAGTTTGTCTTTAGTTTGTTTGTAATCATTGGCATGTTGTTTTACGTAGTGTATCGAATATAACTTGTTTTTGATTGTACGTTCTTTGAACACATGAATGAATGAATGTAGTCTTTATATCAAACACATGAATGGATTGAGTACCATATGTGCAGACCATTAGACCATTTGCAGACCAAAACCCATGTGACCACAAGGGACTTTGACTTTGAAAACAAGTAAATAACTACCATTGTGCAGACCATTGAAACCACATGTGCAGACCAAAACCCCTGTGACCACAAGAGACTTTGACTTTGAAAACAAGTAAATAACTACCATTATGCAGATCATTTGAAACCACAACTACTATATATGCAGACCAAAACAAGTGTGCAGACCATTTGAAACTGCCCTTTGAAACAACTACCATATATGCAGACCAAAACAAGTGTGCTGAAGGACCATTCTACCCCTATGACCATATATGCAGACATATGCAGACCAAAACAAGTGTGCAGAAGGACCATTCTACCCCTATGACCATATATGCAGACCTGTTTAACATACAAGTGTGCAGAATGACCATTTTACCCCTGTGACCATATATGCAGACCTGTTTAACATACAAGTGTGCAGAATGACCATTTTACCCCTGTGACCATACATGTGCAGACCTGTTTAACATAGATATGCAGAATGACCATTCAAAAGATTCATAGTCATAAGTTTACATAGTCATTACACAACCATTCAAAAGATTTAGCAAAGCAGTCATAAGTTTACATAGTCTTAAGTTTACACAGTCATTACACAACCAACAAAAGATTAACTAACTGCAGCCTTCTCTGCAGCCTTCTCTGTTGGCCTTCCCCTCTTAGTTGGCCTTCCCCTTTTACTTGCTTTTTTCCTTCCAATTTCTGCCGCATTTTGAGAATCTGTTAACAGTAAACAAATTTAGGAAACAATAATATAATCAATAAACCAACTGAATCTATTGAGTTCACCTTTAACTGTGCATTTTCTCTTGTTGTGACCTCTTTCTCCACAAATCCCACATGTCATTACCACCCCATGCTTAGTCAGTTTGCCTGGTTTCTTGGGATCCTCATGAGGGTCCCTCTTTCTGTTTTTCTTAGGCCTACCAGGTGCCTTTTTGATTGGAGGTGGATCCAATGGATAATCAACCTTGGGCCAAAACTTTTCACTAGGCAATGGTGGGATTGAGTTCTCATAAGTTCTCATGTATGTTTCTTTGTGGTAACATGGGTCAACATAATCCTCAGCATTCTTATGCAAAAATCCAGCCACAGCACACACATGCTTACAAGGATACCCCCTTAATTGCCACTTTCTACATGTGCAGGTCTTATTTACCAAGTCAACTGTAACATCATCAACATCTCTAACTTGAAAAACCTGATAAGATGAGGGGTATACCTCACACCTAAAGGCTGCATCTTTTGAGAAATCAAGCTTCTCCTGGATATTGGGGCAAATGAGCACATCTTTGGCTTCCATTTCAGTTCTTTTGACGACTAACCTACTCATGATTTGAACCCTAATGTCCTCTAGCATGTATATAATCTGCTTTGACCTTGCAGTTATGATATAACCATTAAATGTTTCTGCCATGTTGTTTACTATGACATCATATTTAGTGTGAGTTTTCAAGTAGCACCTGTTAAAACTCTTGGGATCCTGCTTTAAGATTGCCTCTACTGCATCAGGGTTTATGGCCCTCATTTCATCAATGGCTTGGAGGTAATCAGGTTCACAGTATGCTCTTGCAGATTTCCAATACAACTCCTTGAGCTCCTCATCCTTAAAATTCTTGTGCCAATTCGCATAGATGTGCCTTGCACAGTTTCTATGCTCTGCTCTTGGCCAAATAAGTGCCACAGCATTTAACAGACCCTGCAGATAAATGATTATTAACCTTAGATATTATAGCACAAGATAATTGTTCATTGTAAAATTTGACAATGGCTACTACCTTTTGTTGATCTGAGATGAATGTCCATGCCTCACCACCATCACTTACACCCAAACACTTCCTGAGCTCTTCCATAAACCATTCCCAGCTATCGTTATTTTCACCATCTACAACTGCCCATGCCAATGGATACATCTGATCATTAGCATCTCTGCCAACTGCAGTTAACAACATCCCTCCTAGGAAGGTCTTTAGAAAACAACCATCTAGACACAAGACCTTCCTACATCCAGCTAGAAATCCTCTTTTCACACCATCAAAACACACAAAGAGTCTGAAAAAAGTTTCACATGTGGCTGTGGGATCTAAGTTAATGAAACCTGGTGGTGCAGTAACAAGCACAAAAGTTGATGTTGGGTTTACTTTGTTCAAGATATCCATGTATGCACCAATTTTGCTATAATGATCCCTCATTGATCCATGAAGTTTCTTATGGGCACATGATTTAGCCTTGTAGGCCAGCCACTTGGTGATTATGACTTTATACTTTTGTTTCACAGCCAATATGATTTCCTTAGCCGACCAGTTGGGCTTGGATTTAAACACTTGCAGGAACTCATTAGCTATGAACATTGCAGTTAGCTGTCTATTCTTTACCATGTTTCTTTGGCAGGTATGTATATTCTTCACTCTTTTTACCAAGTAACACTCTTTCCCTTTATGAAGTGAACAATGTATAAAGAATGAACAACCTTTAACACAATTGACAACAATACGACCACAGTTAGCTATCTTTTCGCTCTTTGCAAGGTACAAGTTCCTACCATTAGCTACTGAGTACTGCCTCACTGCCTCTTTAAAGGCCTCCCTTGATGCAAACCTTATTCCCACCTTCCAAATAAATTTCTTCCAATTTGTATGTTCACCTACAGATGGGGCTGCTTCCTTGTACTTCTTGCCCCTGATATCATCATCCTCACTATCACCAGGTGTTAAAATGTCCCCGTCAGATTCCTCATAACTACTGTTTCCATCTACCCTTGGATCTTCAGTTTCATGCAAATCACCCTCTGTTTCATGCAAATTACCCTCTGTTTGTCTTTCATGTACTACCTCATCAAGCACTTTTTTTTGGCTTCCAAATCTATCTTGGTTGCCTCTCTAACTGCATGTTGTGACTGTATCCACTCAACATCCTCTCTGTCTGACTCTAATCCAAGTACATCATCCGCAGCTTCCTCTTCATCACTGGCCTCAACTAGTTCATCATAATCTTCATCATCAGAATTTGACTCTTCATCTTCCACACTGAACTCACTATCTTCACTGTCCTCGTCTGCTTGCTTAGCTATTGAGTTAGAGCTGCATCCAGGGGAAACCCTAGAAGATTGGGCTTTTAGTTTACTGGATTGGGCTTCAGGTTTACTGGGCTGGGTAACAGGGTTACTGGGCTGGGTAACAGGTTTACTTGGCCTAGAACTGGAGTGGGCTTCAGGTGCACTCAATTGACGATCTTGAACAAATACTTCCATAAATGTTTCACTCCAACTAAAAACCTTCCTAACCAACTCCAACACATCTCTATCATCACGAAAATGCCTAATTTCACCATCATCCGCATCCAACCCATACATATGAAAGTTCCTTGATTTATAGCATTTCGTTTCCAGTGCATAATCTGCTAGCTCAAAGTATGAAATGTGATCTATATCAACTTTAATTAACCTATGTGCACCCCCAACATACTGTGGAAGACCAAAACCTAACTCAATGTAACCACCATACCAAAGCATGACATCTATCGTTTCAACCATTGCATAATCATGTGAAATCGTACCTTGATCGGAGTTTAAACTTGATAGATTGAGAAGCTAGGTCACGTCAGTAGTCGCCCTTGATCTTTCCCTCCAAAACGAACATAACAATGCAAGAAGATCAGTGTTTTGCTTCTTATAACATGTGTTAGCCACGTAGGATGCCATGTATGATTAATGAAGCCACCTAGGATTGAAAACTAACTCAGTTAGACATTTTTTAACTGAGTGGTGAAATGACAAACGAAATTAAAAGTTTCGGGTGTCACAGATCAAAGTGTTAGTTGCGGGTGTTATCGGCCAATTCTTCAAAGTTAAAGGTGTTAAAATCCAATTGGCCATTTATTAATAAAAAAGTATAAAGTTATCTATATATATATAAAAATTTGTAAAATTATACTTAAAAAGTTCAATCCGATTAATCCCTATTAATCCCGATTAATCCCTAGGCGATACCTCACCGCCCGACTAGCGCCTAACGCCTTCTACAACATTACTTAAAACAGAAGTTAAATATTATTAGAATATTGGATTTTAATAATCCCAACTATTTGACGTTAGTCACCAACAGTCTCAACATTAAAAATAACCACTGGCAGTCCTAATTATTAATATATTGGCCTCCAATGGAGCCTGACTAACAAAACCTGACGCCGTTAGTCTCTGGTCGCCAGAAAACATTTTTGGCCGACAAACTACTTTTTGGCTGGAAAACTTAACTTTTTCGTCCCAAATCTCTTTTTAACCTTATTACGCACCTTTAGGAACCTTTGTCGCCGGAAAATTCCTTTGTTGCCAAAAAACTTTTTTTTTTTTGCTAGAAAACTCAAGTTTTAGGCCGGGAAACTCAATATTTTCGTTCTAAACCTCTTTGTAACCTTAGATCGGACATTTAGGAACCTTTTTCCAGCATCCGGAGACTAACGACGTTAGGGTTCTGTTTATCAGGGTCCATTGGATGCCATAATAGTTGAGACTGTCAGTGATTATTTTTGAAGTTGAGACTGTTAGCAACCAACATTGAATAGTTGGAATTATTAAAATCCAATATTCTAATATTATATTATATAAATAGTAATAAGCAAAGAACGGAGAAAAAGCAATAAAAACAACCAACACTGCCATATTTGAACGTGAGTTGCCAGAGATGACAAAAAAGTTCGATGCCAACAGGCATCGTGAAATCCGAAGCAATTTGGATAGGTATACCCGATACCTGACGGGCATGAGATTGGAAAAAAAAAAATATTTTGTTGGTATAAGACGATTATAAGATTTGGTTATACCTGACTGTCCAAAGCTATATACCTGAAAACTTGTAAGTTTTATATTTACTTACTCTTAACTGTTGTTTAGTAATGTTTTATTCTAGTAGCTTCATTATTTGAAAAATAAACATTTCTTTTAGAATATATATTTTGATGACATTATCTATATTTATATGATATGAAATACAAAATTATTTATTGAGATTATAAAATTTTGAAATTTTTAAATGTTTCAAATATTATTTCGAGGATAATGATATTATGTATATTATTGATCATAAGTTAATATATTTTATAGATTCTTAAAGAATAAAATTATAAAGGAAAGTTAAAAAGATATATACATGAAAATCCCAACGTGTATACCTGATACCTATGTGTATATGTTCGATACTCGACGGGTAATATGCTAGGTATGAGACAAGATTTAACAACCGCATATAAGTATAGATACAAGATTAGCCATATCTGACCCATACCCATCCCTACGAGATGTTAGGTTGAAAGGCGTATGTATGTACCAATATGCCTAAGCCATGTTTATTGAAAGCTGCAGCCTACAGAAACTAAATATCTTTTAACCAAAAATAACGCGATGCTACATAAAATAGGTCCAATGAGAATTTAACACGTGGCAAAACCGCCAAAAGAGCTAATCATGATTTAGTATCGTATACACCTTGCTAGATTGTATAGTTGTATAATCAAGAGTTAAGTGTAGTTTACGTTTTCGTGGTTTGTCAACTTTTGCCATTTCAGATCAAATTTCAAAATTATATCATTTTCCTCCCTGATATTCTCAAAACATGCATTTTAGTCCCAAAAACTAGCCCAAGCTAAAAAACTCAGTTAACTAAGGGATGAAAAATGATATTTTACTCTAGATTTTTTTTTTTAATTTTTATATACTTCTTTTTATTATTATCATTATATATATACACACACACACACACACAGAGTCTTTTTAACTTTCACCCCTTCTCTACATCACCACCACCACCTCCATCTTCTCATCTCCACACTCTCTCTCTATCTAGCTTTCTTCATCTCTCTCTCTTTCTCTTTAACACTGCATCATCACCGCAACATATACCTCTGAAAACCACCCCCACCATCACATGTTGCTCCCACCATCACCTGTTGCTCCCACCATCACGATAACCACTGTCGAAGACCTGCAGAAGCACGAAACCCTTGCACTGTCGCCTCCTCCGCTCACCACTCGTACCTCTACGTCATTGTCCTCTTCTGGGTCTAACACCAACACCGCACACCGCCACCTGTCTCATAGAAACCATTTATCAGGCCTGTTGCAGGCTTCAAGGATGTTGGAAAAACATAAATCTCTACGATCTATTGGGATTTTTTATGCATGGATTCATCTGTTTCTAAGGCAGTTGTGGTTGTTTAGACGACTATTAAGGGTTCTACATGGTGAATACACCTGGTCGGCCATAAATGTTTTGATGTTTCAAAACATATTTAACAGGTGGTAGATACATATTTAACGGGTGGTGGATGCTGGTTATTACTGGTGGTGGTTGTCTGGTGGTGGCAGTGGTGGGTTGTGACGGCGATGGCTTTGGTTGTGGTGATGTAGGGGGGGGGGGGGGGGGGGTGTTGGGGACCAAGGGAAAAAGACCGTGTGTGTTTATATAATAATAATAAAAAATATAAAATCTTGAGTATAATGTCATTTTCGTACCTGACTGAGTTATGAGTTTTTTAATTGAGGTTAGTTTTTTTGGTCTGAAATGGCACATTTCGAAAATGGTAGGGGCAAATTGCATTGGACATAAATTGCAGGGTAAATTACTTTTTGAGTTTCTGTGTTTTAAGGGTTTTAATCACTTGAGTCCAAAATCAAAATGTTTAACGGTCTGAGTCCCTATAGCCGCTTTTCTTAACCATTTGAGTCCAATTTTCTAACACTGTTAGAATTATTTTGTTAAAATTTGTTAAATGACCAAATTACCCTATAATTAAAAAATAAATAAAAAATACTATAATTAAATATCATGATAACCCTTAATTCCATGTACATAAAAATACTACAAAGAGTTAATTACTGTTTTCGTCCCTGTGGTTTGTCAAAAATCACTATTTCAGTCCATTAGTTTAAAAATAGCGATTTTAGTCCCTATGGTTTCACTTTCGTAACTATTTTCAGTCCCTGTGGTTTCACTTTCGTAACCATTTCAATCCATTTATTCTGTTAATACAAGGACTGAAATGGTTACGAGGTGGACTGAAATAGTTATGAAAGTGAAACCACAGGGACTGAAATCACAATTTTAAACTAATAGACTGAAATAGTGACTTTTGACAAACCACAGGGACGAAAACAGTAATTAACTCTACTACAAATTTACAACATTATAATGACCCGATATTTACCTTTCCCCAAAGACCGGATATGTGACAGCCCGAACTTCTAAGGTAAGTAACGTTTTGTAAGGTAATCTTAACTTCTCGTTATCCCTTTCCTATGCGCTAAAACGTTCTAGTTCTACTCAGTTGTAACTCCGTTAAACTTACGCGAATGGTAACTTGGTTGTATAACATATTGATACTTGTTTGGCCGCGCATGTTTTGAGCATCATATGTACACTCTAAAACTATATATATATATATATATATACACTGCATCGGACCAAACTAATTAACCGAGCCCAACTCACACTCGCTCTTTGTGTGATTTGAACAACTCGGCCCGGCTCCTTGTAGCCAAAGAGGTGTTAAGGCCGGCCCACAATATGATACATCAAGTTGTGCACTATCCTACTTTGCATATGTTAGTAAAGTTATTTTATAAGTGGTTTAGAATATTATTAATTAGCAAACTGATTACTAAACATAATTCTCTCGGCCCATAAGCACCCTAGCCCAATCCAATCCCAGCCTAATCCCCTCTCTTTACGTATATGTATCATATGATTTCTTAAAAAAACAATCCAAAACAAAACCCTACTGTTCCATCTTTTACGTACGGCAGAAGAGGACACCAGGGCCGGCCCTGAGAATTCGTGTACCCTGTTCGAGCTCGAAAAAATGTGCCCTTAGGCCTTAACAAAATTGGGTATTTGGATCACTAAAGGTCTAAACCTAATGCCAAAGGGGTTAATAACTAATCCAAACCATAAGAATAGTTTTGTAAGGGGGCCTATGTTGGTGTTTGTATGGATGTACCCGATTAAAAAAATATTTTACATATACATATCGGTTTTTTTTCATAAAAACGTGCCCCTCGAAATATCGGGCCCTGGCCGGTGGTCCTCCCCGCCCACCCCCGGGCTGGCCATGGAGGACACCCCCCCTTGAGATAACAGCTTGGTTGATTAAATTCTTGGTTAGTAGTTCTTATCCGTTGACATTTATGTTTGTATGGTATTGTCATATATGATATTGAATGAGATTGTTGATTAATTATTTGGGATAATGTGTGATATGGTTATATGACTATGTGCAACTTGACATGAGTATGGTATGATCAAAAGCATGTGATTATTGTCATCTTGACGGTTATATATATGTGTGAATCGAAATATTAGTTGTAGGATAACTATGGGTGCTTGATATTGATGAGTGCATGTGACAAATATATGAGTCATAATAAATGTTGAGATATCAGTAGTAGAACGGTCCTATGAAATTGAAGTTAAATGGATGAAAGGGTTTGATAACTTTGAAAATAAGTGCAGCCCATGTGCTATGGATGTGAGCTAATAGAATAAAATGGAAAGTCCCAATGTTGTCAGTAACTTAGGAAAGTTAGTATGCTTGGTGGTCATATTAATTTGATGGTTCATGATGTTGATATGTTAGAATCTGAGGTGTGTGTGTGATTGAATGATAATTGTTTGTATTGCAAGATGACATTAATTGCCATAGATAATTAGCAAAATATGGGAAGTTGTGGAGGTGATATGGCTGCACATTCATTTAATGGGTTGGGAATTAATCACACACATTTAGTTGGGCCGTTACATGTTAACTGGGCTGCTAGAGTTATTTGACAAAAATTATATGTGGTGGGGCTGTGTATTCAGTTCCGGGCCGCACCCTAAACATTGGGTTACAAGCCCAACCGGCCACACAAGTGAGATATGGCCACCTCCATTAATGTGCCGAAGTATGTTAAGGATTCCATGTTGAAACAAGTCTGCACACGCACCCACACCTTCGTTTGGGCCGCATATCACGTATGGCCCATGTGTCTGATTTGGGCAGAGTCGAACAATGGACCACACGCGATTAGGACTAATCACACACTCACTTGTATGAATATTGAGCCAACTAATCAGTGCATTGTGAAACACGAATAGTGATGAAAACATGTGTATGACTTGAACATATGCCACATGACATTATGGATTGTACTATACGCTGTTTTGTATGATTTGTAATACGATGAATGTTTGTGTATACGCCACTTGTGTAATGTGTACGGATAATGTGTAATGAATGTGCATACTGAAACTGATTGTTATCTGTACCATGTTAGGACGTGCTTAATTCCTGTTAAATAGAGTAACTAATCTAACCGAGCAAACCAAGGTGAGTTCACACTTTCCACAAGGCATGGGATTCCCAAGGGATGGGAATGGGTAAAGGATTTAAACTGAAACTGCGTGATCTCCTGGTTTGGAACACGTACACACCCTCTTTATTGAAGGGTGACAACATGCGATAAGGATTTGATTGGAAACCTGCGTAATCTCCTAGTTTGGGGATTTCGTACACACCCTCTTTATTGAAGGGTGACAACCTGGATACTAGACCAAAATCTCTATCATGAAGTCCCTCCTTTTTATATCGACTTAATCGCCGGGCCAAGAGCGAGCGGGTCATTAGTTAGATAGCGCTATTTAGGTTTGACAAGCCTCACACCGTGCCGCAGAGGACGGGTGTGAACTTATGGATCTGGGCACTTGTCAATGATGACAGACATTGACGTCAGGGCACCAACTTACTTTAGTCAGTGGTCGATATGGTAACGGGTCTAGTGGTTCACATGGGGAAGCCCCCACTGGTTATGGATATGGTTTGGGAAACAAGGAAACCGGTTAACATATGGTTTACAAACGAACTCATGGTTTTTAGAACAACTTTAAAACGAACACCAACTGTGAACTCGCTCAACTTTGTTGTTGACTCGTTGTTACATGCCTTGCAGGCCTTTAGGTGCAAATCGTTGGAACTTGCTGTCTGGGATGCTGGAGTGGTCATGGGTCGAGATACATGGAAACGCGAGACGAACCTAATGGCTTTCACACACTTGGTTTATGAATTTCTTAATTAATGTATTATGCTTCCGCTGAACATTAAATAATATTTGGTAACACTTCTATCAATAATAAATGAAAGTTTTATTTGGAATAATTGTTATGAGTTCAACATGATTGGTGGCTTGGATCCTGGTCAGTCACGCCTCCTGCGGTGATACTCCGCTTGTGGAATTTGGGGGTGTGACAGATTGGTATCAGAGCCATTGGTTATAGTGAACTTGGTTTTAAAAAAAAGGGAAAAACGTTTTTGTAAAACCAGACTATAACCGAACAGCTCTGAAAACGTGAATACGACCATGACACTCAGCTCCAAATTGCAAGGTTCATCTTTCTCACTTGTTGCACACATTGCATGATTAGTACACAATTGCTTATGACACAACATACGAACACACACTCATCACTATAGCGTGATTGCATGAATTTCTTGCTTACATTATGACTCGTTTTGAAAACCGTGAGGGACAGACGCTGGGAGCGTGCTGGTTGCCAAAGTGGACAATATCATGGTGCATTGATAGTATGCCATAGTCTTTGGATTCCTATGATTTTATTACCTTGACAACCTCCGTTTGACATTTGAGCTTGAAGAACCATTTGACATGAGTTAGGAGGAACTGAGATGAGCATGCAAATCGCAATATTATTGTGGGTGCACACATAATAATAATGTGGGGTGCATGTGAGTCCCAGTGAGGCTTAACAAGTAGAAAAGGGGTTCCGTCCCGTTAATTGGTCAATGTGAAACACAACAATCTATAGGAGTCATAGCAGTGATTGTCTCCTACTCGAACGTGATCTTTTCACTCCTCTCTAAATCCTTACGAATCTCGATGTTATCGAGTATCACCTGAACACTCATATGAACGCCTAGCGAACTGTGTAGAATGTTTGGTGCTTGTACGAACGTCCCTGAGTTGAACGTTGCAACGACAATGATTGATCTATATCTTTCTCACCTTTCTTCGTTTGCTGGAACTCATGTGTTGACGTCTTAGATCCCGAAGTGTGATCACTTCTGCAACACTCTTGTAACATACCGTGTATTACTCAGTCAACTTGCGAGAACGATGGACTCCCGCATTTGAACGACCCTAGTCACCAGCAACGAACATCAGTGATTTGACTCCAATCGAATCCTTAACCCCAGCTAGCGACTCATGGGAGTCAAATTTTATGAATTAATCGGGACATAAACGATGACAATCGACCATGGTATGGAACGTGAAACTGCCAGCACAAGGGGTAGCGCCTTAGAACGTGGCACGGAATATGAAAAATGGACCCTGTCGATGAAAGATCGTAGAGCTCCGTTTCAAGCAACAACATTGGAGACAACAATCACGGCAACATCAAGGTACTTGAAATGGCAACCAACAGTATAGAAATGAAGGTGCCTACGACATGGAGTGGCTGTTAATAACTCAAAATGACCACAACCAAGGAAACGACGGTCGTACTGGAAACCCTCGCAACAAGTACAACCACACGGGAAATGATGCTCATAGAGGGGAATTTAGGATTGGCGTGGGCGACGCCAGGATTGTAATAACATGGTGGCATACACGTTCCAGGTAACGAATCACTTCGTCTCTTTTCTATATAACCCTGATGCTTCTTGAAACCGAACCTGTTGTGGCAGCAACTGATGGCAAGTCAAATGAAACTTCATATGTCCGTTGGGATGTAAACTCGACCTTGTGGGACAAGTGTTCGACAACAACCTTCTTTCTGCTATCCTCGATAGTCTGATGCAGTAGTTAGTATGGATTGGTTATCCATACATCGCACAGATATACCCTGTGAGAAGAAAGCTTTGCGTACCCCTCTCCCTAGTGGAGAATTGTCATCTGTTCCAAAGAATCAGAGTTGTATAAAGGTTAGCATCAATTCTGCAATGAAAGCCCAGAAGTGTCTACGGAGGGATTACCCCGCCATTGTTAGCAACTATTACTGATGTAAGGCTAAGGAAGGGAGGATCGAGGATCCATCAGTTGTTTGTGATCTCTCCCGATGAACTACTTGAAGAACTTCCAGGATTACTTTCACAACTGTTAGGCAGAATCTCAGTTTGACCTCATGCCTGATGCAGCTCCGAATGCTCGTACTCTTACCATCTTGCACCAGGAGGGTTGCAAGAACTGTCTACTCAACCACGGGAGCTGTTGGACAGGAGATTTATCGGACCTAGTTTTTTGCTTTGGGGAGCTCCAGTTATACCAGGAAAGATAAACTTTTTTTTCGTATGTGTTCTGATTATCGAGAACTCAGCAAGGTGACAGTCAAGAACCGTTCGCTTCGACCATGTAGAAACACTCTGTTAACCAGTTGCGAGGGACAAGCTTCCATTCGAGGATGGATTAACGAATGAGCTATTATCAGACGGAAGTCCAAGGGGAGAATGTTCCCGGAACGACATATCGAACGCAAAACGGCCATTGCGACTTTGTACACCATGACCATTAAGTTGATCAACACACCAACAGCTTTATAGACCACATGAATCGACTATGCTTATTGATGACGTGTTGAATCATTTCCAGGAGAAAGGAACATCATGGACGACATCTGTATCTTATTTTAGAGCTTCTGAGGGAGGAGCCATTACGTGTGAAGTCTTGTTAAATGTAACATCTAGATTCGAGTGATGTTTTTTGATCATGTAACCAACGAAGTGGGAATACACGTGGATCTTGCTAGGATCCATTTTGTTAGAGACTGATCGACACCAAAGATCGCGGAGCTTAAACCTCTTTAGCACAGCAGGGTGCTGTGTTCATGGAAGACAAACAGGGGGACTTCTTTTCAGCTTTCGAATCGCAACTCAGCAATACACTGGGCATCGTCTTTATCCGAAAGTGATGATGACTTAGTAGTATACCATGATGGTTTGAATCAGAGTCCCAGTCACACGCCGATGCAACATGAGAAGGTGATGACTTACGTAATGAAATCACGAAGAGGAACTGCAAGACACATAACCTGCGGTGGGAACCGTGGTTCTCGAATGTAAATTGGAGGCATTACTTGGATGGTACCAAATGCATTACCTAGACCGATCACAAGGGCCTCCCATGTATCGATGTTTGAAAGAGCTAAAGCATGCAATGACATCACTGGATGGAACTTCTGGATGAGTACGACCGTGAAATCTGAATGTACACGAGCTCTGCTGCTCGCTATCGACTCTAACTTACCTGATCAGACTCGCTCTGCTCAAACTGGAGAACTGAAGGAAGAGGATTTTCAAGTCGAACCCATGTGGAGCATGGAGAAGCAACCTTTGACCGGTCGAACGGTACTCGTTACCTCATGGGATGAATGTGGGTCTCATTTTTGCGGCAACTGTAGGGAACTCGTGTTGAGCAAAGCACACCGGCCTCGATATTCTAGTCGTCTGGGTTTGGATGAGAGACACTAGGATTTATAAACCTTGTACTGAGGATCGGGCATGAAGGCCCACCTAGTTAGGTATGTGAATGATGGATTGACTTGTGGGAAAGTCAAAGTGAAGTATCAGCAACCAGCAATACCCACATGGAAATGAGAATAGACTGCCATGGAATTTGGTCGTTAGTCTACTTACAACTCAAAACGGAAACTATATCACCTGGATGATCATTGATCGTCTCACGTAACAAGCACACTTTCTAGCCATCAAGGAAACGGATAAGTTTTCTACACTTGCAGTTATCTAACTGAAAGAAATGGTTGCTAGGCACGGGGTACCAACCTCCATTATCTCTGATCGCGACCCACGATTTGCATCTGATTTGTGGCAAGCGATGCACAAATCCTTTGGCTCACGTCTAGACATGAACACAGCATATCATCCACACACGGATGGGCAGACTGAATGCACCATCCAAACTCTTGAAGACATGCTTCGAGCATGTGTAATCGACTTTGTTAACGGCTGGGAACGACATCTACCTTTAGTGGAGTTTTCGTATAACAACAGTTACCACACCAGCATCCAGGCTGCTCCGTTCGAGGCATTGTACGGACGGAAGTGCCGATCACCTTTTTGTTGGGCAGAGGTTGACGATAGCCAAATCACTGGACCAGAACTCGTCGTAGACATAACAGGGAAGACTGCTCAGATACGACAATGGATGGCGGCAACTTGTGAAGGTCAGAAAAGCTACGCTGATGAGCACAGGAAACCACTCGAGTTCCAGGTTGGGGATCGAGCGCTACTTAAAAGTCTCACCTTGGAAAAGTTGTAGTTCGTTTTGGTAAACGAGGCAAACTCAAACCGCGAGATGTTGGACCTTTCGAAATCACGGAGAGAATTGGCAAGATGGCCTACAGATTGAATCTACCAGAAGAACTCAGTGGAGTTCACAACGTAATCTATGTGTCGAATCTGAAGAAGTGTCTGTCAGATGAAACCCTCATAGTTCCTTTCAAGGAGCTCATATATGATATTGAATGAGATTGTTGATTAATTATTTGGGATAATGTGTGATATGGTTATATGACTATGTGCAACTTGACATGAGTATGGTATGATCAAAAGCATGTGATTATTGTCATCTTGACGGTTATATATATGTGTGAATCGAAATATTAGTTGTAGGATAACTATGGGTGCTTGATATTGATGAGTGCATGTGACAAATATATGAGTCATAATAAATGTTGACATATCAGTAGTAGAACGATCCTATGAAATTGAAGTTAAATGGATGAAAGGGTTTGATAACTTTGAAAATAAGTGCAGCCTATGTGCTATGGATGTGAGCTAATCGAATAAAGTGGAAAGTCCCAATGTTGTTAGTAACTTAGGAAAGTTAGTATGCTTGGTGTTCATATTAATTTGATGGTTTATGATGTTGATATGTTAGAATCTGAGGTGTGTGTGTGATTGAATGATAATTGTTTGTATTGCAAGATGACATTAATTGCCATAGATAATTAGCAAAATATGGGAAGTTGTGGAGGTGATATGGCTGCACATTCATTTAATGGGTTGGGAATTAATCACACACATTTAGTTGGGCCGTTACATGTTAACTGGGCTGCTAGAGTTATTTGACAAAAATTATATGTGGTGGGGCTGTGTATTCAGTTCCGGGCCGCACCCTAAACATTGGGTCACAAGCCCAACCAGCCACACAAGTGAGATATGGCCACCTCCATTAATGTGCTGAAGTATGTTAAGGATTCCATGTTGAAACAAGTCTGCACACGCACCAACACCTTCGTTTGGGCCGCATATCACGTATGGCCCATGTGTCTGATTTAGGCCGAGTTGAACAATGGACCACACGCGATTAGGACTAATCACACACTCACTTGTATGAATATTGAGCCAACTAATCAGTGCATTGTGAAACACGAATAGTGATGAAAACATGTGTATGACTTGAACATATGCCACATGACATTATGGATTGTACTATACGCTGTTTTGTATGATTTGTAATACGATGAATGTTTGTGTATACACCATTTGTGTAATGTGTACGGATAATGTGTAATGAATGTGCATACTGAAACTGATTGTTATCTGTACCATGTTAGGACGTGCTTAATTCCTGTTAAATAGAGTAACTAATCTAACCGAGCAAACCAAGGTGAGTTCACACTTTCCACAAGGCATGGGATTCCCAAGGGTTGGGAATGGGTAAAGGATTTAAACTGAAACTGCGTGATCTCCTCGTTTGGAACACGTACACACCCTCTTTATTGAAGGGTGACAACATGCGATAAGGATTTGATTGGAAACCTGCATAATCTCCTAGTTTGGGGATTTCGTACACACCCTCTTTAATGAAGGGTGACAACCTGGATACTAGACCAAAATCTCTATCATGAAGTCCCTCCTTTTTATATTGACTTAATCGCCGGGCCAACGGCGAGCGGGTCATTAGTTAGATTGCGCTATTTAGGTTTGATAAGCCTCACACCGTGCCGCAGAGGACGGGCGTGAACTAATGGATCTGGGCACTAGTTAATGATGATAGACATTGACGTCAGGGCACCAACTTACTTTAGTCCGTGGTCGATATGGTAACGGGTCTAGTGGTTCACATGGGGAAGCCCCCACTGGTTATGGATATGGTTTGGGAAACAAGGAAACTGGTTAACATATGGTTGACAAATGAACTCATGGTTTTTAGAACAACTTTAAAACGAACACCAACTGTGAACTCGCTCAACTTTGTTGTTGACTCGTTGTTACATGCCTTGCAGGCCTTTAGGTGCAAATCGTTGGAACTTGCTGTCTGGGATGCTGGAGTGGTCATGGGTCGAGATACATGGAAACGCGAGGCGAACCTAATGGCTTTCACACACTTGGTTTATGAATTTCTTAATTAATGTATTATGCTTCCGCTGAACATTAATTAATGTTTTCTAACACTTCTATCAATAATAAATGAAAGTTTTATTTGGAATAATTGTTATGAGTTCAACATGATTGGTGGCTTGGATCCTGGTCAGTCACGCCTCCTGCGGTGATACTCCGCTTGTGGAATTTGGGGGTGTGACAGGATACTTTATCATACCAATAATTTCCCGATTTTCCGTTGACACAAACATACTCCGACGGCAATTGATTAACTACACATAATTTTTCAGCTTTCATCAGCTGTCTAACCTCTAAGCTATTAAGAAGCCGTTTCAGCATACGAGAACATTTCCCCAATTTACCCCTCTTTGACTCGTCAATCGAATACCCGATGCAAGTAACACACTTTATTCCTTCCAGCATCGACTCCATCGCTCTAAGCACACAGCTGACATAATATTTCGCATTACAAACGATGCGCACTTCCTTCTCCGTAAACCTATTTCCTTTACAACACCGATAACACGCCCTTTTTCTCGTTTTCACCCCCGTGTCTCGTACTTTCACCCACGTAACTGTGGGTTCAACCTGACTAACCCCCTCACCTAAATCCTCATCTTCTGACTCAACATCCGGAAAACCAATCAACGCGTTTCGTCTCAAATCACATCCCGACTCATCATCCTTACCCTCTCCATCTTTACCAGAACACGAAATCCGAGACATCGGATACTCAAAACTCAACCTCGACCCATTCGACTCGTTAAATTCATCATCCACACTCTCTTTACAAACATGGGCGGAGGCCGTTCTGATTCCAGGTCTCTTCCTCCCTAGTGATTCCAGGCCGTTCTGTTTTGCAGTTGGTGGGGGGTCTCTTCCTCCCTAGTGACGCCGATTGGTACATATCTTTGATTTTTCCTAATTTTTCATTTGATTAACCTCAATGAAACTCCCGATTCGCATAGTCTTCTTCATCTCCAGTTAGATCAGATTAGAGTTTTGAGCTTCAAACAAAACTCAATCTTTGGCAAAATCACAGATCTTTCAGGGTTAAAAAAGCTTAAATCAGTTTACTTTTTCGGTGGTGGGGGTGAGACGGTGGTGGTGGGTGTTTGGAGGTGGCGGTAGTGCGATGGTGGTGGTAGTGGTGTAACAACCCGCCTTTCCGAAAGTCAAAGTCAAAGTCAAGATTGAAGTCAAAGGAAGAAAAGATTGCTAATTGCGATCTGTCACTCCTTGCTCAACTACCGGTTGACTTCTTTGACTTGTAATCGAATTATATTATTTATTTGCTTTAGTTGTGTTATGTGGAGTATCTATTAATAATCGAGGGTTAATCTCTTATAAATCGCTAATCGACTTATCGCTGTCGCAATCGCAACCCAAATTATGCGTTCTGGATACTGTTTTACGTGTGTGTGCCTATTATGTGTTACCTATGCATGTTATGTTTATGTTGAGGTGTTAATCGCAATCGAAATCGCAAACACTAAACGCAAGCTATTTATAGTGATTGTATGTTAGATATAGTAGTTAGGTTATTTGTGTAACTATTGGGTAATACTATCGCATCGCTCACTCGAATCACATCGTAACGCTCAACACGCGAATCGAAATGACGAAAGTCAACGCGCCAGACACCCGGTTCGAGTGGCCACCCGATCGAGTGGCCATCCGATCGGATTGACATCCGATCGGACTGCCCTCCGATCAGACAGCCATCCGATTGGTGTCCCATCTGACACTTATGCCCCTTTCCTTTTTGGGAAACCCTATAAATACCCCTCTGTCACATCATTTGTGATGTGACAGCTCCTTGTTCGACCAGCCGCACTCAAGCTCTCATTTCTCTCGATTTCTCGTGATTCTTGTAAGTTTTCAACATTAAATCTTGTAGTTCTATGATCTACGCTCACTCCTTTATCTTTTCCACCTTTGAATCTTAACTTTCAACCGTGAAATCAGTGGATTTGAAGTGTACTAGGGTTATGTCATCATGAAGTTCTTATGAACTTCAAGTACTGGCCTCATTCCACCAAGAACAACTTAGATCCAAGGGATTTCCACATGAATAAATAGAGATCTTGCATAGATCTGAACATTTTCAAGGATAAAAGGATTGAAAGATACTTATCCAACTTTCTTTCAACTCTTTTACACTCAATGCACTCAAAACCGATAGAATCGGAGCTCGTTCTGATCTTCTAGTCATTCTTAGTGAAGTATTGGTTCAAGATCTAATTTCTATCTAAGAGACGACTGATTCCGGGTTAAACATGAACCACCGTCACGAGCCAGTAAACTGAACGGACTAGGGTGATTCCTGTTCGGTCAGATAACTTGGGTCATGGAGGGGTTTCTGTTGTTAGCACGTTGTCATACCGTCTTCACCAACCACAAAACTTTCTAAACTTAAACAAATCTTCAAGTTACAAAAGATCAGGTCGCGGGACGGATCGCCGTCCGATCGGATTGCCGTCCGATCGGATTGCCGTCCGATCGGATTGCCGTCCGATCGGACTGCCATCCAATCAAACCGCAATCTGATAGGACTACAAATGAGGATTTCATACTTAATCAATTTTCAACATGTTCAATGCATAGTCAATTCCAACGGACTATCACCCGATCGGTAGACCATCCGATTGGATGTAGGTCCTGCTGTGAACTTGTTCTCCGAGAAATACCTCGCCTAACGGACTGTCGCCCGATCGAACCGTCGTTCGATCGAATGACCTGAAGGGTAGAGATACTTCTCTGTTTTCGAAATGCTACAACAAAAACTTCAAAAGACAAGCCATCATACACAAACACATCTAACCCAACGAGTGTTTATCTGCCCGAATGGCCATCCGTTCGGATCGCCATCCGGCCGGATGACCACTCGTCACTTGTTCATTTTGCATCGTTTTACGCGCCACTTATCGTTATGCTATCGTTCTGATCAGGCTAATCTCACCCTAGCTCTCCCTTCAATCCATTAACTTCCATCGCTGTGAGTATACTAGATCCCTTTTTGCTTTAAGCACTTTTGGGTGTTACATACGTTACTTATTCTAATTCACATCAAACACACTACGCAAACACTATTTATACGTTGACCGCTATTGCATGTTATACGTGACTCGATGAATGCCTGTTTGTTACATTTACACATTGATTGCTGTCTACCTGCCTTAGCAACGATAGTACTATAGTTTGGACTCTGCACCTGTTCACTCTGGGGTTGTTAAGGACAATACTTCACGTGTTCGCAGTGGTGAACATGTGATGCGCACTCGCTACTCGCAGTCAACTCGTCGTTATTGGTATTGATAGGATCTTTGTCGATAACTTACATGCTTCACATTATACGTTGTACATGCTGGTTATGCGTAAACGATTTCGAACTCTATTATGCTATATCAAACTTGTAAGCTCGCCTTTACACTATGTGTATTGACCTTTATTTTAACATATGTGACAGGTGCTTAGGATGCTGTGCTTTATCTGCTTTTATGGAAATCAAGTAGGATGGGGTCTAGAAGCAAAGACAATTTATTTAATTGAATCTGAGTTGTCGGAACATGTTTTGTTTTGAGAATATCTATGTTTGTAATAATTAGATTACTTAATGGGTTATGGTATGGGACATAATATTAACTATTTGGTAATTTAGTCGTTATGGAATTTCTCTTGACAATCTGTTTCGCTCAGTGCCATGCCCCGATGTTTCCATCATCGGTTGGGGTGTGACAGATTGGTGTCAGATCCATAACTATAGGAAATTAGGCAAGACTCGACCTAGTCCGGGTCGATGTCTTAGAAATGACCTAGTCTATAGTCTAAGTACCAACAGACTGACTTGTTTATACCCGGTACGGGTCTTGTACGAGCTTACTCGTTATTTCTCACTCGAACTCGCTATGCAATACACTCTTGCGAGAACATCGCATACTACAGTTCCGTGCAAGACCAGCCTTTCCTAAGGCTAGCTACACACAACCGAATGATCTGGTTAAGATTAGGTGTGAAAACCGCAAACTCTCAATCAGATCACTCGTTCGGATCGCTATTTTTATTATAAACACGAGAATTTGTGCTGAATCAAGAGTGAAATCCATACTTCGACACAAATTTTCCCTCTACTTCATCAAAACAGGAAACATAGTTATTAAGTTAGGGGTGAAATCTGAATCTTGATGACTTGTTCCGCCTTTTATTGTGGTTTTGCAAATCCGAATCTCGACAGACTCCAACGACTTGAGGTCGCACTATAACTAGAAGGATGCGTGCCGATTGCTTAGATTGGGGCAAGACCACAGTCCGGAAGGCCCTAGTGTGCACTTTCGAATCCTTGTGAATAGTCGGATCACTTTGGGTAGTCGATGTATATCGAGCCGCAGACAATCTATTCTCAATTTTATGTGGAATTTATGTGTCTATTTGTTAGCATTTTGAGATAAACAGTACGGTGGTACTGATGTTTTCAATTTCATGCTTCTCGCTCCACCCAAACCACACACAATTCTCACCACGCGTTAACTAATCGCCAGTCTTTATTCGAAATCGCTACTCACTAATCGCAATCGCTATACCTAATCGCTATACTTAATCGCTATAGGCTGCTGTAAATAATAGGTGAATACGTGCAAAATATGTGCCTAGGTTAGCTTACGTTCTTATGTGTTTACGTGCTTATGTGATTATGTGCTTACGTGATTACGTGAATATGTGCCTACGTGGATTTTAGTGTGTACGTGTTCCTGAGCTTTATGGTAAATCGCTAGACTATACTAGGATTAATCGAAATTGAGTTTGAGTCCTATGGCGATGTCTGTTGCAGACAATGTCGTCATCTGGATCACTTCACTCCTGAGCTGCTAGACGCAAACAAGCTGACAAGCGACTCGCTTCTCTCGTCGCAAGTCAGACCGTGAAAGTTATTCCATAGATCGTTAGTGAGCTGAACAAAAACGCAAGCAAGTCTTCTGAAGAGTCCCGGACCGATTCTCCCAAAGCTGCTTTTAGTTTCAAGCAGTTCAAAGCCTGCGGACCGAAATAATTTACTGGTGAAGATGGGCCTACGGCCATGTTCCAATGGTTTGATTCGATCGAAGTCACCCTGCGCCAGAGTGGCTGTCCTGATGATCTCTGTACTCTTAACGCCACCGGTGTCTTCCAATATCGAGCTTTGGATTGGTGGACGGCCGAGAGAAATAAACGCGGAAATGATGCAGTTTATGGGTTAACGTGGGATGAGTTGAAGGACTTTATAATGCAAGAGTTCTGCCCTCCCCACGAGCGCCAAAAGCTGGAGGACGAGTTCTGGCATATCAAGCAGAAAGACGGTGACAACGCTGGGTTAACTGCTCGCTTCAAGCAGCTAAGCATTATTTGTCCAGACCAAGTTAAGACTCCCGAAATCACCATCAAGAAGTATATCCGTGCTCTTCCGGATTGCGTGGCTGATTTCGTTCAAGCTGCAAAGACGACAATGATTGAGGAGACCTACTTACTCGCTGCTGAGATCAACGATAAGCGAGTCAAGTCTAGCTACTGGGATAAAGTCTCTAAGAATCTGCATCAAATCACCGCTGTTCCAACCGCTGCAACCACCACTGAGTCTACCACCGCACCGCAATCCTCAAAGCTCTCACGTCGCTAGAGGAAGAACAACAACAGCTCCAGCAACAAGAACTGTGCAGTTACTGCCGCACCACTTCAAGCTGTACCAACCCAACCGCAACCTCAACACCGCCACGTAGTGGCACCCATGGCCAATGCATAGCCAGCAAAGCGTGCATACACTGGACCACATCCGCTCTGCCCTACTTGTACTTATCACCACCCGGTTGGTATCGCATGCTGGTTCTGCGTTCACTGCAACATGTACGGTCACTTCACTGCCAACTGCCGTAATGGTTCTCGACAAGCTCCAGCTCTAGTTCAAGGTCAAGCTACTGCTCAACAAGCTCTCCTCCCTGCTCCCCAAGGCCAACAAGCAGCTTCTGCACCCGCGATCCACGCTAGAGCTTGCTTTGCGTGTGGTGATCCCAACCACTTCGCAAACATATGCCCGAACCGAGTAGTGAAGCAAGAGCCACAACAGCAGTAGCCAGCACAACAGCAGCAGCAACAGCCAACGCATCAAGCAGTCGGCGAGCGCGTCTTCAACATTAACGCCCGCCAGGCTCAGGCAGACAACAACGTTGTGAATGGCACGTTTCTCGTAAATGGTATATATGCTTCGTGTTTGTTTGATACTGGAGCCGATAACTGTTTTGTGTCGCGTGAATTCGAAAAGCTCCTCAATCGTAAGCGCACCCATCTCCCCTCGACGTTCGATGTTGAAGTTGCCACCGGAAGAACCGTCATCGTCAATTCTGTTCTGCATGACTGTACTCTCAACCTCAACGGTCATGTTTTCCCGATTAATCTCATTCCGATGCAACTCGGTAGCTTTGATGTCATAGTAGGCATGGATTTCCTTCGGGAGAATCATGCTGAAATTGTTTGCTTCTTTAAGATGATTCGTTTCTCCCTCGCGAATGGTGATCAATTGTGTGTTTATGGTGAAATCGCTTCGAAGAAGTTACAACTCATGTCATGTGTCCAAGCTAGCAAGTATCTCTGTAAGGAATACCAAGCTTTCTTGGCACACATCGTAGTAGCGGAGAAAAAGGAAGTTAAGGAGGTAGACCAGGTGCCTGTAGTTCGTGATTTTCCTAATGTATTTCCTAACGACCTTCCCGGATTGCCTCCCACTCGTGATATCGATTTCCAAATCGACCTCATTCCTAGAGCAAATCCTTTTGCTAGAGCACCTTATCGACTCGCTCCTTCTGAAATGCGCGAACTCTCGAGCCAGCTCCAGGAACTACTTGATAAAGGCTTCATTCGCCCTAGCACCTCTCCTTGGGGCGCGCCTGTCCTTTTCATCAAAAGAAGGATGGATCGTCCGGATGTGCATCGACTACAGGGAATTAAATAAGCTTACCATCAAGAATCGATATCCCTTGCCCCGAATCGATGATTTGTTTGATCAGTTTCAAGGTGCTACGTGTTTCTCGAAGATCGATCTACGCTCAGGCTATCATCAACTACGCATTCAAGAAGAAGACATACCTAAAAACGCTTTTAGAACCCGATGCGGTCATTACGAGTTTGTTGTCATGCCTTTTGGTTTAAACAACGCTCCCACAGTCTTTATGGATCTAATGAATCGAGTGTGCAAACCCTTCCTTGACCGCTTCGTCATCGTATTCATCGATGATATCCTGATCTATTCCAAATCAAAAGTCGAACACTCACAACATTTATGTTTGGTTCTTGAGTTACTCCAGGGAAACCGTCTCTATGCCAAGTTCTCCAAGTGCGAATTTTGGCTGGAGGAGGTCCAATTCTTGGGTCACATTGTCAATAGTCAAGGTATTTATGTCGATCCCGCGAAGATTGAAGTAGTTAAGAGCTGGGTCACACCCAAGAATCTCTCCAAAGTCTGTTCTTTCCTCGGACTGGCAGGTTATTATCGTCGATTTATTGAAGGATTCTCCGTGATCGCTGTACCGCTTACTTCTCTTACGCATAAGGACAAACCTTTTGTTTGGGGAACCAAACAGGAGGAGGCCTTTCAAACACTTAAAGCAATGCTTTGCAATGCTCCCGTGCTCTCACTTCCCGACGGAGACAACGATTTCGTAGTTTACTGTGATGCCTCTAACCTCGGTCTCGGTTGTGTTCTCATGCAACGAGACAAGGTTATCGCTTACGCCTCTCGACAGCTCAAGATCCACGAGAAGAACTAAACCACACACGACCTCGAGCTTGGCGCAGTTATTTTTGCGTTAAAGATTTGGCGACACTACCTTTACGGTACTAAGTGTACGATCTTCACCGATCATAGGATCCTACAACACATCTTTGACCAGAAAGAACTGAATATGCGTCAACCCCGGTAGGTAGAACTCCTCAACGATTACGACTGTGAGATCCGTTACCATCCAGGCAAAGCAAACGTCGTGGCCGATGCTCTCAGTCGACGAAGCTATTTGCATAGTTCTCATAATATCTCAACCCAACATCATCTCGAAACCCTTATACGCGACGCTCAGCATGCTTGTTTCACTGAACGAACCTTGAAGAAGGAGAGAATTCTAAACGATGGCGCCCAACTCGAGAATAAATCTAATGGTATATTTCATTATCTAGACCGAATTTGGATCCTCAGGCGTACCAATTTACGACAACTTCTGATGGACGAAGCTCACAAATCTCGATATTCTATTCATCCCGGTGCCGACAAGATGTACCAGGACATGCGCTACAAGTACTGGTGGCCGGGCATGAAGAAGGATATCGCAATCTACGTTTCGAAGTGCCTGACTTGTTCGAAAGTCAAGGCTGAGCACCAAAGACCCTCTGGCTTACTCGTGCAACCCGAGATTCCGATATGGAAATGGGAGAGTATAGCTATGGACTTCCTAACGAAACTTCCGCGCACGCCGTCAGGTCACGACAGCATATGGGTTGTCGTTGACCATCTGACTAAGTCCGCACGCCGTCAAGTCACGACAGCATATGGGTTGTCGTTGACCGTCTGACTAAGTCCGCACACTTTCTACCGATACGAGAAGACTACAAGGTAGAACGATTAGCCCGAATCTACACCAACGAGGTCATTTGTAGACATAGGACGCCTCGTGACAGCATCTCTGACCGCGACGGTCGGTTTACCTCGCGCCTTTGGGAAACGTTTCAATCCGCTCTTGGTACTACTCTAAATCTAAGTACCGCTTTCCATCCCCAAACCGACGGTCAGACGGAAAGAACGATTCGTACTCTTGAAGACATGCTTCGCTCGTGTGTCATAGATTTCGGTGGTAATTGGGACACGCACTTACCTTTAGTCGAATTCTCGTACAATAACAGTTATCACTCTAGCATCCAAATGGCACCATTTGAGGCATTATACGGAAGAAAATGTCGATCGCCTATTGTATGGCACGAGATCGGAGACGCACAACTTACCGGTCCTGAGCTGTTGCAAGAAACGACTGACAAAATCCTCCAAATTCGAGACAATCTACTGAAAGCTCGGAGTCGTCAGAAAAGTTACGCTGATAGACGCCGCAAGCCCCTTGAATTTGACGTTGGTGATCACGTACTCCTGAAGGTTGCACCTTGGAAGGGGGTGATCTGATTCGGCAAGAAAGGAAAGCTCGCGCCTCGATATGTTGGGCCTTTTAAAGTTCTGGAAATAATTGGTAAAGTGGCTTATAGACTCGAACTATCGGAGGAACTGAGTAACGTCCACCCGACTTTCCACGTTTCGAACCTCAGGAAGTTTCTAGCCGACCAGGAATTACATGTCCCTCTTGAGGATTTACAAGTGGACGAAACATTACACTTTGTGGAAAAGCCTGTCGAGATCGTGGGTCGAGAAACCAAGGTGCTCAGACGCTCACGTATTCCCATTGTGAAGGTTCACTGGGAAGGCAAACGCGGTGCCGAGTTTACCTGGGAACTCAAAAGCGACGTGAAGGCGAAGTACACGCAACTGTTTGTTACGCCTACTTCTTAAATTTCGGGACGAAATTTCCTAAAGTAGGGGAGGCTGTAACAACCCGCCTTTCCGAAAGTCAAAGTCAAAGTCAAAGTCAAGATTGAAGTCAAAGGAAGAAAAGATTGCTAATTGCGATCTGTCACTCCTTGCTCAACTACCGGTTGACTTCTTTGACTTGTAATCGAATTATATTATTTATTTGCTTTAGTTGTATTATGTGGAGTATCTATTAATAATCGAGGTTTAATCGCATATAAATCGCTAATCGACTTATCGCTGTCGCAATCGCAACCCAAATTACGCGTTCTGGATATTGTTTTACGTGCGTGTGCCTATTATGTGTTACCTGTGCGTGCTATGTTTATGTTGAGGTGTTAATCGCAATCAAAATCGCAATCAAATCGCAAACGCTAAACGCAAGCCATTTATAGTGATTGTATGTTAGATATAGTAGTTAGGTTATTTGTGTAACTATTGGGTAATACTATCGCATCGCTCACTCGAATCGCATCGCAACTCTCAACACGCGAATCGAAACGACGAAACTCAACGCGCCGGACACCTGGATCGAGTGGCCACCCGATCGAGTGGCCATCTGATCGGACTGCCATCAGATCGGTGTCCCATCCGACACTTATGCCCCTTTCCTTTTTGGGAAACCCTATAAATACCCCTCTGTCACATCATTTGTGATGTGACAGCTCCTTGTTCGACCAACCGCACTCAAGCTCTCATTTCTCTCGATTTCTCACGATTCTTGTAAGTTTTCAACCTAAATCTTGTACTTTTATGATCTACACGCACTCCTTTATCTTTTCCACCTTTGAATCTTAACTTTAAACCGTGAAATCAGTGGATTTGAGGTGTTCTAGGGTGATGTCATTATGAAGTTCTTATGAACTTCAAGTACTGGCCTCATTCCACCGAGAACAACTTAGATCCAAGGGATTTCCACTTGAATAAACAGAGATCTTGCATAGATATGAACATTTTCAAGGATAAAAGGATTGAAAGATACTTATCCAACTTTGTTTCAACTCTTTTAAACTCAATGCACTCAAAACCGATAGAATCGGAGCTAGTTCTGATCTTCTACTCATTCTTAGTGAAGTGTTGGTTCAAGATCTGATTTCTATCTAAGAGACGACTGATTCCGGGTTAAACATGTGACAACCCGAGTTTTCAAGGTCTCTACCCGACTTAACTCAATACTTATTTGCAAAATGTTTGTATTTCTATATTTGATGTGCAATGTAAGTGTGTTAACTGATATATGTTTAGTATGATTATAATGTTAGTACACTTAATAAAAAGATGGAACCTTTGTCAAACACCCACACACCTCACGAAAACACTAAGTGTTTTCGTCTATTAAGGGGCCAACGAAAACCGAATGGGCTTCGGCCCAGTAACGACCGGTTATAATATTTTGTTCATAGCCTTTACGCGAAAGTTAATCGGCAAACCCTAATCACCTCTCCCTCTCTCTCCCTCTCCTTTGAAACCCGACGGCTGCCCTCTTCTTATTCGAAGTTAGATCCTTTTGGTTTGATCGTCTTTGTTCGGTTAGTGTTTTTACATTTAATTTAACTTTAGTTTCATATGGATGTTCATGGTGTTCTGATTTTGTTATGCATGATAAGATCAGTTAGTGAATTATATGTGAAACCTGATGATGATTTAGAGTTCTAGGGTTGATGTGATTAAATGATTAATATTGAATGATATGAATGTGATCTACTGTATCTTATTAATTGTCCAACATGTGATCTACTGACAAATTGTAGGAATATGTGAACCCTATGTCATGTCAGTAGACATGTGATTTTCCATATGAATGTGTAACTTGCTAAAGTCATACATGTATAATTAGAGTGAATGCAATCAGTAAGTGCTCTCGGTAATTGATGATCTCATGATTGTGTCGAATGATTGATTTCAGGATATGTTTGGAATGATTGTTAGATGATACGTTAGGGTTTTGGAATACGTAACTGTTGTTGTTGTTGATGACCAGCCGACGAAAACACAAAGCCGGCGAAAACACAAGTCCAGACGAAAACACTTGGTGTTTTCGTCACACCCTAAGCCCGACGAAAACCCTTGGATTTCGTCGCCTGGGGTTTTCGTCCAAAAGTGATTTCGCCAAGCATGTGTATTCGTCACATGTAATTTCGTTGTGTGTTATGGAACAGTAACTCTGTTAAAGTTTCTTAACTCTGCTAGTTCAGCAAGCTCAGTTAGTTATTAGTTCTGTTAGATGTTAACTCTGTTATGTTTGTTAAGTGGTTAACCCTGTTAGTGTGTAACTCTGTTAAGTTGTGCATGTAACTGTGTTAAGAATGTTATCTAATTTAAGATTAGTAACTCAGTTAAGTTTAAACCTATTAGTTGTTAACTCTGTTAGTTGATTTACTATGTCAGTTATTATTCCTGTTATGTATAATAATCCAGTTAAGTTTGTTAACCTTGTTAAGTATGTTAAAGGATAACCATGTTAGAATAAAATGTGAAAGACACTTATGTGAAGCATGAATTGCATGATATTGATTAATTGCTTACGTGATACATGATGTTAACTTCCAAGCACTATGTGATGTTAGATTTGCATGCGAGTCATTACGAACGAAACTGATTGTATATACATGCATACTATAGGTCGTGACTGATTATTTGTGAGCATGTATTCTTTAGCATACCGAGCAAACCAAGGTGAGTTCACACTCTTTCCAAGGCATGGGATTCCCAAGGGTTGGGAATGGGTTAATGATTTAAACGGTAACTACAACCATCCTCCGTGGGTAGGATGCCAAGATTACACACTGGACCAAACCTCTATCATTGAAGTCCCTCATTTATATCGACTTAATCGCCGAGGCCTATGGCGAGCGGGTCATTAGTTAATAGCGCTATTAGGTTTAACAAACCTCACACCTTGCCAGTCGGACGGGCGTGTACTAATGGACTAAGGGAAAAGGGTCAATGTTGATAGACATTGACTTAGGGCACCACTTACATTTTCGTAGTAGTCGATACGCATGGTCTAGTAACACATCGGAAGCCCCCACTAATCTTCGCAAACATGTCTTGGAGACCGCGATACGAATTAATACAATTCATGGTTTACAAAACGAATATATGATTTATGAAACGAATGCTATAACTAAACAACCAACTGTGAACTCGCTCAACTTTGTTGTTGACTCGTTGTTACATGCCTTGCAGGTCGTTAGGTACTCATGGAGCTTGCACAGGGAGGTGCGGTCGTTGTGGGACATGGCAGTGTGTACCATGCTAAAACATTACTTTATTTCATACTTAATACTTATATTGGGTTTTACAATTATGCTTCCGCTAAACACTTAACTACGTTTTTGATTTGAAACACCTTTCATATTGTGTGGTTGAATTTTACTTATTACTTGTTATGTTCAATATGATTGGTGGCTTGATCCTGGTCAGTCACGCCTCCAAGCGGTGATACTCCGCGTGTGGATTTTGGGGTGTGACAAAACATGAACCACCGTCACGAGCCGGTAATATGAACGGACTAGGGTGATTCCTGTTCGGTCGGATAACTTGGGTCATGGAGGGGTTTCTGTTGTTAGCACGTTGTCATACCGTCTTGACCAACCGCAAAACTTTCCAAACTTAAACAAATTTTCAAGTTGCAAAAGATCAGGTCGCGAGACGGATCGCCGTCCGATCGGATTGCCATCCGATCGAACCGCAATCCGATAGGACTACAATTGAGGATTTCATACTTAATCAATTTTCAACATGTTCAATGCATAGTCAATTCCAACGGACTGTCACCCGATCGGTAGACCATCCGATTGGATGTTGATCCTGCTGTGAACTTGTTCTCCGAGAAATACCTCGCCTAACGGACTGTCGCCCGATCGAACTGTCGTTCGATCGAACGACCTGAAGGGTAGAGATACTTCTCTGTTTTCGAAATGCTACAAAGAAAACTTCAAAAGACAAGCCATCATACACAAACACATCTAACCTAGAGTGTCAATCCGCCCGAATGGCCATCCGAACGAATTGACATCCGATCGAATGGCCATCCGGCCGGATGACCACTCGTCAGTTGTTCACTTTGCATCGCTTTACGCGCCGCTTATCGTTATGCTATCATTCTGATCAGGCTAATCTCACTCTAGCGCTCCCTTCAATCCATTAACTTCCATCGCTGTGAGTATACTCGATCCCTTTTTGCTTTAAGCACTTTTGGGTGTTACATACGTTACTTATTCTAAATCACATCGAACGCACTACGCAAACACTATTTATACGCTGACCGCTATTGCATGTTATACGTGACTCGATGAATGCCTGTTTGTTATATTTACACATTGATTGTTGTCTACCTGCCTTAGCAACGATAGTACTGTAGTTTGGACTCAGCACCTGTTCACTCAGGGGTTGTTAAGGACAATACTTCACGTGTTCGCAGTGGTGAACATGTGATGCGCACTCGCTACTCGCAGTCATTGGTATTTATAGGATCTTTGTCGATAACTTACATGCTTCACATTACGTTGTACATGCTGGTTATGCGTAAACGATTTCGAACTCTATTATGCTATATTAAACTTGTATGCTCGCCTTTACACTATATGTATTGACCTTTATTTTAACGTATGTGACAGGTGCTTAGGATGCTGTGCTTTATCTGCTTTTGTGGAAATCAAGTAGGATGGGGTCTAGAAACAAAGACAATTTATTTAATTGAATCTGAGTTGTCGGAACATGTTTTGTTTTGAGAATCTCTATGTCTGTAATAATTAGATTACTTAATGGGTTATGGTATGGGACATAATATTAACTATTTGGTAATTTAGTCGTTATGGAATTTCTCTTGACAATCTGTTTCGCTCAGTGCCATGCCCCGATGTTTCCGTCATCGGTTGGGGTGTGACAAGTGGTGGCGATGATGGTGGGGCAGTGGTGGGGATGGTGGCTGTGCGGTGGTGTTTATAGAGAGAGAATAGTGTGTAAAGATTAGAGAGAAAGTGTGTGTAAGGGTGTGTACTGGTGTATGTTTTATTAGATATATGTAATTATTTTTATATATATTATATATTAAAAGTTTATGCATTAAAGACTTGTTCCTTGTACTTATGTGCATATAAGACTTGTACTTTGTGCATAAATGACTAAATCACCCTCATAGTTAACAGACTTAGTGGATGGAGTTAGAAAATTGGACTCAAATGGTTAAGAAAAGTGGCTATAGGGACTCAGGATGTTAAACATTTTGATTTTAGACTCAAGTGGTTAAAACCCTTAAAACACAAAGACTCAAAAAGTAATTTAACCTAAATTGTAACGCCCAAAATCCTTAATATTTACTATTATGGATATTTTAAACTTGTAGATAACACCCGCGCTTCGCGGCGGTTATGTTTTTATGTTAACAGGATATTACCTGTGTTACATAACGATAATTGGTAAAGAAATAATGTACTAAATATAAAGGGCTGAAAGTTGTAGTGGGTTAATTCAATTGTTTTCCTGTTTTGAGACATATTTCCAGCCTGATCCGTTACAAAGCTAAATGATTTGCCTCCGAGAGTTGAGCGGGGATGCTTCTACTATCCTTTTGGTTTTGTTAAGGCTCCCGTTGGCTGGAGCAAAGCCGAGCCACAAGAATCAGAGACCCCATGCTTTTTCATATAATCTTATATATCCAAGAGTCAACTACAATATACTGCAATAATGTTGAAGGAAGTCATTCAACGTTTTCTTTACGGTGTGATGTTGCTTGTCGACGCCGTTAAGATCTTTGTAATCTTGATCTCTACAAACTCATCAGTCACACTATTACCTGCATACACCAGTTTGTGCAACACAAAATCGTTAGGTAGAACTGGGTTTCAAAATGACATATATACACCTTAGTAACTGCTACACAGGAGGTATAGGTAATTTGTGAAAGTTATTGGTGTATTATGGCAAAATCTACATTTCCTTTTTCTATTGACCGAAAAATAGTATATATTTACATGTAAATTAGTGTCGTTTCATATATTTTCAGTCGTCTGTAAACAAACAAAAAAAAAAGGCTTTGGCAAGCATATTATCTAAGACTATAGCAAATCTGAAAAAAGAACCTTTGGCAAGCATATTTAATAAGATGTCTATAGCAAATCTGAGAACAACCAAACCTCGGAGTTTTATTCAATGTGACACTTTGGCGCTAGCCCGTCAAAGTAGTCCCCGGTTTGACCTTCGATCTTTGCTTCTTCTTATCTAAACGATGACAAACCATCAAAATGGTTGTTAAGCAACCAAAGAGATGCAACACCACTTGTTTTACTTTACGCTTACTGTTAAGATTTATCTTTCTTGGCTTAGCATAGGGGAAATAAAGTACAAGAGTTCTGTAGAAGGCTGGCCAACTTTAACACTTACATAAAAAAGCGTCATTTTATAAAATAGGTAACATGAATAACATTCAATAACAAATCATAAAAAACATCATTTTCAAGTGTTAGAATAACATCAATTTTCAAGTGTTAGCATGTTACTCACCTTTTTGTACCGTTCAAATTTTCAAGTGTCAGTAGACCGACATAGTCTTAGATTTTGTTTGATTTGAGACTACCCATTATGGTCTAAATGAACATGTATTATCAGAACTAACCCATGTAGTGATTAGTAGAATAGTGGGTGATGACTATCATGGTTGGTTATAATCAAGTCTTAATGATAAGTCGCAGATGCAGCTTGTAGGTGTTATCAAGGAAGAAAGAGTAGCTTACACATCCATGATGGCACTTAACTTATTTCGGTAAGCTGACCACTTAACTCTCCACAATATATATACACACATACATGAATAAAAGGGTGAAGAAAGAGTTGTGCAACCTACTGTCGCTAATATAATAAAGACATAATTAATTACAAAACACATGATAATTACATGTATTTAATGTTTGTTACAAAAGGGTAAAAAAGGGCCGCAAAAATAAAACGAATTGATTTCAGTTCCCAAAGATTTGAAAATACCAAAACCCTCTAAACACTTGTTTCCTAAATTCAAATATACAAATACATTGATTAATTAGTTCATAATCCCTTTTTCTAAGGATACACTGATTCAATGTTTTAGGTTTTGTACTCCTAATGTACATAGAACAAACATCAAATGCCTAGAGTAAAACCTCAAAGGCAAATATGTCAAGACAAATTGTCGAACATTTGGTGTGCATTAACAAAACCCTAAAAAAAGGCAAACTTTAAGCACAAGTCATACAACAAAGAACAAAAAATCTGTCATGACAAATTGTCGAACACTTGGCGTGCATTAACAAAAACCCAAAAATCAGGCAAACTTTAAGCACAGATCATATAACAAAGAAAAAACTATAGATTACGATACTGATATTAAGCGTAGAACCACATCACTAACCTGAACAAACAAAAGCGCAAAAGAAGCAGTGGCCAAAACCACCGTAGGCTACCACCGGAACACGAATAGACTATCAGAGAAAAAAGAGTGCCAATTTGACAACCAGATCAAAGAAATCGTCAAAGGGAAACCTGGAGACGCAATTTGCGACCTGGAATTCATTGGGTCTAGAAACCTAGAAGGACGATGACAGTGGTGGGGGCTGGGTGTTTTCAACGATGAGAGTGGTGGGATACTGAGATGCAAGTCTTAAGACTTGCATCTGCCGGTCATTTGAAACCTAGAAACGGGAACTGTTGTTAAGACCTTTCATCTTTTGTTATTATATAAATACTATAGTATGATGTGTAACTAGGGAATGCTTAACTTGGTTAAATATTATTGCCTTTATGTAGTAAGTAAGTTGTGGTGACTAAATATGACAACTTATGAAACATAAGGGGCTAGAATTAATCAAATGGGAATTTAAATTAAATAAAGAAGGGGAGAAAGAAAATACAGAGGTTTGTATGTGTGTGTATCGAGATTGGGAGAGAGAGATATAGAGGGAAACACCCTCTACAATCTAAATCACAAAAATTAAGCAAATAATGAAATTTGATGGGAATTCTCATGCATGAATGCTAAGTCTTGGTCATCAAGACTTACTTATGTTAAGGTAAGTTGCAATTCTTTTATTGGTGAAATTCTAGTATGAAAAGAAATTGGAAAGCATCAATTTGGACGGGGCATTATCCGGGGCATTATCGTGGTAACTTGTTGGTGTATTTGGAAAGCGAGGAACGATATTATTTTTTCTAATGGTAGGAGGAACGGCCTTGAGATATTTGGGGTGGTTAAATCGCTTGGTTTTCTCTGGCTAAAGTGTAGATCGAATCATAGGAACTTAGTTTGGAGAGATTGGTGTAATAATCCTTTGTATATGTTGTAGTCGGTCTTGGGTGTAGTTGTTTTTGGCGTGGGCCTTCGTTTTTTTTGGCATGGCCAGCCGGTTCTAATGATATTTTCCTTTCAAAAAAAAAAATCAATTTGGACGGGTCCGTATGACATAAATACAATGTTAGATTTTAAATTATTAAATTCCCACATTTAAATTTACAAGTATTCGAAAATAATGAAAATTTACACATTTGTAAAAATTTTGTTAAGAGTGATTTTGAAAGGAAAAATGAACTAGTTAAAGAGTAAATTCTTTTTTTAATATTATTAAGCAAATAATGAAATTTGATGGGAATTCTCATGCATGAATGCTAAATCTTGGTCATCAAGACTTACTTATGTTAAGGTAAGTTGCAATTCTTTTATTGGTGAAATTCTAGTATGAAAAGAAATTGGAAAGCATCAATTTGCACGGGTCTTAATCGTATGACATAAATACAATGTTAGATTTTAAATTATTAAATTCACACATTTAAATTTACAAGTATTCGAAAATAATGAAAATTTATACATTTGTAAAAATTTTGTTAAGAGTGATTTTGAAAGGAAAGATGAATTAGTTAAAGAGTAAATTCTTTTTTTAATGTTGTAGTTTAACTATAGTGAAGCTTATATTAAAAAAAATTGATTTTAATGGGTCATTCTCACGGTTCTCGTAATATTTAGCGTTCTTAAGATAACCTTATCTTATATATATATATATACGGTAAGGTTCATTTGAGAACCACCTTTATTGCGAGAACCGTGAGAACCAATGTGAACACAAAATGAAATCTAAAAAAAAATAAAAAAGCACTCAAATTTTTTTTTAATATTTTTTTTAACAAAAATCGCTATATTTAGTTACCAAAAAAAAAAAAAAACTTTTTTTTTCGAGTAACAGTTATCCATGAACATGTGCATATGTATCATTACTTCAACAAATTCCGTAATACGTTATCAGTAATAGACAATTGCACTTTAATTTACAATACCATCTGTAATACACTACTTTTTACATTACCAATATTCAAAATGCACATGTGCAT
Organism: Helianthus tuberosus; assembly: GCA_030545235.1. Classification (NCBI taxonomy): domain Eukaryota; kingdom Viridiplantae; phylum Streptophyta; class Magnoliopsida; order Asterales; family Asteraceae; genus Helianthus; species Helianthus tuberosus. The sequence goes on from CM060363.1 coordinate 175,032,708, forward strand.
AATTAGGTATAACCATGATATAACATGTTTTGGTACAAAAAGTTTGTGATTTTGAATGGAGAAGTAGGCCCATATACATGTTTTTTGGTTAGTTATATCTAGTGGTTGATGGTTTGGCTATAGTTGTTACTTTATGATGTAATATGATGATTGGATGGTATAAATGGTGTTGATATACATGTAATAAAGTCAAAATATTGGTAATGGTATTGTATTATGGATGGTAGGAGGTAATGATATTGTATTATGGATGGTAGGAGGTAATGGTAGTGTATTATGGATGGTATGATATATGAAAGGGAAAGTGTATTCAAAGTAGTGTACCAAAACACCTTATTTCATGTTGATACATATAGATGCACATGTGCATTTCTAATATTGGTAATGTAGAAAGTAGTGTATTACATATGGTAGTGTAAATGAAAGTACAATTGTCTAATATTTGTAATGAGTTACGAAATTTGTCAAAGAAATGATACATATACACATGTGCATGTTTGTGTATTATGGATGGAATGATAGATGAAAAAGAAAGTGTATTCAAAGTAGTGTACCAAAACACCTTATTTCATGCTGATGCATATAGATGCACATGTGCATTTCTAACATTGTTAACATAAAAAGTAGTGTATTACACATGGTAGTGTAAATGAAAATGCAATTTACTAATATTTGTAATGAATTACGATATTTAACAAAGAAATGATACATATGCACATGTGCATGGATAACTGTTACTCGAAATTTTTTTTTTATTAACAAAATATAGCGATTTTTCCAAAAAAAATAGTAAAAAAAAAAAAAATTTTTTTTTTTGGTGTTTTTAGATTTTTTTAGGAATTACTGTTTGTGTTCACACTGGTTCTCGCGGTTCTCGCGGTTCTCGCAATAAAGGGTAGTTCCTAACGAATCCTTCTCCTATATATAAATATATGGGATGGATCATGAGAAAGCTAGTTTAAATGAGAAAACCAAAAAACTAACTAAAAAAGCCTAAAAAACATACCAAATTTTTTTTCTTTAAATTTTTATAAAAAAATCACAGCTTTTTATGCATGGAAAACAATTTTCAAAAAAAAAAAAAGTTTTGTTGTATTGCACATGTGCACTATTACGGATATAGTGCACATGTGTAGTACACATATAATGCACATGTGTAGTACAACAATTTTTTTTTTTGAAAATTTTTTTATATATAAAAAACTAACGATTTTTTTATAAAAAGTTGTAAAAAAAAATTTTTTTGGTATGTTTTTTAGCTATTTTTTAGTTAGGTTTCTAGTTTTCTCATTTATATGTAGTTTTCTCATGATCCTCTCCCTATATATATATATATAGGGGACCGCTAAAATGAGAACCACCTCCAGTTGTAAGAACCGCGAGAACGACTTTCTAGCCATTAGATCAAGTAGATGGATGGATGAGATTAAAAGTTTTTAAAAATAATATTAAGTATTTTTTGTCTTATTATGTCTTTAATATTTTAATTCAAAAGGGCATTTAAGAAAAATCACTCTATTTTGTCTTTTTGAGTTTATTGTTTTTTTATTACTTTATTGTATTATTATATTAGATTTTTATTTTTTAAACATAGTTTTTTTATTAAGCATTTTTAAATTCAGATTTATTTACAGATTTTTACATTTAACGTTTTACGTTTTTACGCCCGGCATTTTCACGCCCCGTTTTTTGACGCGCCGTTTTTACGCCCGGCTTTTTAACGTGTCGTTTTTTCAACGCGCCATTTTTACGTTAACGTTATTTACGTTTTACGCGCCGGTTTTTTACGTTTTACGCGTCGGTTTTTTACGTTTTACGCGTCGGTTTTTTACGTTTTACGCGCCGGTTTTTTACGTTGACGTTTTTTACATTTTTACGTTTTACGCGCCGGTTTTTTACGTTTTACGCGCCAGATTTTTACGTTTTACGCGCCGGTTTTTTACGTTAACGTTTTTTTACGTTTTACCCGCCGGTTTTTTACGTTTTACGTAAAACTTTTTACGTTTTACTAAAAAAAATTTACGTTTTACGTTTTACCTAAACCTTTTTACGTTTTACGAAAAACTTTTTACGTTTTTCGTAAAACTTTTTACGTTTTACGTTAAAAAGTTTACGGTTTAACTTTTTTTTTACAAATTTTTTTTACACAAAAACGAACGCACCCAGAAAATCGTTACTCGGTAGGTGTCTCAGATAGTTTGCTATCATCATCGAAGCCTCAAAAAAAATATAAAAACCCAACAAACAAAAATAAAAAAGAACGAGTGGATTCTGGAAAAAAAACGAAGTTTTGGCTCAGATTTTCCGATAATCAGAGGCTGCAAAGTGGGGTTGCGGGTTCAAAAACCTACCCTCCACCATCCTTGCCGCGTCATCGTCCGTTTTTTTTTGCATCATCACCGCCGATTCAAAAAGGCACCAGTTTCAACCGATTTAAACATTCAAAAGGAACATGAACATCATTCAAACCCAGAAGGAACATGATCATCATTCAAACCCAGATGGAACTTGAACATCATTCAAACCGATTTAAACATTCAAAATGGCAGTAGCAACAAAATGACAGTAACAACAAACCCAAAAAGAAATAGCATTCACAACTTTACCAAAAATCATCAAAATCACCATTGAAGCAGATAAATCAACAAGTGGTAACAAAAGGTCCAATCGCCCAGAAAACCACCATCGATCTCTGCACAAAACCCCCTCCAGTCTCCCCACAAAACCACCACCGCCTTTCGCCTCTGCACAACTCCCACCAAACCACCGCCTTCCGCCTCTGTTTGTGGCCACCGGTTCAGATCTGAGCAACCCTAACCCATTTCTAACCACTGCCGCCACACTCGTTCAGATCTGAGCAACCCCCCATAAAGTTTGACGGTGAAACGAAGAGAGAGAAAGTAGAAAGAGGGGGGTAGCCGGGGGGTAGTAGTGATCAGATGGTGGTGAAGCAAAAATAGACAGAGTTTACCGGACTTGTGGCCGGAGAAGGAAGGGGTACGGGGGGGGGGGGGAGGAGGGGCGGCATAAACCAATCACCACCACTATTCTTTGAGCCCCGGGGTTATCGGTGTGCATGTCCATTGCCGGAAGCCGCTACAAACAGAGAAGAGGGGGTGGCCAAAGGGGAGAGAAGATGGTGGTGAACGAAGCTTGGGAGAGAGAGAAATGAACAACATTTTTTTTTGGGGGGGGGGGGGTGATGATTTATGTCTGTAAGTCAGACTAAAAGGACATTTGACAGGTTTTAAGTAAATGGCCAATATACCCTTTGAGGTGGTAAAATCTGATTGGTGGAAAGTGGTTCTCGCGGTTCTTACAACTGGAGGTGGTTCTCATTTTAGCGGCTCCCTATATATATATATATATATATATATATATATATATATATATATGTATATATATATATGTATGTATATAGAAACCGGATCAGGAGAAAACGGCAAAAAGTGTGAGAACGGTGAGAACACATTCTGGCCCAACACGTGGCGCGGGGCATGATCAGGGTCCGATGGGTTTTTTTGTCTTTTTAGTATTCTTCTCCTTTCACTATTTTCGCGTTTGACATGCTGCTTTATTTTTTGCGTGCAAGATAATTTTGGCGTTATCTAGAATTATTAATTATTTGGCGTTTTACTGTTTTTCTTAGATTTCTTCTCGTTGTATTAATTCTTTTTGTGTCACATAGTTAATTTTTTGGCGTTATGGCTTTTTCCATGTCATTTTTGGCGTTTTGTATCTTTCTGCTAATAATTGATTACCATAGATTAATATTTTATAAAATTACAATAACACGAAAATCAAAATAAACTAATAGTCTTCCGTAGGTGGGATTACATCAGAGATGTACCCATCGCTTTGTTCATCACTTTCTTCAGATTCTTCATCATCAAATTTCATTTTTGCGTATAACGCCATTAGCTCGTCTCTTCTTTGCTGCAGCCTATTCTTGAATATCACTGCATCCTTGGATTTTGGATCGTTTGAAGGTGCTAAATCACAGAGTTGTTCAATGATAGATAACAACCCTGTCTTCATCATTTCTTCCATTGGCCTTGAATATTGCACCCCGTTTTTTATAAGTCACTTCAAGCGTTCATTCTTCCTCATGCAATACCCAACTGCTAAGTTTTGGTATAGGAGTATCGTCAATATCATCATCATCTTCATCATCTTCTGCCGGAAATTTTCTCTTCAGTCTTTTTATTACAGTTCTGGTTCTCTCACAATCGTTGTCCATTGGAACCCCAAGGGCCAGGATATCCTTCTGAACCTTTTCATTCATTCCAAGCATGGCTTTGAGTGTCCTTACCTTTACTCTTCTCCTATCAGAGAACTTTATGATCAATCGTTTCTCTTTCCTTTCAAACCTCTATGCAATAACCTTAGCCATTTTTAAATTTTTTAGTGTTTTGGACAATATTTGGCGTTTTAGTCAAATTTTTTGGCGTGTTTGAGCTTGGGTTCTCATGGTCTTCTTTTATATTGACTTTTTTTTCCGCGTATGACAGGTAATTATGGCGTTTTGAAAAAGATAAATAAATATAATAAATGTCAGTAATTATGTTTTCCGTCGTTTTATTTTACTGTTTTTTGCAGTTTACCGTGTTTTGTTTTCAGACTTAACCGTTTTTATGGTGTAACACGTCAAATCTTGAAAGCTGTAATTATGCCGTTTTATTTTCCAATGGCGGTTAGATAACGATTGGAATTTTTTTGTTTTATATTCTTTGCACATCGTTTCACGCTTTTTTTATAATATTAGTTGTTCAAAGTAATTTTATTATAGTTTGGTAGTTTTTTTGAGGGCGTTTTTATGGCATTATGGCGTTTTACAAGCATTTGCTCATTTTGCCGTTTTATTATATTTTTCATTATTGCATTAATATTCTTTTGTTGTTTATTAACTGAAATTACAAAACAAACAACAGATAAAGAAAATTAAAAAAAAACAAAGTAGAAGCAATTTATGATTTTAAATCTTCAGTGTCATCAGTCTCTTTTTTCTTTTGAAACTACAAAAAATGTGACAAATAAATGGCGTTTTAGGTTTGGCGTTGTTTATTTTCTTTGTTCATGTGTTGAAGTTTCTTTGTGGATGTAGGAGACATAGATCGACCCCGTGTGGGTGGATGCTATCTGCCTGTCGTCTTCATTATAATCATCAACGCCAAAGTAGCATTTACATCCAAACCTTCTTCAGGAACAAAGATGACAGTTTGACATATGGGTGACATCAGTCCCTCTTTTTTCAATTTTGTCCATCTCATGCAGCAAAATCTTACTACACTCACGTAACAAATCATTTACTGAAGCTTCATGCAGAACATTACTGAGTATCAAAGAAAAGATGTTTGTCGTCGTTGTATTTTTTGGCGTTTTACATTGAGTTGTAAATTTTTTAGCAACCACTGTGTGTGTTTTTGTGTGTTTTTTTGGTGTGATAAACGGAAGGTGGTGAGACGTTTCTATTTATAGAATTTTTTTGGCGCATAGTTTAGGCGGGATGTTATTTTTATAACAAAAAATGTAATTAACATTTATCCGGATGTAAGCTTTGGCGTTATATATAATGGCGTTTCATATTTTGTGGCGTTTTGTAGCCAGAGAGCTTAAATAAAAACACAGAAAAAAGTACGCAGTGACAAAATTGGCGTTTTTTATTTATTTGGCGTTTTATTTTTCAATGGCGTTTTATGTGAGAAATGGTGTTTTACTTTTTTACCCTTAATGAAGCGCTTCCACGTAATAAAATTGGTGTTATTTACGAAAATGCCACCGCGCCAATCTAGTCAATAGATTGTTTTGATCGGACGATCAATAAGCGTTCTCACCATTCTCACACTTTCTACCGTTTTCTCTAAATCCTGACCTTATATATATATAGTGTGAGGTTCATTGGGGAACACCAAAAAAGTGGGAAACAGTGCGGAACCGACTCAAACGAACTCCGATTGGACTCATTCCAGCGGCGTTGGAACCGGCTCGCCGAATCCTAACTAGGATCTTTTAACCCTAAATATATTAGGGTTTGGCTTTTATGGTTTAGCTTTAGGGTTTAGCTTTAGGTTTAGCCTTTAGGGTTTAGCTTTTAGGGTTTATAGTTTAGATTTTACGGTTTAGCTTAGGTTTTAGCCTTATTTTTTAGCTTTAGGGTTTAGAGTTTAGGAGTTAGGATTTAGGGTTAAGAGATCCTAGTTAGGGTTCAACGAGCCGGTTTCAACGCCGCTGGAATGAGTCCAATCGGAGTTCGTTTTTGAGTCGGTTCCCCGCTGTTCCCCACTTTTTTAGTGTTCCCCAATGAACCTTCCCCTATATATATATATATATATATAGAGAGAGAGAGAGAGAGAGAGTGGGGATCCTGCGGAAAGTGTGTTTTTTCTAGAAAGTATAGGAAGCGATCAGGGCCATCAGATGAGTGTGTTTAATGGTTGAGATCATTTTGGTGGCATTTTAGTAATATACGTGTCTTTAAAATAGGCTAATTTAATTGATTTGGGGTAAATGTGTCATTAGTTAATTAACTAATAGAGGGAAAATATTCCGTGAATCAAATCAAGTATATTTTACTAGTTTTTAAACATGGTTGGGTATGCCACAGTTGTCAAATGTGGGCATCTCCATTACTTTTTTTTTCTTAATTTGAACGCCAATTACTATTCTAACTTGTACTAATATTATACAGTATTATTTGAAATCAGAAAAACTTTATGTTATTTATAATAGTTATTATTTTAATTATTAGCGATAAAACACAATGTGACGAACTAATGACTGACTGCTAAAACACATCAATAATGCCAAAATCATATCAACCAGTAACTGATAAAACACATTGTGATGAAACAGTAACTAGAACCAGTAACTGATAAAACACATCGTGATGAAACCAGTAACAGATAAAACTTAAGATCAAGAATGATAAAATCACATCAACTAGTAACTGATAAAACACATTGTGATGAAACAGTAGATAAAATACAAAAGAACATGCCATTCATGAATCATAACTGGTGTAACACATTGTGATGAACCCGGTAATTGATAAAACACAACATCAAGAATGCCAAAAATCATATCAACCAGTAACTGATAAAACATATTGTGATGAAACAGTAACTGAAACCAATAACTGTTAAAACACATTGTGATGAAACCAGTAACTGATAAAACACAACACCAAGAATGCCAAAATCACATCAACCAGTAAATGACAGAACACATTGTGATGAAACCAATAATTGATAAAACACAACGTGAAAGTAACTGATAAAACACAACATCAAGAATGCCAAAAATCATATCAACCAGTAACTGATAAAACATATTGTGATGAAACAGTAACTGAAACCAGTAACTGCTAAAACACATTGTGATGAACACAGTAACTGATAAAACACAACGTGAAGAAATTTTTAATGATTTAAGCTTTGTAATTTAAAGTAACTGCCCTTTTAAAATCGTAATGATTTGAAATTGTCAAAGAGATATACGTTTCCATAAATATCTGGATAGTTAGTTTAGGATATATAATATTCAAAATTAAATTAATAATCAAATTACCATCATGCCCTTTTGAATAAAAAAAACAAAAAGCCACATTTCATCTCCATATTGCTTCCTAGACTTTCTAGGAAACTTAGGCTTTCTAGCCAACTCCCACTATATATATATATATACATATATATATATACATATATATATATATATATATATACATATATATATATACATATATATAGGGATGGGTTAAAATGAAAACCACCCCAGTTGCGAAAACTTTTAAACTTTTTTAACGACCCGTTTTTAAACTTTTTTTACGACCCGGTTTTAAACTTTTTATACAAGGTGGTTTTAAACTTTTTTTACGAGCCGGTTTAAACTTTTTTTACGAGCCGGTTTTAATCTTTTTTTACGAGCTGGTTTTAAACCTTTTTTACGACCCGCTTTTAAACTTTTTTTACGACCCGGTTTTAAACTCTTTTCCCGGGTTTAAACTTTTTTACGAGCCGGTTTTAAACTTTTTTTACGACCCGGTTTTAAAATTTTTTACGAGCCGGTTTTAAACTTTTTTTACACCCCGGTTTTAAACTTTTTACGCCCCGGTTACAAAACCAATATTAACAAAACTAGTTAACAAATAAAAAACAAACAACAAATCAAAACCATAAAAAAATTGCTGATAAAAAAAATCGCCCCGTGTTTAAACTTTTTTACAATCCGGTTTTAAAACATTTTTTACGACCCATTTTTAAAAACCATCATCATCGACTGAAAATATAAAAACCAACAACAAAACCCCGATTCTCATAGACATCAGAATCAACAAACATTAGTATCAAACTCCAACCCGACCTGATTTCGGGTTTACGAAATTTCGGAATCCTAACAAACAAACTTAACCAAAATCAGGTCTCAGATAAGTTAATACTTATCATCATCGATTGAAAAATATAAAACCAACAACAGAGCACACTTTTAGATCTCTTTTTGAACCGTATACAAGGCCGTTTGTGCTCAAATATTCCAAAAACACACTTTTAAATCTCATTTGTACTAAATAAGTCAACAAGTAGGCACAAGGTCAAGAACTACAAAAGATGCAAAATAATAATCATGTACAAACCAGTGAACTATGAAGCAAACAGGTGTGTGTGCTGCCACTGCTACGGAACTGTATCGGACCTCAGGCACCACCGGTTCCATCGGCACCACCGGGATGAAGCAAAAGACTACTAGCACCACCGACCGAAATATAAAAACCACCGGCATCATCGGCAGCACCGACAACATCCTTCAAACCACCGCTCCACAACCATCACCCTTCACCACACCCAAACACCACCATCGGTGATAAGTCACCACCAACCCCCCCCCCCCCCCCCCCCGGCCACCAACCCCGAGAGGCCACCACCACCAACACTAACGTGTGCGAGTGTATATATATATTTAGCTCTTTTTACTCGCCAATTCAAGTTTTAAATTTATAAAACACGATATTCTACTATCACTCTACACACAAGTTAGGGCAAGTGCACCTATCACGGACATAGTATAATGATGGCAAGATACCGAGGTAGTCCAAGGACACAAGAGCTTTTAATACCGGCTTATCGTCAACGTCTAATCAAACCAAATTTTGAGAAAAGATTTTTAAAAATATAAAAAGATAACTAAAAACAGAAAATAAAATAAAAGTAAAAAATATAGACAAGAAAGAATCACTTGGTGCCGACTTATCTTTCATGTATCCTTGATGATTTCCACAATTTGGGAATTTTAAGATATTATCTTAGTTATAGTAGTAGGCCCCTCTTGTGAAGGCGACGTTGCCCTCAACCTAGTGGTTTGAGTTAGCAAGGATACTGTCACACCCCAACCGATGGCGGAATCATCGGGGCGCGGCACTAGGCGAATCAGATTGCTCAAGAGAATCCATAACAACTAAATTGCGACAGTATTTAATGCGTTCATTATCCCATACTAATAAACAAGTACAATCACATAAGCTGTCACGAATTTTCATGTTCTATCAAACAATGCAAATCCGACAACCTAGATTTTAGGTGTGTTTCTAGACTTCCTAGCTTGATTTGATGTAGACTGCGACTAAACCTGCAACATACGTTAAAAACAACGTCAATACAAAAGTATTGGCGAGTATACAAGTTTTGATAGTGTAGTGTAAATAGTTAAAAGTGCTGCAAATTACCAAATACATAAACGAGATACCTCAACATACATGCATATAAGACCGATACTACTAGCTAAGTCACTCGAGCTGCGATTGCGATTGCGATTGCTATTCATCCTAACTAGACCCCGTCGGGTGCTATAGTACTATACTAGTTAAGGCGGGACCTCGCGAGTATAAGTCCTAACACATGTGTAACTAGTATCACGTATAAATATGCATAACTGTTATTCGCAAGTGATAAATAGTTTGATTGAATAATTTGTTTTGATAAAATCGATCTAATAGGAACGTATGTTACACCCAAAATGCGATAAAAAGGGGTTCGAGTATACTCACAGTTGGTGTTCAGCTAGTAAACACAACTTGGTTGGATTGAATGGAGCGCGTCTGAGATCAGCCTGGTTACGGATTGATAGCGTAAGCGTCGAACAGTGCGTTAAACGGTGGCGAGTGAACCAAGCGTCAAATGGTAATCCGATCGGATGGCCAGTCGATCGGGTGCCAATCCATTCGGATGGTCATCCGATTGGATGGCCATTCAATTGGATTGTCACCTCATTTGGTGAAGATGTGTTTGTGTATGATGGTTTGCCTTTTGAAGTTTTCGTTGTAGCATTTTGAAAACAGAGAAGTATCTCTACCTTTCAGGTCGGTCGATCAAACGGCGGCTCGATCGGACGGCGATCCGATTAGTATGACACTTCAGTGAGAACAAGTTCATAGCAGTTTGTCACTCGATCGGATTGCAATCCGATCGGGTGGCAATCCGTTCGAACTGATAATGCATTGACCATGTTGAAAATAGTTTAAGTCCCAAACGTCACACGATCGGACGGCAATCCGATCAGGCGGTAGTCCGTTTCAACGTTCAGATCTTTTGAACAATTGGAGAAATAATTTAAGTATGGAACCAAGTGCAGCCCGATCGGACGGCCGGTCGATCGGGTGGCAATCCGATCGGGTGGTAACCCGATCGGACGGCAATCCGTTCTGATGGTCTGATCGTCCTATCACTTGTTTTCTGTTTGAAGTGTTGTAGCTTTGAACGAGACGTTTTGATATCTTGCTTGAACAACAGGACCCTTGTCTCGTCCCAAGTGACCCGACCGAACAGGAATCACCCTAGTCCGAATAGTTCACGGTTCGAGTCGGTTGTTCATGTTCAAACCCGAAATCAACATCTTTCCCAGATAGAATTCGGATCTGGGACTGATGCATCACTAAGAATGAGTAGAAGATCAGAACAAGCTCCGATTTCATCGGGTTTGAGTGCATTGAGTGAAAAAGAGTTGAAAGAAAGTTGGAAAAGTTTCTTTCAATCCTTTTATCATTGATGGTGTTTAGATCTATGCGAAATCGTTGTGAAATCATGTGGAAATCCTTTAGATCTGAGTTATTCTTGGTGGAATGAGGCCAAAGCTTGGAGTTCATTAGAACTCCATGATGACATCACCCTAGAACAACTCAAATATGTTGATTTCATGGTTAAAAATTGAGATTCAAAGGTGGAAAAGATGAAGAAGTGTGTGTGGATCAAAGAAGTACAAGATTTGAGGTAGAAACTTACAAGAATCACGAGGAATCGAGAGAAAAAGCCCCAAAAGCGTGCTGGTCGAGTGAGAGCTGTCACATCACTTGAACAGTGATGTGACAAGGGCTATTTATAGGTGAAGAGGAGAAAGGGGTGAGGGAGTGCCATGGATTGGATGGCTGTCCGAACGGGTGGCTGTCCGATCAGGTGGCAACTCGATCGGAAGGCCACCCGATCGAGTGGTCACTCGATCGGTGGTCTCCTGCGAATGGCGTTTCAATGTTTTGTTTTGCTCGTTAAGCGTCGCGATAGTTTGGTTACACATTTTCCTACCCATATACATATATTTATTATAATTAGTCACATAAGGTCTTATAAATATCCATATTTCGAAGTTGCGATACAATAACCGGGTTTTGTTTCGAATATGCGTTCTCTGTGACGCATCACGGCTATCAAGGAGGGTAGAATATGTCCTCACTCAACATCATCGTGAGCGTTAGTGTGTGATGCGATGTGTTATAGCGATAATGTATGCGTAATATGCGAAAATACTACGAAATAGCGATGTATGCGATATAGCTACATTATGATCCGAATCTCTGGTGCTAGACATAACGAGTGTAAGGAGTAGTAACAACGCACGAACGTGCGGGTTGTTACAGTCTCCCCTGCTTTAGGAAATTTCGTACCGAAATTAATCCATAAGAAGGGTCGCGAGGGTTGATGCGAATGAGAGTAGCGATAAAGCGTCAAGAATAGGCGAGCGATCGATGGAAGATTAACGAGAGAGAGCGTTGCTAAGGCTGGGCAATTGCGGCGAGTAAGAGGATTCGCATACAAAAGATGCCAACACAAAAAGCGATCCAAAAGTGTTCTGAATTCTCGAAAAGTTGATTAATTTGAAAAGGTTTGAAGAAACTTGTTTATGAAAAATCTTCCCACAGTGCGGCGTTAAACTGTTTCGATGTTCGCACCAGCGCTATGAGAGGAGTTTTATTAGGTTACTGATTGTCACACCAACGTTACAAGATAATCTCGTTTTGTACAAAGGTTTTGATCAAATTTTAGAAAAAGTTTTGTAAGAAAAGGTCGGTTTAAACTTTGGGTAAGCAAAGCTTTTTAATAATATTAGAAATTTAATTTTTTTAAGGTCGGCCCCGCATGGCACTTTTCCATGAAAGTTCGACAATATGGCTAAAACACTTATATATAGGAGGTACCAGCGGCTTATCCACTACGCTTTAACCATATGGCTTCCGTCTCGTGAGGCAGTGTCATACGTGTCAACATAGTGCAGACAGATTTGCGATGATTCGATCCAAACAAGAAAGGGTTGAATCAAGTCTTGAAAGGCGAACTGAGTGATAAAGTCGTTTTCGAACTCAACTTAGTGACATGAGCGAGTGCGAGAAGCGATAAGCTGTACGCGATAATTGATAACGCAGATACTGAACACCAAGCATAGTAAACGAAGACGGCGATGATAAGCGAAAAGCGATAAGCGACAAGCGAAAAGCGATGAGCGACAGCGACAACCGCCGAGCGATACGCGACAGTTGATGCGCTGCAAGTCATGCGATTTGATTTGATTAGATTAAACAACACCACAATTTTGACTAACATTAGACCCCACATGGCCCTTTTCCACAAAAGTCTGCTGATATGGCTAAAGCACTTATATATAGGACGTACCAGCGGCGTATCCACCATGCTTTAACCATATGAGTTTCGTCCCGTGACGCGAGGTCATGTGTGCTAATATAACACAGATAACTTAGATAACGGTAAGCGATAGTGAAGGCGATAAACGTTAAGCGATACACAAGCGATAAAGCGATACACGAGCGATAGAGCGATACCCATGATATGCGATAGCGCGATGCACATAGTAAGCGGTTGAGCGATCACACAATAAGCGATTGAGATTGCGAGATTGATTCTAGCGATTAATGCGATTGCGAGCGTGTTGACTTATGAAAAGTCTTGCGATTACACGCTTTGAGTTGCGATTGAGATTGTTACGCCTTGCGATGTAGTGTAATGTGTCGAACATAATCCACAATAGTATAATAGGTCTACGTTCCAACTCCACATGGCACTTTCTTCACAAAACTTCGGTTAGTATGGCGAAACACCGTCATGCTTTCAACCATACGCCTTCGTTCCATGAATAGGTGTCACACTTCGTCAGACATGTTCAAGACGCTTATATATAGGAAGTACCAGCGGCGTATCCACCACGCTTAACCATGCCCTGAACGTTGAGGCATCATTGAAACTCACTACGATCTCCGTGCACTAACCAAAATAATCCCGTGTGCACTCGTGATTAGTTTGATTCTTGCACGTTTATCATACCTTATCTCAAGGACGCATAGTAGGGGTAAAATACATTATCTGGTACATAGTGCTAGCATTAGATTGTGAGCGAGTACAAGAGAGAAATAGAATCCACATATGTCGAGAGTTAGGATAAGTTCCCACACTTAAAGAAATTGACGGCGATAAGTCGTATTATTACAACAACATTGGAAGCAAAATAACGTTGCTATGGAGTACTTCTGCGGAGACTACGGTTGTTGCTGAAATTCCTCAGGGTTGCAGTCCCGTGCGGCAGTTCTGGGTAAAATGACCATACCAGTTGCAATTGTTGCAATAGCGACCGTTAGCTCCTGGTGGGTAATGATACGTACACATGAGACACAGGGGATGGGTTCCGTTGTAGTCGCGCTTCGAGTGAACTGGAATTGCTTGGAGAGGTTCTGGTTGCGATAGCTCGGTTGTTGAAGAGGTTGGGCTCATGGTCTTTCGTTTGCGGCTAGGCTGAGCTTCCTGAAACGGTGTGTTATCATCGGAGGATTCGTCTGAGGACTCGCTTGAAGAATCGTTAGAAGAATCATCGGAAGAGTCGACGACGATTGCTTGATGAGCTTGTTTGACAGGATTCTTAGAGAAAAATTCGTCCAAGACTCGTTTGTCGTTGATTTCTACGGCCAAGCGGTAGGTTTCTTCGATGGTAGCAGGTCTGGCAGCTTCGACAAAATCGCCCACACATTCAGGCAAGCCGCGAATGTACTTCGTGATGGTTTTTTCTGAAGTGTTGAGTTGACTTGGGCAGATTATGTTGAGCTGTTTGAACCTTGCGGTGTAGCTAGTATTGTCACCTTCAACTTGCTTGATTTCCCAAAATTCGTTTTCTAGCTTCTGGACTTCGTGGGGTGAGCAGTACTCTTTCTTCATGGGCTCTTTCAGCTTATCCCAAGAGAGAGCGTAAGCTGCGGAGATCCCACGTTTGTTACGTTCGGCTGTCCACCAGTCGAGTGCTTACGATTGAAATACTCCGGTAGCGCAAGTAGTACGGAAACTATCGGGACACCCACTTTGACGAAGGGCGACTTCGATAGAATCGAACCACTGGAGTAGCTGGGACGCACCTCCTTCCCCTGTGAACTCCATTGGGCCACAGGCTTTGAAGTGTTTATAGAGGAAAGCGGATTGCGGCGCTTTCGTCTTAATGTCTTCCAGGATTCGAGAGTTGCTGAGAGAGTGCACTTGAGCGAAAATTTGAGGAATGACCTTGGCCACTTCCTTGGCCACAAGCGTGGCAATCCTCTTTTCGGCGCTTCGTTTGGCTCTTCTCCTTGCTGTTTGTCTCGAGGTAGAGTCTTTGGAAGGCATCTAGACAGAGAGAGATTTGGAGTGAGATTCGATCATAATGATTTTGAGTTTGCGATGCGATTGAGCGAGATCAAAACTTGCTGCGAGTAATATAATAGACTTCACGTAGGAGCCACATAGGAGACACGAATTTCCTAGATTCCCACACAATTGTTTCGTTTTGTACATATAGTTAGTTGTAGTTTATACTTACACATACACATGTCGGTGTTGAATGCACGAGGACGCGAAGAAGAGGGAGATAGCGAGAGCGAAAGCGAGTAATTAGACATTAGCTTTGTTGCGAACATTCAGTTGTCGTTTTAGATTGCGATAGCTGTGCGAGTTGTGTGTTTTACAAAAGCAGGGAGCGAAAATCGATAAAGTGTAAAGTTTAAATTGTAAAAACATAAGTGTAAATAGATCCCATATAGCGTAAAATCGACGAGTCGTAAGCTAGAAAAGTAGATAGAGTGCCTCGGGTGTTTAGGCGTTGACTGGCCAAGGTAACCCAACTATACCCAACAGCTCGCGCACACGCGTTGCCGTAGAAGGCTTATGCTTCCACTGGGATGCAGCTCATGGCATTCGTCTTCCTGGTCATCGCGTGGCTTGAGTCATCGTTATAGTCGAGTCCTTGGTGAGAGCTTTTTGAAAACCATATCATAGAGAGCGGAACGGTTTATTAAGATTCGGGTTTCACCCCTGACTTAACAACTTTGCTCCTGACTGTGGTTGTGCTCTTCGAATAAATTCGGGAGTTCCACTGGATTTTGAAATGGAGACTTTCGTTGAGATATGGATGTCACTCCTAGCTTAAAAAAAGTTCTCGTGCTAGAAAAATGTGCTGAGTGAGCGATCTTATCGAGAGTTCTTGGTTTTCACGCCTGATCTCGACTGGATCACTCGGTTGTGTTACGCGAGTATTTTCGAAAACGTGAGTATTGTGTTGGCCTTAGGAAAGGCTAAGTAATATTCTAGCCTTAGGAAAGGCTCTTCGTGTGAAGTTGTAGTATACGGTGTTCACGCGAAGTAGTAGCTTTTAGCGAATTCGAACGAGAGTATCAAGTAGGCCCGCGCAAATCCTACTGGATTGATACGAGTCGGCCTGTTGGTACTTAGACTATAGACTAGGCCGTTTCTAAGAAAACAAACCCGGACTAGGTCGTGTCTTTCCTAATTCCCTATGGTTATGGATCTGATACCAATCTGTCACACCCCAACCGATGGCGGAATCATCGGGGCACGGCACTAGGCGAATCAGATTGCTCAAGAGAGTCCATAACAACTAAATTGTGATAGTATTTAATGCGTTCATTATCCCATACTAATAAACAAGTACAATCACATAAGCTGTCACGAATTTTCATGTTCTCTCAAACAATACAAATCCGACAACCTAGATTTTAGGTGTGTTTCTAGACTTCCTAGCTTGATTTGATGTAGACTGTGACTAAACCTGCAACATACGTTAAAAACAACGTCAATACAAAAGTATTGGCGAGTATACAAGTTTTGATAGTGTAGCGTAAATAGTAAAAAGTGCTGCAAATTACCAAATACATAAACGAGATACCTCAACATACATGCATATAAGACCGATACTACCAGCTAAGTCACTCGAGCTGCGATTGCGATTGCTATTCATCCTAACTAGACCCCGTCGGGTGCTATAGTACTATACTAGTTAAGGCGGGACCTCGCGAGTATAAGTCCTAACACATATATAACTAGCATCACGTATAAATATGCATAACAGTTATTCGCAAGTGATAAATAGTTTGATTGAATAATTTGTTTTGATAAATTCGATCTAATAGGAACGCATGTTACACCCAAAATGCGATAAAAAGGGGTTCGAGTATACTCACAGTTGGTGTTCAGCTAGTAAACACAACTTGGTTGGATTGAATGGAGCGCGTCTGAGATCAGCCTGGTTACGGATTGATAGCGTAAGCGTCGAACAATGTGTTAAACGGTGGCGAGTGAACCAAGCATCAAATGGTAATCCGATTGGATGGCCAGTCGATCGGGTGGCAATCCGTTCGGATGGTCATCCGATCGGATGGCCATTCGATTGGATTGTCACCTCGTTTTGGTGAAGATTTGCTTGTGTATGATGGTTTGCCTTTTGAAGTTTTCGTTGTAGCATTTTGAAAACAGAGAAGTATCTCTACCTTTCAGGTCGGTTGATCGAACGGCGGCTCGATCAGACGGCGATCCGATTAGTATGACACTTCAGTGAGAACAAGTTCATAGCAGTTTGTCACTCGATCGGATTGCAATCCGATCGGGTGGAAATCCGTTCGAACTAGTAATGCATTGAACATGTTGAAAATTGTTTAAGTCCCAAACGTCACACGATCGGACGACAATCTGATCAGGTGGTAGTCCGTTTCAACATTCCGATCTTTTGAACAATTGGAGAAATAGTTTAAGTATGGAACCAAGTACAGCCCGATCGGACGGCCGGTCGATTGGGTGGCAATCCGATCGGGTGGTAACCCGATCGGAACAGATGTTTGAAGTGTTGTAGCTTTGAACGAGACGTTTTGATATCTTGCTTGAACAACAGGACCCTTGTCTCGTCCCAAGTGACCCGACCGAACAGGAATCACCCTAGTCCGAACAGTTCATGGTTCGAGTCGGTTGTTCATGTTCAAACCCGAAATCAACATCTCTCCCGGATAGAATTCGGATCTGGGACTGATGCATCACTAAGAATGAGTAGAATATCAGAACAAGCTCCGATTTCATCGGGTTTGAGTGGATTGAGTGTAAAAGAGTTGAAAGAAAGTTGGAAAAGTTTCTTTCAATCCTTTTATCATTGATGGTGTTTAGATCTATGCGAAATCGTTGTGAAATCATGTGGAAATCCTTTAGATCTGAGTTATTCTTGGTGGAATGAGGCCAAAGCTTGGAGTTCATAAGAACTCCATGATGACATCACCCTAGAACAACTCAAATCTGTTGATTTCACTGTTAAAAATTGAGATTCAAAGGTGGAAAAGATGAAGAAGTGTGTGTGGATCAAAGAAGTACAAGATTTGAGGTAGAAACTTACAAGAATCACGAGGAATCGAGAGAAAAAGCCCCAAAAGCGTGCTGATCAAGTGAGAGCTGTCACATCACTTGAACAGTGATGTGACAAAGGCTATTTATAGGTGAAGAGGAGAAAGGGGTGAGGGAGTGCCATGGATCGGATGGCTGTCCGAACGGGTGGCAACTCGATCGGATGGCCACCCGATCGAGTGGTAACTCGATCGGTGGTCTTCGGCGAATGGCGTTTTGATGTTTTGTTTTGCTCGTTCAGCGTCGCGATAGTTTGGTTACACATTTTCATACCCATATACATATATTTATTATAATTAGTCACAGAGGGTCGTATAAATATCCATATTTCGAAGTTGTGATACAATATCCGGGTTTTGTTTCGAATATGCGTTCTCTGCGACGCATCACGGCAATCGAGGAGGGTAGAATAGGTCCTCACTCAACATCATCGTGAGCATTAGTGTGTGATGCGATGTGTTATAGCAATATTGTATGCGTAATATGCGAAAATACTGCGAAATAACGATGTATGCCATATAGCTACATTATGATCCGAATCTCTGGTGCTAGGCGTAACGAGTGTAACGAGTAGTAACAACGCACGAACGCGCGGGTTGTTACAGATACAATCCCACTAGGTCAGATTATTGAAAGATAATTACGTAAGTTATTAATGCAAAAAGTGGTGGGCCCCCTTCCAGGCAGCGGTCACCCTTAACCCGTTGGTCTGAGTCAGCAGGGATACAGTACTCGTGGGGTTGGTTTAAAGTTTTAATAGTAGTTTATAGATAAGGGATTCAAGCATTTCGTACCTCTCCCGTGGTGGGTAATGCCCGCCCCGACTCGTGAGGCGTTACTAAGCTTGAACCAGGTTCTCGTAGGATCTATACACTGAACGAGACATAAAGTTTACCCAACCACCCTTCTAACCCCCTTCTAGGCAATTAACACGCTTTATATAGACCGTAAAGACACGAATCTGTGAATCAACGACATATGAAGAATGATTAGATAAATTTGCCTTCAATATAAAAAAAACTAGTTATTAAAGTCATTAATACATACCCAATTAAAAATTTGCCAAAGATTGGAAATCATAAAAGAAAATACATAAAAGATTTATCTTCACCAAGTGATGCAAGAGTTTAGTCAAGCATGGCCTTTGTTTGACAAAGACTCTTACTATCAATCTTGGATCCCGAGACTACTATACACATTCTAAAAGATGAAATATGGATGATGGTTGTGGATGATGGTGTTGTAGTGGTGGTGGAGTGGTGGCAAGTGAGAGAGAAGTGGTTTGCCAAGGGATGCTTTAGAATGGAACCAAGCACATCTATTTATAACTGAAATCAGGGAAGCTGTACCACGGCCCGTGCCCGCATGGCACGGCCCCGTGGTCATCTCTCTCTTTCTTCCTCATTAACTGCTTGTCAGGTCTTGTACTAACACGGCCCCATGTGTCAATGGCACGAACCATGGCCAATGTACTTGCTATACTATCACAGATTCTGAAAATCTTTGAGTTGACCACGCCCCGTGTTGGCTTAGCACGGCCCCGTGTTGGCTGCCAGTTTTGTCCTTTGTTGTTGTCTTTTCTTTTGCACAACATCCACCCTCGGACACTGCCCGTGTCTGGTGGACATGGCCCCGTGTCAAGTCTTCTGATCTTGCTATTCTTGTGGTTTGGATGCGAATTGGGGTTTGGCGAGTTGCGTCAACTCCTCCTTCTTTGCTTTTATGTTGGTTTTTGCTGTCTTTTTGCTCCTTTTGCACATCTAAGCTCTTTTGACCTTGTAAATTAAAAAGGAACAGAAAAACAAGCTTTTTCCAACATTAGTACTGAAAAATGGCTGATTTTACGCCATATTTGATATAATTTATATGTTGTATTTTAAGCACATCAAATACCCCCACACTTGAATCTTTGCTTTTCCTCAAGCAAAACTCTATTACGTGGCTTACACACCCAAATGGAATGGGTAGAAGAGAAGGTTTTAGTCTCATCTTTAGAGTGTTGGGAATCCAAGTTCTAAATTTATTTTGTTTTTATTTTATTTACAATCTTATTCATCATGATTTATTTAGAACACAAGTTAAGAAAAATTATTTACTTTGGGCATAACACGCCTTTATAAAATTCCATTTAGTTATATACAAATTTACACGCCTCACAAGTGGTCACTTAACACACGGCCTATGATGTATTAAATGAAAACGCTCGTGCCTGTTTTTGGAACTTACTCCTACCATAGGCTTGACAATCGATCAAACCTCCTCCTTTTGACGTTAAATCCTTATAAATATCAAGAGGGATTTTGAAGGTTAGGTGGTGGTTCGGGTTTGGTATGTTTTATTGAAAAGGGTGACAAACGTAAAATATCGGTTTTTCTATTGCTTTGTGGCTTAGCAAAAAATACTTTGCATATTTTTCTGATTTTTTTTTGGTTGCCAAAGTTGAAACTGAGCCATAATCGTACTTTTATAACCGATAGGTTTACAAAAATGGAAGATGAAAAATGAAAAGGTTTGTTTTTGTGGATTTTGAAATGAAAAGGTTTTTAAGGTTCGAAGGGTTTAACTAGGGGGATGTTTTTGGATAAAGCAAAGAAAAATAAATGTTTTGTTTTGAAAAATGGGTTGATCCTAATGCCTCCATCATTTACTTACTTGGATTTTTTTGGGTAAGGACTTGGAACACATCGTATTGTCAAGTTCTAGATTTGTGAGAACTAAACGGGCTATTCACACAAGAAACGAAAATCGAGCAATTAGTATAGATGTATATTTGTATGCTCGGTAACGACTCAAAACTCACTTTTGTGGGAAAAGGGTTGTAGTGTAAAAATTGTATATATAATCAAATTTTACAAAGATTTGTCATGCCCGTTTTCGTAATTTTCTAAATTGGTTCTTTTTATCTCGACGCTATCAGTTGTAAATTCATAAAAACATAATTTTTAGAAATTATTTTACCCAACTAAACCAAGATTAGCAGTTCCAAGGTGAATTTTGTGTAAGGCTTGATTTAGGATAAATGATTCAAGGTTTTTATTACCCCCCCACACTTAAATTACACATTACCCTCAACATGTCCCAAATAGGATTTATTTTGGTAAAATAAGTAAAAAGTGTGAAAATAGAAAATTTTTTTTTACTCGCACTTGTAGCACGGGGGCATGCTTTGGGGACACGGCCTAGTTTCCAAAGTGACAGAAATAAATTTTAATCAGAAGACTTACAGTGGGGTGGCCACGGGGGTGTGCTGGGTGAGTACGACCCGTGCCACCTTCTGAGCAGAAAATTTTTGACAACATTAAGTTGGGCACGAGGATATGCTGGGTGAGCACGACCCCATGCTGTAGCTATTGTTTTGCAGTTTATGAGTCGGGAGGCCTCTGATTTATGTGCATGGGTTCCATTTGTCATCATCCATCTGGTGTCTCCACTTTCTTTAACGCATTTATTTAAATCACCATCATCCAATCATCCATTTCATTAAAAATAAAAAAATTACTTTACAAACCTACATAAACCTAAGATAGATAGATAAGACCTTGAGGAATGCCTTCTCAAGATCATTTTTAAACAACCCTAAAGCTACATTCCTAGATCTACGAATGTTAGATGATGGAGGAGTTAAACTTTTGTGGGAAATACTCAATTAAAGGTCATTGAGCATCTCTTCAATCTCTCATGGAAGGAAGATGTAGGGTTCCTCTTCTATCTCCTCTTGAGGGGGAGTGGGATTTATCAGAACCTCTAAGGCAACACTGATAGGGGGAGGTTCCGGAATCTCATCTTCCCATCCCGTAGGACCTCATTAGCGAGGTTCCATTCTTCTTGTGGGAAGATTGGCTCTATCGGAGGCAAGGCCAACATGTTCAACCTTTGGTGTAAAAGGTTGATTTCTCTGAAACACTCATCTAGGCCCATGGTGAGATAGTTCACACGGTCTATTAGAACTTCCTCCACTAAGGTCATCTTGTCGAGACTCTCTCTCAAGGCACTCACATATCTTACGAGAGTGGCCTCGAGGGAGAGCCTGCTTCCCCTTCTGTGGTTCCTGGAGCTTGTTAATGACGTTCTGATGTGTGCAAAATACAACATATAAATTACATCAAATGTGGCATAAAACTAACCCTTTTTTAGTACTAATGTTGGAAAAAGTATGTTTTTGTCTTCCTTTTGTATTTTCAGGATTAAATGAGCTCAAATAAACAAAAGAAGCAAAAAGGCAGCTAAATCTAACATAAATACAAGAAAAGGAACAAACGTGGCATGCCCGACCCCCCGACAGCATCTCCCCAAGCAAAAACAAGAGAACAGAAGGCTGAACACGCCCCATGCTTAGTGAACACGGGGGCGTACCCAAGTGTCTGCAGAAAAGACAAAGTTGTAGAAGCTTCTATCACCCACCACGGGGGCGTGCCCACCGGACACAGGGCCATGATCAACTCTAAGATTCGCATAATCTAAGGAAATCTTGATAGTATAGATACGCTTCTGCACACGGGGTTGTGCCCAGCGGACACGGGGGCGTGGTCAACTAATGCAGACAAGCTGCAATTAATGAAGAAAGAGAAGGAGGGTGGACACGGGACCGTGCCCAATGGACACGGGGCCGTGCCCGAGCCTCTGTTTAGCCTATAAATAGGGGTGCTTGGCTCATTTGCAAACCATCCCTTGCACACCACCTCTCTCACACTTCACCCACCACCCACCACCATCACAACACCATCATCCAGCACCATCATCCATCATCCATCATATAGTGTGTCAGTCGTCTCGGGATCCAAGATTGATCGTAAGAGTTCTTGACAATCAAAGGCCATGTTTGCCTAAGTCTCTTACATCACTTGGTGAAGACAAGTGTCTAGTGTAATACTTTTTATTTTTAATCTTTTCGCACTTTTTATTTGGTTATGTATTAATGACTTTAATAACTAGTTTCTTATGTTGAAGGTGATTCTTCCTTATCGTTTGTCCGTGGTGTCTTGGCATTATTTTACTGTCTATATAAAATAAAAGATTTTCAATATTCATATCTCCACGGTCTATATGGAGATATGTTGGCTACCTGGTCGGGGGTTAAGGGAACGGTTTGGTAAGAGTCTTGCCTTGTTCAGTGTATTGATCCTGCAAGGACCTGGGTCAAATTTAGTAGGATCTCCTTCAATACCCACCGGTATTGGATGGCGGGGATCCAAACTCTTTGATCCCCTCATATGTAAGCTACTATTAATACTTTAACCCGGCTACTTAGAACTGTATCCCTGCTGAATCAGACTACTTAGCCGAGGGTAAATTCACCTTCAAAAGAGGGGCCTACCATAATATGCATTAATAACTTAATTAATTATCTTTCAATAGTCCGACCCTTTAGGATTGTATCCTTGCTGACTCAAACTACTGGGTTGAGGGTAACGTCACCATCAAAAGAGGGGCCTACTACAATAACTAAGATAATCTCTTAAAAAGTGCAAAAGTGTGGAAATAATCAAAGGTTACACTACACACGAGTCGGATCCAAGTGATTCATCTTGTCTATCTGTTTTTATTTTTATTTTATTTTTCAGCATTTTAGTTAGTTTTTATTTTTCTTGTTTAAAAACCTTTTTCTAAACTTTTGATTTGATTAGACGTTGAGGATAAACCGGTATTAAAAGCTCTTGTGTCCTTGGACGACCTCGGTATCTTACCAACACTATACTACGCTCACGATGGGTGCATTTGCCCATATGTGTGTTTAGTGTTAGTAAATATCGTGTTTTATAAATTTAAAACTTGGCTAAAAAGTGTAAAAGGGCTTAAAATATACATTAAAAACCTATAACACACCGCACACATCAAGTTTTTGGCGCCGTTGCCGGGGACACAAGGATTTTAAGAAAGTTAGGAATCAACGGCCTAATCGTTTTTTCTAATTTTTCTGTTTTTTTTAGGATTTTCTTAGTTTTCAGTTTCTGCAGAGCTCAGCACGGGCCGTGCCTGGTCGGACACGGGCCGTGCCTGGTCGGACACGGGCCGTGCCCAGCATTGTCACTGGCAGTTTTTATTTTCCGAGTTACAGAGAGTTGAGCACGGGGCCGTTTTGGTGCAACACGGGGCCGTGTCGAACCCCCCAGTAACAGGGATCCGGAAAACAACTACTGTATCTCCGACCACGGGCCGTGTTCATCTGAGCACGGGGCCGTGGTGAAGCTTCTGACCAACGTTCTTTTCTGTTTTTATTGCAGGACTTGGAACCCAGGCGCCACATCTGAACTTTCTACGTAGTGTATGAGCTCCAGTTCTAGTAAAGACAAAAAAGAACCTCTAGAAGAACCCGAACGCTTTCTCAGAAAAAGACTTAAAGCTGAAAACTAAGAGAAAGTTTCGGGGGACCACCTTCCAATGGCGGACCAATGTACCCTCATGGATTACCTCCGACCCACCGTAGGTAATCTTGGCGCCGCTATCAATGCACCGAATGTCGAAGCCAACAACTTTGAACTTCGACAGCATTTGATACAAATGCTTCAAAACTCCGCAACCTTTCATGGGCTTGCGGACGAGGATCCCCATCTACATATTACTAATTTCTTAGAAATATGTAATACCTTTCGGATCAATGGAGCATCAAACGACGCCATCCGCCTTTGAATGTTTCCATTTTCACTAAAAAACCGAGCTAAGGCTTGGCTTAACACCCTCCCAGTTGGTTCGGTAAACACCTGGGATGAACTAGCCCAAAAGTTTCTATATAAGTATTTCCCTCCTGCTAAAATGGCTAAACTAATGACTGAAATTAATACATATTCACAAGAGGATGGGGAATCCTTATATGAAACTTGGGAAAGGTTCAAGGAGCTACTAAGAAAGTGTCCTCATCACGGTCTTGCGGTATGGCAACAAGTATCCACCTTCTACAATGGGTTGTTGCCACACACAAGACAAACACTTGATTCTAGCTCTGGGGGACTTTTAGGTAATCGTCGCCCAAATGAAATATATAATCAAATTGAGGAAATTGCTCAAACCAATATTCAGTGGCACACTCCCCGAGGCAATAAATCTATTGCCTCGGGCGCCCATAAGGTTGATGAAAGCACTTCTTTACAAGCTCAATTCGAGGCCCTTTCTTCAAAAATCAAAAAGTTAGAAATGACAAAAACGGTCTCGGTTATGGCTTGTGAGGGGTGTGGTGGGCCACATGAAAATTGGAGTTATATGAAAGAATTAGATGATCAAACGGAAACGGTAAACTACATTGATAATAGGCCTAGGCCGTCGGGTCCTCCAACGGGCACCTACGACCAAGGATGGCGTAACCACCCCAACCTTGGTTGGAGAGAACCCGACAATAGTAGTAACCAACAAAATCTAAATCAATGAACAAACTTTCAAAAACCAAGAATCGAGTCACAAAATTTCTCTCAACAACAAGGTGGACGAGAAAGGCTTGAAGATACTGTATCTCGCCTCATCTCCGACACTGAAAAGAAAAACTCGGATCGATTCCAACAATTGGAATCGAATTTTAGAAATCAACAAGCTAGCATTCATAATATCGAAAAACATTTAAATCAAATAGCTCAAAATTTCTCCGAGAGACCACAAGGCGCGTTACAAAGCAATACCGAAACCAACCCAAAGGCACAAGTACATCTCATCACGTTGAGAAACCGTACCGTGGGTCCCGAGGAGGCTCCATTACCATCAACTGAAAGAAGCCCATCTAGCCAAACCACAACTCCACCCACGCCCCAACAAGAGAAGGCTTCTCCACAAATTCAAGAACCTACTAAGACTCCTCCAGTTCTATACCCCGGTCGGTTAATTCACCAAAAGACCGACGAGCAATTCGCAAAGTTCGAAAATTTACTAAAACAATTGCATGTTAATATTCCATTTATCGAAGTCCTAACTCAAATGCCCAAATATTCCAAATTCATGAGGGATTTCCTCACTCATAAAAGGAAAATTGAATCATTGCAATTAGTTAACTTAGGCGAAGAATGCTCCGCCTTGCTACTCAACAAACTCCCGCAAAAGAAGCTTGACCCCGGAAGCTTCACAATTACTTGCTCGATTGGGGGATCCTCCATTCGTAATGCACTAGCCGATCTCAGGGCAAGCATCAACCTCATGCCTTCATCAATGTTCAACCGACTCGGCTTAGGGAAAACAAGCCCTACAAAAATAAGCATACAACTCGCCGACCGATCCGTCAAATATCCACAAGGTATCGCTGAAAATCTATTGGTCAAAGTCGGCGAATTTGTCTTTCCGGCCGACTTTGTTATACTAGATATGGAGGAAGATACCGAAGTACTACTCATCTTAGGAAGGCAGTTCCTAGCTACGGCTCAAGCAGTGGTAGACATGAATGACGGGACACTAACATTGAGGATTGGGGACGAGGAAATGAAGTTTGGAGTTGGAAAAAGAGTAGAAGACGACGACCCGGTCAACTACATGAAGGTCATAGACTCAAGTTTGGATGACGCTCTCCGACAGTGTAGCATGGGATGCAAAATATCCCACTTGGGTGACATATGACCAGGCTTTGGGTCTAGCCAAGGACCCTTATAAACGTGGCGCACCATGGAGGCATTCCGCGGAACTATCCTTAGCTTAGTTTAGATTAATTTTTATGTTTTCTAGTTTAGTTTTAATTTGCAGGAATAAAACACACTCGGGATGGTGAAGGATACCAAGGGAACATGAACTAGCACCCCATGCACAAAAACACGGCCACCTGACAAATTTTTCTTCATTACTGCAAGTTCAGCACGGGGCCGTGCTCGCCCAACACGCCCCGTGCCCAACCATCTGCAGAAAATGCCCAGTTTAGGTAACTGGACACGGGCCGTGTTCACCCAACACGCCCCCGTGCCCAGGCTTCTGTTTCTTTTTACTCAATTTGTTACTGGCGATCTGAACACGGGGCCGTGCCCGGACACCACGGGGCCGTGTCCAGACGCCCAGTAACATAAATTTTTGTTTTTCACACCTTTTTACACATTCAATCAACCTAAAAACTTATTTTTGGGACACATTGAGGACAATGTGTAATTTAAGTGTGTGTGGGGGGGGGGGGGGATGCTAAAACCTTGAATCTTGTAAGTCCTAATTACAAGCCTTACACAAAACTCTATTGGAACCGCTAATCACCCCAAATTTTTTAAAAAATTTTCATTTTTTTACTTGTCTAGGTTTAACTTGGGAATTTCAAATTCTAAAAAGGTTATATTTTTACAAATTTACAACCAATAGCGTCGTGATAAAAAGAACCAACATAAGAAAATTATGAAACGGCATGACAAGTTTAGTTAAAATTTGATTATATATACTTGATCACATAAAAACCCATTCCCACAAAACGTGAGTTTTGAGCCTTTATTGAGCATACAAATACATATCTTTAAACTAATTGCTCATTTTTCGTTTCTTGTGTGAATAGCCGCTTGGTTCTTACGACTCTAGAACTTGCCACGACAATACATTCCCGGTCCTTACCAACTTAAACCCGAGTAAGTAAATGGTAGAGGCATTAGGACTAACCCTTTTTATTTCTACACCATTTTTTTTCTTTCTTTTTTTACCACCTACCCAAAATCCCCCCAGTTAACCCCTTTGAGCCTAAACCTTTTCACTTCTTAACCCAAAAACAAAAACCCTTTTACCCACCAAAACCTTTTTTATTTTTAACCCTTTGTTTTAGTAACAAGCTCGGTCTTTCTTATGACTTTCAAAAAAAAAAAAAAAAAAAAAAAAAACAAAAAAAAACCTTATGATGATGAAGCAAAAAGAAATAAACAAACAAGTTTATCAAAAATAACTTAGTTTGAATAATGGCTTCATCAAAATAAAAATTGCAAAAAAAAAAGTCTTACGAAAACCGACGCTTTTTACGCCTTTCGCCCTTTTACTAACCACTAACCCAACCACCTACCTTTAACCCAAGCCTAACCCTTCACCCAAAAGTCCTCTTGATATTTACAAAGGTATATAGTTAAAAATGAGAAGGATTGATTGCTTGGCAAGCTTATGGTAGGAGTAAGTTCCATGCCGCTCTCGAGTGATTCACTAAAATACATCTTCGGCCGAGTGTTGAGTGATCCCCGTGAGGTATGTGAACTTGTATATAAGTGGAATTTTAAAAAGGCATGTTATGCCCTAATAAGTAATTTATCTTATGTAATGTTTTAAATAAATCATGACGAATAGGATTGTAAATAAAAAAAAAAAACTTAATAAAGAATCTTGGAAATCCCGACACTCTATGAAAAGCCCAAAAAACCTTCTCCTCTACCCATTCCATTTGGGAGTGTAAAGCCACATTATAAAGAGTTTTGCTTGAGGACAAGCAAAGATTCACGTGTGGGGGTATTTGATGTGTGCAAAATACAACATATAAATTACATCAAATGTGACATAAAACTAACCCTTTTTTAGTACTAATGTTGGAAAAAGTATGTTTTTGTCTTCCTTTTGTATTTTCAGGATTAAATGAGCTCAAATAAACAAAAGAAGCAAAAAGGCAGTTAAAGCTAACATAAATACAAGAAAAGGAACAAACGTGGCATGCCCGACCCCCCGACAGCATCTCCCCAAGCAAAAACAAGAGAACAGAAGGCTGAACACGTCCCGTGCTCAGTGAACATGTCCCAAATAGGATTTATTTTGGTAAAATATGTAAAAAGTGTGAAAATAGCAAAAAAAATTTTGTTACTCGCACTTGTAGCACGGGGGCATGCTTTGGGGACACGACCTAGTGTCCAAAGTCACAGAAATAAATTTCAATCAGAAGACTTACAGTGGGGTGGCCACGGGGGCGTGCTGGGTGAGTACGACCCGTGCCACCTTCTGAGCAGAAAATTTTTGACCACATTAAGTTGGGCACGGGGGTATGCTGGGTGAGCACGGCCCCGTGCTGTAGCTACTGTTTTGTAGTTTATGAGTCGGGAGGCCTCTGATTTATGTGCATGGGTTCCATTTGTCATCTCCACTTTCTTTAACGCATTTATTTAAATCACCATCATCCAATCATCTATTTCATTAAAAATAAAAAAAATTACAAACCTACATAAAACTAAGATAGATAGATAAGACCTTGAGGAACGCCTTCTCAAGATCATTTTTAAACAACCCTAAAGCTACATTCCTAGATCTACGAATGTTAGATGATGGAGGAGTTGAACTTTTGTGGGAAATACTCAATTAAAGGTCATTGAGCATCTCTTCAATCTCTCATGGAAGGAAGATGTAGGGTTCCTCTTCTATCTCCTCTTGAGGGGGAGTGGGATTTATCAGAACCTCTAAGGCAACACTGATAGGGGGAGGTTCCGGAATCTCATCTTCCCATCCCGTAGGACCTCATTAGCGAGGTTCCATTCTTCTTGTGGGAAGATTGGCTCTATCGGAGGCAAGGCCAACATGTTCAACCTTTGGTGTAAAAGGTTGATTTCACTGAAACAATCATCTAGGCCCATGGTGAGATAGTTCACACGGTCTATTAGAACTTCCTCCACTAAGGTCATCTTGTCGAGACTCTCTCTCAAGGCACTCACATATCTTACGAGAGTGGCCTCGAGGGAGAGCCTGCTTCCCCTTCTGTGGTTCCTGGAGCTTGTTAATGACGTTCTGATGTGTGCAAAATACAACATATAAATTACATCAAATGTGGCATAAAACTAACCCTTTTTTAGTACTAATGTTGGAAAAAGTATGTTTTTGTCTTCCTTTTGTATTTTCAGGATTAAATGAGCTCAAATAAATAAAAGAAGCAAAAAGGCAGCTAAATCTGACATAAATACAAGAAAAGGAACAAACGTGGCATGCCCGACCCCCCGACAGCATCTCCCCAAGCAAAAATAAGAGAACAGAAGGCTGAACATGCCCCGTGCTTAGTGAACACGGGGGCGTGCCCAAGTGTCTGCAGAAAAGACAAAGCTGTAGAAGCTTCTATCACCCACCACGGGGGTGTGCCCACCGGACACGGGGCCGTGGTCAACTCTAAGATTCGCAGAATCTGAGGAAATCTTGATAGTACAGATACGCTTCTGCACACGGGGTCATGCCCAACGGACACGGGGGCGTGGTCAACTAATGCAGACAAGCTGCAATTAATGAAGAAAGAGAAGGAGGGTGGACACGGGGCCGTGCCCAATGGACACGGGGCCGTTCCCGAGCCTCTGTTCAGCCTATAAATAGGGGTGCTTGGCTCATTTGCAAACCATCCCTTGGCACACCACCTCTCCCACACTTCACCCACCACCCACCACCATCTCAACACCATCATCCACCACCATCATCCATCATAGAGTGTGTGAGTCGTCTCGGGATCCAAGATTGATCGTAAGAGTTCTTGACAATCAAAGGCCATGTTTGCCTAAGTCTCTTATATCACTTAGTGAAGACAAGTGTCTAGTGTAATACTTTTTATTTTTAATCTTTTCGCACTTTTTATTTGGTTATGTATTAATGACTTTAATAACTAGTTTCTTATGTTGAAGGTGATTCTTCCTTATCGTTTGTCCGTGGTGTCTTGGCATTATTTTACTGTCTATATAAAATAAAAGATTTTCAACATTCATATCTGCACGGTCTATATGGAGATATGTTGGCTACCTGGTCGGGGGTTAAGGGAACGGTTTGGTAAGAGTCTTGCCTTGTTTAGTGTATAGATCCTGCAAGGACCTGGGTCAAATTTAGTAGGATCTCCTTCAATACCCACCGGTATTGGATGGCGGGGGTCCAAACTCTTTGATCCCCTCATATGTAAGCTACTATTAATACTTTAACCCGGCTACTTAGGACTGTATCCCTGCTGACTCAGACTACTTAGCCGAGGGTAAAGTCACCTTCAAAAGAGGGGCCTACCATAATACGCATTAATAACTTAATTAATTATCTTTCAATAATCTGACCCTTTAGGATTGTATCCTTGCTGACTCAAACTACTGGGTTGAGGGTAACGTCACCTTCAAAAGAGGGGCCTACTACAATAACTAAGATAATCTCTTAAAAAGTGCAAAAGTGCGGAAATAACCAAAGGTTACACTACACACGAGTCGGATCCAAGTGATTCATCTTGTCTATCTGTTTTTATTTTTATTTTATTTTTCAGCATTTTAGTTAGTTTTTATTTTTCTTGTTTAAAAACCTTTTTCTAAACTTTTGATTTGATTAGACGTTGAGGATAAACCGGCATTAAAAGCTCTTGTGTCCTTGGACGACCTCGGTATCTTACCAACACTATACTACGCTCACGATGGGTGCACTTGCCCATATGTGTGTTTAGTGTTAGTAAATATCGTGTTTTATAAATTTAAAACTTGGCTAAAAAGTGTAAAAGGGCTTAAAATATACATTAAAAACCTATAACACACCGCACACATCACGTTCCACTTTGCTGGCTTGACATTCTAGGAGAAAATGACTAACCGTTAAAAAGATATGGAATATCAGAACGTTCAGCACAGCCCCGTGTTGCTCCAACTGATCCGGATTCTTAGCTCAAGAAATTTTATTTCAAGTTAGATTTGATTGATTTTTAAATTTCTGAACGTAAATAACTTAAAATAATGTTTTACTATAGTAGATTTGCAAAACTTTGAGCTAAGAATCAAGTGTATGACCCTCCTATTGAAGCTTTTTAAGCTTGAAGCTTGAAGCTTCAACGGAGTTCATAAAAGAATGAAGAAGGGGAAAGGACCAAAAGTGGAAAGGACAAGAAGGTCAAATGAGACCTTTTTAAGAACATACCTTTTGGGGTATGTGTGAAGAATCTCCAGGATCCTGCCCTTTTGGACTGGTTCCAAACATTCTTCCCAAAGGCTGACTTTATAGACAGTGACAACACGCTGGCACGACCCCATGCCGTCTGCATGTGTCAGAGAATGTTGTCCGTTAGTAGAACACGGGCCACGTCATTGCTGACACAGCCCCATGCCGAAAAAATGTGAGGGGCACGACCCCGTGTTAGTCCGGCGCACCCCATGTTTTTAGAAGATTGTTGGACACGACCCAGTGTTCAAGGAACACGGCCCCGTGTTCAGAGTTTTTATGAAGATTGTCTTAGTTTTTAAGGAATTATCCGTCATCGGGTGGTTCCTTACTGGTTGGAACAACACCATATCACCGGATATACCGCAGATTTAGGCGAGAGGTATGAAAACACAAGAGGTTATCGTAAAGGTAGAAGACTTCTTTAAAAACGGGACCATCTCTTATTTACCATTTTCGAGCTCTTGTGAAAGAAGGTATGAGTCGATTCGCTATCGTCCATGCTGTTGCTGTGAAATTCACACTCGGTAAGGGGGACTATCATCACAAAATCGAAACAGGGATGACTATCGCTTTCGTCTATGGCAGAGGTTTGGTTGGCCTCGGTGTTGTTGTATGTACCTGATTCCTCCATCGATTCTCCTTCGGATGGGATCCTTGATGAATATCACGCATTCATTAAGGATTCTATTTCCTTGATTTTTAGGAGAATCCTTTCTTCTATTTAACTTATGTCTTCTAAGTCATCTAGGTGAGGGCATTGATGGAGTTCAAGTGGAGGGATTTCATCATTATTTTTACTCCCGCTCGTCTCAAGGTTTTCGTTACAGGAGAACGATGGGGTTAAATAGCAGGGAGTGAAGTTTAGAATGCCACATTATGATTCTTCATGCTCCTCCCCACAATAATCGCACCATAGACCATAAGAGTGGCGGGGATAGAAATAATCAAAGAAATCCAAATTTTTTTAGACCGTCTGGATCAAGCGATCACTATTTTCTTACAAACTGTTATTTTGACACGACCCCGTGTTAGGGCAACACGGCCCCGTGCTGCAGTTTGTATATGGTAGAAAATAGTTTTTAAGATACTAGAGAGTTGACACGGCCCGTGTTAGAACAACACGGCCCCGTGTCAATTCTGCAGAAAGTGAAAAATTAAAAGAAAAAGAGAAAAACCTAAAAAATTAAATAGGATTAGGCCGTTAATTTCAAGCTTTCTTAAAATTCTTGTGTCCCCGGCAACGGTGCAAAAACTTGACGTGTGCGGGTGTATATATATTTTTAGTATATTTTTAGCTCTTTTTACTCACCAATTCATGTTTTAAATGTATAAAACACGATATTCTAATATCACTCTACACAAACGTTAGGGCAAGTGCACCCATCACGGATGTAGTATAGTGATGGCAAGATACCAAGGTCGTCCAAGGACACAAGAGCTTTTAATACCGGCTTATCGTCAACGTCTAATAGAACCAAATTTTGAGAAAAGATTTTTAAAACTATAAAAAGATAAACTAAAAACAGTATATAAAATAAAAGTAAAAACAGATAGACAAGAAATATTCAATTGGTTCCAACTTATCTTTCATTTATCCTTTTGATGATTTCTGTACTTTGTGCATTTTAAGAGATTATCTTAGTTATTAAGTAAGTTATTAATGCAAAAAGTGGTGGGCCCCCTTCCAGGCAGCGGTCACCCTCAACCCATTGGTCCGAGTTAGCAGGGATACAGTCCTCGCGCGGTTGGTTTAAAGTTTTAATAGTAGTTTATAGATAAGTGATTCAAGCGTTTTGCACCTCTCCCGTGGTGGGTAATGCCCGCTCCGACTCGTGAGGTATTACTAAGCTTGAACCAGGTTCTCGATGCATGGAAAGCAAAGTCTGAAAGGAATAAAATAATTAGAAGCATGCCAACTGGGGGCAAACAAACACTAGGATCTCAGAGCTATGCGACTGCAAAAAAGAAAAGCGATAAAAGATGTTACTCACCCTCTTTAAAGAACATTTGACTTAAGAAAAACTATACTTTAATAGGATTATCTACATGGGCCAGTTTATGCATAACTTTGAAGCTGATGCACAAGGTCTAAACTATATAAAGAGTTTGGTATACAAGTATTATGTTGTATATTGTTTATGGAGGTGTTATGCTGTCAATATTACCAAGTTTATTAACTTCATATTTTTTTTCCTTTATAGGCTATGATAATGGGGCGTGAACCATCAACTCATGAGATGTGAAAACAATCACATTGTAGGAAAGGAAATAGGCCTTTGGATAAATATCCAAGTAGCTGTAGTTCGCTAGTTTCGGACATTGGTTCGGAAGAAAATCTGGTGTGGGTTGATGATAGGGCAGAACAGACTTGGGTAAGTTGAAGTAAATCCAAATTACATATTTTAAAAGAAAATATAATAGAGCATGAAATTTGAATAATGTAATTACATGTTTATCCCAATAGGCTAAGTACACGATGGATATCTTGTGGAGAAGTATCAGGATGAACCTCCCAAATTTGACCAAGAGTTGTGGAAACGAGCTGCCAAGGGCATGAGAAAAGGAAAAGTGTATGGGTTAGGTGTTGTTACTGATCCGTATGTACATGGCAGACATGATCCCGAGGTATGTTTATTGTTTTTTATCTAATTCTAAGAATAATCATAGACTCATGCATATTTTATATATCATGCTGGTTGGGAACAAGGCAAGCAGATTCAGGTAGAAACACGTAGTTGTTTGTACGGGTGTAAATAGTTTTTGTTTACAAATTAGGTTCTTATAAATAGTGATGATACCAAATACAATGTTGAAGTAATACCTTGATATGAATTTAGGGTCAATTATGGATTGTGAAGGAAACTTGGTTATTTTGTAGATTGAGAAGTTAAACGAAGTTATAAAGGAGCTTGTTAAAGAAAGGTTCAACGGAATTATAACAGAGTTGATGGCTCAAAGGGAAAAAGATAAAGCAGAGAAAGAAGCTATACTCGTTAGGATGGCTAACATTGAGGCTGTATTAAAAACCATGGTTCGAAAATAACTATAAACATTTTTAGTTTGAATGTTTGGGTATTGATGTTTTAATTTGGATTGTGAAACGCCAATATTTCTTGTTTTGAATTAGGAGTATTATCAGACTATTTTATATTTATTTTTTAAACAAAATTCGGGCATGACCCGTTCATACTATGAACAATTCCCTGTTTTAACAAACATCAAACAAACTAATCCTACGACGCATTCCAAAAGGCATAATGAAAATAGTAACATTTTAAACATTTCAAACATCCACTACAACTAAACTTTTTATAAAAGATTTAACACATCAAGTTTAAAGTTTTTAACTACCAAGCATAATTACCTATTTTAACAAAAGTATTTTGACCCATTGGCGATACTTCAAAAGTTGCGAAAGCGCATGAATGGCGTTCAAAGTGTGTTCGATCTGAGCGAAGCATAAGCACCTAAACTTGAGTTTGACCTAAAACCAATACAACAAAACAACATTAGTACATCTTTCATAATTCAACTAATTATTTAATGTGCATGATGAGCTAATATTCGCCACTTCAATTTTGTACCATACTTGACTAAATTCATTCTTGAATTCGACTTTCTTGTTTTTTCTAACCAACTCGGTTACATCATTCTTTCTCATATGTCTCATTCTATTTTAACCCGTTACAACGGGTTTGCAACATAAAAATCTTGTTATGATTCGTTCTAAATATCCGACTGTCGCAACCCCTGATCCCTAATTCCCTGGAAACGGGCGGCCGTGAGCCAGTTTCGGTGGTATCACGTGTTTGTCTAATTTGGCAGCGGAATTTGTCATCAGGACCGTAGTTAGGAAATATTTGATCAGAGTAAATTACCACATTTCCATAATATTAAACATATGGGATAAACCCAAGTTCGCAGTACATACGTTTTCATAGGAATAAATCCTATTTTATTTAATAAAAACATCTATTTTAATTTAGGTAACTTTATTGCCACTTTTCCAAGCCTTCAGTGCTGTCCAGCTGGCTTCTATTTGGCTTTCACAATTTGTTACCTGAAACGCGTTTTAAAAACATTTCTCAGTGGGAAATAATGGTGAGTGAATCCCAGTTTAATCAAGTTTAAATAAAAACCATTGTATAGTATTGAGGGCGATCTCGCAATTACATTTGTTTCCAAGTTATAACAATTAACATCCATGGTACTGTCAGACCCGACTTGTGGAAATGTTACTCCTTGACCAGGTGGTAACAAATTTTGTATACAAAACCCCAACATACTCATGATAATTGTATTCTTACAAATACTCAATAACTGATTATTATATAATTAATCGTATGAGGTTTTGTAAAAACAGTTAATAAAAAGTTTACAAAAAGCGGATAAACTCACATTGCTGTCTTAGATTATCCTTTAGGGTTTCCTGGTGACAATCTATAATTTACACAAATGCACACGCGTTAGTATAATAACCCATTTTAACATTAGTAATACCCTCCCCGAGACGGCATTCCAACGACTACGTCGGGCAGAACAACGACAGCCGTTACGGAACCCTAGATCAATCGGGCAGCGTATCTAATACGTATCCAGGGGTTATAATACTTACAACGGAGCAGAACTTCGCTAATGAGGGGGGTATAATACCCGAGTATTATGCCTATAATTCAGATTTGAGAGAAAGAAAATAGTTGTGAGCGAGTTCGACTAAAGATCCTATGGCTTCTATATATAGTGCCTCACTTCAACTTTTACGCGGCCCGCGTCAAACCCGGTCACCGGCGTAGCTTGGCTGGGTCAGCTTATAGGTCTGTCGGGTGTTGGGCCAGGTGGCGGCCCATGGTCGTGCCAGGTTTTAAGTTAACGCGGCCCGCGTAAGGGTTAGCCCAAAGGCTACGCGGCCCGCCTCAAACCAAAACTCAAAATTTTTAATTAATTTTAATAGTATTTAGGGTATTCGGGGCCCGTTTTCGCGTATGGGGTGTATTTTTGGACATATTGGGATATTTTAAATATTTTTAGGGTGTCGGTAATAATTCGAGGGTGTCGGTTTTCTTGAGGGTTGTTATACCGACCC
This sequence comes from Helianthus tuberosus, assembly GCA_030545235.1. Classification (NCBI taxonomy): domain Eukaryota; kingdom Viridiplantae; phylum Streptophyta; class Magnoliopsida; order Asterales; family Asteraceae; genus Helianthus; species Helianthus tuberosus. Next base: position 175,069,515 of record CM060363.1, read on the forward strand.
ATTCAAGACGGATGTTAGTAAACTCATTCTCAAAATTCACATATTAATTGTTTGACCTGTTTACCACAAGTCATCATCACAACCTACATCGAGCATAAACTTCTAATGAATTGACCCATTAGGGTAAGTTTAGCAAGATAAACATATAACAATTTCACCTTGATACAAAAGCAAACAATCCTACAATTTAAGATATAAAGACACTTTACTACAATTCAAAATGTACAAGTGACGTACCTCGATCTTGATTCCCTTGTTGCTTCGCTTGACTTGAACTTTCTGTTGGAGTCCCATTTCACTTTGACCAGAACTAATCTCTTGTGCTTGAGATTCTTGACTTTCCTGTCTTCAATCTACAGAGGCCTTTCTACAAATTTGAGTTGTTCATTTACCTCTATATCCTTAAGAGGTACTATCAGTGATTCATCGGCTAAGCATTTCTTGAGATTTGATACATGAAATACATCATGTATTCCTGTCATTTCCTCTGGCAGTTGTAGCTGATAGGCTACATGTCCTATTCTTCTAATGATTTCAAAAGGTCCAATATACCTGGGACTTAGCTTTCCCCGTTTGATGAATCTTACTATTCCTTTCCAAGGAGAGACTTTTAATAATACTTTATCTCCTTCTTGAAATTCCAATGGTTCAGTTATCAGCATAGCTCTTCTGTCGATCACGTGCTGCTTTCAGTCGTTCCTTGACTTGAATGATCTTGTTAGTTGTTTCTTGCACTATCTTAGGTCCAGATAGTTGCTTTTCCCCAATTTCTGCCCAACAGACTGGGGTTCGACACTTTCGTCCATAAAGTGCTTCGAATGGTGCAGCATTGCTACTTGTGTGATAACTATTATTGTAAGAAAATTCTATTAAAGGTAAGTGATCGTCCCAATTACCTCTGAAATCAATTACACAAGCTCTAAGCATATCTTCCATTGTCTGAATTATCCTTTCGCTTTGTCCATCCGTTTGAGGGTGATAAGCTGTGCTTAGATTCAATTTGGTTCCCATTGCTTTTTGGAAACTTGACCAAAAATGAGAGGTAAATCGGCTATCCCTATCAGAAACAATTGATAAAGATATTCCATGTAATGAAACGATTTCATTTACATATAATTTAGCTAACTGTTCCATACTGAAAGTTTCTTTCATTGGTAGGAAATGAGCTGACTTGGTTAGCCTATCTACAATCACCCAGATTGTATCATTACCTTTCTTTGTTTTGGGTAATTTAGTAACAAAATCCATTGTTATCAATTCCCATTTCCATACTGGCATTTCTAACTGTTGTAATAAACCTTAGGGTTTCTGATGTTAAGCTTTAACTTGTGAACAGGTTAAACATTTAGAAACATAGGCTGCTATGTCCTTTTTCATTCCTATCCACCAGAAATTCTTTCTTAAATCCTGGTACATCTTATCACTTCTTAGATGCATCGTATACTTAGACTTATGGGCTTCTTCTAATATACGATGACGCAGGTTTCCTAATTTAGGTATCCACATTCTCTTCTTATGGAATCTCCAAATTCCATCTGTTTCTTGTTCTAATTCCTTTAGCATACCATTTAATTTTTCAGTATCCTCCTTGATGACTGATTCTTGTGCTTTTCTGATTTGATCATTTAAATCTACTTGTAGATTTAGTTTAAGAGAACGTACCCTTTTTGGCTTTTCGTGATACTTTCGGATTAAAGCATCTGCCATTACATTTGCTTTTCCTTCATGATACTGGATATCACAATCATAATCACTAAGCATCTCCATCTAGCGTCTCTGTCTCGTATTCAATTCTTTTTGCCCAAAAACATATCTTAAACTTTTATGATCAGTGAATATGGTAAACTTACTACCATAAAGATAATGTCTCCAAATTTTAAGGGCAAAAATTATAGCTCCTAACTCTAGATCATGGGTTGAATAATTCTCTTCATGATTCTTGTTGGGATTGAACCCTACCAAAGGAACAGATAATTAAAGCCAAAACTGGATCAGAGCAGTGGATCCAGAATAAGCAGATGTTATGTATACAAATCTCTCCCCTTGAAAGTGGTTTCAACATCTGCTGCCTCCTATCTTCTAATCGTACAAACTGCTGACCTACAAACTGCTGATCAAGTAAAAGACTGATGAAAGATTAAAGCTCTGCTATTCAATCTACTGCCTTGAGTCAAGCTCTGCTGATCATGACAAGTACTGCTGGGTTCACATCAGTGGAATGATGCAGCAGTAGTTTAGATGTCTTTATGTGATGAAATGTAATAACAGTAGTTAGCATAGCAGAGGTTGTATAGATCAGAGGTTAGAGTGTGTTAGGAGTTTAGATGTCACTTTCATGGTGACATCAGCTTAGATGCCTCAGTGGTTTGCTCGTGCCTATAAATAGAACAGTACCATGCACTGTTCTATTTAGCTCTTTACAAAATCTTCTTCCTGCACGAACAAACACTGTGAGCTCAGGCTGAGGGGGAGTTTGCATTCATACATGCATTGTAATCGTTATTGAAATAAATTCAATCTTTCGGTTCTTTGTTGAAAATGTTTGATTAAAGCAATTCTCTCGTTTGATTGTGTGCAAAGTTTGTTTCCATCTTAATTCCGCTGCACAACTCATTCATCTTCATCTTTATTCAAACGTAAAACACAATCAAACCCAAACTCAGATCCTAACAATTGGTATCAGAGCTTGGACAGTCAAATTTGATTTAACAATCATTTTGACATAAATAGTTTAGCTCATAATCGTTGATACTGATAGTTTGTTCGTTTGTTGAAAAACAGAGTAAGGTTTAATCACCATCAAAGTTGATTAATCAGTACCTGTAAAACAACCAGGATGACGTCACAATCACAAGATGATAAGAATAACATTGGCTCCCTTTTCAAACCGCCTGTGCTTAAACGAAATGAATACAACATCTGGCAGAGAAGGATGGGTCACATCCTTGCTCAACAGAACACTGGATGTTGGAGGTCTGTTGTTTTTGGTCCCCATGTTCCTATGGTGCCAAGTGCTGAGGATGCAAAGAAGTTTGTACCTAAACCATCTGAAAACTATACTGAAACTGATTTTCAAAAGTTCGAACTCGATGCCAAAGCATTTAGCATCATAGCATCCGCATTACCAAATGAGATCTATGCTGGACTGTTACATTGTAACAGTGCCAAAGAGCTATGGGATGCACTGAAGGAACAGTTTGGGGGAACAGAAGAAGTCATTGAAAACAATAGGGAAATTCTGAATCAGCAGTATGAAACATTTTGTCACATCAAGGGTGAATCATTGACTCAGCAGTTTGAACGATTCAGTTGTCTCATTAATGAACTAAGGCTTGTTAAAGTAACATCTCCAAATTCAACTCAAAATAGCAGGTTCCTTAGATCACTACCAGAAAAATGGGATACCATTGCATTTGTTACTAGAAACTCTGCTGAGTTCAAAGATCTGACCCTGACCCAACTTCATGGTAGACTCCTGACCTATGAAAGGGAGTTAAACTAGAAAAAGAAGTTACAAGAGTCTGGCCAAGTTGCTGATGATTATTCATTTGGTAGCACAGCTCTTTTTGGTCAGGAAGAATCTAGTAGCAGTAGTAAGGATCAGGGTTATGATCACTTTATTGATATAACTGCTGGTGGAAAATTCAACAACCCTGATTCTCACTCTGCCAATTATGCTTTTACTGCAAATTGTGAAAACCAGATGTCAGATAACTTGTGTTTTGAACTCAATGATTTGCAACACTTTGATCCCACTGACTTAGAAGAAATGGACATTTTGCATCAATTGGCTTTGCTTAGTGTAAGAACAAGCAAATTCTATAAAAGAACAGGGAGAAAATTCCCAGGGTTACATGGGAATTTAAAAGTGGGGTTGGATAAATCAAAAACTAAGTGCTATAAGTGCAATAGGCTAGGTCATTTTGCTAGGGAATGCAGGAGTCAAACCACTGGTCCAATAATCACTCATCCCAGCTCAAACCCTAGACCACAACAGCAAAGCACTGTGCACTATACCCAATATACCCCTGCTGCCCATGTTAACACTGCTCACTATGCTGCAACCCCTGTGCCTGTGCATTATGTTCAAACCACTGTTCCACAAATTCAGTATGTTCAAACCCCTGCCCCTCAGGCACAAGTGCAACCTGTTGCACCTCAACAAGCTGCTCCAACAGTGGTACAACCAGATCAACAAAGCTTTTTCACCCAAGGTTTTGTTGACTGGAGCAGCATGCCTGATGAGCTTGTTGATGAAAATTTTGCACTCAATGCTTTTAATGACCCTTCTAATGATGAATTTTGTTTGATGGCATTAGAGTCAATACCAGAAGGGGTAGAAACTGAAGGTGAACAGCTAAGTGATGAAACAGTGGATAAAGTGGCTGAAGCAGTGGTTACTGCAGTTGCTGGTGAACTACTGCTGGGAGAAAATTCAGAAACCCTGATTGAACCACTGTCTGACCCCTGTTCCGAAGATGACAAAGAAGAAAAGGAAGAGAAGAAAGCAGGTGAGAAAGAAGATAGAGCTGATGAAGAAGGTGATTATAAATGTGATTGTGCCATGATGGCTGCTGCTAAGGTAACACCTCAAGTTCTTGAAAAACTGTGTTCAGACCAATGCATTATTGCATTTGCTAACATCAAAGAGGTAAATGAAAATCTTAGGGATAAAGTCTTATCTGATGAAGTCAAATTTGAAAACTCATTAAAAGAACTTAGAAACAAATTCGCTGAAAAAGATAAAGAAATCAGCAGTCTCAAAGAAGAGCAAAGCATAACCAAGACTCAACTTCAAACTATGGTAGAAAAATACCAAGTTTGCAAAAAGGAGTTGGAGTCCACCCAGATCACCTGTGAAAAATGGGTGGAATCTTGTAAAGGGTATGAGGTTATGCTTGAGAAACAGCTTGAAAGCAATGTCAAGTTTGGTGTAGGATATAGAAAATATGATGATCTTGTAAACACTGCTGGAAAACAAGCTGGTTCATCTGAAATTAAACCAACAAACAAGAATGGCCAAGAAGTGAAAATCACTGATAAACTTGGTAACAAAATCACACTTGAGAGACCAGTGGGATCCTCAACTTTTGAGGAAATTGAGAAATACCAATTTAAACCCACATGGTCTGATGAGTGTGACATTCTTGAAAATTTTAAACCCATGGATTTCACAACCACTGATGGTGTTAAAGCTCCAAAAGCAAAAGTCATTCCTCTCAAGGACATTCCTGCAGAGGTTTAAAACTCTGTTGCAAAGGAGTCTGAAAAGAGAAAGAAGAGAGAAAAAATCAAAAACCTGTTTTGTGAATTTTGTGAAAAAAGGAATCATCTAACAAAAGATTGTTTCCATCTAAAAGCATATGACTTAAACAAAACAAGTGTCATTGTACCTGCTGAAAGCTGCATCATCTGTGGTAAACCAAACCACAAAACTCAAGAATGTGTGTATCTTAAAAACTTTGATGTAAAAAAGAATGAGTACACTGCTAAAACATCCTTGAGTCCATCAACATCATCTGTCAAGTTCACCAAAAATTAACCACTGTTTGTGCCAGTCCAAACAGCTGTTATAAAACAGCTGAATCAAACATATGTCCAAAGAGATGTTCAAGTGACTGATGCACCCCCTGCCAACCAATTCAGAAAAGGCAAGGGACAATCATCTTACCAAAGGATTCCACACGTTTATGAGACCTACAAAAGGCCCTCTAAACCTAGAGTGAACTGGCATCCTTTTGGGTATCAACAGGTGATTGGTCAAAACCCACAACAGTGGTTAGAAAGAATGTAACACCCCGAAAACGGGTTTGGTAACCAAACCCCGTTAATACCAAAGGACGGGTAAAGTACCGTTAGTGGTAAAAGTAACCTGGTAAATATTAGGATTTAAATAAATAATCCTAATATTAAATAAAAAGTGAATAAGAGCTTTTAAGGAAAAAAAATGGATAAAAGGCCCGAGTTAACGGAACTTAAAACAAACTTGGTCATAAACTTCCCCAAACCCACCAAGTAACTAGGAATATCATCCTAGTTAAGTAGGTGCCTTAAAACAATGAAGAAAACATGGGTATCAACCCTTTTTATAAAGCTACAAACTAGAGGGGCTAAAAAGGGAAGAATTGAAACTTGATTTATTAAAATTAAACACAACACACACACTAGGTGTGTGTGTATGCGTGTTCTGATCGACCAGGAGAAAGCTCAGGAGAGTTCAAACCCTAACTTCAACAAATTGTTCAAATTGAAGCCCAAATCAAGAGCCAAATCAATGCATGAACACAAATTCGTGATCACCTAGTCATGGGGATTACAAGGTATGTTGAATTTTATGATTTGGTGATACTTTGAGATTATGATGAACAATCATAATCGAAATTCTGGAATGAATGTTGAATCTATGAGTGTTATTGTGATTATATCTTGGTTTAGAAACAAACCCTAGTAGAAAATTTGATGAATTGTTGTCAAAACTAGGGATTTGATAATTACCCTATTATGTGCTAAGTGGGTTTTGACTTAATAATGAAGATGATGATATGTTTGTGTTAGAAATCATTATAAGTGATAGTTAATGCAAGATACTTGAACAAATTATAAGTTTGAGTGAAAGCTCATTCATGACTTGAAGTGGGTTTTGTATGTTATGATGAAATTGGTAATTTCGTTCATATAAATTGGTGTATGAAATCGTGTAGTATATTAGTTCATATGAAGAACTTGATTATATAAGGTGTTGGGATGAATCCTAGTGATATGATGAACGGGTCTCACTTATAGATGAGAACCCTTTGTTCTTGTGAAATGAATGAATAAATTAGTTTTTGATAATCGCTTGAACTAATTAAAGTGATTTAAATGTGATAAACGTGGTTTGAACTTTGGTTAAAACGGTGGCCTAAAGATAACGCCCACCGGGTAATTAAAGAATGCAAAAACTAGTTGATGAACTCGAATATGCATCTAGTATACTAATGGGCATTTGACTTTTAAAAAGTCAAACTGACTTACGATATGATGAATGATAATTAGATATAGAATTGCGTAAGGTGGAATAATTGTATTAAGTCATGATTAAACTAACCACCTTGCGAATGATGAATAATAGTTGGCGCTTAACAAGCTAGGTGAAGCTTGGGGAGAAAGCGGGTCAAACGGATCAAGAAGGAAAAGAAAAGTGTAGCTTGGATACGAGGTAAGTAAAACTCACACCCTTTTGTAGGACACGTGTTTATTTTATAAACTATAAATGCGAATGGTGTAAAATCCAAAATAAGGGTTCCGACACGATTGACACAAGTCGGAACAAGTGTAAATGATAAAAACCATGGTTTATGGTAAATGGGGCAATTGGGTGAATTTGGAAATTTAAAATCATGCTTTTATCTTTGGTCTTATACGTCCAAACGGGTCAAATGGTGATGATAACACCATTTGACAATACCGACTAATGTGATTGTTAAGTCGTATGTTATCAGGAGCGATTAGCAATTTGGACAATCGCGACGCCATAGAATATTGGTTAATTAAAGCAAGGTATAAGTCGGGTCTGTTTGTCGACCCGGGCCAGGTACGCATATATAGTCTTATAGTTGAAAGTGCAATGATTGGTCAAGTATTTAGTGAAAGTCCTTCATCGCAAGTTGAAGGACTAGAATCGACCAAAAAGCCCTTGATGGGTCAACCGGGCAAACGGCCCTTAGAAGTTGTTTAGAAACTTATATTATGACCATGCAACCCTTGGGTGCGCATAAAAGTTGTAGGAATAAACTTTCTAGGGTTAAATGCCTTAAAGTGCGTCTTGCCGTAAAATGACATATCAGAGGGATAAAATTCGGAATAAGTATTTAGTACGTTAAATCCACCACAATTATAATTGTGGTGGAAGACTATTCAATATAAATGGGTGGACTTATGTTGCATACAAGGGACGAGCGTAAATTAAGCTTAAAAGTACATAAATACCCTTAACGGGTCAAAACAAGCATTTAAGCGTAAACGGGATTTTATTAAGTAAGAAACCCGTGATTTGAGATTAATATGATAGAAGATATTGAAATAATGAATTTCATGAGTTTAAAGATCAATTAAACGTGTTGGTGTGATAAAATCATGAGCGGGTCAATATTTGGTAAAAAGGGTAGTAAGCCGAAGACTTAAAAGTCTGAAATTATATTAATCCGGATGTCGGATTTTAACTCCATAAGATGGAGAAATAAATTACGGACGCGTAGGAAAAAGAATCGGGTAAAACGGATTAAAAACGAGAGAGTTATGCTCGTTTCCGTGAAATCGCGTATCGCTGGGAATGTACAGCAACTGTTTAACAACATTCTGCTGAAAAGGGGGCTAGGCGTCACGCGACGCCCCTTGGCGTCACGCGACGCCCCCTAATTCCGGAAAAATGTTATTTTTTGTTTATTTGACCCATGGAACTTGTTTAAACTTATTATTTAACTATCAAAACTAACTTTTAAGTTGGTTTTGATCATAGGTGAATGCTAAGAGTGCCTGGATGAAGATCAAGCTCAATGAGGAACCGAACACGATAAAATGCAAGCTTCCGCGCAGTGTTTCGTCGTATCTTTTAAACGACGAATTCAATTACATTAACTTGTATAAACTTTTAAATTGTAAAAGTTTTAAATTAACCGTATTTTTTTAAAGTACATGTAATCATAATTACGTGTTTATTTCCGTAAACTACACGAAAATGATAAAATAATAACAAGGGTGTTACAAAGAAACAGTCCTAAAACTGTCCAAACCCCTGACCTAACCACTGTCCATCAATCTGCATCCATCCCAGACACTGTTGAGACCCCATCCAAAGCCTTATTGGCTTTGGAAACCCTAATGAACTAATCCTTTTACTTCATGTGCAGGGAGCTTCTACATGCTTAGATAGCCTTTGGTATGTAGATAGTGGAGGCTCCAGGCACATGACAGGATGTAAAGCCCTTCTCAAAGATTTCAAAATCCATGGAGGGGGTGATATATCCTTTGGGAATAATAGTAAAGGGAAAGTTCTGGGGTCGCGTACAGTACAGTCTGGAAATGTAAAATTTGAAAATGTCAATCTGATAGACAATCTAAAATTCAACCTCCTGAGTGTTTCACAAATGAGTGATAAGGGGTATGGGTCATTCTTCACAAAGGAGTGTTGTAGCATTGTTGGACCAGAAATGGTTGAAAAGATTGAAGCAATAATAAAAACTGGAAAAACAAAACTTGTTGCTCAAAGAAGTGGCAATGTATGTTTATGTTGTTGATATGTCAAAAGAGTGTCCCAGAACTGATGCCTGTCTGTTCTCAGCTGCCTCTAACAAAGAGACAGAACTTTGGCACAGAATATTGGGGCACACAAATCTCAAGATAATCACTGAAATTTTGAAAAATGGCTTGGTAAGAGGCTTACCTCAAAAAATGTTTTCATGTCCTGAGCATTGTGTTTCCTGTTTAAAAGGAAAACAGCATAAAAGCTCCTTTAAGTCCATTGAAGAGTCCAAAACAACCCAGTGTTTGCAAATGCTGCACATGGATTTGTTTAGCCCAGTCCAAGTCATGAGTCTCAAGAAGAAGAGATATTGTTTAGTTATTATTGATGACTTCTCTAGGTTTACATGGACTTTCTTTTTACACTCAAAAGATGAGACTGCAAGCATTTTGCAAGACTTTGTGACACAGGTTGAAAAGCAATTTGACCTTCCAGTAAAAGTCTTCAGGAGTGACAATGGCACAGAATTAAAAAATAAGGAGTTGGATGCCTTCTGTGTGAAGAAAGGGATTGTAAGGCAGTATAGCATCCCTAGAACACCATAGCAAAATGGGGTAGTTGAAAGAAAGAACATAACTTTGATTGAGGCTGCCAGAACCATGCTTGCTGATTCAGGTTTGCCATTAACTTTTTGGGCAGAGGCAGTAAACACTGCCTGCTATGTCCAAAACAGAGTTTTAATAAACCCCAGGCACAAAAAGACTGCTTATGAAATTCTGTATAAAATCAAACCACTGATCTCATATTTTAAAGTATTTGGCTGCCCATGCTTTATTTTGAATTTAAAAGATTCCATCTCAAAATTTGCAGCCAAAGTAGATTGTGGTTATCATCTGGGATACTCAACCACTGCCAAGGCCTACAAAGTGTTTAATACACGGACCAAAGCAGTGGAGGAGACCTTGAATGTAAAGTTCAATGAACTTTAATCAATGAAAATCCCAGCAAATCCTGCAGATTTGTTTGATCTTGATAAATTCACTTTTGAAAACACCGCTGTCAAGACTAACAGTGCAGGTCCATCAGAGGATTCAACACCAGACTATGGGTATGAAATCATCATCCCTCAAAAGTATGTCAAAATGGGAAGAGCAGCAGATGTTCAAAATAGCTGTTAAAGCTCAACCACTGCTACATCAACAGTTGTTGACCAAAGTAGCCCCTTAACCACTGCTTCCACATCATCAAACACTGCTGACAAAAGTCCCCAAACAGTGGATATAAGTCAGCATGTGTCCACACCATTACCTCCTATTCCACCACCGTTTGAAGCCAGTGCTGGATCATCAAAGTCACCAGCAGTGGTTAGCTCAGATGATACACATTTGCAGCCTTCACCAACAAATGCCATCATACCATACCAAAGAGATTTAATCTTCTTGAGATCTCATCCACCTGATCAAATCATTGGCAACATCAACGAAGGGGTGCTCACAAGAAGCCAAACCTAAAACATTTGTCTTTTTGCTGGTTTTCTATCACTCCATCAGCCAGTCAAGTACCAAGAGCCACTGAAAGACAACAGCTGGGTAGAAGCCATGCAAGAAGAGCTCCAACAGTTTAAAAGACAACAAGCATGTGAGCTTGTACCACTGCCAAAAGATGTAAGTCCCATCGGCACAAAGTGGGTCTTCAAAAACAAAACTGATGAAAGGGGCATTGTTGTCAAGAATAAAGCCAGGCTTGTGGTTCAAGGTTACAGACAGGAAGAGGGGATTGATTATGATGAAACATTCGCCCCTGTAGCAAGATTGGAAGCTATAAGATTGTTCATGGCCTTTGCTGTCAACCACAACATGAAGGAGTTTCAAATGGATATCAAAAGTGCTTTCCTCTATGGTACAATTCAAGAAGAGGTGTATGTTTGTCAACCTCCAGGTTTTGAGGATCCATTTTATCCAGATCATGTCTACAAGCTAAACAAAGCTTTGTATGGCCTGAAACAAGCACCTAGGGCCTGGTATGAAACTCTTTTCACCTTTCTACTCTCAAATGGTTTCAAAAGAGGTACCATTGATAAAACACTTTTTCTAAAATGGAGAGGAAAGGATTTAATGATTGTCCAAATTTATGTGGATGACATTATTTTTGGAAGCATATGTAATAAAATGTGTGAAGAGTTTAGGGAACTCATGACAGCTGAGTTTGAAATGAGTGCAATGGGTGAACTGGAATGCTTTCTTGGTCTCCAAGTTCAGCAAATGCAAAATGGAACTTTCATTCATCAAAGCAAGTATGCTAAAGAACTTTTAAACAAATTTGATATGAATGATTGTAAACCATGCAGCACACCCATGGCAACAAATAAGCTAGTCATGTCTGATGAAAAGGATGAGCTGATTGACCAAACTTTATATAGAAGCATGATTGGGTCTCTTTTGTACCTAACTGCATCTAGGCCAGACATCATGTTTGCAACATGTGTCTGTGCAAGGAGTCAATCAGCCCCTAGAAAATCCAACCTTATTGCTGTAAAAAGGATATTCAGATACATAAAAAGTGCTCCCACACTTGGTATCTGGTATCCAGCTAATGGGAATATCAAGCTTTCAGGATTTTCAGACAGTGACTTTGCTGGATGTAACACCACAAGGAAGTCCACATCAGGAGGGTGCCAGTTTCTAGGTGATTGCTTAGTTTCATGGCAAAGAAAAAAGCAAGTAGCTGTTTCAACATCCACTGCTGAAGCTGAATACATTGCTGCTGCAAGTTATACAGCCCAACTCCTCTGGCTTCAAAATCAGTTATTGGATTTTGGTATCACTGCCTTAAAGACACCACTCATGTTGGACAGCCAGGCAGCAGAAAATATCATCAAAAATCCAGTTTCCCACTCAACCACAAAACACATCGACATCAGACATCACTTTGTGAGGGATTGCTATGAAAAAGGTTTGATTTCTCTGCATCATGTTACAACTAAAGACCAGCTGGCAGATGTGCTCACAAAAGCATTAGATACATCCACCTTTGAAAGCTTGGTCTCTAGGATTGGCATGCTAAACATGGAATAACAAGCAAAATCTTGTTTTTCTATGAATAAAAGCATTAAAATGTTTTCAGAAAATCAAAAATCCATCCTTAAAAATAGCTAAAAATGAAGTTTTCTTTAAAATCCTTAAAAGTCTGCCATAACCACTGATTGTTCAAAAGTCTGCTCTACTTCAAAGTCTGTCCACTACTAAAAGTCAACCCCTGTTCTCTCATTTTCCTGATAAGCACTGATGCTCAAAATCAGTGTTTTATCCACTGATGTGCTATCTACTGATAGTGAAAATCACCCACTGCTTCCATTTGTTACCGTTGTAACCACTGCCTTTCATCAGTAATTTTCATAAAAGTACTGTCCTTCATTTCATCAGGGGTTGGCATGTGGGCCGTACATAGTGATCAGACCTTTTGTAACCGCTGCCACGTCAGCATTCACTTTTTCTCCATAAAACCTCTTTCAAAACCCCAAATAGGGTTTTACTGTAGAATTGAATTCATAAAAATTCTCTTCTCAAAGTAGTTTTTCCTCAAATTCCTTCACAACCTTCTTCGATCATCATCTCCAAAATGACAAAATCGAAGTCATCTGCAAAACCCACTTCCCAATCATCTTCAAAAGAGGCCTCTCAAAAGGCTAAACCCATCGAAATCCCACACAAACCGTCTCACAATCTTCTGGGTCTTCTCACAAAACCCGGCACCACTAATATCTTCGCCTCCATCATTGATATCATGTCTGCATCAAAGTATAAAACTTTGTTAACAGCAGATGCACCAATTTACTTGGCGACCCAAAGAGAGTTCTGGAAAAATGTAACCCTTGACACACAAGGTGAGACTGTCATAGCCATTAACTCTTCTCTAAAGGGTAATGCTGTCAAAATTACACCACAATCCATCTCGGAGGTCTTTCAACTCGATGATCAGAAAAGGTATAACTTCTTTTCCTAAAAACGAGTTAAAAATTGACTTCATTGAAAGAGGGTATTCAGATACAATGATGAAGAAGGATACCTTACAAAAAGGTTTCTTTCCTTGTGCATCAAGGTTTTTATTTCATACCCTCCTAATGTGTGTTTCAAACAAAACCACTGCTTTTAATGAAATACCATTAAAGATTCAAAACCTGGGGTATGCTATTCTTCAAAAAGAAAATTTTAATTATTCTCAGGTAATCTTTAATGATCTGGTTAGAAATGTTGAAACAAAGGCATTCTTACTGTTTCCAAGATTTCTAAGTTATTATTTTGAAAAGAAACTTGGTAAGACTGATGCTTCTGCAATAAAACAAGGTGAATTTCTTCAAATGCACAGCTTAACTGCTGAAACTTTTACAAGAATGTCAACACCTTGCAAAACACAAGCAGAGGTGCCTGAGCAGAATTTAGCAGCTACCACTGCTCCTCAGGTATCTGCTGCTGAGCCCACTGCTCAAGGTGATCAAAGTAGCAAAACAACTACTTTGAAACCCACACCTTTAATCACCAAAAAACCAAACAAAAAGAAAACTCAAAAACCCCCCAAACCTATCAAAAAGGCAACTCTGGAGGATGAGATACCAGAGCAACTACCAGTGACAACACAAAAGTCACAAGAAACCACTGCTGCTACTTCCTCACAGTAGTTGGTACAAATATCTCAACCCATAACTGAAACTCCTCCTGCTTCTTCTCAAAAAAAGAACATGTTGTACACATAGGGACTCCACAATATGATGCTCTGGAATCACTTGCTTCCATTATCCACAACCCAATGCCCGGGGCAAATTCTCTTTCTACACCTAACCTCACATCCACAATTCCCCCACCAACTAAACTTTTGTTGGATGCAATTGATTTGAACCAAGAACAAACCAGTCCTTCTCAATCACCTATCAATGAGAACATGCCTCAACAAATGACTGGGTCTGATGTATCAATCTTTGCTAACCCACCAACACAACCTGAGGAGGTTACACCCCTTGAGTTACAAGTAACTCTTGGTGGTAATCCAAGTGAAGCAGCCACTACAAGCGCTGAACCCACTGGTTTGCATTTGGACAGTGGTTACATCAATAAGACTTCCTTGGAGGCAATTCCTTCCATAGCACCTCTGACATCCACCAGAAGCACCTGCTCCACCACAAGCACCTGCTGCAAATGAGATCTGGAACCTCTTCTAACCTTTTCTCCAACAACAAAAACAGATGGCTGATCAGCAACATGCAATACATGTACAAGAGCTGAGAAACACAATGGAGTCTAGGTTCAAGAACACACAAGCAGACATCAAGGCTCTCAAGGCCCACATATTGAAAACCACTGGCACTGCTCCTCCAACTGTTCTCTTTATTGATCAATTACCCCCAGATAATGCCAAAAAGGGGGAGAAAATTCAGGAGTGGAAAAAGAAGGGAATAGATGATGGTCTTTACATTGAACCAGGAAGAGATGCTATGACCAGAAAAATTCCTTTGCCAGATGGTAGCAAGAAGGTTGATGTGACCCAAAATGCACTTGATGAAGGAGTAGCAAGTGTAAAAAGGGACAGAGAGGCAAAGGATATGTCAAGGTGGAATGAGGAGAAAAGAGCTTACATGGAGCTGAATGCGCAGGGTTGTTCAGGGCTAAAGGATGTTCAAAATCCTGTGCTAAAAAGAAACCCCACTAGAAAAGTGAGGGAACCCAAGTCCACACCATCCAGACTCACAAAGCATACTCCAAAACCACCATCCAAAAGCCCCCAACATCAAACCTCCACCCAAACAGTTGTTGTAACTCCTGCTGTATCAACATATGCTGGTACTCCAGTTGTTTCAACATCTGCTATCACTTCAACACACATCACAACCACTGTCTTACCACCACCATCATCACCACCAAAAACAACATCACCACCATCGCCTCCTGCCAAAAAACAAAAGACAGCAGATGTTACAACATCTATTGTAATGACAACAGTGGTTGAAACACCAGTTGTTTCAACAGCTGTTAGTCAATCACAAATCACTGCCACTCAAACCACCACCACTGATCCACCCAAAACATCATCTGCCTCTCCTATAATAAAAATGAGAAGGATTTTCATACCAGATGATGATTCTCCATCACCACCACCAACATCTTCAGAATCTCTATCACTTGTTACAATACCAAAGCCTGTTCCTCTCTCATCAGCTCAAATTCAAAAACCATTAGCTCCTGCAGGTGTTCAATTTCCTCTTGAACTCATAGCAGTCAGAGAAGAAATAAAATCTTTCTACTATGAGGATGATCCTGCTAAAAGGAGTTTGCCATCTGTTGAAGGATATCCAAGGCCAAATAATATTGAAGAATATCTAAAAGTCAAAGCTAAACAAGCAGAAGATATCTCAAAAAGAAAATCACAAGGGAAATCTGATAGAGAAATTCAGCAGAACTATCAATACTTGCTCACACAAGTCAGATCTTTAGAACAATTTGCAAAGAATGCGTGTTAGCAAGTAACAGAAAAGGCAGATGAATCCCTGAGAAAAGATTATGTTGAAAACATCATGGCCCACAAGAAATACAAAGGAGAAAAACACATGTATAAGGACTGGACCATTCCTGAGCTGGAAAGTGAAGCAGCCAGGATTCAAGACATGATCAACAATAAAGTGAAACATACTCCTCCAGATTGGGCAAAGTTCAAAAAGAATGTACCTGATAAAAAGGTAGAGCTGAGGAGAATGAAAGAGGAATTAGCTGCTGCTGATTATGGGTCTTTGAATCAAGTATTGAGATGGAAAGAAGATAGAGTCAGGGCTACCTACAAAAGCTTGGAGAAATTAAGAAAGACAGATCCTACTGCTCCACAAAAGCCTGACTATCCTAAAGCAGAGGTTTCAAAAAGACCATCAAAGCTGCAAATCAGGAGAGCTACTGCTCCAGCTGGTGCTGCTATCTACAAAAGAAAGCAACAAAAACAGTTGGTTACTGATGTCTATCGTAATGGACATGCAAAAACCTATTTAAACTATTAGTATAGAATAAGCAGGGTATCGAACCAAGGGAGGACTGTGGAAAGCGTTTTTATGCTAAGTATTGATTAACTGTTACTGAATTGAGAAATCGGGTTGTTTGATTATGAAAAAAAACTAAATTAACGAGTAAAAATTGTGATTTAATTCAATGGGAGAAAAGATGGTTCCTCCAGATTTCAGGTTTTACAGCTAGATTCAATTATGTGTTTAATCGAAACACTCACATAGACATAAGTGTTTAACTTAATTCATCAATTGTGATAACCAACGACTAAGTACTCCGGTCAATACATAACGGGAGGTTATCGAATGATTATCAATTACAATTACAAACCCTAACCCCATGTCAAATATATCCCAATTACTAGAACTCTCGGGAACTGAATGCTTAGAAATTAAGGTTTAAATAAATGCAATTGTTTACAACCAATAAATCAAATCAAGGTGAAAAGCATCGAATGCTTAGATCACCGAGTTATACGATTGTCACAAACACATAAAATTATCTAACTTACAAAACCCTCCATCCGGAGGAAACCATAAAACGACTAGCCGCTCATGTTGGTGGGATGATCTTCGTAGGCTTGAACCACGGTTGATTGCATCCCTCCTTTTTCTTTTCATCTACTGCCGTCTAGATTGTTATATCTTTCACTCAAGATGATGATTGATATTGGTGATGTTGAAGTCTGCCGCCAAGTCACGTCCAATTGTCCTCGGCCCAAAAAGAAATTGGATTCTTTGTGATGATGCAAAGTAAATAATAAACCCCCCTATTCGGCCCATATGGCTGCATGTGTTTAGAAGCCCAATGATGATGTTTGTTATTGTTGTTGACTATTGTTTTTAGTCTGCTGCCATCAGATGTTGTTTTCTTTTCCTCTTTGACTTTCGTGCACTCCTTTTGTTTTGCATGAGATGATATGATGATGAGTGATGTTAAGATGATAAATGATTAATTGTTGACTCAAACCTCAAATGCTTGTGAGACTAAAGGGTATGGGGGCCGGCTAGGCCCGGCTAGGACCGGCGCCGGTCCCCCACACCGCCCCCTGAGGGTCGGCTCGGCCCAATCGACTCCCCAGCGCCGAACAAGACGGGGCCCCACTTCCTTTTTCTAGCCGTTGCAAACGGCTCTTTTAAATTTTTTTTTTCATTTTTCAATTTAAATAGCCTATATCTCATCATTTTTATACAATTCTATCACATTCTACTCCCATTCTTCTCCAATTCTCTTACTTTTTTTTATAAAAAACACTCCATATTTTTTATACCATTTTCTCTAATCATGCATCCTTTCAACCCAAACAACCCCAACCCAAACAACCCCAACCCGAATAATCACAACCCGAACCAACCTAACTTTTTTTCGACCCCCGCTTACACTCCGAGTATGGATCAATCGTGGGGGGCCCCGCAATTTCCTTTTTCGGGTTTCCAACAAACACCCAACGCATTCTCACAAATGTCTCAAGTTCAACAACTCCAACAATACCAAGCGCTACAACAAATCATGCAACGCAACTCGTTTGAACAACTCCAATCGCAACCGCCAACTTCCCAACCGGTTCACCTTGACGATGATGATGATGATGAAGTCGTCCCCGAATCGCCACCGCAAGAGCTCATCCGAAAAAAAAACAAGGGGAAGGGGAAGAAGGTTGAAAACGTACCCGAAACCGCGCCAAAAAGCGGTTTGAGAAAACCGGGGAGACCTTGGACGAAAGTAGAGGAGGAGACGCTAGCAATGGCGGTTACTAAGTCCTCTACTAACCCGATAGTCGGTATGAACCAAACTTTAAATTTTTAATTTAAATTTTAAAAGTTTTAAATTTTTTATTTTTACTAATGCATTATTTTTTAAAATTTAGGAAACAATCAAACGGGTGATAGTTTTTGGAAGAAGGCAACGGCTAAATTTCATGAGATTATGGAGCATAGCTCGGATCGTGATTTAGAAGCCATCTCGGGCAAGTGGCGTAAAATGAGCAAGATCATCAATAACTTTAACGCAATTTATAACCAAATTTACATGAATCCTCCTAGCGGGAGTAACGAGACGGACATTCTTAACCTTGCTATCGCTAAGTGGGACTCTCAAAATGCAAAGCCTTTCCCGCACTTCCGAGCATGGAACGTAGTAAGGAAACAACAAAAATGGACGCCGATTCCAAATGAGGTAGCAACCGCCAAACGGACTAAAACTTCCGAGTCCGGAAGTTATAGTGCGGGAGGCTCCACCGGTCGTTGTCAAATCGACATAAACGACGACCCGGAAGATGACGAGGACGTGTTGCCCATTCACGAGGCGGAACGTCCCACCGGGAGGGATAAAGCAAAAAAAGAGGCGGCCGCAAAGCGCAAAGCGGCCGGCTCGAGTGGAGGGGGCGGCTCGGGTGGAGGGGGCGGCCCGAAGGCATCGGCGAAAATGGACGAGTTGATAAACGAATTCCGTTCGTTCAAAGAGTTCGCGGCCGAAAAATACACTCACAAGAAAACCGTGTCGGCCGACTATTCTCGAGCGGAGGATTTTAGGATTATGAGGTTGGATCTCGACTCGGTTCCGGAGGATGAGCGCGAGATTTATCGGAGGATGAAAGAAGAGGTGAAGAAAAAATGGACGTCGTATGTTGTTTTTTTATTTTTAGGAAATGTAATTTTTTTTTTCGGTAATGTTTTTTTTTTTTTTTTTTCGGTAATGGTTTTTTTTTTTTTTAGGAAATGTAATTTTTTTTTTATGTTATGAAGTGACTTTATTTATGTTGTTTTATGTTGTATTTTTTAACTTTTATAAATTTTTTATTAAGTTAATAGATTAAAAGTTAGAAAATTATAAAATAATAAGGTGGGGTAGCCTCATCCTCCATCTCCCTCAAATATGAAGGAGGCCCATCCCACACGAGCCGGTGACGTGGCGCTGACGTGGCGGCTCATCCCCTCCAAGCCCATCCTCTCAATACCCTTTAGTCTGATGTAAATCACGTGAGTGGCTGCCAATGAGAATGATGATGATTCTTTTTTTTATGCCAACAATAATCCTCACGTGCGTCCTATCCCCTAGGGTCTTGTGCGGTTGACTTTCTCCACCGTAGGCTACGGTTACTTACCGTAGCTTACAGCACGTGAGCTCTGTTTCTTTTTATTATTTCCAACCGTAAGCTATGCACTGAATCCGTAAGTTACGATCCCAGCATTCTTTCTGTTTCTTTGGCTTTGCATGCATTCCAACTTTACATAATTTACCAACAAGCCCGAGACTTCGGTATGTTGCATTTCTTTCACATTCAAACTCCATTTTGACTCGTAATGGCTCACGAATAATGTAGCGTGTCTCGACTCTCATCCTTGATAATTCTTCTTCATCACTAAACTCTCCAAACTTCACCGAATTACGCCGATTAACCTGTAAAGCCACATACTTGCGTAGTTAACATATTCAAAGCATATAATTACGTAAACGACAATAAATCACACAAGATACGCACGTTAACACTCGGGTTTCATACTCTCCATCACATCCCCACACTTAACATTGATTGTCCTCAAGCAACCATTACAAACATTACTCACCTTATTAACAAATCACCATTGAATCCCTTACCGAATCAACAGTTTAAGGTCACAAGTCATACCCGTCCCATAGGCTGACACAATCGAGATTGACAATCTGACAATTAAGTGATACGCATTTAAAACAAATTATGACTTGCCTAACTAAAACTAACATGCTTATATTACTACACACATGCCACACGCCCCTCACAATGATCACTCCTCTCGGTTTTATCAAGACTAGCGTGTAATGTGCTAGTATATATTTCACTCAGAACCAAATATGCTACTCTGAAATCATAAGCTTGTATAGCAATCACACCTCCACTGTATCAAATAACGTAACACATATCAAAAGGACTTTTGGGTTTTGGGTTAAGGGTAAAGGTAGGGAAGTATTTTTGGATTTTTATGTTTATTGGCGAACACAAACGAACATACCAAACCATGACAACTTTATTCACAATAATACTAACACATGGGTGATTTTTCAACCCATTTATTTAACATGAACATAACAATGATTTTTTTTTCTTTTTCTTTCTTTTTTCTTCTCTTTTTTTTTCAATTTTTTTTTCGTTTCATTTTTTTTTCAATAAACATCTACCACTTACTTGTCATTCATGGTTGGTAATCAAACGGGTCAAACAAGGTGTAACAAACGAAAGGTGCACAGCTCAACATGGTTAACTAAGGTGGGTGGATAAACAATCAACAAATAACACAATGGAAGGGATCCTAATGCCTTTATCATTTATGTGCATACACTAAACCACAGTCTTGGTACGTATCAAACCACACAAGTTCTAACACAAAGCAACATATGGCCTACACTCATCAAATGAACATTTAATGCAATTCATCTAACAATTAAGTAGGCTCCAATATCTCACCGAATAAAAGGAAAGTGGGTTGCCGACACGTAGCATGTGTAATTCCTAAAGCATGTTACCCCTAGTCAGGCATCTCTTTTTAATTCTCTAAAACTCGTCAGAAATACTCTCATGAAACTTAAAGGGACAACCATGACTAGGGATCTAAGTTCGTTTAATATCAGTAGGAACCCTTTAGCGATTGAAAATGTTGGTTTTCATGTAGTTCAAGCATACTTGAGACAAAAAAAAAAATTTAAAAATTTTTCAATTTTAAGCAAATTCAACCCTTCAAGCAATTAAGATCAACAATCCTACCAACCCTCTCTCTCGAGTTACCGCATCCCCACACTTGGGATACATTGTCCCCAATGTATGGTGCAATTTATAGTCATAACCCGAGAGATACCACCTAACAAACCATGAACGGCTAGCAACTAGACGATTAAACACAAAGAAACCATTCCCAACACAAAAATTTCACACCACCAAATACACGAAAATAAATAAAACACAAGATAGATAAACACATGCACCTGATCAGAAACAAGTGAGTGTCTGTGGCGGTGTAGCTGCTGTGATCTAACCGGAACATACGCTCCTCATGGATTCTTTGAGATCTCACCGGGGATGTTGCCAAACATCCCCACACTTGATTCATTGCATCCGTGAAGATGGAACGTAGAAACCTGTCAAAACACAAACACACCAAAACAAAACCAAACCAAAATACAATACTCTACATCCTCGGGCTGCCTCCCGAGAGCGCTAAGTTTTAGGTCTTCAGCCAGACCGTACCTAATTTCCGTTATGGTGGTCGAATCGAACACTTTCCTACCGAGTTCCCAATGTAGACTCGATAGTTAACAAGCCACATCAAGCTTTGTTTAACGATGTGCGGCATGCTCTGTAAGAATGATATGCTATTGTGGGCCCATTGCTTGATAAATTGCCCAATGTCTTGCAAACCCACCTTTCGACTCCTACACCTTGAGCGATCATCCCTAGCTTTGTTGGTTGCAGTAACTAATACGGAAGGAGGATCAAGATATACTTCAATTACCTCAGTTTGTGGTCCTGTGCGAAGCGCTAAACATTCAACTTCATGTGTCGAAGCACTTGTAACTTCTTCTTTCACTTCACTCTCAACAACAACAAACTTTTTCACGTGTGGTTCTTCATCAAATGAGGAAATCATTGTGGTATTAGTCTCCACAACCTCCTCACCATCTTGAAAACAGTTTTTGATATCATCGGGTAATGGTGAGATGGACTCTTCTACTCGTATCTTCGTAGATAATACATCACACTTCATGCTCAAATAGTCAATTCGCTGTTGCTTTGAAAGGCTGGGTGCTGATAATAATTCATCGATCTTGGATAACATCGATTCCGCTCGAGCAAGTTGTTCATCCTCCTTCCTCATCTCTATACGTGCATCCCCACACTTATTTTGTGGAATGTCTTCTTTCACCTCAACACCTTCAATAATTTTCTCCACATCTGACTGTTCAACAATTGAGAGAATCACCGGTGTGGTATTAACCTCCACGACCTCATCCCTTACTTGAGAAGGAGACATCTGTAGAGACACCCATCTATCCCTGGCTTGGCGTTTTTCCATTTGAGTCATTCTTGGCCCATCATCCATCACTTCAGCCATCAAAAGGTCATACTTCGTAATCCACATCTCCAACTGGTCCTCTATTGACAGGTCAGGTTTCGCCAATTCCTTTTCAATGTATGCCAGCTCTCTTTGTCTCATATATTCCATAAGATTTCCAAATTGAGGTGATTGATAGTAACTATGTGACTGGGTTGCACATTCAGACTCACCCTGATCAAATGTATACTGGGCATGATAGGCATCCTGATAGTGTACCTGATGGTCTTCATAATAATATTGAGAATCCTGTGAAAGTGAATCAAAGGACGAGTAATATGGTTGAATATCATCATAATAAACATCTAATTCATAAAACTCCCTCTGTGCGTCCTCACACATTTTCCGGAACACAGGACAATAGTCACGCGTGTGACATGGACTACCACAACCTCGGCATGACCAGTAAGCACTTTCCATAATAATATATGCAATGAATCTGCACAGACAAAACTAGTACACCCAAGGTAAAAGCAAACAGTGGAATATGTGATGAAAAAAAAAAAACACTATTTTTGGATTTTTTTTTTAAATCTATTTTACTAAAAACTTAACGCTAAACACTTTGCGCACGCCTCCCCGGCAGTGGCGCCATTTTGATGTCTGTCGTAATGGACATGCAAAAACCTATTTAAACTATTAGTATAGAATAAGCAGGGTATCGAACCAAGGGAGGACTGTGGAAAGCGTTTTTATGCTAAGTATTGATTAACTGTTACTGAATTGAGAAATCGGGTTGTTTGATTATGAAAAAAAAACTAAATTAACGAGTAAAAATTGTGATTTAATTCAATGGGAGAAAAGATGGTTCCTCCAGATTTCAGGTTTTACAGCTAGATTCAATTATGTGTTTAATCGAAACACTAACATAGACATAAGTGTTTAACTTAATTCATCAATTGTGATAACCAACGACTAAGTACTCCGGTCAATACATAACGGGAGGTTATCGAATGATTATCAATTACAATTACAAACCCTAACCCCATGTCAAATATATCCAAATTACTAGAACTCTCGGGAACTGAATGCTTAGAAATTAAGGTTTAAATAAATGCAATTGTTTACAACCAATAAATCAAATCAAGGTGAAAAGCATCGAATGCTTAGATCACCGAGTTATACGATTGTCACAAACACATAAAATTATCTAACTTACAAAACCCTCCATCCGGAGGAAACCATAAAACGACTAGCCGCTCATGTTGGTGGGATGATCTTCGTAGGCTTGAACCACGGTTGATTGCATCCCTCCTTTTTCTTTTCTTCTACTGCCGTCTAGATTGTTATATCTTTCACTCAAGATGATGATTGATATTGGTGATGTTGAAGTCTGCCGCCAAGTCACGTCCAATTGTCCTCGGCCCAAAAAGAAATTGGATTCTTTGTGATGATGCAAAGTAAATAATAAACCCCCCTATTCGGCCCATATGGCTGCATGTGTTTAGAAGCCCAATGATGATGTTTGTTATTGTTGTTGACTATTGTTTTTAGTCTGCTGCCATCAGATGTTGTTTTCTTTTCCTCTTTGACTTTCGTGCACTCCTTTTGTTTTGCATGAGATGATATGATGATGAGTGATGTTAAGATGATAAATGATTAATTGTTGACTCAAACCTCAAATGCTTGTGATGTAAATCACGTGAGTGGCTGCCAATGAGAATGATGATGATTCTTTTTGGCCTGGTCTATTCGCACACGCTTTTTGTCTTTTTGCACACTCAAAGCGCCCCGCTTTGGCCATAGCGGGGCGCTTTGGCCATGGTCAACAGACAAGGACTGACAGACAAAAAGCGTGGGCTGGACTTTGTGTTGTTTTTTTTTTTGAAATAGGTGGGATGTGGGTTAGTTTGGTAGTGTTTTTTGGAGGAAAAAAATGTATTTGAGTTTTATAATACGTTTTTTTATAATTACGTTTTTTTACATCATTATTTTTATAGAACGTATATAATATAAGTGCGTCTTTATAAACTGTTAACCTTGTTTATTTTGTTAAATTAAACGAACACGTTAAATAAAATGTATAAAAAGCCATAAGAATTAAACGTAAACAATCCAAAACCAACGTGATGTAAATAGAAGATTAACTGCAATATATATATTTATATATATCAGTTTGTACATACAAAATAAAAAGGTACAACTGAGTACATAATACATAACAAATCACTATACAAACAAACTAAGGTACTAATCCTCGTGCGGTGGGGACGGTGGGAGGGGAAGTGGAGGCAACCCAGCGACCTCTCATAGAGCAACGAGCGTCTCGACGATCCAGTCAATGCGTGCGTCCTGGCGTCTGAGGCGCCGGTCGAAGTCCCGAGCCACCTCACGCGCTACCGGAGGCAGGTCAGCGTAAACGTGCTGCGGGTACTGTGGCGGCTCAGGAGCTGGCTGAACTGGTGGTATCGGGATCTCCTCGACTTGCTCCTCCTGAGCCGGATCCTCTAATACAGGCTGAGCCTGAGCCTGAGCCTCAGCCTGAGGCTGGCCCGGGAACTGATCGAGTCCCAGAGCCTGTAGCTGAGCCTGCCGAGCGGCCGCCTGAACATCAGGAGGGGCCAACACTCCAGGCCTCACCTCAATAACAACCGGGGTGACCTCCGGCACCGGCTCCGGCTGCCAAATCTGCCCGTCTCCGCCCCTAAACCTCAGACCAACATCAAAGGTACGGGTGATCTGCATGCTAGAAACTGACGCGCGGCCCAACCTGGTAGACGGGACCGGAGCGGACAGCACCGGATCATGCTCGGGCACGAGCCCGAGCGAGCGTGCGATGGCGGTGATGTATGAGCCAGTGTGCACGTACCCGCGGAGCTGCCGGTGGTATGCTGTGGCAAAGTAATCTGCCAGGAGACATGCGGGAAGGCACACCACATAGTGAATGATCTTTCGTGAACAAAGAAGACATCTTCAACTTCGTTCGATATCTCATTTGTGCGCATGTAATAAGTGTAATTTTTTTCGAGAAGAATGCTTTCAAGTTTTTGCATCGGAGACTTACCGACATTTTTTTCGGCGTTGATCTTCTGAACAGCGTTGTGTATATCTTTCGGAATAAGCTTTCTAGCCAGATTGTTTTTTGTCAGCGTTCGCCAGATACTTTGGTTGGGAATGTCTTGCTTTGCCAGCTCCTTAACCAGTTTTTTATCCTCCGAAGAAAGCCTTCTCGCATACGCGTGACCTTCTAAGTTTTCAATAGGAGTGTGGTTATGCTTCGCCTTCGTCACCTCGATCCTCCAAACACTTTCGGATGATTCTGAAAACCCGATCATCTCGAACGGGTAGCCTATTTTCTTGCTACCCGTTTTCCTCTGTGTAGCTATACTCTTATGCTCCCCACCAAAAGTACATTGAAACCAAATCTTGTAATTCTCTCCTCTTTTATTCGACCTATTAATCACAATGAGGTAACCGTTGTCTTTTGCCGTGTCTTGTACCCAACACACCAACTCTTTACGTGACGAAAAGGTCTGCGTTGTATCAAACGAAAACGTAACCGGGTAACAGCCTTCCCCGTCAACAGACACATCCCCCGGCTCACCATCGTCACCGAGGTCCGAATATACTTGATGTTCAAAGTTGTGCTCGCCACCGTAACCGAAATTCGAATAACCTTGTAAGCTCTGTTGACAACCGTAACTGTCGTTTGGACCACACTCCTGCTGTACAAAGCTGTACTCGCCACCGTAACCGAAATTCGAATAACCTTGTTGTGCGTAAGGGTCCTCCACAGGGGTATTCAAATCCAGCGTCACCGTGTTATCACGATAACGAATGCCAGATACAACCTCTGCCTCCCTCAAGTTGGGCGAGACCGGTTTCTCATACGAGTCAGAAATAGCGGTCCCCTCGTAAGAATCAGGAACAACTGTCTCGTCAGAATATTGACCGAAAATATAGTTGTTTAACCACGACATCGTTTTTTCAAGAGATGTAACTAATACAGCAAAACCGCGCGTTATTTTGAAGAAACACAACGGATGGGGAATAAAGGCAATACAGACCTTTGATCTGAAATGAATGAAAATATATAGGCCTCGAACATTGTCTCTGTCTCAGAGGTTGCTTTTAAAAGGTAAAGTGGGTGAAATTTGGGGTCGAAGCGCCGCGCTATGGCCAAAGCGCGGCGCTTAGGGTTAACGACAAACCTCATAATCAGCTTTATGTCTCTCAAACAGTAACTCATGTCTCAAACGTCAATCAAGTCACCTTTTGTCGTCTAAGCGCCGCGCTATGGCCAAAGCGCGGCGCTTTGAGGTGTGAAAATAATTTTGCCCGTGTGCAATTAGCATGACCCTTCTTTTTTTATGCCAACAATAATCCTCACGTGCGTCCTATCCCCTAGGGTCTTGTGCGGTTGACTTTCTCCACCGTAGGCTACGGTTACTTACCGTAGCTTACAGCACGTGAGCTCTGTTTCTTTTTATTATTTCAAACCGTAAGCTATGCACTGAATCCGTAAGTTACGATCCCAGCATTCTTTCTGTTTCTTTGGCTTTGCATGCATTCCAACTTTACATAATTTACCAACAAGCCCGAGACTTCGGTATGTTGCATTTCTTTCACATTCAAACTCCATTTTGACTCGTAATGGCTCACGAATAATGTAGCGTGTCTCGACTCTCATCCTTGATAATTCTGCTTCATCACTAAACTCTCCAAACTTCACCGAATTACGCCGATTAACCTGTAAAGCCACATACTTGCGTAGTTAACATATTCAAAGCATATAATTACGTAAACGACAATAAATCACACAAGATACGCACGTTAACACTCGGGTTTCATACTCTCCATCAGTTACTGAAACAGTGGCAGAATTAATGGCAGGAGATGAGCTTGTAAAAGAAGGCATTAAGCAGATGATAGCTGATACTCTTGGCCTGAATCAACCTGCAAGTACTGCTCAGACAGTCATCAATAGGCCGGTATCTCCAAACACCTCATCAAATAAAAATCTCCCAAGAAACCCACATGACTCAAAAGTACTAAAGTGGAAAACTGACAAACAGACCCATGTACTGACAGTGTTCAAGTCTAGTGGAGAAGTGAAGAAAATAACAAGGGAACAAGCACTTGGCCTAAGTCTTGAAGATTTGCATGATCTCCTTGATCTTCCACTGTGCAGGGATGATGATTACACAGATGCCTTAGCCTTTGAGTTACAACTCAAAGGGCAAATAAGGGAACTGCTGATGAGGCAATAAAGATCTACAAATAATGAAGAGTTTTGGCATTATCTGTTCCAGGGGAGATTGTTGGGATTGAACCCTACCAAAGGAACACATAATTAAAGCCAAAACTGGATCAGAGCAGTGGATCTAGAATAAGCAGATGTTATGTATACAAATCTCTCCCCTTGAAAGTGGTTTCAACATCTGCTGACCTCCTATCTTCTGATCGTACAAACTGCTGAACTACAAACTGCTGATCAAGTAAAAGACCGATGAAAGATTAAAGCTCTGCTGTTCAATCTACTGCCTTAAGTCAAGCTCTGCTGATCATGACAAGTACTGCTGGGTTCACATCAGTGGAAGGATGCATCAGTAGTTTAGATGTCTTTATGTGATGAAATGTAATAACAGTAGTTAGCATAGCAGAGGTATAGATCAGAGGTTAGAGTTTGTTAGGAGGTTAGATGTCACTTTCATGGTGACGTCAGCTTAGATGCCTCAGTGGTTTGCTCGTGCCTATAAATAGAACAGTACCATGCACTATTCTATTTAGCTCTTTACAAAATCTTCTTCCTACACGAACAAACACTGTGAGCTCAGGATGAGGGGGAGTTTGCATTCATACATGCATTGTAATCGTTATTGAAATAAATTCAATCTTTCGGTTCTTTGTTGAAAATGTTTGATTAAAGCAATTCTCTCGTTCGATTGTGTGCAAAGTTTGTTTCCATCTTAATTCCGCTGCACAACTCATTCATCTTCATCTTTATTCAAACGTAAAACACAATCAAAACCAAACTTTGATCCTAACAATTCTTAAGTTGTCTAGACGCATATGCTATAACCTTTTGGCGTTGCATCAACACACATCCATAACCTAACTTAGAAGCGTCACAATATACTACAAAATCTTCAGTTCCTTCTGGTAACGCTAGTATGGGTGCGTGGGTTAATCTTTGCTTAAGAATTCTAAATGCTTCTTCTTGTTTTGGTCCCCATTCAAACTTAATGGATTTACAGGTTAACTTAGTTAAAGGAATGGCTATTCTAGAAAAATCTTGAATAAACCTTCTATAATATCCGACCAATCCTAAGAAACTTCTAACCTCGGTTGGTGATTCAGGGGTTTTCCATTTAATAATTGCCTCGATCTTTGTTGGGTCCATATGAATTCCTTTATGATTAACTAAGTGTCCAAGAAACTGTACTTGCTCTAACCAAAACTCGCACTTTGAAAATTTAGCATACAGCTTTTCTTTTCTTAATAAACTTAAAAGTGCGTGCAAATGCTTTGCATGATCTTCCTTACTTTTAGAGTAAATTAGAATATCATCTATAAAGAAAATTATGAATTTATCCACATATGGTTTACATATTCGGTTCATCATGTCCATAAATGTGGCTGGGGCATTGGTTAAACCAAATGGCATGACAGCAAATTCATAATGACCATACCTTGTTCTAAATGCGGTTTTAGGAATGTCCTCTTCCTGTACCTTTAATTGATGATATCCTGACCTTAAATCAATTTTAGAGAAAAATCGAGCTCCTTGCAATTGGTCGAACAGATCATCGATTCTTGGTAATGGGTACCGGTTCTTAATTGTGACCTTGTTTAATTCACGGTAGTCAATGCACATACGCATTGATCCGTCCTTCTTTTTAACGAATAAAATCGGTGCTCCCCACGACGATGAGCTTGGTTGTATGAATCCTTTTTCTAGCAATTCGTCTAATTGTTTCTTTAATTCCTGCATTTCAGCGGGTGCCAAATGGAAGGGCGCTGTAGCAATCGGTGCTGTTCCTGGCAGTAGATGGATTCTGAATTCAACTTCTCTGTCCGGTGGTAGTCCTGGTAATTCTTCCGGAAATACATCTGAAAACTGAGACACTACTGGAATGTCTTTTAGTTCTTTTCCTTTAGTGTTAGTGATTATAGAAATCAAATACACTATAGATCCTTTTCTTATATAGCTTGCAGTTTTCATCACAGAGATGAATTTCGTGGATCTAGATGGTTTATCACCTTTAATTGTGATCTTTTCACCCTTTGGTGAATTTACTTGAATTGACTTTTGATCACATAAAATGCTGGCTTTGTTAGCTATTAACCAATCCATTCCTAAAACGACATCAAATCCTGCCAGATTCATTGGGTAAAGATTTGCAATATACTTTTGGTTTAAAAATTCTATTCTTGCTTCCTGCAAGATTTCAGAAATCCTAACTGTTTCTCCCTTAGCTGTCTCTACTAGACATTCTTGTGGTAGTTTAGTTAATGACTGATTTAGAAGTTTGCAAAATGAAGTATTAATAAAACTTTGGTTTGCACCAGAGTCAAATAATACTTTAGCAAAAACATCATTAACTAAAAACGTACCAGCTATCACATCTGGAATCATCTTGGCTTCATCTGCAGTTAGAACGAATGCTCTAGCATTTTCAGCGTTCTTGTTGTTCGCAGCTGGAGCCAATTTCGGACAATTCGGCTTGATGTGACCTTTTTCTCCACAGTTGAAGCACAGTCCATTACTGGATTTTCTCCTACAATCTTCTTCCTTGTGTCCTGGCATCTTGCAGAAATTGCAAAGAGTGGAGCATTTTCCCGAATGCTTTTTCTTGCAGACCTTGCAGAATGGTGCAGAGGTAGAACCCATATTCCTACGATTGTAATTCCCAGAACGGAATTCTTGGGTAAGCCTTTGGGTTAGGTTTCTCTTCTGGTCTTCTTCCCTAGTACGGATTAGCTCATCTGTCAAGGTATTTGCTAGTTCTACAGCTTCTTCTATAGTTTGAGGTCTAGCTGCCTTGACTACATGCCTAATTTCTCCAATTAATCCCCATATGTAACGGGAGATTAATACTGGTTCAGGTGATGCAAGGGTTGGTACTATTCTAGCATATTCAAAGAATGTGGTAGTATATCCCTTACTATCTACCCCGGTCATTCTTAAGTTCAGAAACTTATTCGCTATCTGTTCTTTTTCATTGGGAGGGCAGAATTTCTTTTCTACCATATTTTTAAATTCCTCCCATTCCATATTATAAACCCTATCACTTCCTCTTGATTGGAGGATAGTGTTCCACCATTCTAAGGCTGAGTTCTTAAACAGGTTAGAAGCAAACATTATCTTGTCTTCTTCAGCACACTTGCTTATTTTTAAAACAGCCTCAGTCTTTTCTATCCAGCGTAGAGCTGCAATGGGTCCTTCATTGCCCGAGAATTCTATTGGTTTGCAGGGCCATAATTCTTTGTAAGAACAACCATAAGGCATGGTTCTTCTTCTTTTGGGAATGGGCACTTGAAGTACAGGTCCATTGTTCACGCTGTGTTCTGGTTCAATTGGTCGCTTACTGTTATGTTTACTTTTATTATTCTCTTCTTGAACGGTTTGAATAATAAATGGCATTGCATCTATAATTCCTTGTGCCACTATGTGTTGGATAGCACTATTATCCACTTGGTTTCCATTGTCATTGATGCTTGGATTCTCATTAACCAAGTTAATGTTACTCTGGTTATCGTTATTCAGATTTCCTTGATTTCCTTCGTCGGCCATCTGAATTTTAAACATTTACCCCGAATTAATATCACAAAATAATATTTAATATAGTCAATCACATGACACGCATTTTGGTCAAAAGCGTCGATCATTGCGACTTACTCTATTCACATACTATGCATCTATTACACACCAGTACTGAAATAAAAATTACAATACCGACTGAAATTTAAAATTACACTACTAGTAATAGGCATCCGAAGTTTTTTTTTCTTTCATGTAAGGACTCTAAAAAATGTCCCAAATTGACCCGTAAGTACGAACCCGGACCCCTGAAACCCTAATCCATATCAAAAATCAAGAAAACAAGATTATTGGTCTTCAGGCGGGCCGCGTAAAGATTAAGCATAGTCTACGCGGGCCGCGTCAACTCTAAGTTTAACCGGATAAGCGTCCAGATCCACGTGTCACACACGTGGCATGGCTACCGATGACACGCTAGCCCTAATCTACGACTAGACCTCCACGCGGGCCGCGTAAGGGTCGAGCAACGGTTCACGCGGGCCGCGTGAGACCCAAATTTCACCTATAAATAGAATGGGTCAGGAACAGTTCAATGGTGTCGAAAATAAGTTTCAAAAACGAAGTTATACTGTCGAAATCACAATTTCAAGATAGCTAGGCGCTGCTACGATACAGGGTATTAACTCGATCACTGCTACGATTCAATGTCCGATCAATTGAAACTATCCAATGGATGTTTAAGTGCTGCCCACATTAGGGCCATACTTTGTCATTAGTCGTGAATTCGACGGATGTTTAAGTGTAGCCCTTTGTCATTCGTTGTGAGGGTTTTTAATCTCGTGAGTTATCGTAAATGCTGTATTAGTTACTGACCTAGTTTGTGTGCATTGTTATTTAAATTAGGTTACAAGGCTAATCAGTAGGCTAAACTCTGCCCGTATAAATCTGCAATGTGAGTCATTCTCTTTTTATTAACAGTATTTTACAATACTCCAATTATTTTCAAAAGTTATAATTAAAGGGATTAAGTCATGGTTATCTTGAATCACTGGCTAATTGGGGTATTGTGCACATTACTAATTTCTCACGGTTAGGCTAATAAATCCTAACAGTGATAATCATCACTACTTGGGGAAAGACCCAATAGTGGTATGACCATCGTCACCAGGTGACACGGCGCCATATAAAAATAAGATAGAAGCCATTGTAATCGCTCTTATGCTGTAATTGATAACTAATGTGTCGTTTTATATACTTGAATGACTCGCCAGTATTTCCCCGCTGATAAAATATTTTTAAAACATGTTTCAGGCAACCTGCTGTAAATCAAGGAAAACGTGCTACGGAGCACTAATCAGCTAGAAGAGGTGGCTCAATAAAATGAATAAACATGTTTTATAAATCAGGGAATTTACTTGTGAAATTCCTCTATTGTAAATTACGGGGCTTGTCCCAGATTATCTAATAAAATAATCGGGCATTTTCAAATTTTAAAAGATCCTGATAAATCTTCCGCTGTCGCATCAATTAATAAATACCACGGGTTCCTGTCCCGCGGCTCCTGACCGGGTCAAACCGGGGCTGGGGCCGTGACAGGAAAAGGTGGTATCAGAGCCACTGATTTAAGCCTATTAAGTATTTAAAATACTTAATTTTCCTGATTATCATCTTGTAATTATGTGTTTTTAACTGACTACTTGTTAGTTACAGTATGGGTAAGCAAAGAATGTCGGATATCTATCTTAAATTAGATAGTTCACAGAAAGATAAGGGAGCTTTTTCCCAATCAAATTCCTCAAGATACTCAGCAGATACTGAGGAGGGAATATTTGTTCGTAAGGTACAGTATGAGAAACCAGTTACCCCTAATGAAAGAAGTTGGATTATTAGAAAAATTCAAGAGAAAATGAGGAAGTCACAAACAAAAGAAGTAATAATTAATAAAGAGACTCAGGGAACAGGTGATAACCCACCATGGGAAGATGAGTTAGATGAACAATGGGCAAATCTCTATATGTTAGCCACTATAGCAGTAAATGCTAACTTATAGTTAAATCACCAAACCAGTACCATCGCCTATGTCACATACAAGCCAGAAACTTTAATATTTTAGTTGTACTAAAAATAAATAATTTGTTTCAATAAAATGGTTTATTAGATATTCGTAATTAATATTAAATTTTCTGCTTTCCATTCTGTGATTCTGTGAAAATTTAATTTACAAAATTTTAACCTAAAATTTTGTGTGTTTCTTCATAAATGCTAAACAGCATGAATGAATTATCTGAAGCTCATGAGAATCTCAATCTCTATCCTGTTCATGTGGAAGTTTCCAGAGACTTTACCGGGTATTGTGCTGACATAGAGGAACCTATGGAATTTCAAACCCAACCTCCGGAGAAACCCAAACCAAAGAAGAGAAGAAGAATTGTGGGCTGGAGGCGTGTGCGTAGGAGAAAACCAACGACACGGAAAGTTGTAAAGAATGAGTTGGATCATAAACTAGCACTTAACTAGCACTTAATGACCTCATCGGACCTATCGGTGAAAACCTCTTTAATTACCCAGCAGAAGCGCAACTTCCAATTGACCTAGAGCCTGAAATCCCAGATCCTATTATCCACACCCAACCTCTACCACCAGAGTTAGAAGAGTGGTGGACCACCGACTGGCAGTTCCAGAATCTCCTAAACAACCCTAATACCTTTTTACCTCAATTTGATACTGAGCCTCCACTACACCCACCAATGAGCATGGAAAATCTGGCTGAACTTTGCCATTATGGCGAGGAGCTGATTGATGCAGGAAATTGAATTAGGGAAGTAGGGGAAAGAATATCTTGGAAGTACGACGAAAGGGAACGTCCTTTCTAAAATGCCAGCTGATGAGAATGGTGTGACAGTGGTTGTGTGGTGGTAGGAATGTGTGTTTAAAAATAATATAATCATAAAAATATAATTATGTGTAATAAGTTAAGAATAAAACTTTGTAAGATAACAGGTGTGTACGGAAGCATATTATAATATATGAAAATGGAAGTCGAAAGATCGACAATTTTGTCTATATTCGTTTACGTGATTATGTGCAATTATTTTGTTATGTTCGGTTATTAATTATTTTATACTAATTACTTATATAAATTAATTACCAGATGGCACACGCTGGTAATGAACCCGATAATGAAGTTAATCAATCTGAGCATAACAATGAAGATCAATTTCTGAATAGGCAAGATATCGAGAATATCGTTGCTCAGGGAATAGCCAATGCTATTCCAGCAATACTTGCTGCTGCTCGAAATCCAGTTGAACGCCAACAAATTATTCCTAGAAAACGCACACATGGTGACAATTTTAGTAATAGTGTAAACGGAGGCGGCAACCATACTAATAACAACAATGATGAACTGCAAGCCCCAATTCTCAAAAGAATGAAAGCTGCAACGCCTGGTTACACTTACAAATAATTTCTGGCCTGCAAACCAGTTGAATTTGCAGGCAATGAAGGGGCGACTGCGGCACTGCGTTGGTTGGAGAAAACCGAAGCAGTAATTATGATAAGTAAATGTGTCGAGGAGGACAAGGTCATGTATGCGTCGTATCTTTTTAAAGAAGGGGCGCTAGAATGGTGGAATATGGTACTTCAAGCTAAAGGAAGAAATATGGCCTATGCCATGAGTTGGGAAGAATTTAAGCAGCTAGTGTAAAGAAAATTATGTCCCGAGTATGAAAAGGAACAAATGACAAATAAGTTCCTGAACCACCGGATGGTGGATGTAGACTGTCGAGGGTATACTTCGACATTCTTCGAATATGCAAGAGTGGTACCAACCCTGGCTTCGCCAGAACCGGTACTTATTTCCCGCTATATTTGGGGATTGATTGGCGAAATTCGAGATATCGTCAAAGCTGCGAGATCACGCACTGTTGACGATGGTGTGGAATTAGCTAACACCCTCACTGACGGACTGGTACGTCCAAGAGAAGAAACCCAGAAAAAGGAAGTGGCCCAAAAGATTACCCAAGGATTCCGTATGGGTAACAGAAGTAATTTCAAGAGAAAGGGAACCGGACAATCTTCCACTGTTCCATTTTGCAATACATGCAAAAGGAAGCATTTGGGAAGATGCAAAGGATATAGCAATTTCTGCAAAATCCCGGGGCACCAAGAGGAAGATTGCAGGAAAAAGAAAGCAACAGTCTGCTACAACTGTGGAGAAGCTGGACACTTTAGGCCAGATTGCCCAAAACTGGTCAAACCAGCTGATAACAAAGCCAAACCTGCAGAAGGAGCTACCAAGAGAAACGCAAGAGCCTTCCAGTTGACTACTCAGGAAGCAGAACTAATTCCTAATGTAATAGCTGGTACGTTCCTAGTTCACAACGTTTATGCAAAAGTATTATTTGACTCTGGTGCAAACCAAAGTTTTATAAATACTTCATTCTGTCAAGCTCTTAACCTACCTTTAACCAAACATAGACAAATTTTTATGGTAGAAACGGCAGATGGAAATTCTGTTAACATAGATAAGGTTTTGCGAGAAGAAAAAATAGAACTCTTAGGCCACAAATTCTCTGCAAACCTGTTACCTATGAAGTTAGCCGAATTCGATGTGGTATTAGGAATGGATTGGTTAGTAGCCAACCATGCTCGAATTCTTTGTGATAAGAATTCCATAGAAATACATACACCCACAGGAGAATTAGTGTTAATTACAGGAGATAAGCCACGAAAGCCACTGAAATTTATTTCAGTAATGAAGTTGGCCAGTTATGAACGAAAGCAAGGAATAATGTATATGATCTCAGTAATCATTAACACTAAAAATAAGGAACTTAAGGAAATTCCAGTAGTATCAGAATACCCAGAAGTATTCCCAGAAGAACTACCTGGATTACCACCTGATAGGGAAGTAGAATTTAGAATTCATCTAATTCCTGGAACTACACCGATAGCCAAGGCACCTTATCGGTTAGCACCCACCGAAATGCTAGAATTGAAAAAGCAATTAGATGAATTACTAAGCAAAGGATTTATACAACCTAGTTCATCCCCGTGGGGAGCGCCAGTGTTGTTTGTGAAAAAGAAGGATGGGTCGATGCGAATGTGTATCGATTACAGGGAATTGAATAAGGTTACAATTAAGAATCGATACCCATTACCTAGGATTGATGATCTTTTTGATCAACTTCAGGGAGCTAGATATTTTTCTAAGATAGATTTACGCTCCGGATATCATCAATTGAAAGTACAAGAAGAAGACATACGTAAAACTGCTTTCAGAACTAGGTATGGTCATTACGAGTTTACAGTCATGCCCTTCGGGTTAACAAATGCTCTTGCAGCATTTATGGACATGATGAATAGAATCTGTAAACCGTATTTGGATAAATTTGTAATTGTCTTCATCGACGATATACTTATTTATTCCAAAAGTCACAAGGAGCATTGTGAGCACCTGCATGCACTCTTAACTTTGTTAAGAAAGGAAAAACTTTGTGCCAAATTCTCGAAGTGTGAATTTTGGCTACAAGAAGTACAATTTTTAGGTCACATGGTGAATCATGAAGGCATTCACGTAGATCCTGCTAAGATAGAAGCAATCACCAAGTGGAAGGTTCCGCAATCAGCTATGGAAATTAGAAGTTTTATAGGGTTAGCCGGATATTATAGACGGTTTATTAAGGATTTTTCCAAGATAGTTGTACCATTAACTAAGCTAACGTGTAAAGCAGTTAAGTTTGAATGTGGACCTAGGCAAGAAGAGGCCTTTAGAATCTTAAAACAGAAATTAACAAATGCTCCAATTCTTGCCTTACCGGAAGGAACAGAAGATTTTGAAGTCTACTGTAGGATGTGTGCTAATGCAACGCAAGAAGGTAATTGCGTATGCATCAAGGCAATTGAAAAAGCACGAGGAAAATTATACTACTCATGACTTAGAATTAGGAGCCATAATTTTTGCCTTTAAAATTTGGAGACACTATTTGTATGAAAGTAAGTTTACTGTCTACATAGACCATAAGAGCTTAAGATACATATTTGGGAAAAAGAATTGAACATGAGACAAAGGAGATGGATGGAAATCCTAAGTGACTACGACTGTGATATTCAATATCACGAAGGAAAAGCAAACGTAGTTGCTGATGCCTTAAGTCGTAAGTATCATGAGAAACAACGACGAGTACGTGCTCTTAGATTAAATATACAGTTAGATTTAATGGAACAACTGAAAAACATTCAAGAAACAGCAATCAAGGATGATGCTGAAGGAATGAAAGGACGAGTAAACGAATTAGAGCAAGGCAGTGATGGAATTTAGAGATTCTGTAAGAAACGAATTTGGGTACCTAAGCAAGGAGAGTTAAGAAATAAGAAGTACCAAGATTTAAGAAATAACTTCTGGTGGATAGGAATGAAAAAGGACATAGCTAGATATGTTTCTAAATGTCTTACTTGTTCACAAGTTAAGACAGAACACCAGAAACCTTCAGGTTTACTACAACAATTAGAAATGCCTGTATGGAAATGGGAACTTATAACCATGGATTTTGTTACTAAGTTACCCAAAACTAGAAAAGGTAATGATGCGATTTGGGTAATTGTGGATCGATTAACCAAATCAGCTCATTTCCTACCCATGAAAGAAACCTTAAGTATGGAAAGGTTGGCAAAGCTATATGTAGATAAAGTAGTATCCTTACATGGAGTCCCACTCTGCATTGTATCGGATAGGGATAGTCGTTTCACTTCCCACTTCTAGACAAGTTTCCAGGAAGCAATGGGAACCCGATTAAATCTAAGTACTGCATACCATCCTCAAACAGACGGACAAAGTGAAAGGACGATCCAAACCCTGGAGGACATGCTTAGGGCATGTGTGATAGATTTTGGTGGAAACTGGGATGACCATCTACCTTTAATTGAATTCTCCTATAACAATAGTTATCATTCAAGCATCGAAGCTGCCCCGTTCGAAGCACTATACGGACGTAAATGCAGAACTCCAGTCTGCTAGGCAGAAATAGGAGAAAGTCAATTATCAGGTCCTGAAATAGTACAAGAAACCACCGACAACATCCCTCAAATCAAGGAAAGACTTAAGACGACTCGAGATCGCCAGAAAAGTTATGCAGACAATCGACGCAAGCCGTTAGAATTCCAGATTGGAGACAAGGTACTCTTAAAAGTTTCTCCTTGGAAAGGAGTAATTCGGTTCAGTAAGAAAGGAAAGCTAAGTCTAAAATACGTAGGACCATTTCCCAGTAATCCAACGTATAGGACCGGTCGCATATCGCTTACAACTACCAGAGGAGTTAGCTGGAGTACATGACGTATTTCATGTATCCAATCTCAAGAAATGTCTATCTGACGAATCCTTGGTAGTACCTCTTCAAGATGTAAAGATGAGAGAAAAGTTAAAATTTGTTGAGAAGCCATTACAAATAGAAGACAGAAATATTAAATTTCTCAAACATAAGCGACTAGTGCTAGTCAAAGTCAAATGGGATTCTAAAAGAGGACCCGAATACACTTGGGAGCTGGAATCGGAAATGAAGCGAAAGTATCCTCACTTATTTTAGTAAATCTCAAGGACAAGATTTTAAATAAGGTGGGGAGGATGTAAGGACACTAAAATATGTCCCAAATTGACCCGTAAGTACGAACCCGGACCCCTGAAACCTTAATCCATATCAAAAATCAAGAAAACAAGATTATTGGTCTTCAGGCGGGCCGCGTAAAGATTAAGCATAGTCTACGCGGGCCGCGTCAACTCTAAGTTTGACCGGATAAGCGTCCAGATCCACGTGTCACACACGTGGCATGGCTACCGATGACACGCTAGCCCTAATCTACTACTAGACCTCCACGCGGGCCGCGTAAGGGTCGAGTAAAGGTTCACGCGGGCCGCGTGAGACCCAAATTTCACCTATAAATAGAACGGGTCAGGAGCAATTCAATGGTGACGAAAATAAGTTTCAAAAACGAAGTTATACTGTCGAAATCACAATTTCAAGATAGCTAGGCGCTGCTACGATACAGGGTATTAACTCGATCACTGCTACGATTCAATGTCTGATCGATTGAAACTATCCGATGGATGTTTAAGTGCTGCCCACATTAGGGCCATACTTTGTCATTAGTCGTGAATTCGACGGATGTTTAAGTATAGCACTTTGTCATTCGTTGTGAGGGTTTTTAATCTCGTGAGTTATCGTAAATGCTGTATTAGTTACTGACCTAGTTTGTGTGCATTGTTATTTAAATTAGGTTACAAGGCTAATCAGTAGGCTAAACTCTGCCCGTATAAATCTGCAATGTGAGTCATTCTCTTTTCATCAACAGTATTTTACAATACTCCAATTATTTTCAAAAGTTATAATTACAGGGATTAAGTCATGGTTATCTTGAATCACTGGCTAATTGGGGTATTGTGCACATTACTAATTTCTCACGGTTAGGCTAATAAATCCTAACAGTGATAATCATCACTACTTGGGGAAAGACCCAATAGTGGTATGACCATCGTCACCAGGTGACACGGTGCCAGATAAAAATAAGATAGAAGCCATTGTAATCGCTCTTATGCTGTAATTGATAACTAATGTGTCGTTTTATATACTTGAATGACTCGCCAGTATTTCCCCGCTGATAAAATATTTTTAAAACATGTTTCAGGCAACCTGCTGTAAATCAAGGAAAACGTGCTACGGAGCACTAATCAGTTTGAAGAGGTGGCTCAATAAAATGAATAAACATGTTTTATAAATCAGGGAATTTACTTATGAAATTCCTCTGTTGTAAATTACGGGGCTTGTCCCAGATTATCTAATAAAATAATCGGGCATTTTCAAATTTTAAAAGATCCTGATAAATCTTCCGTTGTCGCATCAATTAATAAATACCACGGGTTCCTGTCCCGCGGCTCCTGACCGGGTCAAACCGGGGCTGGGGCCTTGACATTTCATACACATACACACATTATATTATTTTATTATTATTATTACTACTACTGTCTCCATTCTCACATTCACGGATATGGATTCATCCAAAAATCCATATTGCGCTCGTCATACATCCAGACGAGTCGCTCTCCCACCTGTCTCATCCGTTCACTACTTTCTAAAATTTCCTCACCAAATGTCCTAAGTTCTTGCACGTTTTCTGCACTCATTGGGGGTGCAGGTTCTAGGACTGGGTTCGGAATATGGGGTTCGGGTTCCTAGTATGGAGGTGTAGGTGCCTGGAATCGGTAAGGATCTTCTAAAATCTCCCTAATGTATTCATCGTGGTAATAGGGATCTAAAGGATCCAAACCTGGGTAAGCTCCTATGTTCTGCATGGGTGTGTCTTCATGTATCGGGTAGCGTTGCACATAGTCCCTAACGTCATCCCTCCAGGGGTCGTAATTTGGGTGTAAGGGGTTTGGTGCTGGTACCCTAGGTATTTCCTCCGGGTTGAAATCATGCACCTCTACTTGGTTTTCAGGGTTTTCTATCTCCATCGGTTGGTCAGGGATTGGTGGTTGTGCTTGGGGTGCTATTATTTGCTCCAGATTAGGGTCAGCTGCAGTGATGGCTAGGATGTGGATGTTGGCTATCCCCCTATTGATCATGTCCTGGGCATAGGCATCTGTCTCTCTCTTGGCTGCTGCTAGTGCTCTCTGGTCTTGTAACTTTTTCATACGTTTTCTACGCTCGTGTGCCCCTCTACTGAATCATCCCCTCTTTTTTTGAGGAAATGGATCTTCTGACTGAGCCTTAAACACAAAGATTCCTTCTTCTGTATCAACAGAATACCTCGAGAGGGCAGGCTGAGAAGAGGAGGTGCCTTCTCTTCTAGGCGAACCAGACAATTGACGGTACGCGTCAGATGGTCCTTGGTTGCTCATACTGTAAACTAACAAATAGTCAAATAACACATAGCAATAAAATACAATTATGCGTGTAGTCCCGTAATTTTGTTTCCTAACAGATTAAATTTTGAGGTCAGCAGAACACTTATGTGGCTGAATCAGTGACGTAGCTCTGATACCACCTTCTATCGCAACCCCCGATCCCTAATTCTCTGGGAACGGGCGGCCGCGAGCCAGTTTCGGTGGTATCGCGTGTTTGTCTAATTTGGCAGCGGAATTTGTCATCAGGACCGTAGTTAGGAAATATTTGATCAGAGTAAATTACCACATTTCCATAATATTAAACATATGGGATAAACCCAAGTTCGCAGTACACACGTTTTCATATGAATAAATCCTATTTTATTTAATAAAAACATCTATTTTAATTTAGGTAACTTTATTGCCACTTTTCCAAGCCTTCAGTGCTGTCCAGCTGGCTTCTATTTGGCTTTCACAATTTGTTACCTGAAACGCGTTTTAAAAACATTTGTCAGTGGGAAATACTGGTGAGTGAATCCCAGTTTAATCAAGTTTAAATAAAAACCATTGTATAGTATTGAGGGCAATCTCGCAATTACATTTGTTTCCAAGTTATAACAATTAACATCCATGGTACTGTCAGACCCGACTTGTGGAAATGTTACTCCTTGACCAGGTGGTAACAAATTTTGTATACAAAACCCCAACATACTCATGATAATTGTATTCTTACAAATACTCAATAACTGATTATTATATAATTAATCGTATGAGGTTTTGTAAAAACAGTTAATAAAAAGTTTACAAAAAGCGGATCAACTCACATTGCTGTCTTAGATTATCCTTTAGGGTTTCCTGGTGACAATCTATAATTTACACAAATGCACACGCGTTAGTATAATAACCCATTTTAACATTAGTAATACCCTCCCCGAGACGGCATTCCAATGACTACATCGGGCAGAACCACGACAGCCGTTACGGAACCCTAGATTAATTGGGCAGCGTATCTAATACGTATCCAGGGGTTATAATAATTACAACGGAGCAGAACTTCGCTAATTAGGGGGTATAATACCCGAGTATTATGCCTATAATTCAGATTTGAGAGAAAGAAAATAGTTGTGAGCGAGTTCGACTGAAGATCCGATGGCTTCTATATATAGTGCCTCACTTCAACTTTTACGCGGCCCGCGAAAATGTAGACAAAGATCTACGCGGCCCGCGTCAAACCCGGTCAACGACGTAGCTTGGCTGGGTCAGCTTATAGGTCTGCCGGGTGTTGGGCCAGGTGGTGGCCCATGGTCGTGCCAGGTTTTAAGTTAACGCGGCCCGCGTAAGGGTTAGCCCAAAGGCTACACGGCCCGCCTCAAACCAAAACTCAAATTTTTTAATTAATTTTAATAGTATTTAGGGTATTCGGGGCCCGTTTTCGCGTATGGGGTGTATTTTTGGACATATTGGGATATTTTAAATATTTTTAGGGTGTCGGAAATAATTCGAGGGTGTCGGTTTTCTTGAGGGTTGTTATACCGACCCATTCAAGACGGATGTTAGTAAACTCATTCTCAAAATTCACATATTAATTGTTTGACCCGTTTACAACAAGTCATCATCACAACCTACATCGAGCATAAACTTCTAATGAATTGACCCGTTCGGGTAAGTTTAGCAACATAAACATATAACAATTTCACCTTGATACAAAAGCAAACAATCCTACAATTTAAGGTATAAAGACACTTTACGACAATTCAAAAATGTACAAGTGACGTACCTCGATCTTGATTCCCTTGTTGCTTCGCTTGACTTGAACTTTCTTCTTTTACACCTATACATAACCATTCACACTTTAATTTATGCCTCATACTCGTTTACATACACTACTTGATAGGATATCATACAATCTACATTTACTTCATAAACACCTTCAAATCACATAAGGTTTATGACTAACAAGGCTGAAATCTTTATTAAGGCATTTCATCAAACACTTGGTGTGCATAACCTCAACGAAGCATAAAGTACAAGTGTTCAAAGCATGGTTCTACTAAGTCATTCTTAGATTATCTAGATCAACCAAAATTTCATACAACAATCATTCCAAATCAGTTTCAACTATAATTTATTCACTAATAACAATTCTCACACTAAGACATTACAATAATTTGCACATAATTCATTCATGTTCTTCACTATCTTCCTAATTCAAGTGGGTTTATGCTTCAAATCGTTCAATTAACTAAACTCAAACAAATTTCTTGTGTAACACCCCAATCGCGTAATACTACAACACGCGACGGAATTATCGGGGAGTCACGTTACAAATTGCTCACAACTACTGGTACTAAATTGTTTCAATATTGTTAACATTGTTTTACAAAGAATACATGTAATTGACTTTTGATTTAAGAAGTCTAAAGCCCATATGCAGTCCTATGCATTGCATGCTTGAACATTCAAAAATCCTGAAACATATGTGAAAAACAGTCAGCATAAAAATGACGGCCAGTACATAGGTTTTGTTAGCCAAATAAATGGCAAAAAGTTTGGTATTGCAATACTTTGATAACTACGAGAGTTGTCGATTGAAAATGAAATCTTGAAGCCAAAGAATGGCAAAAGTTTGGCATTGCAATATATTATCTTGATTGTGAAAACTTGTGACAAAGAGTTTTGTATATTGCAATATGATTATTACTAAGTAATTTTTATGCCATTGAAATTGTACTTTGTAATCTCGTTGAAATCATCGTAAAACTTTTTAATGTGTTATTAGAAATCCAATCAAGGATTAGTTATAACAGTTTTGAAATCTGTCATAACTTGTGTGAGTATTACTAAAATCAAGTCAATGATTTATAAAAATACTTTGGATATCCTTCTAAGAATCTAACATATGAAGATATGGAAGATTCTACAACGATTTAAATACTTAAACATTGAATCAATTGAACACATAAACCCTAATGTTATTCGGATAATGCTACAAGAGTAATAAAATAAGAACAGTTATATATAAGAAGTACCTGCGGCGTATCCA
This sequence comes from Helianthus tuberosus, assembly GCA_030545235.1. Taxonomy (NCBI): domain Eukaryota; kingdom Viridiplantae; phylum Streptophyta; class Magnoliopsida; order Asterales; family Asteraceae; genus Helianthus; species Helianthus tuberosus. The sequence goes on from CM060363.1 coordinate 175,113,479, forward strand.
CCATTTTCTTATTTTATTACACTCGTTTCGTTAACTAAATCACAACTAGCACATAATCACATAAATTGTCAACTTGTCACCAACTTGTAAACACGCATTAAAGTACACAATGAATCCAAACAAGGACTCCAATATTAGTACTTTAAACATCCTACAAGAATCAATCTATGAAGATAGATAGATGCTATGAGGATATGGTTTCTGTCACATTGTCTAGTCACATACGCATTAAAGTACACAATGAATGCAAACAAAGACGCCAATATTAGTACTTTAAACATCCCATATGAATCAATCTATGAAGATAGATAGATGCTATAAGGATTTGGTTTCTGTCACATTGAATCATTGAATCATAACATCCAAAATCCTAATGGTGATTCGGGATAACGCCACGAAGGGTAATATAATAAGCACACTTATATATAGGAAGTACCAGCGGCGTATCCACCATGTCCTTATTGTATTACTCTAGTTTCTTTATCTAAATCACCAACAATCTCTACACAAAAACCATAACCACCATCTTGTAAAGTACTTCTTAAAAATCTCACTATGAAGATAGAAAGATCTAAGACTGTACTTCAAATATCCTATAAGAATCTAACTATGAAGATGGATAGATCCTATAAGGATTTGGATAACCATTGTGTTTGCATAATCAGAATAATACACATAAAAGCACTTAGTAAACACATATATGCCATACATTGGAAAACAAATTGGTTACACAAATGAATCACCCCAAAACATTTGAAAACGGTAAAAGAGGTGAACTATGTACTCACTTGGGATTGCATATAGGTCTTGTTCAAATGGTATAACAAAGCTCAAAGGACCAAGAGTTCAAATGTTGAAGTGGTTCCTAGTGCATCGGATACTATGTTAGTGTAACGGGACATAAATCGGGAGATCGGATAGAATGAGGTATTGTAAACCAAATGAGTGTTAGAACTTAAATGAAATGGTTTAACAAATCCTACATTCTGATTTGAAACCTAACCTAAGTGCTTTTGACCCATTAGGACCCGTTAAGGTAGTTTACGCTCCTTTAACGCTTCATTTGCGCAAATGTAAGGTCGGATGGTTATTTATGACATATGTTAAGTCTTATATGCCCAATTATGTTTAAAAATGTTATTAAATCAGTTTAGATGTCAAAAGTTTGATTACATATGTTAAAAATGAAGTTATGCGCAAAAAGGGCAATTTGGTCATTTTTAACGGGCACATAAACGACTTAGCAAATAACTAACCAACCTAAGTGACCATAAGGTATAACCTCAGAAGATTATTCCTTATACAACTATGGTCACAAAATATGTTTGGTCGGATCCTAATGTGTCACACCCCGACCACGTGAGACAACGAAACGTGGCGGAAACGTCGGGGAGTGTTGTAACAGAATTAATTGTTTCAAATCCATGGCAATTGAAGTTTCGTTTTATTAATCAAACATGAGAGTTTACATTGCTTTAAACAAGAAACAAAGAGTACATAACATAAATTAACTAGTTCTCGTCTCGTTTTAAGTCACTAAGGCACAGGTCCGCCTAAGTATGTCTTGATAAGTCCTATGCATCATCTCCTGAAAACACATGTGAAAATAGGTACGTCAGCATAAAAATGCCTGTGAGATACATAGGTTTTGTGAAAATAGAATTCATGACTTATGTTTGTGAAAATGTTTAGTCATGAATCTTGTAATTTGCTTTGTCTTGTAAATCATTTGAAAAACGATAAGATCAGATGATATGTATAAATAAATGAATAAGGTATGGTTAAATGAATAACCATGTAAAATGAGTTTGTATAAGATAAGTTGTTTGTAAAACAATGTCTTGTGAAAAGTATGTTATTTGTATAAAATGTTATATGTATTAAATTGAAATGATTCAAAGAACGCTACAATATGTGATATCATACAAACACTTATATATAGGAAGTACCAGCGGCGTATCCACCGTGCTTGTATCATATTACACACGCCTCGTTACTTAATCACTTACTCAAACCAAACTACCAAAGTAAAATATTCATGTCTAATGTAAATCATGTAATGTGTATCCAAAATGTAAGCATGTGATGAATAACAAATGTATTAAGTATGCAACAAAGGACATACATAGCGTAAAGTGTAATGTATAACAATGTACTAAGTACGCACACAATGGGCACACATAGCATAAAATGTAATGTAAAACAATGTACTAAGTATGCACACAATAGGCATACATAGTATGTAATGTAAGGCAATGTACTAAGTACGCACACAATGGGCATACATAGCATAAAATGTAATGAAATCATGTTCTATAAATGTACTAATGAATATAGCAGGTATATGATGTGAAAGCATGAAAGTAACAAGTAGGCACATGTGTTCCACCCCAAAACGTTTGGAAAACAGTAAAAGAGGGGTCTATGTACTCACTTGAGATTGCTCAGAAGTCCTAAGATAACCACCAAGCAATGCTAGAGATCACGGATATCAAACGGCACCTAATATAGGTAACTATGTTAATAAACCGGACCTAAATCGGAGGATCGGATAGAATGAGGGCTTGTAAACCAAATGAGTATGGGAACTCATGTAATATGGTTTAGCAAAGCCTACATACTACAATGAAACCTAACCTAAGTGTTTACGACCCATTATGACCCGTTTAGGTAGCTTATGCTACTTTAACGCGTCGTGCGCGCAAAAGCGCACTCGAGTCGTCTAACTAGCCCTATGACAAGTGTTATATGCCTAAACATGTTACATAATCAGTTATGTGACAAAAGTTTAGGTTGCATACGCTTAATTACCAATTATACATGAAAAGGGTATTCTGGTAATTTACCTAAGGCATATAAACTACCTATCATACAACTACTCAAACGATGTGACCATAGGGTATAACCTCGGAAGGTTATTCCCTACCTACTATGGTCACCTAATGTATTTGGTCGGATCCTAATGATCGACCAAATGGGTCGGATTCGAAGGTATAAGCAATTTCTTAGATCGCTTACCCTTACGACCCTAGACAACGTGGTAATCAGTAGGCATAGTCCCAAGGGACTATAACCATCGTGATTACAATCACGCTGCGAAGTTCAAACGAACTTCGCATTGACCATAAACTGGTCAATGTAGAAAGTCAAACAAAGTTTAACTTTCGGACTCGAAAAGCAATAAAAGAACGAAGGAATACTTACGAAGGGTCCCCGAATGCTAATCTAGATCAAAATAACTCAGGTATGAAACAATGGTTCCAACTTAGAGTCTTTTAGATCAGATTCTTGTGAGTTTGAAGCAAATGGGGGTGGGGTATTTATAGTTTTTCCCGAACCGTTAGGATCGTTTCTTGGAAAATGTGATCGAATCTCGTGCGTACACTTGTTGGAAAGTTGTGGTAACTAAAAATGGTCCCTCATGAGCTGAAAGGGCAAGTGTGAGTGTGTGGTTGTGAGTTAAACAGCTGGAATCTGCTGAGTAATCGATCTTATCTGATCTGTGAGGCTGACGCGGCCCGCGTGAGGATACACCAGGAATTGAGGCGGGCCGCCTGGCCATGTCTGATCAGAAATAAGTTTGAAAAATGACAGTTTCAGTCCCTGTTGGTGTTTAAGGCTCATTTCGACCCGTTTAAGGCCCGTTAAGCCAACGTTAAGGCCCGAAAATGATGCCTAAACATTTTGGACATGAAACATGCTCAAAAATATGTCGGATGTTGGTTCGTTTGGTCGTACGAACGCGATGTTCGCTTAATTACGACGGAACGCGCACAAGCGCGAAAAACGATCCAAAATGCGTGACGAATGGATTTTTCTTATGCCAAACACTAAAATAAAATGTTTGAGTGCCTACATAAATTTTTGGATGTCCGGATGTATTCAGAACGTAAGTTATGCGCGAAAATGCAAACTTGTGCACTTTTTGACGCTTTTAGTCCCTGAATGACCCAAAAGTTATTTTAGCACACCGAACCCCTCAAAGCCTATTTCTAAGCTATGTAAAGGATATTTGTGGTATGTTTAACTTATGGTCATGTTCCGGAATGTCTGTTACAGTTCAAATTGGCATACTTTCGCAGTTTGTCAACTTTAGTCCCTGTAAGCGATTTAACTTGATTTTGCCATACCAAAGCCTTCAAAACTTATTTCTAAGTTATGTAAAGGTTATTTAAGGTATGTTAAGCCTATTTCACTATTCCGGAGTGTTCGTTGCATTAAACTGGTTATATTTACGCATCAGTGTGCGTATAACCTTCCAGAAGGCGATTTAGAGCTTGAAATCGAACAAGAGTTGATATGTGCAAACGATAAACATATTTTTACAAATCCCAAGTATGAAATACAATATTTCATTGTTTTGGCATTTGTTTGATGGTTGGAGTGACACAGGTGTCACAGTCTCCCCTACTTTAGGAAATTTCGTCCCGAAATTTATTCGTAGGAGTCTATCTGTGACTTTGTGTCAAATAATCACCAGAGATATGAAAGGAAAAATCCTAACATTTCTTTAACGGACATTCTTCAGAAACGAAAATGAACAGAATGAGTCATTTTCCACAACTTTTTCGGAAACGAAAATGAACGGAACGAGTCATTTTCCACAACTTCTTCAGAAACGAAAATGAACGGAACGAGTCATTTTCCACAACTTCTTCGGAAACGAAAATGAACGGAACGAGTCATTTTCCACAACTTCTTCAGAAATGAAAATGAACAGAACGAGTCATTTTCCACGATTTCTTCAGGAACGAAAATGAACAGAACGAGTCATTTTCCACAACTTCTTCGGAAACGAAAATGAACGGAACGAGTCATTTCTAAACACACGACCAAACTTGCTGTGGTTTATGTGCACTGAATTCCATAATTATGTATGCATCCATAATTACGTAATTCTTTGCATAGTCCGCACAGTTTGTCTTGTAATGTTTAAGGGAGGAAAATCAAACCTGTGATGAGTGTGACTAGACTACCATAGGGTCCTTTTAATTAGATCGACTAATGATCCTTTTAATTAGGCCACCAAGGAGTCCTTTCAGCTATATCATCACATGATATTCCTAACCAGATTTTTTGATCAATCTGTTTAACTAGACCACTCAAGGGGTCTAATTATGGAGTAGTACTTTATAATCCATGGGACTTAACTACGACGTAGTAGTCCATTAAGAATTTTATGTAGTACCTTTGGGTATCCTACTACGAATCCCTCATATGAAGATACGAAAGGTTCTACGAGGATTTGGATAACAAAACTTGGATTACACAAAAAAACATATAAAGGAACACATAAGTACATAATCACATAGTTGTTTAACTTGGTTATTAATTTGTTATTAATTTGTTATTAATTGAAAATGGATATGGAAACCAGTCAATGGACTTCAATGTCCTCTGGGATCTATCTGAAAAGATAGGAAGATCTCCCAAAAATTCGATTTTGTTCTCAAAGAAACGTAATATTCGAATTAAGGAACATAACAATTTTAGGATTTACGAAAATACCCTTAGGTACCCTATTAAGGATTTATAGTGGTACTTTGGGTATTCGTCTAGTGTAGTAACTTGCGCCTTTGTACTTCGTTTCCTTGGAAGAAACTGGTACTTAGGAATTTCGTGGATAACGGAAGAGATCGTAGAATAGAAAAATTTTGGGGGGGTAGTTTGTTTGTTTTTTTTTATTTTTTTTATTTTTTATTTTTTTCAAGGAATACGATTCCTTGATTGTTGGTATTGTAAGGGATATGTTGTTTATGCATACAACCTCATAAATACATTGCAATGTAAATAAAAGATTTATTTATAAACAATGATAACAACTGTTTCATGGACCTTGACAACAAAAGAAAATAATACATAAGATGTGATTATTTCTAAAGGGTGTTGTCTTTTAGTCGGTCAGATGCTCATCCCTGTGCTGGATTAGCATTAGCAAGGTTTGGGCAATTTCTTCGGAAATGACCCATCTCACCGCACTTGTAGCAAGAACCTGGTGGGAAGCGAGCTTGAGCAGGATTGTTGTCAGCTTGATTTGGTGCAACTGCTGCAACGCAAACTTTTGCTGTATGACCTTTACGTCCACAAATTTGGCATTCACGGCACTTCACATTAGCATGATGATGAAGGTTACATTGGTTGCACAAGGGTGAAGTTCCATTGTATGGCTTCCTAGCAGGGGGTTGAGCAGGTTGGTTGGGGACGGCTTGATCATTGTGAGTAACCATGGCGAAGTTCTGAGAAGCCTTTCGCTTCTTTGACTTCTTAGGGGATCCAGTCTGTTCATCCATGGTCTTTGATTCCTCGATTGGTTTCGATTCCTCGACCGATTTCTTGTCACCCTTTCGGAAAAGCTTACGTTTCCTGATCTGAGATTCAGTCAAGGTTGCAGATAGCTCAATGGCCTGCCTAACCGTAGTGGGGTTACTACCAGTAACAATGTCCTGAACTGAGTCAGGGAGACCATCAATGTATTTTTCGATTGCCTTATCCAAAGGCGTAACCATGGTAGGACACAACAGGCTCAGCTCCTCATATCGATCAGTGTATGCTCGATGTTCGCCGCTGTCTTGCTTAAGATCGTCAAATTCCCTTTCCAAGGCCCTGATCTCGTGACGAGGACAGAATTCCTTCATCATTAGTGCTCGAAGTTCTTCCCACGTTTGGGCCAGTGCCACTTCGCACCCCTATCTCTCACCACACCGTTCCACCACGTCAAAGCTCGTTTCTCAAAGACACTAGATGCGAAATCTACCTTTCGCTCGTTTGGACATTGAACATGTCTGAAGGTGCTCTCTAAACTCTCGAACCATTGCAGAAGTGCAGTCGCTCCTTGAGACCCAGAAAACTTTGATGGCTTAGCCGAGTTGAACGTCTTGAAGTTGCAGGGGGCATTGTTGTTGTTGAGAGCTTGGTGACATTGAGCAACGATGTTCGGGATTGCAGCAGTCATTTGCTGTGTAATGACAGCTGCCAGCTCTTCAATAGATACCGGATTTTCGCGTCGTGGAGGCATTCTAAAAGGGGAAACAAGAGAGAAAACAAATGAAATGGCATTGGGTATGCATAGAATGTTACAATTACCGACCAAAATCATGATTGATGGTCATTTGTTTAAACCACGAAGCAAACAAACAACACAAAGGCTGAATCAAAGCAAATAGATCATCATAGTGTATCGCGAAGACATGCTCGCCTATAAGTGGACACTCACCCCAAGAGTTCCCAGGTAAGAGTGACTGGTCCGATTATGTGGATTTGTACAAACACTCTAGCCTTAGACAGAAAACTCAGGGTACAGGCATTCACTCTTCCAGTTTGCACGTGTTCACACTATTTAGGACCAAAAACTTTGACGAGAGTTTTGAAAATTAAAAAGGGTTCAAAACCTTATAACAGAAGGTTCAAAACCTAGTAATCAATCATCCTAGAACAGATGATTAGTTTTCAAAGCGGTTTTTGAAATTTATGTTCTTGTTGTGGCCGTCGCCAAAGGATAGGTGACGGTATTGTTTTATGACTAAACGCAAGTAAACTCGCGTTAGGGTCCTAAGAAGGTTATAGACTAGGTCAAAGTATTACTAATAACCTAATTCCCTATAACCATTGGCTCTGGTACCATCTTTTCTGTCACACCCCGACCACGTGAGACAACGAAACGTGGCGGAAACGTCGGGGAGTGTTGTAACAGAATTAATTGTTTCAAATCCATGGCAATTGAAGTTTCGTTTTATTAATCAAACATGAGAGTTTACATTGCTTTAAACAAGAAACAAAGAGTACATAACATAAATTAACTAGTTCTCGTCTCGTTTTAAGTCACTAAGGCACAGGTCCGCCTAAGTATGTCTTGATAAGTCCTATGCATCATCTCCTGAAAACACATGTGAAAATAGGTACGTCAGCATAAAAATGCCTGTGAGATACATAGGTTTTGTGAAAATAGAATTCATGACTTATGTTTGTGAAAATGTTTAGTCATGAATCTTGTAATTTGCTTTGTCTTGTAAATCATTTGAAAAACGATAAGATCAGATGATATGTATAAATAAATGAATAAGGTATGGTTAAATGAATAACCATGTAAAATGAGTTTGTATAAGATAAGTTGTTTGTAAAACAATGTCTTGTGAAAAGTATGTTATTTGTATAAAATGTTATATGTATCAAATTGAAATGATTCAAATAACGCTACAATATGTGATATCATACAAACACTTATATATAGGAAGTACCAGCGGCGTATCCACCGTGCTTGTATCATATTACACACGCCTCGTTACTTAATCACTTACTCAAACCAAACTACCAAAGTAAAATATTCATGTCTAATGTAAATCATGTAATGTGTATCCAAAATGTAAGCATGTGATGAATAACAAATGTATTAAGTATGCAACAAAGGACATACATAGCGTAAAGTGTAATGTATAACAATGTACTAAGTACGCACACAATGGGCACACATAGCATAAAATGTAATGTAAAACAATGTACTAAGTACGCACACAATAGGCATACATAGTATGTAATGTAAGGCAATGTACTAAGTACGCACACAATGGGCATACATAGCATAAAATGTAATGAAATCATGTACTATAAATGTACTAATGAACATAGCAGGTATATGATGTGAAAGCATGAAAGTAACAAGTAGGCACATGTGTTCCACCCCAAAATGTTTGGAAAACAGTAAAAGAGGGGTCTATGTACTCACTTGAGATTGCTCAGAAGTCCTAAGATAACCACCAAGCAATGCTAGAGATCACGGATATCAAACGGCACCTAATAGAGGTAACTATGTTAATAAACCGGACCTAAATCGGAGGATCGGATAGAATGAGGGCTTGTAAACCAAATGAGTATGGGAACTCATGTAATATGGTTTAGCAAAGCCTACATACTACAATGAAACCTAACCTAAGTGTTTACGACCCATTATGACCCGTTTAGGTAGCTTATGCTACTTTAACGCGTCGTGCGCGCAAAAGCGCACTCGAGTCGTCTAACTAGCCCTATGACAAGTGTTATATGCCTAAACATGTTACATAATCAGTTATGTGACAAAAGTTTAGGTTGCATATGCTTAATTACCAATTATACATGAAAAGGGTATTCTGGTAATTTACCTAAGGCATATAAACTACCTATCATACAACTACTCAAATGATGTGACCATAGGGTATAACCTCGGAAGGTTATTCCCTACCTACTATGGTCACCTAATGTATTTGGTCGGATCCTAATGATCGACCAAATGGGTCGGGTTCGAAGGTATAAGCGATTTATTAGATCGCTTACCCTTACGACCCTAGACAACGTGGTAATCAGTAGGCATAGTCCCAAGGGACTATAACCATCGTGATTACAATCACGCTGCGAAGTTCAAACGAACTTCGCATTGACCATAAACTGGTCAATGTAGAAAGTCAAACAAAGTTTAACTTTCGGACTCGAAAAGCAATAAAAGAACGAAGGAATACTTACGAAGGGTCCCCGAATGCTAATCTAGATCAAAATAACTCAGGTATGAAACAATGGTTCCAACTTAGAGTCTTTTAGATCAGATTCTTGTGAGTTTGAAGCAAATGGGGGTGGGGTATTTATAGTTTTTCCCGAACCGTTAGGATCGTTTCTTGGAAAATGTGATCGAATCTCGTGCGTACACTTGTTGGAAAGTTGTGGTAACTAAAAATGGTCCCTCATGAGCTGAAAGGGCAAGTGTGAGTGTGTGGTTGTGAGTTAAACAGCTGGAATCTGCTGAGTAATCGATCTTATCTGATCTGTGAGGCTGACGCGGCCCGCGTGAGGATACACCAGGAATTGAGGCGGGCCGCCTGGCCATGTCTGATCAGAAATAAGTTTGAAAAATGACAGTTTCAGTCCCTGTTGGTGTTTAAGGCTCATTTCGACCCGTTTAAGGCCCGTTAAGCCAACGTTAAGGCCCTAAAATGATGCCTAAACATTGTGGACATGAAACATGCTCAAAAATATGTCGGATGTTGGTTCGTTTGGTCGTACGAACGCGATGTTCGCTTAATTACGACGGAATGCGCACAAGCGCGAAAAACGATCCAAAATGCGTGACGAATGGATTTTTCTTATGCCAAACACTAAAATAAAATGTTTTAGTGCCTACATAAATTTTTGGATGTCCGGATGTATTCAGAACGTAAGTTATGCGCGAAAATGCAAACTTCTGCACTTTTTGACGCTTTTAGTCCCTGAATGACCCAAAAGTTTATTTTAGCACACCGAACCCCTCAAAGCCTATTTCTAAGCTATGTAAAGGATATTTGTGGTATGTTTAACTTATGGTCATGTTCCGGAATGTCTGTTACAGTTCAAATTGGCATACTTTCGCAGTTTGTCAACTTTAGTCCCTGTAAGCGATTTAACTTGATTTTGCCATACCAAAGCCTTCAAAACTTATTTCTAAGTTATGTAAAGGTTATTTAAGGTATGTTAATCCTATTTCACTATTCCGGAGTGTTCGTTGTATTAAACTAGTTATATTTACGCATCAGTGCGCGTATAACCTTCCAGAAGGCGATTTAGAGCTTGAAATCGAACAAGAGTTGATATATGCAAACGATACACATATTTTTACAAATCCCAAGTATGAACTACAATATTTCATTGGTTTGGCATTTTTTTGATGGTTGGAGTGACACAGGTGTCACATAATGATCCACCAAACGGGTCGGGTTCGAAAGTCTAAGCGGTTGTCAAGACCGCTTGACTTACGACCCTAAATAAGCACTAAACTAGAAGTGACGAGTTAAACATGTTAAAACATGTTTAACTAAGTTAGAAAACTGATTTGGTATCAAAAAAAAGTGTTTTGATACCCGAAAATAGTTCCATCGCAAAATGCACATAATTGCGCATTTTAACCGAAACCTTGACTCGTCACTACGACTAGTCAACGTGGTAATCAGTAGGTATAATCGCTGGGGATTATAACCATCGTGATTACGATCACGTTGCAAAGTTCAATTGAACTTTGATTTGACCAATTCATGGTCAAAACCGAAAGTCAAACGGTTTGACTTTCAGCTTTTAATTGCTGAAAATAAATAACTAGCCATGAAAGAACACTTACAAAATGTTCTAAGGCTGAAAAGATGAACTAGAATCTCAGTTCGGAGGCATCCAAAAATGGTAGCAACTCCACTTTGAGTTAGAGAGAAGAGAAATGAGGAATGAGCAATGATTGAAGGTTTGAGGCTTGCTATTTATAGTTGTTGGAAGGTTGTAGGATCATGAAAAGTGTATTGTGTAGCCTCCAAGGAATGATCTTGTCCATACAAGTGTGTGGTTGTAGTTAGAAGACTTGGAGAAGAGTTAACTTGGTCCCAAAACAAAGGAAACCATCAAAGAAAACACTTGGAAACAGGCTGAAAGCTGGTAACCAGCTATCTGTTGACTCTGATGGTCTCTTGCGCCCCGTGAGAGACTAGACCTTTTCTCACACGCCCCACCGTTAACCCAATTTTGAGGATTTTTAAGGATGTTAAAGCATAGGAAACTTGAAATATGCTTGGAAATATCACGGATCTCGGTTCGTTTGGTCGTACGGTCACGTTGTTCGGTTAATTACGACGAAACTCGAACGGACGCGAAAACGATCCAAATTGTGTGACGAATGGTATTTTTGTATTCCCATCATTAAAATGCAATATTTTAATGTTACAAAAATATTTGGATGTCCAGATATGGTCAGAACGCGAGATATGCACGTATATGCAAACTTTCGCAGTTTTGACGCTTTTAGTCCCTGTGATCAAATAAGCGCGTTTTGGCATACCGAACCGCTCAAAAATTATTTCTAAGCTATGTTAAGGGTATTTAAGGTATGTTTGGCTTATGAAATTGTTCCGAAGTGTTCATCGCTATGCGAATCGGCAGATTTTCATAGTTTGTCGTAAATGGTCCTTGTACTTGTATAAACATGTTTTCGTTGTCCCTAACCCTTCGAAACCTATTTCTAAGTACTGTAAAGGGTATTTAGGGTATGTGTAGGTTGTGTCCTCTTCCTGGTGTGTACGTTGCATTAAACGGATTATGTTTAAACATCGGTTTTCAAATTGCTTTCAAAGAAAAAGTTTTTGAAAGCCCAAATTTTGCACAAGGGTTACAGTCTCCCCTACTTTAGGAAATTTTGTCCCAAAATTTATTTGAAGGAGACCGTAGAGTGTAATTGAAATGACTGTAGGATAAGCAAATTTTTGGATCCCAAAGATGCGGAGCATCGTTTGGTGTTGGAAATTTTGGGGGATTCAAAAAGTGATTTGGGATATTCAAAGTATCTCAAGGTATTCAAACCTTTGGAGCTTGTGAATCTTTAAAAGTGTCAATCAGTGTACAAAAATTGTTTGGCATGGCACTATGTTATACTAAGCTCTGAGTGTAATTCCAAGCAAACCAAAGGGGTGTACATTCAAGCCTTGTCCATACATACACGGTTTCTAACGCCTCACAAGGTACATCCCATGTACCATGAGCATCTCATGTATAGGAGACGGGTCAACATACCTATGGTATCAAGATCCTCACCTTTAATACCATAATATACTCCCAGTCAGCTCGATTAGAGTTAATGAATGTACTCGTCGTGAACATTGCAAATAATCACACAAATAGCAAATAAGCACTTAATCACATAATGGTCCAAGATAACATAAAATCACCAAGTGATCTTAGTAACGTTCTGAAGAATAACACAATAAGAACACTTATATATAGGTAGTACCATCGGCGTATCCACCATGTTCTTATCGCATCATACTCCTCCCGTTACCTTAAACACTCTGGATTTTATGCCACCATACTTAACAAGGCTTACTATGATTCTCATACGTCGAACCTCATAATTAAGTGTGCACACATAATTACTCGCTTCGTCCCATGGTCCACATAGCTCCTCTTGTTAAGCGAGGGTAAACAAATAATAAGGTCGATCTATCTTCTAAATCAAATAAACATCATCACAATCACAGCATCTGTCAAATCGAATTGTGTTTCATACTAGCAATGATAACACTACTTGTTTTGCATGCAACAAATTTAGTAGTAGGTATTTCATTCTAGTACAAATGTTCATACATGTTTCATACTAACCAAACTGGTAGAATGCAACATATACTAAACATGCATTGTCATAATATTGTAAGCATATCGAGAAAATGTTTTCAAATCATGTGCTAGGTATGCTAAGTTAGCATACTAAGCAATATGTATTTGAAAATTGTATACTAAGTATGCTTGGTCATCATACGAAGTAAGATGCATTTGTGATCATGTACTATACATACTAGATAAACAAATCGTGTATGTAATGTCATGATCACAAAATAGTAGTAGTCACATAGTATTTGTAGCGATCGTGTTTCCAAGTTCGTATGAATGCACTTGAGTGCAATCATAGTATGCTAAATTACAAGATTTAGTTCCTAAAGAACGGAATCCTCAAAGTTGGCATGTAGCTGTAATCACACATTGTGAAATCACATTGGAATTTGTAATCGGAATACGAGTAATCAAGAATGAAGGAAAAACTTCTTGAAATCTATATTGTCATTACAAACATAGTAGAAATACACCCATTGTTTTTGAAAAATAAACAGAAAATGTAGAGGTTCAAATGATCATAAGTGCTTGATCATCAGCTTGAGCCTCATTGACATTGAACACTCGTCCATTAGCATTGGCAAGCTTAGGGCAGTTTTGTTTGAAATGATTTAAGTCACCACAATTGAAACATGCTCGAGGGAGAGTTTGAGTAGGGGCTGCTCGGTTCTGGACACGACAAGTCATAGCTAGATGTCCAAATAGACCACAGATTATACACTGGCGGTAAGGAGAATTTGTTGCATGATGATAGTTGCAATGATCGCACTGAGGTTGTTTTCCATGATAAAATCCTCTAAAGGGTATTGAGTTTAACGGAATTGGTGCGGGTATTGCATAATTCTTTGAAGTCTTACGCTTCTTAGAATTTTTGGAAGATTTAGCCTTTGTTTCCTTTCAATTCTCCTTAGTAGTATCAATGTTTTGTTTCTTGTCTCCCTTTCGAAAAAGTTTCCCTTTTATAATCTGGGAGTCGGTTAGGGTTGCGGCTAGTTCCTTAGCCTTCCTAAGTGTTGCAGGTTTGCTGCCAGTGACAATGTCTTGGACTGGATCAGGTAGGCCATCAATGTATTTTTCAATGGCCCGATCCAAATGTGTGACCATGGTAGGGCAGAGTAGGCTTAACTCTTCAGACCGGTTAGTGTAGGCACGGTTTTCCTCACTATCTTGTTTTAGGTAATAGAATTCGTTTTTGAGTGCCCTTGTTTCGCTTCGTGGGCAGAATTCTTTCTTCATAAGATTTTTAAATTCTTCCCACGTTTGTGCCATTGCTATATGGCACCTCGGTCTCTCATGATACCGTTCCACCAAGTGAGTGCTCTCCTTTGGAAAGCACTCGAGGCGAACTCCACCTTGCGCTCACTGGGACACTGAACATGGCGGAATGTGTTTTCTATACTCTCAAACCATTGTAGGAGCCCAGTTGCTCCTTCAGACCCATTAAATTGGATTGGTTTAGCTTGAATGAATTGTTTGGCGATATAACATTGTTGTTGTTATTGTTCTGGATTTGGGTCACAATGTTTGGAAGTAAAGCAGCTAGATGCTGAGAAATCCTTGCTGCCATTTCAGCGTTCCAAGTGACGTCGCGGTGGGGAGGCATCTTGAAGATATAGCTGTAGTGAAAATTAAATAAGTAAGATCCATCGAATTGTCATGAGTTTGAAACATCATTATGTAGTGAAAATATTGACTTAATAAAATCTTGTTTAAAAGTCTTGTTCTTATACTTAGAAAATATAGTGTTGTGGATTTTGTTTTGAAACAAGAATTGTTTGAAAAATAAGTTTTTGTAATATTTATGGATGAGAGAATACAAACCAAGTTAATGGTTTGTTTTATAAATTCTTTACTTTTTTAAAATTTTTTTATTGTTTTTAGGATTAAATATTTTAAATTAATTTTTTTTTAAAATAAAGAAACTTTGTGTTTTAAATTTTGAAAATTCTCATACAAATGGTAAAAATTTTGGAATTTTGAAAGACAAAAGGTAGTGTTTTGAAAAATAAAATAAGATTACATAGTGTCGTGAAACAAATTGAAATTCATTTTGAATGTCTTGAATCAAACGTATCACCGAAAGTAATATGATGGAATAGTATTGTAAAAGGGAAATTTGTTTCGATTGTTGTGATTAGCAAACATATTACCGAGGGTGTGGTACCCAAGGAAAATCCACAGTTACCCCAATCTAACACCTTACTGCTTTGGGTTACTTATCAAATTTCGGGACGAAATTCTTTCAAGTTGGGGATGATGTGACAACCCGAGATTTCAAGGTCTTTCCTCTACGCATCACTTGTTTCACAATCCTGTTTTAATAATTCATTTTACGTTGTATTATGTGTGTGATATTTGAATAATTAGAGTATTGTACGTTTGAGTGTTACATGAAAAACTTAAGAGTTGTTTAATGTTTAGTCATAGCATGTTTAGGTTTAACTTGGTTTGCACAACATACTTGTTTATGAAACACACTTGACGAAGAACTAGAGTTCTTCATCATATGCCGCCCCTCGACGAAGGAGGATTCTTCGTCACCAGCACTCCCTGGCGAAGGAGGGTTCTTCGCCAAACAGGTCCTTCGCCAAAAAGGGTTCTCGGCCCAGTATCTGTGAGCCCAAAGTCTTTAAACACAAACCAAGCCCAACCCTTTTTAGTTGAGGACTTGTACGCATACACCTACGTACGCGGTTTCATTATTTTGGCAACACACATAAGACCACAAACCCTAATTCCCTC
Source organism: Helianthus tuberosus (assembly GCA_030545235.1). Classification (NCBI taxonomy): domain Eukaryota; kingdom Viridiplantae; phylum Streptophyta; class Magnoliopsida; order Asterales; family Asteraceae; genus Helianthus; species Helianthus tuberosus. The sequence continues at coordinate 175,129,355 of CM060363.1, forward strand.
TACCATGGATGGCGACCTCTTCCCCTTCTCTCTCTCGGATCTGCGGCCATTCAACTCTGTCGAAACTCTCATCTTCTCGAACAGTAACCCCCACTCCTAGCACTCAGTGAGTATGCCTGTCACTAAGTCGATTCATACCCTAGTTGTTTTTGAATATGTGTGATACGTGTTATGTTGTATTCGTGCATAAGAGCTCTAAGCATGAAGTAGGGTTTGTATAAATTAATCTTGAATCATGGGCTGTTATAGAAATCGTGTATGTGGGGATCGATGGGTTTGAATTATATGATGTTTGCTGATAATTATTAGGGTTATATGGCACGATCAATTATAATAATGAAACGATGAATCAAGGAATTGAATTGTGGTGTGCTAGATCAATAGTTATTGCTCTGGTTCGATGCATCAGAGATAGGATGAAACTATGATTGTGTGCTTACAATAATGATGATTGATAATTGATATGCTTGATGATTCACGTGATGATTTGAGTGTGATTTAGAGTTATGATAGGAGTATGCGTTTAGGATAACTTGATATAGTTAAATGTTGATCAAATGAATGTGTTGAATATGAAACAAATTGTTCATAGCTAGGGTATTATGAAATTAGGATGATCTGTTGCAGAACGGCGACGAAGAATTTCCTCACGAAGAACTCAGGTCGACGAAGGACCTGATTCTTCGTTGACAGGCTGTTGACGAACAATCAGGGTTCTTCGTTACAGGCACTTCCTGACGAAGTATGATTCTTCATCAAGGGGGTCCTTAGTCACACTCACTTTCGACGAAGAATGGCTCTTCGCCATAGGGATTCTTCGCCATAAAAGCATCCCACGAAGAACTGATTCTTTGTGGGGATACTGCAAGTGAACAATTAAACAGAACAGCTTGTGATGATGAATGGTTATGATTTCAAAACTTTAGTAGTTGCATGTTAATAATATGGATTAGGAATGAGGAACCTGATTTGGCTCGTGTGGGTAGCTAACTCACTTGTGGAATGTTATTGTGTGACATGCATGTGGGATGTGGGCTTGTATGAGAACCGAGTACTTGTTATGTGATATATGGTGGTCTTTGCGATGAATGCAATCTGTGACAATACGTGATTTTATTATTATGAAACTGATGTTGTTGGTAACTAGTGTTGAGAACAAGAACTTGTGTTATGAACGCATACGAAATCTAAACGTTTGCTATGTGTTAAGTGACAATGATATTACATGTGACTCATTGAATACGTGATTTGGATATATGTTTACGAAACTGATCATCTTTGGTAACCACGGTAGGGTTTGGTTGACCAACTTGGAACGGGTAATGTAACGTAACATACCGAGCAAATCTAAGGTGAGTTCACTGCTCTTTTTCAAGCATGCGTCCCGGGGAGGGAAATCTGGTAAATATTCCGGGGAGGAATATTGGGTAATGGGTTTGACTGGAATGTTAAACCGGAATGTTGGATAATACACTCACTCCTATCACCTTAAGTCCCATCTTCTATCAAAAAGGTTGCCGGGGAGGCAACGGGGTTATTAGTTGATAGCGCTATTAGGTTTGGCACACTCACACCGTATCGGGGAGGATGGGTGTGAACTAATTACCCTAACCACTCGACCAATGCTTAGATAGGGGCATTGGGGAAGGGCAAACAATCTGGAGCCATCTTGCAGTATCGAGTTATTATCAACATTATTTTTGGAATTGCTTTTGAACTGAACTAAACTCTTGACAGTAAAACATGTATCATGATTTTCGGTAAACAAAACTATGAACTCACCGGCGTTGTCTGATACACTTGTTTGCAAGCTCGCAGGTTATAGATATGTGGTACGTGGAACTTGCTGTCTGGGAAGCTGGAGTGGTCATGGGTCGAGACACATGGAAACACGAGACGAGTCTAATAACTATCATACGTTTGGTTTACGAAATACATAACTAATGATTTATGCTTCCGCTGAAAATGTAGAGTTATACTTTATGTAATGTACCGCTTTATCCTAATGAATGAAAGTTTTATTTACAATCTTGTATGAGTTCAATATGATTGGTGGCTAGATCCTGGTACGTCACACGCCTCGCGGGGGTTTCCGCTTGGGATATTTTTGGGGGTGTGACAGATTGGTATCAGAGCCACTGGTTATAGTGAACTTTCTTTTAAAACGTTTTTATAAAACCAGACTATAACCGAACAAGTTCTGAATACGACCATGTGTTAGTGCATTGCGTCTATTGACTTCGTCTTGTATCATGTAATGTAATAGGATAGTTTAGAATAATCAGTGCACGAGGTTCGAGAGTCGAAATTTAGTGGTTATGCAAGAGGTTCCGCTTATATGGACAATGTTCATAAAAGCGAAACCTTCACTCCTATATATAGTGCACTTGTTGTTTCATTTGGTACGAATCCAGAACTTGTAACGAAGTGCTGCCAAAGTCAGTCCAGGTTGTAATCATTGTTATTATCAATAAAAGTGACAGATATTATAGTATCAAGCTGTTTTCGCGTCTAGTTCTCTGATTCCGCCTTTGAACCGGACATAAAGCTCTTCTGATCGACTCAATCGGGTCAAACAATGATCCTACAAGTGGTATCAGAGCTCAGGAAGAAGAGTTTAGCTTGATATCGTCCTCATTCTGACTTCTACACCTTCTTTCATCATTTCAGGAAGTTTTATCGGTCAAAATCGGATCAAAATTTCACAGATAACAGATAATTGGTCATAGATAAAACTGGAAAGTTTCATACTGAAATTCGGATTGAAAATGGACTAAAATTGGTTCGGACTAGGTTTCGCTTATACGGATTTTGTGTAGTTTCGCTTATTTGAACACCTAGTTTCGCTCTTGTGACACAATATTGAGAGGTTTCGCTCCAAAGACACCTAATTTCGCTCATAATTCTGATCATATTTCGCTCCAGTGAACATCATTCTTTGAGGTTTCGCTCCAAAGACCCAAGTTTCGCTTATTTGTCAACATAGTTTCGCTTATGTGTCAAACTGATTTCGCTCTTGTGGACTAGATAAGTGTGGTTTCGCTCATAGGACATTAGTCTTGGGATTTCGCTCCAAGATACATGTGATTTCGCTCAAACGGTCAATCTGATTTCGCTTTTAAGATCAAGTGGTTTCGCTCATAGTGCATTCCTTGATTTCGCTCAAGTGTCATATTTCGCTCCAAAAGTGAAATTTTTGTATCGAGATCATTTCGCGTCGATCGAGTGTCAGTCTGTTACAATTTATTTGATATTGATTGTACTGATTGTGTTTGTTTGAAGTCTGTTCAGGTTTACATCATGGCTGAGGAATTCTACAACACATTTTTCAACGCGTTCACATCCGAATCGTCTGATGTTGCAAATGTTACACCAAAAACCATCACTAAGGCGATCAATGAGAACATCAAGCATGATAACTTTTACGGAACTCACTCAAAGCCACCAACTCTGGAAAGCATTGAAGATTATACCTGGTGGAAAGAACGTTTCATCAACTGGGCGAAAGCATATGCCCATGAAAGCTGGTTCTGTTTAGAGTTTGGATATGAAAGGCCAAAAGATGATAAAGGCGAAGAACTTCCATTCAAGAGGTTACCGAGAGAAGACAAAGCAGAATACACAGCTGAACAGAGAATGATTGCTTTGATTCAGACAGCAATCAGAAATGATATATTTGCTCTGCTTACTCATGATGGATCGTCAAAATCAGTTTGGGAAGCTTTACGAGTTAAAGCTGAGGGGGGAAAACAGATTAGAAAGAATAAAATTGCCTTACTTAAAAAAGAATTTGATCTGTTTGATAATATAAAAGGAGAGACAGTGAGACAAATGATAGAGAGATTCTGTCACCTTAAAATCGAACTTGAACGTTTTAAAATTGATAAAACAAGAGAGGAACTTATTGATAAAGTCATTGAAGCGTTACCACGAGCTGATCAGTGGCAAACGTTTGTTTTTATCTTAAAAAATGATGCTTCATATGATGAAATTTCTCTTGATTCTTTGTTTGAAAAGATTGAAAGTCATGACTTGGAGTTGCAGAAACAGAACAAGATGACTGGTTCTTCACATCAACAGAATGTAGGCTTGTACTACAAAGGCAGTGTACCTTCTGATAAAGGCGTTGGTTCACCAAAAACAGCATTTAGTGGTGAGAAGATGATAAAACCTCCAACAACGTCAACAAGTCATCATTCTGGATATCATTCATCTTCAAAGTCAAATTCTGATGAAACTGAAGAGATTCTGTGCAATATTGCTCTTAAACTGAAGAATTCTCCAGCAATGAGCATCAATGCAGCGAAGCAGCAAATGAGTTTTCTTGCATCTGTTCTGGAGTCATATGAAGGTCTAGTAGCTGGCAAAATTGGAAACTCCGAATTGACCAAAGAAGACTACGACCAGATTGATCCGAAAGAGATGGAGCTCATTGACATCCGTTGGTGTTTAGCCAGTTGCATTCGCAGAGCTCAGAGGTATATGGAGATTACTGGGAAACAATCTCTTGGAGGTGCGTCAACAAAGCTTGGATTCGACAAATCCAAAGTGACCTGCTTCAAATGCAAGCAAAAGGGTCATTTCAAAAGAGAATGCAGAAACTCTGAAGTTGCTGAAGGAAATGAACGTCCTTTCAACGATGACTATTATCGAAAGGCGATTTACCATCGAAGCAGAGAAGAACCAAAGTTGATTGAAGATAAACCGAAAGAGAAATCAAGAGCTTATGCTGTTATTTACGAAGATGAAGGTTATGATTGGTCTGAAGTTTGTCTAGAAGAAGATCGTTTAGAGAATGTTCGAAAAACAGCTCATGGGAGAGCTATGACGGAATAAAGAAAGTTTGTTTTTGTTGCTGAGATTCAAGTTGAAAACAAAGACAAAGACATTGTTGAAATCCGTGAAGAAAAAGTTGAGATCAAAGAAAAAACTCGAGAAGAGATCTTGAGTGAGAAGACGTACAGAGAAAGAAACGTGGTCTACAACAGAATGGATGAGATGCAGGAAGAGTATGAAAGTGCTGTCAGCAACAAAAGATGGGATAAGAAGAGAGAGTGTTACTACAACAGAGAAGGAGAACCGGTTGTTCCAAAGAAAGACATAATATTTGATGATGTTCTTCTCATAGTCCCGTTGAGAGCTGAGTATTATAGTAAGGTGATGAAAGATTACACATATGCTAAAAGGCATGAAAAGGAGATCAGATATGCCATGCTATCGTGTCTGAGAAAAAGGGATGAAGAGAGAATGAAGAAAAGTGTTGAAGATATGGTGAACAATCTGAAGAAGAATGCTGAAGAGGTTAACACAGAAGCTGTTGAAGTTGAAGAAGCTATTACTGAAAAACAGCAGATTGAAGAAGAGGTGAAGAAAGAAGAAAAGAATGGAAATTTGGAAGCTGGTGATGCTGGTGATGAAGTAAGTGTTGAAAAGAAGCAAGATGATGCTGATCTGATGCAGACAAAAGCTGCTGAAAACACCAAAGTGCCAATCACTGAGGTAAATTCTGATTCTGATAACTTGGAACTGATTGATCAGTGCAAGAAATGCATGGAACCGTGCAGAGCTTGTACTGAAAAAGATGAGCAATTCAGAACAAGAGATCTAGAATTCACTAAAGTTGAAAACATTTTCAAAGAAAAATGCAAAGAAATGCTAGAAAAAGAAAAAGTTTTTAAAGAAAATGATGAAAAATTTTCAGAAAAATGTAATAAATTAGAAAAGGACAATGAAGTTTTGAAAGAACATGTTTTGAAAATGGCAAATGAATGTGAACAAAAAGAAATTGCTTGTCAAGAAATGAAGAAAGAATATGACTCTATGAAATTAGCAAATCATATTACGAAAGAGTCATACGATAAAGTGACAGATGAAATGAAATATGCTCAATCAAGAATGAATTATCTATCTGAAACAACCAAAGAGCTTAAACGAATGTATTCTATAAAACAAGATGTTGTTAATTCCTATATTGAGGATGTTGCTAAGTTAAAGTGACAGATTGCTGATTTAGAACAGGATAACAACAAGTTAAAGAGTTACCACGTGTCGTCATATGTGCTTGAACGAATTTTCAATATAAAACCGGGTGATGGTGAGTCTGAGCAGAACAAGAAAGGCATTGGCTCAGAGTTTCATCAAGTTCCACCACCGGGAAAATTTGCATTTTATGATGAGGAAAAGGTCGAAAAAGCTTTCAACATGGTAGACCAATTGCCAGACAACATTGACATAACCTATTCCAAATCTGATGATTCTCATGATTCAGAGGTGGTAGGTAAAGTCGTTGAAAGTGTGTTGAAAGAAGAGTCGATTGTTATAGGTAAATCTGAATCACAGGATGAAGATGAAGGAAATCTTCATGATAGATATCTGAAAAACACAAAATCCGAGAAAAATTTGAATGATGATTCAAAGGGATTGGTTTATACCATGATTGGATCGGACAAAATATTCTTAGATGTTGTATTCCCGATTCAGAATGTGATTTCAGAAAAAGTTGATAAAGTTTTCAAAATGGTTGAGATTGAGAAGTCTGAGATTTCAAAGTTTGTTGGTAAGAGTCATAAAGGTTCGTATAACAAACCTGGTTTCAAAAAGAAGAACATGAAGGCTGGGTTGGGTTATAAGAAGAAACAGAATCGAAACAAAAATGAAATGCCAAATTATCAGGCAAAAATGAGTTTTGTTCAAGGAGACAATTTAGAAAAAGAAAAAGAACTTAAAATGAGACAGTCTAATGATGAGTTCTTTGCTAAAAAGAAAAAGCAACAACCACAGGTCAAAGATGTGTCCATGAGAACATGTTTCAAATGTGATCAAAAAGGACATCTTGCACGCAAGTGTCCTAATCTAAAACCTGTGGATGTTGACAAAAAGAAGATTGATGCTGAGAAACAAAAATCTGAGAATGTGAGACAAAGGTCAACCAGATTTGATTCAAAACAAACTTGGAGATACAACACAAACAAGTTTACTTCAAATCAAAATTGGAAATCAGACCTGAACAGGTTCGATTCTAGACAGACCTGGAATTCTCACACACCCAGAGTCAGAACAACTCAAAGTTGGAAAACAACTGTTGATATGACAAAACCTCAAGAGTTTTGGAAACCAAGAGTTGTTGTTAAAAATCAAAATGTTCAAAAAGATTCACATTTTTACAAGCGAGGTACACCAAAAGGTTAGACATGGTTTGTTGAGAAACATGTTGATTTGGTAAAAGATGAGAAAGTTGAAGTTAAAATTGAGAAAGTTTTTGTGAAAAATGACAAAGAGTTTCCAGCATTGAATGAAAATTATTGTGTTGAAATGCCTAACGTTCAACAGACCTGGGCTAAATTGTTCAAGTAATTGAGTAGTTTGTTTGTGCAGGTGCTCATGGAATTTAAAGATTGTGAAATTGGAGATTGGAGTAGCCTGGCACAACGAGAGGAGGCTGCTGCTGGATCCTGTGTTGGTTGAAACAGGAAGTTTATATGTTTTCTGTATATAAATAAACAATATTTTCAAAACCCTAAAAATTGAAAAATTTGAAAAACCAAAAATATGTTTGTTTTTAATTTTTGTCAAAAATTCAAAAATACAAAAATATGTGTTGATTGAATATGCCGAAACCCTCACGGCGGAACAAACATGATTACTTTCACAAGGTTGAAAAACGGTTTTCAAACTGTCGAAAATCAATGGGTTGTAAATCATGGGGGTACTTTATATTAGTTTTTCTGCAAAACAGAGCATAGTTAGCAGAAAATGGATGGCGAGACAAAGCTATCAGTGTTAGTTGTAAAATTTTCTTTAAATGGTTTTGCATTTTAGGGGGAGTAATATTGTCAGAAAATACAAAAACATTTGAAAATTTGAAAAAGTAAAAAACATGATAAAATTCAAAAATTGAGTTTTGCGTAAAAAGAGGAAATGATAGTACATCAGTAGACAGTTACAGTACGCTAAAGAATTGGAAAGTTTAAATGTGTTAAACGATCTCACCGTGGATGTGTCGGTAGATTTTTATACATTTAGTAAACTTTTTCGGGATATAAACCTAAGCAAGTTTGAATCTTACTTATTTCGTGGGGAACACTACTTGGATATATAGGTAACCCCTGAAATCTCGTTTGAAGGACCCCTCTTTCTGAGATACTAGGTCTTTATGCTTAGTGATATCTGGGGTATTATCTCGGGACTTCTGCTGAAAGAAATTTCTGACCTAGTCCCTGGAGAATACTTTCTGCATTGCTTGAAATATAGTGCCGCCCTCAGCAAATTGATGAAACAATAATATTGATGGTCATTGCTGTTGTAATACAAAAGATCCTCTAAAGGGGACACACCAAAAGTCGAGCCGTCATCTCTCTGCTGAACGGAAGTTCTGACCTGAGCTCTCACGGTTTCCTACTATAATTTATTCCCCTTACAGATATCATCTAGGTATACTCACCTGTAAGACTGAATATTGGGATATGGATACGGGAGTATATTCATGAGGTGGGACACATGAATGAGTTTAAGTTCTTAATACATCTAATCCGTATCCTGAATCAGTTGAAGTTTGTGTGAAAATTTAAATGGATCAGTATATCGACAATCTAAATGAATTGTTTAATTCTTAAAGTGTTAAAAAGCTCAACGGTACTTGTGATTTGTAAAAAAACTGATATGATCCTCTGACGCATACTCAAACAAAAATATTGTCTGTAAATATGTTTGTATATATTTCTTTACTGCTTTATATTTTCAGAAAATACAAAAAGATTTTGATTTCTGCTTTATTTTCGACAACCGATATCTGAAATACTGAGTTTCAAAATCTAAGTAAGCTGATTGTGTTTCTGAAAATAAAACAAGTTCATTAATTTGAAACTTGAATTAAAATCAAAATATCAAAAACAGTTTGTGACATCTCCAAGGTCATTAACTTGAACTTGGATGATTAACTGTGAGGGAGTTGGATTCTTTAATGCTGCTAGATCAATGAAGTTTGTTGATAGGGGAAGTGGATTAGAGAAGTTGATTAATAATATGAAAACATTGTATTTATGAATGTTTGAGTGATTGCAGATAGTCCAGACTACGATCCCGAGAGCAGAGTTTAAGGGGGAGTCTGAAGACAAGCTTGAAGCAAAGAGAAGCTTGTAGATGGAAAGCTAGGTGTCGATCCCAAAGCACGGAAGCTTGACGAAAGGGGGAGCCTGAAGCTGATAGGAGAAGAGAAAGATTGTTGGATGCTTACATTGTTACAACTTGAAAGAAAAGGCAGAATGATCAAGACTGAAGATGTGTCTTTTTGAAGATTAGTCACTGAAGACTTCGTCAATATTCGAGGGGGAGTCTGTTAGTGCATTGCGTCTATTGACTTCGTCTTGTATCATGTAATGTAATAGGATAGTTTAGAATAATCAGTGCACGAGGTTCGAGATTCGAAATTTAGTGGTTATGCAAGAGGTTCCGCTTATATGGACAATGTTCATAAAAGAGAAACCACAGCATGTAGTTTCGCTCATATGGACATGTCCATATAAGCGAAACCATCACTCCTATATATAGTGCACTTGTTGTTTCATTTGGTATGAATCCAGAACTTGTAACGAAGTGCTGCCAAAGTCAGTCCAGGTTGTAATCATTGTTATTATCAATAAAAGTGACAGATATTATAGTATCAAGCTGTTTTCACGTCTAGTTCTCTGATTCCGCCTTTGAACCAGACATAAAGCTCTTCTGATCGACTCAATCGGGTCAAACAATGATCCTACACCATGACACTCAGCTCCAAACTACAAGGTTCGTCTCTCGTTTACTCATTGCACTGCATAACTAGTGAACACTTACATATGATATTGCATGTGATTGCACGTTTAGCACAACAATATGAATTCATGTATTACTTGCATGTGTTAAGTGATTGATAGTGTGGTGTTTCCCTAGACATTCATGACCCACGTTTTATGATGTCCTTGTCTTGCTACTCGAGTCTGAGGAACCATTTAACACAAGTTAGGAGGAACTGAGACGAGCATGCAAATCATATTATTGTTGTGGGTGCACACGTAATAATAATGTGGGGTACATGTGAGTCCCAACGAGGCCTAACAAGTGTGAAAGGGGTTCCATTCCATTATTCGACCAAATGTGAAACACAACGATCCATAGGGGTCATAGCAATGACTGTCTCCTGTTTGAATGTGGTCCTTTCACTTACCTCTGAACACTTACGAGTCTCGATGATATTGAGTGATACCTTAACACGTAACTGAACGTCTAGCGAGCCGTGTAGAAATGTTAGGTGTTAGTGCGAACGTCTTTGAGACAGATGTCGAAACATTAAATGTTTGGTCTATACTTTCTGACTTTTCTTGTTTACTTTGACGCATCAAATTGACGCCTCAAATTCAGAAGTATGGACACCTCTGTGATTCTCTAACGATTTACCGTGCACTATTCAATCGACTCACAAGACCGATGGACAAGAAGATGAACGTGATGCATTACCAACCCTAGTGTTAGGATGACCCTGCTCTCTGACAACGAACATCAGTAGGTTGACTTCAATCGAGTCCCTAACCCTAGTAAGCAACGTCTGGGAGCCAACTCTTACGAAATAATCGGGGCATAAACGCTGGAAACCGATTGGAATATGGGATGTGTAATTACTAGCGCCATGGGCAGTACCCTAGGACGTGACAAGAACAACGGGAAGGTGGACCCTAAGGGAAAAAGATCACAAGGATCTGTTTTCAAAGCAACGACATTAGAGGCAATGGCCACGGCGACAACAAGGTACTCGAAAATCATAACTTTCAGTATGGAAATGAAGGTGACTTTGACAAGGATTGGCCGTTGATAAGTCAAGACGTCAACAACCCAGGGAACAATGACAGTATTGGGAATCCTCGTAACAGTAACAACAGTACTGGAAGTGGTGCTCGTGGAAGGGCATTTAGGATTGGCGTAGGCGACGCCAGGCATAATAGCAACATGGTAGCTTGTATGTTTTTGGGTAACTAATCGCTTTGTCTCTGTTTTGTTTAACCCTGATGCCTCTTGAAGATAGAAACGTTGTAGAAGTGGTTGATGGCAAGCCAATTGAAGTCTCACACGTTCACCTAAGGTGCAACTCAATCTTGTAGGTCACGAGTTCGGCATTGACCTTTCCCCTGCTAATGTTAGAAGCTTTGGTGTAGTCGATAGTATGGACCGGATGTCCAAGCCTCAAGCAGAAATCTTTTGTAAGGAGGAAATCGCATATATATCTCTTCATGGTGGAGATTCACTGATTGTCAGCATCACTTCGGCGGTGGGAGCCCAGAAGTGTTTCACCTACCCTACTACCCTATCATTGATTACCGGTGTGTAGCCTGAAGAACTTCCAAGTTTCCCCCACATTGTCAAGAGGAATATCAGATGTGTATCATGCCAGAAGCAGTCCTGATTTCTGGCACCTCTTATCGTCTTGCACCTGGAGGGTTGCAAGAACTGTCCAATCAACTTCAAGAACTACTGGATGGGAGTTTTATCGATCTAGCTCCTCGTCTTGGGGAGCCCGAGCTCTATTGTGGAAGTGAAGGGAGAGTCCTTTCGTACGTGTACAGACTACCACCAGGTGGCAATCATAGACCATCACCCTCTATCTCGCATCGACAACCTGCTTGACCCGCTATAATGATCAAGCTTCTATTCGGAAACCGACTTAAGATCGGACTGTCACCCAAAGGAAGACCCAGGGGAGGATGATTCCTAACACAGCGTTACAGACACAGTACGACCACTACGATTTTCTACTCATGTTGTTTAAGTTATCCAACACACCAGCAGCCTTAGGGATCACATGAGTAGTATGTGTCAACCCCATCTCGCCAGATTCGTCAACCATGTTTATCTATGACGTTTTGAATCACTTCCAGGAGAAAGGAACACCATAAACGGCACTTTTATTTCATCATAGAGCTCCTAGGGGAGGAGCAACTCCATGCGAAGTCTACCTAAGTGTGACTTCAGGATTTGAGAAGTACACTTTCTTGGTCACGTAGTCAACGAAGTGGGGATACACGTGGATCTCGCTAAGATCCATTTTATTAGAAATTGATCGGCACCAAAGAGTCCTTTGGGGATACAACAATTTCTTGGTCTCTCTAGATGCTATCGTAGACTCATCGCGGGATTTTTGAAGATCGCGTAGCTTTAATCTCTTTAGCACAGCAGGGTGCTGTGTATTCGTGGGAGACAAAACAGGAGGACGTCTTTTCATCTTTTGAAACCCAACTCAATAATGCACTAAGCATCGTCCTTACCTGATGGTACAGGTAATTTGGGAGTATACCGCGTTGTTTCGATTCAGGGTCTCGGTTGCGTGCTGATGCAACGCAAGAAAGTGATAGCTTACGTCTCTCAGTAGTGGGGGAGCCATGATCTTTGCTTGTGATATCCGGAGGCATTACTTGTACGGTACCAAAGCGCTATTTAGATCAATCACAAGGGCCTTCAGCATATCTTTGAATAGCAAGAGCTAAACATACGACGGCGTCACTGGATGGAACTCTCGAACGATTACGACTATGGAACCTAAACGCGTATGAGCTTTGCAGCTCACCATCGACTCTGGCCTACCCGATCAGATTCGCCCTATTCAAACCGAAGCACTAAAGGAAAAGAATTTTCATGTTAGGTCCATGCAGGGCATGGAGGAGAAACTTTTGGCAAGTCGGACGATATTCTCTACTTCATGGAACGAATATGGATCCCACTATACGACAACCGTAGGGAACTTGTGTTGAGCAAAGCACACCAGCCTCGATATTCTAGTCGTCTGGGTTTTGATAGGAGATATTAGGATCTATAAATCTTGTACTGGCGACTGGGCATGAAGGCCCATATAGCAATGTATGTGAACGATTTGTGCGAAAGTCAAGGTGGAATATCAGAAACCTTCTGGATTATGTCAGCAACCGGTATATGGAAATGAGAACAGACTGTCATAGATTTTGTCACTGGCCTACTTGAAACCCAAAACGGAGACGATATTACTTGGGTGATCATTGATTATCTCACATAACCAGCACACTTTCTTGCAATCAAAAAAACTGACGAGTCTTCACAGCTTGTGAATATTCCTTTGAGAGAGGCGGTTTCTAGGCATGAGGTGCCAACTTCTATTATCTCTAATTGTGATCCGCGTTCATACCCGATTTATGGCAAGCAGCACAAAATCTGTGGCTCACATCTAGATGTGAGCACTGCTTATCACCCTCAGACAGATGGTCAGAGTGGACGAACCATCTGGGCACTCAAAGACATGCGGTAAGCATGAGTAAATAACTTGGGTTAAGCTTGGGAAATACATTTCCCTTTAATAGAGTTTTCCCTACAACAACAGTTACTAATCTAGTATTCAGGCAACACCGTTCGAGGCATTGTTGGGACGATAGTGCCGATCTTCTTGTTGGGCTGAGGTGGGTGACAACCTAATCACAGGTCCAGGACTTGTACTTGAAACCTCTGAGAAGATTGTTTAGATTGGGAATCGTATGGCGGCAACGCATGACCGTTAGGAAACCTGAACGTGTCATGACTGAAAGTCTCACCCTGGGAGGGTGCGGTGCGCTTTGGGAAATGCGGCAAGCTTAATCCGCATTATGAAGGGCCATTCAGAATTTGGGATCGAATCGGTAAAGAGGCCTACAAGCTCGAGTTACCTGCTGAGTCGGATAACGTCCATGATGTTTTCCATGTCTCACAATTAAAGAAGTGTTTGTCCGATGAAACACTTGTGGTACCACTTCAGGAACTGAAAATCAACGACAAATTGCAGTTGTCGAAGAACCTGTTGAAATCATGGATCGAGAAGTTAAGGTTCGTAAACACAATCGAATTCCAATCGTGAGAGTTCGTTGGAACCCAAGACGTGGACCGGAGTTCATGTGGGAACGCGAGGATCAGATGAAGCTCAAGTATCCTCAATTATTCCCAACTGACCAATCTAAATCTGATGTAACTGGTGAATTTCGGGACGAAATTCCCTTTCAAGTTGGGGATGATGTGGTACCCGAGGAAAATCCACAGTTACCCTGATCTAACACCTTACTGCTTTGGGTTACTTATCAAATTTCGGGACGAAATTTCTTTCAAGTTGGGGATGATGTGACCAACCGAGATTTCAAGGTCTTTCCTCTACGCATCACTTGTTTCACAATCCCGTTTTAATAATTCATTTTACGTTGTATTATGTGCACGATATTTGAATGATTAGAGTATCGTACGTTTGAGTGTTACATGAAAAACTTAAGAGTTGTTTAATGTTTAGTCATAGCATGTTTAGGTTTAACTTGGTTTGCACAACACACTTGTTTATGAATCACACTTGATGAAGAACTTGGTGCATGCGTCTGTCGACTTTGTCTTGTATCGAGTCTTATATTAGATTTGTTAGATCAGGGCGCTTTGTACGAGAAAATATGTTGTTTTAATGTGTATTAAAGGTAATTTCGCTTGAGAAGAGTGATTTCGCTTGAATGGAACTTTGACAGTTTCAAGCGAAATCATCCATAGTAATTTCGCTTGAATTGAGTCTTGTTATCTTCAAGTGAAATCTCGTGTCCTATATATACCTTCCAAGCGAAATCTTATGGAAGGGTTCTGGATTTGGATACCGAGGTGCTGCCGGTTTATCCTGTGATTGTAATCAGTGTTATATCAATCAGAAAGTTGTTTAAAGAGGTTTGCAAGCTGTTTTGAAGTCTATTTCTCTATTTCCGCCTTTGAAATAGATTGAAACTCCTCTGAACGACTCATTCGGGTTCGCTACACGATCCTACAGTTAGTATCCGAGCTCAGGAGGAGGAGTTCTGCTGTTTTCAGCTTGATTTCATCTCAGATTCTTACTTCTACACCTTCTTTTATCAATTGAACAACTTTTCACGGTTAAAATGGCCTGAATTTTTCACAATATAATCGGAATCGTGTTTTAACAAATCCTTGAGAAAATCATATCAAAATTCGGACTAAATCTGATAAAATTGGACTAAAATACATATTCCACTTGAACGAATCATTAGATTTCGCTTGAAAAGTTGTGTTCATTTCAAGCGAAATAAGAGATTTCGCTTGAAATACAATTGATTCCGCTTGAGAAGTTGTTTTCGCCTGAAAAGTATAGATTTCGCTTGAAAGTTTAAAACAAAATCAGCGATTTCGCTTCAACCTGCTATCTCGCTTGAAAGTTTTGATTTCGCTTGAAGTTGTGTGCAGGTTATTTCGCTTGAAGGTGGTATCTCGCTTGAAAGTGAATGTGTTTGAGAAAAAGTTTACAGAATCATGAGTGAAGAATTTTACAACGCATTTGCAACATCCCCAACTGCTCCAGCTACCATTGCTCAAAACATGAATTTAGAAAACGAAACTGGAACTACACAAAAACCCCCGAAGCTAATGAGCATTGAGGAGTATTACGGTTGGAAAGATCGGTTTGAAAACTGGGTACAAGCAAATCACTTGAGATCTTGGGAGTGTATTTTGAAGAAATATGTTCTACCACATACTGATCTGCAAGTTGAGAAAGAAATTTCTGAATTCAATGACAAAGAACGAGACATGTACCGAGCTGAAAAGATGATGATCAGTCTTCTTCAGCAAGCTATTAAAGAAGACATTTTTGTGTTGCTGCAACATGACAAAACTTCAAAATCAATCTGGGATGCACTTAAAATCAAGTTTGAAGGAAGTGAAAATATGATCAAGAGTAAAAAATCACTACTTAAGAAAGAATTTGATCTATTCACTAGTCTGCCAGGGGAAGATACAAAGAAATTTATTGAAAGATATTGCCATTTAGTTCGTTCAATGTCTTTGTTGAGTATAACTAAAGATCGAGAGGAATGGGTCGACAAACTAGCTGATGCGTTACCTCAGAAAGAATGGGGTACATACTTGATGATCTTGAAGAATACCGGAGTTTATGATGGTTTGACGATTTCTCAGTTCATTGAGAAGATTGAAGGTCAAGATCTTGAACAACAAAACATTGCGAGGATGAGTAATCCTAATGGTCAACAAGATGTGAAAATGTATTACAAAGGCAATGTTCAAGAGATTGAAAAGAGTCTAAAAATTCAAACTGCTTTTAGTGCTGGAAACTCATCAGAAAATGTTGAACAAAGTCCAAACAGTAGCAGTAGATTTTATTCATATCCAAGTGTTAATCCGAAGAGTTCAACTTCAAGTTTTCATTCTCAAAGTTCAAAAAGTTGAAATGGTTGTATGATACAATGCAACATTGCATTGAATCTTCCAGATAGTCAAAGTTTTTCTGAAGAAATTGCAAAAGATCACATGGTGTTACTTGCAACTGTGCTACAATCCTATGAAGGATTGGTTGCAGGAAGGATCGGAAATCCTATGCTTACAAAAGAGGATTACGATCAGATAGACGCTGAAGAGATGGAGCTTATGGACATCAAATGGTGTCTAGCTAGTGTATTGAGAAGAGCTGAAAAATTCAAAATGATTACAGGAAGAAATGATTTTCTGGATGCACATGTATCTACTTTGGGTTTTGATAAATCTAAAGTTACTTGTTTTCGATGCAGGGAGAAAGGTCATTTTAAAAGAGAATGCAAAAATTGAGAATCAAGTGAAGCAAAGAATCCATTTGAAAAAGATGATTACTATCGGAAAGCCATATATCAACAAGTCGGTCAACAACAATAAGAACCGCAAGTGGCTCAGGGTAGAAAATTAATAGAGGATTCATCAAAGAGAGCATGTTTGGGGAATCAAGAAAATTTCAGCTGGGAAAAATTCATTTCATCCGACAATAAAGCATGCCTAATCAATCAAGATGATGAAAAATTACCTGAAGGATTTACCTGGAATCAGTTTGCAGATGAGAATGGAAATTTTAAAGCTTTCATTGCGAAGATAGTTCAAGAACCAGATTTGTTTACAGAGTGGATGAAAGAAATTGGTGTTCATGAGAAGAAACAAGAAGAAGAATCTGTTTCATCTGATGAAAGTTCAGAAGAAGCAACTGTTGTTGATCAAACATCAACTGATTCTGGTTCTTCAGATGATAGTTTTGAAAAAACATTAGATTTTGATCAAACACCATCTGATTCTGGTTTTTTAGATGATAGTTCT
The DNA here is from genome assembly GCA_030545235.1 of Helianthus tuberosus. Lineage (NCBI taxonomy): Eukaryota > Viridiplantae > Streptophyta > Magnoliopsida > Asterales > Asteraceae > Helianthus > Helianthus tuberosus. The sequence continues at coordinate 175,146,482 of CM060363.1, forward strand.
GAGAAGAGAATAAATTTTGATCAATCACCAACTGATGACAGTGGTGATGATGAGGAAGAAAGACATATTAATGTTCCAAAAGCTCATTTATCTCCTGAAACTTTTTAATTTTATTTTGCAGATCGCTTTGAAAAGCTAAAGGAAAGACAAGCAGCAAAAGAACAAAAGAAAATGAAGAGGGAAAGTGTTGATAAAAAAGAAGAAACTATTCAAAAAGAAGAAGTTAAAGCAGAAAAGGTGATTGAGATTGAGAAAGTTGTTGAAGTGGAGAAAGTCATCGAGGTTGAAAAGATTGTAGAAGTCATCAAGCCTTGTTTGAAGTGTTTAGAATCTTGCAAGGAATGTACAGCAAAAGATGAGAAGCTGGTTGAACTTCAAAAGACGAAAGAACAATTACTGTTCAATCTCAACTACGTGAAAGAATCTTACGATGTGCTAAACAGAACAGTAACTGGTCTTCAAAAGACAAATTCTGAAAGAGAAGATGCCTTGACTATGATGAATTCTGTGATGATGACAAAGCAAAAAGCAAAAAGCGATAAATCATTACATCGAAGAATGTGCAAAGTTGCAGCGGGAGTTGGAAACTGAGAAGATTGAGAATGAGAGAATCAGACGATTATTACAAAGTTATTCTAGTTCTGATTATCTTATTGATCGTATCTATCCAACTGTTGCAGGTTTTGAAGCTTTTAAAGATGACGAGAAGCAAAAGAAGAAGGATACTGGTAAGAAACAGAGTGTTAGTTATAACAAGTGTCCGCCTCCAATTTGGGAAGGATATTCTCCTAGAAAACCGAATGAGGAGCAAGTCGAAAAAGCAGTCAATATAAAGTTAAAGTCCGACATAACTGATGAATTACCAGAAAACATTGACGTCATTTTTACATCGTCTGACACTGATCATGAGTCCGAGTTATTAAAAAAGGTGGTCGATCAGGTGTTGGATACAGATGAGGAGTCGGAGTTAAAGTCTGAGTCAAAGTCAGAGTTTGGGTGTTCATGTTTGTCCGTCAAAAGTCTGAGTTCGTCGGTCAACAGTTCAAATTCGTTGGTTAAACGAGTTTACAATAAAGAATTCCTGTTATCAAAATCTAATTTGAATGATGAAGCAATCAAAGTGGCATATACATTGATTGATTCAGACAAATTATATTCTGATGAGGAATTTCCAATAAGAGGTGTTAAACCTGACATGATCAAAAAGGTTTTCAAACTTACAGAAATTAATATTTCTGAAATAAAAGATGTAAATCTTAATGATAAACCTAAAAAATACACCTCAAGAGTTCAACAACGTTTAAACAAGAAAAAAGGTTACAATTCTAGTTCTGGTTTTCAAAAGAAACCAAACCATAATGGTAATTTCAAAAAGAAAGGTCTTGGTTTTATTCCACCTGAAAATTATAAAAATGAAAAATATGTCCGAGATTTTAAATAAAAAAATGACATTTGTTTCTGGAGGAAGTGCTGAGGAAGAACAGAAGAAACCTTTTTGGAGACAATCAAACCAAGAGTTTCTTGCTGAAAAGAAGAGAAAAGGAACTGGAGTTTTTCACAGAAATGATACTAGAACTTGTTTTAAATGCAATGAAGCTGGTCACATTGCATGGAATTGTCCGTTGGATACAAAGAAAAAACAGGGAGTTTCTGAAAAATTTAAAGAAAAGGTTTTTGAGAAAAATGAGTCACCAACTAAGAAATTCAAAATTTTTGAAAATTCAACATATGAAGTTGGTGAGTGTTCAAAGACTCATTTTTATCAAAGGAGAGCTAAACATGACAACCAAGTGTGGGTTGTTAAGAAGTTTTATGAGAAACTTGGCGATGAATCTGATTCCACAAAATCAAAGGAGCCACAAGGTGAGGTTAAAGAAGAAAACTCAGTGCCTCCAGTGGATGATGTTCATTTTCCACCACTGAGGACTGAAAATTTTAAATCAAAAGTTGGAAAAGTTGAGATCTCAAATCAATTCTATCATGAGGAGAAAGAATTTGATGTTGAGAAAGCATTTAATGGGAATGTGAAAAAGATTTTTGGAAAAATGGTCGAGGGTAAAGTGCAAGGGGTAAAAGAATTTTATGAAACAAAGAAGGCAACTTACACCCCAAGTGCAGGTGAGGAAGAAACATTCAAGTTTGGTGAAGCTTGGATGTCTGTCTTTCACAAGTAAAATCCGGACTTGCTGGAGCTCCCAAGTTTGTAATCGCGGAGCAGGAATCGGCATCATTCTTGATAAAAAATTGAGTTTGTGAAAAATCTTTAAATGGTTAAATTTTACAGGTTGTGACTTGCCGGAGCTTCCAGGTTGGTAAGTGTGAAGCAGGAATCGGCATCTTTATTGGTAAAATGAATTTGTGTAGATGTTTTATTCCTACAACTGATAATGAGGTTTGTTCTTACTAAATGATTAATCAAGGTCATTAATTTGAACTTGATGTAATCCTTATACAAGAGGTTGAAAAAGGTTTTCATTTACAAGTGGTAAATCAAGGACATTAAGTTGTACTTGTTTTTCCTACATATTCATCTGGAAAAATCAACAAAAATTATTTTCCGGAAAAATCATTTTGGTTAAAACAAACTTAAGTGTTTTGAAATCATAATGAGAAAATAATTTTGTGAAAGGGGGAGTTCTGATTGTTTATGCCAAGTGGATGGCGAAGTGAAGCGATTAGATATCAGTTGTCACGTTACTTGTACAGTTTGTTTTCAAATTTTCTTAAATGTGTTTGCATTTTAGGGGGAGTAGAAATTTCAGAAAATCCAAAAACATTAGAAATTTTGAAAAAGCCAAAAACATGATAAAATCAAAATGAGTTTTGTGTCAGAGAAGAGGAAATGATAGTACATCAGTAGACAGTTACAGTATGCTAAAGAAATGTAATGATTAAATAGCATTAAACGGTCTCACTGATGATATGCCGATAGGTTTTTACACATTTAGTAAGCTTTTTCGGGATATAAACCTAAATTTCAAACTTGCTTATATCGTGGGGAACATCTCTCGGATATATGGGTAACCCCCGAAATCTTGTTTGAAAGGTCCCTCTTTCTGAGATACTAGGTCTTTATGCTCAGTGATATCTGGGGTATTATCCCGGGACTTCTGATTTTGCGGAAGCAATGGCCTAGTCCCCGGAGAATACTTTACTGCTTGCTTGAAATATAGCGCCGCCCTCAGCATAAATGATGAGACAATAAAATTGCTAATCAATGCTATTGTAAAAAAGATCCTCTAAAGGGGACCCATCAAAAGTCGAAGCCGTCATCTCTCTGCTGAACGGAAGTTCTGACCTGAGCTCTCACGGTTCTTCGCATTTATTCCCTTACAGATATCATCTGTGGTATACTCACCTGTAAGACTGAATATTGGGATCTGGATACGGGAGTATATTCAAGAGGTGGGACACATGAATGAGTTTAAGTTCTTAATACACCTAACTCATATCTTGAATCAGTTGAAATTTGTGTGAAAATTTAAGTGGATCAGTATATCAGCAATCTAAGTGAATTGTTTAATTCTTAATGTGTAACCAAGCTCAATGGTACTGGTGACTTGTCAAAAACTGATATGATCCTCTTACACAAACTCACAAAAATATTGCTTGTAAATATTTCTTTATTGCATTTCATTTTATTAAAAAGTTCAAAAAGATTTTTGATGAGTTTTAGCATAAATTTTGAAAAATTCAAAAAGATTTTAGACAACTGATGTTGGAAAGCTGATTTTTCAAAATTCCAAGTGCTAAACATGACGAACAGGTTTGGGAGTGTGTGTTAGTAAAGAAAATGATATTCTTACAAGTGGTTCATCAGAGACTAAATGTTAAATCATTCTAGGATTTGCTCTATAAGTGGTTATAAAAAAAATATTTTTGGGTAGAGATTTATGCAGATTAGAGCCAGGAATCGATTCTGAACCTGTGGAAAGTGTGAGCCAGGTTTCGATCTTGGAACTGATGATGCTGATGAACTTAGGGAATCAAAAGATCTGATCAAAAGAATTAGAAGACTCTCAGCATCTGTTGAGGGGGAGTCTGATAAAGAAAGAAAGATTTGGAGTGAAGCAAGAGTCAGATAGAAATTCTAGAAGCCCAAAGACTGATAAAGACTGAAGATGTTGAAGACTCGACACTTAAGACTCGTCAACATTCGAGGGGGAGTCTGTTGGTGCATGCGTCTGTCGACTTTGTCTTGTATCGAGTCTTATATTAGATTTGTTAGATCAGGGCGCGTTGTATGAGAAAATAGGTTGTTTTAATGTGTATTAAAGGTAATTTCACTTGAGAAGAGTGATTTCGCTTGAATGGAACTTTGACAGTTTCAAGCGAAATCATCCATAGTAATTTCGCTTGAATTGAGTCTTGTTATCTTCAAGCGAAATCTCGTGTCCTATATATACCTTCCAAGCGAAATCTTATGGAAGGGTTCTGGATTTGGATACCGAGGTCCTACCGGTTTATCCTGTGATTGTAATCAGTGTTATATCAATCAGAAAGTTGTTTACAGAGATTTGCAAGCTGTTTTGAAGTCTATTTCTCTGTTTCCGCCGTTGAAATAGATTGAAACTCCTCTGAACGACTCATTCGGGTTCGCTACACGATCCTACAGAACTAGAGTTATTCGTCATATGCCGCCCCTCGACGAAGGAGGATTCTTCGTCACCAGCACTCCCTGGCGAAGGAGGGTTCTTCGCCAAACAGGTCCTTCGCCAAAAAGGGTTCTCGGCCCAGTATCTGTGAGCCCAAAGTCTTTAAACACAAACCAAGCCCAACCCTTTTTAGTTGAGGACTTGTACGCATACACCTATGTATGCGGTTTCATTATTTTGGCAACACACACAAGACCACAAACCCTAATTCCCTCTACCCTGGACAACGATCTCTTCCCCTTCTCTCTCTCGGATCTGCGGCCATTCAACTCTGCCGGAACTCTCATATTCTCGAACAGTAACCCCCACTCCTAGCACTCGGTGAGTATGCCTGTCACTAAGTCGATTCATACCCTAGTTGTTTTTGAATATGTGTGATACGTGTTATGTTGTGTTGGTGCATAAGAGCTCTAAGCATGAAGTAGGGTTTGTATAAATTAATCTTGAATCAAGGGCTGTTATAGAAATCGTGTATGTGGGGATCGATGGGTTTGAATTATATGATGTTGGCTGATAATTATTAGGGTTATATGGCACGATCAATTATAATAATGAAATAATGAATCAATGAATTGACTTGTGGTGTGATAGATCAATATTTATTGTTGTGGTTCAATGCATCAGAGATAGGATGAAACTATGATTGTGTGCTTACAATAATGATGATTGATAATTGATATGCTTGATGATTCACGTGATGATTTGAGTGTGATTTAGAGTTATGATAGGAGTATGCGTTTAGGATATCCTGATGTAGTTAAATGTTGATCAAATGAATGTGTTGAATCTGAAACAAATTGTTCATAGCTAGGGTATTATGAAATCAGGATGATCTGTTGCAGAACGTCAATGAAGAATTTCCTCACGAAGAACTCATGTCGACGAAGACATGATTCTTCGTTGACAGCTGTTGACGAACAATCAGGGTTCTTCGTCACAGGCACTTCCTGACGAAGTTTGATTCTTCGTCAAGGGGGTCCTTCGTCACACTCACTTTCGACGAAGAATGGCTCTTCGCCATAGGGATTCTTCACCATAACAGCATCCCACGAAGAACTGATTCTTCGTGGAGATGCTGCGAGTGAACAATTAAACAGAACAGCTTGTGATGATGAAAGGTTATGGTTGCAAAACTTTAGTAGTTGCATGTTAATAATATGGATTAGGAATGAGGAACCAGATTTGGCTCGTGTGGGTAGCTAACTTACTTATGGAATGTTATTATGTGACATGCACGTGGGATGTGGGCTTGTATGAGAACCAAGTACTTGTTATGTGATATATGTTGGTCTTTGCGATGAATGCAATCTGTGACAATACGTGATTTAATTATTATGAAACTGATGTTGTTGGTAACTACTGTTGGGAATAAGAACTTGTGTTATGAACGCGTATGAAATCTAAACGTTTGCTATGTGTCAAGTGACAATGATATTACATGTGACTCATTGAATACGTGATTTAGATATATGTTTACGAAACTGGTCATCTTTTGTAACCATGGTAAGGTTTGGTTGACCAACTTGGAACGGGTAATGTAACGTAACATACCGAGCAAATCTAAGATGAGTTCACTGCTCTTTTTCAAGCATGCGTCCTGGGGAGGGACATCTGGTAAATATTCCGGGGAGGAATATTGGGTAATGGGTTTGACTGGAATGTTAAACCGGAATGTTGGATAATACACTCACTCCTATCACCTTAAGTCCCATCTTCTATCGAAAAGGTTGCCGGGGAGGTAACGGGGTTATTAGTTGATAGCGCTATTAGGTTTGGCACCCTCACACCGTGCCGGGGAGGACGTGCGTGAACTAATTACCTTAACCACTCAACCAATGCTTAGATAGGGGCATTGGGGAAGGGCAAACAATCTGGAGCCATCTTGCGGTATCGAGTTATTATCAACATTGTTTTTGGAATTGCTTTTGAACTGAACTAAACTCTTGATAGTAAAACATGTAACACGATTTTCGGTAAACAAAACTGTGAACTCACCAGCGTTTTCTGATACACTTGTTTGCATGCTCGCAGTTTATAGATATGTGGAACGTGGAACTTGCTGTCTGGGAAGCTGGAGTGGTCATGGGCCGAGACACATGGAAACACGAGACGAGTCTAATAACTATCATACATTTGGTTTACGAAATACATAACTAATGATTTATGCTTCCGCTGAAAACGTAGAGTTATACTTTATGTAATGTACCGCTTTATCCTAATGAATGAAAGTTTTATTTAAATTCTTCTATGAGTTCAATATGATTGGTGGCTAGATCCTGGTACGTCACACGTCTCGCGGGGGTTTCCGCTTGGGATATTTTTGGGGGTGTGACAGAGGGTAATATGAATGAGTTGTGTCACAAAAGTTGTAGTGTTTAGAAATCGTTCAACATGGTCAAGGTGGATAGATTTTTATAATGTTTCACGAAGACATGCTTTAGCCTATAAGTGGACACTCACCCTAAGAGTTCCCAGGTAAGAGTGACTGGTCCGATAATGCGGATTTGTACGAACACTATATAGCCTTAGACAGAAAACTCGGGGTACAGGCATCCACCCTTCCAAATTGCATGTGTTCACATTATTAAAACCCAAGATTTCGATGAAAATGTTTGAGAAAAACAGTTGAGAAATCTTTTGATACAAATTGTTTGAGATAAACATGTTGTGAAATATTTTGACAAAAACGTTTAAGAAAACCTTTTGAGAAATATTTCAATGAAAATGTTTTAAGGAAAACATTTTGAGGAATACCTTAAGGCTTAAAGCCTAAGGGTTTAGGATAAATCATCTAAGGTTAGATGATTTGTAAATCATAGAGTAGTTATGGCACGAATAAGGATAAGGATTAGGATAGAGATTCCTAAATCTACTCATGTTTGGGTCCCTAAGAAGGTTATAGACTAGGTTAAAGGCACAATAATAACCTAATTCCCTATAACCAGTGCTCTGATACCAATCTGTAACACCCCAATCGTGTAATACAACAACACGCGGCGGAATTATCGGGGAGTCAATTTACAAATTGCTCACAACTACTGGTACTAAATTGTTTCACTATTGTTAACATTGTTTTACAAAGAATACATGTAGTTGTCTTTTGATTTAAGAAGTCTAAAGCCCGGATGCAGTCCTATGCGTTGCATGCTTGAACAGTCAAAAATCCTGAAACATATGTGAAAAATAGTCAGCATAAAAATGCCGGCGAGTACATAGGTTTTGTTACCCAAATAAATGGCAAAAAGTTTGGTATTGCAATACTTTGACAACTACGAGAGTTGTCGATTGAAACTGAAATCTTGAAGCCAAAGAAAGGCAAAAGTTTGGTATTGTAATACATTATCTTGATTGTGAAAACTTGTGACAAAGAGTTTTATATATGGCAATATGATTATTACTAAGTAATTTTTATGCCATTGAAATTGTACTTTGTAATCTCGTTGAAATCATCGTAAAACTTGTTAATGTGTTATTAGAAATCTAATCAAGGATTAGTAATAACTGTTTTGAAATATGTCATAACTTGTGTGAGTATTATTAAAATCAAGTCAATGATTTATTACAATACTTTGGATATCTTTCTAAGAATCTAACATATGAAGATATGGAAGATTCTACAAGGATTTGAATACTTGAACATTGAATCAATAGAACACATAAACCCTAATGTGATTCGGATAATGCTACAAGAGTAATAAAATAAGAACACTTATATATAGGAAGTACCTGCGGTGTATCCACCATGTTCTTATTTTATTACACTCGTTTCGTTATCTAAATCACAACTACCACATAATCACATAAATTGTCAACTTGTCACCAACTTGTAAACACGCATTAAAGTACACAATGAATCCAAACAAGGACTCCAATATTAGTACTTTAAACATCCTACAAGAATTAATCTATGAAGATAGATAGATGCAATGAGGATATGGTTTCTATCACATTGTCTAGTCACATACGCATTAAAGTACACAATGAATCCAAACAAGGACTTCAATATTAGTACTTTAAACATCCCATATGAATCAATCTATGAAGATAGATAGATGCTATAAGGATTTGGTTTCTGTCACATTGAATCATAACATCCTAAATCCTAATGGTGATTCGAGATAACACCACGAAGGGTAATACAATAAGCACACTTATATATAGGAAGTATCAGCGGCGTATCCACCATGTCCTTATTGTATTACTCTAGTTTCGTTATCTAAATCACCAACACTCTCTACACATAAACCATAACCATCGTCTTGTAAAGTACTTCTTAAAAATCTCACTATGAAGATAGAAAGATCTAAGACTGTACTTCAAATATCCTATAAGAATCTAACTATGAAGATAGATAGATTCTATAAGGATTTGGATAACCATTGTGTTTGCATAATTGGAATAATACACATAAAAGCACTTAGTAAACACATATATGTCATACATTGGAAAACAAATTGGTTACACATATGAATCACCCCAAAACATTTGAAAACGGTAAAAGAGGGGAACTATGTACTCACTTGGAATTGTGTATAGGTCTTGTTCAAATGGTATAACAAAGCTCAAAGGACCAAGAGTTCAAGTGTTGAAGTGGTTCCTAGTGTATCGGATACTATGTTAGTGTAACGGGATATAAATCAGGAGATCGGATTGAATGAGGTATTGTAAACCAAATGAGCGTTGGAATTCATATGAAATAGTTTAACAAATCCTACATTCTGATTTGAAACCTAACCTAAGTGCTTTTGACCCGTTAGGACCCGTTAAGGTAGTTTACGCTCCTTTAACTCTTCGCGCAAATATTAGGTCTGATGGTTATTTATGACATATGTTAAGTCTTATATGCCCAATTATGTTTAAAAATTTTATTAAATCAGTTTAGATGTCAAAAGTTTGATTACATATGTTAAAAATGAAGTTATGCGCAAAAAGGGCATTTTGGTCATTTTTAACGGGCACATAAACGACTTAGAAAATAACTAACCAACCTAAGTGACCATAAGGTATAACATCAGAAGGTTATTCCCTATACAACTATGGTCACAAAATTTGTTTGGTCGTAATGATCGACCAAACGGGTCGGGTTTGAAAGTCTAAGCGGTTTTTCAAGACCGCTTGACTTACGACCCTAAATAAGCACTAAACTGGAAGTGACGAGTTAAACATGTTAAAACACGTTTAACTAAGTTAGAAAACTGATTTGGTATCAAAACAAAGTGTTTTGATGCCCGAAAATAGTTCCGTCACAAAATGCACATAATTGCGCATTTTGACCGAAACTTTGACTCATCACTACGACTAGTCAACGTGGTAATCAGTAGGTATAATCGCTGGGGATTATAACCATCGTGATTACGATCACGTTGCAAAGTTCAATTGAACTTTGATTTGACCAATTCATGGTCAAAACTGAAAGTCAAACGGTAGTCAAACTGTTTGACTTTCAGCTTTTAATTGCTGAAAATAAATAACTAGCCATGAAAGAACACTTACAAAATGTTCTAAGGCTGAAAGATGAACTAGAATCTCAGTTGGGAGGTATCCAAAAATGGTAGCAACTCCACTTTGAGTTAGAGAGAAGAGAAATGAGGAATGAGCAATGAATGAAGGTTTAAGGCTTGCTATTTATAGTTGTTAGAAGGTTGTAGGATCATGACAAGTGTATTGTGTAGCCTCCAAGGAATGATCTTGTCCATACAAGTGTGTGGTTGTAGTTAGAAGCCTTGGAGAAGAGTTAACTTAGTCCCAAAACAAAGGAAACCATCAAAGAAAACACTTGGAAACAGGCTGGAAGCTGGTAACCAGCTATCTGCTGACTCTGATGGTCTCTCGCGCCCCGTGAGAGACTATACAATTTCTCTCGCGCCCCGCCAGAGGCCAAAATACCAGAAATGTCAGAAATGATCCCTGCAGCCTCTAAACTTGTTTTTTTGACGCGTTTATCCCCTGTTAACCCAATTTGAGGCTTTATAAGGATGTTAAAGCATAGGGAACTTGAAATATGCTTGGAAATATCATGGATCTTGGTTCGTTTGGTCATACGGTCACGTTGTTCGCTTAATTACGACGAAACTCAAACGTACGCGAAAACGATCCAAATTGCGTGACGAATGGTATTTTTGTATTCCCATCATTAAAATAAATTACTTTAATGATTACAAAAATATTTGGATGTCCGGATATGGTCAGAACGCGAGATATGCACGTATATGCAAACTTTCGTAATTTTGACGCTTTTAGTCCCTGTGATCAAATAAGCGCGTTTTCACATACCGAACCCCTCAAAACTTATTTCTAAGATATGTTAAGGGTATTTAAGGTATGTTTGGATTATGAACTTGTTCTAGAGTGTTCGTCGGTATGCTAATCGGCAGATTTTCATAGTTTGTCGTAAATGGTCCTTGTACTTGTATAAACATGTTTTCGTCGTCCCTAACCCTTCGAAACCTATTTATAAGTTATGTAAAGGGTATTTAGGGTATGTGTAGCTTGTGTCCTCGTCCTGGTGTGTACGTTGCATTAAACGGATTATGTTTAAGCATCGGTTTTCGAATTGCTTTCAAAGAAAAAGTTTTTGAAAGCCCGAAATTTTGCACAAGGGTTACTTCTTGTTCTATTGTGAAATCCTAACTCACAACTACACAATTATTCACATTACTACAAGATTGGGTTGAAACCCACTTTCTACAAATCATCAAAACAGAAATTTTGACTTACCATTCGTTGAACAAGCTTAGATAATTCGAGTTTTGGGTTCATGTGTTCGTTTGGGCTCTTAAACTCCTTCTGATTTTGAGAATTTTAGGAACTAGGGTTTCTCCTTGTTCTTTTTTGCTCCTGGTTGATCCACAGAACACACAAATTTTCCTTTTTAATTAATAACTTCCATTCTTTTTACAAGTTTAACCCCTCTAGTTATTATTGTTATTTGTTTGTCACATATTTTCCTTCTTATTGAATTACTAACATATGCATTTAACTAGGTTAATATAACATAACTAGGCATTTAGGTAACATAATAAATTGTATATTTTTGGGGTGTTACAAGTCTACCCCTTAAAAGAGTTTTCGTCCTTGAAGCCTTAATACGTATGGAATAATGCCGGGTAGTGCTCCCTCATTTCATCCTTTAGTTCCCATGTAAGATCTGATCCTTTCCGATATTGCCATTACACCAAGACTTGTTTTATAGTTTTGTTTTGAAGGTGCGTTACCTTAGAATCCTCGATAGCTATCGGTCTTTCAACGTAGTTCATTTTCTCATCCAGTTCGATATCGTCGAGGGGCACATAAGCCGTATCATCCGCGAGACATTTTCTTAGTTATGACATGTAGAATGTATTATGAATTCCATCTAAGGCCGGAGGCAACTCCAACTGGTATGCCACTTTTCCAACGCGAGCTAAAATTTTAAACAGCCCAATGTACCGAGGGCCCAACTTCCCCCGTCTACGAAACCGTATTATACCCTTCTACGACGAGACCTTTAGAAACACTCGATCTCCTTCTTGAAATTCAATAGGGCATCTTCTTTTGTCCGCATAAGACTTTTGTCGGTCCTGCGCTGCCTTCAAAGGAGCCCGTACTAGATCAATCTTTTCATTCGTTATTTCCACAACATCTTTAGGAGCGAGTTCTCGCTGTCCTATTTCTCCTCAGCACACGGGGGTTCTGCACTTTCTACCGTACAACATTTCATACGACGCCATTTGAATACTGCTTTGGTAGTTGTTATTATACGCGAACTCTACCAACGGCAAATGGTCATCCTAGTTTCCCCCAAAATCTATGACACAAGCCCTTAACATGTCTACTAATGTTTGTATAGTCCTTTTTGACTGCCCATCCGTTTGCGGATGTTACGCGGTACTCAATCGCAACTTGGTGCCCACACTTTCATGAAATCTATGCCAGAATCGAGATGTGAATCTAGTGTCACGATCCGACACAATAGACATGGGTACTCCGTGACGAGCTATTATTTCAATCGTATAAATCTCTGCCAACTTTTCAGAAGAAATGGTTTCTCGTATGGGCAGAAAGTGAGCACTTTTCATGAGTCGGTCGACAATAACCCAAATAGCATCGTGGCCTCGTTTTGTTTTGTTTTGGTGAGTTTTGTAACGAGATCCATGGTTATGTCTTCCCACTTCCAAACCGGCACTTCTAAGGGTTGCAATTTTCCATATGGTTTCTGGTGTTCCGCTTTCACTTGAGAACATGTCAAACACTTGCCGACATACTTAACTATGTGCCGTTTCATTCCGGGCCACCAATATGCCCTTTTTAGATCTTTATACATTTTCGTTGCTCCGGGGTGCACCGAATAATGAGATTTATGAGCCTCTTCAAGTAATAAAGATTTCACTTCACATAACCAAGGTATCCAGATTCGGCCATACCTGGTCTTGATGCCATCAGCATTCATTTTTAATTCATCGATAAATCCTTTCGTTCTTTCTTTCATCGGATCATTAGCACTTAAAGACTTTGTTTGGGCCTCTTTTATCAACTCCAAAAGTTTAGGAGTAACTGTTATTCTCATAGATTTAACTTGTGGTGGAGGTGGGTAATCTTTCCGACTCAATGCATCTGCTACAATATTGGCCTTCCCCGGGTGATAAAGGATTTCGCAATCATAATCCTTAATTAACTCCAGCCACCTTCGCTGTCTCATATTCAAATCTTTTTGTTCGAATAAATACTTGAGACTTTTGTGGTCTGAATATATAGTGCATTTTGTTCCATACAGGTAATGTCACCACAGTTTCAACGCGAATACCACTGCGGCCAATTCCAGATCATGCGTTGGGTAGTTGTTTTCGTGTGGTTTAAGCTGCCTTGAGGCATAGGCTATCACTTTACCCCGATGCATTAGAACGCCTCCTAACCCCTGGTGTGAAGCATCGGTGTATATAACCAAGTCTTCTGATCCCTTGGGTAAGGTTAGCACTGGTGCACTAGACAACCTACTTTTTAACGTTTGAAATGCTCTCTCTTGTTCAGGCCCCCATACAAATTTCTCATTCTTCTTTGTCAGTTTGGTTAAGGGTAAAGCTATTCTGGAAAAATCCTGTATAAACCTTCGGTAATACCCAGCCAAACCCAGAAAACTTCTCACTTCACTCGGGTTCTTTGGAGGAACCTAGTTCATAACGGCCACCACTTTAGTTGGGTCCACCAAGACACCATCCTTACTGATGACATGGTCAAGAAATTGTACTTCTCTAAGCTAGAAAGCACATTTTAAAAATTTTGCGTAAAGCTTTTCCCTCCGAAGAGTTTCTAATACTTCACGCAAATGATTCGCATGTTCGGCTCTACTACGAGAGTAAACCAGGATATCGTCTATGAATACTATTACAGACTTATCCAACATGGGCCGACAAACTCTATTCATAAGATCCAAGAATGCGGCCGGCGCATTAGTTAGTCCGAACGACATTACTAAAAACTCATAATGTCCATATCGGCTTCTAAACGCGGTTTTCGCAACATCTTCCTCTCATACCCGTAGTTGGTGATATCCCGAGCGCAGATCAATTTTCGAAAACCAGCTCGCTCCTTGCAATTGATCAAAAAGATCATCTATTCGAGGTAAGGGATATCTATTTTTCACTGTCTACTTGTTCAACTCTCAATAGTCGATGCACATGCGCATCGAACCATCTTTCTTTTTCACAAAAAGTACCGGGGCTCCCCAAGGTGACACACTCGGGCGTATGAAGCCCTTATTGAGCAATTCTTGTATTTGTGTCATTAGCTCTCGCATTTCGGTGGGAGCTAATCTATAGGGAGCTTTGGCAACCGGTTTGGCACTCGGGTTTAATTCAATTCAGAATTCCACCTCTCGCTCGGGTGGTAATCCCGATAATTCATCCGGAAACACATCCGAGTACTCATTCACAACTTCTGCTTCTCCAAATTCGGGTGTCTTTTGTTTAGTGTCAACCACGTAAGCCAAAAAATGCCTTGCCTTCATTTCTTGCATACTTAACCGCCTCGAAGATCGTACACAATTTCATCTCTAATTTTCTTTCCCCAGGAATACTTACTCGATTCCCACTAGGTGACCATACATGAATAACTTTTGTCTCGCATTGAATTTCCGCATGATAACGGGACAGTCAATCCATACCCACTACTACCTTAAATTCCCCCAAAGCCATGGGAATAAGATCTATTTCGAAATCCTCATTCTCTATGGTGATCTTATAATTTTTACACACCTCACACAACAGGTAACTTTTGGTATCCGTTACTTCTACTTCTAAGGGTATAGACATTCGTTCTTTTTGAAAAGAGGGGTGGCACATAACTTCATTTGACACAAAAGATCTACTAGCACCGGAATCGAATAACACATTTACGGGTATTAGGTTGACCAAGAAAATACCTGATACAACATTCGGTAGAACCTTAGCTTTCTCAGTGTTAATTTGAAACATCCTTCCCCGAGCTTTCTGATTACCATCCTTCTTCCCATCTTTTTGCCCTTTTGCTTGAGCTTTGGACATTCGGCTTTGACATGACCAGGAGTGAAGCAATTGAAACACGTCCTCAAGGGACTAGGGCACTTATAGTAAGGATGCCTTTCCTGACCACAGTTGTAGCATCCCTTCTTTCCCAACAGACATTCTCCGGTATGAAGCTTCCCACAAGTTTTGCATGGAGGAATACTGCTTTTAGATCCTCCTTTGTTTCTATTATCATGTTGCTTAGGTTTCTTGGACGGGCTCATAGTTGTGGGCTTTTCAGCTGCTTTTTTCTCCCCCCTTTCTACTTGTCGCTTCAACTCAATCTCTCTATCCCGAGCCCAGTTGATAAGTTCATTCAAAGTTTCGCACTTCGAGGGAGTGATAAATTCCCTAAACTCGTCCTTCAACATGCCGTGATATCGATTGATCTTCATTCTTTCAGACTTAACAAAGTCTTCACAAAACTTTAGCTTATCAAAGAAGGTGTTGTTATTTCATCAGTATATCCCTCCTGGTGGTGAAGACGCAAGAATTCTTCTTGTATTCTATCGATTGCCAACTGCGGGCAATGATACTTCAGAAATGGCTCCTTGAATTCTTGCCAAGTTAAGGTTTGGAGTTTCTCTTCACCTAACTCCTTACATTGCGTATCCCACCAATCCTTGGCTTGTTGTTGAAGCTGACCCGTAGCAAACATTACTTGGTCTTCTTTCTCGCATCAGCTACGTATAAACACAGCTTCGATATTGGCGATCCACCATTGACACTTTATAGGATCAACCTCCCCATTGTATGAAGAGGGATTGCACGCCATAAAATCCTTGTATGTACACCTTCGTTCCTTACCCTTACTTTTAGACCCTTCAATCATTTCCTTCAACTCTTCAATCTTACTAGTGATCATAGCATCAATAACCCCCAAAACACGACTTTCGACTTCTTGGGCTAATTGGGGTAGGTTGGCTTGTATAACTTTTTCAGCCACTTCCATGATCTTATTATCAAACGCTTCTTGACGTGTTACATCATCATCGTTTACATTCCCTGTGTCCGTCATCTACATAAAACATTCATCCCATTTAAAGGTTTCTTTTCACACTTCTCTTCATCATATTTAAACTCGTTTTATCATACTATAATCAATTTACATTCCATACTTCATGCATTATCGTCATCGACGATCATGTCGTATCGTATAGATCAAAATCTTTGATCACAATGATTTATCTTTTCTTCCTTCGTATATAGTTCCGCATCATTCTTAATAAAAAAATGACCTTAACATTGATTACGGGGCCTTAGAAACTGGTTAAAACAAGTCCCAATTGCAAAAACGAACAAAATAAACAAAATTCGCAACACTGCAGTCTGTCGCGGGGCGCGACAGACTTAAGCATATCTCTCGCGGGGCGCGACACATTTTAAAAACTCCGTCGCGGGGAGCGAGAGCCCCTTTTTCACAGAAGGTTTCCAGCATTTTTGAGCTGCAATCGCCCAGCTCCAATTTTTATCAAAATCTGACTTTAAACTGCCATAACTTTCAATCTACAGGTCCGTTTTACGTAATTCTTTTTCCTACGTGTCGGTAATTTAAATACAGGCCTGTTTAACACCGTCATATACCTTAAAACTTAGTTTATAGGCAAATTGCCTAAAATTCCCTTTTTCATCTCTAACTATAAGTATAATAAAAAATTTACAATTTACTTACTTGCATAGCGCTTCAGAACGAACACACACTTCGCAAGAGCTTTCGGTTTGAGTTCAAGCACTTGGTACTTGAATCCCTCAAACCTAGGCTCTGATACCAACTTGAAACGCCCATATTTCTTGTTTTGAATTAGGAGTATTATCATACTATTTTATATTTATTTTTTTAAACAAAATTCGGGCATGACCCATTCGTACTATGAACAATTCCCCGTTTTAACAACCATCAAACAAACTAATCCTACGACGCATTCCAAAAGGCATAACGAAAATCGTAACATTTTAAACATTTCAAACATCCACTACAACTAAACTTTTTACAAATGATTTAACACATCAAGTTTAAAGTTTTTAACTACCAAGAATAACCTATTTTAACAAAAGTATTTTGACCCATTGGCGATACTTCAAAAGTTGCTGAAGCGCATGAATGGCGTTCAAAGTGTGTTCGATCCGAGTGAAGCATAAGCACCTAAACTTGAGTTTTACCTAAAACCTATACAAGAAAACAACATTAGCATATCTTTCATAATTCAACTAATTCTTTAATGTGCATGATGAGCTAATATTCGCCACTTCAATTTTGTACCATACTTGACTAAATTCATTCTTGAATTCGACTTTCTTGTTTTTTGTAAGCAACTCGGTTACATCATTCTTTCTCATATGTCTCATTCTATTTTAACCCGTTACAACGGGTTTGCAACATAAAAATCTTGTCATGATTCGTTCTAAATATCCGACCCATTCAAAACGGATGTTAGTAAACTCATTCTCCAAATTCACATATTAATTGTTTAACCCGTTTACAATAAGTCATCATTACAACCTATATCTAGCATAAACTTCTAATGAATTGACCCGTTCGGGTAAGTTTGACAACATAAACATATAACAATTTCTCTTGATACAAAAGCAAACAATCCTAGAATTTTAGATATAAAGACACTTTACTACAATTCAAAATGTACAAGTGACGTACCTCGATCTTGATTCCCTTGTTGCTTCGCTTGACTTGAACTTTCTTCTTTTACACCTATACATAACCATTCACACTTTAATTTATGCCTTATACTCGTTTACATACACCACTTGATAGGATATTATACAATCTACATTTACTTCATAAACACCTTCAAATCACATAAGGTTTATGAATAACAAGGCTGAAATCTTTATTAAGGCATTTCATCAAACACTTGGTGTGCATAATATCAACGAAGCATAAAGTACAAGTGTTCAAAGCATGGTTCTACTAATTCATTCTTAGATTATCAAGATCAACCAAAATTTCATACAACAATCATTCCAAATCAGTTTCAACTATCATTTATTCACTAATAACAATTCTCACACTAAGCCATTACAATAATTTGCACATAATTCATTCATGTTCTTCACTATCTTCCTAATTCAAGGGGGTTTATGCTTCAAATCATTCAATTAACTAACCTCAAACAAATTTCTTGTTCTATTGTGAAATCCTAACTCACAACTACGTAATTATTAACATTACTACAAGATTGGGTTGAAACCCACTTTCTATAAATCATCAAAACAGAAATTTCGACTTACCATTCGTTGAACAAGCTTAGATAATTTGAGTTTTGGGTTCATGCATTCGTTTGGGCTCTTAAACTCCTTCTGATTTTGAAAATTTTAGGAACTAGGGTTTCTCCTTGTTCCTTTTGCTCCTGGTCGATCCACAGAACACACAAAAGTGTATGTTTTATGTTTTTCCTTTTTAATTAATAGCGTCCATTCTTTTTACAAGTTTAACCCCTCTAGTTATTATTGTTATTTGTTTGTCACATATTTTTCCTTCTTATTGAATTACTAACATATGCATTTAACTAGGTTAATATAACATAACTAGGCATTTAGGTAACATAATAAATTGTATATTTTTTGGGTGTTACAGATTGTTTGATATTTTGATTTGGAATCTTATTACGAGGATCATTGGATGTTTGTTATGATTTTGAAATTTCATTAATGGTTACGTTGTTTATAGTTTTGTAAAGAATATATATAGCATAGAAATAGCAGGCATGTAAATAGGTATTAAAGGGCAAAAAATGGTAACAAAAAGCGGTAGCAAAATAGTGACAACAAAAACGGTAGCAAAAATGGTGACAAAAAACGGTAGCAAAATGGTGAAAAAAACGGTAGCAAAAAAAAAAAAACAGTGGCAAAAAGCGGCAGCAAAACGGTAGCGACTAAATTAAACATAATAAACAAAAAACTAAACAAAAACTTTGTTTTTTGTTTATTATGTTTAATTTAGTCAGTACTTGTAGCAAAATTGTAAACGGTATCAAATAGGTGGCAATAGGGCAATTGCCGCGTTTGTATTTCTTACCGAGTTTTTGACAAAAGGGTAGTTGCCACCGTTTTGTTAAATGGTGGCAAATATCGTGGCAATAATGGTGGCTAAATCGTACTAAAATGGTGGGGAAGAAAAGCAAAAAGCGGTCGCAAATATATGTGACCGTTTTTGTGGTGGTAAAACTATGGTAACAAAATATAAAAATGGTCGCTATTTGGTGGCATTAGGGCAATTGACACGGGTGTTTTTGCCATCACATTTTCGGTTGTAAAACGGTGACAATAAGGAAAATGCTACCGTTTTATGACCCAAAATTCCATGACAAAAGCCTTGTTTTCTAGTAATTTGCCCACAAGTACTGACTAAATTAAACATAATAAACAAATAACAAATTTCTTTTGCAAAGTAAACTTTATTAAAGCACACTCCCAACCCAAATGGACAAGAGGCCAAATAAAAAACAAACCTTCGACCCAAACGGGTAAGAAACCAATTTACAACATATACAAAGGCGATTTACACCAAGTCTTCCATCTAATGTTTTTAAAAGAAGACCTATTCTTAAGCCAAACATAACCTCTAGATTTGACTTCACCAATCACATCATGCGGGCTACATTTTTTATTTTGAAACATAGTCTCATTTCTCCCTTTCCAAATACACCAAACCGTGATTATAGCTAAACCATGAATAATTTTCTTGCTTTCTTTCCCATCTGAATATAATCGTGCATTTCCATTATATCTTTAACCGAAAACACAAAAATAGGAGGAATATTGTACCAAGAGCTAAAACTCAACCAAACACAATTTGAGAATATGCATGTAGTGAATTGATGGATCCGCCGTTTCCTCGCCCTTTTCGCACATCAAGCACATAACCAAATGAATGTTCATGTTTCTCCTCCTCAAATTCACACGAGTGGCTAATCTGCCTAAATTAGCTCTCCACGCTATAATGTTACATTTTAGCGGCACCCACTTGCACCACTTAAATTCTATACCAGTTCCACCTCCTCTATCGATAACCAACATTTTTTTTTATTCTCGGCCTAGGCAGTCAGGTCTCGAATTGGGAGTATTAGAACCGTGTAGAGAGTGAATAAACAACTCGTGATTCTCGGCCTAGGCAATCAGGTCTCGAAAAGGTGAGGTAGGTTTAGTGGTCCGAAGGGTAGCCAAGAAAGTTTTGAATGAAGGTCCAAGACCACACAAAAACCAATGGAGCTTGTCAGATTCTTCCACGGGATGACCAATGGGCGCTAATTGGTCACAAATATTTTAAATTTTGGTCCAAAATCGGTGACTGAGTACGTACCTTTTGAAAGTTGGTGAATTTGATCACAAAAATATTGAATGCGCTCCACCGATGAGATACTATGTGCCGCTTCAAGGGCAAGCCAAGTTTCCCGTGCGGTGGATAGTCCAATAACATCAGAGGTCGTTTCTTCAGAGAGGGATGCTTGAAGGATGATGGCTGCATGTAGATCATGTTGATCAGTTCTGTTTAAACTTAATGGAAAACATGAAACACATACCTGTTATAGCATTCAAAGCAGTGGAGAATCCAGTCAGAGATCCAGCCATTGAGTTCGACATACTTGTCAGGATGATCCGGTTCCTCCTTAGGGTGTAAAGTGATGATGGTGATGAAACCGAAAGTAGGGTTGATTTCGGTTAGGGAGAGAGAGACGAATTTGATGTTATGAGGGTTGGTTGATTCACTAAATTGTGTAACCCTTTAACTCTCTAATAAGCTCCTTATTTATACACCCAAGAGGAAACCCAATTAGTTAATAAGGGTAATATGGTCCATCAACAATTACCAACTAATTATTAATAGGTTATTAATATATTTTGATCTAATATAATATAAATGATTATGAAGGCTACAAGATTAAATATTACATTAATAATATATTTAATCTCACATTCTCCCACTTAGCCAAGTAATCATTTATCATGAGTATTAGGTAAGCCTGGCCAGGAGTTAACACTCATTTTAGCCTTAAACCAAGAACTATAGCAGAGAAATACAGCCGTTGAATCATCATTCGACTCAGGACCCCCATTAGTCATACTATAGCCTCAATTTAAAACCTAACAGTTACGATCGAAATATGTATAAGCCCTTTAGCGTCTGATTTGTATTTATACTTGTCTATATGTCATTACACCGGCAGAACATATGTTAGAGACATACAAAATCAAACTGAGGAAATTTTATTAATTAAAACATAAGCTAGTACAATATGCCATTAAACAAGGTCTTTAATAAGTCCCATATTCGATACATGTTCTTCGAAAACTTTAGGTGGGAGACCTTTAGTCATCGGATCCGCAAGCATATCTTTAGTACTAATATACTCAATACAAAGATTATTTTCCTCAACTCGTTCACGTACGAACAAGTACTTCGTATCAAGATATAAACCAGCTCCAGTCGAACTGTTACTGTTCGAGAAACTAACGGCAGCTGAGTTATCACAGTAAAGCTTCAATGGTCTAGAAATGGAATTAACGATTTTGAGTCCAGTGATCAGATTTCTAAGCAACATTCCATGACAGGTTGCGTTGTAAACAGCAATGTATTATGCCATCATTGTGGAAGTTGTAGTTAACTGTTGTTTATGACTCTTCCATGAGATAGGTCCGCCTGCTAACATAAAGATGTAGCCCGAAGTGGATTTCTTGTCATCTTTGCATTTAGCAAAGTCAGAATCAGAATAACCTACCACTTCTAAATGATCACTTCTTCTATAAGTCAGTTTATAGTCTTTCGTCCCTTGCAGATATCTAAGGACCTTCTTAGCTGCTTTCCAGTGATCTAGGCCAGGATTAGTCTGATAACGGCCTAGCATTCCAGCAATGTAAGCGATATCTGGGCGAGTACAGACTTGAGCATACATCAGGCTCCCGACTACTGACGCGTAAGGTATCTGGCTCATTTGCTCCTTTTCAACCTCTGTTGTCGGACACTGGAATGAACCGAAAACATCTCCCTTAACTACTGGAGCGACGGAGGGTTTGCACTGTTGCATGTTGTAACGTGTAAGGACACGATCTATGTAAGTCTTTTGAGACAATCCTAAGATCCCTTTGTGTCTATCTCGGTGAATTTCGATGCCAATGACGTAAGAAGCATCTCCGAGATCCTTCATGTCGAAGTTATGCGAGAGTAAACGCTTCGACTCATGCAACATGTCTAAACTATTACTTGCCAATAGAATATCGTCTACATAAAGGACAAGTATAGTAAAGTTACTCCCACTCATCTTGAGGTAGGTGCATTGATCCACTTGATTCTTCATAAAACCTTGCCTCTTCATGACTTCATCAAACTTGAGGTACCATTGACGTGATGCTTGTTTTAACCCATAAATGGATTTCTTCAACTTACAGACTAGATGCTCCTGACCTTCAGGTTTAAAGCCTTCAGGTTGTTTCATGTAAACATCTTCGTCTAAGTCTCCATTAAGGAAAGCAGTTTTGACGTCCATCTGATGCAGCTCTAAATCAAAATGAGCTACTAGGGCCATAACGATCCTTAATGAATCTTTACGAGAGACAGGTGAAAACGTCTCTTGATAGTCAATTCCCTCTTTCTGAGTGTAGCCCTTTGCAACCAATCTCGCTTTGTAGCGTTCAACATTCCCATTCGGATCCAGTTTTGTTTTGAACACCCATTTACAACCTACAGGTTTGGCACCATTGGGTAATTCGACTAAATCCCAAACGTCATTTTTCTTCATGGATTCAAGCTCATCAATCATTGCTTTGTTCCATTCAGAAGACTGATCACTGCTAATGGCTTCATTATAAGAGATAGGATCATTGAGCTTTCCAGCATCCATTTCAGTCAGGTAGGTAACATAATCATCCCAATTAGTAGGCCTTCTTTGCCTAGATAACCTCCTGAGTTGATTATCGGGTTCAGCGTAGTCTTGGTTTTGAGCGTTTGATGTGCCTTCGTTATGAGGTATAATGGGTTCTGATTGTGGAGATGGAATTTGTGTAGTGGCTTCAGGTACAGTTGTTGCATGGGGTACAAGAGGAGTAAACGGAGTAATGGTAAGCGACGAGTCTCTCCCCCCGCGTCTTGTACTTCTTGCAATTCTTCATAAGGGTTAATACTGCTCCCACTGACCTTGAAATCCTCCAGGAACGTAGCACGCTTGGTTTCAACAATACGGGTGACATGGGAAGGACAATAGAAACGATAACCCTTCGAATGATCAGGATACCCGATAAAGAAGCAGGTAACTGTTTTAGGGTCAAGTTTCCTTAGGAAAGGATTATAAAGTTTTGCTTCAGCAATGCAGCCCCATACTTTCATATATTTAAGACTCGGTTTCCTTCCTGTCCATAGTTCATAGGGAGTTTTAGGGACAGACTGAGAAGGAACTCTATTGAGTATATGAACAGCTTCTTTTAACGCTTCAGTCCAGAGGAATAATGGTAAATTAGTGTTGGCTAACATACTGCGCACCATGTTCATAAGGGTACGATTTCTTCGTTCAGCGACACCATTCTGCTGAGGTGTACCAGGCATGGTGTATTGGTTCACAATCCCCTGGCCCTTACAAAACTCATAAAATGGACTAGGAGCTTGACCCACATCAGTATGTCTTCCATAATATTCACCGCCTCTATCTGATCTCACAACTTTAATCTGACGATCTAATTACTTTTCAACTTCAGCTTTATAATCTTTAAAAGTTGTTAGAGATTCAGACTTTTCCTTTATAAGATACAAGTACATGTAACGAGAATAATCATCAATGAAAGTGATAATGAAGTATGTCCTGTTATACCAGCGATTTGATAAGGACCACTAATGTCAGTGTGAATGAGTTCTAATAAATTAGAGCTCCTAGTGGCACCTTTCTTATTCGCTAATGTCATTTTGCATTTAAGACATTTGACACATGTTCCAAAATCAGTAAAATCGAGAGGAGGTAAGACTTCATCCTTTACGAGACGATTTAATCGTTCTCTTGAGATGTGGCCTAAACCTTGATGCCACAACATAGATGAAGTCTCTAAGTCTCGAACCTGTTTCATCTTTGTGAGTGATTCATTAATATTATATGACAACAAAGATTTGGAAAAATTATCATCTAGTTCTAATCTATAGAGACCACCATCCAGAATGCCAGTACCATAAACAACGGAATCATAGAGAATAGAGAGTTTGCGATGACCATGAGAAACGACAAAACCGTCCATGTCTAACTTTGGTCCTGATACAAGGTTCCGAGTTACCTCAGGAACATATAAGGTATCATAAAGTTTAATACATAAACCAATTTTCAAAAATAATTGTAATGTTCCTATGGCCTTCACTTCTAATTCCCGATCATCTCCAACTTTAAGTGTTCTTTGGTTTCTTCCCAGCTTCCGGATTGTAAGGAATCCCTGAAGTGAATTGGTAACATGAACCATAGAACCAGAATTAAACCACCAAGAATTAGCAGGAACATTTAAATTAAAGGACTCAAGTATCATGAAAAAATCGTTACCTTTCTTAGCCGACACTCCTTGAAGTCAGGGCATTCCTTTTGCTTATGTCATGTTTTCTTACAGAACTTGCAGTAGGGTTTGCCTAAGGAGTTCTTAGAGCTGGAAGGTGCACTTGTATGAGGATTTGGATTTGGCTTTTGAACCTTAGAAGCATCCTTTCTTTGATAAGTGTTCTTCCTCTTCTTAGAGCTGGAGGTGGTGAAGTTAGCAACATCAGCGGTGCGATCCATCTTCATACGCTCTTCCTCCTGTACGCACATAGCGATCAGCTCACTCATCGTCCATTTGTCCTTCTGAGTGTTGTAATTGATCTTGAAAGCTTCATAGGACGAAGGAAGCGAAGTGATGGTGAAGTGAACAAGAAAACCATCACTGATTTCCATCTCTAGGCCCTTCAGCTTATTGGCCATGTCATGCATCATCATGATGTGTTCGCGAATGCCGCTCCTCCCATCATACTTAGTTGTCACCAGCTTGAGGATAAGAGTACTAGCGTGTGCTTTTGATGTTCCCTTAAATTGATCCTCCACAGAAGCCAAATAGGTTTTAGCATCTTCAGAATCAGGAATGGCCCCTCTGATTGAGTTATGAATGGACTGCTTCATGAACATGAGAGACATGCGGTTACACCTAGTCCACTTATCATGAAGTAACTGCTCAGCAGCAGTACTTGTAGCAGTAAGGTCCGCTGGTTTATTCTCTCTTAGAGCATAATCAAAGTCCAGCAGTCCAAGTGTAAGCATGAGGGCATCCTTCCATGCAGCAAAGTTATCACCAGTCAAAGGTGGAATCCCCTGATTGGGTGCTGATAGTGGAAATAAGGTGAGCAAGTTATGATACTAAGAAAGAAGTCTTAATGTGATCTAAGGGCATGTTATACTAAGGCAGGCATAAGTAATGACCATTTTAATTATGAAGCTGTGATATTGTCTATTACTAACATCAAAATAATAGACTTAGTAAAATTCTACTTGAATGAAGACAAATCAGCTTTGGCCAGAAGTGTAATCATTTAAGTATGTGTGCAAAGTAATCATGACAAATCAGCTTTGGCCAGAAATGAAACAATCACTTTAGTTATGCACTTGTCAAGCATGCTAAACATAAATGAATTAAATCAGCTTTGGCCAGAATTAAGACATTTCACGTTTGTAATGCATACTTAACATAGCTTTTATAATACTTGAACAATAAATAGATGTATTAAATCAGCTTTGGCCAGAATTAATACATCAGAAGCTCATTCAAGTTAAGCTATATTTGGTTTTGTAAAAATTATCTGATTCTGATTAATTAATTAAGTATTAACAAAACCAAGTGTTTAATAGCAAACCACCTGTTAGTTCACATTAAACAGCTTAAAAAATAATGAGGTTTGAGTCTTGTGCGATCAGTAATGCCTTGTGCGATCGGTAATGCCTTGTGCGATCGATAAGGCCCAAAACTTGTGCGATGTAAATAAAGCCCAAGTCTTGTGCGATTAGTGAGGCCCAAAATTTGTGCGATCAGTGAGGCCCAAAACTTGTGCGATTAGTCAGGCCCAAGTTTTGTGCGATCAGCACTATCTTGTGCGATCCACAGGTCTTGTGCGATCCATAAGTGCTTGTGCGATTTCCCTTGTGCGATCAGATCACATCTGATCTGATCTTGTGCGACTGAAAAGGGACTTGTGCGATATGTTGATAATTTCGAAACCCACTGTTAATAGCTGTTTCTTGTGATAATAACTAAAACTCGAAATTTAAGGGATTTTGGGATAGTATTTCCTATTTTATTTTTGATCTAAACTTATCAAAAGATTTCGAAAATAATAACTGAAAATACATTAACAGTTTTCGAAAAATTTAATAGATAAAATTAAGATCAAAATCATTAAAACACCCACTAATCCAAATTATATTCCAAAATTTAGGGAATTTTCGAGTTTTCTTAGAACATTATGATGAACCCTAAAAAAATAAAAACATAATTCTGGGTTCCGAAATCTAGATTTTAATAGTTGTATTATCAGATTTCGAATATTAGTTTTACCCATTATGATTTCGAAACAATATATTAACCAACTTCTTCCAAAAACAGTGATTTCGGCAACAAGGACTGTTAACAGCCGAGATTTTATAAAAGCTTTAAAATTTCTGTTTTCCAGATTTTTGATCCCAGAATAATGGATACAAAACCAGAACTGATTTATCAACATATGCTCTGATACCACATGTTGATCAGTTCTGTTTAAACTTAATGGAAAACATGAAACACATACCTGTTATAGCATTCAAAGCAGTGGAGAATTCAGTCAGAGATGCAGCCATTGAGTTCGACATACTTGTCAGGATGATCCGGTTCCTCCTTAGGTGTAAAGTGATGATGGTGATGAAACCGAAAGTAGGGTTGATTTCGGTTAGGGAGAGAGAGACGAATTTGATGTTATGAGGGTTGGTTGATTCACTAAATTGTGTAACCCTTTAACTCTCTAATAAGCTCCTTATTTATACACCCAAGAGGAAACCCAATTAGTTAATAAGAGTAATATGGTCCATCAACAATTACCAACTAATTATTAATAGGTTATTAATATATTTTGATCTAATATAATATAAATGATTATGAAGGCTACAAGATTAAATATTAAATTAATAATATATTTAATCTCACAGATCAGCATAGAGCCATGAGATATAAAGAGGATTGGCGAACTGTTATGATTTTAAGGGCAGGAGCATGCAGTGGAGGAACCATCCACGTGTGATATTGGAAGTAGGTTATGCTTCCAGACCAAGTAATTAGACTATTAGATGATGTCAACTTTGTTGGAGTTTAGATGAACAATCGTGTTCATGGAGAGGTTGGAATCTGCAGATGATGATGCCATTATGGAGGAGAAGGGAAAAGACGAAAAGTAGTGAAAGGGGAGGGTTCACCGTGCGAGAAGGGGAGAGGTCAGAATGATTGCTCTGTAATGGCTGCAAATTTCCTTGCCGATTAGGTAGGAGTAGCATACTATAAATAAATGAATAATTTACAAGACTAGTACAATAGAATGTTTATAAATTTTTCTAAAGCAACTAATATTAATTATTTTAAAACAATTGTTTATATAAGATTAATCTTAAGCAAAACATTACATGATTATAAAAAGTACATCAAACTGAAAAAATGCAAATAACTTGGTTTTTATTAAAATGTATGGAAAGGTTGAGAAATATATTAAACGAATCCGAAGCTACTTACGAGGACCAAAAAGTACTTTATTTTTAAAACAACTCGGTTTTCGTTAAAAATGTTACCAAAAAAGTTAAACAAATTATATTTAATTTTTTTAAAGTTAATATTACATGTCATTAGCTCAAATTGTTAGTTAAATAAATTATTATATTAAAAAATTTAAATCAAAAGGTTCACATTTCTCACTTCCGCGAGTAGGCTCATGGAACCATTTTCAGCAGCAGCGGCCGTGAGAGGTGCGGCGTGGTTTTGTGGCGTGAGCCACTCGACAAGTCAACCTTCATACCATAGCTTCAAGCGGCAATCTGGATAGTAACATAAAATTCAAATTGATATTTATTAAGGATGGTACATTATAAAGTCCAATGCATTTTGGAATGATATTGTAGTAATTTCATCAAAAAAAAAAATAATAATTGAGAAACTAAGACTGAGTGTAGTGGGGCAACCTTTTGAGTGGGCGTCTTGCGACACGTGGCGCCACGTCACATAAGAGGATTTTGACCAAAAAAGGGGGAGTGGGGCAACCTTGCTGGGTGGGGCGTCTTGCGACACGTGGATTGATTTATTTTGTCTTTTTTTATGTAAAAGATATAAAAAAAAGTCCTATTTTTTATAAAAGTATTGATCAAAGTAAATAAAAACTAATACTTCAATAAAAAAAATTACTTCAACCAAAATAAAAAAATACATCAACTAAAAAAAAAATTACTTCAACCAAAATAAAAAAATACATCAACTAAAAAAAAAAATTACTTCAACCAAAATAAAAAAATACATCAACTAAAAAAAAAAATTACTTCAACCAAAATAAAAAAATACATCAACTAAAAAAAAAAATTACTTCAACCAAAATAAAAAAATTACTTCAACAAAGGTTATATTTTTCTCGAATTTCTTGCTTCATTTGTTCGGCTAAAGCGAGCTCGGCTCCAGTAAGGTTTGTCGTGTCGGTTGTTAATATTTGCAAATCAAGTGCTTTTTGACGACTTTCTTTCAGCTTTAGCTTTCGGTCTCCGTGTTCTTTTTTTAAGTTGATACGTTGTTGGCTCGTTTGCAACAAGCCGTCTAACTTATTGGTCACTTTTTCGAACGTTTCGGTGTAGTCGATTCGTACACCGCTAGAAGACGGTTGGGCGGCTTTTTTGGCCCTATCTCGGCCAACCGGCCGTTGTGGTGGTTGAAACGCTTCGGCCTCTTCATGTGGCTCTTCGTTGTCTTCCTCAATGTCGTTGAGATTTATTTGACACCGAGCGTCCGACCCGGTACTTTGATGGTCGTTTGAGGATGAGGTTTTTGACCGCTTAGCCGACGGTTGGCCACGAGTTTTAAATGGATCGAAGGCGATGACTGTGTGAAACTTCGAACTCCTTCTTAAAAATTGCCAAATAGCAAGATAAGGAAACGACTTCTTGTGTTCGACTCGGAATTCATTTTGGGCGTTTGCTTGGAGCATCGCATCGTCGGAACCACTTTGGCGCACACGCGAGTTACTTAGGCGAGTGTATATTTGGTTGAAACTTTGAATCAAAGGACGCATTTTACGCCACTTCGCGCCGATACCATCGGCATCACGGTATCCATCTTCTTGATCTTCCAACTTGAGGAAAACGTTGTAAATACGAGACCAATATGTTTTTTCCTTTTGATAGTTACTACATCTCGGGTCTTCGGTTATTTCTAGCCAAGCCTTGGACAAGCTCATTTCCTCGTTGGAAGTCCATGGTATCGGTTTGGTTTTCAAGCGTTCTTCACCCGGTGTTTTCCTCTTGTGTGAACGTTTCTTTTTTTGAGGTTCAACATCATTTTGACCGACATCGAACTGGGTCTCCGGAACTTCTTCGTCATCTAAATCAACCACTAGATGGAATACAAACAAAGTTAAAAAAAAAAAAAACATATTCTTTATAAAAAAATATCTAAAAAAATTTATACCATTTTGTTGGCTCGATCCTCCAACGTTTTGAAAACCACCGGGTTGTTGTGTGTTCCAAGTGGTGAACCCCATATGTTGCGGTATCGTCGTATTGTTGTAGTATACTTGCGGTGTAGGGCTAGCAACGTGCATATTATTGAAATAGGCGTAAAAAGCGGGGTTATTTAAAACGTTTGGGTCCGCCAGATCGGGTTGTGGATTGGAAGATTGTGTATTTTGGTTGAAAGGAGGGATGTTGTGGGGATACATTTTGATGAGTTGATAGAAGATTGGTATAAATTTTGATGAGTTGAGAGAAGATTGTGGTAAAAATGTGTTTGATATGGGGTATTATTTATAAAGGTTGGATTATTTAAAAAAAAAAAAAGTTTGGCCAACATATCCGTTGGCAACGGATATATTTGAAAAAGTTGGGCGACGAGAAGAGGACGGGCAGGAGGGGGACGCCACCCAAGTCGCCTCCGGGGGCGGTGTTCCTGGCGACCTGGGGCGACTTGGGGGTGGGAGTCGCCCCACTCCCTTCAGTCTAATGGTTCTATTATTAGATATATTTTTTTTGTAGTTACCGATGAAAGGGACCCTTGTGAAATTAATAGTGAGTTTCTAGCCCAGACAAGAATCAAAGGGACCTTGGTCTAATTACCCACGAGCAGCTCAACCTATTTCTTTTGCGTGTGGCCAGTGGCGGATCTAGAAAATCTTCGTAACGGTAACATTTTATAAAAAAGTGGTAACAAAATCGAAAAATGGTCAAATTTTTCCAAAGTTTACACTACGGCCGGAGCGCCAAGCGGTACCGGAGGCTACCCCTTCCCCTAAGGTAGGTCCGCCCCTACCTGTGGCCCAAAGAAAAAGAAGAACCACGCATAATAGTTACGGGAGCTTAACTTATCCACTTGTTATTTAGCGAAGAATTTGTGTAGCTACCTATTATTCTTGAACTACACGGGAGTTTCCTGTGAACTTCATCTTGCTTATAAACTGTCATATTATTTGTGATTTTATAAAATAAAGATATTAAATTTCAAGAAGGCTTTATTGATTGGAAAGATCCTCCATATACATTAACCCTGAGGTATCACAATTCATAAAACTTTATGTTGATTTTCTTGATTTTACTTTGATTCGATGTTTTCTGGTTCGTCTTCCGCTTATGCCATATATAGTCTTTCAACAGAATGCCAGAAACCCAAATATCCAATCTAAACGTTGATGACGAGAAATTGTATTCATTAGCTACAAAACGTGCCTTTAATCGTTTTTCTCTTGCCGAAATTCAGTTAGCTACTCAACAGTTTAATAAGAAGTTGATTATTGGAAAGGGAGGTTTTGGGATGGTATACAGAGGTCGTATCTATAGTACTAGAGATGCTACTGCACGTACTGTTGCCATTAAACGGTCGAATTCATCTTCTAGCCAAGGGGCAGCTGAGTTCATGACCGAAATTGAGATGCTTATCAAGTTGCGCCACTCTAACCTTGTGTCTTTAATTGGTTATTGTTCCGAAAACAACGAGATGATACTAGTTTATGAGTACATGTTCAACGGGACCATTGACCATCATCTGCACGGAGCTCATACTCCTTTATCTTGGATGTATCGACTTAGGATAAGCATAGGCGCTGCAAAAGGATTACAGTACCTTCACACTGGTTGGCATCCACAACAGGGAATCATACATCGAGATGTAAAAAGCTCAAATATTCTGCTTGATATGAACTGGGTAGCCAAGGTCTCAGATTTTGGGATGTCGAAAATTATAGGTCAACTATCTTCTGGGGTGACTACCAACCTTAAAGGTACATTTGGGTATCTAGATCCAGAGTACTGTAGCACAGGTAAGTTGACTAAGGAATCAGATGTCTATTCCTTTGGGGTTGTTTTGTTTGAATTGCTATCTGGGAGGCGTGCAGTCGATCCACTGTTTGTAGATGAAGGGATTAATTTGGCAGGTTGGGCTAAAAAGTGTATCAAAGAACGACGAATAGATCAAGTTGTTAGTTCTCATATTAGAACACAAATTTCTCCAAAATCTTTGAAGGAGTTTGTGCAGATTGCAGATCGCTGTTCAAAAAGCTCTAGAAAAGATCGCCCCACAATGGCAGATGTTTTGGTTGCTCTTCAGCAATCAATGGTATTACAGGAACAATATGATAGTTCCTCTCGGGCTGCAGGTTCAATGGGTTTCCCCCATAAAATTCAGAATCTACTTTTCGGCTCTAGACCTAACCCTGGTATACTCAAACTCCTTCATAAATGCTGTGTGATATATTTTGTTTTGTTAGATTGCATATGTTCCTTTGGTATATGATGGTCCATTTAACAAGTATATGAAATTAAATAGAAGATGGCATGGTTCATTCTAAAAGTGTACGTATGATAAATTATCATTTATGTAAGTGACATTTTCAAAGATCAAACAGATCTTTATTATTTTTTTTTTTCAAATTATTAGAAGACTAGCTTACAATCATTAAGATTGAGAAGTCCTCTACTGAATGTTGCAGTTTACCTGCTTGTAACAATCATTTGCAAAAACATACCATTGGCCGATAATTCTGAAGGGAAAAAAAAGGAGGATTTCAAAAAAGAAGAGATAAACATCAATCAAAGATTATCCATAGGTTTAAATTTTTCTAGATTATAGGTTTATTTGAAGTTTGAATAGATGTTTATTGATTTATTAGCTTTATTATTACACTAGGATTGGGATAATAAACTAAATCTTTTGGCATTTTGGTTAATTAATTATATAACTATCTGTATCTGTTTTTCAGTGTCTCCTCCAAAACTATATAGGATTGGGTCGGTTCATTTAACCATGAACGAGTTGGAAAGCGCCACCCAAAATTTTTCACCATCATTAAAGATTGGCGAAGGTGGTTTTGGAACCGTGTTCAAAGCTCAACTACCAGACGGTCAACTTGTTGCCATAAAACGAGCAAAAAAGGTACAAAAGGTAATGTGGGTAGGTTCAATACTTTATACTCATAATTAGACGTGGCAATCACACCCAGTGGCGGATCTAAGAACTTTTTTCACTGGGTTCCTTTTGGTAGATTCTCACTATTTGTTTCCAAATCATACGAGTTTCTCACTAATTTTTCTCATTTTTTCTAAATCGAATGGGTTCCTAGGAACCCACAAAAGTAGCCTAAATCCGCCCATGATCACACCCCGTGAAATTGATAACCAAAGCTAGCAACCACCAAACACAGGAGCCACTCTTTTCTATTACTTCAAATCGGACCCACAAATGGATCAGAATGGGTACATTGAAAAACATAAACATGGAAGGTCTTATGTACTACCCTTTAACAGTCTTTTACCAGATTAACCATAAAAAACACATGTAGGAACATTCTGATGCTCTGGAAAGTGAATTTAGAAGTGAAACTGAACTTCTTCCAATAACTGATCATCTAAATCTAGTGAAGCTTCTTGGATATATTGATGAAGAACATGAGCGCCTAATTATCACAGAATACGTTCCAAACGGCACCCTAAGAGAACATTTGGATGGTAAGTCTTCAATTTTGTTTAACAACCACATACTATTATCAATTCTATATCGGCACAATAACAAGAGGGATGACCAGTGCCATGCTGCTGCATGGCAGCTGGCCATTGGTCACCCTTTTTAGTTTTTTTTTTATAAAAAGTTTTTGTCATTTTACTATTTACCCTTCAACTTTATAATCAGTTTTTACGTGTTTATTATGTTTCGTTATAAAATCAATTTAATTAGGCTTCTTTGAAAATGGGTATGCTCAAATATAATATGTTTTTTGCTTTTATTTACGTTTTCAATTGATCTTCGTTTTGGCATAAGTTTTGTTTTACAACAAGTTGGGTCAAATACAATATATTTTTCAAAAAACTTTATATATTCGACTTACTTTACGTTTCGGCGCCACCGCAACGCACGGTACATTTTTAGTTTAAAAAATAATATTTTTTCTTATTTTTATTTTGGCATAAATTTTGTTTTACAACAAGTGGAGACAAATATAATATGTTTTCATTAGACTTTATAAATTCGACTTAGTTTACGTTTCAGCGCCACCACAACACGCGATACCATTTTTAACTTAAGAAAACATTATTTTTTTTCTTTTTATTTCATGCCGGTATAAGTACAGGTTGATGTTCAATGTAAATTTATTTCGCAAATAAGTGGGACCATATATAATACATTTCTGTGCTTATTTTTATGCACATATTCAGTTTATTTAAGTTTTGTAGTAACTTTTGTTCCGAAAGGATTTACTATACCAATCCGAGTTACTTTACATTAATTTACTAGTTTTGTATATTTACATCATGCTCGGCTTATGTGTGTGTATATACATATATATAAATACACATATATATATATATTATATATATATATATATAGGACAAAGATCCGTTAGGAACCACCTCTTATTGCGAGAACCGCGAGAACCAATGTGAACGCAACAAAAAATGCCTAAAAATAGCTAAAAATCACACAAAAATTTTTTTTTTTTTTTTTTTTTTTAAATTTTTATAACAAAATCGCTACTTTTCGCATCCAAAAAAAAAAAAAAAAAATTTTTAAAAAATTTTTTTTTTTTTTTTTGAATGCGAAAAGTAGCGATTTTAACATAAAAAATATTAAAAAAATCAAAAAAAAATTTTTAGATTTTTTTTTTATTTTTTTAGATTTTTTGGGGGTTTAGTTTTTAGCTTTTTAGCTGGGGGGGGGGGGGGGGGGGGTGGGGGGTTTAGGTTTTTGGGGGGTGGGGGAGGGGGGTTTAGGTTTTTGGGTTGGGGGGGGGGGGGGGGGGGTTAGGTTTTTTTTTTGGGGGGGGGGGGGGGGGGTGGGGGTTAGGTTTTTTTAGCTATTTTAGGTTGTGTTCATATTGGTTCTCGCGGTTCTCGCAATAAAGGTGGTTCTCGCATGAACCTTACCCTATATATATATATATATATATATGTATATATATTATATATTATATATATAGAGGATGAAAAATCATCTAAGCTTATATCCTAAAGCCAAGCAGGCTACTAACTGGCCTATAACATATACTAACGACATAATCTGAAACAGGTGTTCATGGAAGTTTTTTGGACTTTAGTCAACGACTTGAAATTTTCATTGATATTGCTCATGGTTTAGCATATCTCCATCATAACGCTGGTAATGCTTAACTCTGATCATAAATTCATAATGTACTCATGTATATTAATCCTTATTTTGTGTTTATTCATCATATCCCTTTTTGAAAACTGAATGCGGACCTTGAAGTTCGAAGATTCAAATTGAATTTCGAGTTTTTTTTTTAGTCTAATTTTCTTTAGTCTACTTCTAATTCTAATACTTACCCCTTCCTAAAAATCTCGCTTCGCTTCCGTGTCACAAGACATGTCTCCTTTAGAATAAAAATGTCCTTTTTGGTCGTTATGTCAAGATGTGAACAGGTAGAGCCTGAGGGCAGCTAGTGAGTAACTTTTTAACCTTAAGCTACTGTTCTTAGGGTCGTTTTTATTGTTTTAACTTTTTTTTTTATTATATATATAGTTATCTTTTTCATATTTATACGTATCATAATTTTTAGTATGTAATTATATATTTATTATAACATTTGTTAAATATTTTCATATTTATACGTATCATAATTTTTAGTATGTAATTATATATTTATTATAACATTTGTTAAATATTAAATTTATGTTTCTAATAGGCATGCTTGGGTTTGTGAGAATATTTAAGTTCAATATATAAGATCGAACTCGTTTATAAAATGATCTCACATTTAAGCCGGGGGCTCGAGCTTATTAAATGATCTCACAAGCAGCTTGACTCGTCTACACCCTAATTAATTATATGGATATATTCATATGTAATCAGCATTTTCTAAACCTTTTCTATTATTAATTATTCTCTTTTCTTTGAACAGAAAAGCAAATTATCCACCGGCACGTTAAGTCCTCTAATATTTTTTTAACTGAGAGTTTCAGAGCGAAACTGGGCGATTTTGGATTTGCAATACTTGGAGATGCTTATAAAGCATATGTTGAGACCAAAGTAAAGGGCACATTTGGGTATCTTGACCCGGAATACAGGAAAGCCTATCAACACACCCCGAAAAGTGATGTTTACTCGTTTGGAGTTCTACTTATCGAAATTCTAACGGGTAGTAGGGCCGTTGAGTTAAAGAGATCTGTTGAGGAGAAGCTGACAATAAGATGGGTAAGTTTCGGGTTCTTTTCGTCGTTTATGCACATGCATCATCAAGTTGTACCTTCTGCACTTGTATTGATCTGAATTAACAATCGAGTTGTAAATGTTTCAACTTTTTATAACTCAAGAAAACTACTAAAAGTGGTTCTACATACCCGATTTGACCCATTTTATCTGTTCCGGTCATATCTACTAAAAGTGAAAATTTTGACCGGTTTACTTAGAAATAAATAAGTAAATTACAAATGAGTAAATGGTCAATTTAGGTTTATCTCTATCGAGTCAAACCACCAAAATAATTAGAATTGATAAAAAGGGAATGGTTGAACCCATTCCTATGAGACCGCCTGCTAATTTTGCCACCTGACTATATTGATGATTGATTTCAGGCATATGAGAAGTATAGTAAAGGTGAAACCATGGATTTGGTTGACCCTCAAATCATGACAGAAGCTCTGCTAGACAGTGAAATCATTGGAAAGATGTTTAAGTTAGCTTTTCAATGCGCCGCATCGAAACGAGTGGACCGCCCATATATGAAGGCGGTGGTAGAGCAGCTTTGGGTCATCAAAATGGACTATCTTAGAAATGGAAGTAGAGGATGAACTTCAGTTTACATGTAAGAGCTTGAAGCTTTCATTTGTATCAATGAAACTGACATGCTTAGATGACTTGCAACATGTGCTATATGCCAATGCATGGTTGGTATATGATGTACAAGTATCTTATGTGTGTGGTACAACATTTGGTTGAAGATGGTTGAATTCGGATTTCATTCAGTGGATCGATAAATTTGATGTTTGTTTCGTTCATAAAAGACTTGTATCATGTGTATATATATATATTTTTTTGGCCAGCCTCATGTGTATATATATGGGTTCTAGTTTTACTTTAATTGTTGATGATGTTTGTTTCGTTCATAAAAGACTTGTATCATGTTTATATAAATTTTGGTTCTATATTTACTTTAACTAATAAGATTACCTGCGCTATTTGGTTTAGTATAGCAACAAAAGAATATGCCCAATAGAATATCTGTACATGTTTTACATCCACGGAAAACAATGAAAAATAAATTTAAATAGAACAGTGGTGAGGGCTGATTTAAGTTACTTGTAATTTGTAAACGAAAACGTAAATGATATCGTAAATTTAACTTTAATGAAAGTTTACGTCTAATAAATTAATTTGAATTTATACCGACACGTGCATAAAAATAAGCATGTAAGAAAATATTGTTTTTTTAAGTTAAAGAATGGTACTACGCATTGCGGTGGGTCGAAACGTAAAGTTACTCGAATTTATACCATCTATTGAAAAAGCATTATATCTGAACCAAGTCGTTTCCTAACAAAATTCACGTCAAAACGTAGACCAACTCCAACTAAAACCGTATCATATTTAACCTAACTTATTTTCGAAAAAAAAAATGTAGACCAGCTGAAAACGTACGCAATAATAAGTATAAGAACATATTATATTTTACCCAACTCACTTCAGGGAAAATTTACATCGAAACGTAAATCAAATTGGATTTATACGGACACGTACATAAACATGTAAAACCTGATTACAAAGGCTTAAAAATTAAGAAATTATAAGTGTTAAAGCCGAAAGCTAAGAGGTAAAAAGTATAAAAGAAACACAAAAAGACAAAAGAAAATATTAAATCAAAAAGTGAGAACGCTATTCATAAAGTTTGCCAATTGTATTATAGTTAACTAGTGGGGTGCCTGCGCGTTGCGGCGGGAACCACAATACTCCAGTTGGTGATTTTAATGGTGTGCATAAGTTGTTGAACCGAACCGAACCGAATTGAACCGAATTGCCCCATGCAACCCATATCACCTATGAAATTTACAAGTATTTACTTTGTAGAAAAAATATTATGTTCATCGGTATACACGTTAGTCCATTTTGAATAAAAATTTATATGTAAACGTAATGAAAAAATTCACGTCGTAACAATATGCTCGAAAGCTTTAAAGAGCAAAAAAAAACTGAAAACAAAAATAAGCACACTATACACATTAAACATTATATAACATTATAGAATGAAAGTTATATAGAAGTTATAATAAATTAACTAAAGAGTATAATTTGATAGTATACACACCATTCGTTACAACAACAATTCAATCTTCAAATCTCATAAAATTTTGCTGAAGACAATAATAAAAGTCATTTTACATTAGTTATAAACAACAAACAAACGCAAATCTTATTTATATATTCACATTCACATTCATATAAAATAGAACTATTTTAAGATTTGCCTAAAAACCAAAGAAAAATCATCAAGACACCCAATTTTTACAGTGGTTACCTAAAAGAATTCTCTTTTGTCAACCCACCACATAAACTCACCTTGACTGATTGATAACATAAATAGAAAAAATGGCAATACAAAGCATGAACAAAATTATAAATAAAACCATATGTTTTGATTAAGGAGTACAAAACTGATAGAACAACTATCATTTGTTTTTTATGCATTATACTGTTCTACGTCTTGTTTAAGATTCGGATGTAAAGTACTATCCTCAGTCTCGCTCTCGACACTACCGTCTGTGTGTTTTCCGTTAGTTTTAACAACTACACACATCTCGGTCCCGACAGCTTGAACAGTCATGTACAGCGGCGTGTATGGTGGTGCTGAGGCGAGTTCCGCCTCTTGTGACGTAAAGAAAAAAACCCACCCCTACACTTCTTCTTCTTCCTTGAAAGAACCCTAACTCTCGTATCCTTTTTCTTCGCGTGGAAATGATGCGGCTGGGTCTCTTGCGTATTTATGATGATGAAATCGAAACAGGTAAACTAAATCGTAGAAAACTAAAAAAAACACAAAACCTGCAACAGAGGTTGTGCTTAAGCTTTAACACCTATATCTTTCCTAATCTATACTATATTTTCTTGTGAAATTTTGCAAGAGTCATTTGTTTTAAGGACCAACTTTGATTATCGGTTACAAAACCAAACAATTATGGGCGTTTATTACCACCAATCGCGGAATGCGAACGGTCAGAAATTGAATCGTTGCAGATAAGAATTGAAGGAATACGGCATTTGCATGTTTTCGAAGCAACTTTTTTACTAATTGATAAATGGCCTATATCTCAATTCATTTACTTTAATTCATAAATTGAATCTCATAAATGGCCTCATATAAGTCCATATTTATTTTGGTTGATTTATTAATTGATAAATAAATGACACACCTTATATTTCAATTCATTTACTTTAATGTTATTTTCTTTATCAATTTTATTTAATTTAAAATAAATTACATAAAAGAATATATCAAAACATGTAGCATTATGAATTTTTTTTTTATAAGTTTTCTATTTAATGTGTTGAAAGTAATTGTAGAATTAAATGTCATTAGTTTTCATAGATAACTCTTAATTCTTGAGTTTCTTTAGATTAAATAAGGTGCAAAAAGACAATTATACCCCTCAAACATAATTAATATATGCATTGTGTGTTGTATATCAAGCATTTGTACTTGTACCTCTTAATTTTTAAGAAATTCTTAGGGAAATGCTTTATAATATATAGTATAGATTAATTAATTGTTGATAATAAAATAGGATTAAATAACTACAAGATAACGTTATAATTGACCTTATCCTAGTAACTTAGGAATTTTTTTTTTTTTTTTTTTGAAAAATAAACTTCATTAAAAACACACATGCGACCCAAGCGGGAAAAAGGTCAAACAAACAAACGGGCCCCCGACCCAATCGGGCAAGGGGCAAAAAATTACAACATGTACAATGGATATTTACACCAATTCGCCCAACTAATATGATTACATGACGTTCTATTTTTAACCCAAGCATAGCCTCTCGACTTTATCTCTCCTATGATATCGTGCGGACTATCTTTTTTCTGATTAAAAACCACTTCGTTCCTTTCTTTCCATATGCACCAGCAAGCAATCATAGTCAACCCATAAAAGATCTTTTCCTTCTACTTCCCACCCCTAATGATATTGTGGGTGTTTAAGATGTCTTTGAACTCAAAAAAGGAAAGCGGCGGGATGTTGCACCAAACGCTGAAAGCTGACAACACCCTAATGGCCATAACGCAAGCCGGGAACAGATGCTCCACTGATTCCTCAAATTCGTCCCAGAATGGGCACATGACCGATGATATCTCCACGTTCCTTCTTCTTAAATTAATTCTCGTTGGAAGCCTATCCAAATTTCCTCTCCAATTCATGATGTTACATTTGATGGGCACCCAATTGCACAAAACAAAATTTGGCGGATGATAATTGCCTCTATCAACTATCAACGCCTTTTTGACCGACTTCACCGAGAAAACCTTCTGGCTATCGTCCATCCAATTCCATGCGTCCTTACTTGTAACGCCCCAAAATGCGAATGTTAATATTTGTCGGGTGTTCCTATATGACACGTCATAAAATAAATAACTAGGCTATTTAACCTAGTTAAGGGTATGGTCAAAAGCATTAAAAGATGGAAGTAGTGCACGTTATGTTTTAAAGGCAAACCCGAGGGGGCTAAAGTGGAACAGATAAAAGATGATAACTAATTAAAAAGGTCCATACACACACACAAACACACATACGTGCGTGTGTAGAAGCTTCAGGAGCTCTCAAGAGCTCCAAAACCCTAGTTCCACTAAATCACCAAATTGAAGGGGTGAATCGAAGCTTAAATTCAAGAAGGAACACGGATTAATGATCACCTTAACAAGGGGATCATAAGGTATGTCTTAAATCTAAGATTTGTGATCATGTGTAAAGTGGGTTATGTTCCAATCCGTAGGTTAATGTGAAATTGATCATGTATAAGGGTTAGAATCATCAAATAGAACATAGGTTATGTATGGTTTGTGTTAATTTGATGATTAGAAGGGAAACCCATTTGTTTTGGTAAGGTTGATAACTTGAATGATCATCCATGTCAATTCTTAATGATTGTTGATGAATTATGATGATTTCTAGTGAGATTAATTGAATGAAATATGATGTTGATGTGTTTGATGTTTATGTGTGAATGGTACATGTTGATCGGGAGTAGGATTTTATGAGTTATGTATGAGTTTAGGAGATTTATGCATGAACTAGTTGTACGTTATGCTTAAAGGGTGGTACGCACATCAAGTGTATGATAAAATGTATATAGTGTCGTCCGCTTGGTCGATTATGATGTTATGAGTATCTGATGATAAGTTGATAGTTAAATGTGGTTAATAGTTGACTTCTGAAAGTCAACTATGTATAAGAAACATGATTTGACTCGTTGTCGTAAAGGTGGGATTATAGAAAGTCGTATGATACGGGTTATAGCAATCCGCGTTAAATGTAATGACATGATGAGTTACATGAGTTTAACCGCATATGGATATGATTATATAAGTTATGTTTGTTAGAAGTGACTAAGGAAAGTTAAGTATGAAATATGCAATTGATATGATTGTTAACGAGTACATTTGAGTATGCTAATAATAGCGTGATTTGGATGAAATGAAAGTATAGGAATCACGCCGAGACGGGCTCAAGCATGAGGTGTTAACGGGTCAAGAAAAGGTGAGGAATCGGATACGAGCATGGATGCATAAGGTAAGTGATTTCCGTAATCACTTCTTAGTACGAATAAGTAATATACTGTTTAAATTATTTAAACTTGATGTTTGAGGACAAGTACGTGTTAAAGTCTTTCGTCGTATATGATGGGATTTAAAGTTGACCAAAATGCCCTTGATGGGTATTTTGGGGTAGACTATCTTGAAAGTAGTTTAGGGACAAGTTATATGATGAGTTTAATGTTTTGAACGAGTATGGAAGCGAAGAATATGGTGTAGGTATGTCATAAACCAATTAAAGCGCAAATACCCTTAACGGGTCAAAAGAATAAGCGTATGAACGACAATGTGTTAAGAGGATGCATAATGTCCAAGAATTTAGTATGTTATGATAGATGTCACTGATATTATTAGGATTATAAGAGTTTATGGTAAAATCGGCAAGTCATGTTAATGAACGCATGAACGGGTCGAAGGTTGGGTAAGATGGTAATAAGCCGATAGAGGGTAAGTTAAGAATTTCCTTAATCCGGATGTGGGATGTTAAGTTTGTATGATAGAATGTGAATTTACAAGTATGTAGGAAGAAACGGGAGGTTAAACGGGTAAACGGTTCAAAAGTTATGCACGTTTGAGTGCGTTCGGACGACGAAACAATTCTGCAGAAAAAGGCGTTTTAGAGAGGGCGTCGCCGACGGGCTCCCACCCCGTCGCCGACGGGCTCCCAAAAGTCGCTTTTTGGCCGACGGCCTATCTTACTGGATACGGGTTATTTGGGCCGACGGGCACCCACCCCGTCGCCGACGGGCAGCCTAGCCCACTTCTCCGATTTTCTTAGTTTTGCGTTCCAAATGATCCGTAACGCTTTCCGGTGTATCGTTTTTCGACCCGATGATCAAGTATGTATGTTGTATGTATTTGTATACGTATGCAGAAGTTATGTAAGTATGTATGTAAGTATGTATGAATAAAGGTAAGTATGAGCGTATGCA
The DNA here is from genome assembly GCA_030545235.1 of Helianthus tuberosus. Classification (NCBI taxonomy): domain Eukaryota; kingdom Viridiplantae; phylum Streptophyta; class Magnoliopsida; order Asterales; family Asteraceae; genus Helianthus; species Helianthus tuberosus. The sequence goes on from CM060363.1 coordinate 175,189,094, forward strand.
TGTATGTAAAGCTGTATGAAGAGTATGTAAGCATGTAGTTGTGTATGTAGGTATGTATAATGTTATGTATGAGTGTATGTACGTATGTCTAGTTGTAGGAAGGGTATGTATGGAGGTAGATGTGTAAGTGTGTATATATAAGGATATGTATGAGCGTATGCATGTATGTAAAGCTGTATGAAGGGTATGTAAGCATGTAGTTGTGTATGTAGGTATGTAATAAGGTATGTATGAGTGTCTGTACGTAGTTAGATGTATATGCATGTATGTATGTAAGTACGTATGCGTGTATGATTAAGACACATTGAGGATTAACGCTATTAATGGTGTACCTTGAGAATGATAAGTAATGCAGGTACATTCATGAAGCCTCACCAGTAAATGGATACGCAGATGAAATGCTTGAAGTTTATTAAAGAACGAAATGTGAAGTGTACGCGAATGATCTTACTTATACATTGTGTGCTAATGTTTGAATGTAAGTGGTGAGTGCAGGTTGTACGGATCACAGGCGATTATCAAGGAATAGAGATCGAAGATCGAGTCACTGGAGAGATTGTACGGGGACGTTGAATGTAAATTGTAATAAACATAAGCTATGTTTTTATTTAGTAATTAAGAGGATGACGGATTTAAGAATAAAAGCTATGTTAAAGTTAAAGTTTAAATAAGTTGAGGTATTTTAATGAAAGAATTTTTATGGTACGTGTTTCCGCTGCGACTTTTGTCATGTAGAAATTAGGGTCTTACATTATTGTTGGAAAGCCTCAAATAACTGAGGACCTCGAGACATTCCTTCCATTCATTTAGCTCCTCATCGGTCTCGGGCTGTCTAGAACAAAGCCAAGTAAAAACTTCGTCTCCTTGACCTGCTTCAATTCTCTCTGCGACCCTGCACATTTTAAACAACTCTAAACCATATAAATGGGGCCATCTTTCCATGAAGGGAAGATTTCCCTCCCACGTGTCAATCCAAAATCGAATACCAGCTCCATTCCCCACCTTACCCAAGATTACCCGATTTATGAATATTCGGGTGTAAACTATGAATATGATTATCATATGTATATCACAATTTCAGAGACATTGTTTGATGTGCTTAGGTATGTGGTGCCGTCCCATGTATTCTGGTTTTCCGTTGTGACACGTCATAGCCACACCATTTTTTTTTTCAGTTTTCCTGAATTTTCTCTAGATTGCGTAGTGTCATCTCAGATTTCCACAAATTTTCAAATCTAAACAATTTTAATTTTATTAAAATTTAAAGCAAAGTATATATTTAAATGTTGCAAATATAAAAAATAACTTAAAAATAAACATTACATAATTCAACATAAACGTTAAACATTACAAAATTCAAATTAAACATGAAACCATAAATAAAAATTAAACATTAAAGAAAAGAAAAACACACAAATAAACAAACATTCTTATAATTTGCCATGCCAAAGCATGTTTAAAGTCATGCCCGTACATATGTTTGTAATCGACGAGGGCTACTTGAATCACATCAACTTCCGTTAGCTCAGCGTCGGCATTATCCACATTATTGAAGAGCGAATTAAATCTTGCACTTTTCCCACGGATATCCATGAAATGTGAAGAAAGTTGATTCATGTTTCAGTTGAGCTCACCCATATGAGTACGAAACTGTTGAAAACCATGTTCCAAAACGAAGTCGTTGCTTCTGGAGACGTTTCGTTATTAATGATTGAGACCCAAGATGTAGTCAAAGCATTCCTTACCTCTTATGGTCCATGGTCTTCTTGCCATTTGAGATAAATTTTATAGAGAGAAATCAGTAGGTTTAGGTTAGAAATGAGAGAATTTTGTGTGGTAAAATTGTAGAAATGCGGTTGGTATTTAAAGGGTTTAAAAACAGAGTTTTTTAAATATTTTTTCCCAACAGTATTGTTACAATACTGTTAATTTTTAATTGATTTAAACTTTCCCACTTTCCTCGTTTCCACTGCTAGCTTACCGGTTTTTGATGAAAAAAACAACCCCAAATTCGGGTGGGGGAGGTGGTGTTCCCACCCGGAGCCGGACCTCCCTAACCACACCCCGAGCTCCACACCAAGCACCCTTATATTCTCGTCTTGCATGTCTCATATTTTTTGTGAGGACCGCTAAACTAAAGAAAAATCACAATTTTCCTACTAACTAATAGGATTAAGTGAGTTTGTGTTTGGCTATGTAATATTTGCTGATGATGAAAGCTAAAACCCAAGGAAAATATATTCCCTACCTGATGGAATAAGTTAAGATACATTCACAAGAACATAAGTTTCCCTCCTTGAAGTCTTCCCAAAACAATTGCCCAAACTATTGGAACATACTGCCTTCAAGATTAAAGAATAAAAGAACAAAGTGATGTCAAAAAGTCAACAGTTAAGTCAACTAAAGTTAAGACTGAAGACTAGCAGCTCAAGTCAATGGGTCAAACACCAAAAGTTCTGGATTTTCAGAAGTGTTGGTTCTCAACCAGGAGTTCTGTGAAATCCATCAATATTCTCTATCTCACACTAGAAGCAGAAGTCCTATGTAACATTGTGACTATACAACAGCTTTGCTAACTATTGGCAGTTAGGGTTGCTTTCATAGTGACGTCATCAACAGTTCTCTGCTCCTATATATAGTGTAACGCTTTGCTTTTGCGTAGCTTTCCTTTATTAGAAAGCTTGTCTTGTATTTCTATTTTTGAAAACTTGGTTCTCTTGTAATCCTATTTCGTTGTATCATTGTAAATCCGAAGGCTTTGATGGTAATAAGATTCCCTATTTTATACAAATTATAATTTGCTTATTAATTCATGCTTATACATCTAATTCATTCATGCATTTTGTAACACCCCGAAAACGGGTTTGGTAATCAAACCCCGTTAATACTAAAAGACGGGTAAAATACCGTTAGCGGTAAAAGTAACCCGGTAAATATTAGGATTTAAATAATTAAACCTAATATTAAATAAAAGTTATACAAAGGCTTATGGATAAATAAAGTGTATAAAAAAGGCCCGAGTTGACGGGACCTAAAATAAACTTAGTCATAAATATTTCCGAATCCGCTAAGCTAACTAGGAATGTTTGACCCGGTTAATAAGAGGGAATATGGATTGGAAATAAGTAGGTTGTAACCTACTTAATAATTAACGAAACATGAGGGACCAAAGTTAGATATATGGAAAAGTTTATTTATTAAAACAAAATAAAAACACACAACACATAGTGTGTGCGTGTGTGAGATCGACCAGGAGGTGAGCTCCAAATGTTCAAACCCTAAACTCAACAAATTCTTCAAATTGGATGATCAATTGAAGGCCAAACTCGGATTTGAATACATAGAAATGATCACCAAGTCAAGGGGATCGTAAGGTATGTTGAATTTCTAACATTCATGAAGTTGTGAAAATTAGTTAACTTTGCATGATGCGATCTATGCATGAATCGTAGAGGCTATGACCAAATTAATGGAGTGTGATTGCTTAGGAACAAACCCAAAGTAGAAATTTGAAGTAAAATTTCTATGATTTGAGTAATTTGATGATTTACCACTTTTAGACAAGTGTGTTTTGATTATGAAGTGAAGGTGATGATATGTTAGTGCTAGAAATCACCATAAATGATAGTTGAAGTAAGAAACTTGAACAATTTGCAAGTTGAGTATTTGATCATTCATGATAAAGATTGAATTTTGATGTTAACCTTGGTCAAAATGACTAGTTATGAACTAGTTGGTAAATGTGTGAAATTATGCCCATTAGGTGTTTGTTAAAATGCCTAAATGAAAGCTAAAATATTGAAATTTCGAGTGAAACGCACATTCGAATAATATGGCAAATTATGCGAAATATAAAACGATAAGAGTTCTAAATATCATGATGATTTAGACTAAATTGTGTAAACCATGTGATTGAAAGTAGGTAACTTTGATAAGTTAAATTAACTAATGATGAAGTCGAATAGTAGTTTCGACATAGAATCCGTAAGATGAAATAGTCATAATAATGATGACTAATCTAACCGTCTTACGAATCATGATGATAGTTAGACTCTTGACAAGCTAGATGGAGGCTTGGGCAAGGAGCGGGTCAAACGGATCGTGTACGCGAAGAAGAGCATAACCGGATGCAAGGTAAGCGACGCTTACATCCTTTTTGTAGAATATGCATTATTTTGTAAACTACAAATGTGATTAGTGTAAAATCCGAAATAAGGGTTCCGACGCTATTAACACGAGTCGGAACAAACATAAATCATAAAAACCATGGGTCATGGTGAAAAGAGGCGAAACGGTAATTGAGTCATGTAATGACTAATAATTAATGAGTTTTCGTTAAGATCACTTTAAAATGCAACTAATAACGAGAAAATGAGTAAAAATAGAAATTTAGTCAAGTATCGACTAAAGTAAATTGTAGTTAAAAAGGGGCACCCATAGCGTAAGACGAATGGGTAAAAATATAAGAAAAGAGTTTAAGAGAAGAAGGGGTCTAGTGGCAAAAATCCGAAATGGCTCGGATGAGCAAATTGGTAATTAATAACCATGTTTTGCTACTTATGAAAATGCTTGGTCATATAGGCCAAACGGGTTAAATGGTGTGATAACACCATTTGACAATATCGGCTAATGTGGCTGTCAAGTCTTGTGTTAACAGGAGTGATTAGCGATTCGGACAATTGCGTCGCCATAGCATATGTGATAATAAAAGCGTGGTATAAATCGGGTCTATTTGTTGACCCGAGCCAGGTACACATCAATGAGATTATAGTTTAAATGTGCGATTTTGATCATTTTTGTAGTGAAAGTCCTTCGTTGTAAATGAGGGACTAATGTTGATAAATATGCCCTTGATGGGTAAATCAGGCAAACGACCCTTATGGGTGGTTCGGGAAACACGTATTATAATCATGTAATCCTTAGATAAGCATTAAGGTTATAGGCATAAACCTTTGTGGGTCAAATGCCTAAGAATGGGTCTTTTCGTAAAATGACAAACCGAGATGTAAAACGCGACATAAATAGTTTACTACATCAAATCCACCACAAATATAATTGTGGTGGAAGACCATTTGAAAACTAATGTGAAAATTATGGTGCTAAAAATCAAGGTTGGAGAACTCGCTAGTCGCTAGCGGGTCGGTGAGGTAGGGACTAGCGACTACTCGGGATTACTCGGGATTAATCGGGATTAATCGGATCGGACTTTTTATGTATAATTTTAAGTTTTTATACATATATACATATATTTTTATATGTAATTTTTTTAAGTGGACAAGTTTTGACCGGAATCTGGGAGGTTTTGGCCGGAATATGTGTTTTTTCCGATTTTTTCTGATTTTTTCCGATTTTTTCTGATTTTTTTCCGATTTTTTTTGTTTTTTCCCGATTTTTTCCGATTTTTCCCGACCGACTAGTCGCGATTAGGGCCGATTAGGGCCGACTAGGCCGACTAGCGATTTTTTCACTGATTAGTGAAAAATTACTCAGTAGAGGTCCGACTAGCGACTAGTCGCCGATTAATCGCCGACTAGTCGCGATTTTTGCAACACTGCTAAAAATGAATGAGCGAGATTTATGCCTAAAAGGACATAAATACCCTTAACGGGTCAAAATAAGATTATAAGTAAAAACGGGTCAATAATGCGTAGAAATCCGTAATTGGAACCTAATATGATAGGTAATATTGGAATTAAAGGGTTCATGAGAAATGGGGGTCAAACAAATATGTTTGTTTGATAAAATGCATAAACGGGTTAAAATTCGGTAAAAAGGCAACGAGTCGAAGGCTTAGAAGTCTCAAAATTTATTATTTTGGATGTTGGAGTTTAACTCCATAAGATGGAGAATTAAATTACGGACGCGTAGGAAAAATAATCGGGTAAAACGGATTAAAACGAGAGAGTTATGCTCGTTTCCGTGAAATCGGGTTATGCCACTACTAGAAAACTGGGTTTTTAGTACGCGCAAAAGCGTCCTAAAATGCTATTTTATAGGACCTTTCATTTAATAGAACCAACGGTAAAAGCGTTTCATGTAAAGGGGTCGTAATAAGTCCCGGAACTAAAAAAGCGTCCTAACTTCTAAAATAAGATTATGAAACCAACTTTATGGTCGTGTAATATGTCTTTGAACAACCAAAATAGTGTCCAAATCAAAACATATTAGGACACTTTTACGATGTTCTAACATGTGCTTACATACTTTTAATCTTTTGATACACTTACAAGCGTCCTTAGAAATTAATTGATAGGACCCTTATGATGTAACATTATAGCTAATTTAGTACCAAGAAAAGGGTCCTAATATACCAAATAAGATTATGAAACCAATTTTATGGTCGCATAATATGTCTGTAGACAACTTGAATAGCGTCCTAAAAAGAACATATTATGACACTTTTACAATGTTCTAATATGTGATTACTTACTTTTAATCTTTTGATACACATACATGCGTCCTTAAAAATTAATTTATAGGACCCTTATGATGTAACGTTATAGCTACTTTAATATCAAGAAAATTATCCTAATATCCCAAATAAGATTATAAAACCAATTTTATAAACAGACCATCAACATATAACATCCTAATAGTTATTTTATAACATCAACTAATGAAAGAGATAAAACTTCATTATATTTCAAATAAGCATGTTCATAACAAAACACACTAACCATAAATAAGTTATAACATTATTTAACATAAAGTCTTAATATTTAACCAAGAAATTAAAAGAAATTAAAGAAATAAGAAGCATAAAATCTTGAGTCATCATGCATCCTCAAACCTCATGGACTACCTACAAATAAACCATCCATGTATGAGCATTAAGTTCCATGATATTAAAATTATTTGTATCACAAGTTTAACAAATACATACCGAGATGAATAGATAGGGCCATGCGATGGATGCACCAATACAATCTTGAATTGTAGAAAATAAACCATATGGTCTTACCAAGTCTTCATCTTTTTTATTGGTACTTGAACGTTTAACTCACACTATTCTGGTCCAATCTCTGTACCACCAACTAGATCATTTGGGTCCAAGCTCTGTACCATTCCTCTTGCTACAGTCTCGGTAGAGTTTAGAATGCTTTTGAGGATAACTTGATCTCCGACCTAGATTTTAGTTTTTAACAAATATTTATTAAACTCTAGTCATATCTACAAGAAAAAGATCCTATAGGGACGGCATTTTTTTGGCCTGTAGGGAGGACATGTCCTCTCTATAAGCCTTTTTCACCTGTACATATTGTCTCTACACCCTCGTCCCTATAGGTCACCCAAGCTGTTTGTATAAGTGCCGTTGCTATAGATGAGTTTATAGAGGCGACATGTCGTCTCTATAATTCTTTGCTAAAAAATAACAAAAAATAAATTAATATTTACCAAATAAAAAAAAATATTTTTTTAAAATACTTTTAAGCCTTTTAGAGACGACATGTAGTCTCTATAAGCTTTTTTTGAAAAAAATTAAAAAAAAACATTTAAACCCTATAGAGACGACATAGGATTTTCTTTTAAAAAACATTTTCACCTGTGTCGTCTCTATAGGTTTACTTTCAAAAATTAAAAAAAAACATTTTCACCTATATAGGTCCTATAAAATTTAAAAAGAAATTGTTTTTCCAGGTTATTAAACCAAAAAATCCTAACTGCATCAAAAAACGAGCCTGCGTTTTGACTTTTGAGCTGGAAATTCGCAAGAAATCAGTTGTGGTCGTCGGAAATTTTCCTTTGTTCTCGCTACCACTCGCTCCTAAACTGCTCACCTTTAGGTCAGGGAGAGGGAAGTTAACCTAACCTCTGGTGTGGGAAATCCGAATATTGGGAAGGAGCGGGTGAGCGGGAATTAATTTGGAAGGAGGGATCTTGAATTATTTTCAAATTAGTCGTATAAACTAAGACCGTGGGGTATGGTGGGGCGTGGGTTGGGGGTAGAGGTGTACAAAAAAACCGTTTTTTTTCAAAAAAAAAACGGTTAAAAACCGGTCCCAACCGGTTACACCGGTTAGTGTTTTCGACTTGAAAAACCGGTTAGTAACCGAAACCGGTTATTAAAAAAACCGGTTTTTGTTTTGAACGAAAAAAACCGGTCCGGTTAATAACCGTAACCGGTTTTCAAAAAAAACTGATTGGTACACCTCTAGTTGGGGGGCATGGTGCGACACGTGGAGTATGGGGCACCTAAGACCAAAAGCCAATTTCAAAGGGTATGGTGGGGCGTGGCTGGGGTGGCGTGGGTAGTGCTCTTGGCCAATGAGGTTTCACCATGTCATATGGGTAGCCCCGCCCAACGCCCGGGCTGAATCCCACGCCAATGGGGCCACGCCCAAACCCAAACCCACCCAGGATGATGACTTAAGCGTTTCTCTTCAACCCACGCCCCAACCCCGCCCCATACCCCATAGTCTAATAATCAAGAGACTTTTCTTTAAATAAAAAAAAATAACTAATCAGACATGTCTAAATTCATGTTACAATATATAATATAAAATCTAAAGATACGGATATGTTTATCGTTGTTTTTGTTTGGTTAATGTTAAAGAACTAGTTGATGCCCCGGCGATGGCCGAATAATGAGTGAGTGTTAGGCAGCTAATTGACACGAAAAACAATTAAATCGAGTCAACCAATTAAAAAAACACTTTTATAGTTTTGATAAAAAAAAAAAAAAAAAACTAAAACAATGGCAATATTGTAATTTTTAACTGAGGGAAAGTTGTACTTTTTTACTAGAGTAAAATCGTAATTTGCCAAAAGCTAAAGTGATGGCAGTACTGTAAATTTGAACCAGGGGCAAAATTTAATTTTCACAGGGGCAAATTTGTAATTTTGAACTTGGGGTAACAGCGTAATATAAATTTGAACTAAAGGCACAATCGGAATTTTAAGATGGAGGCAAAACCACAATTTTATTTTGAACTGAGGACAAAATCGTAATTTTGAGTTGGGGGCAAAAGCATACTTTTATTTTGAACTGAGGAAAAACGTAATTTTGAACTGAGGGCGAAATCATAATTTTTAAAATGGGGAAAATCACATTTTTAACAGATGGCAAAATCGTAATTTTTAGCTGAGGGCGAAAAGGTAATTCTGAGCTGAGAGCAAAACCACAATTTTATTTTAAATCGAGGGAAAAATCGTAATTTTGAGCTGGGGACAAAAGCGTAATTTTATTTTGAGCTAGGGGCAAAACCGTAATTTCAAAGAGGGGCAAAATGGTTATTTTAAAATGGATGTAAAATAATAAACTGGTTGGTCCAATGGGGGAGTGTCGGGCAAAATCGTAATTTTGAATTGAGGGCAAAATCGTAATTTTGAGGTGGGGACAAAAGCGTAAATTTTTTTGAACTTGGGGTAAAACGATAATTTTAAACAGAAGAAAAAACGTAATTCTAAAATGGATATAATATAATAAACTTGTTGGCTCCAATGGGGGAGTGCCAGGCAGCTGCCTGGCACTATTCCCCCATTTGGTAAATGTAGATAAATGTATGTATAGTAAATTATCAAATATTTGTATTTATTGATTTAAATAATGTTTACTAACTAGTTGATGCCCCACCTGCGTTGCGGGGCGATGGCCGAATAATTCTCAACCAATTAAAAAAACAGTACTATAGTTTTGCTAGAAAAAAAACTAAAACGATGACAAAACCGTAATTTTGAGCTCAGAGCAAAACAGTAATTTGTCAGGACTAATGAGCGAGTGTTACGTAGCTTCTTGACACGAAAAACAAATAAATCAATTCAACCAATTAAAACAAAACACTTTTATAATTTTTCTAAAAAATCAAAACAATAGCAATACTGTAATTTTTAACTGAGGGCAAAGTTATATTTTTTGACTGAGGTAAAATCGTAATTTGCCAAAAGTTAAAATGATGACAATACTTTAAATTTAAACTAGGGGCAAAATCGTAAACTTGCGCAGGGGCAAATTCGTAATTTTGTATTTGGGGTAATATCGTAATATAATTTTGAACTAAGGGCACAATCGTAAATTTAAATTGAAGGCAAAACCATAATTTTATCATGAACTGAGGGCAAAATCATAATTTTGAGTTGGGGGAAAAGCATAATTGTATTTTGAACTAGGGCAAAAACGTAATTTTGAGCTGAGGGCGAAATCATATTTTTTTTAACGGGGGCAAAATCATATTTTTTTAACGGAGGGGCAAAATCGTAATTTTAAGTTGGGGGCAAAGTCATAATTTTTTTTTGAACTGGAGACAAAATCATAATTTAGAACCGAAGGAAAAATCTTAATTTTGAGCTAGGGGGGAAACATAATTTTATTTTGAACTGGGAGCAAAAACGTACCTTTGAGCTGCGGGCAAAATCGTAATTTTGAACCGATGGCAAAATCGTAATTTTGAGGGGGCAAAAACATGATTTTATTTTTAACTCGGGACAAAAACGTAATTTTAAACTCGGGGCAAAAATGTAATTTTAAAGCGAATATAAAATAATAAACTGGTTGGTTTCAATAAGGGAGTGTCGCTGCCTGGCACTATTCCCCCACATTGATTTTGTCCTCGCATTATTCCGCCACATTAATTTTGTATAGAAAATACAAGCTAAAATTTTTTTATTTATTGATTTAAATAACGTTTACTAATACAAGTTAAAAAATATGAGCTATGTATCTATACGATTCTTTTAAATGAAAAATGTGTTATTGATTATTCCCTTGCAACAACCAGCACAGCACGCACATCTATTTAGTTTATACTTATTTCTATACCGAATTTATAAATTAAAAAACATATAGATAACGAGGGACAAGATATACGTATGGTTTTAGAAACACAAACAAAAATAAAAGTGTATAATTTACATGACAAATCTACAATACTCGTTAAAATACATTTTTTTATGTACCATGGATTTGAATTATTACTATGTTTACAAACCATTTTTAGGTATAGATATAAATTGGTAAAAATTTTAAACGATTTAGATTTGAATTCGTTTAAAACTAATATAATTTGGAATTATAGGTCAGATATGACTTTAAAGGATTGAAAGAGGGAAATTAGAATTGCTTGAAATTATCAGTGTCATACACAAAGTGTCACAATAAATATAAATTAGTGGCATAAAAATGAAATGCCCTTAAAGTGTGTGTTAAGCAAATGTGGCATACTCAAAATGCCACTAAAACTTAAATTAGTGGCACATAAGTTATATGTCACTAAAAATGTGTGCCACTAAATGGCATTATTTTTGTAGTGACTCTAGCGAATAAACGTGCTATAAAACTTATGTTTTACGACTCAAATATCAAGTGTCCTATTACGGTGTATTATAATAACACCATAATGATTAAGTGTCCTATAAAGGTTAAAGTTATAAGACCCTAGTGTCAAGTGTCCTATTAAGTTATGTTATAATAGAACTCTAGCGAATAAGCGTCCTATAAAACTGATGTTTTATGACTCAAATATCAGGTGTCCTATTACAGTGTATTATAATAACGCCGCAATGATTAAGCGTCCTATAAAGGTTAAATTTATAAGACCCAAGTGTCAAGTGTCTTTTTAAGTTATATTATAATAAAACTCTAGCGAATAAGCGTCCTATAAAACTAATATTTTATGACTCAAATATCAAGTGTCCTATTATGGTGTATTATAATAACATCACAATGATTAAGCGACCTATAAAGTTTAAAGTTATAAGACCCAAGTGTCAAGTGTCCTATTAAGTTAAGTTCTAATATGACTTCGACTTGAAACGGTCCTATAACACTGAATGACTTAACTACAACGTGTCCTATCAAGTTATGTTATAATAGGACCCTAGATGATCAAGTGTCCTAATACAGTACCACATAATGGGACACTAGCATTTAAATGTCTTATAAAGTATTTTATTATGATTTACATTTTAAGTGTCCTATTAAATTATATGATAATAGGACTCCAAAAAATCATTCATCCTATTAAATAGTTTTTTAGGACACCGGTTTAGTAGAGTATATTATAAAAGGACCCCAAAAATTCATTAATCCTATTAAATAGATTTTTAGGACCCTCTTTTACAAGCGTCCCACAGGAAAGGTCCTAAAAAGCCATTTTTGTTGTAGTGTGCTGGGAATCTGCAGCACCAGCAAACAACATTCTGTCGAAAACAAGTGCTAGCGTAGCGCGAGCATGCCGTGGCGCTACGCGAGCATGTGTCAGTTTCGCGAAATTCGTTTATTTTAACCGTTGATGCATTGCGAACCCGTTTAAATACGTTCTAAGTTACGTATGACTAATCCAACTCATGTTTTATGAGTTTCAAGTAAAATTTTAGCACCGGAGGACGATCAAGCACAACAAAGAACCGAACACGATCAAGAAATAAGCTTCCGCACGACGTTTCGTTGTTACTTTTAAATGACGAACTTAATTACATTATGTTCTAAACTTTTAAATTGTAAAAGGTTTTAATAAGCCCGTATTTTCGATGTATATGTAATCTCAATCCCATGATTGTTTTCGTAAATTATACGTTAAACATTGATTTATAAGAACGGGTGTTACACATTTGATACGTTATACATAATTCTCGTAAACATATGTGCAACTTGCAAGCAAATGTCATATACATATGATCCATATGTATCACACATGCTTATACATCATCTTGACACTTACAGATACTTAATCATGATTAATATACTTGGTTTTATGTTTAAAATACATAATACGCCTTATAATATGCAACATACCAAAGTATAAGGGCTTAACTTGACAAAAAACACAAAAGTTTACGGCCATAGGCCGCCACGCCCCGCGACAGCCGACCTTATTGTCCGTCGCGGTCCACCAAGGTCAGTAATCCGCAAAAAATTAAAATTCAACTCTTGATTGGGTGATTTTGTGTTTGTTTTGCCTTTAACTCCCACCTAATTACATTAAAATTCACCTAACTCAAACCCTAATCCCTCCACTATATAACCAACACTTCCCACACTCTTTTACCACTTTACAAACCACTAATCACTCTCAAAAACACTCTTAATCTCATCTAAATTCTAGAAGCTAAACAGAAAGTTCAAGGCATTCTAAGTGAGTTCTACCTCACTTCTACTACTATTTTTTACCTATTTCTTCTTCCTTAGCATTTGGATAACCTCTAGCAAGGTTTTCACAAGATTACCTTGGTAATCTAAGGTGAAACCTCACCACATTTGAGGTCCAAAAAGTGCATTAAACTTTCTGTTTGTTTTTATCTTCTTGTATGTTCATATTCTTGCTAATAACTTGGTGGAATCTTGTAACCACCAAGCTCACAATCAAGTCTATGGTTGTGGGTTTGCGTTGAGGTGATTACCATCAAAGTTATGAGTTCAAACACTTATTATATTTCTATTTATACATGATAAAATCGAACGATGAAAGCAAGAACAAGTCATGGTCTTCCATATGATGAACTTGTGACTTGTGAAGTGTGAACAAATGGAAGCTTTGGCTTTCCAAACTAAGTTCCACTCCTTCATTTTGAGCTTTGTGTATAAACACTCAAATGACTTACTAGAATCAAAGTACCTTAGTCCCGTCTAGCCTCTGACACTTAGGATTACCTTTCCATGTGGTGTTGGCACACCCGGGTTAGAGAGTACTTGGTCACTTGAGCTTATGTTAGATAGATTTATTTCTTGTTATTCATGACCCTCCGAACCATCCTTGTGGTGGTTTGTGTAGTGGTGAATCATATAATGAGGTTGTAACCTCCATGCTTGACATACATGATGCTACATGATTATCTATGATTGGTCTTAGTTTAGATTACTATTATTACCATATAAATATATATAAACTATATAGAACAAGGTTGAATTTGTGATGTTAATCAGCCTATGATTAACCATCATAAACTTAGGCTAATATATCTATAATCTAAGATACTCGTTGATGATTCTAATGGGCAATTTGGGACCCATGAAACCATATAACTTAGTGTCATAGACGAGTAATTAGAACTAGATATTATTTTTGTATACATATTTTTGCTACTTTAAATTCCAAGTCCAAATCTTCCATTCTAAATCCATAAACTTACACACCTTCGTTTTCTCCATGTAGGGTGACTTTGGTGATTCCATCCTCGAACCTACAACTCTTCACGGGATTATCAAGTTTGAAGCTTGCAAAACCGTGAGTACACTTGACTCTTTTTCGCTTTAACACACTTTTGGGTTGTAACATGTTAACTTACCAAAATACACAAATCACACAAACATACTTTATTCGCTCAATACGCCATACATGTTATTTGTTATGCTTAGGTTATATGCTAGAATACATACATGCTATTTGTCATTAACTTAGCTAGCCCATCTTAACATATATAGCGCTATAGGAGTAGCACGCCGGTCGGGATATTGTTAAGCTTATTATACATAAACGGTCTCGTTCACTTTTGTGGCGAGGGATGCACATTATACTCGTGGACACTCGGGTTTGACTTTTAGTTATGCATGCTAGTTTAACCTTCTGTAAAAATTGCCATGTTGGATTCGAGTAATTCTTTTATACTTATGCTATGTATTTAAAACCTGTGTACTCGCCAAAGCTTTTGCGTTGAACTATACTTTTAACATGTTGCAGGTTGATGATGATGATTCATGATGAAATCTAGTAGGGATGACTTAGAAACGCATATTGAAATTACTAGATTTAGTCACTTTATTTTGTTGAGCTTTGTTTTATTGTCTTTCAATGTTGTATTTTGAATTCATGTTGTATTTGACAATTATTGATATGACATGAAATCGGTTTTAAATTAAATCATTGTCACATAGTGTTATGAAGTCTTTGAACAATCCCGTTGTCGTCTCAATCCGATGTTTCCACCATCGGTTGGGGTGTGACATATAGTTCTTCATTCTTATTGTAATAGTTAACACTTAGAGACTTTGAGCATAAGAACCAAGTGAGAGAGTGCACCTAGTGAGAGGGAATACATATGTACCTTGTGATTGTATTACATTCTGATTTGATTTCAATGAAAACATTTTGCAATCATTCCAAAATCCAGTTGTAAAAGATTGATGTGTTTGTTTATTACTGTTTGGTTAAATTTCTAATTTGATTCTACTGTTTTATCAGAAAAACACACACTACACACACTCTCAGATCCAACAATTGGTATCAAAGCATGTTTCACTAAATTGACCTCAATGTTGTTTCACAATATAAACTAGCTCAAATTGATAACTGATTGAGTGATCAAAGTACAATGAGAAGAATTAGACCAATCAGATCATTAAATTATTTCTGGTACTCTGTTTTCTGCATTAAATTCATAGAACTCAGAGAGATGTTAGTCACTCATGACCCTCACAATACTGAATCAGCAAACAAGCCTCTGATGCTCGCTCGTTATGAATTCAAGATATGGAAATGAAGAATGAGTCACCACTTATCATAGTAGAACACCGGTTGCTAGAGATCAGTGGTATACAACCTTCATGTTCCTTCTATTCTGAGTACCAGACACGCGAATGTTAATATTCCAAAGAAACTCGCTGATTACTTCGAGCAATATATCCAAAAGTTGGAGCTCAATGCTAAGGCATTCGAGATACTAGCCGTGACCTTACCCAACGAAATCTATGCTAGATTGCTCCATTGTGAGAATGCTAAGGAGTTATGGGATGCTTTGAATGAACAATTCAGTGGTACAGATGAAGTTTAAAAGAACGACAGAGAAATATTGAACCAATAATATGAAACATTCTCTCGTATCAAGGGAGAATCTCTGACTGAACAGTCTGAGCGGTTTAACTAAGTAATCAGTGAGGTAAGGCTTGCAGATCAAACTTACACAAATTCAGTTCTAAGTCACATATTTATGAGATCTCTTCCTGATAAGTGGGATACAACTGCATATGTGTTGATAAATTTTCTTGGTTTTAAGGAGATGACTCTGACATAGCTTTATGCCAAACTCCTCACTTATGAGAGAGAGCTTGACCAGAAACAAAAGTTGATATCATTAGGCAAAGCTACTGATGATTACACATATGGTAACATAACCCTAATGAATCAAGATGAGTCATCATCATCTAACAGAATAAATGAACAAAGTTATGATCATTCTGTTGATATAACTATTGGTTTTAATTCTTAGTATGACACAACTCATGTTGGAAATCAGAATTATGCTTTGATGATGTATAACTGTAAACGAATGGACCTTGTTGACGAGGAAGAGTTTGATCCTCTTGACTAGCTTGCATTATCGAGTATTAAGTCAAATCAATTTTATAACAAAACTAGTAGGAAATTTCCCGGAGTAGAGGGTAGCGTTAAGTTTGAGAAGGATAAATCCAAGGTTGAATGTTATAAATGTCATAGGTTAGGTTACTTTGCAAGGGAGTGCAAAAACCTTGCACAAACCCCAGTACCAAGTGAGACTTATCCTAATCAAATGAATCAAAAAACTATTGGCCAGTATTCAGGTTTTCAAAATACACATCATTTTTTTCTAAAATACCTATGGTCCTAACACACAGTCTGCATCACATTTTGTACATGGACCTTCTCAAAATTCATATCCACATGGGAATGGTTTTTCTTAACATCACATACCACATGTTAATATGTCAAAAGCACATGTTCAATCACCTTCACATACACAAACTCAATCCTAGGTTCATTTACCAGTAGTTTCTCAAACTACAGCTTCCCTTTCACCATAAACTACTCAAAAATTGTCTTTCAAGTTTTAAGTCACTAAAGCCCGCGTCCATCCTATGTGTAGCAAGCAATCAACAATCATCACATAGTCGAACCTGAAACATATGTGAAAATAGTCAGCATAAAAATGCCGACGAGTACATAGGTTTTGTATGTCTTGAATCCATGTTGCAATACCTCATCCAACTACAAGATTTGTCGAGTATGTATCTTGAAATCAAAAGTGCTTAATATTGCAATATGATTTATCAACTTTACAAGTTGATATAAGTAAAACCAAAACCATTGTAGCCATGAATCTTGACTGAAAACATTTGTCTTTGTAAAACCAAGTAGTAAATCGTCTTTGAAAGTAAACATTGTATGGTTTATATCTTTAAGTAAACCTCATTGCATGTTATCGTTTGAAAACATTTGTCCAAAATCGTTCAAAGAGTTTCAATCGTTCAATCATTCAAATCGTTCATATCGTTCAAAATCGTCCGTGTTATAAATCATCGTTCAATCATCCGTGTTTTAATTGTGAAATACAACTTTTGGTCGTTCTTTAAAGAATACATTCAAACCTATGTGACTCGATATACCACCCATGTGGTATCTTTAATAGGCCCTGAAAGACCTCTTTAGCAAGACTAACAAACCATCACATGATTTGTTAATCAGATAACAGTTTCTGTCGTTCCCCAAACTACCCACCAAATCCAGTGAATAGCCTAGTAACGGGATTTGTTAGATCCTATTACTACTGGTTGGATTGATCATAGTTAATGAATGTCATTCGAATGCCTTTCGACTAATGCCCCAACTAGTTCGTTCATATTATGGAAAACATCATGTTTATATAAACCATAGCATTTGTTCATGAAAACTTGAAAAAGCATTTAGCACATATGAGTCACCCCAAAACAATTGAAAGCATAAAAGAGGGGAGCTATGTACTCACTTGAGATTGCAAGTATCCTTGATTAAGTGACCTAACAAAGCTTGGGAAATCAAGGAATCAAGTGGCACCTAGTATGGAATCACTATGTTAATAATCGAGACCTAAATCGGGAGATTGGATAGAATGAGGTCTTGTAAACCAAATGAGTGTTGGAACTCATATGATATGGTTTAACAAAGCCTACATTCTGATTTGATACCTATCCTAAGTGCTTATGACCCATAATGACCCGTTAAGGTAGTTTACGCTACTTTAACGCGTCATTTGCGCAAAAGCGCGTCGGATGGCCTAACTAGCCCTATGATAAGTATTATATGCCCTAACATGTTTAATTATGTTGCATAATCAGTTTAAGTGTCAAAAACTTGGTTTTATATGCTTAAATTTAATTTATGCACAAAAAGGGCATTTTGGTCATTTTCCTAAGGCATATAAACTACTAAACTTACAACTAATCAAATAAAGTGACCATAAGGTATAACCTCGGAAGGCTATTCCCTATACTACTATGGTCACAATATATGTTTGGTCGGATCCTATTGATCTACCAAATGGGTCGGGTTCGAAGGTCTAAGCAGTTGTTTAGACCGCTTGACTTACGACCCTAAATAAGCACTAAACTAAAAGTGACGAGTTTAACATGTTAAAACATGTTTAACTAAGTGTAGGTCTGTTTTCCTCGGAGGATCCGATACGAAAACCTATTCCCTGTTTATCACAAACACGATCGCAGGTGCGGAATCCCCGTGACGGTGCAAACCGAACAAAGTAGATAATTAACAACATCAAGTAACCAAAGATTAACTTCGATTAAATGGATGAGAACATTCACAAACATATACACACAATGCTTGTACAATAAACTCTCACAAGTCTCTCAGTTCTTGTGGAGTCTCACAATACTCTCATGACTAAACTGATAACAACTTAGCTATTTATATTGTCCAGCGACGAACTCCCATGTGACGAAGTCCATGTGTGACGAAATCAGGGAGTTCGCCACACACTTAAGGGGTTCGCCATTGATGAGTCATGACGAAATCATGGGAGTTCGTCATTTATAATTCATGACAAAATGGGACTTCGTCATTGTATTTCTGCGTTGAAAATGATTGGCCCAAACACATGTTATACGTACATCAATTCCTCAAATTCAAGATGTAAAGATTAGTCAACATGTGACATCATCATGACATCATCATGATGATGTCATGATGATGTGTAAACGGGAATTGGTTCGCGGCTCTCCGTGCTTCGCGTGTCGAACTCTGGGGCGCACGACGGAGGAATGTCTCTACGTCGGGCTTGAGCTGAACCTAACCGAATCGAACCGAGTCGAGTCGCGTCCACATAAAGTGTACCAACAAACTCCCCCTTGGACGCTACTTGTGATGGTTCGTTCTTCACATTGGCGGATCTTTAAAAGGTCTTCACGTGTCGCAAATAGGGAGTGTATCAACAAACTCCCCTTTGAATGATGCTCGTGAATCTTTTGAACTTCAAAACTTTTGGATCCTTGTGGTGTTGATGAGTGATCAACTGCAACTCGATCATCTTGATCTTCTGATTGCATCAACGTCGTGTCTTCACTTTACGGCTTGTTATCTGACACGTTCTCTCGCCTTTAGCTGATTCTGATGTCGCATCTGCACATACAAGAAAGCTAAACACGTAATGAGAACAACCGTTTGGAATATAGACAAATTAAACAAACGACACATATGAGATCAAATCTCAATCAAACACCGATTGACAACAGTTCGAAAGTTTAAAAATTGATCAATTTTAATCTTTAACTTTCAAAACTTGTTAACTTCGATAGTTTATGAAGGTGCAATTGTTTTCCGGCTTACGATCAGGATTTTGGGTAGGATAGACTCGAGCTCCAACATCGGTCAATCTAAAATATACTAGAAGCAAAATCTTTTTGGCTTTTATAAAGTTTATATTAAAACACGCCTAAAATCTTTTTGGAATTTTTCATTTTTCAAATGTAAAGACGGAAAGCAATAAATAAATATATACAAAGATGCAGAAACAAAAGCAATAAACAACTATTTACAGACATTCTTTTTGCGAGTTTCGAGGGTAAGAGAATCATATCAGTGTACGGTCACGCCAAAACGCTCTTGGTGTTCTATTAGTTAACATTTAGATAAGCATCCTAACGATTATCGGTATTGTTATCCACTTAAGCTCAACTTATCAGATGTAATCATGGCGAGGGGATACGATTAGTGTATGATTTATACTTACCGACTGGTGTTCATCCACACACGACACATTCCCGTATCAAGGTATGCGCGAGAGTTCATCTTACCGGTGAGTATACCGTTTATCATCTGTTTGACCGTATAAAAGATGTGAGAAACTCACTTATTTGGATTTGAAAACAAGCCCTATGTGATAGAATCACTTATTGATGAGGAACTTGATTTTCATATGCATGAGGGCACAGGAGTAAGTCCACGAACAGGTCAGTACAACGTACAGCAAAGAGACGAACTTGACTCCCGCAAAGAATCTGTGATATATTATCACTTATTTTGTTTGGACATGTGATTGTTGATCACTTATTGAGGTCGAATGCAATATGTACACGTATGTATGGTATCATGGAAGATCTAGAATTCGTCTCCGTTATTTTTCGGTAAAAGATACAACCATGATACCCAGATGATAAAACAGCATAAAGACCGAATATCTCAGAACCTCGGCAATCTCTCAAACGAAATTTCGGTACTAAGACCATATGCCAATGAATGGTTCCCACACAGTCTTCAGTCGATTTAAGTTTATATCACCCTGCACACTTTAAGATGATTGTGAGCCTACCGATACATCTTATATAGAGTTGCTTATCGTTTTTCATTTTGCATTTCAGTTTAAAGAGGTTTCGACAGACCACTGATTTACTATCATATTCTCTTTTTCTCAACAGGAAACTCATTTTTGTTTTTCTATTGTTTTTGAGTTTTGAAAATTTTTGATGTTTTTGAATTTTTCAAATTTGGATTTACTCCCCCTAAAATCAACAAACTAAGATAAATTTAAAAGACACAAAGATATTTACAAAAAGGATTTCCTGATGTTGGTTTAACTCATGTTTTACCTCAATGCCGTTTACCAAAATTAATTTTAATCAGAATTGATTTATCGAATTTTGGAAAAAAAAAAGTTGGCACGTCGGTAAGTTGTGCGGACCATGACAACATTGACGAGTTTCATATTAAAACAATCACGTGTGAGGTGATATTCGAGATCAACGTGTCTGGCCAAAGAGTGCTGTACGAGATGATAATAATTCATAAAGCAGCTTAAATATCGACAAGTATAGGAGAGATATGAAATTTAAAACCGTATCCTGCAATAGCTTCATGCATTGCAAGGAATCTGAGTGGTCTCCTAAGCTGGATATCCACCAGGTGTGGATTTCAAAGTCGATTTTGTAGCTACTTCAATTTTCTGAAAAATCTCTTCACAGCAACAAGATTATAAACCTTTGGGTCCGGCTGGTCTTCCACATTGCACCTGCGAAGGTCTTTGTCTTTCTTTTTCAGAAGTAGTGTGCGGTTGTTCAATCCACGCCATGGCATCCGCACACCCGGTTGGTTTGTTCAACAAACACATTTATTCAATCACACCGCGGAGAAATGTACACTGCACGTTCATCTTGTTGATTTTGAACATCAGACGTGCTGCAGGTGCGTACATTTTGATCGAATCTATCCTGGGGACCCGATCAAAGCCTTGAACAATCAAACTTTGGTATGATTTTCATTTTGTCGAAGGTTTTCAATTTCTTTCGACAGACAATTCTGTCTTCTTTTCTTTTTCTCTCCATCAAAGGCAACAATTTCTTTGTCACCGATCTTGTGCATGGACACTCCACTATCAACAATCCATTGACTATCGATAGTTCCTCCTGGAACATCCTGCACACTCACTCAGAGATTAGTTGGAGAGGGGGACCCAAGCCTTCATAGACTTGGGTTGCCCCTGAGAATCAAGAAATGTAATTTCAATTTCTTGAAGGTTCTTAAATTGCAAGCCACCCCCTGAATCCTCACCTGTTTTCGGTTTCCAAGCCTGTTTCCTTTTACCGGATTGTGTATTATTTACCAATTTAGAAATCTCCGGTTTTAACGGTTGTGACAAAATTGGTTTCCTTTTAACAGTTTCTGGTTTTAAAGCCTTTTCGATCACCTTCGCATTTTGACGTCGTTGTTTTGTTTCTTGTTCTTTAATCGTACGTTTGTCATTTTTGGGTGACACAGGACGACGTTGTTGGTGACCTTGTTCAGAAGGGGCTCTTTCTACAAAATTTGGTTTCGGAGAGTTTGTGCAATTTCTGATAATGTGGCCAAACTCCCCAGATTTAAAGCATGATCTCCTTTCAACAAAATTAGGAGATTCTGTTTGATGTCTTGACGTTGAATTTGTAGACCCCGAGGTACTAGCTTCACACCCGTTTGTGTGTTGGGTGTAATTGTTATCACTATCACGTTTCAAAATTTTGACCTTTTGAACAAACTCAGTATTGGATTTATTTCAAAAGTCTCAACTTTATCAGTACCCATGGAGGCCACAAATTTAATGTCTTTGTTTTTCTTCTTGTAACGAGCTCCTTTTGTTTCAGCCTTTGGGCGTAAAGCCTTTGGCTTTTGAGCTCGTTGTTGTTGTTTACCCTTAAATGCGACAGGTTGTTGCTTAGTCGGTAATTTCTGATTTCCATGTTGTTTTCTAATTTCAGCTTTTGGAATAGGATCACACTGAGTTACAGAAACTCTCGGGATCTCTTTACCCAAAAACTTAGTTGTATTATCTTTAAACACTTTATCAATCAAGGATTGATTGACGTTTTTTATTGGAAAATCTTTGTCTGAATAAATTTTACTATCACCGACCAAAGTATACAACACGTTATCACTTTTAATGGTAGACACTGTCTCAGTGATATGATCTATCTCTTGTTTAGTAATAGTTGATTGCACAGCAGGAGTAGGAGGATCACACAGAATGTGATTCTCAAAAGGCACTTCTACTCCTTTTCTATCGTCAAGAGATTTATCCTCATCACTCACATCTGATTCATCATCCGAAGAATCATAGTCCTCAACAGTTGGAGGACTTTGATTTGACGCACATGATGACTTTTCCTTGCTATCAGATGAGCCCTCCGATGAATTGTCCATTTTGAACCCTAAGCCAGTTGTAACTTCCTCATAATCAAGAGGTACAGTTGGCTCAAAACGCGGCATTTCCTCCTCATCGGGCATCTTGGTATAGTTGTGTCTCAAAGGAGGCGGACACGACTTACACCCAACGCCTTTAACATTACCCTTTAGTTGTTGAACGTCAATGATGTGATGAAGCACATATCGGGAGTTTGAGTAACTCTCCAATTTGAGCTTGATCGCTTCATGCTCATATTTCGCCTCGGCTAGCTCTTTCTTAGTTACCTCAATAATATTAATGTAATCATTAATACTAGTTTGCTTATTAAAAACCGTTTTTGATAACTCAGAAACACTTTTCTTGAGTGTTTCAATTACCGATTTAAAATCTTTTTCGTTGCGAGCTAAGGCGATGTTTGTATCTTTGCACTTTGACAGTTCAATAACCAAACTCTGATTTTTACTGTGAATCTTTTCAGATTCTTGTTTCATATTAGCACATTCATGTTTCGTATCAGCACAATCACTACATATGCTAGGAGTTTCAGATTTTACCTGACTTGTAGAAGCTGAGACATTGGCCATAAAGGCAGTCTGAGAAGAGAAAGATCCATCTTCAGTGAGAATCTTCTCCATTTCTTCTGATGTGGCATCAGCTTTCTTGATCAAGACATATTTCTGACACTTGACCTCCTCAGCATCATTCAACAAACTATCACCTTCAGAACTAGTTCTCTCATTCACATCCGATTCTTCATCCGAACTGCCACTGTATCCCAAACTATCATTATCTTCAGAGAATTCTTCTTTATGAACATGCTTGATGTGACTGATGATCTTCGCATAACATGCAGTTCCCCCTGTCCTCCATCTCCAAACTGTACGGACTAATCACACACTTCATCAGCTTGAACTATCAATGCTTGGTTGGTGTTTGAAGGACCCAACTGGTTTGAGTTGTTGGTAGCTACTATCCCTCTTTCATTTTTAGCTTGATTTTGGAAGGGATTTTGGTTACCTTGTTGGTTGCTAGGGTGTTTGCACTCACGCTTGAAATGACCCTTCTCACCGCAATTAAAGCATGTGACAGCGCCCTTGTCAAACCCATACTTGGTATCCCTTTTGCTTTCCAAGCTGGTTCTCCCCGTTCTGCTCATATAATCCTTTGCCCTTCTCACAGCGCTAGCAAACGCCCACTTAATGTCCATCAACTCCATCTCATCTCTGTCTATCTGCTGATAATCTTCATTGGTCAAATTAATGTTTCCAATTTGACCTGCGACTAATCCGCAGTAGGCATTAACCATAGTGGTAAGAATTTCCATGTGATCCCGTGCAGCTTCTACACTCACTTTGGAAAGATTTGAAGTATCAGGTTTGTTACCATAGAAGGCTTGTTGTGGTTGGGCTTGAGGTGGTTTAGGAAAATAGGCAGTTGGATCAAATTGGGGTTGAGGTGTGGCAACTTGAGGTTTCGGAAGATAGGCATTTATATCAAATTGGGGTTGAGGTGTGGCAACTTGAGGTTTCGGAAGATAGGCATTTATATCAAACTGGGGTTGAGGTGTGGCAACTTGAGGTTTCGGAAGATAGGCATTTATATCAAATTGGGGTTGGGGTGGTGCAACTACTCCTCCAAAATAGGAATTTGGGTCGAAAGCATTTGACACAAAAGCTGTTTGTATCTTTGGTTGCTGGCTTGTACTAGCAGCAGGAGCAATCCCTCCAAAGTACATCTCTGGATTTTGAGGGACAGGAATTAGTTTAGCTTTTCTGATTTCTTCGGCATCCTTGTTCTCCAGCTTTTGAACAAACTAATAGATACTGACAGTATCCAATACACCTGTATGCTTTAACAACTCAATGAATGGGCTCCACTTTGGTGGTAGAGCATCAGCAAACCGTGTGACTATTTCCTGCGAAGATACAACAACCTTGTAAGAAATCATTTCACTAATTAAATGATAAAAACGAGTTGTCATCTCATTCAGTGTTTAAGTCTGCACAAACATAAACCCTTCAACTCCTTCTTTAGTAAATCATGACGCGTCTTCCGTGTGGCCGCATTTCCTTCTCCTCTTGTAACTAGGAGGTCCCACAAGGATTTGGTGCTGGTACAATGGGCGAATTAATGGTAGATATCTTTATGCAATGATTGCGTAAGGATAGCAAATGCTTTCTTTTGAAGGTCATACGCCTTCTTGTCATTTTCAGCCATGGTCGCCAACGTCGTAGCATTTGATCCGGCTTCCTCAAGAGCGATGTTATATGCTGTGGTGAAACACGTCCATAACTCGGTGTTTTGACCTAAAACATAATTCTGAAAGCAAACTTTCCACGATGGATAGTCGTTCATGTGGTTGAGTTTTGGCGGACGGTTATTGCTACCCGTTTCATTTTCGCTTATGAGCAGGTTTTGGATACTTTGATTTTGATTTGCCACGCACACCCATTGACTAGCCGAAATTCTTTCTTGTGGCATCAAAGACTTAACCCATGACATATCAAGGACCGTGCTAATGCTCCAATCTAATGGATTTGTACTCATATTTGATATTAGAACAATTGTACCTAAACAACAACTTGAAAACAGATGGTTAAGTATGATTTGCAAAGGTTCTGTTTAAAAATACAAGTATGTCCGACGAAATCCTTGATGACGAACTTAGAGATTTACGAAATTTGTTTTTGTTTGACGAAAATGGAGGTTGACGAAAATGTATGAGTGTGACGAAATCTGTATTGTTTGACGAAGATACTGGTGACGAAATTAGAGTGGGTTTGACGAAATCTCTAATTTCGTCAAAAACGATTTCGTCTAAAAATATTTTCGTCTAAAAATATTTTCGTCGAAGTCTCCTTTTAAAAATTCCAAGGTTTGTTGATTTTGTCTCTTATGAATTTTGTCAACAAAGGGATAAGGTGTGAGATTTAAAAAAAAAAAAAAGCCTTATTTTCTTCTGACACAATACACACAAATTTCAAACTACAACTTGCTTTTACTGATTTTCGAAACTCCTTTTTCTTACCAACCCATCATCACACATGTACACTATAGTCAACCAATGTTATAATAATCAATAGCAGTTTAATCAAACCACAATTTTAGATCAAACACAAATATTTTTCAAGAACTGTTATGAACAACTTGAATACAATGAAGAGCAACTTCAATACTGGATGAACTCTTATGAAGATTTCGGCCAAAATATCACCGGACAAACTTTCCGAACAAGATTTTGCATAAACTTTCAACAAAAACCCACTAGTAACATGTAAACATTCAAACAAACAAGGTTTTTGAACAAACTTTTAGCAAAACAACAGGATAAACACTGATTTTTAAAGCCTTTTTCCAGAAAACATATAAACTTTTCAAGAACAAAAACTGAAAAATCCAAGAACACACTTGTTTCAAACAACACAATGTTTGGTTTTAAACAAGGAAAAGAGCCAAAGCTCTGATACCACTTGTAGGTCCGTTTTTCTCGGAGGATCCGATATGAAAACCTATTCCCTGTTTATCATAAACATGATCACGGGTGCGGAATCCCCGTGACGGTGCAAACCGAACAAAGTAGATAAATAACAACAGCAAGTAACCAAATATTAACTTCGATTAAATGGATGAGAACATTCACAAACATATACACACAATGCTTGTACAATAAACTCTCACAAGTCTCTCAGTTCTCGTGGAGTGTTACAATACTCTCATAACTAAAAAGGTAACAACTTAGTTATTTATACTGTCCAGCGACGAACTCCCATGTGACGAAGTCCATGTGTGACGAAATCAGAGAGTTCGCCACACACTTAAGGAGTTTGCCATTGATGAGTCATGACGAAATCATGGGAGTTCGTCATTTATAATTCATGACAAAATGGGACTTCGTCATTGCATGTACACATGAATCTTCGTCGACATGCATGCACAGATCATAAAGGATTCGGCCCAAAGAGAAGTGGCCCAACATGCATTCTGCGTTGAAAACAATTGGCCCAAACACATGTTATCCGTACATCAATTCCTCAAATTCAAGATGTAAAGATTAGTTAACATGTGACATCATCATGATGATGTGTAAACGGGAATTGGTTCGCGGCTCTCCGTGCTTCGCCTGTCGAACTCTAGGGCGCACGACGGAGGAATATCGCTACGTCGGGCTTGAGCCGAACCTAACCGAGTTGAACCGAACCGAATCGAACCGAGTCGAGTTGCATCCACATAAAGTGTACCAACACTAAGTTAGAAAACTGATTTCATCACTTTGACTAATCAACGTGGTAATCAGTAGGTATAGTCGCAAGGGACTATACCCATCGTGATTACGCTCACGTCGCAAAGTTCAAACGAACTTTGTCTTGATCAAATCATGGTCAAAGCTGAAAGTCAAATACTGTTTGACTTTCTTGCTTAAAATAAATAACAAAGCATGAAAGAACACTTACAAGTGTCCTAAGCTTGGAAAAATGAACTAGAATGCTCAAGTATGAGGCCTCCAACAAGTGTGGTAGCCACAATTAGAGCAGAGATAAGAGAAGAAGGAAATGAGCAAAGATGAATGAAGTTGGTCATGGGTATTTATAGGAAACCTTGATCCTTTAGATGATTGCCATGTGTCTTGTGCGTTGATCAAGAAACAATCAAGACTATACACATGTTAGTAGGGATGAGATCGGTACGATACCGGTATGTAAATACCGTTACCGAAATTGAGGAAATGTGGATACCGATTACTGTACCGTATTTATAGATTCGGTACCGGTATTTTGGTACTTTACCATATTGGTACCACTTTGGTGTAATCCATTGTTTTACCTAAAAAAATTCGTGTGAAACTCATCCATCAATTATTAATTGAACTAGAGTATAATATAGAGGAATGTAAACAAAGGCTAAACATATTAAGTAGTCAAAAAAAATCAAAAGGTAAACATCCATGGGTTCGACTTTTAACATCGAAATTTCAACATGTCTAAAAAATCATCATAATTGACTAAAAATAACCAAACAAAAGAAATTTGATATTGGTTTTTGTAAAACAATGTTAAAGAAAATATAACTCCATAGTGGGATCTAAGATAATAGCAAAATACATAAAGTCATTATTAAATTCGGTATTAATACCGGTATTTACCGTAAAATACCGGTACCGATACCGTTATTTACCGACACCGAATCTTGAAAAACCTATTACAGATACCGGTACCGTTTATGATCGGTACGGTACGGTATCAGTACGGTACCGGTACGGTACCGGTATTTCGGTAAAAAAATCTCTTCCCTACATGTTAGGCACTGATTAGAGTACTTGAGGAACACATAAACTGGCCCACAAGTTGCTAAAACTGAGATTAAAACCAAGTTCAGCAGCTGTTTTGAAGATTCAGTGAATCTGCTGTGCTGGACGGTCCTTACGGGCCGTATGGGTGTTATGCTTACGGTCCGTAAACATGGGTCCTAGCGGCAAGTTTTGAAAAATGATAGTTTTGGTCCCTTCAGCCTGGTTTGTCGTATTTTGGCACTTCTAACACCCGTTAAACCCATTTTAAAGCTCCATGATGAAGTTAAAGTATATTTAACTTGAATCATGCTAAAAAATGTCACGGATTTTGGTTTGTTTGTCTGTACGGTTGCGTTTTTCGGTTAATTACGACGGAATCGTAACGAACGTGAAAAAGACCCAAATTGCTCGACGAATGGTATTTTTGCATTCGCATCACTAAAATACAATATTCTAGTGATTACAAAAATTTTTGGATGTCCAGATATGGTCAGAATGCAAGATATGCACAAAATGCATACTTTCGCAGTTTTGACGCTTTTAGTCCCTGTGATCAAATAAGCGTATTTTCGTATACCGAACCCCTCAAAACTTATTTCTAAGCTATGTTAAGGGTATTTAGGGTATGTTTAGCTTATGATCTTGTTCCAGAGTGTATGTTGCTATACGAATTGGCAGACTTTTGCAGTTTGTCGCAAATAGTCCCTGTGATTGAATAAACTTGTTTTTGCCGTACCAAACCCTTCAGAACTTATTTCTAAGTTATGTAAAGATTATTTAAGATATGTTAAGCTTATGTCACTATTACAGAGTGTACATTGCATTAAACTGATTACATTTGCGTAATAGTTTACGTAAAACTTCCTGAAAAGCTTCTCGAGAGTTCGAAATCATACAAAATTTGATATGCGTACTTGTCATATGTAATTGTACAAATCTAGAGAATGAAACACAAGATTTCATTGGATTCGTATTTGTGTGATGGTCGTAGAGGCACAAATGTCACAACATTGTGTTATCACAACTCGTGAACTCGACTCTCCCAAAAACTTACTTGTCGAATCCTCAAAAACATTACTGATTAATGATTGATTTACATTCTTAATCAGAAAATCTTTGTTTGAATAAACATTATCATCACCAACAAGAGTCTATAGCAAATTCACGCTCTCACACTCTTGTGCAGAAGTGGACTCAACCAGAATAGTATTAGCGGGTTTTGCGGGAGGATCACATAGAATGTGATTCTCGAGTGGTATGTCCTCTTCTTTGATAACTGCATCAGACTGTGCAGTGTCAGTGTCATCAGATTCATCATCTGAAGAATCAGCATCCTCAACAATGACCGGAGGATCCTGGTTTTGTTCAGCAGTTGATACTTTCATATCTGCTGACACATCCGAATCTGATGATACTTCCTTTTTGTACCCAAGTCCTGCTGCAAATTCCTCAACGTCTAAAGGAACAGATGGCTTAAATTGAGATTTATCCTCCTCATTAGGCATTGCGGTATAATTATGTCTAATATGTGGAGAACACTTCTTATATCCAATGCACGTGACATCATTCTTCTTTTTCTGTATGTCAATGATGTGATCCAGCACATACCTAGAGTTTGAGTAACTATCTAACCTAAACTGGATCGCCTCATTTTCACACTTGACACAGGCCTACTCCTTTTGTGCTTCCTCGAGCCTAGTGATGTAATTGTTTGTAGCAGTTTGTTTTCTTGAAACTATTTTTACTAGCTCGGACTTATCTTCCCTTAATGTGTCAATTACCTTCTTAAATTCTCTTTCATGATTTTTATGGAATAAGTTGGCCTCTGTGCATTTCGAAAGATCCATGATCAAACTTTTATTGTGGATAAATGTCACGTCATACTTGCTTTGTAAATCATCATATTTGCTTTGCAAGTCAGACAATCTAGCACCTAAATCAACACAATTATCACATTTATCAGATTTAGTTTCATCGACACGTACCTGACTTGTCGAACTGCCAACATTAGCCATGAAGGCTGAATGATGAGAAGAAGAAGAATAAGCAGCTTGATATACCAGAATTGATCTTTGGTCATTCCCTGCTTTAGCTTCACTCAAAAGCTCCTCAACATCTGCATCAATGGACTCATGTGACACTTCATCCGGGCCGGCTTCACCTGAACTTGAGGTTTCCTCATCTGAGCTTCCACTATAACCAGAACTGTCTTCATCTGAAGATTATCCACCACATGCTTGTTTTAGATCCTTGACAACCTCCGTAAAACAGGCTTTTCCATCCAGATCACCGCTACCCAGTTGAATCGACCAGTCATAACCTTCACTAACTTGCACCACAAGAGCTCGGTTGTTATTTGATGGACCTGCTTGATGAGTATTGTTTGCACGCATCAAGGCACGTTAATTATTCCTGTTTTGATTCTGATTTGGTTGGTTGCCTTGATTTCTGAACGGATTCTGGTTCCCATGCTGAGATGGCTTCGTACACTCGCGTTTGAAATGACCTTGTTCACCACAGTTGAAACACTTGACTGCCTGTTTATCGAACCCATACTTGGTGTCCTTCTTGCTTTCCAAGCTGGTTCTACAAGTTCTTTCCATGAAATCTTTTGCTCGCCTCACTACACTAGCAAATGCCCACTTGATATCCATCAAATCCATTTCATACTTATCAATTTGTTGATAATCTTCCTGAGTCAAATTGATGCTCCCAATTTGCCCAGCTACCAACCCACAGTACGCGCTCTCCAAAGTGTTTAGAAGCTCTGATGTGCGTTAGGTGTGATATGTTTTTATATATAAAAAGTGCGAAAAGATAAAAAAAAACAAAAGTATTACACTAAATGCTTGTCTTCACCAAGTGATGTAAGAGACTTAGGCAAACATGGCCTTTGATTGTCAAGAACTCTTACTATAAATCTTGGATCCCGAGACTACTACACACACTCTATGATGGATGATGGATGATGGTGGTGGTAGATGTGGGTGTTGTTATGGTGGTGGAGTGTGGGTGAAGTGGGAGAGATGTAGTTTGCCAAGGGATGCCTTTGAAGTGAAATAAAGCACCCCTATTTATAGCCTGCACAAAAGCCCGGACACGGCCCCGTGTCCATCCACTTTCTTTTTCTTCATTAATTGCAGTTTATCTGTATTAGCTCCACACGCCCCTATGTCCGCTGGGCATGGCCCCGTGTGCAGAAGCTTATCTGTACTATCAAGATTTGCTTGGATTCTGCGAATCTTAGTGTTGACCACGACTGTGTTGAGTTGGGTACGCCCCCGTGTTAGGAAATAGAAGCTTCTACAACATTGCCTTTTCTGCAGACACCTGAGCACGCCCCCGTGTCCGTTGGGCACGGGGCATGTTTAGCCTTCTGATCTCTTGTTTTTGCTTGGGAAGATGCTGTCGAGGGGTCGGGCATGCCACGTTTATTCCTTTCCTTGTATTTATGTTAGATTTAGCTGCATTTTTGCTTCTTTTGTTCATTTAAGCTCATTTAACCCTGAAAATACAAAAGGAAGACAAAAGCACACTTTTTCCAACATTACTACTAAAAAGGGTTAGTTTTATGCCTTATTTGATGTAATTTATATGTTGCATTTTACACACATCAAATACCCCCACACTTGAATCTTTGCTTGTCCTTAAGCAAAACTCCTTTTAATGTGGCTTACACACGCAAATGGAATGGTTAGAAGAGAAGTTTTGGGCTTGCCTTGAGTGTCGGGATTCCAAGATCTTTATTTAGGCTTTATTTTTATGCTATTTACAATCCTATTCGTTATGAGTTATTTAGAACGTTTCATAAGAGAAATTACTTATTTGGGCATAACATGCCTCTTTAAAATTTCATTTATATACAAGTTCACATACCTCACGGGATATCACTCAACACTCGGTCGAATATGTATTTTTGTGAAACACTCAAGACCGGCATGGAACTTACTTCTACCATATGCTTTCCAAGCAATTAATCCTCCTCCTTTTTAACTATAAACCTTTGTAAATATCAAGAGGACTTGGGGAAGGGTTAGGCTTGGGTTACAGGTAGTGGTTTTGGGTTAGCGGTTACTAGAAAAGGGGCGAAAGGCGTAAAAAGCGTCGGTCGTGGTAAGACTTTTTGTTTTTGTGACTTTTTATTCAAACGAAGCATTTTTCAAACAAAGTTTCTTTTGACGAACTTGTTTATTTATTGCTAAACTTCTCTCTCTCTCTTTTTTTTGGTGGGTAAAGGGTGTTTGTTTTGTGGGTTTAGAAATGAAAAGGTTTAGGCTCAAAGGGGTTAGCTAGGGGGATTTTGGGTAGGTGGTAAAAAAAATGAAAAATAATGGTGTTGAAAGGAAAAAGGGTTAGTCCTAATGCCTCCATCATTTATTTACTTGGGTTTAAGTTGATAAGGACCGGGAATACATCGTTATGGCAAGTTCTGGAGTCGTAAACAAGAAACGAAAGATGAGCATTTAGTTTAAAGATGTGTATTTATATGCTCAATAAAGGCTCAAAACTCACTTTTTGTGGGAATGGGTTTTTAATGTGATCAAGTAAATATAATCAAATTTTAACTAGATTTGTCATGTCGTTTCATAATTTTCTTATGTTGGTTCTTTTTATCATGACGCTCTCGGTTGTAAATTTGTAAAAATATAACCTTTTTAGAACTTGTTATTCCGAACTTAAACCAAGACAAGTAAAAAAATGAAATGTTTTTTAAAAAAATTTGGGGTGTTTAGCGGTTCCAATAGAGTTTTGTGTAAGGCTTGTAATTAGGACTTCCAAAATTCAAGGTTTTAGCATCCCCCCATACTTAAATTACACATTGTCTTCAATGTGTCCCAAAAATAAGTTTTTAGGTTGATTAAATGTGTAAAAAGGGTGTTAAAAACAAAAATTTATGTTACTGGGCATCTGGACACGGGCCCGTGGTGACCGGGCACGGCCCCGTGTTCATATTGCCAGTAACAGAAAGTAAGAGAAGGCTGGGCACGGGGGCGTGTTCAGCGAACACGCCCCGTGTCCAGTTACCTGAACTGGGCGTTTTTCTGCAGACCATTAAGCACGGGCCGTGTTGGCTGAGCACGGCCCCGTGCTGAACTTGCTATAATGAAGAAAAAATGTCGGGAGGCTCTGTTTTTTGTGCATAGGGTGTTGGTTCAAGTTTCCCTTAGTATCCTTCACCATCCCGAGTGTGTTTTACCCATTACAACATCATCCAAACACCAAATAATTAAAAATCATCATTCATTAAAGAGAGAGTTACATAAGGTCCTAGAAAAATAAAGAAAAATAGAAAGCTAAAAAGAAAGTTCCTAAGATAGATAGGTCAAGTGATACATGAAATCATCCTAAGGAGTTCTACCCTTATTGTAGGAATAACAAAAGCCCGGAAACAGCTTCCCGGTATTTTAAAGGCGTTGTATAACTCGGAATCGAGAGGTGTCCACTAGATGTCGTTGAGCCACTCCTCTATTTCTCTTGGGAGGAAGAAGGCGGGCTCATTTTCCACAACATCATGTGGTGGAGGAGCGACTGCAATCGGGACCCCGTGTAGTACGTCTCGAGGGGGGTCCTTGTGCATGGTGTACCACTCGGCCGGTATGATAACTTCTGGTACCACATTCCATGCCCTTTGTGTAATGATTGGTACCAAAGGATGAGAAGCGAGGATATGCAACCTTTGGTGCAAAAGGTTGACCTCTCTAAGACACCCTTCTAGACCCACCGATAAATGATTGATACGGTCGACCAGAGCTTCCTAAACCCCCGTCATTTCATCAATGGCCTCTCTCAAGGCATAGACATAGTTGACGAGGGAGTCTTCTACCGATGACCTTCTTTTTTGTTGGCTGTTCCTGGAGTGTGATGAGGATGTTCCACTGTTTCTGCTCGACATTCTAAGAGAACAAACCGAAAAGAGTTCATTTTAGTGAAACAGTACCACGAACACGGCCCCGTGCTCAGTGAGCACGGCCCCGTGTTCACCTCTCTGTAGATTTTTGGAACAAGGAATCTTGTAGCTTTAAATTAATTTTGTAACTTTTGAAGCATTTTTAAGCAGAATTAACATAAAACAATGTTGTCAAAATTATTTTTGACAAGATCCCTTGAATAAAAACCTAAAAATATCACAATAAAGCTTGAAAACATGGAGGTTTTTAAGCTTTAATGGAGGTTTTGAGGAGAGAATGAAGAAGAAGGCAATGGACAAAAGTAGAAAAGAAAAGATGGTTGTTGAGAACCTTCTTTAGAATATACCTAGTATGGTATGTGTGAAGATCCCACCAAATCTCTGTCTTTGGAGTGGTCCAAGAGTGCAGGAATCTTTATGCATTTATAGAAAACGACAGCACACTAGACACGGCCCCGTGTTCGGCTGGACACGGCCCCATGTGCCGACGAGATTCTGACACTTTTTGTCCGTATTCTGACCGAAAGTCAGACGAGAATCTTTTGGTGAACACGGGGTCGTGCTAACCTGGACACGGCCCCGTGCCTAGAAGCTGTTTATGAAGATTTGTCTATTTTTAAGGAATTTATCCAGATCGGGTGGTTCCTTACTGGACGGAACAACACCGAAGTGCCTGAGATACCTTAATTGCCCTAGTTTAAGACGAGAACGCAAGAGGTTATCGGAAAGGGTGATTCCTATGCTAAATGTAGGTGGACAAGTCCAACCCTTATCCGGGCTCTCGTTAAAGAAGGTGTATGTCGAATCGCTCAAGTCTATGTATGCATCGACAGAAGTCGATGGGGAGTCCTTCACGGCACAATCGACACAGGGACGACTATCGCTCAAGTCTTCGCAAGAGCTAGAGGTGATTTCGGGAGCGACGATGTTGTTTTTATATGAATGCGATCTCAATATTTCTTCTTGGGCGTTGTCTTGAGATGAATTAGTTTTGTTCATCTCAAGCTCTTTTATCCAATTAAGAATTAGATCTTCCATTTGAAATCATTCTTCAAGAATCATTTCATTTATGATAGATGATTGAGAGCATTCTACGGAGAGATAGGGTTTATTTTTACTCTCGCCCCTCTTAAGGTTACAGGAAAACGATGGGTCTATACAGTGGGGAGTGTAATTTAAAAAATAACATTTTAAATCTTCATGAGTTCTGCCACATATTTGACACCACGTACCATAAGAGGAGCGGTAGTAAAAAAAATCAGTATCGCTCATGTTTGTGTTAGAAATTACCAACCGTCAGGATCTTACGGTTCTGTTTTCAGTATCTGATACTTGGGCACAGGGCGTGTTTATTGGGCACGGCCCCGAGTTCAGCTACTGTCTGACTTAAAACAGGATTGCCAGTACCAAAGATTGGGCACGTGCCGTGTTCAGCAGGCACGGCCCGTGCTGAGCTCTGTAGAAGCTGAAAATTTAAGAAAAATCCTAAAAAAAAAGAAAAATAAGTAAAACGATTAGGTCGTTGATTCCTAACTTTCTTAAAATCCTTGTGTCCCCGGCAACGGCGCCAAAAACTTGATGTGCGTT
Organism: Helianthus tuberosus; assembly: GCA_030545235.1. Lineage (NCBI taxonomy): Eukaryota > Viridiplantae > Streptophyta > Magnoliopsida > Asterales > Asteraceae > Helianthus > Helianthus tuberosus. The sequence continues at coordinate 175,224,703 of CM060363.1, forward strand.
AGGTGTGATATGTTTTTATATATATTTTTAGCCCTTTTTTAACACTTTAGTCAAGTTTTAAATTTATAAAACACGATATTCTACTAACACTAAACACACATATGGGCAAGTGCACCCATCGTGAGCGTAGTATAGCGTTGGTAAGATACCGAGGTCGTCCAAGGACACAAGAGCTTTTAATACCGGTTTATCCTCAACGTCTAATCAAATCAAAATTTAGGAAAAAGGTTTAGATATGAAAATAAAAACTAAAAATGCTGAAAATAAAAATAAAATTAAAACAGATAGACAAGATGAATCACTTGGATCCGACTCGCCTTTAGTGTAACCTTTGATGTTTTCCGCACTTTTGCACTTTTTAAGAGATTATCTTAGTTATAGTAGTAGGCCCCTCTTTTGATGGTGACGTTACCCTCAACCCAGTAGTTTGAGTCAGCAAGGATACAATCCTAAAGGGTTGGATTATTGAAAGATAATTAATTAAGTTATTAATGCGTAATGTGTTAAGCCTCTCTTTCGAATGTGACGTTACCCTCGGCTAAGTGGTTTGAGTCAGCATGGATACAATCCCAAGCAGCCGTGTTAATGTATTAATAGTAGTTTACATATGAGGGGATCAAGCCATTCGTACCCCCGCCATCCAATACCAATGGGTATTGAAGGAGGTCCTAGTAAGCTTGACCCTGGTCCTTGCAGGATCTATACACTGAACAAGGCAAGAACCTTACCAATCCATTCCCTTAACCCCCGACCAGGTAGCCAACATATATCTATATAGACCGTAGAGATATGAATGGTGTAAATCTTTTATTTTATATAGACAGTAAAATAACGCCAAGACACCACAGACAAATGATAAGGAAGTTTCATCTTCAACATAAGAAACTAGTTATTAAAGTCATTAATAGAAAACCAAATAAAAAGTGCGAAAAGATAAAAAAAACAAAAGTATTACACTAAATGCTTATCTTCACCAAGTGATGTAAGAGACTTAGGCAAACATGGCCTTTGATTGTCAAGAACTCTTACTATCAATCTTGAATCTCGAGACAACTACACACACTCTATGATGGATGATGGATGATGGTGGTGGATGTGGGTATTGTGATGGTGGTGGAGTGTGGGTGAAGTGGGAGAGAGGTGGTTTGCCAAGGGATGCCTTAGAAGTGAACCAAGCACCCCTATTTATAGCTTGCACAAAAGCCCGGACACGGCCCTGTGTCCAGTGGGCACGGCCCCGTGTCCATCCACTTTCTTTTTCTTTATTAATTGCAGTTTGTCTGTATTAGCTCCACACGCCTCCGTTGTGACACCTGTGCCTCCACGGCCATCAAACAAATACTGTATCAATGAAATATTGTATTTCATACTTGGGATTTGTATAAATATGTGTATCCTTTGCACATATCAATTCTTGTTCGATTTCAAGCTTTAAATCGCTTTCTGGAAGGTTATACGCGCACTGATGCGTAAATATAACCCGTTTAATGCAACGAACACTCCGAAATAGTGAAATAGGCTTAACATACCTTAAATAACCTTTACATAACTTAGAAATAAGTTTTGAAGGCTTTGGTATGGCAAAAGCAAGTTAATTCGCCTACATGGACTAAATTTGACAAACTGTGAAAGTATGCCAATTTGAACTGTAACAGACATTCCGGAACATGACCATAAGTTAAACACACCATAAATATCCTTTACATAGCTTAGAAATAGGCTTTGAGGGGTTCGGTGTGCTAAAATAAACTTTTGGGTCATTCAGGGACTAAAAGCGTCAAAAAGTGCACAAGTTTGCACTTTCGCGCATAACTTACGTTCTGAATACATCCGGACATCCAAAAATTTATGTAAGCACTAAAATATTTTATTTTAGTGTTTGGCATAAGAAAAAACCATTTGTCACGCAATTGGGATCGTTTTTCGCGCTTATGCGCATTTCCGTCGTAATTAACCGAACATCGCGATCGGACGACCAAACGAACCAACATCCGGCATATTTTTGAGCATGTTTCATGTCCACAATGTTTAGGCATCATTTTAGGGCCTTAACGTTGGCTTAACGAGCCTTAAACATGTCAGAAATGGCCTTAATACACAACGGGGACTGAAATGGAAACTTTGGAAACTGTTGCTGATCAGAAGGACCTTGGCGTGACACCTAGCCCCCTTGGCGTCACGCGACGCCCTTTCAGATCAGCAAAAGTCATTTTAACAGCTATTAACAGCTGTTTAGCACTCCCAACTCAATTCCACTTGTTGTTTCCTGATGTTGGGGGGCCAATGTGATGTACATGAGGTTACCAACAAGTGTAGGGATGTGATTAAATCACGGTTTACAAGAAACGATCCTAACGGTGGTCCATTTCCTATAAATACCCACCAACATCACTTGCAAAACCCATACAAATCTGATCTCAAAGCTCTAAGTTGAAGTCATTGCTTCATACCTGAGCTATTCGATCAAGTTTTACTAGCGGGGACCCTTTGTAAGTGTTCCTTCGTTCTTTTATCGCTTTTCGAGTCCAAAAGTCAAACTATGTTTGACTTTCTGCATTGACCAGTTTATGGTCAATGTGAAGTTTGTTTGAACTTCAAAACGTGAGAGTAATCACGATGGTTATAGTCCCTAGTGACTATACCTACTGATTTCCACGTTATCTAGGCTCAGTGACGAGTCGTAGTTTCGGCCAAAATGCGCATTCTTGCGTATTTTGTAACCAAACTACTCTTAGGTATCAAAACCGTTTGTTTTGATACCAAACGTGTTTTCTAAACTTAGTTAAGCATGTTTTAACATGCTTAGCTCGTCACTTTTAGTTTAGTGCTTATATAGGGTCGTAAGGTAAGCGATCTAAACAATCGCTTATACTTTCGAACCCGACCCGTTTGGTCGATCATTAGGATCCGACCAAACGCATTAGGTGACCATAGTTGTATAGGGAATAACCTTCCGAGGGTATACCTTATGGTCACATCGTTTGAGTAGTTGTATGATAGGTAGTATATATGCCTTAGGTAAATTACCAAAATGCCCTTTTAACGCCAAAATTCATTTTAAGCATATGTAACATAGATTTTGGTATCTAAACTGATTTGGTAACAATATTAGACATGTTAAGGCATATTTTACTTATCATAGGGCTAGTTAGGCGTTCCGAACGCGTTTCACGCGAACGACGCGTTAAAGTAGCATAAGCTACCTAAACGGGTCGTAATGGGTCGTAAGCACTTAGGTTAGGTTTCATTTTAGTATGTAGGCTTTGTTAAACCATATTACACGAGTCTCCATATTCGTTTGGTTTACGAACCCTCATTCTATCCAATCCTCCGATTTAGGTCCGGTATATTAACATAGTTACCTATATTAGGTGCCGTTTGATTTCCATAATCTCTAGCATTGTTTGGTTGTTACTCAAGGACTACTAAGCAATCTCAGGTGAGTACATAGACCCCTCTTTTACTGTTTTCCAAACATTTTGGGGTGAAACACATGTGCCTACTTGTTACTTTCATGCTTTCCTGCTTTCACATCATATACTTGCTATGTTCATTAGTACATTTATAGTACATGATTTCATTGTGTTTTGCTATGTATGCCCATTGTGTGCATACTTAGTACATCGTTTTACATTACATTTCATGCTATGTATGCCCATTGTGTGCATACTTAGTACATCGTTTTACATTACATTTAATGCTATGTATGCCCATTGTGTGCATACTTAGTACATTGTTTTACATTACATTTCATGCTATGTATGCCCATTGTGCGCATACTTAGTACATTGTTTTACATTACATTTTATGCTATGTATGCCCATTGTGTACGTACTTAGTACATTGTTTTACATTACATTTTATGCTATGTATGCCCATTGTGTGCATACTTAGTACATTGTTTTACATTACATTTTATGCTATGTATGCCCATTGTGTGCATACTTAGTACATTTGTTATTCATCACATGCTTACATTTTTTGTATGACATTTGGTTTGTTTAAATGGGACAATGTACATTCATTAACACCGATCATGCCGCTCGGTAGTAGGTAGTGGTACCATAGGACTTGACAACTCCCATTCCTGAAATCCCGGGATTGTTTGGATTGGAAGGAATGACCGAATCCGAATACATTTCTAGGTGGACCTTAGACATTGTGCTAGGGTTTATTCTACAGTCGCAAGGCTTGGATGTATGAATTTTTACAATACCGCATAGATGTTTGTATCAGTATAGCATGCATTTGTTCCACAAAACATAACTTTGATTTAAACCATGTTTTACTTCAATACCTTGTTTTTGTGCATTTTACATATGGTTTAGTTGATATATTTCACTTACCATACATGATATTTTGGATATGCATTACATGATATGCATTAGACATAAACATTTTGACATTGATATACAAAATTCATGATTTACATTAGACATAAACCTTTTGACATTTGATTTTACATAAACATTTTTTTTTACTCTGGTGGTATGGTTTGAGTAAGTGATTTATGTAACGAGGCGTGTGTAATATGATACAAGCATGGTGGATACGCCGCTGGTACTTCCTATATATAAGCGCTTGTATGGTATTACATATCGTAGCGTTATTTGAATCATTTCAATTTAAGACATATAACATTTTATACAAATAACATACTTTTCACAAGACATTGTTGTACAAAACAACTTATCTTATACAAACTCATTTTACTTGGTTATTCATTTAACCATACATTATTCTCTTATTTATACATATCATCTGATCTTATTGCTTTTTAAATGATTTATAAGACAAAGCAAATTGCAAGGTTCATGACTAAACATTTTCTTAAACATAAGTCATGAATTCTATTTTCATAAAACCTATGTATCTCACAGGCATTTTTATGCTGACGTACCTATTTTCACATGTGTTTCAGGATATGATGCATAGGATTTATCAAGGTATACTTAGGCGGACTTGGGCCTTAGTGACAATAAAAGATGCAAGACTAGTTATTTATGTTATATTTCTTTGATTGTCAAGACATTTTAACTCTTTTATTCAATAAAACAATATTTCAATTTCCATGTGTTATGAAACAATGATTCTGTTACAACACTCCCCGACGTTTCCGCCACGTTTTGTTGTTTTACGTGGTCGGGGTGTGACAGAAAAGTTGGTATCAGAGCTCATGGTTATAGGGAATTAGGTTATTAGTAATGCTTTGACCTAGTCTATAACCTTCCTAGGACCCTAACGCGAGTTTACTTGCGTTTAGTCATAAAACAATACCGTCACCTATCCTTAGGCGACGACCTCAACAAGAAAACAAATTTCAAAACCGCTTTGAAAACTAATCATCTGTTCTAGGATGATTGATTACTAGGTTTTGAACCCTCTGTTATAAGGTTTTGAACCCTCTGTTACAAGGTTTTGAACCCCTTTGAGTTTTCAAATCTCGTCAAAGTTTGGGTCTTATAATGTGAACATGTGCAAACTGGAAGAGTGAATGCCTGTACCCTGAGTTTTCTATCGAAGGCTAGAGTGTTCGTACAAATCCGCAGTATCAGACCAGTCACTCTTACCTGGGAACTCTTGGGGTGAGTGTTCACTTATAGGCGAGCATGTCTTCAGTGATACATTAATATGATCCGTTTACTTTGATTTGTCACCGTCTCATTTGTTGCCTTAGGTAACAAACAAATGATCGCAAATTCTTATGCATTGTCATTCTGTATTGATTATCCGATGACGTTTCACTTGTTTCTTCCTACGTCTTTCATTTTCTTCTAGAATATCACTTCATCGCGATGACGCTCAGATATCCGAGTAGACAGCCAAATTTGCCCAGCGAATAGGCGAAGTAGTCCTGAAGACTGTCGAATTAGCTACTGCCATGTATCGTCTCCAGGATGAAGCCACTCAAGAATCACCAAAGGAGATGGAAGCCAAGCCTTCACCAAAACAAAAGAAACGTAAAGCTTCAAAGAATCCCGCAGCGGTTGCACCAAAACAGGCAACACCTAGCCAAGTGACAGCACTACCAGCCCGAAAGCCATACAACGGAACTGCACCCTTATGCAACCAATGTAGCCTTCATCATCACGCTAGTGTGAAGTGCCGCAAATGCCAAATTTGTGGACTTAAAGGTCATACAACAAGAGTTTGCCGAGCTGCAGTTGCTCCAAAGCAAGCTGGCGACAATCCTGCTCAAGCTCGTTTCTCACCAGGGTCCTGCTACAACTGTGGCGAGATGGGCCATTTCCTAAGGGATTGCCCAAAGCTTTCTAATGCAAATCCAACCCACGGATGAGCAGCTGGCTGACTAGAAGATGTTGTTGTCTTATGCTTTGATTCTTCTATTTTCTTGTAATGTGAAACAATCTGTTTTGTTTATAAATAAATTATTGTTCACAATTCTAATATATGAGTGTAGTTACATGTGGGTATGACTTTTCCTATGATACCTACATCAAGGAGCTATATTCCTTACAAACTATTCTTGCGAATTTTCCCATTCTTGCGTTTGCTCATGATTCCCTTGGAAAATTCTAAGTACTCGTTTCATTCTAAGATACGAAGTACAGAAAATAAAGTGACATTTTGAGTAATCATGCTTCTGCACATCCGTGCCTTTGAATCCTTGGTTAGATAACTAAGGGTATTTTCAAATCTCATACCCATTACGTTTTGATTTTTCAACATACATGGTAAGAGTATTTCAAAAACAATCTTCATGATCTCAAAACATTTCATATAGTTTGAAAACGATTTTTTTTTTCAAATGCATTGTCTATGTTATTTCAAAAACATTGGCTATGTTTTCAAAAACAACCTTCATAATTTCAAAATGTTTCATATAGTCTGAAAACAATATTAACACAGTACATTTTCTTATCAAGTGCATGATTTCGAAAAGCATCATTTATGTTTTTAAAAAAAAACCTTATACATAATTTCAAAATTTATCTCGCATGATTTTAAAACAATTTTTTTTAATATATACCTACCTAATACACCTACTTTATGATTTCAAAGGTATTATATATAAGGTTTCAAAAACATTGAACACATTTTTAGAACCCCATGCATAGTTTTCCAAAAATATTCTCCTCATATATTGACTTAACCTTCAAATTCTGCTTCATATGTCACCTTGGCATATCTAGCATCTCAACTTCATAAGCATTTTTACTTCATGTTTTGACATAAACACATCCAGTGCAAGGTTTCAAAACATCTTCAACTTCTAAAATCCATATGGGATCTTTTTATCTTCACATTTAGACCCTTGTGGATGATTATCATTCAAATCAGAGTCCTTAATTGGATTCCTTATATACCTAAATTTGAACATTTCGGTTCCTTATAATCGAAATCGAATTTTTCTTTTAAAAATCTTTCTATCTTTATAGTTAGATTCTTGATAATGTTTAAAGTACCAAATGAAATCCACGAGATGGATTCCTAGTGTGCTTTAAATACATGTGCTCTGTTAGCAAAACAAATTAACAAAATTAAAGATCTAGATAAACAATCTTTGTGGTTATATGACTATGTGTTTATGCATCTTGTGTTTTCTTTTATGCATTTTGTGTTTTTGTATACTCGGGATATTCGTTATCCAAATCCTCGTAGAATCTTTCATATCTTCATATGAGGGATTCGTAGTAGGATATTCAAAAAGGTACTACCTTAAATCCTTAATGGGCTTCTATGTAATAGTTAAGACCCTTGGATTATATAGTACCACTCCATGATTCATAAGAGACCCTTTTAGGGGTCTAGTAAAAAAGATTGATTCAAAAATCTGGTTAAGAATGACATGTGATGATATAAGCTGAAAAGACTCCTTGGTTGTCTATTAAAATCATTTATTGATTTAATAAAAGGGACCCTATGGTGGTCTAGTCACACTCATCACAAGTTTGTTCATTTGGTTTTCCCCTACACATTATAAAATAGACTGTGTGAACTATGCAAGGAATTGTCTAATTATGGACGCATACATAATTATGAAATTTAGTGCACAGAAACCCAGTAAGATTTATTATGTGTAAGAACCGATAGTGACAACAATAACAAAATGAGAACGATGTAATGGAGGTACGGTGGACGCACCAATGACGCTTCATATACTTGTATATAAGTATCCCTCTTACATTGCAAACATGATGTTATTAAAGTTACTAGAAGTTCAGAACCCTAACCAATATTGTTCGATCTTTTCAACTTCATGTTTTAAACTCTCACAAGTTTCCTCTAAATAAAATTTCGGGACGAAATTTCCTAAAGTAGGGGAGACTGTGACACCTGTGCCTCCACGGCCATCAAACAAATACTGTATCAATGAAATATTGTATTTCATACTTGGGATTTGTATAAATATGTGTATCCTTTGCACATATCAATTCTTGTTCGATTTCAAGCTTTAAATCGCTTTCTGGAAGGTTATACGCGCACTGATGCGTAAATATAACCCGTTTAATGCAACGAACACTCCAGAATAGTGAAATAGGCTTAACATACCTTAAATAACCTTTACATAACTTAGAAATAAGTTTTGAAGGCTTTGGTATGGCAAAAGCAAGTTAATTCGCCTACAGGGACTAAATTTGACAAACTACGAAAGTATGCCAATTTGAACTGTAACAGACATTCCGAAACATGAACATAAGTTAAACACACCACAAATATCCTTTACATAGCTTAGAAATAGGCTTTGAGGGGTTCGGTGTGCTAAAATAAACTTTTGGGTCATTCAGGGACTAAAAGTGTCAAAAAGTGCACAAGTTTGCACTTTCGCGCATAACTTACGTTCTGAATACATCCGGACATCCAAAAATTTATGTAAGCACTAAAATATTTTATTTTAGTGTTTGGCATAAGAAAAATCCATTCGTCACGCAATTTGGATCGTTTTTCGCGCTTATGCGCATTTCCGTCGTAATTAACCGAACATCGCGATCGTACGACCAAACGAACCAACATCCGGCATATTTTTGAGCATGTTTCATGTCCACAATGTTTAGGCATCATTTTAGGGCCTTAACGTTGGCTTAACGAGCCTTAAACATGTCGAAAATGGCCTTGATACACAACGGGGACTGAAATGGAAACTTTGGAAACTGTTGCTGATCAGAAGGACCTTGGCGTGACACCTAGCCCCCTTGGCATCACGCGAGGCCCTTTCAGATCAGCAAAAGTCATTTTAACAGCTGTTTAGCACTCCCAACTCAATTCCAATTGTTGTTTCCTGATGTTGGGGGCCAATGTGATGTACATGAGGTTACCAACAAGTGTAGGGATGTGATTAAATCACGGTTTACAAGAAACGATCCTAACGGTGGTCCATTTCCTATAAATACCCACGAACATCACTTGCAAAATCCACACAAATCTGATCTCAAAGCTCTAAGTTGAAGTCATTGCTTCATACCTGAGCTATTCGATCAAGTTTTACTAGCGGGGACCCTTTGTAAGTGTTCCTTCGTTCTTTTATCGCTTTTAGAGTCCAAAAGTCAAACTATGTTTGACTTTCTGCATTGACCAGTTTATGGTCAATGCGAAGTTCGTTTGAACTTCATAACGTGAGCGTAATCACGATGATTATAGTCCCTAGTGACTATACCTACTGATTTCCACGTTATCTAGGCTCAGTGACGAGTCGTAGTTTCGGCCAAAATGCGCATTCTTGCGTATTTTGTAACCAAACTACTCTTAGGTATCAAAACCGTTTGTTTTGATACCAAACGCGTTTTCTAAACTTAGTTAAGCATGTTTTAACATGCTTAGCTCGTCACTTTTAGTTTAGTGCTTATATAGGGTCGTAAGGTAAGCGATCTAAACAATCGCTTATACTTTCGAACCCGACCCGTTTGGTCGATCATTAGGATCCGACCAAATGCATTAGGTGACCATAGTTGTATAGGGAATAACCTTCCGAGGTTATACCTTATGGTCACATCGTTTGAGTAGTTGTATGATAGGTTGTATATATGCCTTAGGTAAATTACCAAAATGCCCTTTTAACGCCAAAATTCATTTTAAGCATATGTAACATAACTTTTGGTATCTAAACTGATTTGGTAACAATATTAGACATGTTAAGGCATATTTTACTTATCATAGGGCAAGTTAGGCGTTCCGAACGCGTTTCACGCGAACGACGCGTTAAAGTAGCATAAGCTACCTAAACGGGTCGTAAGCACTTAGGTTAGGTTTCATTTAATATGTAGGCTTTGTTAAACCATATTACACGAGTCTCCATATTCGTTTGGTTTATGAACCCTCATTCTATCCAATCCTCCGATTTAGGTCCGGTATATTAACATGGTTACCTATATTAGGTGCCGTTTGATTTCCATAATCTCTAGCATTGTTTGGTTGTTACTCAAGGACTACTAAGCAATCTCAGGTGAGTACATAGACCCCTCTTTTACTGTTTTCCAAACATTTTGGGGTGAAACACATGTGCCTACTTGTTACTTTCATGCTTTCCTGCTTTCACATCATATACTTGCTATGTTCATTAGTACATTTATAGTACATGATTTCATTGTGTTTTGCTATGTATGCCCATTGTGTGCATACTTAGTACATCGTTTTACATTACATTTCATGCTATGTATGCCCATTGTGTACATACTTAGTACATCGTTTTACATTACATTTCATGCTATGTATGCCCATTGTGTGCATACTTAGTACATTGTTTTACATTACATTTCATGCTATGTATGCCGCATACTTAGTACATTGTTTTACATTACATTTCATGCTATGTATGCCCATTGTGCGCGTACTTAGTACATTGTTTTACATTACATTTTATGCTATGTATGCCCATTGTGTGCGTACTTAGTACATTGTTTTACATTACATTTTATGCTATGTATGCCCATTGTGTTCGTACTTAGTACATTGTTTTACATTACATTTTATGCTATGTATGCCCATTGTGTGCATACTTAGTACATTTGTTATTCATCACATGCTTACATTTTTGGTATGACATTTGGTTTGTTTAAATGGGACAATGTACATTCATTAACACCGATCATGTCGCTCGGTAGTAGGTAGTGGTACCATATGACTTGACAACTCCCATTCCTGAAATCCCGGGTTTGTTTAGATTGGAAGGAATGACCGAATCCGAATACATTTCTAGGTGGACCTTAGACATTGTGCTAGGGTTTGTTCTACAGTCGCAAGGCTTGGATGTATGAATTTTTACAATACCGCATAGATGTTTGTATCAGTATAGCATGCATTTGTTCCACAAAACATAACTTTGATTTAAACTATGTTTTACTTCAATACCTTGTTTTTGTGCATTTTACATATGGTTTAGTTGATATATTTCACTTACCATACATGATATTTTGGATACACATTACATGATATGCATTAGACATAAACATTTTGAAATTGATATACAAAATTCATGATTTACATTAGACATAAACCTTTTGACATTTGATTTTACATAAACATTTTTTTTACTCTGGTGGTATGGTTTGAGTAAGTGATTTATGTAACGAGGCGTGTGTAATATGATACAAGCATGGTGGATACGCCGCTGGTACTTCCTATATATAAGCGCTTGTATGGTATTACATATCGTAGCGTTATTTGAATCATTTCAATTTAAGACATATAACATTTTATACAAATAACATACTTTTCACAAGACATTGTTGTACAAAACAACTTATCATATAAAAACTCATTTTACTTGGTTATTCATTTAACCATACATTATTCTCTTATTTATACATATCATCTGATCTTATTGCTTTTTAAATGATTTACAAGACAAAGCAAATTGCAAGGTTCATGACTAAACATTTTCTTAAACATAAGTCATGAATTCTATTTTCATAAAACCTATGTATCTCACAGGCATTTTTATGCTGACGTACCTATTTTCACATGTGTTTCAGGATATGATGCATAGGATTTATCAAGGTACACTTAGGCGGACTTGGGCCTTAGTGACAATAAAAGATGCAAGACTAGTTATTTATGTTATATTTCTTTGATTGTCAAGACATTTTAACTCTTTTATTCAATAAAACAATATTTCAATTTCCATGTGTTATGAAACAATGATTCTGTTACAACACTCCCCGACGTTTCCGCCACGTTTTGTTGTTTTACGTGGTCGGGGTGTGACATCCGTGTCCGCTGGGCATGGTCCCGTGTGCAGAAGCGTATCTGTACTATCAAGATTTGCTTGGATTCTGCGAATCTTAGCGTTGACCACGGCCGTGTTGAGCTGGGCACGCCCCCGTGTTGGGAAATAGAAGCATCTACAACTTTGTCTTTTCTGCAGACACCTGAGCACGTCCTCGTGTCCATTGGGCACGGGGCGTGTTCAGCCTTCTGATCTCTTGTTTTGCTTGGGAAGATGTTGTCGAGGGGTCGGGCATGCCACGTTTATTCCTTTCTTTGTATTTATGTTAGATTTAGCTGTATTTTTGCTTCTTTTGTTCATTTAAGCTCATTTAACCCTGAAAATACAAAAGGAAGACAAAAGCACACTTTTTCCAACATTAGTACTAAAAAAGGGTTAGTTTTATGCCTTATTTGATGTAATTTATATGTTGCATTTTACACACATCAAGCTCCATATTTTCCTTTGCCACCTCAACACTTACTTTCGAGAAACTTGAAGTATCTAGCCGAACTGTGTTTGGATTAGATGACTGACCAGCATTGACTGTTGATGAAGTGTTTCCATAACATGCTTGTTGTTGACCTTTGTAGTTTGGATCAAGAAATCATGGTACTCCAGTAGATTGATAGCTTTACTCTGAGGCTGCTGGTTGTGGTGTTCCATACATATCAGTGTTCCATACACATCTCGGGATTTTGTGGTACCGGCACTCTTTTTGCCTTCCTGATTTCCTCTTGATTTTTGTTCTCCAAGAGTTAAATGAAATCATGGATGTTGGTTGTAGCTAGCGTGCCATTATATTTCAGAATCTCCAAGAAACCATTCCATTGAGCTGGCAATGCGTCGGGAAACTTTGTAACAACCTCTTCCGGAGTTACCGCAACCTTAAAATTACCCATCTCACTCAGCAGATGATAAAATCGACTTGTCATGTCTCCCAGAGACTCACCAAGAAAATTCCGGTCAAACAACACACCGGAAAGTTTTCGGAACACGATTTTGCCATAAATTTTAAGAAAAACCAAATCTCTTAATGAGTTTAAATGAGGTTTTTATGAAAAAATTTAACATACAACCAAGTTTTTCAGAAAATTAAAACCACTTTTCTTTTAAAACACACAAACTTTTCTGAAAAACCTTCAAAAGCAAAGCTCGAAAACTCGACGCACGGCTCAGTTTTAACAAGGATGAGAGCCAAGGCTCTGATACCACTTGTAGGTCCCTAGAGGAGGATCTAAGAAACCTTATCCTTGTTATTTGACACACCCGCAAGTGCGGAATCCGAACGGGTATGGAACCGAGACAAGAGACACACACAAGAACAAGATTCAACTTTAAAGCTCACTTGTATTTCACAGAAAGGTTTTGATTACAAGATAATACAAGAACTCTCTCAAAACTCTCTCTGTTCTCACACTGTGTTCACCCATTATCTTTTCTGCAAGTGCTAATATATATAGGCAAGACATAAACAATCCGAGGAAGAATGGTTCTGGGCCCAGATACTATCCCACGAAGAATGCAAGTCCACGAAGTAGGTAGTCTTTCATTGGATGGGTTCTTCGTGAACCAGGAAAACATTTTCAATACCCACGAAGAACATGGGTTCTTCGTGATATATAGTCTTTCGTCCAACATAAACATACATGGTTCTTCGTGGGAAACATTGACTGGTTCTTCGTAATAACTATAACATGGTTCTTCGTCCACTATTTTTTGTTTGGTTCTTCGTAGGGGCTGCAATATGCATAAACAAACTTGCAGACTTGATATTAACAGCAGCCAAGAGACAGATCTGCAACATGCAGAACAACAAAGATCGCTCCGAGACTTGATGGAGGATATCGAGTCTCGGTATCCATTTCGTAGCGTAGTCGAACCGAGTCGAGCCGCATCCACAAATATGCATCAACATTAAAAAAATAAAGTGAATAGTTGTTTGGATCATGAGACTCATGACCACACCCTTAAGTGGTTTTAGATGATGGATTAGATGTGGGTGACATGGTAGTCATGAGCACATCCTTTAGCCTTACAAGCCTTTTTGCATGTGTATATATATAATGATTTAAAACAAAAATAATTTGTATATTTTGAACTCGAATTTAAAATCCAATCTCATATCCGATTTTATATTTGGTTACAAAATCAAATTTAAATTTTCGAAAACCCAATGCGAACCTTGAAATTCGAAGAAGATTCAGATCGAATTTTGAGTCTGATTTAAATATCGGAGATCCCTAGCTTCAACAAACATTATCAAATGGTTTAACAAAATAAGTTAATTACCCCTTCCTAAAACCTCATATGACTTTAATTTCACTATGTGTCACAAGACATGTCTTCTTTTTCTTCTTCTCTTCTCTCTTTTTTTTTTGTTTGTCATTTTATGTTGAGGTGTAAATAGGTAAGCCAGACCTCAGCGAGTGAGTAACTATTCAAGCTTAAGATACACTTAAGCTTGTTTTAGTCGTTTAACCTTTCTATTATATAGGGGTAAAATCAAATAAAAAGATTATTTTCCTAACTAAGATGACAGGGAATCTTAACCATTCATTTTTCAAATCAATGGTTAAGATGAAAGTGTAGGAGAAAGGGGTAGTGCAAGGGTATCTTGTGAAAATTTTATTTATGGACTTTCTCTCTCCACATGCAAGGCACATGCATATTTCACCCCAAATTTTTAAACGTTCATAATTTTTTTATACGACATTATTTTTTCATAAAAATTCCCCCGTAAAATGGAGTGTTTTTTTTATGTTTAATGTGAGTACCACATTGCTATATAAAATATGAAGACGAAAAACCCGCTAAAATGTATTGTATTTCTATGTTGTATAACATTTTTTGTGCTGGAATTTTGTACTATATTTTTGTGCTAAATTTTTTTGTCTTAAATTTTTGAGTAAACTTCCGTTTTGCTCCCTGTAGTTTGGTCATTTTAACGGTTTTGCCACAAACCTTTAAAAATAACCATTTTACTCCATGTTGTTTGGATTTTGTCTCTAGTTTGCTCCAAGACTCTAACTCAGTTAAAACATTCAGTTGAAAGTAGGAGTATTTCGTTAATTTTCCTAATTCCTAAAAGAGAAAACTTCTAGATAATAAAAATAAATAATAAAACAATACTATTTATTAATATATATGTACAGACACATTTATCAATCATCATTTATTAGCTTTCACCCTTAAACATCACCCACCACCACCATTAGCACCACCATAATCCGCCGCCACCGTAATCTGCCGCCACAACTCTCTCTCCCTCTCTCTCTCACACACACACATTTACAGCCATCATAATCCGCCACCGCCACCATTACCACCAATCATCCCCGGTAGATCTGAACAATTCTAGAGAGATCCGTGATTGGAAACCCTAGTCGCCGCTAGGTGTCGTCGGAACACAGGAATGATGGTGGTTAACCTTGGCAGTTTCGAGTTTAGATTGGTTCAAGTTAGGAGCGGCTAGGGTTCTGGTTTGCAAGTTTCGAATGGGTTGTGTAGACGGCGTGCTATGCGACTGGGTTCCAGTTTGCACGGCTGCTGGGTTATGCGAGTGGGATCTGGTTGCACGGTGGCGGCCAGGGTTAGCCGTTTGTTGTGGAGTGGTGTTTGTGGTTTGTTCTTAAAATTTGTCATACAGATGATGATGAAAGCTTAATGAAAAACAAAAATGCTGGTGGTGATGTCAGGTTGTGGTGACCGGGTGGTGGGTGACGGTGGTGTGAGGTGGTGGGTGGTGGTGTAAGAGAGAAAGAGAGTGATCCTGTAGAGAGAGAGAGAGAGTAAAGACTGAACTTGTTAAGCATATAAATTACTTTACTACCCTTATTTTATACTTGAAATTACCAAAATACTTTTTCAAGTAACATAGAATATGGATGGAGTTAAGACCGTGGAGCAAACTGGAGACAAATTCCAAACATCATGGAGTAAAATGACTATTTTTAAAGGTTTGAGTCAAAACCATTAAAACGACCAAACCAAAGGGAGCAAAACAGAAGTTTACTCTAATTTTTTTTTCTCAATTTTTTGTGCTGGATTTTTTTGTACTACATTTTTTGCTGAATTTTTTCGTGCTATATTTTTTGTACTAGATTTTTTTGTGCTATCTTATTTTGTACTACATTTTTTGTGCTATATTTTTTGTACTAGATTTTTTGTGCTAGATTTTTTTGTATTATATTTTTTTTGTTGTATTTTTAAAAAACAAAAGGGGCGCCACATGTCATTTTCACTCCTATTTATAAGAAACAAAATGCCCTTCATTCCTACTTATTAGGAGTGACACATGTCATCATCACAATCCTTCTTAGGCTAATTAGACAAAATTCACTTTTTAGTGGATCCTTCCCCATGGTTCTACTATAGTCGTTGATTATAAAATGGATTTAAATAACTACAAGATAACATCGAAACTTAATGATTTTATCCTTCTGTTATGGGAATATTTGGGCGTATATAATGAAAAAGATTATCATATGTATATCGCAATTCAATAGACTTTGGTTGTGTTTATATTCACATCATGTATGTCTTATTTTCTTGTGAGAATCTCTGATAGGTAAACTCAGGAAATTCACAAATGTCCTAACAAATAGGATTAGGTGAGTTTGTGCATTCATGGTATTAGAGAGTAATGTTTATAGTTTGAGAGCTTGTACGTATAGATTTAGAGAGAGATGGTTACCTTGTTAGTTGAGGCAGTTATGTTGTTACACACCTCTATTATAGAGGTTGGTTTGTGAAGAAACACCTTAGAAAGAAACACCAATTCTAACACACATGGGATAGAACATTAAGGTAGTCTTGACATGGGGTATTTTCAATCTCTCTTCTGGATCGTAGTAGTAAACTGATGAACTTCCTCTGAGATCTGCAAAACAGAACACACCGTTACTCGATAAGAGGAGAATGGGGCGTTCTTCTCTTAACCAGGTTCCGGCGTGAGAATAAATATAATTGTTCTTTCAAGGGAAAAAGAAACAAGAGTGTGTAAAGAGTGAGAGAGTGAGAAATTTGATCATTATACCTTTGGTAGAGGTTGGTATTTATAGTCGGGGGGGGGGGGGTGGAGATGGAAAATGGGGTGATGGGCTCATGGGTTAGACGTCACTTTCAAGGGAATATCCATTTGGTCCCATGTGACACAACATGTAGTGTGCGCAGAGGTGGGAGTAGGTCCATGCACTGTGATTGGCTACACATCGCTTTTCAGATATACTTGTTGTCTCATCTGTCATCAGCTGTTAGTAGAGATCATGGAGCAGTGAGATCTTGTCCCCTACACGATAGATTGTCATGGGGATCAATTAGCATAGAGCCTGGCATATGCTAATTCGCCGAAGGCTGCTGTGAAGTGTAGTACGGTCTGTACTGGTTGTCTTCTGCTAGCTGGAATAGTGGTGCGTACCCGTGAGAGTGACTTGCATAGGAAACTTTGTAACCAGCTTAGTTTTTTTAGTTTAAGTATGGGTATGGTCCTACCTGTGCATGCGCTTAGCTGTTGCTTGCGCGACATTTGGGACAATACCCCTTCAAGCTCCCCATTCCAGTGGTTTTTTCGCCTGCGGTAGTGAGTGTGTGGAACTCTTGACTAGATGAGTGATTTGTCTTCTTGACCTCTACTGATATGTGTGTTGGAGAGGTGCGCATTGCAGGGATGCACACTAGTGCGTGCGTGTCCAAAAAGTGCACACCGGCGAGTGCGCATTGAAAAAGTGCGTGTGTCGAAAAATTGAGAAATTGGTGGGTTTGGCAAGAAGTTGAATTTCATAGATGTAACTTGTGTGTGGTTAGGTGAACTTGATGTGACGTCTGACACTGGTGAAGAATGCCTGGTACTATTGATAGGCGATTGACACGATTGGGGGCATGACGCACATACCATCAGTCGCTTTTTCAGCTTTTGCAGGTGCGCAGCGTTGTCGATTCAGTTTCTCCCACTTGATGTGGAAATTGCTAAGTGGACCTCCATGTCAGTTGGTGGGCACATTTACCCCTCGCATTTAATGGGTACACATAGCCTTTGGAAACCATAGTTTTTGGCCAAGCTCTCTTTCTTTTTCCGCTTTCTCTTTTGACTTGTTTGAGGATCTTCAAGATTTCTTGCTTATCTCCATATAATTTCCAGAAGATCTTACAAGTTTCCTTAAATATTCTTCTGTTATGTCGTTATCCTCGCATATGGAGGATGGTGTGAAGAAGAAGATTAAGAAGATGAGTCAGACTGCTAGTACCACGCAGGATAAGATTAAATGAAAAGAAGATGGATTTTAGACGCTCTATCAAGCCATGAAGTTTCCGGCCTGATGAGATGAGATGAACCAGAGAGAGAAAGGATGAAACCTCCAACTGGAATGATAAGTCTGTATGTTGATTTCTTTAAAGAAATGAACTTTTGTCGGCCAATGACAAAGTGTGTGGGTGAAGTTTTGCATAGATATGGTATCCATACCTCTCAAGTGAGTGCATTGGGTATGCCGTGCATTACCCATTATGAGTTCTCATGTAAAGCATAAGACATAACTCCAACGCGAGAGATGTTTAATGTGTTTTACTTTATAACTATGAATATTAGGTTTTACCCATTTTCCGCACGTCCCAATATTCTGTCGATAGGAAAGGATCCCCCGAGAAGCATGCATGACTAGAAACAGAAGTTGTTTTACATCCAGACCGGTGTTATAACAATTGAGGAGGAGTGGTACTTGACATTGGCGTGACGCCCCACCCCAATGAAACAGACGAAGGAGAATACCTTGGTAGCTGCTGGTATGAGCACAATCTAGTCCTCGAATAAGGAGCACCACACACCCGTCTATGCGCATACATGTGAGGCTTTATCTTTGCATTCTTTAGTGTTTCATCCTTGAGTGTATGGCTTAACCCATACCAATGATTTGTCTTTCTTTGTTTGCAGAGTATAGTGTGTTTATGTGTTGGTGGATGATAATGAAGGATAAATAACGGTGAAGGAACTCCCTGAGGTTGAAACACCCTGGCTGGAGAAGATTGATGATCTATTTCTTCACCCTACGAAGGATAGTCTAGAAGTACATCATACTTCTAGCACAATTGCGCATCTGGCCTTACTTATAAAACCTTATAATGCCATGAATCCTGCCGTCGAGGATTTCATGATGGTCCTAAGTGAGGAATCAGTCGCATCCTTTGGTGAGTATCTAACTCCTTCCCACCTAATGACTTATGCAAGTGACGCAGTGGAGAGCCTCTCCACTGGCCCGACTAAGGGTAGCGGGCATACGTAGAGGTCAAGTGGTCATGCTAGTTGTTATAAGAGAGAGAAGTCGGTGGTGAAGCCTTCGGGCATGAGTGGTGGTGTGAAAAAAGATGTTATTGTAAAGCCCATTTCTAGTAAACGCAAGAAAAGTATGCAAGGCAACAGTGACTACGTCGTGGTGTCTGACACGCTCATTGGCCTTGATACAGATGCTAGTGGAGATACAGGCAGAGTCAAGGGGTTCTGGTGCCAGGTTTGGTATTGTTTCCAAACCCACGCATATTTGTCCCAAGAAGTAAAAAATAAGTTGGTTGAAAAATGTGACACCTTGATATTTATTGATCAAATACTAAGGTGACATGTGTCTAAAACCCCTCCATATAATTCACAATGTTGAAGGAGAGGGGTTAACAATCGTAAAAAAGGGAGAATATGAAGTCGAGGGGCTAAAGTTGTTTAAAAGAAAAATTTGGGGCATATTCGAGATCCTTGGAGACCGCATTAATATCCCCTTTGTAGTCCGCTGAAAGTTCTGGATCTGGTGGGTTTAGACGGAAGTTTGGATAAAGCTAATTCGGTAGAAATCTCGTAAGAATAATCAAAAGTAAAAAGCTTCCATTAATAATTAATACCGAAAAAGCATACATCGTTTTACAAGCTGCAGAGAAATCTCAGGTCTCACCATCCTTTCCCCAAAACTTATCAACTTTGAACACATGAACTCCTAGTTATGGACATGAGATACCCTTTGGAGTGGATGACTCATCCGTGCGGATGAGTCCTCATCCATACGAATCAATACTCGTCCTCTCCAAAGTGTCATGTGTTCGAATCTAACTCTCAACTATACAATATTCAACACACGCTTCGTACAGTGACGAACACAAAAAGTATGCACTAACATCCACGAGGGGTATTAAGTTAATTCACACGCAAACAGTCCTTGCGGGCTGTGTGGGGTATCCCATACAGTCTGTAAGGGGTCCCCAAACAACAAGTTCTTGGCTGCCAGCAACCTTCTTCCAAACCTTGCCACCTAGCTCACCATTAGCACCTTTATCCTTGGTTGTGCCACATCCTAGGACAATAATCCACCTCTAAGAGCCTCAGGGACACTTGTCTTAGCATCCTTATCCTCTTTTGGCTATAAATAGCTCATCAAACATCCATTTCTATTCATTCCATTTGAAAATATAATGTGAAAGTGTGAGTTCAAATCTCTTCTACATTCAAGCTTCCTCTTTGGGTGTTTTAGGAAGTCCTCTAAAGCAAGTAAGTTCCTATCCCATAGCTCTTTCCATAGAAGTCAGTTTCATAGTTTAGTTTTGTCCGAATGTCCGAATTTGTCAACAGTTTAAGTTTTCGTTGACTTTCGAAACTAATTGCTTTGGTCATGTCAAATTAAAATTGAATACACCCACATGATCTTCATAATGTAAGGTATAATATCCTGCATTTATATCACATGATTATCACGTCTTAATGGGTCAAATGACAAGTAAAACTTATAATTCCAAAACATCGAAACACATTTCTATGTAAATATCAAAGAATGATTTTAAAACATCTGTAAACATATGGTTTGACTAAAAAAAGTTTGTACAACCTAATAAAATATATTTAACATGGTGGGCTTGTCACGAACCCATTCTACCATTTGAACCTATATTTACACTCACGACTCGTTACCAACATAAACCATATAAACGAGTGGTAACGGGTCAAACCTTTTCAAAACACTTTCAAATCATATGGTTATACACCACATTCTATCTGGTCAAGGCAGATGCTATTTGATGAGTTAAGGTTAAATAAAACATATCACACAAGGCCGATGTTATTTGACGAGTTAAGGTTAAATAAAACATATTACACGAGACTCCTCAGTTATATGGTTATACACCACATTCTATCCTGTCAAGGCTTTATCTAGCGGATTCGTGCTCAAATATATATTAACTGGTTAAGTCCAACAAACTTATAATGACCTATAAACAATTCTAACGAATAAATATTTCCATTCACTACAGACTATAGAGCCCTCCAGAAATCGCACTGTAGGATAATAAACTTAGAATCTAGCCTTTCTAAAGAACCAACTACACTATAAGCACAACTAGCACATGTAAATACCTTTTAACCACTTTTATTATATAAAACTTGGGATATAGTACAAAACCACTTGGTACAGGTATTGCAATGGGCAAATGCTTTTAGAATGTTGATAACCCGCTTTTAATCTGTATTAGTTGATTAACATAAAACTATAGGATCTGAGTCTATAGAACTTGTGTATTTAAGCAATTAAAAAACATAAAATCTATAATTTTAAATGAAAATAATATAAACGCACAAGCAGGAAGATATATCAAAACTATTTTGAATTGAAATAAAATGATTATAATTACAGTACAATGATTTTACAATCTCCCCGTCAGCCTGATCACTCAAAAGTCTCTTGTACAAAAGAGAATGTTATAAAGTGGAATAGATCTCTAACAGGTGAGATCTGTTTATACTAAGTACAAAAGGTCTATTTGCAATAAGCTGACATCACCCTCATAGTGACATCTAACATTCCTAACGGAAAAGATTCCATACATGTTAGCAAACATCTGCGGAGATCTAGTATCTGATCTAAGACACTAAAACTCGGTTACAAGCAAAATACTGTTACATTGATGAAACCGCTGTTCCTCAAACCGTTTTTATATCATACATTTGTTTGGCTTGAACATATGTTTGGTCTTCTTGAGTAAAGCTTTGCTTCAACATGGCTTTGGCCTTTGATCTATGCTTGGTTCTTCTTTGATAGTGGTTCCAAGGCTTGAACATATGTTTGCATGTCTTCAGTGGATGTTCTGATTTATGTTCAAGTTTCACTATCTTTGGGAGGAGAATGCTTCATCTACTGTTTATTTGTTGATCAGTAGGTCAGGTTTTAGCTTTTGAATATAATTTGTTCTTTTGTAGGTCCAACAATCTCCCCCTAGACCAAATGATGCCAAAACAGATGTTTATTATATGAACTTTTATTCTTCATCAACTTCTCCCTGATTTAGCATTTGAACCGAAGCTCAAACTTTTTAGAGAGGGAGAGAGAGAGAGTCATCTGGATCCCTTTCAAATGTAAGACTTATTAGGTCTTGCAGATCTTCATCATTAAGCCCAAAGGCACTGTTCATTGAGATCGTTTTCACTTCTCCATTAGCTCTAACTATTGTCATTTCATGGTTTGTCCTATCGGACGCCCATTTTAGAATTTTGGAGCTGGATGGATTTCTTGGGGTTTATGTTATTTGATGAGTTGAGGGAAAGTGTTTTCCCAAGACTTGACCAAACAGATCATCTAGTTTTGCATCTGGATGCCTATACATCAACTCATTTTTTATCCAATCTTTTCTTATTTCATCTTCATATCTCTTCATGTCTTCTATAGACATCTCATTTTTGCCATTTTGGGTAGCTTTTAATAGCTGAAGGGATATTCTTTGTAGTGGGAAGCTCTAAAGGATCAACCAAAGATCTAATGGGAAAGTCTACTTCTTCATAATTTGACCTTTTGGGGACTGAGGGATCTTTTTTCTCTAAAAGCTTCAAGTCTCTTGTAATTTTCTTTGATTGTTGGTTCATCCCCCATATGGCCATTGACTGCATTGACCCAAACTTTGCCTCTACCATTTCCTCTATTATTTTTAGTTGGAGTGCCATTTTGCCAACATGTCTTTTGCTTGCTCTTCGGTTGGGAGGGGTTGGTTTAATATCTGGATTGAGTTTTAACGTTAAGAAGGCCTTCTATGGACCATCCATCTTATTGCTTTGTATGGCTTGTTGTAACACCCCATGTTTCTGAAGTCAAAGTCGAGATTGAAGTCAAAGGAAGAAAAGATTGCTAATTGCGATCTGTCTCTCCTTGCTTAATTCCTGTTTTGACTTCTTTGACTTGTAATTAGTCTATTTTATTTTCGCTTTAGTTGTATTGTGTGGAATATCTATTAATAATCGCATATTAATCGCCATTTATCGCATGTTTAATCGCTTTATCGCTATCGCAATCGCACTCGCAAGTCGATATACGCATTTTGGTTATTGTTATACGTGTGTGTGTGCCTTATGTGTTACTTGTGCATGTTTATTTATGTTATTTGTGGTAATCAATCGAATCGCAATCGAAACTCGAACGCAATCGAACTCAATCGCAATCGAAACAGTATAATAATTGGTGGAGAAGAGACAGTGCGAGATATGTGTAGTTGGGATTAAAAGTAATTTGACTAGGAAACTCTATCGCATCGCAACGCTCGCAATCGAAATCGAAACATCAAAACTCGTCACGCCGAACACTCGAACGAGGTGACTGATCGACCAGGCGTCCAGCCGATCGACCAGCCGACCGATCGGACTGCTGTCCGATCGGACAGGCTGTCCGCACGGGCTGCCCAGCTGATCGACCAGCCCTTTCCTCTTTGGGTAACCCTATAAATACACCATGTCACTCTCAAACTTTCTACTTTTGGCATCTGACGTCCGACCAGCTCGTGCTCCCCACATTTTCTTCGATTTCTCTCGATTCCGGTAAGATCTCGTCCTAAATCTTGTACTTCCTTAATCTACACGCACTCCTACACCTTTCTATCTTTTGAATCTTAGCTTTTAGCCGTGAAATCATCAAGATTTAAGGTGTTCTAGGATGACGTCATCATGTGTTCTTGAAGAACTTCATGTTTTGGCCTCAACCCACCAAGAACAACTTAGATCTAACCGATTTCCACATGAACAAACAAAGATCTTTCATAGATCTAGACATATTGTAGGATGGTTTTCTGACCCCGAATGAGTCGATCAGAAGAGTTCTTAGACTAAACCAGAGGCGGAATTCATTGATTCAGTCTTCGTTTAGCTTGTATAACACTAGAACATCAATAATTTGTCTTGTTTATTAATCAAATAACAGTTTACAGGCCAGAGACACTTCGACAGCACTTCGGCGTCGGAACCAAAAAGCCTTACAAATGATTTCGCTTGAGGGGTATTTATAGGCATAGTGATTTCGCTTGAACATGCTCAAGCGGAATCACATCTCAAGCGGAATCACTTCAAGCGGAATTAACAGCTTGATTTCGTTTGAAATTACACACTTGATTTCGTTTGAAATGACCCTGTGTCATTTCAAACGGAATTACCTATAAACCCATTTTCTCATTTTCCGTGCTCTGATCTAACAATTCTAGTACAAGACTCGATACAAGACGAAGTCGACAGACGTATGCACCAACAGACTCCCCCTCGGATGTTGACGAGTCTGAAGTATCGAGTCTTCAATCTTCAGTCTTGACCGATCTTCTCAACTTC
This sequence comes from Helianthus tuberosus, assembly GCA_030545235.1. Lineage (NCBI taxonomy): Eukaryota > Viridiplantae > Streptophyta > Magnoliopsida > Asterales > Asteraceae > Helianthus > Helianthus tuberosus. The sequence continues at coordinate 175,249,467 of CM060363.1, forward strand.
AGGAACTTCTCCTGTCTTTCCATAGTAACAGGATCATGAACTTGGCTTCTTTGTCTTCAGACTCCCCCTTTCACTCAGCTGGGATCGCAGTCTGGAATTCTTGATCTGTAGCATAGTAACGAAAGCCTGGAATTCAACATCAGGAATCGAAACTTTGCTTTGTTCAATATTTCCTGCACAAACTTTTCTCACAACCACATAAGTTTTTACAATAGTTATATCAAGTTCAAATTAATGACCTTGATTAACTAATCAAACTTTCTTTCTTCAAAACAAATTTTCATTTAAACACACACTCCCAAACCTTTTGTTCATCATGTTTAGCACTCGGAATTTTGAAATTCAGCTCTTCAACATCAGTTGTCGAAAATCTTTTTGAATTTTCAGATAAAAGCTAAACATCTAGAAAGAACATATTGAGATACAAAAAAAATATTTACAGACACTATTTTTGTGAGTTTGTGTAAGAGGATCATATCAGTTTTTGAAACACATCACTAGCACCGTTAAACTTTAAACATTTTTAGTTCTAAACGATTCACGTTGATTGACGATATGATTGCCCTCTTAAACTCAAACTAAAAACTTTCGAAATGCTTACCGATACGTTAAGGTATATTAATTTTGCACTAAATTCTTATGGACCCCAACGATCTAAGCATATCCCCTCATCATGCAATACACTGACTCAGGTAATGCCTTTAAACTTTCATCAAATGTGATAAGTGCAAAAACAACTCAGAATATTTAAACATTAACAATCAGGTCGATACTTCCGTATACGCAGAGAAAGTCCAATGTTTAAACAAAATAAGAAAAATAAAACAAGTTGAAGTTGTTTAGGCTTTAACCACCAGGTCGATACTCCCGTATACGCAGAGGTGATTCAAAGCTTAAACGAAACACCAAAGAAAATAAAGCAGAATGTTTAGGGTTTAGGCACTAACATCCAGGTCGATACTCACGTATACGCAGAGGATGTCTAATGCTTAAACAAAATAAAGAAATAAAACAAGTTTAAATCTTTGCAAAATGAAATGCACAATCACAGCGATTTTTAGCAAAGTTGTGAAAGCTCACAGACTTAACCAGTTTTATGTCTTTCGACAATCAGCGATTACTGAGTAGGCACACAATCAAAAAGGACAAAACCAAGTACTATGCTTTCAACCGCGTTTCCCACTAGAACTAGGCTTTTTCATTTAAGTTTGTATCGTTATCGCAAATCTACTAGTCTAGCTGAGCCTATCGTCACATCTTTAGTGAGACCGTTTATTACATTTTATCTTTCCAATTCTTTAGCATGCTGTGATAGTCTAACTGATCTACTATCATTTCCTCTTTTTACAACAAAACTCATTTTTGCATTTTTCAATGTTTTTGAAATTTTGAAATTTTCTAATTTTTAAAAAAATTTTGCTCCCCCTAAAATCAAAATATGTCTCAATTTTGATTTTCTGGGAAAATTTGAAAACAAACTGAACAAGGTAAACTGACAACATGATGAGAATTACTTCAATTCTCCATTCACTTGGCTTAAACAATCAGAACTCCCCCTGACAACAAAACATTTTCCCATAGTGATTTCAAAACACTTAAGTTTGTTTTAATCAAAAAGGGTTTTTCGGAAAATTAGTTTTGTGAGTGATTTCTTAAACATGGGGATCATTCATCACCTTGTTTTCTTCAACCACTTGTAGGATTTAACATTTCCCGATTTTATCAACCCAATCACGTGTAGGAAATCAAGTACAACTTAATGTCCCTGATTAACCACAAGTAAATCGAAATATCACAAATGTGAATTTCTCAAGAAAGATGTCAATTCCTGCTCCACTCTTACCGACTAATCTTGGGTGTTTTTAATTGGTCATTACTTGGTTTCTTTTCAACTTTTTATTTTAAATTTTCGTTTGACAATGATGGATAACTTGCATCATCAATTGTCTTAACGGAATTTTCACTGTTTACCTCAACACATGGCTCCTCTGGCTTTGACGAACCAGATTCATTGCCTGAACGTGGCTCCTTTGTTTCCGTAGAAACAAACTCATCGCCAGAAAGTGAAAATTTCACTTTCTTTGATTTGTTAATCACTTGATTAACCACATTTTCTTTCTTCAATATCCCTTTCGACCTCAGATTAGTATCTGATGAATTCGTTTTGCTTGAATGACCATTTTTTGTTGAGCAAATCGATTCATCAGAACTTTTATCTGTTTTACCGGTTGTATCCGAGGACAAAATCCTTTCTAGATACTCTCGTGCTTTCTTCCTTTTTTTTCTAAGTCTATCTTTATGCCCTTGTGAAAGCTTTACTTTCTTTTCTAGAACTTTCTGTTCTTTGGACTTTTCTTCGACTTTGACTTGTTTCTTTGCCATTTTCTGAGATTCATCCCTCGATCTTCCTTTTGATCTCATTGGACAATCTCTTGCAATGTGGCCTTTGATATGACATTCAAAGCATCTTCTCGTCTCAAAACTCCAACTTTGGCAGTTAACAGCAATGTGTCCTCTAAAACCACAGTTGTAGCACATTATGTTATCGTACCATTCACCACTTTCATACCAAACACTTAGATCATGGCACTGTTTGGCCTTGTGGTAATCATCACTCCTCTTGAAAACTGGATTTGTCTTTTGAGCACTGTGGTCAAACCTGCACCACTTATTACCAACAGTTTTTGAGTTTTGATTTTCAACTTTTTGTGATTTTTTTATCACGATTGGATGATTTAACTGATGATCTTTTATTTTCACTTTGAACATTTTCCAAATTTTTACCCTTTTGTTTTTGTTCCACTTTCTTCTTCAAAGGTTTTTGCATAGAGCATTTTCCCTTTTCAGTTGATTGCAGAACAGTTTCTTGAAAATTTTCTTTTAATTTCAAAAATATTTTCTTTTTCTCTTCCATGTCATCAGATCCATCATCACAATCTTCAATTTTGACTTTGTCAAAATTTGTGACATTGTCACTTATTGGGACTGAATTGATCGGTTTTGGACAAAGATAATTTGGAAAATCTGACGAGGTCACAAAACCTTTCAATTTCTTTTCAAGCTCATCAATTTTATTTCTTGCACTCTCAGCTTCATTTTCAAGTCGAATAATCTTCTGAAGATGAGAATTTATTGCAATATGTTTTTCAATATTATTCTTGCTAAAAACAGATTTTTCATCTTCTAAACTCTTTATTTGATTTTGAAATTCCTTTTCAATTTTTACTTTTTCATTTTCTAAAATTTTTATCTTATTTTCAAAAATTTTTGCTTTTTCTTTTAACTTTTTAATTTCCAATGTCAAACTGTCAACATCTTTCAACAGTTTGACATTTTCAGACTTTGATTTTTCACAATTTGAGCACATCCCAAAAATCTCTTTGTCATCAGCTTTCTTTTCAAACTTCAAAGCTGGAATTTTTTCAATTTGTTTCTTATCAACTTGAACACTTTCATCAAGCTGGACTTTATTGTTCTGTGACAACCCAGTTGTCCCATCTTGTTCAGATGTTTCCTGATGAACACTGTCAACCTGTTCTTTTACAGCTTGAACTTTTTCTTTAGGTTTGACGTCATCATTCTGTGACAACCCAGTTGTCTCTTCTATTTTAAATTTTTCTTTGTGAGCATTGATAGCTGGAGTCTTCTCGGATCCAACAATTTCTTCAACATTTGCTGCCTTTTGATTCATCTTTTTCGCAGTAAGTTTATTCTTGAGCTTTTCAATTTGTTCTGCAAAGGATTCATTAAACATTTCAGACGAAAATAACTTTTTATTAAATTCCAGTTTTTCAATTTCTCTACTATCATCATCACACTCTTCATCAGATGAATTGTCAAAAACTGGAGCTTTTTCTGAAACATCTTCTGAAATATTTTCAGCTTTTTCTGAATCAACTTCTAGACCCTTTTCAGTTTTATCTAACACAATTTCTGAATCCTTTTTTAATGAAACTGGTTCTCTTGAAATTGATTTTTTGAAAACTGATTCTTCTTTAATCTCAGTATAACTCTCTTGTTGAGATACAAAATAATACAATGCTATATCTTCTTCAGAATCCATGTTTCGGTGACAAGTTACACAAGTTAGACACTTTCAAACGAAATTACTATTTCAAACGGAATAACCCCTTTGGAATGAAATAGCTCTCTCAAACGAAATACCTCTTTCACACGGAATTACCTGTTCAAATGGAATACCTCTTTTCACACGGAATTACCTGATTTCATGTGAAATCAGACAACACTTTCAAACGGAATCAACACTTTGGTGCGGAATAGCTAATTTCGTGTGAAATTTCAAACGGAATCTGATTTCGTTTGAAACTAGACAGCAGTTTCAAACGAAATTAACTACAAAAGTTAGTTCCGTGCGAAATCACAAGGACAATTTCGAACGGAATTAGAGTGACATCAGCAAATCGGTTTGTTTTTGGTAAAATTGATCAAGTTCTAGGTCGATTTTAGGTCTGATTCTTTCAAGGATTTGTTAAAACTATGTGTTACACGTTATATGTGAAACTCAGTCCATTTTAACCGTGAATTCTTGATTAATTTTTAAAAGAAGGTGTAGAAATCAGAATTTTTTAGCGAAAACGAGCTAAACTGTAAGAACTCTTCCTCCTGAGCTCTGATACCACATGTAGGATAGTTTTCTGACCCGAATGAGTCGATCAGAAGAGTTCTTAGACTAAACCAGAGGCGGAATTCATTGATTCCGTCTTCGTTTAGCTTGTATAACACTAGAACATCAATAATCTGTCTTGTTTATTAATCAAATAACAGTTTACAGGCCAGAGACACTTCGACAGCACTTCGGCGTCGGAACCAAAAAGCCTTACAAATGATTTCGCTTGAGGGGTATTTATAGGCATAGTGATTTCGCTTAAACATGCTCAAGCGGAATCACATCTCAAGCAGAATCACTTCAAGCGGAATTAACAGCTTGATTCCGTTTGAAATTACACACTTGATTTCGTTTGAAATGACCCTGTGTCATTTCAAACGGAATTACCTATAAACCCATTTTCTCGTTTTCCGTGCTCTGATCTAACAATTCTAGTACAAGACTCGATACAAGACGAAGTCGGAAGGACGTATGCACCAACACATATTTACAATAAAAAGGGGTGAAGGTTGGTTTTCAACTTTGTTTCAACTCTTTTACACTCAGTGCACTCAAAACCGATAGAATTGGAACTTGTATCAGCTCACTACTCATTGTCGTGGTTGTGTTGGTTCAAGATCCGTATTCTATCCACGAGATTATCGATTCCGGGTTAAACGTGGAACGTCGTCCTGAACCGTCCACTAATCGGGTTTGGGTGATTCCTGTTCGATCAGGAGCACGAAGTATTGACGAGGTTTCTATTGCTTGACACGTTATCAAAATATCTCGATAAAACGACAAACTATAAAAAACAACCAAGTGTAAGACGAACAGGAACGACTAGGACGGAGTGCCGTCCGATCGGACTGCAGTCCGAATGGACAGCAAAACCGCACGGCTGGCCACCCGTACAACTTGCACCTTGGTCCCACACTTAATCATTTTTGCCAACATTTGAAGTCTGAATGTCGAACGAATTGCTGTCCGATCGGACTGTCATCCGATCGAACTGCCAATCAAACCATGAGACATTAAACTTCAACACTTAAACAATTTTCAACATGTTCAATGCACCAAGGATGCCACCCGATCGAACAACCATCCGAGCGAGTGACACCCTGCTATGAATTTGTTCTCACTGAAGTGCCAACCGAACGGGTTGCCGTCCGATCGACCGACCTAAAAGGTAGAGGTACTTCAATGTTTTCAAAATGCTACAACGAAATCTTCAAAAGTCAAGCCATCATACACAAACACATCCTTCTCAAAGGAAGAAACAATCCACTCGAACAGTCATCCGACCGATTAAGTCAAGATTAGGTGTGAAAACCGCAAACTCTCGACTTAATTACTTGTTCAACCCACAATTTTATCTACGAACACGAGGATTTGCGTTAAACCAGGATTGAAATCCATACCTTGACGCATAATTCTCCTTTATTTTATCAAAACAGGAACAAAGTTGTTAAGCCAGGGGTGAAACCCTAACCTTGACGACTTGTTCCGCCCTTTTTACAAAACTCTCACCAAAGTCTCGACGGACTCCAACGACCTGAAGTCACTGTATGACTAAAGGGATGCGTGCCAAACGCCCAAGAATCGAGGCAAAAGCACAAGTCCTGGAGGTCAATTGTGTACAACAAGTCCTTGTGAATAGTTGAATCACTTTGGATAGTCAATGTCTAATAGCCGTAGACGATCTATTTCCCGATTTTTATGTGTTTCGATTCTGAGCCCGCAACTGCTGACTATGATGATTCGTTGATTTTATGTGTTTTATGTGAATTTGCCTGTTTATATGTTTAAATTTTGGAGATTTATTCGAATTTTGCTTTCACTTCGATCGACACGCACGACTCGCATTGCATTTCTATCTCAAAACACTGTCAAATCGCTAAATTGTGGACGACCTTATGCTATGTTATACGCTAATACTACACGAATCGATATACTAAACACGATCGCTATATTCGAACACTCGCGAACTGTGAATGATAGGTTTCTGTAATCTGACTGCATCTTGTGATTTCGTGCTTATGTGCTTCTGCGATTCTGTGCCCTACGTGCTTATGTGCTCCTGTGTTTATGTGAATCTGTGATTATGTGCCTATGTGTTTATGTGATACATGTTACATTGTGTTCCCGAGCTTTAGTAAGTATTAGACGTGTGAGGTGAGATTCGATTATGACGTATCTGAGACCTATGACGATGTCTGTTGCAGACAATGTCAACTGGACCATCATCCCGTCACCCACGACTTTCTCGTCAAGAACAGAGGGACAAACGCCTTGCTGCCATCCTCGCTAAACAAGTGGCCAAGGTTGTGCCTCAGATCGTGAGTGAGATTTACGAGAACGTCAGCAAATCATCTGAGGAGTCGAGAACCGAAGCTCCTAAAGTTGCTACCAAGACTGCTTTCAGCTTCAAGCAGTTCAAGGCATGCGGTCCGAAGGAATTCACTGGAGAAGATGGCCCGACGGCTATGTTTCAATGGTTCGATTCCATCGAAGTCACTCTGCGCCAGAGTGGATGTCCGGAAAATCTCTGCACTCTAAACGCTACCGGCGTCTTCCAGTCCCGCGCATCAGACTGGTGGACGACTGAGAGAAACAAACGCGGGAATGATGCAGCTTATGAGCTAACATGGGAAGAGTTGAAGGCCATCATGATGGATGAGTTCTGCCCTCCCCACGAACGCCAAAAGCTAGAGGACGAATTCTGGAACATTAAGCAGAAGGAAGATGACAACGCTGCCCTGACTGCTCGCTTCAGGCAGCTCAGCATCATATGTCCCGATCAAGTAAAGACGTCTGACATGGCAATTAAGAAGTACATCCGAGCTCTACCCGACTGTGTTGCGGATTTTGTGCATGCCGCAAAGACCACAACGATCAAAGAAACTTACTTGCTTGCCGCCGAAATCAACGACAAGCGGGTAAAAGCTGGTTTTTGAGATTAGGCTACGAAGAATCTGCACCAAGTCACAGCCGCACCAACTGCCGAAACCGCCACCGCTCAATCATCAAAGTCCTCACACCGCAAGAAGAAGAACAACAACAACATCTCCAGCAACAAGAACTGTGCTGTCACCACCACTGCTGCTCCTCTTCAGGCCGTACCGGCCCAGCAGCAACACCATCACCGACCAGCACCAGTTACCTATGCACCACCAGCAAAGCGTGCATACACAGGCCCCCACCCAGCTTGCCCGACATGTTCTTATCATCACCCGGTGGGTCTCGCTTATCGTTTCTGCGCTCACTGCAACATGTACAGTCACTTCACTGCTAACTGCCGTACTGGTCCTCGTCAAGCCCTAACTCAAGCCACTGCTCATCAAGCTCTACTCCCAGCCCCACAAGGCCAACAAGCAGCTCAGGCACCCGCGGTCAATGCCCGAGTTTGCTTCGCATGTGGTGATCCCAACCACTTTGCGAACATATGCCCGAATAGGGTTGTGAAACAAGAGCCCCAGCAGCAGCAGCAACACCAACAGCAGCAGCCTCACCAACAACAACAAGCCGTACGCGCCAGAACTTTCAACATCAACATGCGCCAAGCCCAGGGTGACAACAACGTGGTCAATGGTACGTTCCTTATGAATGGTATTTATGCTTCATGTTTGTTTGATACTGGAGCCAATAATTGCTTTGTGTCGTTCGAATTCGAGAAGCTTCTTAGTCGTAAATGCTTTCATCTCCCCTCGACGTTCGATGTTGAAGTCGCCACTGGAAGAACTGTCGCCGTTAATTCTGTTCTTCGTGATTGTACTCTTGAGCTCAACAATCACATCTTTCCCATCGATCTCATTCCGATGCAACTCGGAAGTTTTGATGTCATAGTAGGCATGGACTTTCTTTGCGAAAACTATGCCGAAGTTATGTGTTTTGATAAGATGATTCGATTCTCGCTCGCGAATGGCGATTTATTGTGTGTTTATGGTGAAACCGCTTCGAAAGGTCTCAAACTCATGTCATGTGTCCAAGCTAGCAAGTATCTCCACAAGAAATACAGAGCTTTCTTGGCTAACATTGTAGTAGCAGAGAAGGAAAAGAAAGGAAAGACAGAAGTGAAAGACGTTCTTGTGGTTCGTGAATTTTCTAATGTGTTCCCTGACGATCTTCCAGGACTCCCGCCAATTCGTGATATCGACTTTCGTATCGACCTCATTCCTGGAGCCAACCCTATTGCCAAAGCTCCATACCGACTCGCACCGTTCGAAATGCGTGAACTCTCGAACCAACTCCAGGAATTACTTGAGAAAGGCTTCATTCGCCTGAGCACCTCTCCTTGGGGCGCACCAGTCCTTTTCGTCAAAAAGAAGGATGGGTCGTTCAGGATATGCATCGACTATCGGGAATTGAATAAGTTAACTATCAAGAACCGCTATCCCCTGCCTCGCATTAAAGATTTGTTTGATCAGCTACAAGGTGCTACGTGTTTCTCAAAGATCGATCTACGCTTAGGCTATCACCAACTACGCATTCAAGAGAAAGATATACCCAAAACCGCGTTTCGCACTCGTTAGGGCCACTACGAATTCATTGTTATGCCTTTTGGTTTAACCTACGCACCCGCGGTTTTCATGGATCTGATGAATCGCGTGTGTAAACCTTATCTCGACCGTTTCGTCATCGTATTCATCGATGATGTCTTGATCTATTCCAAATCGAAAGCTGAACACGCGCAACATCTACGTTTGGTTCTCGAGCTACTCCAGGGGAATCAACTCTATGCCAAGTTCTCCAGGTGGGAATTCTGGCTGGAGGAGGTTCAGTTTCTGGGTCACATTGTTAATAGTCAAGGTATTCACGTCGACCCCGAGAAGATTGAAGCCATTAAGAGTTGGATTACACCTAAGAACCCGTCTGAAGTCCGCTCTTTTCTCGGACTAGCAGGCTATTATCAACGATTTATCGAGGGATTCTTAAAGATCGCTGTGCCGCTTACCTCTCTCACGCATAAAGACAAGCCGTTTGTTTGGGGAACTGAACAAGAGTCTGCCTTTCAAACCCTCAAGCACATGCTTTGCAATGCTCCTGTTCTCACATTGCCCGATGGAAACGATGATTTCATTGTCTATTGTGATGCTTCCAACCTTGGTCTTGGTTGTGTTCTCATGCAACAGGACAAGGTTATAGCTTACGTATCTCGTCAGCTCAAAATCCACGAGAAGAACTATACAACCCATGATCTCGAGCTAGGCGCAGTTGTTTTTGCGTTAAAGATTTGGCGACACTACCTGTATGGTACCAAGTGTACGATCTTCACCGATCATAGGAGCCTACAACATATCTTTGATCAGAAAGAACTTAATATGCGTCAACGCCGATGGGTAGAACTTCTCAACTATTACGACTGTGAGATTCGTTATCACCCAGGCAAAGCAAATGTCGTTGCCGACGCACTCAGCAGACGGAGCTATTTACTTAGCACTCGTAACGTCCAAGCCCAATATGATCTCGAAACTCTCATCCGCGAAGCCCAACATGCTTGTTTTAATGAACGCACTCGGAAGAAGGAAAGAATCTACCACGATGGAGCCCAGTTTGTGAATAAGTCGAATGGGATATTCCACTTTCTGGACCGAATTTGGATCCCTAAACGGACCGATTTGCGACAGATTTTGATGGACGAAGCCCACAAATCCCGGTATTCTATTCATCCCGGTGCCGAAAAAATGTACCAGGATCTTCGCTACAAGTACTGGTGGCCGAGCATGAAAAGGGATATTGCTCTCTACGTTGGAAAATGCATAACTTGTGCACGAGTCAAGGCTGAACACCAAAGACCCTCTGGCTTACTCGAACAACCGCCGATCCCTATGTGGAAGTGGGAGAGTATAGCTATGGACTTCATAACAAAGCTTCCGCACACGTCATCAGGTCACGACAACATCTGGGTTGTTGTTGACCGTTTGACCAAATCTACTCACTTTTTGCCAATACGGGAAGACTACAAGGTAGAACGATTAGCCCGAATCTACACCAACGAGATCATTTGTAATCATGGGACGCCTCGCGACATCATCTCTGACCGTGATGCTCGGTTTACCTCGCGACTGTGGGAAACGTTTCAAACGGCTCTCGGTACATCGCTTAATCTAAGTACTGCATTCCACCCTCAAACCGACGGTCAGACTGAAAGAACGATCCGTACTCTTGAAGACATGCTCCGTTCGTGTGTCATAGACTTCGATGGTAATTGGGATACATACCTGCCGTTAGTCGAATTCTCGTATAACAACAGTTATCATTCCAACATTCAAATGGCACCATTCGAGGCTTTATATGAAAGAAAATGTCGATCGCCTATTATGTGGCACGAGATCGGTCACTCGCAATTAACCGGTCCTGAGCTATTGCAAGAAAAGACTGACAAAGTCCTCCAAATTCGAGACAACTTGTTGAAAGCTCGAAGTCGACAGGAAAGTTACACCGATAGACGACGCAAGCCCCTTGAATTTGACGTTGGCGACTACGTACTCCTAAAGGTATCACCTTGGAAGGGTGTGGTCAGATTCGGCAAGAAAGGGAAACTAGCGCCTCGATATGTTGGACCTTTCAACATTCTGGAAAGGATCGGAAAAGTCGCCTACAGACTCGAACTACCAGAGGAACTTAGTAACGTCCACCCAACTTTCCATGTGTCGAACCTCCGAAAGTGCCTGGCTGAGAATGATTTAATTGTACCTCTCGATGACCTTCAAGTAAACGAAACACTACACTTCGTGGAGAAGCCTGTCAAAATCATGAATCGCCAAACCAAGCAGCTCAGACGCTCGCGCATTCCTATTGTGAAAGTCCGATGGGAAGGAAAACGAGGCGCAGAGTTCACTTGGGAACTCGAAAGCGACATGAAAGTGAAGTACCCGCAGTTGTTTGTTACGGCTTTTGCCTAATTTTGGGACGAAATTCCCTCAACTAGGGGAGGCTGTAACACCCTGTGTTTCTGAAGTCAAAGTCGAAGTCAAGATTGAAGTCAAAGGAAGAAAAGATTGGTAATTGCGATCTGTCTCTACTTGCTCAATTCCTGTTTTGACTTCTTTGACTTGTAATTAGTCTATTTTATTTTCGCTTTAGTTCTATTATGTGGAATATCTATTAATAATCGCATATTAATCGCCATTTATCGCTTGTTTAATCGCTTTATCGCTATCGCAATCGCACTCGCAACTCGATATACGCATTTTGGTTATTGTTATACGTGTGAGTGTGCCTTATGTGTTACTTATGCATGTTTATTTATGTTATGTGTGGTAATCAATCGAATCGCAATCAAAACTCGAACGCAATCGAACTCAATGGCAATCGAAACAGTATGATAATTGGTGGAGAAGAGACAGTGCGAGATATGTGTAGTTGGGATTAAAAGTAATTTGACTAGGAAACTCTATCGCATCGCAACGCTCGCAATCGAAATCGAAACATCAAAACTCATCGCGTCGAACACTCGAACGAGGTGACTGATCGACCAGGCGTCCAGCCGATCGACCAGCTCTTTCCTCTTTGGGTAACCCTATAAATACCCAATGTCACTCTCAAACTTTCTACTTTTGGCAACTGACATCCGACTAGCTCGTGCTCCCCACCTTTTCTTCTATTTCTCTCGATTCCGGTAAGATCTCGTCCTAAATCTTGTACTTCCTTAATCTACACGCACTCCTACACCTTTCTATCTTTTGAATCTTAGCTTTTAACCGTGAAATCATCAAGATTTAAGGTGTTCTAGGATGACGTCATCATGTGTTCTTGAAGAACTTCATGTTTTGGCCTCAACCCACCAAGAACAACTTAGATCTAACCGATTTCCACATGAACATACAAAGATCTTTCATAGATCTAGACATAGTCACAATAAAAAGGGGTGAAAGATGGTTTTCAACTTTGTTTCAACTCTTTTACACTTAGTGAACTCAAAACCAAAAGAATCGGAACTTGTATCGGCTCACTACTCATTGTCGTGGTTGTGTTGGTTCAAGATCCGTATTCTATCCACGAGATTATCGATTCCGGTTTAAACGTGGAACGTCGTCCTGAACCGTCCACTGATCGGGTTTGGGTGATTCCGGTCCGATCAGGAGTACCAAGTATTGACGAGGTTTCTATTGCTTTACACGTTATCAAAATATCTCGATAAAACGACAAACTATAAAAAACAACCAAGTGTAAGACGAACAGGAACGACCGGGACGGAGTGCCGTCCGATCGGACTGCTGTCCGAACGGACAACCAAACCGCACGGCTGGCCACCCGTACGACTTGCACATTGGTCCCACACTTAATCATTTTTGCCAACATTTGAAGTCTGAATGTCGAACGAATTGCTGTCCGTTCGGACTTCCATCCGATCAAACTGCCAATCGAACCATGAGACATTAAACTTCAACCATCCGAGAGAGTAACACCCTGCTGTGAATTTGTTCTCACTGAAGTGCCAACCGAACGGGTTGCCGTCCGATCGAATGACCGTCTGATCGACCGACCTGAAAGGTAGAGGTACTTCAATGTTTTCAAAATGCTACAACGAAAACTTCAAAAGTCAAGCCATCATACACAAACACGTCCTTCTCAAAGGAAGAAACAATCCACTCGAACAGTCATCTGACCGGACGACTGTCCATACGGACTACCAATCGCACAACTGACTGTCCGAACGGACTACCAATCGTACGACTGGCTGTCCGATCGGACTACCGTCCGAACAGACTGCTGTCCGAACCACATGTACCTTGCATCGTTTTACGCGTCGCTTATCCTTATACTATCGTTCTGATCATGCTAACCTTATTCTCTCGCGCTCCCTTCAATCCATCATCGTTGTGAGTATACTCGATCCCTTTTTGCTTTATGCACTTTTGGGTGTTACATACGCTACGAATATTCGAATCACATCGAACACACTACTCAATGCTATTTAAACGCTAACCGTTACCGCATGTTATACGTGGCTTAATGAATGCTTGTTTGTTATGTTTACACATGGAATGCTGTCTACCTGCCTTAGCAACGATAGTACTATTAGTTTGGACTCAGCACCCGTTCACTCTGGGGTTGTTAAGGACAATTATTTGCATGGATTACATTGGTGATCATGTATTACGAACTGCCTTGGGCAGTCAACCCGCAGTCATTGGTATCGATAGGTTCATGTCGATAACTAACATGCCTCATTTCACTCTGTGTACGTGCTGGTTATGCGTAATGCTTTCGAACTCTATATGCTATTATTAAACTTGTATGCTCACCTTTACACTATGTGTATTGACTTTATTTTAACGTATGTGACAGGTGCTTAGGATGCTTATCTGCTAGGAAATCGAGGCCGGAATAAGGTCTTAGAGGCCAACAAATAGTTGTCTGTACAAATGAAATCTGAGTTGTCGGAACAGAACTATTTGCCTAGATTTTGTCTGTAATAATTGTATTATCTTTTGAGACATGGTATGGGACATGTTATTTTAAATTAATCGGTAATGAAATTGTTATGGAAACTTCTGGACAATCTGTTTCGCTCAGTGCCATGCCCCGATGTTTCCGCCATCGGTTGGGGTGTGACACTTGTTGTTCATTATATACTCTGTGTAATCTTCCCTTAATGCTCTTTTGAGGTTAGGGTCACTTACATGGCCGTGTAAACCCTTCTTACTAACATCCTTAGCATAGTCTTCGATTCTATTCACTTTAGTGAATTCTTCTGATAAATTTGTTGTGCCTCTTTGTCTCCTTTCCCTGTGCTTCTTTCTACTGCAATAATCTCTGCATGTTTAAGCTTTAGTTCCAATACTCTTTGACACTAGAAGTCTTTGGTAGATCATGAAAAGATGGGAAGGAGAGCTCGCTAGGGTCAGATGAGGAATAAAAAGATAATGGAAGGGATGCGATGGTTGTGGAAGGTGTTTTGGTAGTTGTGCTTTTGATGGATGATGAATCAGGTGTTTCTTCATCATCATCTTGGATGATGTGTTTGGCTCTTCTGGATCTGGTTTTAGAAGTAGGTTTTTTTGTTGGTTTCTATTGATTCTGACAGAGTTTTAATATCAGATCTTTGACTTTTAAGCTCTTCTAACAATAGGTGGATCGAATTTAATAAACTAAGACATGAGACTAATAGGTTTTTCGTGGAGTCGCAACTTCCACAACGGCAAGACTGAGCAGCTCCATCCTATTCCGTATTTGGTTATTTAACCTGCGCTTAGTCTTTTTACAATACGTTAGTTTTCACTGGTAACTACAATTAACCGACACATTTTGAAAGTCTTTTCAAAAAAGTTTGGATACCATTTGGTATATCATTTTATAAATAACTTGGGATAAGATAATATTTCTTGTTACTAATTTTACATGCTTGTCAATACATACAGGGATTGAAGATGAAAATTGGTACATGATTAACCGACATGCCACATTTTCAATAAAATATATATATGACATTAGTGTGTGTCAGGTGTATGCCTACACCCCGCGCTTAAGTCGTGACCACTTGCAAATAAGTGAGCAGTGGATATCCAGGACATAGTCGTATTAAACCCCTAATGTTTATGTTATCAAGCAAAATGGATTAAAATGGGTTATTTAAATTTTGGACATCACTCGTCATTGATTTAATACCCGACCAAGCAGCTAAAGCCGTATTCCAAGCCCGTATAGAGAAAATAGGCTAAGAGTATTTACCTGCTCTTTACAAATCAAAGATGCTTAAGCACAATCGTAATCAAAACAACCTAAACACAGGTGAAATTTACTGGAGGCTCCTAGTCTGGAATTAATGGAACTATGATCCGTTAGAATGTTAACGGGTCTTATGCAAGTCATTTGACTTGGACCGGTTAACTTTAATAAATAGGCATAGTTCACTAGATTAAGCGGAGACCGGATAGAATATGGTTGATACCCTTACGAGTGCAATGACTCATATAATATGGGTCAAACAACCATACATTCAGATTAGAACTGATTTGGAAAGGTGTTGACCCGATTCGGCTAACTTATATAAACTATGCTAGATAAGTCAAACATACGTGCATATGAGGCACCGGGTGGTCGAAGGGGTCTATGATAAGTCTAATATGCCAAGACATATTTTATTATATTATTACATCATTTTCAAACTCAGATTCCGGGTCCATTAAATTTTAAAACCATTCTTTACGCCAAAAGGGCATTTTAGGCATGTTATAAAGACTTTGCGTAAAACTCGACAAACGATATGATCAGAAGGTATAACTCCTAAGGGTTATTCCCTACAACTATATAATCATATTACTATCCTTAATCCGTATCTAAACTATCTTAAACGAGCAAAAATCGAAAGTCAAACCAGAAGTCAAACTGGTTGAATTTTGGTTGTGAACCGAGCTCTAAGCAGGAAATGACCGAGTTGGACATGATATAACATGTCATAATATGTTATATGAACTATTATCATGTCAAAAATTAAGTTTTCGATAGTTAGAAGTTCATTTAACTTAAATTACAAAAATCTGCGTTTTTTACTTTTATTTAATAAAACTTTGACCCGTCATTTCACTAACTTAACATGATCTTCAGAAAGTGCCTGTAACGCCTCGTACTTCTGCATAGTTCGATTTTATTATTATTATTATTTTGTTATTATCACAGTCAAAACCAGAGCGAGAACCTGACTAAAAACGCGACTACCGACGCCGTGTTACGACTTCTTATTTTAGAACAATAAATCACGATGTTTTGACGACATTCGGGTTTTTATTATGGGTCTCATAGGAAGTTACAGGCCATTTAAACACAGGGATTGGCTTGTGGGCCTTGGGCCAAGCCCAAAGCCCACTAACTAAAACCAAGTATAAGTAACTAGCAAAACCCTAAACTTCATTTGTTGTTCAGCCGTCACCCACAAAGGAGACCTCTCCTTCATCTTCTTCATTGCCTTTTTGTTTTGCCAAAACCTAATCTAAATACACACATACATGACACTGGCATACCATAATCCAACACCCTCTCACTTACTACTCTCTCTCTCTCTCTCTCTCTCTCGTGATGCACTGGGTCAACGGCGACTGGCGCCGGTTAACCGGCGAGCCGACGGCCACACCCGCCTTCACCGTCGATACACCTTCCCCCCTTAACTCCCTGATTCCGGCGTGTAACAGTGGGAGCGGCAAGACACACACGACGCAGCCAAACACCCCCTACTCTCCCTCGTCTTTCTTGGCCGACGAACATAGCAACCACCTGCATCGATGTCGGCGGTGGCCGGTGAAACCGCTGGCTGTCTGTCTTCTTTGGCGACACACCCATACCCAAACTTGTTCCCCTTAAACCTATTCATCACGAGCACCGAAAATTCGGGAGAGAGGGACGAGACGGAGAAGAATGAGCGACGACAGCAGTGACGCCGTCGTCTACGGTGACCGACGGCGTCTGCAGAGGCGGTGGTGGTGGTTTTTGTTGTAATTAAGTTTTGCTTCGGGTTCATGCTCGGTTCGGATGTCGAGCCAGCGGGTCAGATTTCAGGTCGGTCAACGCCGGTCAAAGCAAGTCACGCGGCCAAAGGTTTGGTTCGGGTCAACAACTTCGGGTCGGGTCAGCAGCTCAGTCAACGGATCAGCTCAGTTTATTAAAGGTTTCGTGGTCTCTCTTCGGTTCGGTCAAAGGTGGTCAAAGTCAGTCAACCGATCAAACCCTATCAACTGTCGGGGTAACGGGTTACTCACGAGACTTGGTATAACACTTACCTTACAATTATTTTTATAGCATTTCGTTTATATATTTTTTTATACTAATCAAGGTCGAACCAATACACTTGACGTTAAGTTATATTTTAGCATTTGACTTGAATTTTTATATATATATTGTTGTTTACTTGTTGAGTTTTGACAAATATATCGACTACTTGTGTTGTCGGGATCGTCCAAAAACAGAGGAAACTCTACCCGGTTTTCGTTAAAAATAAACATATACTTTTATAGTCAAACCACTAATGAAAACGTATCAGATTCAAATAATCTTTGTAACAAGAAATAAAACGTATAATTATTTTCTTGTTGTCAACACTTCTATAATACCCTTGTTGGATTTAACTTAGAATTATTACCTAAACTATATAAAATATATGCGCATACATAAATATACACATATATCCACAAGATATACTTTAAATTCCACTTCAAATCCTCCATCATAATTCCGTGTACTCATGCACCACCGTTGCCCATATAGGACGACCTCGGTGTTCCATCCTCCTAAACTCATACGCTCGTCAATACTTGGATAATCGGAAGACTTAGCAAATTTGTGAGTATACTCGAACCCATTTTTACTTTTAAACACTTTGGGTGCAACATGTATTCTCTATTAAACTCACGAAACTGAGAAACTATTTGAATTACTCTCTATCCATATTTGAACATGAAACTATCTGATGCTTGTTAATCTCGTATGTGATGTTAAACTTTCATATCTATATGCTCATTAACGTCGTACAAGCCTACCTTAACAATTATAGCGCTATAGGAGTAATGCACCGCCCACGAGTCTTGGGGTATTGTTAAGTTAAACATGTTACCTCCCGTTATTCTATTTGGGATAGGCTATTTTAACGCATTGGATTCTTGGGTTTGAACATATACTTGACACCGTTACGACATACTGGTAACTTGCATATTGTGATTCATGTTGGATACGAGCCTTAGACTATTTTAAAACTATTTTATACTATGTATCAAAACTTGTATACTCGCCTTTGCGTTTGCATTTAACTCTATTTTAATACATGTTGCAGGTTCGATAGACAAGATGATGCTAAGTGAAGAAACAAGACTTAAGTGGACTTAGAAACACACTTAGATTAATCTATTTTGTATTATATGTTGAAACAATGTTGTTCGTATATGATTCTTGTATGACATCTTAGAAATTTATGAAATTCGAATTTAATTTAAATTGTCACATAGTGTTATGAAGTCTCTTGCAATCTCGTTTTCGTCTCACTCCGATGTTTCCGCCATCGGTTGGGGTGTGACAGATTGGTATCAGATCCATAACTATAGGGAATTAGGAAAAGGAGGAATGCTTTTACCTAGTCTATAGTTTTAGAGCTTCATTCTTATGATTTGCTTGAAACTGTTTGCGTCCAGCTTTATTTGTTCTCATTTATTCTCTTGAATATTTAAGTATGTATGACGATTTATCTATATGTCCTTTTATCTTTATGTGCTATTCTTAACATGCTTCTTATGTGTTGATACTTGTTTATTTATTCCCATTCTTGTGTGTTAACACTTGTTTTATTATGTGTTAATACTTGTTTTATTATTCCATTCTTTATGTGCTATTCTTGACATGTTTATAATTTTTATTGTTTAATCTTTAACATATATCTTCCTCGCACATTTTACTCGATTCACTAAACTCAAAAACACTCGCATTATACAAACGAGACGATTGCACCAAACTAGGCGTGAAACCCACAATTTGGTGAATGACTCTCAATCTACCTATGCTTTTACACGAAATTTGTTATCAAGTTAAGAGTGACGTCCTCACCTTGATGAAGAATTTCAATTTCAAATTCTAGTGGACCCTCGTCAACGTGTCGAAATTAAATTTTGACCCGACGAGTACCAACCACACTTAAGGTATGAAATCGTCAAGTTAGGGGTGAAACCCGCATCTCGTCGATTAGTCCCACTCCTTGATTTTCATGAATCCCGCAGACATGTAGTAACTGGAAGGGTGAATACTGTTAACCGACGTGTCGGCGAGAGTATACCACCTATTAGGCCAAAGCATGTTTCTTAATTTCAAAAGACCTTCCGATTTGGTTAGTCTAATTTCCGTTTTGAAACCATCCAAGTTTTAATCGAACTTACACTTTATTATTTTTGATCTTTTATGATGCACTTCGCTCTTCTCAATTTTGAACCATTTTTGAAATTTCACTTTTACGCATACGTCATACTACTATTTCTCATATAATTATACATTATTAACATGCATAATTTCACGTAATTTTATTTACACTTCTTGCAACAACAAATGGAGACATGTCATCAAAATAGGGGTGATTCCCTTACCTTGACGACTAACTCCATTTTCTTTCTCACCTTACAACGACCTCACCAACAAGTTAGGGTGATTCCCTTACCTAGGTGACCGTTACCAACACCTTCTTTTAATAGACTATATTATGTAAACACGATCATGTTGATACCTGAATCATTATTCATTTATCTCAAAATGCATCGTTTATTTAAACGTACCTCTTATCCTATAATCTAATTTCACATCACTTGCATACACAAAATTTTAATGTTACCATAAACGCTTGTTCCTCGATTTTCAAAATTTCACGAAATGTTACTTGTCAACCTAGTCAGTCTAATAAATCCGGTGCCCACAAATTCACTATTCAACATAATTATTAAAACACGCTCCTCTCACACCATTAAACTAGAGATTTTTATTTTCAATTGAGAATCAGCCCAACTTTTTCGCACACCTATAAAATATTACAAATATTATTCAATCATTTACTAAAACACATTTTCAAAACCAATAAAACACCTTTCAACAATCAATAAGTTCGTATACCAAAATACCCTTTTTAAGAATCAACGTTTTTCACGAGAATCTCTAAACTCCGAATTTCTTCGTTAATGAAAAAAAAATATTTTAAAACGATGCAATCTTATTTACTTCTAGAACCTTTTCCACCATTATTCAATACGTTAATTGAACTTGAAACACG
Organism: Helianthus tuberosus; assembly: GCA_030545235.1. Taxonomy (NCBI): domain Eukaryota; kingdom Viridiplantae; phylum Streptophyta; class Magnoliopsida; order Asterales; family Asteraceae; genus Helianthus; species Helianthus tuberosus. Next base: position 175,269,806 of record CM060363.1, read on the forward strand.
TGGGCAAGGAATCTTTATGAGAACCGACAATTTTCAACATATGTAAGTCCTTTTAAAATAAGAGTAGCATTCTTCTATAAGGTACCATTTCACAATCAATAGACGTTTTATACTCTCTTTACAATCACAAACTAGATTCTGCATCCCACGACAACTCAATCTATTATAACTTCATGTTTTGCTCAAACAACTATATATGTATATCACTTTACGCGTTTTAGCGTATATCTCACGACAATTTCACGTATACCACTCATTTTGTTTTCATACTCAAAACTTCTTGGCCTTTCACGTGCTTAAATTCTTATATTACGAGTAATACCATATACAAAATCATTATTTCCTACACTCATATCCATATTCGTATTTATACACCTTATGTCCACACTTATATTTATACTTACACATTATGTTTATTTTCATAATCACATCCATGTTCATACATTTCATGCCACCAATTATACATTTACATAATACTTGTATCTCAATTTATACTCATATTAATACAAGTATACCTACACTCACACTTATACAATTACGTTTACACTAATATTCATATTCATGTTTATACTTATACATCCTACTTATACTTATACCTATACAACGATGCTTAAACTTATATTCACATCCATATATATTTTATTCATACTAATACAATTATGTTACACTTGTATTCATAGTTATACCCACATTTATACAATTTATGTTATACTCATACTTATATGTATGCTCTTATTTATACGATTTATGTTTATACTCACACTCATTCGTTTATGCTTGAATTTGTACTCACGCTTATACGCTTTTTTTCATACACGTTATGCTTATACTTTTACTCATACTCCTGACATGCGTTTTGTGTTTATGATCACGTGCGAGTTCATAGTTAAACTTATACTATGTTTATGCTTTTTACTCAAAATTTATACTTTCGCACCTATGCGCGAGCCAAACCCGAGGGATTCGCTTACGTTGGCCTTATACTATTTGCAACACAAACATGTTTATATGCTACATTTCTTTACACACGCAATCTTATTTTCAAAGTTTATGTATACCTTGATTCATACGCAACTATTACAAGCTATGCGGATCATGCGACGATTGCTATAATCGCGGGTGCACACCGGATTATGGTAATGGACGTATGAGAACTATAGAGTGTACTACTGCGTATGGTAAGACACGGCACGTAACATGACACCGAATACGACACGGACGTAAGATGGTCAAAACATGCTGGATACGCCGCTGGTACATCTTATATATAAGTGCTTTCACCATGTTACCAAACTTTCATAAGACGTGCCATGAGAAATCCGGTGTTTTGCAGACCATATTGTAGACCTAATATACGAACTTTAACAACTCACAAACGCATAGCTAAATGCGCAATATCTGATTATCCATGACGAGACCTCACTCTTAACGCACCACTTTTGTGTATTCGATACTTATGCCATTCTTATACTTGCATTCACTTAGAGTCAACCGTTCACTTCCATACTACTATTATCCTCCATTATTCCTTTCCTTTATACGAACCTCGTTCACTATCAAGTCTGTTTAAACGTTCGAATCCTAATCTACCTCCTTACTTTAAAACTACCTTCTATTATTTATCCATGTGCAAACACCCGTAGTTGGTCTTTACCTCCAAAACCATTTTATACTAAATTTTTCCCTCTTAAATGCGACACATTTTTAATATGTCTCCACATTGAGTTAACTTTAAACTATTTAAGCCCACTTTGTCTTTACACACATATGTATGCGTTTTTAAGATCTCCATCATTTTAGACAAACGAACTCTTTCACAAACCTATCTTTTCGTTCTTCAAATTTCATACTTTTCAAAACGTCTCAAACTTCAACGCCTCAATTTTAAACAATCCTCTTCGTTTTGCCAAAACGCTTGCAAGTCATCCTTCTGAATAAATTTCGGGATGAAATTTCCTAAAGAAGGGGAGACTGTAACGCCTCGTACTTCCGCATAGTTCGCATTTTATTATTATTATTATTATTATTATTGTCACTGTCGAAACAAGAGCAAGAACCTGACTAGAAATGCGACTACCGACGCTGTGTTACGACTTCTTATTTTACAACAGTAAATCACGATGTTTTTTTGATATTCGAGTTTTTATAACGGGTCTCGTAAGAAGTTACGGGCCATTTAAACACAGGGATTAGGCTTGTGGGCCTTGGGCCCAAGCCCAAAGCCCACTAACTAAAACCTAGCATAAGTAACTAGGAAAACCCTAACCTTCATTTGTTGTTCAGCCGTCACCCACAAAGGAGACATCTCCTTCATCTTCTTCATTGCCTTTTTGTTCTTCGAAAACCTAATCTAAATACACACATAAATGACACTGGCATACCAAAAAAAATCCAACACCCTCTCACTTACTACTCTCTCTCTCTCTCTCGTGATGCACTGGGTCAACGGCGATTGGCGCCGGTTAACCGGCGAGCCGACGACCACACCTGCCTTCACCACTGATACACCTTCCCCCCTTAACTTCCTGATTCCGGCGTGTAACAGTGGTGACGGCGAGACACACACGACGCAGCCAAACACCCCCTGCTCTCCCTTGTCATTCTTGGCCGACGAACGGAGCAACCATCGGCGTCGATGCTGGCGGTGGCCGGTAAAACCGCTGTCTGTCTTCTTTGGCGATGCACCCACACCCAAACATGTTCCCCTTAAACCTGTTCATCACGAGCACCGAAAATTCGGGAGAGAGGGACGAGACGGAGAAGAATGAGCGACCACGGCAGTGACGCCGTCGTCTACGGCGGCCGACGGCGTCTGCAGAGGCGGTGGTGGTGGTTTTTGTTGTAATTCAGTCTTGCTCACTTGGTTGCGGCTCACAATTAGGGTAATCTCGGGAGATTCAGGACAGTGGCCCCAGTGTTCTGTTTCGTGTTCGGTTTCGGTTTGGGTTCAGTCATCTCGGGTTTTAGTTTTGAGTAGCGGCTCAGTTTTGCTTCGGGTTCATGGCCGGTTTGGATGTCGAGCCAGCGGGTCAGATTCCAGGTCGGTCAACGCTGGTCAAAGCAAGTCAACACGGCCAAAGGTTCGGTTCGGGTCAACAACTTCAGGTCGGGTCAGCAGCTCAGTCAACGGATCAGCTCAGTTTATTACGGGTTTCGTGGTCTCAGTTTCGGTTCGGTCAAAGGTGGTCAAAGTCAGTCAACCGGTCAAACCCGGTCAATTGTCGGGGGTACGGTTTACTCACGAGACTTGGTATAGCACTTACCTTACAATTATTTTTTATAGCATTTCGTTTATATATTTTTATACTAATCAATGTCGAACCGATACACTTGACGTTTAGTTATATTTTAGCATTTGACGTGAATTTTTATATATATTGTTGTTTACTTGTTGAGGTTAGACAAATATATCGACAACTTGTGTTGTTGGGATCGTCCAAAAACAAAGGAAACTCTGCCCGATTTTCGTTAAAAATAAACATATACTTTTATAGTCGAACCACTAATGAAAACGTATCGGATTCAAATAATCTTTGTAACAATAAATATAAACGTATAATTATTTTTTTGTTGTCAACACTTCTATAATACCCTTGTCGGATTTAACTTAGAATTATTACGTAAACTATATAAAATATATGCACATACATAAATATACATATATATCCACAAGATATACTTTAAATTTCACTTCAAATCCTCCGTCATAATTCCGTGTACTCATGCACCACCGTTGCCCATATAGGACGACCTCGGTGTTCCATCCTCCTAAACTCATACGCTCGTCAATACTTGCATAGTCGGAAGGCTTAGCAAATTTGTGACTATACTCGAACCCATTTTTACTTTTAAACACTTTGGGTGCAACATGTATTCTCTATTAAACTCACGAAACTTTGAAACTATTTGAATTACTCTCTATCCATATTTGTCCATGAAACTATATGATGCTTGTTAATCTCGTATGTGATGTTAAACTTTCGTGTCTATATGCTCATTAACTTCGTACAAGCCTACCTTAACAATTATAGCGCTATAGGAGTAATGCACCGCCTACGAGTCTTGGGGTATTGTTAAGTTAAACATGTTACTTCCCGTTATTCTATTTGGGATAGGCTATTTTAACGCATTGGATTCTTGGGTTTGAACATATACTTGACACCGTTACGACATACTAGTAACTTGCATATTGTGATTCATGTTGGATACGAGCCTTAGACTACTTTAAAACTATTTTATGCTATGTATCAAAACTTGTATACTCGCCTTTGCTTTTGCATTGAACTCTATTTTAATACATGTTGCAGGTTCGATAGATATGATGATGCTAAGTGAAGAAACAAGACGTAAGTGGACTTAGAAACACACTTAGATTAATCTATTTTGTATTATATGTTGAAACAATGTTGTATGAAATGGTCCCTCTCGTCCAACTTCCCGGAATTATTTGAGAGTTAACGGACACGTATTGTTATATTATTTGACAAAATTTTTCGAGTTGTCACATCCATGGATCACAACTACCTAGCGGTCAAAGAGAAAGATAGATGGAGTTGTGATGGTGGAACCCTAGGTCGGAACCCTAGTTGTTGGTTAGCCATCATCATCTTCGTCACCAGTAACCCGAACCTCTGAACCAACGGGAATGAATCGGAGGTGATGTGGTGTTGATTAGGGAAGGAATGTTAAGATTTTGTTGTGATTTGAGGAGATTGCGAGGGTTAGGTTTTTGGGGGGTTTTGGAATTGGAGTAGATGAGTTGTTAGAAAGTGTTGGAATTGTGGAGATTGGATTAGTGAAAGAATTTTGAAGGTTTTGTTGTGATTTGGGGAGAGTGAGGATGGTTACCGATGGTGATGGCATGTGGCTGGAGGGTGGTGGCAGGTGAGTGATGGTGCGGTGGTGGATTGATGGTAAAGGTGCGGTGGTGGAGTGGTGATGGTGAAGTGTAGGTGTGTGAGAGAGATGTTTTTGTGTGTGTATTCATTAAGGCTAGAGAGTGTGGTATAAAGCAGGCCACGTCAGATCCACCTAGGGGCCACGTCATATGGGGGCTTTAAAGCCTCTCCCTTTAACTTGCATGCAATGGTTTTAAGGCCCATCATCATTACCTAATTATTTTTTATTTAAATTTAAATATTATTTAAATTTGATATATTAATTTAAAACTCGTAATTTAAGTAAAAAAATACAATGCCATAATTTAAATAAAAAAATACAATGTCATAATTTAAATAAAAAAAATACAATGTAACTAAAAAATCAATTGTCCTCTTCGTCGTCTCCTCCTTGTTCACGATAAAACCGTCGGTTCTCGGCCAGATTAGCTCGAAGGGTATGGTGTGTATCCCTGTCACTTATTCTCGCTCGGATACTTCTTTTTGAGCGTATGTGAGTAGTGGGTTCGTCCGTTGGTTACCTTCGTCATGACTTTCTCCACAAAACGTTCTGCCCGAGTCGTCCAATATCATGTTATGCAAGATGATGCACGTATGCATGATGTTTCTCATATTACTCTTTTCAAGTATCCTCGACAGCTGGGCAGTGATAGACCATCTATTTTTTAATACACCGAAAGCCTGCTCGACATCTTTTCTTGCCGACTCTTGTTTCTTCTTATAATATATTCTTTTATCGTCGTGTGGACACGAACGAGTTTTCACAAACGTCGCCCACTCCGGATAAATACCGTTTGTGAGATAGTACCCATACTTATACTCCACGTCATTTGCATAGAATGAAGTATCTGTGTAACACCCCGAAAACGGGTTTAGTAATTAAACCCCGTTAACACTGAAAGACGGGTAAAAGTACCGTAAGTGGTAAAATTTACCCGGTGGAATATTAGGATTTAAATAATTAATCCTAATAATAAATAAAAGTGAATAAAAGCTTTAAGGAAATAAATGGATAAAAGGCCCGAGCTAACGGGGCCTAAAATAAACTTAGTCACAAATATTCCCGAACCCGCTAAGTTAACTAGGAATATTAAACCTAGTTAATAAGTGGGAATATTGTTAAAAATAAGTAGGTTGTGGCCTACTTAATAACGAACCAAACACGAGGGGTTAAAGTGGGATAACTAGAAAAGTTATTTAACAAAACAAAACACACAAACACACACACGGTGTGTGTCTAAGATCGAGCAGGAGCAAGCTCCCATGGAGCTCAACCCTAAACTTCAACAAAACCCTCAAATTGGAGGATCAAACAAGGGTCAAATTCGGATTTGAACACATAGAAACGGTCACCAAGTCAAGGGGATCGTAAGGTATGTCGAATTTCTAACAATCTTGAAGTTGTAAAAATTGGATAATCATCCTAATCGCGAATTAGGCATGGATTAGAGAAGCTATGGCTAGATTAGTGATGTATATTTGCTTAGGAACAAAACCCTAAGTGAAAATCATACATAACATGCTATGGATTGAATGATTGGATGATTTACCACACTAGGTTAAGTGGGTTTTAATCTTATGATGAATTTGATGATATGATTGTGATTAGGATCATCATGCATGTTAGTAATCGAGAGATACTTAAACAATTTGCAAGTTTGAGTATTTGACTATAAGTGATAATGGTGAATTTTGATGTTAATCTTGGTAAAAATAACTAGTTATGAACTAGTTGTAAATGTGTAAAAATCATGCACATAAGGTGTTTGTGAAAATGCCTAAATGAGAACTAAGTGTTGATAATGTGCCTAATTGAGTCTTGTGAACTTGATAGTGCAATCATATGTGTTAATTGGTGAATTGACTTTTAATTAGTCAAACCGACCATTTATAAGATCGAATGGTAATTGTGATAGAAAATATGTAAGATGGAATAGTCATAATTAATGATGACTAATATAACCGTCTTACGAATTATGATGATAGTTTGACGCTTGACAAGCTAGGTGGAGGCTTGGAAAGGAAGCGGGTCAAACGAAGCAAGAATGACGGAAAAGCATAATTCGGATGCAAGGTAAGTATAGCTTACACTAGTCTTAAATTGTGGAATGTTTCTTATCATATAAATTATGAATGAGATATCTAAACAATTGAAATATGATGTTCCGTCGTGTAGTCGAACGGAACAAGAAAATCAAAGATGATAGAAACCATAATAATGGTTAAAAAGAAGTAATTCTATAATTTGGTCATGTTATGTTGAAAGCAATACACGGTTTATAATTAAAATAACCGTACGGTGTTAAACGGGAAGAGTCATGTAGAGGAGATGATAATAAATGTCATCTCGCAAAGATAAATGGTCATTTCGGCCAAACGGGTCAAAGGGTGTAGACAACACCTTTTGACTGTATAGACTAATGATTCTTTTGTCGAGTCATATGCTTACAGGAATAGACATCCAATGGATATTCGCATCGTTCTTAATTAGCGAATATAAAGCAAGGTATTAAAATTGGGTCTAATTGTTGATCCGAGCCAGGTACGCATATTTATGATGTATGAAAAAGTGCTAATTTGGTCGAATAATTGGTGATAGCCCTTCATTGTAAAAGAAGGACCGAAATCGACCAAAACGCCCTTGTAGGCTAAAATGAACAAACAACCCTTAGAGGTTGTTTGGAAAGGAGTCTATTGATTTAACAAAAGTTTAGAACGAGTATAGGTAGTGAAAGATGTAATTCTTGGGCTAAAAGACTCCATATGAGTCTTTGCCGTAAAATGATATTTCAAGGGAAATAAATCCGGAACACATAGATATCTACTTTAAATCCAACACACATTTAGTTGTGATGGAAGAGTACTAGATAAGAAATATAAGTTACAACGCTAGATTGGAATAAAAGCGAAATTTGAGTTTAAAAGTGCTTAAAATATCCTTAACGGGTCAAAATAAGCATACGAGTGAAAATGGGTTTAAATTGTGTAATAAACCCATAATTAGAACCTATAATGGTAGGTAATATTAAATTAAAGAGTTGTATGTGATCTAGGAACCAAACAAATACGTTTGTTTGATAAAACCACGAATGGGTCAAAATTTGGTAAAAAGGGAAATAAGCCGAAGACTCAAAAGTCTTAAATCTTGTTAAGCCGGATGTCGGTTTTTAACTCCACATGATGGAGAATCAAATTACAAACATATAGGAAGAAACGGTAGGCCAAACGGATAAACGGTTTGAAAGATACGAAAGATTTCGTGTCACATTACGGCAAAATGGAAAGCTGGAAATGCAGGTGCCACCGTAAATTACGGTGCCACCGTAATTTACGGTGGACCTGAAATGGTTTACGGTGATATGCTCCTGATCTACGGTGGAAACAGGTTAAAACAAGGACCACCGTAAATTACGGTGTCCACCGTAATTTACGGTGGACCTTGTACACAAAAATGTATTTTTGATCAGTTTTGTTTTCCGGACTCGTTTAGACGCGTTTTAAATACCGTACGACTAAAGCATTTCATGTTTATGAAATGTAGGTACTTTCTGGGATGCCGGAAGACGATCAAGCTCAGCGAAGAACCGAACACGATAAAGATACACGCTTCCGCACATAGCAACGTTGTAGATTTTAAACAACGAATTCGATCACGTTTTGTAGAATAACGTATGATATGAAAAAGATTTTATTAAACCCGTATTCCCGATGTATATGTAATAATTAATTACATGATTATTTTCCCTAAACATACGTTAAACCTTGATTTACAAGAACGGGTGTTACAAGTTGGTATCAGAGCCTTGGTTTAAGAGATTCGAGTATGGTGGGGAGGAACCATGCTTGGACTTAAACCTTATGCTCTTGACAAAGAATAGTGTTCGGTTCGAGGCTTGATCGCAAATCCGGTAAGTACAAGTATGTTAATAGCTTAGCATGCTAAAGAATTGTAAACAGGACATAGGGCTATCGTGTGATACACATTACCCCAATTAAAACGATTGATATAGTTGATGAAAATACGCGCGTTGACGTGTATAGTAGGAAATGCCTTGTATTATAATACGGGCGATTATTGAAGTTGACTTTACTAACTTTTTGTGAATGTTTTAAATGAAGGACACTCGCGTTTGAAGACGACGAGAGTCAAACGAATTATGGATATGATGATGGGACGGTCCGAGGTATGACAGGAAGAGCATACTCATCAAGGACCAAAATCGCGTAACGGTCGCGAACAAGACTAATGACAAGAGAAGCCCGTTAGGGCAAGCATTACCAGGTGCACACTTTTAAATTTAATCGCACGAGTCGTTAAATGCAACAAACACGTAAGTAATAACGGTTGCATACACATATGATAGAACTTGGAAAACCTGATTTCCAAGAGAAATTTAATGGGAAATGTGTTATTCACAATGATGAATAACAAATGAATAACAAGACTTGTTTATATAGAAACTTGGACAAGAGTGATCATCCAAGTAAGTATTCTCAATAAAAGTCCTATTGAGAAAAGTAATGATCACATCAATGAATGTGAATAAATATTTATAAAAAGGGACATTGTACATGTTCAAGGATAAACGACTAAAACTAATAATTGTTAACTAACAATTAAATAAAGTTTTACCAAATGAAACCATAAACATGGAGATAATTTGAGAAGTTACTTACATGGGACGTGATGTGGTAATTATAATAAGGTCACGCGTACCATGTGTTGATCGCTTACTCTGGCCAAGTAAGTAGTGAACACATGATAGCATGAGCTTCTTATAATGAGCGCAGTTATGTCCGATGTGGTAATGGCGGGGTGAATGGGACTAATTAAAAAGTACCCAAATGAAACAGATAAGCAAGATATTTGAAAATAATGTAAACGCACAACCGAGTGACGGGGGCGTGTTACATTAGGATAATGAGCCCGAGTGAAGGGACAAACAAGCATGTAAAATGATTTAAACAAGTACTGGGAGGGAGTGTACTTGCACTCGAACCCAGAAAACGCAAGCATGTTAAACAAGTATTGGGAGGGAGTGTACTTGCACTCGAACCCAGAAAACGCAAGCATGTTAGACAAGTATTGGGAGGGAGTGTACTTGCACTCGAACCCAGAAAACGCGAGCATGTAAAATGATTTAGACAAGTATTGGGAGGGAGTGTACTTACACTCGAACCCGGAAAAATGTAAATGTGTCTCTTAACGGGTCGTTTTTGTAAAACGTCAAACTCGAGGACAAAGTCGAAATATAAAAGTAAAGCGAAGTCTTAATGCATACCGGGAGGGTTGCAATAATGACGACTTCGGTAAAATACCCGGTTGATGGGTAAGGATTAAACACATGCGTAGACTGAGAAACGGGAGCTCGGATGGAAAGTTAAAAGACTCGGGTTTTGAGTTATAACTAAAAGACAACAAGAAAATGTAAATAGAAATTTTGAATAAACGATTTTCAACTATTTTAAAGTTGAACGGGTCGAATATAATATCATGCCGGACGGCATGAGTAAACGCAAGTGGGATACTAGTAGCGTTAAAGGCAAAAGAATAATGAGCCCGGTAATGGGACATAATCAAATACGAAAGTATGTAAACTGGATAATGGTGAGCATAAGATAAACCGATGCATGAATGACGTGAAAAGTCATAAAGTCGGAAAATTGTCCGAAAGAATACAATGTAGCCTTAGACTACGGTCAAGGTTAAACGAAATCCAAAAAGTAAAGGTGAATAATCCTAAACATAGAAAGAGGTGCCTTAACGCCATATGCGTAAAGAATGATCTACGGGATCAACATAACCCTTGGGGTTATAAACAATGGAAAAGTCTATGAGACTAAAACGACCTACGGGTCACGACTAGAAAGAAATAGATTATAAGGACCTAGCCTTAAAGAGGTGAAGGTCTAATAAAATAGCCTATAGGGCAAAGCGATAAAACTTACGGGTTAATTAGACAAAGCGAGGGAATAAATTGAGAATCCCCGCATAAAACAAAGGCTGTAAAAGAATAAATTTTGGACTGTCAATATCCTGGAATGGATAATTGACAAAAGTAATGAGAAGATCCTAAAACTAAAACTTCGGTTTTAGTAAGAAATAACGTTTTTACGAACATAAATTCTGATAGGAATCTAAATAATAAGTATGAAAGATACAAGTCATGACACTGATAGGCGCAAGACAATATATTCGAAAAGTGATATTTTTGAAAATGGAAGGTTGATATAAATTAAACATGATGTGACATGGTCACGGTCAAGAGATGCAATGTGAAGTAGAATCACATCGTAACCAAGCGAGCGGTAAAAAAATAACTGGACTAATAAGTCTAGTTAGTGAGACCGGTTAAGGTCAGCAATTCAAATCAAGAAATTTGGTTCGCTTGTAAGCGATAGATTCGGTATAGCTGAACCGAATAAAAAAACTTGAAGACAAAAGAATTTGTTGCTAAAAGTGAAAGATTTCACTAAAGATCTTTAAACGGGTCAAGTAACGGATTCATAAAGAATTCGATAGCATATAAAAGCGATGGAAATCGCTAAGTTAACTAAACTAGCAGGAATAACGGAATTACGTTATTTCAAGTTACATTATGTCGTATGAGATACGTAGAGGTTATGTAACCAAAAAGATATTACCATAATTTTCTGGTAATACAAACAACTGGTTAAAGTATGAATAATGCTTAAGAGATTACTCAGGTCAAACGCATTGAGTTTAGAACTCAATGAACTATGTAAGCAGGGTTTCGAGGACGAAACCTCTTTAAGGGGAGTAGACTTGTAACACCCCGAAAACGGGTTTAGTAATTAAACCCCGTTAACACTGAAAGACGGGTAAAAGTACCGTAAGTGGTAAAATTTACCCGGTGGAATATTAGGATTTAAATAATTAATCCTAATAATAAATAAAAGTGAATAAAAGCTTTAAGGAAATAAATGGATAAAAGGCCCGAGCTAACGGGGCCTAAAATAAACTTAGTCACAAATATTCCCGAACCCGCTAAGTTAACTAGGAATATTAAACCTAGTTAATAAGTGGGAATATTGTTAAAAATAAGTAGGTTGTGGCCTACTTAATAACGAACCAAACACGAGGGGTTAAAGTGGGATAACTAGAAAAGTTATTTAACAAAACAAAACACACAAACACACACACGGTGTGTGTCTAAGATCGAGCAGGAGCAAGCTCCCATGGAGCTCAACCCTAAACTTCAACAAAACCCTCAAATTGGAGGATCAAACAAGGGTCAAATTCGGATTTGAACACATAGAAACGGTCACCAAGTCAAGGGGATCGTAAGGTATGTCGAATTTCTAACAATCTTGAAGTTGTAAAAATTGGATAATCATCCTAATCGCGAATTAGGCATGGATTAGAGAAGCTATGGCTAGATTAGTGATGTATATTTGCTTAGGAACAAAACCCTAAGTGAAAATCATACATAACATGCTATGGATTGAATGATTGGATGATTTACCACACTAGGTTAAGTGGGTTTTAATCTTATGATGAATTTGATGATATGATTGTGATTAGGATCATCATGCATGTTAGTAATCGAGAGATACTTAAACAATTTGCAAGTTTGAGTATTTGACTATAAGTGATAATGGTGAATTTTGATGTTAATCTTGGTAAAAATAACTAGTTATGAACTAGTTGTAAATGTGTAAAAATCATGCACATAAGGTGTTTGTGAAAATGCCTAAATGAGAACTAAGTGTTGATAATGTGCCTAATTGAGTCTTGTGAACTTGATAGTGCAATCATATGTGTTAATTGGTGAATTGACTTTTAATTAGTCAAACCGACCATTTATAAGATCGAATGGTAATTGTGATAGAAAATATGTAAGATGGAATAGTCATAATTAATGATGACTAATATAACCGTCTTACGAATTATGATGATAGTTTGACGCTTGACAAGCTAGGTGGAGGCTTGGAAAGGAAGCGGGTCAAACGAAGCAAGAATGACGGAAAAGCATAATTCGGATGCAAGGTAAGTATAGCTTACACTAGTCTTAAATTGTGGAATGTTTCTTATCATATAAATTATGAATGAGATATCTAAACAATTGAAATATGATGTTCCGTCGTGTAGTCGAACGGAACAAGAAAATCAAAGATGATAGAAACCATAATAATGGTTAAAAAGAAGTAATTCTATAATTTGGTCATGTTATGTTGAAAGCAATACACGGTTTATAATTAAAATAACCGTACGGTGTTAAACGGGAAGAGTCATGTAGAGGAGATGATAATAAATGTCATCTCGCAAAGATAAATGGTCATTTCGGCCAAACGGGTCAAAGGGTGTAGACAACACCTTTTGACTGTATAGACTAATGATTCTTTTGTCGAGTCATATGCTTACAGGAATAGACATCCAATGGATATTCGCATCGTTCTTAATTAGCGAATATAAAGCAAGGTATTAAAATTGGGTCTAATTGTTGATCCGAGCCAGGTACGCATATTTATGATGTATGAAAAAGTGCTAATTTGGTCGAATAATTGGTGATAGCCCTTCATTGTAAAAGAAGGACCGAAATCGACCAAAACGCCCTTGTAGGCTAAAATGAACAAACAACCCTTAGAGGTTGTTTGGAAAGGAGTCTATTGATTTAACAAAAGTTTAGAACGAGTATAGGTAGTGAAAGATGTAATTCTTGGGCTAAAAGACTCCATATGAGTCTTTGCCGTAAAATGATATTTCAAGGGAAATAAATCCGGAACACATAGATATCTACTTTAAATCCAACACACATTTAGTTGTGATGGAAGAGTACTAGATAAGAAATATAAGTTACAACGCTAGATTGGAATAAAAGCGAAATTTGAGTTTAAAAGTGCTTAAAATATCCTTAACGGGTCAAAATAAGCATACGAGTGAAAATGGGTTTAAATTGTGTAATAAACCCATAATTAGAACCTATAATGGTAGGTAATATTAAATTAAAGAGTTGTATGTGATCTAGGAACCAAACAAATACGTTTGTTTGATAAAACCACGAATGGGTCAAAATTTGGTAAAAAGGGAAATAAGCCGAAGACTCAAAAGTCTTAAATCTTGTTAAGCCGGATGTCGGTTTTTAACTCCACATGATGGAGAATCAAATTACAAACATATAGGAAGAAACGGTAGGCCAAACGGATAAACGGTTTGAAAGATACGAAAGATTTCGTGTCACATTACGGCAAAATGGAAAGCTGGAAATGCAGGTGCCACCGTAAATTACGGTGCCACCGTAATTTACGGTGGACCTGAAATGGTTTACGGTGATATGCTCCTGATCTACGGTGGAAACAGGTTAAAACAAGGACCACCGTAAATTACGGTGTCCACCGTAATTTACGGTGGACCTTGTACACAAAAATGTATTTTTGATCAGTTTTGTTTTCCGGACTCGTTTAGACGCGTTTTAAATACCGTACGACTAAAGCATTTCATGTTTATGAAATGTAGGTACTTTCTGGGATGCCGGAAGACGATCAAGCTCAGCGAAGAACCGAACACGATAAAGATACACGCTTCCGCACATAGCAACGTTGTAGATTTTAAACAACGAATTCGATCACGTTTTGTAGAATAACGTATGATATGAAAAAGATTTTATTAAACCCGTATTCCCGATGTATATGTAATAATTAATTACATGATTATTTTCCCTAAACATACGTTAAACCTTGATTTACAAGAACGGGTGTTACAATCTGGTGCAACACCATCTATCACATCGTCGAAAAGATTCGAAGATTATAAAACTGCGATGTCATTGTTCACACCGGCCATGCCAAAGTATGCATGCCAAATCCATAAATCTTGAGACGCGACCGCTTGTAATATTAGGGTAGTACCATCGTGGTCACCACGATGGTGTTGCCCTTTCCAAGCAGTTTGACATGTCGCTCACTCCCAGTGCGTGCAATCAAGACTACCCAACATCCTTGGGAAGCCCGTGTATCCGCTAATAGACATCGTATAAAAGTGGAACGTCGGTAGCGGTTGGCATCCTCAAATATCGCCTCCCGTAAAGAAAGTTAACCCCTAATATAATAGTGTTAATAAACTGTATATAATAAAAATAAAAATAATAACAATAATAATAGTAACAATAATAATAAAAATAACAATACTAATAATAAAAATACCTTCACAGTAATTTTCAAGATAATCATGACAACTTCTGGCCGACATCCTTAAGTATTCATCCCACACATGACTCGCTTTGCCGTACGCAAGTTGCCGAATTGTGGCAATACACTTTTGTATTCAAGAGAAACCAATTTTGCGACTAGCACTTTCTCTTTGTGTGAAAAAAAGGAATTCGGCCGCATGATCATTAGAGATTCTTAAGAAAAGACGATGGCTCATACGAAACCGACGCCTAAACTGTGCATCATCGTACAACGGATTTTCACAAAAAATAATCGTGCATTAAACGTTCATGAGCACCTAACCGATCTCATTCCAGATGCGCTTGTCTGGTACGCGTTATAGACGATTGGGCTTCTTCTCGCAAATAATTAATCGTCTCTTACGTCACTGCGATAAGCATATCATCGAGAACACCGTAAGATGAAGAGCTGGACGAATTTGATGAAGAGTGAGACGGCATTTTTAAAAATGATTGGAGTGAATTTATATGTTTTTTGTGATTGGTGTGTGTTTTAGTTTGTGATTGGTGTGTGTTTAGGTTTGTATATATATTAGAAATTTTTTTTTTTATAATATGACCGTTGCCAACGGTCTTCTTGACCAAAGACCTCGAGAATGCCAATTTTTGGCGGTTAGCAGGCTGGCGACAATGCCATAGCGCCCCCTCAATGGCGGGCATGGGGTGGGGTGTGGCGCCAGAGGGTGCCATTTTTGGTGATGTGGCGGGGTGGCGTGAGGCTACACCCCATGGCCTAAAGAATTGTTCCTTGTACTTTGTGCTTTAAAGAGTTGTACACTATATCTAAATGATTAAAATGCCCTCGTAGTTAACAGACTTGGTGGATGGTGTTAAAAATTTGGACCAAAGGGTTACAAAATGTGTGTTTAGGTACTCTTGGCGTTAAACTTTTTGACTTTGGTCTTAAATGGTTAAAACCACTAAAATACATAGACTCAAAAATAATATAATCGAAATGTGGATATATTTTTCATGTAGTTTCCTAAAGTGACCCTTGTGAAAACTAGGAGTTTCTAGCCCACACAAGCATGAAAGCGACTTTAGGATAACTACCCAGGAGCGTGTGGCCCCAAGAAAAGAAGAACCACAATAATTGTTAATGGAGCTTAAAGAAATCATATCCACTTGTTATTAGCGAAGACTTTGTGTAGTTACTTATTATTTTCTAAGTGTGTGTTGAGAAATGAAGTATTTACTTTATCATTCTTGAACGACGTCATGGAAATTTCTTGTGAACTTCAGTTTGAACATAAACTGTCATGTTATTCGTGATTTAACAAAATGAAGATGTTTAAATTCAAGCCTCCCCTTAATGATTCGGAAGATCCTTCATCTACATTGACCCTGAGGTTTTCTGGTTCCTCTTCAGCATATGCTATAATCTTTCAACAAAATGCCGGAAAACCCAATATCCAATCTAAACGTCATCGACAAGAAATTGTATTCATTAGCCACAAAACGTGCCTTTAATCGTTTTTCTCTTGCCGAAATTCAGTTAGCTACTCAACACTTTGATAATAAGTTGATCATTGGAAAGGGAGGTTTTGGGACGGTATACAGAGGTCGTATCTATGACGCTAGAGGTGCTATTGCACGTACTGTTGCCATTAAACGGTCGAATTCATCTTCTAGCCAAGGGGAAGCTGAGTTCATGACCGAAATTGAGATGCTTACCCAGTTGCGCCACTGTAACCTTGTGTCTTTAATTGGTTATTGTTCTGACAGCAACGAAATGATACTAGTTTATGAGTACATGTCCAATGGGACCATTGAGCATCATCTGCATGAAGCTGATACTCCTTTATCTTGGATGGATCGACTCAGGATAAGCATAGGTGCTGCGAAAGGATTACAGTATCTTCACACAGGTTGGCGTCCCCAACAGGGAATCATACATCGGGACGTAAAAAGCTCGAATATTCTTCTTGATATGAATTTGGCAGCAAAGGTGTCAGATTTTGGAATGTCGAAATTTATACGTGAACCATCTTCTGGGGTGATTACCAACCTTAAAGGAACATTTGGGTATCTAGATCCGGAGTACTGTAGCACCGGTAAGTTGACTAAGGAATCAGATGTCTTTTCCTTTGGGGTTGTTTTGTTTGAGTTGCTATCTGGGAGGCGTGCAGTCGATCCACTGTTTGTAGATGAAGGGATTAATCTGGCAAGTTGGGCTAAAAAGTTTATCAAAGAACGACGAATTGAAAAGATTGTTAGTTCTCATATTACAACACAAATTTCTCCCAAGTGTTTGAAGGAGTTTGTTAAGATTGCTGATCGCTGTACAAAAAGCTCTAGAAAAGAACGCCTTGCAATGGCAGATGTTGTGGTTGCTCTTCAACAATCAATCGCATTACAAGAACATTATGACAGTTCTGCTCGGGCTACAAGCTCAATGGGTTTCACCCAGAGAATGCAGCATCTACTTTTCGGGTCTATACCTAAACCTGGTATAGCCAAACTCCATCATATGTTCTGTTTGATATATTTTCTTGTGCTCAACTGCATATGTTCTTTCATAGTTGGAGTCTTATTAATTTACTTTGATAGCACTAGTACATCAATGGCATATGGTGGTCAATTTAACAGGTTTAGGAAGTGAAAGAAGGTAGAATAGAATGATAAACAAATCTATTAAGCAAAATAACCTTTTCTATAAGTACATCAATGGCATATGGGGGTCAATTTTACTTGAGTTCTTGCTTTTTTGTATGTTATTAAGGTGACCCTCCATACTCTGGCCCCAACAGAAACTATTCTCATTTCTAACATTTTCAACTAAAACTTTCAATAATCTTACATTTTCTTTGGCATTTTCAATAATCTTACATTTTCTACTAAAACTTTCAACTTGATTAACTTGGGTGACTATCTGTTCTGCAGTGGTTTTATCATCATCATCATCATCAGCTAGCCCATTATGCATTCCACCTAGTCCTCATAGGTTCCCGATGGCTCCAAAAGTTAGTAGGATTAGGCCGGTTCGTTTGACCATGAACGAGGTTGAAAGAGCCACACAAAATTTTTCACCATCATTAAAACTTGGCGAAGGTTGTTCTGGAACTGTATACAAAGCTTAACTACCCGACGGTCAATTTGTTGCCATAAAGCGAGCAAAAAAGGTAATGTGAATAATACTCATACTGTCGAATTAATCTCTTTCTGAAATAGTATTTCTTCATAACTTTTGTCATGATTGGAACATAACATGCTTTTTTTGGAATTCGGCTTTGCTAACCTGTATATGGTTTATCTCTATTTTTCTAAAAATTCCCCACACCCATTCACTAACACCAAATTTGAATAGTGAATTCCTAAATATAGGAATTTCTAAAGTTAAATCATGGTCCTTTTGTTACCTTTTAGTGGCTCACTATAATACGACTTTCTTTTTACCATTTTTAACTTTTAAGTGTACAAAATTGTGTAGAAATATTTTGATGCTATAAGAAGTGAGGGTGAACTTCTTGCAAAAATTGACCATCGGAATCTAGTGAGGCTTCTTGGCTATGTTGATAACAAAAACGAGCGCCTAACCATAACAGAATACATTCCAAACGGTAGCCTTAGAGAACATTTGGATGGTAAGTTTTTCTGTTTTTTTTTTTTTTGGGTTAACACTATAATATTATTAGTGTATACACATAACTTTAGCAGAAATAGTAATTCAGTCGTTCACTTCGGACCTTCCCATTTCAGGTGTTCATGGAAGTTTTTTGGACTTTTGTCAACGACTTGAAATTTGCATCGATATTGCTCATGGTTTAACGCATCTCCATCTATACGCTGGTAATGGTTAACACCGATAATCGTGTACTTTATATTCAAGATTTTACTTTCTATATTTTTCGGGTTATTTTAGTTATCATTTATAAGACGTGTTTGGATTTGTGTTTTGAGGCCATTACTTTATACTGGCTTCAACAAAGCTTATTATTAAAGGGCTAAATAAAATTAGCTAACTGACCCTTATTATACCTCACTCGAGAGGCTTTTACTTGGTGTCATAAGACGTGCCTCTTCTTCATAAGAATGTCCCTTTTTTTCATTTTATAAAGTGGTCTAAACTAGCTGAATACGAATTTAGCTCATTTAGATTTCTACTTTAAAAGCTTGAGTTCAAATCGTGTGTAATTTTTCAAGATCAAGCTCAGTTCGGGTTCATATATTAAATGAACTCAAATTTAGGCATGGGCTCAAACTGGAGCTCGAGCTTGTTTAAGGTCTGACACAACTTGGTCTTTTAGTGGGCCGATTTGTTTGCAAAACACTTTCGAATAATATTAGTTTTTTCAATTTTAACAGAAAAGCAAATTATCCACCGAGATGTTAAGTCCTCCAATATTCTTCTAACCGAGAGATTTAAAGCGAAAGTGGCCAACTTTAGGTCTGCAAGGCTTGGAGATGTAGAGACAACAGATGTTGTGACTAAAGTACAAGGCACACTCGGGTATCTTGACCCGGAATATATGAGAACCCATCAGCTCACCCCAAAAATTGACGTTCACTCCTTTGGAGTTCTAATTATAGAAATTCTAACGGGTCGTAGACCCATTGAGTCCAAGAGATCTCCTAAGGAGGTGGTGACACTAAGATGGGTAAGTTTCTTGTTCTTTTCATCCTTTGTGCACTTGCATCATTGAGTTTAATCTTGTGCATTGGTGGTTGTATTGAATTGCAAAAGTAGGGTAAATTACAGTTTTCATCTTTTACGTATATGGTAACTTGAAGATATAACTTCAATAAATATAATAAAACGTTCATGAACTTCATATGTTGCCACACTCATCGTCCTTCCACTAACTCATGTTAACCTTTTCTATTAGTTTATTTAAAAAACCAACCCGCATCTAGGTCACATTAATTTGTATATGCAACTTATTAGATAAACTAGTGTAAGTGGGTTGACTTCTTAACCAAAGTATTTCGTCATATACATCAAGCAAGATAGGTGAGTGTAGATTGCACACTTGGTTAACTTTATTATGATTTTGGTATTTTGGAATCTCGCTGGTCCTTATGGGTGAAGCCCCTAAGCAATGGAGGTTACAAAAGGGCAAAGCCCCCTTGGGGGGCAGGGGCAGCACCCTAGAAGCAAGGTCCAAGGGCAGCCCTTGGTGCCCTTGGTAGGATCCAAGAGGCAGAGCTCCTGGATGGTGTCGAGGCGCTAATTCCCTAAATTCAAAATACTCTCATTTTGGTCATCTTTCTTGAAAGTTCAAATTTCGGATTGGAATAGATTGAATTTGATAGAAACATATAAGTTTGAGATAGAAAAATAAATTCGGTACATAAACGTTAACGAAGTCATCACAAATTTTATACCGAAAGACTTTACACCAACATTTAGGCACGAGAGATCACATTTGTGATCTCCTCTCAAACACGTACACTCGCACAATCTCTCTGCTCTCTAAACCAAAAAGTTTAACACACTAGAATGCACTTAAAGATTCCTTGTTAAGACGTTGTCAAATAATGTGTTGAAATGCTGCAACTTCAGTCAGTATTTGTTGATGGCATCACAACTACGTCAACAAGTTCCCCTTTTACTGGCTTCGGGTATGCAGAAACTTTGACTTGAGTTTTTGCAACAAAACCAAATCCTCAAAGATTTTGAATCAGACTTCCCCCTCAGACTAAGAATATCTAGATTGGTTACAAACTCAAGCTCGATCGACTACCATCACCTCCACCTGGCTAGCTTTACGTCTGATCAGTAGAAATTTCTACTGATCGACAAATGATAAAGGCTTGGCCTTTCAACTATCTGCACTAAGTCATCAATTTTGTCTTCAAAACTCCAACACACTCAAACGTCATCTGCACGGTAATAACACGATCTTATGGTAACATACTGTGATCTTCAAAGTATAAAGATAAACATTTTTCCATGATGATCAGTTTTGTAGTCCTCTCCATGAAGAACGATTGGTAATGCAATGTGATCTTCAAACATCATTATTCCTTGACAGTATGTGGCAAAGAATAAATGATATGTTGTATATCAATTATGTAGTCTTTCCATGCAAAGTCGTGATCATGATTAACCCGTATCATGGTCTTGCCAATGCTCGATGTTGAAAGATCCCACAAATACTAGGAGTTCAGTTGAACTGCTGATAACCAGCTTCAAAAGACTAGGACTTCAACTTGATGAACAAACTAAAGTGCTGGTATGTTATGTATCATCATATGATTGTTGTCACTATCATCCAAATATTGTTGCAATAACACCCAAATTTCATAAGAATAAAACGATTTATGAAATTTTTATTCCCCCTAATTCTTGGTGAATTCATACCTCTTCGAGATCAAATGCGGAAAATTTGATGTTTTGGCCCATAATAGTCACATCACCAATCCGGAACACATATCATCCGCTGATGAATGATCCATGATTACCATCGGATACTCCGCTTCTGGTGACTACCCCACAATCTTCAATAACACATATCTCCACAATCATGAACTAGTGATAAATTGATCCAACCATTCCTCAAATAAACGATGAAGACCAAACGCGTAGTTAAAAAAAAACATTTTCCTAAAGTTTTCCACAATCATCACAGCATTATTACATATTTTCAGGAAAAAAATGGTTTACGAAAATTTCAGAAAAAAATTCATTTACAAAAATTTTCAGAAAAAATTTCGTTTACATGTTTTTTAGGAAGATGATTGCATCTCCGTAACATCACGGGAAAACACAACGAAACGAATCAGCTTGAAAACACCATCTATCTTCACAATCTTCATCTCCACTAAACAAGATTTAACGAAATAGCAAATGATAGAGAAACACTTAAGCACCAGAATAACAATCAAACTATTGAACAAGGATCTTAGCGATTGACGGAATCTTTAAAAGATTGAACATAATCACTAAGTAACCTCAAACGGATGAACTTAATCGCTAAAACTACCTATACGATTGAAATTAATCACTAAACACTCCAACGATTGAATATGATGAGCAATATTGTTTAACTCTTCATACGATTAATCGTTTTACCTCATAAACAATTGAACTAGCTAAGATTGACAAACAATTGAAACAATCACTAGAGAATTCCAAACGAAAGTGCTCAATTGCTAAAATTACATAGTGATTGAGACTCAATCGCTAAGGCACATAAACGATTAAACACCAGAACAGTCAAACGCACTGAAACACTATTCTGGTTACTTATTCCGGCCAAAAACCCACCACAAAAACGCATCATCAGTCAAAACACAACCAAAGACGCTGATTGGATTAATGAATTTAATATCAGATAAACATCAATCCCATATGTTCAGTTTTCACATTTAAACATGTTTTTGGATCCATTTGATACATCATTTCGTGATATACAAAACCCACAGTTTTAATTTTACATCAAAAACACATCAAATTCAAGAGCTCGATCATAAACCGGCTCTGATACCATTTGAAAGTTATCTTGTTCGAAAACACACACACACCAATTGGTTAGATTATATTCAGAAATTCCCCAGCACAACTCCCCAAAATCAAGTCATTGTTCTAAAAATCAAACCCACATGGATGGTCCCTATTGTTTACCAAATGTTGGATATGATCCCTAGATTTTCAAAAGTACATAGATGTTCCGTGTGGTTTGCGCTTTGTAAATAATTTAGTCCCTAGCTTTTTCCAAAAGTATATGGATGGTCATTGTGGTTTACACTTTGTAACGCATTTAGTCTGTAATTTGGACATGCTAAAACCTTTAGATATGTTGGGTGCGGACTAAATGCGTTACAAGTTATAAATCAAAGGGACCATCCGTGAACTATTAGAAAGCTATGTACCAAATTAAAAATTTTGGTAACACCGAAGGACCATCCGTGTACTTTACTCTTTATAAAAACAAAGGGTTATCTGATATATCTATCATAAAACAATGGTAGAGTGTTGAACTGATTGGGGGAGGGGGTCATGCGAGGGTTGGGTTTTATCTTTATAAACCAAGGTAAAACTATCATTTTAAATAGACTAACACAAAAAGCTAACATAATTAGTGAAAATGATGAAAAGTGTGACAATATACGAACTCCATAGATATCATTTTATACTTATTGTGGTTAAAATACACCATCTACAAATAAAGCTGTATTTTACCTAGAAAGTATGAGCCAAAGAGTTCCTCAACCAAGCCAATTATATGGCACTTTACACACAAGCATTATTAAGTTGTACACCTTGTGCAATGGTAGGTGTACCGTGTTTAAAAACATTTTCTGCAAGATCAGTTGCTATGTTAATTGTTTTGCACCCTCTTTAAATCTCACCGCTCTTTTCATCCGTGCATTGTAAGTTTATACTAGTGCATTTGCAGTTTTAGATGTGTACCATATACCTAAAAGCATGCTATTAATTTGCTTGGACCCGATAGCAATAGGGTTCTAAAGGTTCTAAATGTAATCTTCTTTATATCTCCAGAAGAGTACATAGGTTGGGTTCAAGTCTTACACATAACCATATTGTTGGTTTCCGCTTACCCAGTTGAACCCGTTTTATGGGTCATGACTATTAATGGTGGAAATTTTGACCCATTTAGTTACAAATGAGTAAATGGGTCAATGTGGGTTTGGGTTGTATTTTAGGATAATACATGCAATGTAAAAAAGAACCGATTAAAAAAGGAAATGGGTTGAACCGGTCCCTCTCAACCCTCCTGTGAATTTTACCTCGTAACTATATTGATGATTTATTTCAGGCATTTGAGAAGTACAATAAAGGTGAAATCAAGGATTTGGCTGACCCTCAAATGAAGGAAGCTCTGGACTGGGAAATCATTGGAAAGATGCTTGAGTTAGCGTTTCAATGTGCTGCCCCAACACGAGCGGACCGTCCAGATATGAACATAGCGGGAGAGCAGTTGTGGGCCATCAGAATGGACTATCTTAGAAATGGAAGAAGAGGGTTAGCTTCAGTTAACGAGGAAAAGGTTGAAGCTTCATCTGTATAAATCAAATTATCATGCTTAGATGACTTATCACATGTGGCTATATGCCAATGGATGGTTAGTATATGATGTACAAGCATCTAAGCGTGTGATAAATTTGATGATTGTTTTGTGTATATAAGACTTGTATCATTTGTATATAAATATGGGTTATGGTTCTATTATAGTTGTTGATTATAAAATGGAGTTAAATAACTACGAGATAACATTGAAAATTAATGATTTTATCCTTCTGTTATGGGAATATTTGGGCGCATATAATGAAAAAGAGTAGCTCATTATCATATGTATATCACAATTCAATAGACGTTGGATGTGTTTATATTCACATCATGTATGTCTTATTTTCTTGTGATAATCTCTGATAGGTAAACTCAGGAAATTCACAAATGTCCTAACCAATAGGATTAGGTGAGTTTGTGCATTCATGGTATTAGTGAGTAATGTTTATAGTTTGAGAGCATGTAAGCATAGATATATAGAGGGAGAGACGGTTACCTTGTTAGTTGAGGCAGTTATGTTGTTACACACCTCTATATATAGAGTTTGCTTTGTGAGAAACACCAATTCTGATACACAGGGGATAGAACATTAAGGTAATCTTGACAGGGGTTTATTTTCTATCTCTCTTCTGAATCATAGAAACTGATGAACTTTCTCTGAGATCTGCAAAACATAATGTTAGATATTTTAGTGTAATCGGGGATTGACTTGGTGATCAAAGCGAAATATAATACACATCAAGTAAGTTAGCAGGTTCGGGAGTGCACGCTTGTCTTCATATTGCATATGGATGATGGTGTGAAGATGAAGATTAAGAAGATGGCTCAGAACGCCACTGCCACACAGGCTAAGATTAATTGAAGAGAGGATGAATTTGTCACACCCCCAAAATACCACATGCGGAAGCCCCCGCGAGGTGTGTGACATACCAGGATCTAGCCACCAATCACATTGAACTCATAGGTAAATTTAAATAAAACTTTCCTTTATTAACATTAAGTGTTACAATGTTACATATAATTCACAGTGCACAACGGAAGCATAATTCATTTGTTAAGTGTTTATAATCCATATGTAAAAACCATTAATCCTGTGTTGCAATTCCATGTATCTCGACCCATGACCACCCCAGCCTCCCAGACAACAAGTTCCAACAATATGCACCTAAAGACCTGCAAGGCATGTAACATCGATTCAACAATAAAGTTGAGCGAGTTCACAGTTGGTTGTCCGTTTTAAAGTTGTTCCAAAAATCATAAGTTCATTCGAAAACCAGTAGTTAATCAGTTCCTTGTTTCCCAAACCATAACCAGTGGGGGCTACCCCATGTGAACCACTTATAAGTTGGCGTCCCTCCCAACCGAGGACGGAGGTACGTACTCTACCCAACCGAGAATACGCAGGTTAAATGTAGTCGTCCTTCCCAACCGAGGACGAAGGTACATAAGTCGTCCTTCCTAACTGAGAACGAAGGTATGTACTCTACCCAACCGAGAATACGCAGGTTAAATGTACTCGTCCTTCCCAATCGAGGATGGAGGTACGTACTCTACCCAACCGAGAATACGCAGGTTAAATGTAGTCGTCCTTCCTAACCGAGGACGAAGATGTGACAACCCGAATTTCCGAGGTTAATCATACTCGCATCACTTCAATTTATATTCCGTATTACGTTGTGATCTTGTTCTATGGTGTGAAATTGTTATAGTTGTGTTTTATTAAATGATTATGAGTCTATGGGTTTCGAGAATAGAATGTATGTGATTAGTAAAGCCGCACATAATTCCTGGGTCACACACCCTTCCTACTCGACTGCACATTCTTTTAAAGCATTATGGGCTTCCGTAAACCTTAAGACCCAAACCCAAACCTTTGAAGCCCGAAGCAAACCCAATAGAATTAAAAAATCCCAAACCACTTACCCACCTATTTATGGCAGCCAATCCCAACGTTTTGGGCTTAAGCCCATTGCGGCCGAGTAAAACCCGAACACCCTAATTTATTAGGTGGTTGTACGTATGATCCTTCATGACTTTTATGCAAACAAAACCTTACCCCCTTCCCAAGTGTGCATGCGGCAGGAGACCCCCCCTTCTTCGAGGCATCATCCCATTCTAGCAAGTTATTGGTTTGTAGATTCATGTTTATGTTATTCCTTAATAGTTGTTCTTGTACATATGTGATACGTGTTATGCTATACTGGTGCATGAGAGTTCAAAGCATGGAGTATGGTCTGGTTAAATTAAGTTTGATTATAGGTTGTTTTAGAAACTTTACATAATGTGATTGGATGAGTAGATTTGCATGTTGGGATCGACAGATTGTTAGTATAATATTATGGCATGACCTATTATAAGATGAATTTGATTTATGTGATTATATGAGGATTGTCAGTGATGTTAAATTCATGATGTAGGATTCATGCTAGCATTAACAAGTCCCATGTAATGATCGATTGCTATGATAACCGTTCCGATGGGTGTGCACGTAATCATCCGTTTAAGAACATATATTAGTTTAATGGAACCTTGATTTATGAATAGATGGATGCATGGTTAGAACAATTGGACTTCAATGTTATTTCGAATCAATCGGATTTAGATGTGTATGCGAATGATTGCTTGTTAAATATAGATAATTATGAAAATAATTATGTTATATAAATTGTTGTTGAATGTGGGCCAAGATGTAACCGATTATGGTGATGGAATTGGGTAGTGAAGTTATAGGTTGTTAGAAATATTGAAACTGTGTGATTAGGGGACGTATTGTTTGAATGCAATTTGTACAAGTGGGCCGATGTTGTTTGATTATTTTCCATGATGGGCCGATTAAATGTAGGAGTTATGTGAGTGTTTATGACTATGGTTGCCTAGTAGTGCATGAGAACTAGGTCCATCTGATAGTGGGTACAAGTTTGACAAGTAATTTAAATGGTAAAATGGTTATGGTGAGCAAACTGACAAAGGAGGTATAGATATTAAATTCGCATAACTGATTTGTTTAGTTGTTGGGCCGAGATATGTTAAGGGCCATACGTTAAAACGGGTCTGCACACATACACACCTTTGTTTGGGCCACACCTCATGTTTGGGCCGTGTGTTAAAGCTGGGCCAAAAACGTTTGGGCCTGCATTGTTTTGGGTCGTGCATTTGCATATGCAAGGTTTAACTCTTAAATGTTTAAATGAACAACAGAGTGTTGACATGATCTTGTGTATGGTCCGTCTATGTTTTATGTGTAATGTGATTTAGGTATATGACCAAACAGATAGTGAAGAATCGTATGTAACGAGATTATGACATGCTATGTTGAGATATGATTGATTCAGTATGTGTGTGCTAAATGCCTAAAGTGTGACATGGCTAACTGTTATGACGTGCATAAGGATGTGTTTATTTCATGGATGTAATTTATGTAGTGTGTGACAAAATACGTGGTACGATGTGAATACGAAACTGACTATTATTGGTAACCACACTAGGGTTTGGTTGATCATTCTGGGAACGGGTAATGTAATGTAACATACCGAGCAAATCCAAGGTGAGTTCACACTTTTTTAAGGCATGGGATTCCCGGTGGGTTGGGAATGGGTTAAGAAGCTAAAACGAAACCTACATATTCACCTCTAACAGAATATGTACCTTCGTCCTCGGTTGGGAAGGACGACTACATTTAACCTGCGTATTCTCGGTTGGGTAGAGTATGTACCTCCGTCCTCGGTTGGGAAGGACGACTACATTTAACCTGCGTATTCTCGGTTGGGTAGAGTACGTACCTCCGTCCTCAGTTGGGAAGGACGACTACATTTAACCTACGTATTCTCGGTTGGGTAGAGTACGTACCTCCGTCCTCGGTTGGGAAGGACGCCAACTTATAAGTGGTTCACATGGGGTAGCCCCCACTGGTTATGGTTCGGGAAACAAGGAATTGATTAACTACTGGTTTTCGAATGAACTTATGATTTTTGGAACAACTTTAAAACGGACAACCAACTGTGAACTCGCTCAACTTTGTTGTTGATTCGCTGTTACATGCCTTGCAGGTCTTTAGGTGCATATTGTTGGAACTTGCTGTCTGGGAGGCTGGAGTGGTCGTGGGTCAAGATACATGGAATCGCAACACAAGATTAATGGTTTTTACATATGGATTATAAACACTTAACGAATGAATTATGCTTCCGCTGTACACTATGAATTATATGTAACATTGTAACACTTAATGTTAATAAATGAAAGTTTTATTTAAATTTACCTATGAGTTCAATGTGATTGGTGGCTAGATCCTGGTATGTCACACGCCTCGCAGGGGCTTCCGCATGTGGTATTTTGGGGGTGTGACAGATTGGTATCAGAGCCATTGGTTATAGTGAACTTGGTTTTAAAAAGGGGAAAAACGTTTTTATAAAACCAGACTATAATCGAACAGTTCTAAAAACGTGAATACGACCATGACACTCAGCTCCAGATTGCAAGGTTCATCTTTCTTACGTGTTGCATACATTACGTGACTAGTACACATTTGTTTATGAAGAAACATACGAACACACACTCTAAACTATAGCATGATAGCATGGATTGCTTGCTTACCTTATGATGCATTGATAGTATGCCATAGTCCTTGGATTTTTGTGATCTTATTACCTTGACGACCTCCGTTTGACATTTGAGTTTGAGGAACCATTTGACATGAGTTAGGAGGAAACTGATATGAGCATGCAAATCACAATATTATTATGGGTGCACACATAATAATAATGTGGAGTGCATGCGAGTCCCAGTGAGCCTTAACAAGTGGAAAAGGGGTTCCGTTCCGTTATTTGATCGATGTGAAACGTAACAAACCTATAGGGGTCATAGCAGTGATTGTCCCCTACTCGAACGTGAACTTTTCATTCAACTCTTAATCCTTTCGAAACACGATACTATCGAGTATTACCTGAACACCCATCTGAACACTTAGCGAATCGTGTAGAATGATTGGGTGCTTATACGAACGTCCCTGTGTTGGATGTTGCAGCGTCGAATGACTGATCGATACTTTTCTTACCCCTCTTTGTTTGCTGGAACTCATGTATTGACGTCTTAGATCCCGAAGTGTGATCACATCTGCAACACTTCCGCAGCATACTGTGTATTACTCGAACAACTTGCAACATCGATGGACAGGAGGTTGAGCGTAGTACTTTACCAACCTTAGTACTTTGACGACCCTGATTACCGGCAACGAGCATCAGCGAATTGGCTTCAATCGAATCCTTAACCCATGTCAGCGACTCATGGGAGTCAACTCTTACGAATCTATCAAGACATAAGCAATGACAATTGACTATAACGTTGAATGTGTAACTACCAGCACTGTGAGTAGCACTTTAGGGCGTGGCTCAGGATGTGAAAAGATGGACCTTAGTGGTGAAGAATCATAGGGCTTCGTTTCGAGCAACGACATTGGGAGCAGCAGTCATAGTGACAACAAGGTATTCGTGACCCTAGCCTACAGTATGGAAATAAAGTTGCCTACAACATGGATTGGCCGTGGTTAAGTTAAAAAGTCAACGACCAAAGGAACAATGAGAGCACCTGAAAGCCTTGTAATGAAAACAGCAACACTGGAAATGATGCTTATGGAAGGGCATTTAGGGTTGACGTGGACGACGTCAGGTTGGTGGCAACTTGGAAGCCTGAACGGGTAGCTAATCGCTTCGTCTCTGTCCTATTTAACCCTGATGCTTCTCAAAAGGCTGATGGCAAGTCAATTGAGGCATCATATGTTTGTAGGGATGCAAATTCAACCGTGTGGGACAAGTTTTCGACATCGATCTTCCTTCTACTACCCACGATGGTGTTAATGCAGTAGTCAGTATGGGTTGGTTAACCAGACATCGCGCAGTTATACCCTGTTAGGGGAAGGTTGTCGCCTGTCATAAAGTATCTGAGTGGAGCAGAGGTTAGCATCAATCCAGCAGTAAAGGCCAGAGGTGTCCACGGAAGGATTACCATGCCATGATTGCACTCGTTACTGATGTCAAGGCTAAGGAAAGGAGGATCGAGGATCCTCCAAATGTTCGCGATTTCTCCCTAAGTGCTACCAGAAGAACTATCAGGTTTGCCTTCACATCGTCAGATGAAATATCAGATCGGTATCATGACAGAAGCAACCCTTGTTACTAGTATTCCTTATTGGCTTGCACCAGGAAGGTTGCAAGAACTGTCTAATCAACTTCAAGAACTGTTGGACAGGAGTTTGTCAGACCTAATTCTTTTTCACTTTGGGGAGCCCCAGTTATACCAGTAAAGATAAGCCTTTTCGTATGTGTATCGATTATCGAGAACGTAACAATGTGACAGTTAGGAACCACTTGTCTCGACAATGCATTGGCCACCTGTCGACCAGTTACAAGGAACAAGCTTCCATTCGGGGATTGGCTAGCGAACTAACTATCATCAGATGGAAGTTCAAGAGAAGAATGCTCTTAGAATAGCATGTCGAACGCAATGCAGCCATTTCAACTTTATACACCATGATTATTGAGTTGATCACCACACCAACAGCTTCAGGGATCACATGCATCAACCGTATTTGTCGACGACGTTCTGAATCATGACAAGGGGAAAGGAACACCCTGGGTAGCATATGTATCCTATCTCAGCGCTTCTGTGGGAGGAGCCATTACGTGTGAAGTCTTGTTAAATGCCACATCTAGATTCGAGAGATGCATTTGATCACGTAACCAACGGAGTGGGAATATACGTGGACCTCGCTGAGATAGAAACTGATCGACACCAAAGATTCCTTCGGGGATGCAGCAATTACTCGTTTTCGCTAGATACCATCGCAGCTTACCCACAGGGTATTCAAAGATCGTGCAGCTTAACTCCCTTAAGCACAGCAGGGTGCTGTGTTCGTGGGAGACCAAAACATGAGGACGTCTTTTAAGCTTTCGAATCCCAACACTGCAATGCACTGAGCATCGTCTTTACCCAAGGGTGCGAGTGATTTAGTGGTATTCCATGATGGTCTGAATCAGAGTCCCAGTTACACATCGATTCAACACGAGAGAGTGACGACTCACGTGATGGAGTTACAAAGAGGAACTGCACCATGGTCTTGGGATTTTAGATGGAGGCATCACTTGGACGGTACCCGATGCACTACTTAGACCAATCGCAAGGGCCTCCCGTGTATCGATGTTTGAAAGAGCTAAATCATGCAATGACAACGCTGGATGGAACTTCTGCATGAGTACGATTGTGAAACCTGAACGTACACGAGCTCTGCAGCTTGCCATCGACTCTAACTTACCTTATCAGACTCGCTCTGTTCAAATTAGAGAATTGAAGGAAGAGGATTTTCAAGTTGAACCCATGCGGGGCATGGAGAAGCAACCTTTGACAGGTTGGACGATACTCGTTACCTCATGGAATGGATGTGGGTCTCATTATACGGCAACTGTAGGGAACTCGTGTTGAGCAAAGCACACCGACTTTGATATTCTAGTCATCTGAGTTTTGATGGAATATACTAGGATCGAAGGATCTTGTACTGGTAGATGGGCTTGAAGGCCT
Organism: Helianthus tuberosus; assembly: GCA_030545235.1. Classification (NCBI taxonomy): domain Eukaryota; kingdom Viridiplantae; phylum Streptophyta; class Magnoliopsida; order Asterales; family Asteraceae; genus Helianthus; species Helianthus tuberosus. Next base: position 175,301,434 of record CM060363.1, read on the forward strand.
ACACAGCGAAGCATGTGAACGACGTTTGACTTGTGCGAAAAGTTAAGGTGGGACATCAGAAATCTCCTGGTTGTCACTGGCCTACCTACATCTTAGAAGAGAACCCGTATCACTTGAGGTGATTGTTGATTGTCTCACGTAACCAGCACACTCTATTGCAATCAAGGAAACTGACGAGTCATTATAGCTTGTGAATACTCCGCAAAGAGAGGCGGCTTTTAGGCACGAGGTTACCTCTGAATTTGAACTATACTTGACGTATGGCAGGCACTACACAACACTTTTGGCTCACGTCTAGGCATGAGCATTACTGGTCACCATATGATAGATGGTCAGAGTAAACGAACCATCCAGACACTTAAGGACATGCTGCGAGCATGTGTGTGATCGACTTTGGTACGAATTGGAAGGATACTTACCCTTGGATTAAGTTCTACCGCAACAGTTACCATTCTAGTAATCAGACAGCTCAGTTTGAGGCATTGTATGGATGTTAATGCCGATCTCCTTGTTGGACTAAAGTGGGTGGCAACCTAATAGCAGATCCAGGATTTGTACTTGAACCTATTGGGAAGATAGTTTAGATCGAAAATCGAATGGCGGCAGCTCGTGACCGTCAGAAAAGCTACGCTGATAAGCGTAGGAAACCACTCGAGTTCCAGGTTGGGGATCGAGTACTACTTAAAGTCTCACCTTGGAAATGTGTAGTTCGTTTTGGTAAACGAGGCAAACTCAACCAGCAATATGTTGGACCTTTCGAAATCATGGAGAGAATTGGCAAGGTGGCCTACAGACTGAATCTACCTGAAGAACTCTGTGGAGTTCACAACGTATTCCATGTGTCGAATCTAAAGAAATGTCTGTTAGATGAAACTCTCATAGTTCCTTTCAAGGAGCTCACCGTCGACGATCAGTTGCGATTTTTCGAAGAACCAGTGGAAATCTTGGACCGGGAGGTTCAGATTCTCAAACGCACCAGGATACCTATTGTTCGAGTTCGTTGGAACTCCCGTCATGGCCCAGAGTTTACCTGGGAATGAGAAGACCAAATGAAACACAAATATTCCCAGTTGTTCGAGAACCATGAAACCACTACTGAGGCTGAAGCTACTGCGGAATTTCAGGACGAAATTCCAAACCAACGGGGGGATGATGTGACACCCCAGGAAAAACCAGGAAACCATGCAACTTAACTAGCTTCCTCAGTAACTACGTGCTAAATTTCGGGACGAAATTTCTTTCAAGTTGGGGATGATGTGACAACCCGAATTTCCGAAGTTAATCATATTCGCATCACTTCTATTTATATTTCATATTACGTTGTGATCTTGTGCTATGGTGTGAAATTGTTATAGTTGTGTTTTATTAAATGATTATGAGTCTATGGGTTTCGAGAATAGAATGCATGTATGTGATTAGTAAAGCCGCACATAATTCCTGGGTCACACACCCTTCCTACTCGGCTGCACATTCTTTAAAGCATTATGGGCTTCCGTAAACCTTAAGACCCAAACCCAAACCTTTGAAGCCCGAAGCAAACCCAATAGAATTGAAAAAGCCCAAACCACTTACCCACCTATTTATGGCAGCCAATCCCAACGTTTTGGGCTTAAGCCCATTGCGGCCAAGTAAGACCCGAACACCCTAATTTATTGGGTAGTTGTACGTATGATCCTTCATGACTTTTATGCAAACAAAACCCTACCCCCTTCCCAAGTGTGCGTGTGGCAGGAGACCCCCCCCTCGAGACATCATCCCATTCGACCTAGCTATTGGTTAGTATATTCATGTTTATGTTATTCCTCAATAGTTGTTCTTGTACATGTGTGATACGTGTTATGCTATACTGGTGCATGAGAGTTCAAAGCATGGAGTATGGTCTGGTTAAATTAAGTTTGATTATAGGTTGTTTTAGAAACTGTACATAATGTGATTGGATGAGTAGATTTTCATGTTGGGATCGACAGATTGTTAGTGTAATATTATGGCATGACCTATTATAAGATGAATTTGATTTATGTGATTATATGAGAATTGTCAGTGATGTTAAATTCATGATGTAGGATTCATGCTAGCATTAACAAGTCCATGTAATGATCGATTGCTATGATAACCGTTCCGATGGGTGTGCATGTAATCGTCCGTTTAAGAACATATATTAGTTTAAAGGAACCTTGATTTTTATGAATAGATGGACGCATGGTTAGAACAATTGGACTTCAATGTTATTTCGAATCAATCGGATTTAGATGTGTATGCGAATGATTCCTTGTTAAATATAGATAATTATGAAAATAATTATGTAAATAATTATGTTACATAAATTGTTGTTGAATGTCGGCCAAGATGTAACCGATTATGGTGATGGAATTGGGTAGTGAAGTTATAGGTTGTTAGAATTATTGAAACTGTGTGATTAGGGGACGTAATGTTTGAATGCAATTTGTACAAGTGGTCCGATGTTGTTTGATTATTTTCCATGATGGGCCGATTAAATGTAGGAGTTACGTGAGTGTTTATGACTATGGTTGCCTAGTAGTGCATGAGAACGAGGTCCATCTGATAGTGGGCACAAGTTTGACAAGTAATTTAAATGGTAAAATGGGTATGGTGAGCAAACTGATAAAGGAGGTATAGATATTAAATTCGCATAACTGATTTGTTTAGTTGTTGGGCCGAGATATGTTAAGGGCCATACGTTAAAACGGGTCTGCACACATACACACCTTTGCTTGGGTCGCACCTCATGTTTGGGCTGTGTGTTAAAGCTGGGCCAGAAACGTTTGGGCCTGTATTGTTTTGGGCCGTGCATTTTCATATGCAAGGTTTAACTATTAAATGTTTAAATGAACAACAGACTGATGACATGATCTTGTGTATGGTCCATCTATGTTTTATGTGTAATGTGATTTAGGTATATGACCAAACAGATAGTGAAGAATCGTATGTAACAAGATTATGACATTGTTGAGATATGATTGATTCAGTATGTGTGTGCTACATGCCTAAAGTGTGACATGGCTAACTGTTATGACGTGCATAAGGATGTGTTTATTTCATGGATGTAATTTATGTAGTGTGTGACAAAATACGTGGTACGATGTGAATACGAAACTGACTATTATTGGTAACCACACTAGGGTTTGGTTGATCATTCTGGGAACGGGTAATGTAACGTAACATATCGAGCAAATCCAAGGTGAGTTCACACTTTTATAAGGCATGGGATTCCCGGTGGGTTGGGAATGGGTTAAGAAGCTAAAACGAAACCTACATACTCACCTCTAACAGAATATGTACCTTCGTCCTCGGTTGGGAAGGACGACTACATTTAACCTGCGTATTCTCGGTTGGGTAGAGTACGTACCTCCGTCCTCGGTTGGGAAGGACGACTACATTTAACCTGCGTATTCTCGGTTGGGTAGAGTACGTACCTCCGTCCTCGGTTGGGAAGGATGACTACATTTAACCTGCGTATTCTCGGTTGGGTAGAGTACGTACCTTCGTCCTTGGTTGGGAAGGACGCCAACTTATAAGTGGTTCACATGGGATAGCCCCCACTGGTTATGGTTTGGGATATAAGGAACTGATTAACTACTGGTTTTCGAATGAACTTATGATTTTTGGAACAACTTTAAAACGGACAACCAACTGTGAACTCGCTCAACATTGTTGTTGATTCGCTGTTACATGCCTTGCAGGTCTTTAGGTGCATATTGTTGGAACTTGCTGTCTAGGAGGCTGGAGTGGTCATGGGTCGAGATACATGGAATCGCAACACAGGATTAATGGTTTTTACATATGGATTATAAACACTTAACGAATGAATTATGCTTCCGCTGTACACTGTGAATTATATGTAACATTGTAACACTTAATGTTAATAAATGAAAGTTTTATTTAAATTTACCTATGAGTTCAATGTGATTGGTGGCTAGATCCTGGTATCTCACACGACTCGCGGGGTGATGTAGAGTGTGAAACCCATACCTTAAAGTATATTTTATTATGTGTTTTAATGTGTTTTACGTGATTATACGTCTCGAATGTGTTAACTACGGGTTTTTATGGTTTCACAGGTAGAACACGTAATATGGCGAAATTAGAGAGCTTAGTGATGAAACAGAAGTTGTTCGGGTCAGGAGATAACTCAAATGTGCGAAACATGTGATGAAGTGAAGTTTAGGGACTTGGAAGTAATGATTTGAAAGTTGATATATAACTTGTGTATGAGAGAATTATGAAACAATGAAGTTCAAGGGGTTAGTGGTAATTAAATGAAAAATGAAATTGAATAAGTTGATGGAGCCGTGATCTTCACAGAAGATACAAAGCGTAGCTTACATTTGAGAACGTAGCTTACGGTAGACAATATACGGCAGCTGACATGCAAGATTGAATTAAAGGATTCATGTGACTTTGGGAATTTATTGAACAACAATTCATCACACCAAAAAGGAAGCCTAAAAAGGAGTCAGTGAACACGTGAAGGTAGGCATCATTGGGGGATTGACTTTGAAACATGATATCATCTCATGATTAATAATAGCAAGGAGACAAGAGTGCACATGGATGGTAATTTTCATCACATTATTAACCATATTCATCATCACATGAATATAAAAAGAGGCAGCCATTTTTTAGAAGCCATGGGCTTGGACTCCTTCACGAGAGTTTGTGGACCTTTTGGCAGCAATGCCAATAACCATCGAAAATTGGCAGCAGCCATAAGACAATTCTTATGGGCTCTCATAATCATCATTATATCATCGATCAATGGGCAGCCCATTATCATCGATTGGAGCAGCAAACATAGGGGATTCTTTTTGGGCTCTCTAACTTGGGGATCCACGAAAGTTTGGCGGTGACCTATCACAATTTTTGGGCTCGATTAACTAAAAAAAGAGATTATCATCATCATACCATCGAGAGGAGGAGAGTTACGATTCGCAATTTTGGGAGAGGAGGTCGCACAAGGAGTAGCCCTTTGGCTGCTTTGCACGCAATTCAAGAAGAGAGCACAGGATTTTGTGATTGGTATTATTGCGAGACATCATGAATATAGGCGGCTAATCTCCTAAGGGTTTCACCCCGGTGTAGACTTTGTAAGAATTCTAGGGTTTCAATATTTTGTTTATGATTTAATTTGTGACTAGTTGTATTTAACCATTTAAAACTTATAGCAATTGTCTTGCATTTGTATTGGATTCATGAATTGTCGAATGAGTTATTAAATTTGACTTTGTGAAATGAATATGTGCAATTATGCCTTGCTATAGGTTAGGATTTTCATGTTCTTGGTAACGAAGTGTAGTGCGGTCCGTTGTCTATGACGTTGATAGCTCTTGTCAACCGGCATACGAGGAACCTCAAGACTCAATAAATTCGAAATTTGATGCCATCATGAATGCGGTGAGTAATCTTACCAATTCACATCAAGCTCTTACTAATTCACATCAAGAGTTCAAAGCCGAAATTAAGAAAGAGTTTGAAGTAAGAGATAAAGCTCATGAAGACATGGCAAAGAAAGTGGGTCATCTATCCGAAGAATTGGCTCAATTTAGACGAGACCAAGAGGTGTTGGCTAGTGGTACAGTGGTGGATGGTGATGTGGTGGAAGAGGTTATGGAACTTCCGGAGCAAGTAATTGAATGTTTGAACCGAGCGGAAGACATGACACCGCAAGACGAATCGGATTTGGAAGAAGCTCACGTTCATATTCATCCTTCTTCCAAACTTATCACTCCAACCAACAAAGTTGGGGATGCGGGTTCGTGCATAAGGATTCGAAGGGTGGCATTGCAAGACATTGGCCATGTTGGTAAGAAGCGACCCCGAAGTTGTACATTACGCATGCCGAATAGAAGAAAAAGAGAGTGGATTCGGCATGCCAACTACCGAGCGTATGTTGGAAACTCGGTAGGCAAATGTGCACTTCGACCACCATGAGAAGCAAATCAGGTATGATTGTTGTAGAGTTTGTATTATTTGTTTTATTTTATTCTGTTAGTTAAATGAACGTTGTGGGTGTGTTCCCTATATAACCCTCATGAGACCTACTCGTCCTCGCGAGCTATCGGGTGGTTTAAAAGGGCTTGTTGCATATGCTAAATGCAACCGTGATTCCTACGAAAGTGAGTTAGGTTTGTTATTGTTGTAAATTATTTTTCCACATAAATCAAAGTAAATTAATGTATGACTTGGTAATATTTTCATAAAAGTGGTAGAACTAGGTAGCTAATAAATTTTAATGGTTGTGAGAAGCATGCTTCTACACAAAGGTTGAGATTTGTAGGTACACCGTGTTCGCGAGACGACCATTTTGTTGAAGGATGAAGAGCACACGAGGAATGAGCTCAAAAATCAGGTGCATATGTTTATTTTTACTTTTGATTTTTAGTTAGCAAATAAGTGGATTGTAAATTGTATTTTATTTTCCGTGGTGAAATTTTGGGGAGGTTAGCCGTGTCGCATCCCTTGTGTGTTTTGAAAACTCTAGTTGTTACACATTGAGGACAATTTTTACCTCAAGTGTGGGGATGGGGGAGTAGTAAAAGTTTTTCAATTTTAACCCGTTCATTTAAACACTACACATTGAGGACAATGTTTACCTCAAGTGTGGAGATGGGGAAAAATTTCAAAATTTTTTCAAAATGTCTTTATATGAAGCAATCTAAAAAGCACAAGTAACTAAGTTAACGAGGGATGTCACAACCCATTTGGTCTTTTGTCATGGTCAAGTTCAAATTAATAGCATGAAGGGTATTTAGCGGGTGATTATTTGGGAATAATTCGCCTAAGAAACTAGCACATCATGCATATCACATACCATACCCTTTATATATGTGAGGTTTTGAGCCACTTTTACATCATAGGATTACATATTCATGTTTCTTTGTTTGAGTGGACCATTAGTCATGTATTGTAGAACCTGCGACTTTTGATACGTTTGAGACCATAGACCGAATACAAGCACGAGAATGATTAAGGCATTAGGTGAACCTTTTTCTTTAAAACCATTTATCCATTCTTATCCAAATAAATCCCCTAGTCGCCCACTTTGAGCCTAATCCTTTCGTTTGACCAACCCATTTAGCCCACAACCATTAAACCTTTTTCATTTTAAACCCGTGTGATAAAAATTCGATCATAGGAGTATATATTTGTATAGTTGTGATTTACTTATGCAAAAAAAAAAAAAAACAAAAAAAAATTCAGAACATGTTGAGAAAAATACAAAAATATGAAGTTAGTAGTTGTTGAATAAAAGGCTAAAGTTGTTGCCTTGTAGTTGATGTTTATAGTTTAGTTTTGTTTAAAGTAGTCGTTTGTAATAAAAATCGAATTTTTCATCACCTTAGCCACTAAAAAAAAAAATCTATTCCGTACCCTTAACTTAGCCCCGTTACAACCCTCCAAAGACCTTATGACTTGTTCTTAGTATTCGTGTTCGGTGGTAGAGAATGATTGAGTTGCAAGCCTATGCGGGTACGTATTCTAATCGGTTTAAGTGATTATTTCAAAAGCGCTAATGCATCAACTATTAGCCAATTTTAAAACGAGTGGAGAGAACATTGTGAGGGATGTGCATGACTTGTTAGTTTATGGCGGGTTAATCTTGGATAACTATTTTACATGGGATTATTCACTTTTTCGTTTAATATTTCGTAAATTGTAAAAAAGTTTGAACCGGGTATGACATTAGACCTTAACCTTTGTCTCGGGAATGGGAAGTGTGTTTCTTGTTCGACCTACGTGAAAGTGAAAGACAGATTTGCTTGAGGGCAAGCAAACGACAAGTGTGGGGATGTGATGTAGAGTGTGAAACCCATACCTTAAAGTATATTTTATTATGTGTTTTAATGTGTTTTACGTGATTATACGTCTCGAATGTGTTAACTGCGGGTTTTTATGGTTTCACAGGTAGAACACGTAATATGGCAAAATTAGAGAGCTTAGTGATGAAACGGGAGTTGTTCGGGTCAGGAGATAACTCAAATGTGCGAAACATGTGATGAAGTGAAGTTTAGGGACTTGGAAGTAATGATTTGAAAGTTGATATATAGCTTGTGTGTGAGAGAATTATGAAACAATGAAGTTCAAGGGGTGAGTGGTAATTAAATGAAAGATGAAATTGAATAAGTTGATGGAGCCGTGATCTTCACAGAAGATACAAAGCGTAGCTTACGTTTGAGAACGTAGCTTACGGTAGACAATATACGGCAGCTGACATCCAAGATTGAATTAAAGGATTCATGTGACTTTGGGAATTTATTGAACAACAATTCATCACACCAAAAAGGAAGCCTAAAAAGGAGTCAGTGAACACGTGAAGGTAGGCATCATTGGGGGTTTGACTTTGAAACATGATATCATCTCATGATTAATAATAGCAAGGAGACAAGAGTGCACATGGATGGTAATTTTCATCACATTATTAACCATATTCATCATCACATGAATATAAAAAGAGGCAGCCATTTTTTAGAAGCCACAAGCACCTATTGGGCTTGGACTCCTTCACGAGAGTTTGTGGACCTTTTGGCAGCAATGCCAATAACCATCGAAAATTGGCAGCAGCCATAAGACAATTCTTGTGGGCTCTCATAATCATCATTATATCATCGATCAATGGGCAGCCCACTATCATCGATTGGAGCAGCAAACATAGGGGATTCTTTTTGGGCTCTCTAACTTGGGGATCCACGAAAGTTTGGCGGTGACCTTTCACAATTTTTGGGTTTGATTAACTAAAAAAAAGAGAATATCATCATCATACCATCGAGTGGAGGAGAGTTACGGTTCGCAATTTTGGGAGAGGAGGTCGCACAAGGAGTAGCCCTTTGGCTGCTTTGCACGCAATTCAAGAAGAGAGCACAAGATTTTGTGATTGGTATTATTGCGAGACGTCATGAATATAGGCGGCTAATCTCCTAAGGGTTTCACCCCGGTGTAGACTTTGTAAGAATTCTAGGGTTTCAATATTTTGTTTATGATTTAATTTGTGACTAGTTGTATTTAACCATTTAAAACTTATAGCAATTGTCTTGCATTTGTATTGGATTCATGAATTGTCGAATGAGTTATTAAATTTGACTTTGTGAAATGAATATGTGCAATTATGCCTTGCTATAGGTTAGGATTTTCATGTTCTTGGTAACGAAGTGTAGTGCGGTCCGTTGTCTATGACGTTGATAGCTCTTGACACCTAAGCCACGTAATACTAAATCCGTTAATAATCAAATGCAACTAAATTAAGTCTAACGTGTAGAAACTCTAGGTCTTGCAGTTGTCGAACCGGGTGTGACCCTTGTTTCTAACTTGTTATTTTTACTCATTCTAATTAGTGGTTTCTAATAATTTTTCTAAACAAACTAAAAATAAAAATTAGCAAGCTTCATAATTATTTTGCATATTTGTTTGTAAATAACTTTGGCTAATCGAACAACTAGTGTGATACTGACCACATGCTCTTCGTGGATACGATACCCGACTTACCCTAGCAACCTAGGTTTAATTGGGTTTTTGACTGATCGAGACGACACGGTCACGTAAAAAACGGCGCCGCTGCCGGGGAGCTAGTGCGCTTAGTATTTCATTGCTTGTTCGATTTTAATTAGGTTTATTTTCTTTCCTTTTTCTTGTATATTTGTGATTTTACTTCGGGTGGTCGAGCTTGTTTGTGCAGGTACATGTTTTGCAGGTACCATGTTTCAATATGAATTGGGTAGATGATGATCTGTGTGAGTGTTGCGGAAGTGGAGAGCATTATTTAGAAGATTGCTCTGTTTTCCACGAAAAAGTTCAAGCCAACAAGGAACGGGAAGACTACCTCAGCGGATTGTATGAATATAGGAGGGCGGACTATGAAGATTTCAATGGTCCATCCTCATATTATCCATACGATAATCCACCACCACCACAGTACCAAGAGTACTACTATGAACCCGGATTGCCACATTTCTCAAGTTACCGGGAGGTGTATGATGATTATTATAATGAATACCCTCAACCGGCATACGAGGAACCTCAAGACTCAATAAATTCGAAATTTGATGCCATCATGAATGCGGTGAGTAATCTTACCAATTCACATCAAGCTCTTACTAATTCACATCAAGAGTTCAAAGCCGAAATTAAGAAAGAGTTTGAAGTAAGAGATAAAGCTCATGAAGACTTGGCAAAGAAAGTGGGTCATCTATCCGAAGAATTGGCTCAATTTAGACGAGACCAAGAGGTGTTGGCTAGTGGTACAGTGGTGGATGGTGATGTGGTGGAAGAGGTTATGGAACTTCCGGAGCAAGTAATTGAATGTTTGAACCGAGCGGAAGACATGACACCGCAAGACGAATCGGATTTGGAAGAAGCTCACGTTCATATTCATCCTTCTTCCAAACTTATCACTCCAACCAACAAAGTTGGGGATGCGGGTTCGTGCCTAAGGATTCGAAGGGTGGCATTGCAAGACATTGGCCATGTTGGTAAGAAGCGACCCCGAAGTTGTACATTACGCATGCCGAATAGAAGAAAAAGAGAGTGGATTCGGCATGCCAACTACCGAGCGTATGTTGGAAACTCGGTAGGCAAATGTGCACTTCGACCACCATGAGAAGCAAATCAGGTATGATTGTTGTAGAGTTTGTATTATTTGTTTTATTTTATTCTCTTAGTTAAATGAACGTTGTGGGTGTGTTCCCTATATAACCCTCATGAGACCTACTCGTCCTCGCGAGCTATCGGGTGGTTTAAAAGGGCTTGTTGCATACGCTAAATGCAACCGTGATTCCTACGAAAGTGAGTTAGGTTTGTTATTGTTGTAAATTATTTTTCCACATAAATCAAAGTAAATTAATGTATGACTTGGTAATATTTTCATAAAAGTGGTAGAACTAAGTAGCTAATAAATTTTAATGGTTGTGAGAAGCATGCTTCTACACAAAGGTTGAGATTTGTAGGTACACCGTGTTCGCGAGACGACCATTTTGTTGAAGGATGAAGAGCACACGAGGAATGAGCTCAAAAATCAGGTGCATATGTTTATTTTTACTTTTGATTTTTAGTTAGCAAATAAGTGGATTGTAAATTGTATTTTATTTTCCGTGGTGAAATTTTGGGGAGGTTAGCCGTGTCACATCCCCTGTGCGTTTTGAAAACTCTAGTTGTTACACATTGAGGACAATTTTTACCTCAAGTGTGGGGATGGGGGAGTAGTAAAAGTTTTTCAATTTCAACCCGTTCATTTAAACACTACACATTGAGGACAATGTTTACCTCAAGTGTGGAGATGGCGAAAAATTTCAAAAATTTTTCAAAATGTCTTTGTATGAAGCAATCTAAAAAGCACAAATAACTAAGTTAACGAGGGATGTCACAACCCATTTGGTCTTTTGTCATGGTCAAGTTCAAATTAATAGCATGAAGGGTATTTAGCGGGTGATTATTTGGGAATAATTCGCCTAAGAAACTAGCACATCATGCATATCACATACCATACCCTTTATATATGTGAGGTTTTGAGCCACTTTTACATCGTAGGATTACATATTCATGTTTCTTTGTTTGAGTGGACCATTAGTCATGTATTGTAGAACCTGCGACTTTTGATACGTTTGAGACCATAGACCGAATACAAGCACGAGAATGATTAAGGCATTAGGTGAACCTTTTTCTTTAAAACCATTTATCCATTCTTATCCAAATAAATCCCCTAGTCGCCCACTTTGAGCCTAATCCTTTCGTTTGACCAACCCATTTAGCCCACAACCATTAAACCTTTTTCATTTTAAACCCGTGTGATAAAAATTCGATCATAGGAGTATATATTTGTATAGTTGTGATTTACTTATGCAAAAAAAAAAAAAACAAAAAAAAATTCAGAACATGTTGAGAAAAATACAAAAATATGAAGTTAGTAGTTGTTGAATAAAAGGCTAAAGTTGTTGCCTTGTAGTTGATGTTTATAGTTTAGTTTTGTTTAAAGTAGTCGTTTGTAATAAAAATCGAATTTTTCATCACCTTAGCCACTAAAAAAAATAATCTATTCCATACCCTTAACTTAGCCCCGTTACAACCCTCCAAAGACCTTATGACTTGTTCTTAGTATTCGTGTTCGGTGGTAGAGAATGATTGAGTTGCAAGCCTATGCGGGTACGTATTCTAATCGGTTTAAGTGATTATTTCAAAAGCGCTAATGCATCAACTATTAGCCAATTTTAAACCGAGTGGAGAGAACATTGTGAGGGATGTGCATGACTTGTTAGTTTATGGCGGGTTAATCTTGGATAACTATTTTACATGGGATTATTCACTTTTTCGTTAAATATTTCGTAAATTGTAAAAAAGTTTGAACCGGGTATGACATTAGACCTTAACCTTTGTCTCGGGAATGGGAAGTGTGTTTCTTGTTCGACCTACGTGAAAGTGAAAGACAGATTTGCTTGAGGGCAAGCAAACGACAAGTGTGGGGATGTGACGTAGAGTGTGAAACCCATACCTTAAAGTATATTTTATTATGTGTTTTAATGTGTTTCACGTGATTATACGTCTCGAATGTGTTAACTGCGGGTTTTTATGGTTTCACAGGTAGAACACGTAATATGGCGAAATTAGAGAGCTTAGTGATGAAATGGGAGTTGTTCGGGTCAGGAGATAACTCAAATGTGCGAAACATGTGATGAAGTGAAGTTTAGGGACTTGGAAGTAATGATTTGAAAGTTGATATATAGCTTGTGTGTGAGAGAATTATGAAACAATGAAGTTCAAGGGGTGAGTAGTAATTAAATGAAAGATGAAATTGAATAAGTTGATGGAGCCGTGATCTTCACAGAAGATACAAAGCGTAGCTTACGTTTGAGAACGTAGCTTACGGTAGACAATATACGGCAGCTGACATCCAAGATTGAATTAAAGGATTCATGTGACTTTGGGAATTTATTGAACAACAATTCATCACACCAAAAAGGAAGCCTAAAAAGGAGTCAGTGAACACGTGAAGGTAGGCATCATTGGGGGTTTGACTTTGAAACATGATATCATCTCATGATTAATAATAGCAAGGAGACAAGAGTGCACATGGATGGTAATTTTCATCACATTATTAACCATATTCATCATCACATGAATATAAAAAGAGGCAGCCATTTTTTAGAAGCCACAAGCACCTATTGGGCTTGGACTCCTTCACGAGAGTTTGTGGACCTTTTGGCACCAATGCCAATAACCATCGAAAATTGGCAGCAGCCATAAGGAAATTCTTGTGGGCTCTCATAATCATCATTATATCATCGATCAATGGGCAGCCCACTATCATCGATTGGAGCAGCAAACATAGGGGATTCTTTTTGGGCTCTCTAACTTGGGGATCCACGAAAGTTTGGCGGTGACCTTTCACAATTTTTGGGTTTGATTAACTAAAAAAAAGAGAATATCATCATCATACCATCAAGTGGAGGAGAGTTACGGTTCGCAATTTTAGGAGAGGAGGTCGCACAAGGAGTAGCCCTTTGGCTGCTTTGCGCGCAATTCAAGAAGAGAGCACAAGATTTTGTGATTGGTATTATTGCGAGACGTCATGAATATACGCGGCAAACTCCTAAGCGTTTCACCCCGGTGTAGACTTTGTAAGAATTCTAGGGTTTTAATATTTTGTTTATGATTTAATTTGTGATTAGTTGTATTTAACCATTTGAAACTTATATCAATTGCCTTGCATTTGTATTGGATTCATGAATTGTCGAATGAGTTATTAAATTTGACCTTGTGAAATGAATATGTGCAATTATGCCTTGCTATAGGTTAGGATTTTCATGTTCTTGGTAACGAAGTGTAGTGCGGTCCGTTGTCTATGACGTTGATAGCTCTTGACACCTAAGCCACGTAATACTAAATCCGTTAATAATCAAATGCAACTAAATTAAGTCTAACGTGTAGAAACTCTAGGTCTTGCTGTTTTCGAACCGGGTGTGACCCTTGTTTCTAACTTGTTATTTTTACTCATTCTAATTAGTGGTTTCTAATAATTTTTCTAAACAAACTAAAAATAAAAATTAGCAAGCTTCATAATTATTTTGCATATTTGTTTGTAAATAACTTTGGCTAATCGAACAACTAGTGTGATACTGACCACATGCTCTTCGTGGATACGATACCCGACTTACCCTAGCTACCTAGGTTTAATTGGGTTTTTGACTGATCGGTACGACACGGTCACGTCACGGGGGCTTCCGCATGTGGTATTTTGGGGGTGTGACAGAATTTTAGACTTTTTATCAAGCCATGAAGTTTCTGGGCAGATGAGATTTACTCGAGAGAGGATGAAACCTCCAACTAGAATGATAAGTATGTATATTTATTTCTTTAAAGAAGGGATTTGCCCTTTGATCAGTGTATGGTTCTTCTTTAACAATGGTTCAAAGGCTTGAACAGATGTTTGCATGTCTTCAACAAATGTTCTGATTTGTGTTCATTCACTATCTTTGGGAGGAGAATGTTTCATCTACTGTTTATTTCTTAATCAGTAGGTCATGTTTTGGCTTTTGAATATAAGTTGTTCTTTCATAGGTCCAACAATCTCCCCTTAGAATAGATGATGCCAAAACAAATGTTTATTAGATCAACTTTATTCTTCATCAACTTTTCTCTGATTTGGCTTTTGAACTGGAGCTCAAACTTTATATATATATATATAGAGAGAGAGAGTCATCTGGATCCCTTTCAAATGGAAGACTTATTAGGTCTTGCAGATCTTCATCATTAAGCCCAAAGGCACTCTTCATTTAGATCTTTTTCACTTCTCCATTAGCTCTAGCTATTGTCAATTCATGGTTTGTCCTATCAGACGCCCAGTTTAGAATTTTTAAGCTGGATGGATTTCTTAGGGCAGATGGTATTTGATTAGTTGAGGGAAAGTGTTTTCCCAAGACTTGACCAATCAGATCTTCTAGTTTTGCATCTGGATACCCATACATCAATTCATTTTTGATCCCTTCTTTTCTTATTTTATCTTCATATATCTTCATATCTTATGCAGACATCTTTTTTTGCATTTTTAGGTAGCTTTTAATAGCTGAAGATATATTCTTTTGTAGTTTGAAGCTCTGAAGGATCAACCAAAGATCTGATAGGAAAGTCTACTTCTTCATAATTTGACCTTTGGGGACTAGGGGATCTTTTACACTTAAAGCTTCAAGTCTCTTGTAATTTTCTTTGATTGTTGGCTCATCCCATCTAACCATTCACTGCATTAACCCAAACTTTTTCTCTAGCATCTGCTCCTTTATTCTTTTTAGTTGGGGTGCCTTTTTGCCATTAGGTCTTTTACCTACTCTCCAATTGGGAGGAGTGGGTTTAATATCTGGATTGAGTTTTAATTTCTCAATCCTTATAATTTCTTCTAGAAGTCCTTGTGTAGACCATCCAGAGAATTGGGCTCTTGTTGCTTTGTGAGGATTGCTCTTCATTATATACTCTATGTCATTTTCCCTTAATGCTCTTTTGAGGTTAGGGTCGCTTACAGGGCCTTGTGAAGCCTTCTTGCCGACATCCTTAGCATAATCTTCAATTCTATTCACTTTAGTGAATTCTTCTGACAAGATTTCCTGGCCTTCTTTGTCTTCTTTCTCTTTGCTTCTTTCTGCTGCAATCATCTCTGCATGTTTAAGTTTTAGTTCCAAGTACTCTTTGACATTGGAAGGCTTTGGTAGATCATGTAAAGATGGGAAGGAGAGCTGGCTAGGGTCAAATGAGGAATAGAAAGACTGTATTTTTATTGATAATGTTTTTAATTCCAATGGGTGTGAGTTGATGGTTATGGTTGTGGTGGTTGATGGTAAAGATAATGGAAGGGATATGATGGTTGTGGAAGATGTTGTGGTAGTTGTGGTTTTGGTCGGTGATGAATTAGGTGTTTCTTCAGCATCATCTTGGATGATAAATTTGGCTCCTCTAGATCTGGTTTGAGATGTGGGTGTTTTTGTTGGTGGTAATGGGGTTTTGTGGATAGTCTTCTGTTGATGAGAATTCCTTTAGGAGACTTTTGAGATTTTGGAAGTGTAGGTATAGCATCTTTTGTCACTTTTGGAGTGCCAACAGATGTTTGGACAATGAGGACAATGGTTTGGGTGATTGTTGTTGGTTTCATTGAAACAGTGGTTTGAGGAACCTTTGTTGAGGAGCCTTGATTATCTTGAATTCTTTTTCTTTTAATAATCTCTTGCACTGTCAACATTTCATTTGTATCCCTCATGTCTTTACTCTTTTTCTTTTTCAATAGCTTCTTGTCGCCTTTTTGGCTTCCAAAGTACTAGGCCTCTTTTGGGCTTTCTTTACAAGAGGAAAAAGCTTTCTCATGCTATCACTCTCCCCCTTTTGGCATGATCTTCTGGGTATTTGGGGAGAATTAAAGTTGTGCAAGTGGTTTGGAGAAGATGGTCTTTGATGTCCTTGATCTCTGCTTGGTTATCTTTGTACCTAGCATCCACCATGTTTCATATTTGTAGGTCCACTCGGAGAATCAAGTTTTCCTACTTCCTTGTTGTTGAAACACAAATACAAATATGGAATCCTTGTATGTATGAAACCAATGCAAAGTAAAGAACAAACATACGTAACCAAAGATTCACTAACTTTGATTAATGGAAGAGAACATACACAAAACACATACACACAGTGTTTATACAGACTCACCAACTCTCTTACCTTGTTCTATATCACTAATTGTCTTATATAGAGGTCCCAGCCTAGTAACCTCACGAAGAAGGTTACTGGGCCCATGAAGAACCAACAGCCCACGAAAAACCAGGTTCTTCGTGAACTATCATTGCGAAGAACCATAAATGCCACGAAGAAGGTTCTTCATGCAATCCATTCCCCATGAAAAAAATGTTCTTCGTGGGAGGCTGCAAACAGCCAAACAAGATAGTTAACATTTGCAGACAATAGGAAAGATAAGCAAACTTGTGTAGACTGCAACAACAGCAGCTACATTACAACCATAATGTACTAAAGGCTATGAACTGTTGTACCAAGTCAAGATAGGAGGATATCTTGACTTGGTCGACTCGACCAAAACAAACAGACTGGATTAAACAAAAGACCATTTCATTACATTACAACGCATACAAAATAAGAACAAGCGACATACACCAAAAGTGCATCAACAAACTCCCCCTTGGCTGTTGCTTGGTCTTCGGTCTTAGTGAGCCGCTTCCAACCACGAGCTACCCGCGTGAGTACCCCGATAGTAACAGTAACAGGCAATGCGCTGAAAGCGTAGAACCTGACTTGCATCCTTATCTTCGTATAATATGTCGTGACGAAACAACCCGTCGATTTCAGCTGCCGACATGTTAAAAATCCACATCGGTCGAGAATACGAACATTTTCTTTGTCGTTCCTGAAGACGATGACTGCCTCGTGTGTGTCTGAGTCATAACACCAAAGAGCCATGTTCTCGAGAATATCTTGTTCCATTTGCATCAGCGGAATCCTATCCAAGACCTTCACCGGCTTGTACATGAGCCTGCACCTAGCTGTGTTGGTCGCTGGATCCAACGTAAACTTTATCTGTTCATACATCGGGAACTGTGGCTTGTATAACTCATCCTTCCAACCCTTTCGTCATTCCATCTTCAATTTCTGAGCAAACAACTTAGCACCTTTAAAATTTGACTGGTTTATCAGCTCCAATCGTGCTAACGCTGCTACATCGTAGAAAGGCAAGGTAAGAATACTTCTTAGCTATTTGAAATACTGAATCCCATGTTCTCGCTTGACCGCATCACAATGAAGTTCTTTCACAAACATCCAACTCAGTATTTTTCCTATAGGTCGATTCTTTTCATATTTCATGCAGTCAACCTGTGCGACCGGGGGGGCTCTTTTAGCAGTCTTTGAGAGAAAGTCATGTCTCCATTCTTCGAATGAATCAGCTGGAATGTCAGACGAATCACGATTCTTCAATTGTTCGTCTATTTCATCCACATTATCTTGTAGCCAGTCTTCATCGAATGGATTGAACTCAGTTTCGTCTTCTCTAACATACTTTGACTTCTCGACATTGCCTTCAAATGAAATTTCATCAAGACCATCCAAGTTAGTTGCATCGGGTTCACTTGGAGTCTTGTCAGTGGTAGTATCATCGACTACCTCCATATCTGTTAACTGTAGAATCTGTTCATCCATCATTTCAAAGATAAACTCCTCGTCTTCTAAGTATTTTCGATCAATAATCGGGCATGCTTGCAAGTCTATATCAGTTGAGCTTGAAGCTACATTAGCACCAGCTATTGGGCTTTCAGAAGGACATACTTGCATAGCAATACCGCTTTCCAGCTAAGCAACATCATCTTTCGACCCACCTGACGTGCCTTGAGTCGTTACAGACTGCTGAGGCTGATACAAAATGATTTGTGTTGAAGCAGATTCCCCTTGTGGCTCAGAAGGGGCTGATGTATCAGGGTTGCCTTGATCTTCGCTGTCATGATCACGTTTTTGTAGCACTTCCTGTGCTTTGCACTTGTCAGCCCAAAGAATGTTAACTCGCTTTCTGGTCACTTCATAGCTGCTGGTCATTTGCTTGACGTTGTCGACTATGACTTGGTTCCGAAAGTCATACCATTTAATTATCTCAACATACTTTCCAGACAGCTTAATTATCCGCAGTTCGTAAGACATCAGTGCTTCATTCCTTCAATCGATTCATGTCAATTTCACGAACATTGTCAGCTACTCGCGTTTGTTGTAACTGCCTTTCACGCTCATCATCAGCAGCTTTCAATCTTTCATTCTCGGCTCGGAGTTGTATAATCTCAGCCTGTTGCTTGCTCACTGTTACCTTCAGCTTATTAATCTCCACTTGTTGTTTGACCACTGTGTTTCTGTTGGCAATCATGAACTCCGTATGCTTATTGATCTGTTCTGCAGCAGCCTGTAATTAAGAGAATAGAAAGTTTACCTTTTCATCCGATCCCATTTCTGAGAACATTCTCCTATGGCGTTCTGAGCTTCGCTGATGAGCTTCAGATCGATGCTGTTGAACAGCTGAAGATCCAACTTGTTGTGGTTCAACTGGTGGAGGTACAACTAGTGTTTTAGTGGAAGATGTGGTTGTTGGAGGCGGTTGAGATGCTTCAGAAAGTGAGGCCGTCATTACTGCAGCTTCCTCAGCAGTGAAAGCAAACTGAGGATTGACCTCCACTTCTTGAACATGTTCAACAACTGTTTCCTGTTGTACAGAGACATGCGCTGATGAAGATGTACCCACAGTCTTCTTCATCTTCTTCTTTCTTCGAATAGCAGCCTGTTTCTTTTTTCAAAGATCTACTGCTTCTGTGTCAGAAGGCACATAGTCTTCATCCTGATCCCGATCAGTACGAATCCTACAGAGTTGTCGAATCCCACGTTCGTCTATATAGTGCTCATAATCTGGTTCAGACAGATTGTCGTCTGAACCAGAATCAACATCATCACCACTACAAACACTTGTCATACCAGCAACTACATTTCCACCATCACCACCTTCGTCATCACCATCATCACCATCATCTTCAGAATTTGTATCACCAAAGATATCCAATTTCTTTCACCCAAACTTATCCTCCAACATCTTCTTTAGCCTTGGTTCTTCATTGTCAGACTGACTCTCATCATGTCGCCATTTTTCATTAGCTGGTGCTAGATAGTTCTTGTCTCCCAGTGCCCCAAACAACTTCCTAGGAGTTTCTTCAGGGTAACGTTTAGCTGCTACTCCTTTGAAAATCTTCAATCAGTGTTCTATCATCACATCGATCTCCAGAACATCATTTGCCTCCTTCGGTAAATCAGGGTGTTGCACATTCATAACCATTTGAAGGAATCTTGGATACATCCAAAATTTGTGACCAGTAGCACCGGTTCTTCTTAGATTCTCCTTCATGTTCGAGAAAATATAGTTTGAAATATTGAACGGTTTGTTCAATATCAAAGCTACCATTAAGCCAATCAAATCGTTGCCCGCCATATCATAACCGCTTCAACGATTGCTCAAACATTGAATTAGGATGTGCAGTAAGAACTTGTAGTGCATCGGCAAGAATATCTTGTTGATTTGCCCTCCAAAAATGTCATATGTACACTTCATTCGTAGCAAACAACCACGTTGACACATAATTGGAATAGTATCCGGAGCTCTGGATTGTCATTTAATTGAAGGAAGGTGTTGAGAATTTCGACAGACACATCCACATTCCTTTGCTTGACTTGCCCGCGAATTACTTCTTTTCCATCAATCTCTATCACATTTGCAGAATCCCATAATTCCTTTACTAACGTCTTGTAAACTGGCGTCTGATGAGTGATTGCTTCGTTTATCCTTGATTCCCGTAGCCACCTTGTAATTTCGTTGAATTCAGGTACCTTTCCTTTAGGATCCAAGTATGCTACTATATTGTGTCGAGGTTCTGACATGATCTGTTCCTCGGTTTTATCCGTTTTCTTAGTAGCGGGTTTCCTCTTCTATGCTTTAGAAGCCATCTACACATGAAAATGTCCACAATAAGGAGATAAACAAAGACAATATCTACTACAATTGAACTTGTGGACATTCAACAGTGGACATTACACTTGGTGAGAAACCAAAATTTCACTAAGTATAAACTCCACGAAGAACTCATGTTACACTGTTACAGTACTGGACGAAGAACCTATCCTTGGACGAAGAAGCTGTCTTCACGAAGAATTAGGTTCTTCATGATTAAAGATCCACGAAGAACCTTAGTCAACCAATTTCAATTCTTTGTTGACCACAAAGTGGTTCTTCGTCACAAAGGCAACGAAGAATGGTTCTTCGTCACTAGTAGAGGTTCTTCATCTATTATATGTTCTTCGTCTCCATTAACTATTGAAACAGTCCATTGAATTCAAGTGTTTAATTCCAACATTCAAACAACTGACATGAACCATTTAATCAACTGAAAAACTGAATCGACACAAAACCCAGTGTATTACCGAATCGATTTAACCAAACATCAAAAATCAAGTCTTTGACACTTAAAAACCGAAACCCCTGTTCAACCTGTTAAAACCTAAATGGTCAAATTCACTCAAAATCTTCAATCTATTACCCAAGAATCAACTAAGTGTTCATCTTGTTACTGCTTGTTGTTCAAATACAAAAGATTTGAACAAGAAAACAATTAAAATTAGGGTTTCTAAGCATGAACATTTTGGGGAAACTTGTTTCGATACCCACACATACACTTGTTACAAATATTCATATGTCTCACAACAATATTAAGACCAAAGGAACATGAACAGACACTTGAAAAAGGGTTTTACTAAACATTTGAGTACCAAAAAGGGATTTCAACATTCATCGGTAAAAAACAGAAGATTTGTTAAGATGCGATTTGATTTTGATTCATTTCTTTACCTATAAATAACACACAATATCCGATAACCAAAGTGGGTTTTGAGTCGGTTAGGGTTTCTCAAAGAAGAAAATGAACAGGAATGTTGAGAGAGAAAGTGAAAAGGTAAGTATGAATATTGTGATAAAAGAACTGACAACTGACTCCCTTTTATAACCCGTGCCCCACGAAGAATCCACATCTGACGAAGAACTCAAGATGGTCCACGAAGAACCTGAGATGGGCTAAAACAGTTAGGCCTAAATATCACGATCCATGAAGAACCTGTGGTTTTTCGTTGAGGCCCAAAGCAACGAAGAATCCCCACGAAGAATGGTTCTTCGTTGACCAAAAGTGGTTGTTCGTTGACCAATGGTTCTTCGTCGAACCTTTGGTTCTTCGTGAACCTTTCCAAACAGAAATCGCCAACTTAAAAGTACCATGAACAGATTTAAACATATTTGTTTTTAAGTTTACCAAATTTGCAAAAAGGATTCTATGAAGTTGTGATATTAAAGACAAGTTGGTTTTGGGCTTTATCCCGGTAGAAAACATTCGAGCGACAACTTCGGCTAACCAAGAAAAACAAATTTTACAATAAATAAAAATTAAAATCCTAAGAATCTAAATGCAAAAAGGTAAAACTAAAACAAACATTCACAACATTAACTACCTATACACTAAGTTACCATCTTTTTCAAGTTTCGAGGTAAGAGAATCATACCAACTTATGGTCTTGTCAAAAACGGATTTTGTTTCTTGTAAAAATTACGATAAGCATTCTACCATAATTATCGGTATTGTTGTCCACATAAGCTCAGCTTATCAGATGTAATCACGATTAGGAGATACGCTTTAATGTATGATTTATCTACTTGTCGCCTTGCCGGTGTTCATCCACTCACGACACATTCCTGTATCAAGACATGCACGAGAGTTCATCTTACCGGTGAGTATAGTGTTTATCATCTGTTTTCAACGTTTAGATTGTGAGATACTCACTTATTCTTGATTGAAAACAAGCCATTTGTGATTGAATCACTTATTGATGAGGAACTTGATTTTCAGATGCATGCGGGGCACATGAGCAAGTCCGTGAACAGGTTAGTACCATCGTACAGACAAAGAGACGAACTTGACTCCCGAATAAATGTGATATTTTATCACTTATTCATTTTGGACATGTGATTGTTTATCACTTATTGAGGCCGTATACAATATGTACACGTATGTATGGTATCATGGATGATCTTGACTTGTGTCCCCGTTATTTTACGGCAAAAGATTCAACCATGATACCCAGATGATAAATCAGCATAAAGACCGCATATCTCAGAACCTCGGCATACTATCAAACAAAATTTCGGTACCAAGACCATATGCCAATGAATGGTTCCCACCTGGCTTGCAGCTCGCTATTTTATATCAACCTGCAGGTTTTAATCTGATTGTGAGCCTACTGATACATCGTTAGTAGAGCTGCTTATCATATTTCATTTTTCATTTTCATCCGTATTTGACCGACCACTGGTGTATCATCATCTTCTTTTATCTTTCCAAGAAACTCATTTTTGATTTTTGGATTTTTTAATGTTTTTGTATTTTTGAGGTTTTTCAATGTTTTTGGTTTTTCTGAATTGCTCCCCCTCAAATACAGAAAATAAAATAACTAAAAGACATATTTTTGGATTTTTGCAATTTTCTGATGTTTTTGTATTTTTCAATAATTTAAAGGTAAAGATAGAAAGTAGTAAATAAATAAAAGAAATATTTTTGGATTTTTGAAATTTTCTGATGTTTTTGTATTTTCTTAAATTTTCTCCCGCTAAAATGCAAAAAGTAAAAGAGTTGAAAATCTTTTTGTATTTTTAGTTTTTAAGAAAATATTTACAAAAACGATTTGCCGAACATGATCTACTCGGGTTTCACCTTGATGCCATAGACCAAAAGAAGATAATCAAAACGTGATTTATCAAAAGCTTTTTTAAACATGTCGGCACGTTGGTGATCCGTGTGGATTTCACAATATCGATAAGTTTCTTTTCATAACATTCTTGTATGAAATGATACTTAATCTCGATGTGTTTGGTCTTTGAGTGCTGTACAGGATTACGAGTGATGTGTAAAGCAGCTTCATTACCAACATAAATAGGAGTAGTTAGGAATTCAAAACTGTAGTCGTGCATTTGCTGTTGGATCCATAAAACCTGGGAGCTGTAACTAGAAGTCGAAATGTACTCAGCCTCGCATGTTGAAGTTGCCACACAGGTCTGCTTTTTACACTGCCACGTGACTAGGCGATTCCCCAAGAACTGACATCCCGCTGATGTTGACTTTGCATCAATCTTGCTGCCGCGATGATCAGATTCACTGAATGCAATCAAATCGAAGTTATCATCCTTAGGATACCACAAATCGGTGTCTGGACAACCCTTCAGATAACGAAAAATCCCCTTAACAGCCATCATATGAGAAACCTTTGGATTGTACTGGTAACGAGCAAGAAGACATGTTGGATACATAATATCGGGCCTTGAAGCGGTAAGATACATAAGAAATCCGATCGTAGCACGGTAGAGAGAAGGTTCCACATGTTCACTGGTTCCGTCAGGAGTAATTCCATGATTCTGAGCCAGAGGAGTTCCTGCAGGCTTCGAGTCTTCCATCTGAAATCGCTTCAAGATATCCCCAACGTACTTTGTCTGATAAATGAAGATCCCTTTCTTAGACTGATGAACCTGCAAACCCAGAAAGAAATTCATTTCTCTCATAGCACTCATCTCAAACTTTTCTTGCATCACCCGCTCAAATTCCTTGCACATTTCATCGTTTGTGTAACACCCCAATCACGTAATACAACAACACGCGGCGAAAATATCGGGGAGTCACGTTACAAATTGCTCACAACTACTGGTACTAAATTGTTTCAATATTATTGTTTTGGTCAAAAATTACCTAAGCAATTAAGTGATCAAATTAGTTTTGTGAGGTAGTGTGCTAGAAATGAGTGTCGAAAAAATGTTAATCAAATTAATTGCTAAAAACAGTTTCAGGATACGGCTCAGGATATAGAGCTGTATCTGTGATCAAACAATGAGCAAAAAATGTAAAGGTTGAAACGTGATGTACGAGGAAAGCCCTTGATCAATCTAGATCGCCGGCACAAAACCTCAGGAGCTGACAATCGCAGCTGCCTTGTTCTTCTATTACTTCAAATGTCAGGATACAGTGCAGGATGTGATGCGGATCAACTAGGTGTTACAATGTAATTCGAGTACAAGTGTTTGTGTATAGTGTTTGCTAGAAGCTAGAGAGCAAAAGTGTGCGAAAGAGTGTGTGTGTAGAGTTGCGTGCCTTAATCTGATCCGCCCCATCTATTTATAGTAAAAGAAATGCAAAAAACTACCCTATTAAACTGGGATCCGGCGGATATTCCCCACTTGAACGTTGTAGACCTGGTCTTTCGGGTCCAACGTCTCTTAAATAACTAGTTTCCCCGAGTCTCAAGGAGAAGAAGTCCATCTATCCGTTAGTGACCTACAGCTACTTACCTGCACGTGGATTATTTAGTTAACACCAGGATATCGCCCAGGATGTTACCAATATCCCGATCCAGTATCCTAATCACAAGCAAACAGTCAATAAGTGATGCGTAGTCGAGTGTTATATATATTAGGTGTATATTTTAAGCCCCTTTAACACTTTTTAGTCAAGTTTTAAATTTATAAAACACGATATTTACTAACACAAGACACACATATGGGCAAGTGCACCCATCGTGAGCGTAGTATAGTGTTGGTAAGATACCAGGGTCGTCCAAGGACACAAGAGCTTTTAGTACCGGTTTATCCTCAACGTCTAATCAAATCAAAAAGTTTAGAAAAATGTTTTAAACTAAGAAAAATAAAAACTAACTAAAATGCTGAAAATAAAAATAAAAAAATACAGATAGACAAGATGAATCACTTGGTTCCGACTCGTATCTAGTGTAACCTTTGATTATTTCCGCACTTTTGCACTATTTTAAGAGATTATCTTAGTTATTGTAGTAGGCCCCTCTTTTGAAGGTGACGTTACCCTCACCCCAGTAGTTTGAGTCAGCAAGGATACAATCCTAAAAGGGTGGATTATTGGAAGATAATTAATTAAGTTATTAATGCAATATTATGGTAGGCCCCTCTTTTGGAGGTGACGTTACCCTCGACTAAGTAGTCTGAGTCAGCAGGGATACAGTCCTAAATAGCCGGGTTATAGTATTAATAGTAGTTAACTTATGAGGGGATCAAAGAGTTTGGACCCCCGCCATCCAATACCGTTAAGTATTGAAGGAGGTCCTACTAAATTTGACCCAGGTCCATTGCAGGACCTCTAAACGCTAAACAATGGCAAGACCTTTACCAAACCGTTCCCTTAACCCCCGACCAGGTAGCCAACATACCTCCATATAGACCGTGGAGATATGAATGGTGAAAATCTTTTATTTTATATAGACAGTAAAATAATGCCAAGACACCACGGACAAACGATAAAGAAAGATTACCTTCAACATAAGCAACTAGTTATTAAAGTCATTAATACGAAACCAAATAAAAAGTGCGAAAAGATTAGAAATAAAAAGTATTACACTAGACACTTTGTCTTCACCAAGTGATGTAAGAGACTTAGGCAAACATGGCCTTGATTGTCAAGAACTCTTACGATCAATCTTGGATCCCGAGACGACTCACACACTCTATGATGGACAATGGATGATGTGGTGGATGATGGTGTTATGGTGGTGGTGGGTGGTGGGTGAAGTGTGAGAGAGGTGGTGTGCCAAGGGATGGTTTGAGCTTGAGCCAAGCACTTCTATTTATAGGCTGAACAGAAGCTCGGGCACGGCCCCGTGTCCAGTGGGCACGGCCCCGTGTCCACATCCTTCTCTTTCTTCATTTAATGCTGTTTTGTCTTTTTAGTTGACCACGCCCCCGTGTCCGCTGAGCACGACCCTGTGGTGCAGAAGAATCTTTGTACTATGCATATTTGCTGGATTGTGCGAATCTTATAGTTGACCACGGCCCCGTGTCCGCTGAGCACGACCCCGTGGTGGGCAATAGAAGCTTCTACCACTTTGTCTTTTCTGCTGACACTTGGGCACGCCCCCGTGCTGGCCGAGCACGGGGCGTGTTCAGTCTTCTGATCTCTTGTTTTGCTTGGGAAGATGCTGTCGTGGGGTCGGGCATGTCAAGTCTTGTTCCTTTTCTTGTATTTATGTTAGATTTTGATGTCTTTTTGCTTCTTTTGTTAATTTGAGCTCATTTAATCCTGAAAATACAAAAGGAAGACAAAAGCACACTTTTTCCAACATTAGTACTAAAAAAGGGTTAGTTTTATGCCTCATTTGATGAAATTTATATGTTACATTTTGAACACATCAAATACCCCCACACTTGAATCTTTGCTTGTCCTCAAGCAAAACTCTTTAATATGTGGCTATTACACTCCCAAATGGAATGGGTAGAGAAGAAGGTTTTTGGGCTTGTCGTAGAGTGTCGGGATTTCCAAGATTCTTTATTTGATTTTATTTTTAGTTATTTACAATCCTATTCTTCATGATTTATTTAAAACTTTTCATAAGATAAATTACTTATTAGGGCGTAACATGCCTCTTTAAAATTCTATTTATATACAAGTTCACATACCTCACGGGGATCACTCAACACTCGGCCGAAAAATGTATTTTTGTGGATCACTCGAGAGCGGCATGGAACTTACTCCTACCATAGGCTTGCCAAGCAATCAATCCTCCTCCTTTTTAACTTATATTCCTTTGTAAATATCAAGAGGACTTTGTGGGTGAAGGGTTAGGCTTGGGTTAAAGGTAGGTGGTTGGGTTGGTGGTTAGTGGTTAGTAGAAAAAAAAGGCGAAAAGCGTAACAAGTGTCGGTTTTCGTAAGACTTTCTATTTTTCGTAACTTTTATTTTGATGAAGCTATTTATTCAAACAAAGTTATTTTTGATGAACTTGTTTGTTTATTTTCTTTTGCTTCATCATCAACACAAATATTTTTTTTTTTTTGAAAAGTCATACGAAAAATCGAACTCGTTACTAAAACAAAGGGGTGAAAATGAAAAAGGTTTTAGTGGGTAAAAAGGGTGTTTGGTTTGGGTTATGAAATGAAAAGGTTTAGGCTCAAAGGGGCTAACTAGGGGGATTTTGGGTAGGTGGTAAAAAAAGAAAAAGAAAAATAATGGTGTAGAAATAAAAAGGGTTAGTCCTAATGCCTCCATCATTTACTTTCTCGGGTTTAAGTTGGTAAGGACCGGGAATGTATCGTCATGGCAAGTTCTAGAGTTGTAAGAAACAAGCGGCTATTCACACAAGAAACGAAAAATGAGCATTTAGTTCTAATGATATGTAATTGTATGCTCAATAAAGGCTCAAAACTCACTTTTGTGGGAATGGGTTTTTATGTGATCAAGTATATATAATCAAATTTTAACTAAGCTTGTCATGCCTTTTCATAATTTTCTTATGTTGGTTCTTTTTATCACGACGCTATCGGTTGTAAATTCGTAAAAATATAACCTTTTTAGAACTTGAAATTCCCGAGTTAAACCTAGACAAGAAAAAAATGAAAATTTTTGAAAAAAATTGGGTTGATTAGCGATTCCAATAGAGTTTTGTGTAAGGCTTATATTTAGGACTTGCAAGATTCAAGGTTTTAGCATCCCCCCCCCCCACACTTAAATTACACATTGTCCTCAATGTGTCCCAAAAATAAGTTTTTAGGTTGATTGAATGTGTAAAAAGGTGTAAAAAGCAAAAAATTTGTGTTACTGGTTACCTGGGCACGACCCCGTGTTGAGTGAACACGGCCCCGTGCTCAGGTGCCAGTAACGAAAACTTACAGAAGGTGAACACGGGGGCGTGTCGGCTGAACAAGACCCCGTGTCTGTCAAGGTCTGCAGAATTAAAACAAACAGCAGGGTTAGGGGAATGGGCACGGGGGCGTGTCGGTTGGACACGGCCCCGTGTGGTCATTCTGCAAAGTTGAAAAACAGGTTTCTTTCGTCGGTTTTCCTCTCCCGGCTTTAGTAGTACTAATGTTTAGCACTCTAAGCCTCGTTTGTACCTGTTTAATCAGTAAACACTCCACCAAAACATAGAAAACATCCTACTTTTACCAAAGTTAACATCCATGTCAAAGTTAAAAGAAAAATAAATGCAGAAAATAAAAGAAGTTAGGGAAACTAAATTGTTCAACACTTGGCACGCAGGCCATCAATTGTTCAAGAGTGAAAAAGGGTTAACCTGGGAAACCATCAAACAACCGCTTCCTCCTCCGCTCCTATCGCCTACTCCATAGCATCGTCATCATCATCATCGTCATCATCCCCTCCATGGCATGCAATGTGGTCTCGTATATATCCAACATCGTCTTGGATATCGGATATGTTTCTTTCGATAGCTCCGACCCGGTGGTAGGTGTTGCTCGCCATGTTATAGGTGTTCCTAGTGCACATAAGGTTTTCCTGCAACAAATCATGAAAACTTTGAAAGTTAGGAAAACCGCCTCCCGAGGAGGATGATTAGCCCGGATCACCATGGGGTTGGTATTGGTACTGATGATGTTGTGGAGCTTGGAGGACAAGCGCTTCTTGCGGGTTCCATGCATGACCTTGCATCCTTTGAAAGTTTACCGTCCCGTCTTCTGCCTCATAAATCAGGTTCATTGAGCGGCATATGTGTATATCCACCGTACCCGACCATGGGCTCCTCTCAAATGACCTAGGTATGTGGGCGAAGTGCTTGAAGAGACGGTACACCCATCCCCCAAAGAAGATAGGAGTTGGTGCACTAGCAAGGCGGTTGTGATGCATGTTTCGGAGCATGAGGAACGGAACATCGAGCGGCCTGCGGTTGTGGATGCAGTGGAGGACAACCAAATCTCTTAACCCAACGACGCCACTACTTTCATGCCTTTGGCTAAGAGAGTAGCCGAGGAGCCTATGAATGTATCTGTATAGCGGATCCCTCAACTTCGTACTCTTAGTGCTGCTCGGATTGTAGTACCCTTCATCAATCTGAGCCCAAATGGCTTGGCGTTCGTTCTCACCTATCTCTCTCATTCCTCCGGTATTTTCTTCGTTTCCCGCATCCTCTTCTGCATACAACCCGACAATCGATCCAAACTGAGCCATAGAGATCGAATATTTCGTTCCGCCACATCTGAATGCTACCCCGTCATTGTCGAACGGGTCGCACCTCGAGTTGAATGTGAAGGTGCTATAGAACTCCAAAGTGCATTCGTGGACGGAACGGAGTCGAGTTGTTAGGGCGACTCTGAGTGGTCCCGTGACAATGTTGTTGAAACGGTCAATTTGATTCACCATGGTTAGCAAGTCCGTGCATGCTTGCCTCGGGTATTCCTCCGGCCTTGTTTGAAGTATCTTGTATCGAGCTCTAGCCTCGAGCTCATTGGCATTGAATCTTGTGAACTTCCTAGGCATCTGAAAGAATACACCGAAAAGTTAGCACGAAACAGAAATATTTTCGGACAAAACTGCAAACAGTGGGCTGGACACGACCCCGTGTTCAGCGGACACGGCCCCGTGTCCAGGCGTCTGTTACTCAAAAATTTCATTTTTCGGCCCGGTTTCGAAAACTTGAAAATTTTTGGTTCAATAAGTGCGGTTTCCCCCGAAAATGAAACCCTAAGTGTCGTTTTCCCCAAAATATCCCGTTTACCCTATCAATTTTATCTTTTTCGGTTCAAAAACAAGGGTTTAGGGTTTTTGTGAGAAATCGGGTGAATCTATGAACAATACAAGTGTATTTACTTCCCATAACACTAATCTAACTAAATGCAAACAGGTCTAAACAAAAATTTGAGGTTCGATCCGGATGAACATCAAGAACCCTAGATTTTCCCCAAATTTTTGGTGTTTTAACTACATGCAAGTAACTAATCTAACTACTAAGAGTGATAGAATCATACCTTGATGTTGTTAGAGCGATAGGAGACGTGGAAATTCTGTGAAAAATCACCTGGAACCAGAGCTTTTTCGGGGAAACGGGGCGTGTGGAATGAAGTAACTGTTTTGAAAAAGGGGATTTATCCCGACTGCAGCGCGGACACGGCCCCGTGTCCAGCGGACACGGCCTCGTGCCCAGCAAAGTTTTGAAATTTTTTTTTTAGTGCTCGTGTGAGTGCCCTTGTTTCCCATAAGCTTTGGTTAGAAAACTTACCGCTTTATTTGTTGTCTCAATCGTTCGTAACTTACCAGGTACGATGTTTTATTCTTCCACCATTTGAAGCGAGATCTCTTCTTCTTCATCCTCAATGAATCCTTGATAGAGTTTCAGCCGTTGGCCATTGACTTTAAATGGAGGCCCATTTCGAGATTTAATCTCTACTGCACCGTGTGAGAAAATATGGGTGATGGAAAAAGGTCCTGACCACCTAGACTTTAATTTACCAGGAAACAATCGAAGGCGTGAATTAAACAAAAGAACTAGATCTCCTACCCGAAATTCATTAGGTTTAATGTGTTTATCATGCAAATTTTTCATTCATTCCTTATAAATTTCAGAGTTTGAGTATGCATAATTCCTAAGCTCGTCTAATTCATTTAATTGACAAAATCGATTTTTACCAGCAAATTCTAAATCTAAGTTTACATTTTTAATTGCCCAATAGGCTTTGTGTGCAATTTCTACTGGCAAGTGACAACTTTTTCCATAGACTAGCTTATACGGGGTTGTACCTATTGTTGTTTTATAAGCAGTTCGAAAAGCCCATAAAGCATCATCTAATTTATCTGCCCATTCCTTTTTATTTAACCCTACGGTTTTTTCGAGTATTCGTTTTAAACCTCTATTAGTCACTTCGGCTTGTCCGTTTGTTTGAGGGTGATATGCTGTTGAGACCCGGTGATAGGCCCCATATCTTGTTAAAAAATTTCGAGTTGATGGTTGCAAAAATGGGTACCTCTATCACTTATTAATCCTTTAGGTGTGCCAAAACGAGAGAATAATTTTTTCAGAAATCTTACCACGACTCTTCCATCATTTGTTGGAAGTGCCTCGGCCTCGGCCCATTTAGACAAGTAGTCTACTGCCACAAGTATATATTTGTTTCCTTTCGATGGTGGGAAAGGTCCCATAAAGTCGAGTCCCCACACATAAAAAATTTCACAAACAAGAATGCCATTTTGTGGCATCTCGTTTTTGGAAGAAATATTACATGTTCTTTGGCAAGCATCACATGTCTTGACAAGACTTTGGGCGTCTTTGTAAATGGTTGGCCAATAAAATCCTGAATCAAATACCTTTCGTGCGGTACTAGCGGCACCATGATGCCCTCCGTATGGACCTTCATGACAATGGCGGAGAATTCTTCGTGCTTCGCTACCATGTACGCATCGTCGGACGAGTTGGTCGGCACACATTTTGAAAAGATATGGATCTTCCCAAAAATAGTGTTTCACATTAGCAAAGAATTTTTTTCTTTGATGATGTGACCATCCTTTTGTGACTATACCGCTAGCTAGGTAGTTAGCATAGTCGGCGTACCATGGCTCTTCCTTATATTCCACCATTTCCAGGGACTCACTTGGAAATTTTTCGTTGATTTGCTCTTCCCTGGTCGCCTCCAAAGCTGGGTCTTCTAAGCGCGAAAGATGATCTGCTGCGGTATTTTCTGCTCCTCTTTTGTCTCTGATTTCAATGTCAAATTCTTGGAGGAGTAGAATCCACCGAATCAAACGTGGTTTTGCGTCCTGCTTCTTGAAGAGATATCGAATGGCTGCATGATCTGTATAGACTATAGTTTTAGAAAGAACAAGATAAGAACGAAATTTATCAAAAACAAATACCACAGCTAGTAATTCTTTTTCAGTTGTTGTGTAATTTTCTTGTGCATCATTAAGTGTTTTACTAGCATAATAAATTGGGTGGAAATGCTTGTCTTTTCTTTATCCCAAGACAGATCCAACTGCAAAGTCACTAGCATCACACATGATTTCGAAAGGAAATTTCCAATCAGGCGCTATCATGATAGGTGCATTGACTAACATTTCTTTTAAGGTTAGAAATGCTTGGTTGCAATCCTTGTCAAAGATGAAAGGGGCATCTTTTTCAAGTAATTTCGTTAGAGGCCTTGAGATTTTTGAAAAGTCTTTGATAAACCGTCTATAGAATCCGGCATGCCCCAGGAAACTCCTGATAGCTCTTACGGAGGATGGAGGTGGTAATCTAGAAATGGTATCTATTTTGGCTCGATCCACCTCCATTCCTTCGCTTGAGATTTTGTGACCGAGCACTATTCCCTCCGTTACCATGAAATGGCATTTTTCCCAATTAAGGGCGAGGTTAGTTTCCTCACATCGGGATAGCATTCATTCAAGGTTATCGAGGCATTGGTCGTATGAATCCCCAAAGATAGAAAAGTAGTCCATGAAGACTTCCATTGTCTTTTCTATCATGTCATGGAAGATGCTACCATGCAACGTTGGAATGTTGCTGGGGCATTACATAGACCAAACGGCATGCGTCGATAAGCAAAAGTTCCATAGGGACATGTGAAAGTTGTCTTTTCTTGGTCTTCGGGTGCTATCGGGATTTGAAAGTAACCTGAAAAACCATCCAAGAAACAATAAAATTTATGACCGGATAATCTTTCTAACATTTGATCAATGAAGGGCAAAGGAAAGTGATCTTTTCTTGTTGCTTCATTTAATCGTCTATAATCTATACATACTCTCCATCCTGTGAAGGTTCTCGTTGGTATTAATTCATTCTTTTCGTTAGTTATTACCGTCATACCTCCTTTCTTTGGAACTACTTGGACGGGACTCACCCAAGGACTATCGGAGATAGGGTAGATAAGTCCGGCGTCAAGTAGCTTGATGACCTTGTTTTTAACCACTTCTTGAACATTTGGATTCACTCGACGTTGTGGTTGTATGACCGATTTATAGTCATCATTCATCAAAATTTTGTGTGTGCACATAGAAGGACTAATTCCTTTTATGTCTACAAGTTTCCAAGCTATTGCATTTTTATGTTTTTTCAAAAGACTAATTAATTTTTCTTTTTCTAAGCTATCTAATTTAGACGAAATAATTACAGGTAAATTACCCTCTTTGTCTAGAAAAGCATATTCCAAACCTTTTGGAAGTTCTTTGAGCTCAAGTGGTGGGTCTTTAGGAGACTCCTTATTTGGTTGCTCATTTCGATCAAGAACTTTAAAAGTTTGTTCTATGGCGACCTCTTCTTCAACAAAGTGGTCAATCTCTTCACTTGTATCGGGTGGTTCATCTTCATCTTCAATTAGGGGGTCATTATTGCCGAATGTATATTTCATTGACCGTTCGAGATCGACACTTCTTTTAAATGCCCCTAATTGAAGAGGTAGATTGTTGAACTTCCGGTTTTTCAAAGCTTCGTGTCTTTTTACAAATGGTCGTCCCAACACTAGAGGAGCGTCATCAAGGATGACAAAGTCGGTTGGTATTACCATTTAATTTGTTTGAATCAATACATCCTCAACTATACCGATTGATTTTATTACTTTCCGATTGGATAGAAAAATGGGTATTTGAAGTGGAGAAAAATCACTAATACTTAATTTTTCGAAAATGTAGTTAGGCATTATGTTAACAC
Source organism: Helianthus tuberosus (assembly GCA_030545235.1). Classification (NCBI taxonomy): domain Eukaryota; kingdom Viridiplantae; phylum Streptophyta; class Magnoliopsida; order Asterales; family Asteraceae; genus Helianthus; species Helianthus tuberosus. The sequence goes on from CM060363.1 coordinate 175,335,466, forward strand.
AAAGATCTTTATCGATTGTGACATTACTAATAAACGAATTTTGAAAAAAAAACATGGAACCGGTGTAATGTTAATTTCAAATGGGTCTTCTTTTATTAGCGAGGTTTGATCATTAGTTAACTTAACACTTACCGTTTTGTCAATTTTAGTGTTAGTGTTTAACTCTTTTAAAAACTTAGCATGAGTGGGTACTAAACAATGATTTTCGAAAGAGGGTGACAAGAGATTAATTTCTTCAAAATTAGACTCTTCTTGAATTTTAACGTTGTCGGACTCACCTATTTCGTTGTTTAACTCATGTGTCGGTTTTTCACTTATTTGTTCTTCCATTTTTACACTTTCAGTTATCTCTTCATTTTTTTAATTCTTCTCTTGCGCGGGACTCCTCTTCCCTTGCGCGAGATTCTTTTATACAGCAATCGATAACTCTTATGTGTTCTAATATCCTATCGGTTACCTCGGTTATAGAAAAAGAATCGGTATTTTCTAAGCTTGAATCCGGTTGTTCGATCCTTTGTTCCTCATAATACCCATGTGAAGTAGATAGTTCACACTATTGTTCTTCATTGTAAGCATATGATGGATAAGGTTCGTAATTTTGTTCTTCATAATACTCATATGAGGTGGGTTGTTCACACCATGGTTCCTCATAATAAGCATATGAAGGTGGTGGCTCATATCTTGGTTCCTCAAAGTATGAGTATGAAGGCTCATACCTTGGTTCATCAAAATATGAGTATGAGGGAGGAGGTTCATACCATTGGTCTTCATAGGATGTGTATGAAGCTGATGGCTCGTACCTGGGCTCCTCATAGTAGGTGTATGAATTGGATGGTTGATATGAGCGATTATTTTGAACCGATCGTGAGTTAAGACAATTAGTGCAATAATTACCCCTATAATCATCCTCCTCATAGGTGTAGTTGTAACCTCCTGAGTATTGATCCATAAGAATCACTCAGCAGACCACAACCGAGTCTCGAGATCAGAAAACAAAAAATAAAAACGGAAACAGAGGCTGGACACGGCCCCGTGTTGAGTGGACACGGCCCCGTGTTCAGGAACTGTATCTGGGCGTTTTAATTAAATTTACTGATTTCGTTGAGCACGGGGTGTGTTCAGTGAGCATGGCCCATGTTCAAGCTACTGTTACTGGGTGTTTTTATGAAAAATGTGCAGCACGGCCCCGTGTTCAGTGAACACGGCCCCGTGTACAGGTTACTGTAAATGCAAATCTAAACTAAAATGCAGAAAAATGTGCGCGCGTTTTAAAGTTTTTGAAAAACAGATTAGGCCGTCGATTTTAAGCTTTCTTAAAATCCTTGTGTCCCTGGCAACGGCGCCAAAAACTTGATGCGTAGTCGAGTGTTATATATATTAGGTGTATATTTTAAGCCCCTTTAACACTTTTTAGTCAAGTTTTAAATTTATAAAACACGATATTTACTAACACTAGACACACATATGGGCAAGTGCACCCATCGTGAGCGTAGTATAGTGTTGGTAAGATACCGAGGTCGTCCAAGGACACAAGAGCTTTTAGTACCGGTTTATCCTCAACGTCTAATCAAATCAAAAAGTTTAGAAAAATGTTTTAAACTAAGAAAAATAAAAACTAACTAAAATGCTGGAAAAAAAAAAACAGATAGACAAGATGAATCACTTGGTTCCGACTCGTATCTAGTGTAACCTTTGATTATTTCCGCAATTTTGCACTATTTTAAGAGATTATCTTAGTTATTCTAGTAGGCCCCTCTTTTGAAGGTGACGTTACCCTCACCCTAGTAGTTTGAGTCAGCAAGGATACAATCCAAAAAGGGTGGATTATTGGAAGATAATTAATTAAGTTATTAATGCAATATTATGGTAGGCCCCTCTTTTGGAGGTGACGTTACCCTCGACTAAGTAGTCTGAGTCAGCAGGGATACAGTCCTAAATAGCCGGGTTATAGTATTAATAGTAGTTAACTTATGAGGGGATCAAAGAGTTTGGACCCCCGCCATCCAATACCGTTAAGTATTGAAAGAGGTCCTACTAAATTTGACCCAGGTCCATTGCTGGACCTCTAAACGCTGAACAATGGCAAGACCTTTACCAAACCGTTCCCTTAACCCCCGACCAGGTAGCCAACATACCTCCATATAGACCGTGGAGATATGAATGGTGAAAATCTTTTATTTTATATAGACAGTAAAATAATGCCAAGACACCACGGACAAACGATAAAGAAAGATCACCTTCAACATAAGCAACTAGTTATTAAAGTCATTAATACGAAACCAAATAAAAAGTGCGAAAAGATTAGAAATAAAAAGTATTACACTAGACACTTTGTCTTCACCAAGTGATGTAAGAGACTTAGGCAAACATGGCCTTGATTGTCAAGAACTCTTACGATCAATCGTGGATCCCGAGACGACTCACACACTCTATGATGGACAATGGATGATGGTGGTGGATGATGGTGTTATGGTGGTGGTGGGTGGTGGGTGAAGTGTGAGAGAGGTGGTGTGCCAAGGGATGGTTTGAGCTTGAGCCAAGCACTTCTATTTATAGGCTGAACAGAAGCTCGGGCACGGCTCCGTGTCCAGTGGGCACGGCCCCGTGTCCAGTGGGAACAGCCCCGTGTCCAGTGGGAACGGCCCCGTGTCCACATCCTTCTCTTTCTTCATTTAATGCTGTTTTGTCTTTTTAGTTGACCACGCCCCCGTGTCCGCTGAGCACGACCCCGTGGTGCAGAAGAATCTTTGTACTATGCAGATTTGCTGGATTGTGCGAATCTTATAGTTGACCACGGCCCCGTGTCCGCTGAGCACGGCCCCGTGGTGGGCAATAGAAGCTTCTACCACTTTGTCTTTTCTGCTGACACTTGGGCACGCCCCCGTGCTGGCCGAGCACGGGGCGTGTTCAGTCTTTTGATCTCTTGTTTTGCTTGGGAAGATGCTGTCATGGGGTCGGGCATGTCACGTCTTGTTCCTTTTCTTGTATTTATGTTAGATTTTGATGTCTTTTTGCTTCTTTTGTTAATTTGAGCTCATTTAATCCTGAAAATACAAAAGGAAGACAAAAGCACACTTTTTCCAACATTAGTACTAAAAAAGGGTTAGTTTTATGCCTCATTTGATGAAATTTATATGTTACATTTTGAACACATCAATAAGCAAGATATTAGTCAGGATATATACGCTCAGAAAATGGTCCATAACAATTGTCCCCAAATATATCTGTTGGTATACCAATCCAACGGATATATTTTAAAAATTCTATCTCGTAAATCAAGGCAATTAAATCGAGACGACGGTCAAGATTACACCATAACTTCCAATGCGCTTTTAACTCGATGGAGATCCACAACGCTCCTATATCTTCTCTCTTCTTGTTTGAAAAGCAGATATCTCCAACGAAGTCTCCAGGTAATTCCCTACTTCTTATTCATTTCCTGTCAATCTCTTTTCCTTTACTTGCAATGGCTGCCATAAATTATTCTCAAACCGGCGAATCATCCGAGACCTTCATTCAGCAGAATCTTCTCAAAAATCCCGAGAAGGAGGTCTGTGCTTTTGATAACGCAGACGTTGCGGCTTTGAGAGCTTCCGGTGCTTTCCCCGATGGCACGGTCTTTAGAGCATTTGATCGGTCAATTCGATCGGATGTTTCTTCTGCTGATTGGGTCTGCTTCCCGGCATACCCTTTCTCGCTAGGTCTTCGGTACCCTTTTCCCGAATTTATGATGCAATTCTTCCGTACTACCGGTATTTCCTTTGCCCAAACCATGCCCATGGTCTGGAGGGTATTAATCGTACTCAACCAAATCAAAAACCTTCACTGTCCCGACCTTTGTATCGAAGATATGCCAATCGCCTACCGCCTCCGATCCCATGGTTCTAGCCGGTTTTTGCTCTTTTCAACTTCCAACAAACCCCTTATTCTTAAAGCCACCAAAAACGAAGACGGATGGCAGCGCAAGTTCTTCTTCGTCAAACGAGACTCCATTGATGAGGGTGCTAGCCTTCCGGTGGAGTGGTTAACCACCGGTAGGATCATGAATGTCCCCACGTACCTCTAGACTTTTATCTTTTGCTAATAACCTCGTATTTGATCCTTTTGCAGTGAATTTTAAGGAAGTAGCTCCCCCTACTGCGGAATCAGAAAAAAGAATCAAAACAGTTTACCAATTACCTGCAAGTGACAGGAGTTTTAATACACATATCCCGAGTTCTAGTCAATACTCATCATCCGAAATGTCTGGTAAGGATTACTTTTGAAATAATTAATTAGCGCAATATAATATAATGAAGGGTAATAAAGATGTAAGACTCTTCCCTTTACGCAGCACCAGCCAAGATCCCTGAAGTCTTTGACCTCGATGAGCTGGACAGTTATTCCGATCAGGTCCGGATCAAGAAGGAACGTAGTCCCAAGGCCACGCCCTCATCCAAGCCCAGCTGTTCCAAGGCCATCATCATTCCCAAACCTTCGCCAGCTACCAAGCCCCGGAGTTCAAGCTCTCGTAAAAGGAAAGAGCCCGATTCCCCTGTTATCTCTGATACATTCCCCTATGGTAATCACGGGTTCATCGAAGCAAGCGGATTTATGACTTCTTTTCTCAACCAGGTTAGTATCCTTGAGCCATATCCTGCAGCTTATATCACTTATAAGTATTTATTAAAACCAATACCTGTCCTCTTATTTTTGCAGGGTCTTGAACGTCTGGTTCATCTATATCAAGAATCCTGTGGGCTCAACAAGACGCTTGAATCCAAGTTGAAGAAAGCCGAGGTTATCATCTCCGATCAGGGCATGATTGCAGCCGCCAAATCTCGGTACTACGAGGAGAAGTTCAAGGCTATGACCCAAGAACACCAGGCCGCTCTCAACAAAGCTGCTATCCAGGCCCAAGCCGATCTAGATGCTGCCCATGCTCAACATGAACGGGATATGGTCAGCTACCGGGAAAGCCTTAAAAGTTCCGTCGTCACTTCCCTCCTCCAGGCCAGGCTAAAGATGGCCCATGAAGCCAAAGCACTGGGCTTTGAATGCCCTTCTTGGGACGTCAATGCCTGGGAAACAAAGCTAACGAGCCTCGGCAGCACTTCTACTAAACTTGCAGCTGAAGGATCTTCAAAAGCAGTCGAAAAACCAACTGGTGCTGAGAGGGATGCTGAGGCTGATCCCGAGACGGATGCTGCTGAAAATACCATGAACGAAGAAGGCGCTGCCTCCTAAAACTTATTTTCTTTAAATTTGAGAGTTATGCTTATGTTTGAACAATTTTACTTCTTGTCCTATGAACAGTTTCTATTTCTGTATTAAAACAATTTGATAGCCGAAGGTGGATGGGTCCTAGGTTTTAGGATGAAACCTTCGGTTATCAACTGGTATTGCTTATTTCAAATAATTTCATCTTTCAATTGGCTTGCTATTGCTCTCATATCCTGATCAATATACTCAGTGATATATTGTGGAAATTTTTATTGAATAGAATTTCTAAAAATTCAATCAATTTTAGATAAAGATAATCCATTTTATAAAACCTGTTTTGATAACACTTGTTTGATCAGAATATTATTTTCAACCAAGTATTACTTCCCAAATATTTCAATCAGATATCCCGAAACATATCCAAAAACACATTCTGAAGGCATATCCTAAAGATTTGTCGTTAATCAGAGTTAAATAATTCATGTAAGATTCACAAAGGAAAGATCATACCATGAATTGAGTGTAACCCTAGCATTAAACACCAACCCCTTTTGCAACTTCTCCTACCAAGATGTCCCCAGTCCGAGACACTTAGCCCAATTTTGATCTTTCGAACTTCACACAATTGCTTTAGAAGGAATGTCCCCTATGCATGATGTCCTTGAACACTTAGAAAATTATTGAACATTAATTCCAACTGTATAGACGATTCTTGTGTTACAGGGGTAAAACCCAAAAATACACTGGAAATAAATCCTTAGTGTCCTAGGGAAAATCCCAAATTTTCATGCGCTACAGGCGGGAGTGTATAAACTCCAAGACTTAGAAAGGTGAAAACCTTTAAACCTTAGAGGGTATGAAATACCCTTTCGTGAGAGAGGGTGATCAATCCTCATATACCTTTAGGATTCAGGATATAGCCAATAGTAACGAAATTGTCAGCCACTTTTACATGAACTGGTCTCGCCACCTTGAACTATTCCCGAATAACTTGCGCTCCAGGCGAGGTATTTAAACCCAATCCGGAAGAAAGGTGAATACCTTTAAACGTGTGAAGGGATCAGGATCCCTTAGACGTGAGAGAGGGGGCCAATCCTCTAATCTTTCGAAGTATCCTGAGTGTGTATCCTGGTGCTATATCCCGAAGCATATTCTGTAAAACACTTATAAGCTAAGGTGGGTGTTAGCCTGGCTAACACCCCTCCGATGCTTAAGTCAGTAACGGGTTCAAAACAGTAAATAATATTAAAATTTAATAAAAGAGTCAGAATCCATACCACCCTGAGTCAGAATTTAAATTCCATACTCACTTGAAATAGAGTTTTAGATGTATAGCATTCTAGGATCTCGGTAGCATATCTCCCTCCATATTCTTGAGTCGGTATGCTCCTTTTCCTGATTCTGATTCAACCTCATAGGGTCCTTCCCATTTTGGAGCCAATTTTCCATCAGCAGGATTAGTAGTGTTCTGAAAAGCTTTTCTTAGTACCCAATCTCCAACCTGAAATCTTCTAGTCCTTATATTCTTGTTATATGCTTTAGATATCCTCTGTTGATATGCTGTTATCCTTAGCCTTGCAGCGTCTCTTGTCTCATCAATAGTATCCAGTTCCTGGCATAGGACTTCAGGATTCTGCTCAGGATCCCTGAGGTTGGATCTCGCTGTAGGTATCACCATTTCTGTGGGGATCACCGCTTCTGCTCCAAACACCAAAGAAAACGGGGTTTGGCCCGTTGCATTCTTCACCATTGTCCTATCAGCCCACAAAACAAAGGGTAATTCTTCTGCCCATCTTCCTTTCTTAGCCCCTAGTCTCTTTTTTAAGTTGTTAACAATTATCTTGTTCGAGGATTCTGCTTGTCCATTTGCTTGAGGATGCACCGGAGTAGACGTGATCATTTTAATTCCCCAACTCTTGCAAAAGTCAGTAGTCCTTTTACTTATAAATTGAGATCCATTGTCACAAATTATCTCAGCTGGTACTCCAAACCTAGTCAGGATATTACTTTTTATGAAGGATACCACTTCTTGATCTCTAACCTGAACAAATGCTTCTGCTTCAACCCACTTGGAGAAATAATCCGTCATTGCCAACATGAAAACCTTACCTCCTGGAGCCTTTGGAAGCTTTCCCACTATATCCATACCCCATTTCATGAACGGCCAAGGGGAAACAATAGGATACAGCGGTTCAGCAGGCTGATGTAATATCTTACTATGTCTTTGACATGCGTCACATCTTCGAGCATATTCTGTGGCATCTTTTCTCATCGTCGGCCAATAATATCATGTCCTTAATACTTTTGAGAATAACGACCTGCCCCCAGTATGGTTACCACAATCCCCTTCGTGTATATCCTGAAGCACTTCTTTGGTTTCGGGATCCTCCAAGCACCTCAGATATGGTCCTGCAAGAGATTTCTTATACAAAACGTCATTTATAATTGTGAATCGTGATACCTTCATTCTATAGGCCTTAGGATTCTCATTCTTTGGGATGTGTCCTTCCTTGAGATATCTCATGATTGGAGCCGTCCAAGACTTAGGATCCTCCTCGGGATACTCATCATCAGGATCCTGAATACTTATTACTTCCTTATCCTGAGGATTCATCGCAGGATATAGGATATGTAATATTGGTATTCGGGTTCCTTCCGGTATCCTGACTGATGATCCTAGATTTGCCAAGGCATCAGCTTCAGCATTTTCCTCTCTCGGTACCTGCTCAAGTGTAAAAACATCGAAATACCCTGCTAATTTCTTGAGAATATCGAGATACTCGATTAACTTCTCACCTTTAACTGCATAGGATCCATTAAAATGATTAGTAATTAACAAGGAATCAACATATACTTGCAAATTCTTAATATTCATGTTTCTAGCCAATTCTAATCCTGCGATCAAAGCCTCATATTCCGCTTCATTATTAGTGGCAGGAAATTCACATCTAATAGCCTGGGGTAATATGTCCCCCTGTGGCGGATTTAGTAGTATACGTAGGCCTATACCTCTTACGTTAGATGCGCCATCGGTATATAATGTCCAGCATTCTAAGTTTTCTCCTAGCTGCTGTACTTCTAAGTCTACTTCATTTTGAATGTCACTACTGAAATCAACCACAAAGTCAGCTAAAGCCTGAGACTTTATGGCATTTCTAGGCTCATAAACTAAATCATAGGCACTTAATTTTACTGACCACTTAGCCATCCTGCCTGACATCTCGGGTTTCCTAAGCACGTTTTTAACAGGATAGTTGGTTTTAACATGAATCCTATGTGTTTTAAAATAATGTCTGAGTTTTGTCGATGCCATAACTAGGGTTAATATCAATTTTTCTAGATGAGAATATCTAGTTTCAACATCTAATAAACTTTTATTAACATAATACACAGGATATTGCTGACCTTCATGGTCCTTTACAAGAACAGCACTTACGGCATTCCCTGATACAGCGAGGTATAGGGATAGTGGTTCACCATTTTCAGGCTTCATCAATAGAGGTGCAGTTGAGAGATACTGCTTCAAATCCTGCAAGGCTGCTTCATGTTTCACTCCCCATTCGAACTTCTTATTCTTCTTGAGGATATCGTAAAATTCCTTGCACTTCTCCGAGGATCTTGAAATAAATATGTTCAACGCTGCTACTCGGCCTGTTAACCGTTGAACATCCTTCATATTTGAAGGTGATTTTATATCCAGGATAGCTTTAATCTGCTCCGGGCTTGCCTCTATCCCCCTTTTTGTCACCATATATCCTAGAAACTTTCCTGCCCCCACTCCGAAATGACACTTAGCAGGATTCAGTTTCATGTTATATTGATCCAGGATATCAAATGCTCCCTTAATTTCTTGGAGATGATCCTCAGCATTTTTAGATTTTACCACCATATCGTCAATATATACCTCCATGGTGTCCCCCAGCTTGTCTTTAAACATCATGTTTACCAGCCTCTGGTATGTTGCACCTGCATTTTTCAAACCAAAGGGCATAGCAGTATAACAATAAATACCTGTGGGTGTCATGAAAGCAGTATCCTCCTGATCGGAGGGTTCCATTTGGATTTGCTGAAATCCTGAAGAGGCATCCATGAAGGTTAACATTTCGTGGCCGGCGGTAGCATCTACCATTGAATCAATATGAGGTAGAGGGAATGGGTCTTTTGGACAGGCTTTGTTTAAGTCTGTGTAGTCTACACAAACTCTCCATTTCCCATTTTTCTTTTGTACCACGACTACATTCGCAAGCCATATAGGAAACTTCACTTCTCTAATCATCTTGCTTCTTAGTAGTCTTTCAACTTCCTCTTGGATGATCGCATTTCGCTCCGGAGCAAATTTCCTTCTCTTTTGTTGGACCGGCTTGAATGACCTGTCAATACCAAGCTTATGTGTTATAATATCCTTGGAAATACCTGTCATATCCTCGTGCTTCCATGCGAATGTTGATATCCTACATTTCAAAAAATTAGTCAATTGGTTTTCAATATCCTGAGGGATATTGGTTCCTACGAGCATCGAGATATCCGGATTATCCTGATCCAGGATAACTTTCTTTACATCCTGCTCCGAAGCCTCCATTATATCTTGTGCCCGCATCTTTAATTGCTATGCTGCATTAGGCTTGGTTGAGGATTTCATTGAGGATGAGTAACATTCCTTCGCCTCCTGCTGATCACTATCAACCTTGACAATCCCCCAAGGGGTAGGGATCTTGATGCACTGATGATAAGTTGATGGCATAGCCTTCATATCATGGATCCATGACCTGCCTAGTATGATGTTATAGCAGGATAGGGAGTCCATCACACAGAAACGTTGTAATGAGTTGACCCCTTCAACATATACTGGTAACTTTATCTCCCCTACGGTATTCCTAGCTTCCCCACTGAAGCCAACGAGCACGGTGGATTTCGAAGTAATGTCCATCGGAGATACATTCATCCTCTTTAATGTTTCCAGCTGAATTATGTTGACAGAGCTGCCATTATCCACTAATATCCTGCGTACAAAATGGTTAGCAACATATAATGTTATTACGAGAGCATCATGGTGAGGATCCTGCACAGTATCCCTGTCATCACTGTCGAAAGTGATCACTTTATCAGTTGTAAGGGTAGTCATCCTGGCTGGTTTGTCTCCCCTTTCAGTCTTAGCCTCCTTTGCATGTCTCTTGGCCGCAGAATACGAAGTCCCACAAATGTCGGATCCTCCTGAAATAAAGTTAATTATTTTGGCATCTGCTGGGGGTGATGCTGCTCGTTCAGGATCCTTCTCAGGATCCTGCCCTTTATTCTTCTTTCTTCCCAGCAAATCCTTCAGATACCCCTTGCTCAATAGGTAGCTTATTTCTTTCCTTAGAGCAATGCAATCCTCGGTCACATGTCCGAAATCTTCATGGAAGGCACACCATTTGGATTTATCCTTCCAATCAGCTTTTTGTTGATTCTTTCGAGGCCACCTGGCTTTGTCTCCTAAACCCTACATAGCATACATTAACTCAGGTATGTTAACAGAACAACAGTATTCAGATAATTCAGGATATTCTTCAGGATCCTCGTCTTCAACAGCGTTCACTTTCTTGTTGTCATTTCTGCCATATGGCTTAGAGCGATATGGTTTATACGAGGATTCTGATTTCCTGTTGGTTGATTCATAGGTTGAGGTAGAATTCATTCTCTCTTGCATCTTTTTGTCATCTTCCAAGCGAATATATCTCAAGGCCCTGTTACGAGCTTCGTCGAGATTCCTGCAGGGATTCATTACAAGATCCTGATAAAACTGAGAATCCTTTTGTAACCCCATCTTAAAAGCCTGCACAGCTGTTGCAACATCAAGATGTGGGATATCCAAGGATTCCCGACTAAACTTGTTCATATAATCCCTCAAGGATTCCTGAGGCCCTTGAGTTATCCTGTAAAGATCACTGCTTAGTTTCTCAAAACTTCGGCTGCAAGAAAACTGACTATTAAATAAATTAACCAAATGAGCAAATGAAGTAATTGAGTGAGGAGGAACATTTAACAGCCATTTTAAGGTTGATCCTGTCAGGGTAGATCCGAAACCCTTGCACAAGCATGCTTCCTTGAGCTCCGGATGGATAGGGTTAATCTCCATTCTTTCCCTATACTGGGCAATATGCTCTTCAGGATCCGTAGTCCCATCATACAGCTTCATGTTAGGGGTTTGAAATCTCTTTGGGATTTCAGCATCACAGATGGGATATGCAAAGCGGGATATCCTGTGGCTGTCTTGGGATGCTTCCGGAATTGGCTGGACCACTCCAGGTACACTGGATATCATGTCCTTCAATTTCTGAAGCTCCCTAGTAAATGTTGACGTCATACCTGCATCCTGCAAAGACCCATTATTGTTAGTAGCAAGAGTATTATTATTTGACATGTTACCGGTCTGAGGATTCTGGCCATATCCTGAAGCATATCCTGAGCTCCTCACAGTTGACATCCTGACCGAGGAGGGTATCTCAGGAGTATGATTCTGAGAATGGCTTGGCACAATATTCCCCCGGTTATCTTCAGTGTAAACTACAGAACTGAAGTTCAAAGCTCTAGACTGCAAAGGAGTGACAGTTTCTTCAGCAGGTCTACTTGGGCCGGATATCAAGAGTTGTATCTCTCTCATCAGTATCCGATTAGTTTCCTGCTGCTGCCTCATCTGTTCCTGTACACTACCAAACAAATTCAGAATTTCATCATTAGAAGCTAAAACAGGACCAGATCCCTGGGTACTGGGAGCGGGGATAACATCCCGAGCCACATGACTTTCAGTTCCGTGTGAAGAAGTTTGCATTCGTGGAAGGGGAGGTGGAAGCAACAAACCAATTGTTGCAGAGGTTGTAGCAGACATGGTGGAAGAGCTCATGTTTGATCTTGAGGCCATTGAAAATAATGTAGCAAAAAGTTTTGACAATAGAAAACCGAGTAATGATTTTACTAAAGTTTTTAGCAAAAATAGCACCACTTGCCCCACGGTGGGCGCCAAATTGTTTTGGTCAAAAATTACCTAAGCAATTAAGTGATCAAATTAGTTTTGTGAGGTAGTGTGCTAGAAATGAGTGTCGAAAAAATGTTAATCAAATTAATTGCTAAAAACAGTTTCAGGATACGGCTCAGGATATAGAGTTGTATCTGTGATCAAACAATGAGCAAAAAATGTAAAGGTTGACACGTGATGTACGAGGAAAGCCCTTGATCAATCTAGATCGCCAGCACAAAACCTCGGGAGCTGACAATCGCAGCTGCCTTGTTCTTCTATTACTTCAAATGTCAGGATACAGTGCAGGATGTGATGCGGATCAACTAGGTGTTACAATGTAATTCGAGTACAAGTGTTTGTGTATAGTGTTTGCTAGAAGCTAGAGAGCAAAAGTGTGCGAAAGAGTGTGTGTGTAGAGTTGCGTGCCTTAATCTGATCCGCCCCATCTATTTATAGTAAAAGAAATGCAACAAACTACCCTATTAAACCGGGATCCGGCGGATATTCCCCACTTGAACGTTGTAGACCTGGTCTTTCGGGTCCAACGTCTCTTAAATAACTGGTTTGCCCGAGTCTCAAGGAGAAGAAGTCCATCTGTCCGTTAGTGACCTACAGCTACTTACCTGCACGTGGATTATTTAGTTAACACCAGGATATCGCCCAGGATGTTACCAATATCCCGATCCAGTATCCTAATCACAAGCAAACAGTCAATAAGCAAGATATTAGTCAGGATATATACGCTCAGAAAATGGCCCATAACAATTATTAACATCATTTTACAAACAAGAATACATGTGTAAGACCTTAAAAAACATTGGGTAATTTACATGAAACATATATCATGTTATAAGTATCTTTTACCAAATATCCACAAAACGCTAATTTACATGGATTTTAAATATTTCCAACAAAACTACTTCTACTTATTACACATAAGTTTCGTTTCAAAAGGACTATTATATTTGCGGAAGCTTTGACATTTGTATGTTTGATCCTTTCGGGTACTTGATCATCATCTGCAACTCGCTACCATCACCTATAATACAGAATTTTTTTTTTCAAAACATTAGTCATTGATGTTTATAATGTGTATTAACAATTACTAAAGTCAAAACACATAAAAGAACAACATTTTTCCAGCTCTATGTAGTGTTCACTAGTAGGAGTGTTCTTTGTACAGTAGGGGTTTTCAATGAATAATAGGAGTTTTCACTGTAAAGTAGGAGTGTTCGCTGAACAGTAGGGGTTTTCACTGAATAGTAGGATTTTTCACTGTACAGTAGAAGTGTTCAATGTGCAGTAAGAGTGTTCCAATTTATTCGACCCGTTTACATTAATGAGGTATAAAATGTACTTATAAGCTCAAAACTTCCATAAGAACCACATCTTATCATCCGTTTACATTACGACACATTAAACTAAAACTCAAGTGCCGATAATAAGGTACATATGTCCTAATTTTTCCAGTTGAACTTAATTAGCAACATTTATCACTTTAACTTACCAAAGTTTAATACTTTGGTGGTTTTGACCCGTTTGATTTCACTAGCGAATCCATCGCCCTTTATGAATCAACATATAGTATCCGAGTCAATTTAACCCGGTGAACTTTTAAGTGGAATCCACCACTTTCTTCATTTCTATATTCTCGACATTTCTACTTTTTCGTGTTTGGATACTACAAACGAAATCCTTCGTTTTTAGTATTATCTAACTTTATAACGATTTACTTATCGTTCCACAACTAAGCATGAAAGTACTAAAACAAGATATTACGAAGCGAATAGCCGCGTACCTTTTCAAAGCTTTCCTTTTAAGCGTTTATTCGACCCACCTTGTCCACTTGATGATCCACCCAAATCACCTATAAAATTTGATTCGAATATATTGTTTAGAACTCATGGTTCAATATTCGATATCTCATACTCTTCTTTAATCAATTAAACGATTATTTCATACTTTTCAAGTATTTCAATTCATTCAAGCATTTTATCGAACATCTAGTGTGCATACTTAGTATTCTAACATTGTCATGTTCATGATTAATAACTTTAACCTTGTTTAGGCATAGTTATTCGATTCATATATCAAGAACACTATAATCACACTATAATTTGCATCATAACCATCAATCAACATCCAATATCACAAGACTACATGAATTCTTCACAAAAACCCATATACCCTTATATGACAAGTAATGAAACTCACGAATTATGACATGAATAAATCAATTCATAGTCTAATACTCCTTCCTAGACTTATATTCATCAAAATTTACCCATAACATCCATTAATTTACCACTAATTTCTGTTATGAGAATTCAAAATCATCCCAACATCATTATATCTAAAAATTTAACATACCTTGTGACCTACTAAGTATGAGGATCACAAATTCAGCCTTGATTCACCTTCAATTGGGTTTTATTTCTTGGATTTTGAGTGAATTTAGAGGAGTAATGGTTTTGAAAGAATGAGAGTTCGTCCCTGGGTTTCTGATGATTCTAGACACACACAAAGTGTGTGTCTTTGATGTTTATCCAGAGTTTGAAAAAAAAAATATCTTTCAAAATTTACACAATTAGTCCCTCAAGTTTCCAAGTTAATACAATGGTTATAATTCTTTGATTTCCCCATCTTTTAAATTAAGAATTTAACTAGGTTAATTATTCCTAGTTTCGATTCTCATTATTTTATGATTAATATTCCAACTTATACATGTATAACGATATATATAGTTTAATAAATTTAGGGGTGTTACAGATCTACCCCCTTAAAAGGATTTCGTCCTCGAAATCGGAATACATACCGAATAAGGAAGGGTATAAGTGTCTCATTTCTTCTTCGGACTCCCAAGTGGTGTCCGATCCCTTCCCGTGTTGTCACGGCCCCCGACCCGGTTTGACCCGTTTCTGGAGCCGCGGGACAGAAATCCCGTGGTATTTATTTAACAGCGGAAGTTTCTTCAGGATCTTTTTAAAAACTGAAATATTTCCCGATTATTTTATTTCACAATTCGGGATAAAACCCGGTAATTTACAATATTGAGATTTCACGGAGAAATCTTTTATTTTACAAAACATGTTTCTTTATTTTATACGGAGCCACTTCTTTAAGCTGATAGTGCTTCACGGCACTTTTCCTGGATCACAACAGATCACCTGAAACATGTTTGAAAAAGGTTTTGTCAGCGGGAAATACTGAGTGAATCATTCATTTTGCTAAAATGACTCTTTTGTTATAATTCACAGTATTAAGAGAGATTACAATGTTTATTTCAACCAAATACCCACAGTACTTGTCATCGACTTGTTTCGGTGACTGTGGTCATATTAATATTGAGTCCGTTCACCCAATAGTAACGAGTATCATTAATTAAGTTCGCCCACCTAAAGTGATAAAAACAGTAATATTGTGCACAATACCCCACATACCGGCTGTAATTTGGTGACTACATAAACTTAATCACTGTAATTATAATATTGAAAATAAACATACTTTTGTAAACAGATTTGATAAAAAGAGAATGACTCACATTGCAGATTTAGTTATGAACAGAGCTTAGCCTACTGATTAGCCTTGATAACCTAGTTTAAATAATCAAGCACACAAACTAGGTTAGTAACTTAATACAACATTTACGACAACTCACGAGATTAAAACCTTCACAACGAATGACAAAGTGCGATACTTAAACATCCATCGATTTAACGACGAATGACAAAGCATAAACCCTAATGTGGGCAGCACTTAAACATCCATTGGATAGTTTAATCGATCGGACATTGAATCGTAGCAGCGATCGAGTTATTACCCTGATTACGGCAGCACTTCGTGATCAGTGTGTGTTTATTGTAGTATTCAGACAATATCTCAACGTACAATTTGAGTTTGAACGTCGAACTAACGCACAATTGCATGAAACAGACGCTACTATTTATACATGAAAAACCGCCCCCTCGCGCCACGCGAGAGGTCCCCTTGTTCGCGTCGCGTGGCGCGAGAGACCCTAGTCTACTATAGGGTTGCTTCGTGTCTGCATAGCTCAACTGAGTTGGTTTCACGTTATTTTGAATTTTTGACAGCACACTGTGTGGATATTACCGATTAGGGTTTACCCCCCTGAGTTTTAGGGGCCCTGATCCTGATTCTGATTGTTCTGAAAATTTTTAGGGTTTACGCAGAATCACTTGGGTTTCTCAATTAGGGTTTCCTATTGGTCAAATTAAAGTAATAAATAGTAGTTTTTGATGAGAGTTGTTACATTCTCCCTACCTTAATAAAATCTCGTCCTTGAGATTTACTGGAATAAATGAGGATACTTTCGCTTCATTTCTGATTCCAGCTCCCAAGTGTATTCAGCTCCTATCTTTGAATCCCACTTTACTTTAACCAAAACTAGTCGTTTATGTTTGAGAAACTTCACTTTTCTGTCTTCTATCTGAAGAGGTTTCTCAACAAATTTTAACTTTTCGTTTACCTCTATATCTCGAAGAGGTACTACCAGTGATTCATCTGATAAGCATTTCTTGAGATTGGATACATGAAATACATCATGTACTCCAGCTAATTCTTCTGGTAGTTGTAAACGATAAGCAACTGGTCTTATACGTTGGATCACTGGAAATGGTCCTACGTACCTTGGACTTAGCTTTCCTTTCTTACCAAATCTAACAACTCCTTTCCAAGGGGAAACTTTTAATAGTACTCTGTCTCCGACTTGGAATTCTAGTGGCTTGAGTCGATTATCTGCATAACTCTTTTGACGATCGCGAGCCATCTTTAGTCTTTCCTTGAATTTGAGTAATCTTATCAGTCGTCTCTTGCACCATTTCAGGACCTGGTAATTGACTTTCTCCTATTTCTGCCCAACAAACTGGAGTTCTGCATTTTCTTCCATATAGTGCTTCAAATGGGGCAGTTTCAATGCTTGAATGATAACTATTATTATAGGAGAATTCAATTAATGGTAAATGATCATCCCAGTTTCCACCAAAATCTATTACACATGCTCAGAGCATGTCTTCTAGAGTTTGCATCGTCCTTTTACTTTGTCCGTCTGTTTGTGGATGATAAGCCGTACTCAGATTGAGTCGAGTTCCCATAGCTTGCTGGAAACTTTTCCAAAAATGAGAAGTGAAACGACTATCTCTATCTAATACAATGGAGAGTGGAACTCCATGTAAAGATACGACTTCATCTACATACAACTTTGCCAATCTTTCCATGCTAAAGGTTTCTTTCATTGGTAGAAAGTGAGCTGATTTGGTTAATCGATCCACAATTACCCAAATCCCATCATTACCTTTTCTTGTTTTGGGTAACTTAGTAACAAAATCCATGGTTATAAGTTCCCATTTCCATATAGGCATTTCTAATTGTTGTAGTAACCCTGAAGGTTTATGATGTTCTGCTTTAACTTGTGAACAAGTGAGACATTTAGACACATATCGCGCTATATCCTTTTTCATTCCTATCCACCAAAAGTTCTTTCTTAAATCTTGGTACATCTTATTGTTTCCTGGGTGCATAGTATACCTAGATTTATGGGCTTCTTCTAAAATCTTAGGTCTTAAGTCTCCTTGCTTAGGTACCCAAATTCTACTTTTGTGGAATCTCCAAATTCCATCTGCTCCTTGTTCTAATTCCTTTATTCGTCCTTTCATTCCTTCTGCATCATCCTAAATCTATTTGTGGAATCTCCAAATTCCATCTGCTCCTTGTTCTAATTCCTTTATTCGTCCTTTCATTCCTTCTGCATCATCCTTGATTGCTGTAGCTTGAACATTCTTCAATTGTTCCATTAAATCTATTTGTAGATTTAATCTGAGAGCACGTACCTGTCGTTGTTTCTCATAATACTTACGACTTAAGGCATCTGCAACTACATTTTCCTTTCCTTCGTGATACTGAATATCACAGTCGTAGTCACTTAGGATTTCCATCCATCTCCTTTGCCTCATGTTTAACTCTTTTTGCCCAAATATATATCTTAAACTTTTATGATCTGTATAAATAGTAAATTTACTTCCATACAGATAATGTCTCCAAATCTTAAGGGCAAAAATTACGGCTCCTAATTCTAAATCATGAGTCGTATAATTTTCTTCGTGCTTTTTCAATTGCCTTGAAGCATATGCAATCACCTTTTTGCGTTGCATAAGCACACATCCATATCCTATTTTTGAAGCATCACAATATACCTCAAAATCTTCAGTTCCTTCTGGTAAGGCTAAGATTGGTGCATTTGTTAATTTCTGTTTCAAAATCCTAAAAGCTTCTTCTTGTTTAGGTCCCCATTCAAACTTAACTGCTTTACAGGTTAGCTTAGTTAATGAAACATCTATCTTTGAAAAATCCTTAATAAACCGTCTATAATAACCAGCTAAACCTATAAAACTTCTAATTTCCATTGCAGTTTGTGGAACCTTCCAATTGGTAATCGCCTCTATCTTAGCAGGATCTACGTGAATACCTTCATGATTTACCATATGGCCTAAGAATTGCACTTCTTGTAACCAAAATTCACATTTTGAGAATTTGGCGTACAACTTTTCTTTTCTTAACAAAGTTAAGAGTGCATGCAAGTGCTGACAGTGTTCATCCTGACTTTTGGAATAAATAAGTATATCGTCTATGAAAACAATTACAAATTTATCCAAATACGGTTTACAGATTCTATTCATCATGTCCATGAATGCTGCAGGTGCATTCGTTAACCCAAAGGGCATGACTGTAAACTCGTAATGACCATACCTAGTTCTGAAAGCAGTTTTAGGTATGTCTTCTTCTTGTACCTTCAATTGATGATATCCGGAGCGTAAGTCTATCTTAGAAAAATATCTAGCTCCTTGTAGTTGATCAAATAGATCATCAATCCTAGGTAATGGGTATCGATTCTTAATTGTAACTTTATTCAATTCTCTATAATCGATACACATTCTCATTGAACCGTCCTTTTTCTTTACAAATAACACTGGCGCTCCCCACGGGGATGAACTAGGTTGTATGAATCCTTTACTTAGTAATTCATCTAATTGCTTTTTCAGTTCTAACATTTCTGTGGGTGCTAACCGATAAGGTGCCTTGGCTATCGGTGTAGTTCCTGGAATTAGATGAATCCTAAATTCTACTTCCCTATCTGGGGGTAATCCCGGTAACTCTTCTGGAAATACATCCGGATATTCTGAGACTACAGGAATTTCCTTAAGTTCTTTACCCTAAGTACTAATGATTACTGAAATCATATATAATATTCCTTGTTTTCGTTCATAATTAGCAACTTTCATTACTGATATGAACTTCATGGGCTTACGTGGTTTATCTCCTGTAATCACAATTACTTCTCCGGTAGGTGCCTGAATTTCTATAGAGTTTTTATCACAAAGGATTCGAGCATGGTTGGCTACTAACCAATCCATTCCTAACACAACATCAAATTCGGCTAATTTCATAGGTAATAGGTTTGCAAAGAATTTATGACCTGAAAGTTCTATATTTCCCTTTTGCAAAACTTTATCTATAATAACAGAATTTCCGTCTGCCGTTTCGACTGTAAAAATCTGCCTAAGGTTGGTTAAGGGTAAATTAAGAGCTTGGCAAAATGAAGTATTAATAAAACTTTGGTTTGCACCAGAGTCAAATAATACTTTGGCGTAAATGTTGTGAACTAAGAACGTACCAGCTATCACATCTGGAATGAGTTCTGCTTCTTGTGTAGTTAGCTGGAATGCTCTGACATTCCTCTTTGTAGCTCCGTCAGCTGGTTTAGCTTTGTTATCTGCTGGTTTAACCAATTTAGGACATTCTGTTTTGAAATGTCCTACTTCTCCACAATTATAACAGATTGTGGATTTCTTCCTGCAGTTTTCTTCACGATGTCCTACCATTTTACAAAAATTGCAGGTTACACTACATCTTCCAAAATGTTTCTTTCTGCAATTCCTGCAGAATGGTGGAGTTGAGGGTTGCCCTGTTCCTCGTCTTTTGAAAGTGTTATTATTACCCGTACGAAATCCCTGGGTAGTTTTCTGAGCCAATTCTTTCTTTCTGTCTTCATCTCTTGTGCGCACCAGTTCATCCGTTAGGGTGTTAGCTAATTCCACAGCATCGTCAATAGTGCGAGGTCTCGCAGCTTTAACGATATTACGGATTTCGCTAATTAGTCCCCAAATGTAGCGAGAAATGAGTACCGGTTCTGGCGAAGCCAGTGTTGGTACCACTCTAGCATATTCAAAGAATGTCGAAGTATAACCGCGACAATCTATACCCATCATCCGATGGTTTAGGAACTTATTTGTCATTTGTTCCTTTTCATACTCGGGACAGAATTTTCTTTCTACCAGACTTTTAAATTCTTCCCAGTTCAGGGCATACGCCACTGTTCTTCCTTTGGCTTGTAACACAGTGTTCCACCATTCGAGTGCTCCTTCCTTGAAAATATTTGATGCGTACATGACCTGATCATCTTTAGCACATTTACTTATTGCAATTACTGCTTCGGTTTTCTCTAACCAACGCAGTGATGCAGTTGCTCCTTCATTGCCTGCAAATTCAGTGGGTTTACAAGCAAGAAATTCTTTGAAAGTGCAACCAGGCGTTGCGGCTTTCATTTTCTTAGAAAATGGAGCTTGATGTGGTTCCTCATTATGATTAACATGATCATTGCCTCTGTTTACACTATTACTGAAGTTATCTTCAGAAATACATTTACTAGGAATGATTTGTTGCGGTTCGATTGGATTCTTTACAGCAGCAACGATTCCTGGAATAGCATTGGCTATCCCTTGAGCAACAATATTTTCGATATCTTGCCTAGTCATATATTGATCTCCTGGATGTTGCTCAGACTGATTAACCTCATTTACTGGTTCATTACCACTGTTTGCCATCTGATAATTAATATATATAATTTTATTAGTATCTGATAAATAATAATTATACATAAAAACAATCGGACAATTTTTCTCAATACACATATAGTCAAAATTATCGATTTATCGATTTCATTTTATATCTTTTATAGTATGCATCACTACACACCAATATTTTACAAAGTTTTATTCGTAGTTATTTTACAGACTGATATCATTATTACTATTACTATTACACAACCACAATTTCACCATCCTACTATCTTTCGTTACTTGTCGTTTTAAAAACGAAGTTCCCTTTCATCATACTTCCAGGAAATTTGTCCCCCTATTTCCCGGATTCTATTCCCTGCATCCATTAACTCTTCGCCAAAATGGCGAAGTTCTGCTAAATTCTCGTTACTCATAGGTTGATTTGGTAATGGTTCCGGGTCAACTTATGGGAAAAATGTATCAGGGTTGTTTAAAAGATTTTGGTATTGCCAATCAGTTGTCCACCATTCATCTAATTCTACTGGTAGTGGTTGAGGTTGGACAATAGGATCTGGAATAGCAGGTTCCAGATTGATTGGAATTGGAGCTTCTAGTGGATAGCTGAAAAGATCTTCTTCAGTAAATATAAGATTTGGGTTAGCTGGTTCAAGGTTTCCATCGGCAGGTCCGATGAGGTCACTCATTACTAGTTTATGATCTAAAACTTCCCAGGGAGTCATTTTCTGTTTCTGCCTGGAACTTTCTCCGATTTCTCTTTCTGTTTGCTTAAAACTCTTCTCAGCTTCTATCTCTACTTGATTAATATTTTCCTCAATTTCTACCCCTTTTCCTTTGTCTTTTGGTTCTTCAGTTTTGGTAACCTTTCTTGTTGCTGGCTTTTTCCTACGTACACGCCTCCAGCCCACAAATCTGTTTCTTTTCTTGGGTTTAGGTTTTGTCAGTGGTTTGGATTGAAATTCCATGGGTTCTTCTTTATCAGTGAAGTAACCGGTGAATTCCTTGGAAACTTCTATCTTAACGGGATAGAGGTTAAGATTTTCTAAATCTTCAGATATCTCATTCATGTTGTTTAGCATATATGCAAATACATACCAAATGTTAAAATAAAATGACTAAATTTCATAGATAATCCTTAAATATTATTGCATACCATACATAAAACAACTGACAAGTAAATTATACTACGATTTACTGTAAACTTATTTATTTACTGAATAAGATTTTTGAAAAATAAAGGTACTAAAACTTGAGTTAAAGTATTTAGAGATTTGCATTTTCTGCTACTGTGGCTAGCATATAAAGATCTGCCCATTTCTCATCTAATTTGTCCTCCCAAGGTATTTTACTGGTTAATTCCTGGGTTTCCTGTTTAATCTTCTTCTCTCGGTTTTTCTTTATTTCCTCCTGACTTTTCCTAATAATCAAACTTCTTTTATTAGGAGAAAGTGGTTTCTCGTAATGTGCCTTTCTCACAAATATTCCTTCTTCAGGAATTACATAAGGTTTTGATTGGGATGAACTTCCATTTTCGTTGGATGACCTATCTAGTTTAAGATAGATATTTGACAGCTTTTGTTTACCCATACTGTAATTAACAAATAACCAGTTAATAAAACACATAATCACATAATTGGTAATCAGTAAAATTAAGTATTTCTAAATACTTAATAGGCTTAGATCAGTGGCTCTGATACCACCTTTTTCTGTCACGGCCCCCGACCCGGTTTGACCCGTTTCTGGAGCCGCGGGACAGAAATCCCGTGGTATTTATTTAACAGCGGAAGTTTCTTCAGGATCTTTTTAAAAACTGAAATATTTCCCGATTATTTTATTTCACAATTCGGGATAAAACCCGGTAATTTACAATATTGAGATTTCACGGAGAAATCTTTTATTTTACAAAACATGTTTCTTTATTTTATACGGAGCCACTTCTTTAAGCTGATAGTGCTTCACGGCACTTTTCCTGGATCACAACAGATCACCTGAAACATGTTTGAAAAAGGTTTTGTCAGCGGGAAATACTGAGTGAATCATTCATTTTGCTAAAATGACTCTTTTGTTATAATTCACAGTATTAAGAGAGATTACAATGTTTATTTCAACCAAATACCCACAGTACTTGTCATCGACTTGTTTCGGTGACTGTGGTCATATTAATATTGAGTCCGTTCACCCAATAGTAACGAGTATCATTAATGAGGTTCGCCCACCTAAAGTGATAAAAACAGTAATATTGTGCACAATACCCCACATACCGGCTGTAATTTGGTGACTACATAAACTTAATCACTGTAATTATAATATTGAAAATAAACATACTTTTGTAAACAGATTTGATAAAAAGAGAATGACTCACATTGCAGATTTAGTTATGAACAGAGCTTAGCCTACTGATTAGCCTTGATAACCTAGTTTAAATAATTAAGCACACAAACTAGGTTAGTAACTTAATACAGCATTTACGACAACTCACGAGATTAAAACCTTCACAACGAATGACAAAGTGCGATACTTAAACATCCATCGATTTAACGACGAATGACAAAGCATAAACCCTAATGTGGGCAGCACTTAAACATCCATTGGATAGTTTAATCGATCGGACATTGAATCGTAGCAGCGATCGAGTTATTACCCTGATTGCGGCAGCACTTCGTGATCAGTGTGTGTTTATTGTAGTATTCAGACAATATCTCAACGTACAATTTGAGTTTGAACGTCGAACTAACGCACAATTGCATGAAACAGACGCTACTATTTATACATGAAAAACCGCCCCCTCGCGCCACGCGAGAGGTCCCCTTGTTCGCGTCGCGTGGCGCGAGAGACCCTAGTCTACTATAGGGTTGCTTCGTGTCTGCATAGCTCAGCTGAGTTGGTTTCGCGTTATTTTGAATTTTTGACAGCAAATTGTGTGGATATTACCGATTAGGGTTTGCCCCCCCCCCCCTGAGTTTTAGGGGCCCTGATCCTGATCCTGATTCTGATTGTTCTGAAAATTTTTAGGGTTTACGCAGAATCACTTGGGTTTCTCAATTAGGGTTTCCTATTGGTCAAATTAAAGTAATAAATAGTACTTTTTGATGAGAGTTGTTACACGTGTTCTCATCTGACTTTAACTTGATTAATTTCTTTATGCCTTAAGCTTTTGACCTTGCGATAAAGAATTTCGATAGGCTTTACGACATAATTCAATTTATGATCAACTTCAATGTCGTCATAGCTTACACAATCTATTTCATCAGCTAAGCACTTTCGTAAGTGTGAAACATGGAAAGTGTTGTGTATACTACTTAATTCTTCCGGCAATTCGAGTCGGAATGCAACCTTACCTACCCGTTCCAAGATTTTGAATGGTCCAATAAATCTTGGACTCAATTTTCCCCGTTTTCGAAATCGGATAACCCCTTCCCACGGAGATACTTTAAGCATAACCATATCACCAACGTGGAACTCGATTAGTCTATGTCTTTTATATGCGTAAGAGTTTTGCCGATCTTGAGCAGCTTTTAAATTAGCCCGAATCACTTCAATCTTTTCATTAGTGATACTGACAATATCTTTGGGAGTTAATTCTCGTGGACCCACTTCGCCCCAGCACATCGGGGTTCGACACTTTCTGCCATAAAGCATTTCATACGGGGCCATTCTAATACTGGAATGGTAGTTGTTATTATATGAGAATTCAACTAGTGGTAGATAGATATCCCAGCTACCACGAAAATCGATAATACATGCTCGCAGCATATCTTCGAGTGTTTGAATAGTTCTTTCACTATGCCCATCAGTTTGCGGATGATATGCGGTACTAAGAAATAATTTAGTACCCATCTCTTCTTGAAAATCACGCCAAAAACTTGAAGTAAAGCGCGTATCTCTATCTGATATGATAGACACCGGTACTCCATGGCAAGATATAATTTCATTTGTGTATACTTCCGACATCTTCTCGGAAGTGTATGTTTCCTGAATTGGAATAAAATGAGCACTCTTGGTCAATCTATCAACTACTACCCATATAACATCAAATCCACGTGATGGTCTTGGTAGCTTAGTTAACGAATCCATAGTAACGTGCTACCATTTCCATACCGGAATATCTAATGGTTGGAGTTTACCATAAGGCTTCTGGTGTTCTGCTTTTACTTGTAAACAAGTTAAGCATTTTTCCACATAATGCGGTTTTCGGTATATCTTCTTCTTTTACTTTTAACTGATGATAACCTGACCTTAAGTCAATCTTCGAAAACCAACTTGCACCTTGTAATTGATCGAACAAGTCGTCGATCCTAGGAAGCGGGTATCGATTCTTTACCGTGAGTTTATTCAACTCCCGGTAATCGATGCACATCCTCATACTTTCGTCTTTCTTCTTCACAAATAATACCGGCGCTCCCCACGGAGAAACGCTCGGTCGAATAAATCCTTTGTCTAAAAGGTCTTGTAATTGCGACAGCAACTCTTGTAGTTCCGATGGCGCTAATCGATAAGGAGCCGTGGCTACCGGTTTCGCACTCGGGACTAATTCAATACCAAACTCCACCTCACGCTCTGGTGGTAACCCCCGTAGATCTTCCGGAAAAACATCTTCAAATTCTCGTACAACTGGTACATCTTTGATTTCTGGAGCCTCTTTTGTCGAATCATGTATGTAAGCCATATACGCCTTACATCCATGTCGAACCAGCTTGCAAGCTTTGATGAAAGAACAGATTATAGGGTTGCAGCTTTTCTCCCCATAAATAGTAACATGTTTTCCGCTTGGAGACATTAGTTGTATCTCTTTACGGTTGCATATTACTTTCGCGTGATATCGAGCTAGCCAATCCATCCCGATTACCACTTGAAATTCTCCCATTGACATGGGAATTAAGTCAACGAGACACTCTTCATCGTCAATGCTCAGTTTACAATTCCAACACATATCACAAACAATAAAACTTTTATTATCACCTATTTCTACTTCAAGTGGTATAGGTAATTTTGTTAACGTGAATATAGGGTGTTGAATAAATCGATGTGATATAAAAGATCTATTTGCACCCGTATCAAATAAAATTCGTGCTTGAATTGAATTTACAAGAAATATACCTGAAACAACATCAGGTTCATTTTTAGCTTCAGTGGCTGTCATGTTGAAAGACCTTGCCCTTGCTTTCTAAACATCAGGCTTTGTATCAGTGGTGTCTTTGGTTTCCGCTAACTCCGGGCACTCAGACTTTTTGTGTCCCAGTTTGTAACATTTATAACATACCGACACCTTTCCCGGGCAATTTGCAACCACATGTCCCACTTTGCCACAAGTAGGACATGATTTGTTTTTAAAATAGCATTCGCCCTAATGATTCTTTCCACAAATTTTGCATGGAGGTA
Organism: Helianthus tuberosus; assembly: GCA_030545235.1. Taxonomy (NCBI): domain Eukaryota; kingdom Viridiplantae; phylum Streptophyta; class Magnoliopsida; order Asterales; family Asteraceae; genus Helianthus; species Helianthus tuberosus. Next base: position 175,361,911 of record CM060363.1, read on the forward strand.
TCCCCCCTTTGTCAACTCCTTTCTTCGGAGCTTCATTCAGCTTTTGTTTCTTTGCGGGGATTGGGTTTTTATCAAACACCCTTCGCTCACCTCTTTCAATCTGCTTTTTCAGCTCAATTTCCCTTTCACGTGCGGCATTCACTATCTCTGTAAGATGCCCGTATTTTGAAGGAGTCATAAACTCCTGATACTCCGCGCTCAGCATGTTGTAGTAGTAATATATTTTTTGTTCTTCAGTCTGAACCAGCTCATCGCAAAACCTGAGCTTTTCGAGAAATATTCCTGTAATCTTCTCTATCGACTCACCATTATGCCTTAGCAGAATAAACTCTTCTTTAATCCTATTGATTACAGCTTTCGGGCTATGATGTCTAAGGAATGGTGTTTTGCATTCTTCCCATGTCATAATTCTCGTGGCCTCAATTCCCTGTTCCTTCTTCAGATTATCCCACCAATCCTTGGCTTGGCCTCTTAACTGACCAGTTTCGTATGCCACGAAATCAGTCTCATCACAATGGGTCCTTTCAAATACCCCTTCAATGTCGCTAATCCATCGTTGACAAACGATCGGATCAAATTCACCATGATATAACGGGGGTTTGCATGCCATAAATTTATTATATTGGCACGCTTTCGATTTACCCGCATCTTTCTTTTCTTTCATCTTATCGTCTATTACCGCTAAAAGCGTAGTTTGTAGTCTATCAATGAACTGCGGTAGACTAGCTTCTAAAGTTTTTCCGACTTCCTCGGAAATAGTAGCTTTCATCTCTTCAGTTACACGAGATGTTGATTCCTTTCCGGTTTCACCGGCCATTTCTTTGACTGAAATATTCACAATAGTTAATCAATAACTATTTAATTTATTTCCACCTTATTACATGGAAATTTATATTACACATACTTAATCACAAGTAATGTGTATTTCTTTTTAGGTTCGGTCAACTACATATCTTGCCTTACCTTTCTTACTTAGTGTATTTCCCTGGGTTCGAGCGTATTCATACACTCCTCCCATACACCTTTCATATATTTTTCATTATCTAATTCTATAAATCTAGACTCATTTATAAATAACTCTTACCGGATGTCTTGATCATGCTTTGAACCGAACCCACTTTGTCTTAACGAGGCTCTGATTACCAACTTGTAAGACCTTTAAAAATATTGGGTAATTTACTTAAAACATATATCATGTTATAAGTATCTTTTACCAAATATCCACAAAACGCTAATTTACATGGATTTTAAATATTTACAACAAAACTACTTCTACTTATTACACATAAGTTTCGTTTCAAAAGGACTATTATAATTGCGGAAGCTTTGACATTTGTGTTTTCGATCCTTTCGGGTACTTGATCATCATCCGCAATTCGCTACCATCACCTATAATCCAGAATTTTTTTTTTTTCAAAACATTAGTCATTGATGTTTATAATGTGTATTAACAATTACTAAAGTCAAAACACATAAAAGAACAACATTTTTCCAGCTCTATGTAGTGTTCACTGTACAGTAGGGGTTTTCAATGAATAATAGGAGTTTTCACTGTACAGTAGGAGTGTTCGCTGAACAGTAGGGGTTTTCACTGAATAGTAGGAGTTTTCACTGTACAGTAGAAGTGTTCACTGTGCAGTAGGAGTGTTCCAATTTATTCGACCCGTTTACATTAATGAGGTATAAAATGTACTTATAAGCTCAAAACTTCCATAAGAACCACATCTTATCATCCGTTTACATTACGACACATTAAACTAAAACTCAAGTGCCGATAATAAGGTACATATATCCTACTTTTTCCGGTTTAACTTAATTAGCAACATTAATCACTTTAACTTACCAAAGTTTAATACTTTGGTGGTTTTAACCTGTTTGATTTCACTAGCGAATCCGTCGCCCTTTATGAATCAACATATAGTATCCGAGTTAATTTAACCCGGTGAACTTTTAAGTGGAATCCACCACTTTCTTCATTTCTATATTCTCGACATTTCTACCTTTTCGTGTTTGGATACTACAAACGAAATCCTTCGTTTTTAGTATTATCCAACTTTATAACGATTTACTTATCGTTCAACAACTAAGCATAAAAGTACTAAAACAAGATATTACGAAGCGAATAGCCGCGTACCTTTTCAAAGCTTTCCTTTTAAGCGGTTATCCGACCCGCCTTGTCCACTTGATGATCCACCCAAATCACCTATAAAATTTGATTCGAATATATTGTTTAGAACTCATGGTTCAATATTCGATATCTCATACTCTTGTTTAATCAATTAAATGATTATTTCATACTTTTCAAGTATTTCAATTCATTCAAGCATTTTATCGAACATCTAGTGTGCATACTTAGTATTCTAACATTGTCATGTTCATGATTAATAACTTTAACCTTGCTTAGGCATATTTATTCGATTCATATATCAAGAACACTATAATCACACTATAATTTGCATCATAACCATCAATCAACATATCCAATATCACAAGACTACATGAATTATTCACAAAAACCCATATACCCTTATATGACAAGTAATGAAACTCATGAATTATGACATGAATAAATCAATTCATAGTCTAATACTCCTTCCTAGACTTGTATTCATCAAAATTTACCCATAACATTCATTAATTTACCACTAATTTCTATTATGAGAATTCAAAATCATCCCAACATCATTATATCTAAAAATTTAACATACCTTGTGACCTACTAAGTATGAGGATCACAAATTCAGCCTTGATTCACCTTCAATTGGGTTTTAATTCTTCGATTTTGAGTGAATTTAGAGGAATTAGGGTTTTGAAAGAATGAGAGTTCGTCCCTGGGTTTCTGATCGTTCTAGACACACACAAAGTGTGTGTCTTTGATGTTTATCCAGATTTTGAACAAAATATCTTTCAAAATTTACACAGTTAGTCCCTCAAGTTTCCAAGTTAATACAATGGTTATAATTCTTTGATTTCCCCATCTTTTAAATTAAGAATTTAACTAGGTTAATTATTTCTAGTTTCGATTCTCATTATTTTATGATTAATATTCCAACTTATACATGATAACGATATATATAGTTTAATAAATTTAGGGGTGTTACAACATGTAATTGTCTTTTGATTAAGAAGTCTAAGACCCGAATGCAGTCCTATGCGTTGCATGCTTGAATAGTTGAAAACCTGAAACACATGTAAAAATAGTCAGCATAAAAATGCCGACGAATACATAGGTTTTGTTGGCCAAATAAATGACAAAAGTTTAATATTGCAATACTTTGACAACTACAAGAGTTATCGATTTAAAAATAAATCTTGAAGCCAAGGAATGGCAAAAGTTTAGTATTGCAATACATAATCTTGATTGTGAAAACTCGTGGCAAAAGTATTATATATGGCAATATGATTATTACTTAGTAATTTTTATGCCATTGAAGTTGTACATTTGTATCTCGTCGAAATTGTCGTAAAACTTGTTAATATGTTATTAGAAATCCAATCAAGGACTAATAATAACTGTTTTGAAATAAAACAAAACTTGTGTGTATATTATATAAATCAAATCAATGATTCATGGTAATACTTTAGATATCCTTCTAAGAATTTAACATATAAAGATATGGGAGATTCTACGAGGAATTTGATAATCGAACATTGAAACAATCGTACACATAATCCTAAAGTGATTCGGATAACGCTACAAGAATAATAAAATAAGAACACTTATATATAGGAAGTACACGCGGCGTATCCACCATGTTCTTATTTTATTACACCTGTTTCGTTATCTAAATCACAACTACCACATAAACACATAATCGTCAATCAACTTGTAAACACGCATTAAAGTACAACATGAATCCAAATAAGGACTCCAATATTAGCACTTTAAACATCCAATGTATGTTTAGCTATGAAGATAGATAAATATTACAGGGATCCGCTTCTCGTCATATTGTCTAGTCGCATACGCATTAAAGTACTCAATGAATCTAAACAAGGACTCCAATATTAGCACTCTAAACATCCAACAAGTATCAATTTATAAAGATAAGTTGACACTAAAAGGATCAAGTTTCTATCGTACTGAATCATCATATCACAATATCCTAAACCCTAATGGTGATTCGGGATAATGCCACGAAGGGTAATACAATAAACACACTTATATATAGGAAGTACCAGCGGCGTATCCACCATGTGTTTATTGTATTACTCTAGTTTCGTTATCTAAATCACCGATAATCTACACATAAACCATAACTGTCGTCCTGTAAAGTACTTCTTAAAAATCTCACTATGAAAATAGGAAGATCTAAGACTGCACTTCAAACATCCTATAAGAATCCAACTATGAAGATAGGTAGATCTTTTAAGGATTTAAATAAACATCGTATTTGCATAACCGGAATAATACACATAAAAACGCTTAGTAAACACATATATGTCATACATTTGAAAAACAAATCGGTTACACATATGAATCACCCCAAAACATTTGAAAACGGTAAAAGAGGGGAACTATGTACTCGCCTATGATTGCGTGTAGGTCTTGTTCAAATGATATAACAAAGCTCAAAGGATCAAAAGTTCAAGTGTCGAAGTGGTTCCTAGTGTAACGGATACTATGTTAGTGAATTGACACCTAAATCGGAAGATCGGGTAGAATGGGGTCTCATAAACCAAATGAGTATTGGAACTCATGTGATATGGTTTAACAAAGCCTACATTCTAAATTGGAACCTATCCTAAGTGCTTACGACCCATTACGACTCATTAAGGTAGTCTTCGCTACTTTAACGCGTCGTTCGCGCGAATGCGCGTTCGAGACGCCTAACTAGTCCTATGACAAGTATTATATGCCTTAACATATCTAATTATGTTATATACTCAGTTTAGATGTCAAAACATGTGTTACATATGCATAAAATGAAATTATGCGCAAAAGGGCATTTTGTTCATTTTCCTAAGGCATATAAATTACCTATCATACAACTAAATAAACGAAGTGACCATAAGGTATAACCTTGGAAGGTTATTCCCTATACAACTATGGTCACAAAATATGTTTGGTCGGATCCTGACGATCGACCAAACGGGTCGGGTTCGAAAGTCTAAACGGTGGTTTAGACCGCTTGGCTTACGACCCTAAACAAGCACTAGACTAAAAGTGACGAGTTAAACATGTTTAACTAAGTTAGAAAACAAGTTTGATATCAAAACAAAGTGTTTTGATACCCAAAAATAGCTTCGTTGCAAAATACCCATAAACACGTATTTTGAACGAAACTATGACTCGTCACTACGCCTAATCAACGTGGTAATCAGTAGGTATAGTCACAAGGGACTACAACCATCGTGATTACGCTCACGTTGCAAAGTTCAAACGAACTTTGTGTTGACCAAAGACTGGTCAAAGCAGAAAGTCAAACACTGTTTGACTTTCATGCTTGAAATGCATAAAAAGCATGAAAGAAGCTTACAAAAGGTACAAGCAAGGAAGATTTGAACTCAAAATACTCAGGTATGAAGCTTCACAAGTGAGAGCTTCAACTTAGAGCAGAAATGAGATCAAATAGGCAAGTTGGGAATGAAGAATTCATGGGTTTATATAGATTTTCAATAACCGTTAAGATCGTTCCTCGTAATTTGAGCTTTGATCTTGGCCATCCATGTGTTGCACATGGTTTTGAATACTATGGGACCTCAAATACCAGCTCCAAGTATTGCAAAACAATGGTAGAAATCAATGGAATCAGCTGCTGAATGCAAAAACAATGAATCTGCCCAGATCAGTCTTTGGCGCCCTGCCAGAGGCCTGTCGCGCCCCGCCAGAGACCAAAAACACAGAATGTCAGAAATGGTCTCTGCAGCTCCAAACTTGATTTTTCGACGCATTTAGCCCCTGTTAACCCATTTTCAAGGCTCAATAATGAAGTCAAAGTATAGGGGACATGAAATATGCTTGAAAATGTCTCGGATGTCGGTTCGTTTGGTCGTACAGTTGCGTTGTTCGGTTAATTACGACGAAACACGAACGGACGCGAAAAACGATCCAAATTACACGACGAATGGTATTTTTGCATTCCAATCACTAAAATAAAATATTTTAATGATTACAAAAATTTTTGGGTGTCTAGATATGTTCAGAACGTAAGATATGCGCGTAAATGCAAACTTATGCACTTTTTGACGCTTTTAGTCCCTATTGACCAAATAAGCATATTTTCGCATACCGAACCCATCAAAGCCTATTTCTAAGCTATGTAAAGGATATTTAGGGTATGTTTAGCTTATGATCAAGTTCCGGAATGTTCATTACTATCACACCCCCAACCGATGGCGGAAACATCTGGATGAGACGAAAACTAGATTGCAAGAGACTTCATAACGCTATTTGTGTCAAGTATTTAACAATTACTTATTACATTGGTTGAACTAGCATATAAAAAATTTGAATAACGACAAGTGTAAAAGAAATAAAATTTCATTTCATTAATAACGGTTTAATACAAGGTTTGGAAACAAAATACAACATGTTTGAAAATAAAATACGGTACAACAAGTATTAAAGTTTAAATGCGTTTCTAGGCAATCCTACTAGATTCCTTGAATCATCAAAATCCTGCAACATGTATTAAAAGCATAGATCAATACAAAAGTACTGGCGAGCATACACGTTTGAATATAAGTATGAGTATAAAAGTTTTCTCAACCCGACGTGGCAATTTATTTTCGAGTTGAATCTAGCATATTAGAACAACCTAAGCATAACAAATAGTATAGATATACATGTAGAAACTAACATGCATAAATAACCTAACATAACAAATAGCATGAGTATATAAGTTGAAACTAACAGGCATAAACGACCTAAGCATAACAAATAGCATGGGTATACAGTTCCAAACTAATCATGCATAAACGACCTAAGCATAACAAATACATGTTCGATGGATTGAGTGTTTGATTATATTCGATTGTGTAAAGTGGATTTTGTAGTTGATACATGTTGCACCCAAAAATGTGTTAAAGCGTAAAAAGGGTCAAGTATGCTCACAATGATTACGTAGGAAGTACACTTAATCCGCGAGGAAAATTGGTGGAGTCTCGAGATTTCCAACTTTGCGAACGAAGATTCCTTAAACAAATAATGCGCGAGGAAGGATAAGGAAAGGATTCCGAATGGACAGAGCGGTTACCCTAGATGATATCGAGCTGGTTAATATTAGTATATGCCTCAACGTAATTCCTAACAATTAAAGTTTATAATTTATTTAATTAGATATTTTATTATTATTAGATATATATATATATATGGTTAACATAAATGGTTAATCATGGTTGGTTGTTAACGAGTTTAAGTTGTACTGTTAAAAAAGAAAATAAAATAAAGAGAATAAAAACAATTTAAATGGATTTTAAAAGAAAATAAAACAAAAGAGACAAAAAAAAAAAAAAAAACAACTGAATAAGTTTTATGGTCATTTTAGTAGGAACTTGATTTAAGGGTATCCGGGGCACCATGCGGGGAGGCTAGCGTTGACCCCAGTCCCCGAGCGGGAACACCGCCGCCATCACCGCGGGGACCCAAATCGGGGAGGGGAATCGGTGTTTGTTCACCGCGTTGAAATTGCACAAGAATCGAGGAACGGTCGATTTTTTAAACGTTGCAAACGGCCAAATTTAAAAAAAAAAATTCAGTTTAAACTAATATAAATAACCAACTTCAATAATTTTTTACCACACCCACCATTCTCAAACTTTTATCCTCTAAAAATCTATCAAATACAACAAAATCCAAACCGAGCAATGGAGAACCAACCCCGCGAAGCCAAGAAAAAAACTAAAGGACGGGGCTCGCAACCGTCTCGTGGTGGTTCGAGCGGTGCAAGTGCACAACCACAACCCCCTTTCGGATATACTTCACAACCACCCCCGTTTTTTTTACCAACAACCTTCACACCCCTCCTTTTACAACACCCAACCACAACCCACTTTCGGCTATTATCAAAATTTGTTATCAATGGATCCTCCTCAATCCCCCGCCTTCGACCCGTATGGTTTTCGTTCCCCACAAGTTCCATATACACGAGAAAATGTTGAACGTCCTCTACCTATTCACGAGGACGAGGACGAGGAAGTAGTGCCCGAAACTCAAAATTTGGGCGACTATGAAAATGACACCGGCGACGATGAATATAATGTGGAACAAGACGCCGGCAACGAAGAAGATGACGCTCTACCAACGGGAAAAATGGAGAGCCAAATATGGACAAAGGTCCAAGAAGAGGCGTTGGCGAAGGCGTGGGTACATTGCTCTACCAACAAAAAAAGGCAATCAACAAAACCGCGATAGTTTTTGGCGTAAGATTTTAAATCATTTTAACGACACTGTTGGTGGAAGTAACCGGACCGTGCATCAAGTACGGTCTAAATGGGGCCCGATGATGACGAAAATAAACTTTTTCAACGGCCTATACCAACAAGCGGTAAAAATTATATTTTTTAACGTTGTATATTTTTTATACTAATATGTAAAAAATTATATTTTTTAACACTTGTTATTTTATAATATGTAGGATCGCACACGAGGAAGCGGGTGTAGCGATCTCAACGTGATGAAAGTCGCTTTAAAGGAATTTAAAGATAGATATCCGAACAGTTTTCAACATGTCGAGACATGGGAGGTCGTTCGAAAACACGACAAATGGGCCCAAGTCCCATTGTTGGGTGAGGAAGGGGAAGGTTCGGCACAAAAAAGAAAGCCCGTTGAGGTGGACCCTTCCATACCCGATATGAACGAAGACCCCTCGCCACAAAGAACACAACGGCGAGACAAGCGTCAAGCGACATTGTCCGAGGGCTCGACCGAGTTGGCGGCACAATTCAAAGAGTACACCGCCATGAAAGAAGCGAAGCACGCGATTGAATTGGAGGCGATTGAATTGAAGAAGAAAAGAGAGTCGGAGGCTCGCGAGCTCATAACGGTACAACGCGAGACGATGAGAAACTACGCGCACGATCGAGATATGAAAACATTCCTCAAGCCGCACGACGATGCTCCGCCGAAAATGTTGCCGTTCATCCTCGCCCGAAAGTGCGACATCGCTAACAAGTACGGGTGGTCGTGCAATTTCTAAAATTTTTATTTTCTAGTTTAAATGTAATTTTTATTTTCTAGTTTGAATGTAATTTTAATTTTCTAGTTTGAATGTAATTTTTATTTTTATTTTCTACTTTGAAATGTCTTTTGTTAAATTTATTTAATTTTTATTAATATTTTTTTAATTTATAAACATGAATAATTACAATAAATAAAAAAAAAAACAAGTCCCCTAAGAGAGGAGTGTCGCCATCAAATGAGAGTGTGAGGGGAGTTTAAGAGGGGAGTTGACGTGGCATAACCCGATTGGGTGTGCGTAAGAGAGGGGACTCTCCTAAGAGGGGAGTGCCCTTCTCACCCTAAAAGAATTAATGTTCAAAAATGAATAAAAAAAAAAAACAACATAAACATGAGGCCGGGTCTCGAACCCGAGCCTCTTCCTTCGACACAAACACCCAAATCCATTGGTGTGCAACTAGTTTTATGAAGTTGTAATTTTAAACTTATAAGATTGTTACATTCCTCCATACATTAGATATTCAAAAAAAATAATATATGCAGCAGATATGTCGGGAGACCGGGTCGAACCCACGACCTCCCGTGATTTAACGACAACAACAACTAGCTGTTCTGCATATGCTTTTGTGTAGATTTAGTATTTTTATTATTTTTAAACATTTATTTTTGTGTCAACTTCTTTATGTTAAATCAAGAGAAGCAAAAGAAAACCAACCCATTGTTACCACTTTGATAGAAGGTATGTTTTGATGGCATATTAAAATTAAGGGTCATATAATGTAACGAACAGAATCACTAAAAACCCAAACATTCAGTGATAAAAAAAGTCAAAAAAAAAAATGCAATCTTTTAAACATGGACCAACCGGACAGAAACAAGATACAACACCATTTTAACCTTATAAATTGTATTATATACAGAACATTAATTCTTTTTGTTACTTCACAGCCAAACCACCAAGCCATAGTAAGGGTGAAGGAAGTGGTTAAACAGGTGAAAGTGGCAAACTTTAAAATGGACCAATCAGAGAGTGCCACGTCAGAGAGGGTAAAAAGTTTAAACTTTGCTGAAAAGTGTTGGCAATGGTTTAGACACTTGAAAGTGACAAACTTTTTTTTGTTTTTTTTTTTAAATTATATGTTAAATAAAAACAAATAAAACATTATATTAATAAAAAAAACAATTACATTAAAATGAAACTTAAAAAAAAAAACTTAAAATTCATAAAAATTACACGACACTAAAACAACGCAACCCCTAAAAAAATTAAAAATTACACTACTCTTCGTCAGAATCAACCAACAGGTGGGGCAAATCTTGACTTGCGAGATGAACCGTTAGATCGTGTTTAAGTCTCCAATGCGTATCTTCATCCATTAGCTCGCCCAACACTCTATCATCAAACGCGGGCTCGACCGGAGGATCCCGAATGTGTACCGGTGCAATCGCGTTTCCGTCGTCTTTTAAAATCATGTTGTGTAAAATAATACACGTGTACACAACATTCCTAATTTTTTTAACCGTCCTTGCTCGCATCGGCCGATTCAAGACACCCCATTTTGACTTCAAAACCCCAAAAGCCCTTTCGACGTCTTTTCTTGCCGCCTCGTGTTGCCTTTTGAACATCTTTTCGTCTACTTCTTGAGGGTATGGGATCGATTTCACAAACACGGACCATTTTGGGTAAATTCCATCCACGAGCAAATAACCACGTTTGTAATAATGGTTGTTGACGTAAAATGGACATTTTGGCGCGGTTCCGTTTCGTTCCGTTAAGAATAACGGCGATTGTCCTAGCACATTGATATCGTTCTGCGAACCCGGTGGACCGCAAAAAGCATGCCAAATCCATAAATCTTGAGACGCCACTGCTTCGAGCATAACAGTCGGGTATCGGTGATCTCCTCTCATATACTGCCCTCGAAGCTCGGTGGGACACATTCGCCAGACGAAATGGGTGCAATCAAGGCTACCGAACATACCTGGAAGGTGATGTTGTTCTTCATGTGCGTCGTATAACAGTGACATGTCGTGGCTTGTCGGCCTACGTAAGAACTCCGAACCATATATTCTGCAAACCGTTTCGCAAAAATATTCTAGGCACTCGCGGGAAGTTCTTGCGGCCATATGCAAGTACTCGTCTCCTTCGTCTGGAGGGTTACCGGTTGCGAGCTGTTTAATAGCTGATGTAACCTTTTGCAGCGGCGTAAAGCTCCTCCGACCTCGCGCATCGTAGGCCTCTTGAAAGTATGCGTCATTCGCTTCCACGGCGGTCACAATATTTAAAAACAACCGTTTCGACATACGGAACCTTTGGCGAAAAATTGCGTCGTTGTATTTCGGGTCTTCGACAAAATAATCCGCCATGAGGGTCTCATGCCCAACCTCCCGCTGACGTTCAATTTATCTCCTTTGGTTTGATGTGCCGGAGTCTTGTAGTTCGGCTTCTTCGAATAGATTTTGGAAAAAAAGAATGCTATCATCGGACGAGTCGTCGCTACTATCGGGTGGAAACCACAACGGGAAATCATCCGCCATTTTGCGTGGCAATACTTGAGTTAGTGTTTTGTATTTTTTGGTTTGATTTGGGGGTGATTTTGTAGAATATATAGGATTAAAATGGGTTTGTTTTGAATATATAGGGTAAAAGTTGAAAAAATAATTTTTTTTTTTATTTTGAACGGCATATAGCCGTTATGTGGCAACGGTCAACATGCAAGTTGCATGTTTGTCGATCGGTGATGTGTAGCCGAAAACACAAGAACGCCGCGCGGCAAAGAAGGACGGCGCCGGTGTTGCCGCTCGGCAAACCGGTTTGCCGACCCCTTCACCGCCCCACTCCCTTCACCCTAACCTATTTGAAAGGTTTTGGATTCTTGTTTAAACACTGTGTCATCATTTTCTTTGAAACTACCCAAACCAAATTCCACCAAAAATTACACTTTACAATTACTAAACGAATGATGAAGTATCTCTTCGTATAGAAATAAAAACGAAATGACAGTAGATAAAGGTATACCGAATACAAAGGAATCGAGTTGAACTGTTGACTATCGTTGACCGGAAACCCGAAATCCGAGCATGAATCTGATGTTGACCCAAGCCGTTCCAATCTCAGACCGAGCGAAACCCGAACCGGAGTGGATTAACCCAACTCGAACTAACCTTTTTGGAGCTGACCCGAAACGGAGTCGAAACATCTTGAACTAACCCAAATCTCCCAAAGATTTCCCGAGCCTAACAAACTGAACCGTAGATCACCATCACTGTCGCCGCCGCCATTGGACGGTGTTTGTCGGAGGTTTGTCGGAACAGAACCACCACTGTCGTCGGAGAAGAGTATGTTGCCGGAGCTGTTTGTTGTCACCGTTGTGACGCCGGCGCCTCTGTAAAACGGGACGGATATGGGTCGTTATTGCCGGAACAGCAGACGGAAAACGACGCCGGCGCTGCCGGCACCCGTCGCCGCAATGCTCCTCCGCCGTCAGTCAACTGAACGTAACCACTGATTGGAGACAATAAGGTGTAATTTGATCGTTTTGCAAGCATTTTGATGAGTGAAATTGGTGATTCTCTGTTCAACTAATCAATCATTGTGAGATTAGTCGGTTGTTGTTTCAGTTGTGAAAGAGGGAAGGGGGTGCAGGGCAGTGGCGGACCCAGGATTCTTTTCCACTGGGTCCCATTTTCGCTGTTCAGATTTTTTACAACTAAACGTTAGAATTTTCCGGTCAATTGTTGGCCGGGGCGGGGCGAGAAACATAATAAAGTACAATATTAGATAAAACTATATGATCTTTACTCATTAGAAAACAAACAGTAAACAAAATATGTCATTGAAATGAAAAAAAAAAACATCACAAATATTTTAAGTTGTTCCTACGAAAATCAAACGGATATAACTCAGCCAAACTTATCTTTTAAATATTAGACGCACTAAAATTATCATCTGGACTCAAGTTACTACACGTAACTAATTCGATTGTTACCTCACCAAAACGTTCAGTAAACTCTTGTATTTGCATATTTCAATCACATTAATAAGGATTAAATAATATTGGCATGATGTTCCCAATAATGATAGCCATGATGGCAGCAATTAATCCTCCTAGAATTATTCACAAATGCCAAAAATGTAAAGTGGGTTGCTAAAAAAGAAACCAAACACGCTACAGAGAAGGGTCGAACTTGAGACCTTTTTGTTTGGGGAGAAGGGATTTACCACCACACCAAGTTTATTTTTAATGCTATGGGGTCCAACGAATTATTTTTATGGGGTCCATAAAAAAATTAACATACCGGTTCTACTAATTTTTTAGAAAACATTGGGGTCCGGGGACCCCGATCCATCGTATGTGGGTCCGCCCCTGGTGCAGGGAGTTGTGCTTGTGTTGTGGGTAAGGTTCAAAGGATCAAAAGAGAGTGGGAGGGTGTGTGCGTGTTTTTGGAAGCAGACAAGGAAAACAGGAGGGAAATAAAATGTTGGAGTGTGGCAGGTGTGTAAAAGAAAGGATGATAGGGCTTTTAAGTTTTAAAGACAAGGGTTTTCCTTTGTGGGCTCGGGCCCCAGGCCCACAAGCCCACTTCTCGTGTTTCAAGGGGCCCGTCTGCGCCTTCGAACCTCGAGCTCCACAGAAAGTCCTAAATTAAAATTTTAGATTTACAAAAAGTATATATATATATATAGGTAGAGGATCCTGTAAAAAGTGCTCAAAGTATGAGAAGTGTATTATAACACTATATATAATACTATATAACACCATATAAACACCGTATAACAATATGTAACACCATATAATACCATATAACACTATGTAACACTATATATCATTATATAACAAATATAACACTATAGGTTGTCTGATAGCATGTCTATGATAGAGGTATAGTGTTATATTTGTTATATAATGTTATATAGTGTTACATAGTGTTATATGATATTATATTGTGTTACATATTGTTATACTGTGTTTATATGGTGTTATATAGTATTATATATAGTGTTATAATACACTTCTCACACTTTAGGCCCTTTTTACACTATCCTTACCCTATATATATATATATGTATATATATATATATATATATGTATATATATATATATATGTTGGTTCAGTTCTGTTTAATCATAATGGAAAACATGAAAACATACCTTTGATTGCATCAACACAGTGCAGTGAAGAATCCAGTCAGAGAAGATGACATCAAGTTTGACATAGTTGTCAGTGTGATCTGGTTCCTCCTTTGGGTGCTAACTGATGATGGTGATGATGAGAACCGAATAGGGGATTCAGTTATGGAGATGGAGGTCGAATGTGATGTTATGCTTATGGGGTGTGTCTGATTGTGTAACTGAGTAACCCCTTAACCTCTACATAAGTCCCCTTATATAAGCACCCAAGAGGAAACCTAATTAGTTAATAAGGGTAATATGGTCCATCAACAATTACCAACTAATTATTTAATAGGTTATTATATATTTTGATCTACATTATGTAAATGATTATAATGGCTATAGATTAAATATTAATATAGAATATATTTAATATTACATTCTCCCACTTAGCCGAGTAATCATTTACTATGAGTATTAGATAAGCCTGATCAGGAGTTAACACTCATTTTAGCCTTAAACAAGTACTATAGCAGAGAAATACAGCCGTTGAATCATTATGTGACTCAGGACCCCCATTAATCATACTATAGCCTTAATTTAAAACCTAATCGTTATGATCAAAATACGCATAAGCCCTTTGTTTGATTTGTAACTTTATTTGTCTATATGTCATTATGCTAGCTTGACATATTCTTAGAGACATACAAAATCAAACTGATGAGGAAAATTAACTAATACTTAGTCATTCATAGTACGATATGCAGTTGCGCATGGCCATCAATTAATACCCGTCTCTGAGCTCTCTTAATAAGACTTATGGGTAATAGCCATTCAGTTATAGGATCCTTAAGCATATCATGAATGTATTCGATACAAACTTAGTTTCCTCAATTCGTTCATAAACGAATAATTAATTGCGTATCGAAATTTAATGCAGCACCTCTCGAACTGTTACTGTTCAAGGAGTCATGGTAACTGACTTTATCACACTAAGTCTTCAAAATATTAATTATATGGAGTTAATCAACTTATGAGTCCACTGATAAATTTCCAACAACATTTAGTGACTATATTATGTCGTTATAACTTAGGTTATTATTATCAGTTTATTATGACTCCTCCATAAGATGGATTTGTCTGCTGACATAAGGATATACCCGAAATTACATTTTATCATCTTTGAATATTTCAAAGTTAAAGTAATAAACCGGTTTTAATTCTCACTTCTTCTTCAAATTATAGCTTCTCGTTTCTTTTAAAGATATTGTAATACTCCATTAGATGCTTCACATTAATCTAGACATATCTAGTGTGTTGCAATGTGAGTAATATCTAAACGAGTATAGACTTGAACTTACATAAGGCTTCTAATTAATGAAGCGTAAATAAATAATCTCATTTATCCTATTATCCTCTAAAGGAAGAGCAGTATTGTTTGTTACATACGTAAGGACCCATTTAATGTTAAACTTATGGAACATAACTAATGTCCCGCTGGGTCTATCTCGGTATGTTATGATATCTGTCACGTAAGAGATATCTCTGAGATATATTATATCAAAGTTTGTGTTAACAATGCTTTGACTTATGTAACATATACTTGTCAAAAGAATATCATCTATATAGACAAGTTTATTTTAGTTGCACCCACTCATTTTGAGGTAGGTACATTAATCCACTTGATTCTTGATGAAAATAATTACGTTAGCTTTTCATCACATTATGATGTTTTCATTAACCCATACATGGATATTATTGGCTTACAAATAAAGTGTTCTTTAACCTTCAGTTTTGAACTTTCAGGCTGTTTTATGAACATGTAAATGTGTCAGCCAATTGTTAGGGAAAATTGTTTTAATGTTCATCTAATGTAGCTTTAAACTATTATAAGCTACTAGAACAGTGATGATCCTCAAAGAAATCTTTGATAATTTATTTCTTCCTAAGTATAACCTTTGACAATCAATCATGCTTCTTCGTGTCTTAACGCTTATATTAGGATTTGGTTTAGTTATGAACACTCTTAGGTAATTCAATCAAATCCCAAACTTTATATGAACACATAAAATCAGTTTTACTAGAAAACAGTTTTATTCCATTTAGAAGATTTAAGATTGATTGACGCTAATGGCTTAATTATGAGAGATAGGATCAGTAAGCTTTTCCAAAATCCAGTTCAACTTCAATTAGGGAGGTTATGTAATCATCAAAGTTAGTAGGCTTTTAAACCTAGATGACCTCCTGAGTTGATTATTGGGTTTATTAGAAGTTTCAGTTTTATGGATTAGCTCTTGGTTAGGTTGCTATCATTTCCAGGATTCTAAGTTTGTAAGAGTTGGTGCAGTATGGTGTACAAGAGGTGTAATCAGAGTTAAATTTGGAGTGAAAATTTAATGACACTCTTCCCCCCGCCTCTTGTATTCCTTGCAAGTCATGATAAGGACTTTGACTGCTCCCACTGACCTTAGAAAACTTTAGGAACTCAGCATGCTTATGGTCAATATTTAACGACCAACAAATTCTAATAGAGAAACAAGTTAATGACGTCAGTCGTTGTAGTTTCTCTTGTTGAGGATTATGTTAGTTTAGGTAAGAAATCTAAGTGTGCCCACAATTAGGCAACAATGATGTAACATCTGTGCTTGTAATCATGGTGAACCGTTCGGTTATCAATAAAACAAAGTTTATTTGGTCCCAATGTTTATGTTTGACATTTTGCATGTTTTGACTTTTGTGTAATTTCAAACTCTATATCACTTTCTGGAGAGTTATAAGCAAACTGATGCGTAAACGTACTCAGTTTAATGCGAAAAATACTCCGGAACATCAACATATGCTTAACATACCTTAAATAACCTTTACATAACTTAGAAATAAGTTTTGAAGGCTTTGGTATGGCAAAAACAAGTTAATTCGCTTACAGGGACTAAACTTGACAAACTGCGAAAGTATGCCAATTTGAACTGTAACGAACATTCCGGAACATGACCATAAGTTAAACATACCATAAATATCCTTTACATAGCTTAGAAATAGGCTTTGAGGGGTTCGGTATGCTAAAATAAACTTTTGGGTCATTCAGGGACTAAAAGCGTCAAAAAGTGCACAAGTTTGCATTTTCGCGCATAACTTACGTTCTGAATACATCCGCACATCCAAAAATTTATGTAAGCACTAAAATATTTTATTTTAGTGTTTGGCTTGAGAAAAATCCATTCGTCGCGTCATTTGGATCGTTTTTCGCGCTTATGCGCATTCCGTCGTAATTAAGCGAACATCGCAATCGTACGACCAAAGGAACCAACATCCGGGATATTTTTGAGCATGTTTCATGTACACAATGTTTAGGCATCATTTTAGGGCCTTGAAAATGGCTTCACGAGCCTTAAACATGTCGGAAATGGCCTTAATACACAACGGGGACTGAATTTGAAACTTTGGAAACTGGTTGCTGATCAGAGGGACCTTAGCGTGACACCTAGCCCCCTTGGCGTCAAGCGAGGCCCCTTCTTATCAGGAAAATCCATTTTTAACAGCTGTTTAGCACTCCCAATCCAATTCCAAGTGTTGTTTCCTGCTTATGGGGGGCCAATTTGATGTACATGTGCTTGCCAACAAGTGTAGGGATGTGATCAAAGCACGTTTTTCGATAAACGATCCTAACGGTTGTCCATTTACCATAAATACCCAACCTCTTTCATTGCAAAACCCATAAGAATCTGATTTGAGAAGCTCTAAGTTGAAACCATTGTTTCATACCTGAGCTACTTGGATCAAGATTAGCTTTCGGGGACCCTTTGTAAGTGTTCCTTCGTTCTTTTATTGCTTTTCGAGTCCGTTTGTTTGACTTTCTGCATTGACCAGTTTATGGTCAATGCGAAGTTCGTTTGAACTTCGCAACGTGAGCGTAATCACGATGGTTATAGTCCCTTGTGACTATGCCTACTGATTACCACGTTGTCTAGGGTCGTAAGGGTAAGCGATCTAATAAATCGCTTATACCTTCGAACCCGACCCATTTGGTCGATCATTAGGATCCGACCAAACACATTAGGTGACCATAGTTATATAGGGAATAACATTCCGAGGTTATACCTTATGGTCATGATGTTTAGTTAGTTGTATGATAGGTAGTTTATATGCCTTAGGTAAATTACCAAAATACCCTTTGTACGCCAAAATTCATTTTAAGCATATGTAACATAACTTTTGGTATCTAAACTAATTTGGCAACAATATTAGACATGTTAAGGCATATATTACTTGTCATAGGACTAGTTAAGCGTTCCGAACGCGTTTCACGCGAACGACGCGTTAAAGTAGCATAAGCTACCTAAACGGGTCGTAATGGGTCGTAAGCACTCAGGTTAGGTTTCATTTAGTATATAGGCTTTGTTAAACCATATTACATGAGTTCTCATACTCATTTGGTTTACGAGCCCTCATTCTATCCAATCCTCCGATATAGGTCCGGTTTATTAACATAGTTACCTATTTTAGGTGCCGTTTGATTCCGTGATCTCTAGCATTGCTTGGTGGTTATCTTAGGACTTCTGAGCAATCTCAAGTGAGTACATAGACCCCTCTTCTACTGTTTTCCAAACATTTTGGGGTGAAACACATGTTCCTACTTGTTACTTTCATGCTTTTCCAAGTTTTCATATCATATGCTTGTTATGTTCAATAGTACACTTATAGTACATGATTTCATTGTGTTCATGCTATGTATGTCCATTGTGTGCATACTTAGTACATTGTTTTACATTACATTTCACGCTATGTATGTTCATTTGATTACATACTTAGTGCATTGTTTTCACATGCTTACATTTTGGTATGACATTTGGTTTGTTCAAATGGGACAATATACATTCATTAACATTAGCTACGCCGTTCGTTAGTAGGTAGTGGTACCATAGGAATTGACAACTCCCGTTCCTGACATCCTAGGTATGTTTGGATCGAAGGAATGGCCAAATTCGATACACATAACTTAGATGAACCTTAAATTTGTTTAAAGGTTTATTGCCACAGTCACAAGGCTTGGATGTATGCATTATAACAATACCGCATAGATGTTTGTATCAGTATAGCATGCATTTGTTCCACAAAACATAACTTTGACATAAACTATATTTAATTCAATACCCTGTTTTTGTGCATTTTACCTATGGTTTAGTTGATATATTTCACATGCCATACATGATATTTTTGGATACACATTATATGATTTACATTAAACATAAACATTTTGACATTGATATACACATTTGGTGATTTACATTAGACATGGACATTTTGATATGGTTTACACAATAACACTTAACAATTGATTTATACATGAACAATTTACATTGGTGGTTGGTTTGGGTAAATGGTTTGAGTAACGAGGCGTGTGTAATATGGTACAAACATGGTGGATACGCCGCTGGTACTTCCTATATGTAAGTGTTTGTATAATATTACATATCGTAGCGTTATTTAAATCATTTCAGTATAGACATATTACATTTTAGACAAATAACATATTTTTCACAAGACATTGTTTTACAAAACAGTTTATTTTATATAAACTCATTTTACTTGGTTATTTCATTAACCATACACCTTTCTTTTATATAATCCGATTTCTTATCAAGTTTTCATATGATTTATAAAAGAAAACACTTAACAAGATTCATGACTAATTTTTATTAAAAACTTTCTTTTAAAACCCAAGTCATGAATCCTATTTTCACAAAACCTATGTATCTCACAGGCATTTTTATGCTGACGTACCTATTTTCACATGTGTTTCAGGAGCAGGTGCATAGGTTTGATCGGGATACACTAGGGTGGACTCGGGCCTTAGTGACAATAAAAGAAGCAAGATTAGTTTAGTTGATGTTGTGTACTTTGTTTCCTTCGTTTAAAAGACAATGTAACTCGCTTGTTTGATAAATAAAATATAACTTTGTATGCCATGGTTGTGAAACAATAATTGTATTACAACACTCCCCGACGTTTCCGCCACGATTTGATGTTTTACGTGGTCGGGGTGTGACAAAAAAG